>CM064914.1:41378684-42717733 GCA_032727855.1 Quercus ilex subsp. ballota
AAAAGACTACGTTGGCATAAAACCTTTTACTCATCCAACGTCTTCTCATTATTCTCAAAGGAACGATGATTACATTCCAACCACACAATCCACATTAAGCACCCTGGAACCAAATTCCAAATGTCCAAATTATGTTTCCCAAGCCACTGATGCCAACAAGATAACAAACCCGCCACTAAACCTGGCATATCCCAATGAATACCAAAAGCCTGAAGCATAAACGTCCATAGGGAATGAGTAACAGGACAATGAAGAAGAAGGTGGTCTACCGACTCCCCATCACAACAACACATACAACACCAAGTAGCCAATGGGCGACCTCTAAGCATTAGATTATCCAAAGTGAGGATCCGACCATGTGCAGCAATCCACAAAAAGAATGCCACTATTCCCTATACATTAAAACCCACCTAAAATTCCTGCAAAACATGCAATAAAAAATCCATCTTTCTTTGGTTATTTTTGTCCCCCCCACCAACTTATTAAAAAAAAAAATCTAACTAACTATGACTGTGCGCATTGTATAAGATATAGTGCGTTCAAATATGAAGAGATTGCCATGGGCAGGAGCAGTAAATCAACAATTTGATGAGATACATATTATCACATAACATCCTTCTTGGAATCAAGTTTAGCAAAGGGGAAAAATGTCTGGGACAAAAGGAAACTCTGAGAATGGATTAATATTTATAAAGGTGAATCAATAGAGTCAAATAGGCTACTCCAAATCTGACCCGAAATATCTAGAGTGTAATTCTAAAAGCAAAACCAGAAAGAGGATAAACAACCTTTTATTTATTTTTATAAATAAAAGGATTTTCACCTTCTTCTTTTTCTTCTTCCTTTTTTCAATGAAAAAAGAGATTAAACAATAAGTGGAATCTGCAACAAGAATACACAGTGAGGGGAGAAGCTGCAAAGGTTTCTAGGGGTATGCATTTTTAATGCAGTAGATATATATTTTTGTCTCATTCCTCTCCCCCATTATGCCTTTTTCTTTTTCCTGTAAATCTTTTTAAATTCAATTTTCTCTAGAGGGTGCTATTCTATTTATGGGTATTTCAGGTACTCTTTTATAGTTGAGTAACTCTCACATTTATGTTTATGCTAGGTTCAGCTAGTAAAAATCTTGTTAGTGTGTCTGTAGGTGATTTGGATCTCCTGCCACATGGTATATTGACCTATTGTTGAATGTTATCCGGCTTAGAAATTTTATTTGAGAAGACTGACTGTTTTCTTATAATGAATCTGTGAATCTGTTGGTATAAAGAAGTTATTTAGAAAGTTTCAGTCCTGAAATGATGTCTGGTTAGATAATTCCCATTAGATGTAAATTCTTTGGGTTTCCTTGTGCAGCTTCTTCCAGTGAAATTCGGGATGCTTTGAAGGATGGAAACCTCCAGAAACTCATCTACAATATTGATGGTTCCCCAGATGCAGAGAATGTAAGCAGTTTAATCCTTCCTTAAATCAAGATAAAGTATTTTCCTTATTAAATACTTGTTTATAGTGATATCATTGATAACTTGAATTGTTGATTGAGCAAGTATGGATGACTGTCAGCTAAATCCTATTTTTACTTGTTAGGAACTTGATAAAGCTATGGGAGTGGAGGTGTTTCGCACATTCACTGAAAAGGTATTGTCTTCTGTTTCTGCTGAAGTGTGTAATTATAACATCTATAAGCATTCATGAGAGTAGGTTTTTATGCAAATTTCATGAGGAATTTGAATTTACCAGGGTGTTAAGCATTACTTGGTTTAACTGTTCTCAGATTCTATCTGCTGCAAGTGCAAGCAGTCAATTGTAACGTGAGGAAGAAGTAACATCTGTTGCATGAAGTTCAAAATTTTATTGAAGCAGCAATTTGTGAAGTCAACATCGACTTTGACTTCAATAGAGCTCTTTCAATCTGGCTGGCACCTCTAACATGTCTTGCATCCTGGTTAATAAGTACGTTTTAAGTGTAAGTGTTTAATATACAAGTAGTCAGTGAAATAGAGAGCAGAATCATGTGTAAAGTAATAGTTTCTATTTTTGGCTCTTCCGTGGATAACCGAACTATTGAGTTTGGAAAGCAACTCACAAACATTATCCTAGGTTTCTAGGGCTATCAAATTTATCTACGGAAACCATGAAAGGAATACAATCACTTTGAGAGGATCCGATGAGAAATTATACCGTTCTAATGATAGATCACATCACTTATTCACCATTTCATTAAAAGATTCCAACCTATTAAAAATGTTTTAGTCAGTCTATGGTTAAAAAAAATTTTATACATGACTTGTTAAACTAAATCAACAATTTTAAATTGGTGGAAGTCTTTTAGTGGAATGGTGGACAAACGACGTGATCTACCATAAGGATCGTATAATTTCTCGGATCTAACCACTTAAACATAGTACAATTATTATGTGCTCCTCAGGTACAAGAATATAGTAACGTGATACTTCATACTAATAAAAAAAGAGAAATGTTAACGAATACTTTGAGGAAAATGTTAACAAAAAACATGGTACAATTATTATGTGCTTCTCAAGTACAAGAATATAGTAATGTGATACTCCACACTAATAAAAAAAAAGGAAATGTTAACAAATATTAAAAAAAAAGGAAATGTTAACGAATATTTTAAGGGTAGTGATTTAGAAAATAATTTTAAAATTTTTTTATGAAAAAAAAAAATAACTGATTCTTTTAATAGTTTTTTATATTTCCCATGAAAATGGTATTAAATTTTTTTGGAATAATCCATTAACAAATGTTCCGCATTTGTTAATTGAACCCATAAAATAAATAAAAAGCAATCCATGTTGGTCAGCAAAAGTGCAAAACACAACCAAAGGCTAATGCTTCTATTGCATGAACAGTAAGGACAGAAGACCATATACTTTTTGGTGCATCAGTTCTCAACAACCTGTCGGATTAGTTTAAATTAATAAGATGTGAAATCGCTTCTCAAATTAATTTAACAAAAGACAAGGCACGTGGCACTTTGTGATTGGTTGAGCATAAAGTTAGAGTGTATATATATATTGGGAATTGGGGTTACCTAAACAAAGTGAGAAAAGTCACCCAGCAGCTCGCAAATGAGATAATGCACCTATTAAATTCAACCAAATGAGCATAAACTCAACTTTATCCATGTGCTTCAGAGACATGCACTAAGATAGAGCCAAATTGTCGAAGTGGACCAGGATTCCGACAGAGAAACTTGCTTCATACTCACTAAAATAAATTATAAATATAAATCATATATAACGTCTCACACGTGAAAATGTGTACCCAATGGAGGAAGTATATGACTGTTTGGTTTGGTCTGTGTGGGCCTCTTTCCAGAAAAGGATAGAAACACTGGCTTTTCTATTGTCTATCACACTTTCAAAGGTTAAATTTCTGTTAACCCATTTACCACTGTGGACAAGTGATGGAAAGTTTGCTGTAAATGTTTTGCAAGACACTTTTTTTGTTGATAAGAATTAAACTCATAACCAAGATCACACCACACATGATGCTTAGTGGTAAAAATAAAATAGAAAAAAGTTTGGCTATAAATTTTATTGTAGTTTAAGATTATAATTCTTACTAAAAAAATTAACATGACTATATATTTTGAAATTCTAACGGTTGAATTGCATGTTTTTTTATGTTTTTAACACACATGTCAAGTTTCGTGTAAATTGAATATTATTTACTATTTGATTCGTAAACTTATTTTTAATGCACAATTTTAAACTACAAAAACTTGAAATTTAAATATTTAATTGATAATATAGTTATTGATCTTTAATTTTCTAAAAATTTTACAAGCAATAAGGATATAAGAAGAAAATATAATCCAATAGTAGATTTGTTAAAATTTATCTCCCACCTAATTTGTTTCAATTTCACCACTTTCTTGTATTCTGTTCTATCTTTTTTTCGAACTGATCCAAATGTTTCACAAATATTGTAATCGATATCCATCAAGCACTAGTATATAATAATCAACTTGACATTATTGATAAATAAAGTGAATAGCTTTCTTTTATTAAAAAAGAAAAAAAAAGAAAAAGAAAAAAAAGGTTATAAGTGATAATGTTTTGAACGAACGATAGTGATCCCTCAGTACTTGAAGTGGGTCACCAATTTTTTATTATAAAGTAGGCATGGAGTCAATACTCGATAATGCCATTACCGACGGCACCAGAAATCAGAAATTGAATACAGGATTCTCAAAAAAAAGAAAAAAAGAAAAAAAAAGAAAGAAATTGAATACAGAGTTACAGACCAACCATTTCTACTTGCTAGTCAATGCACTCATGCTTAATATCAGAGTGACAAGAACTAAAGGAATAAGCTCATTAATTAGTAATTACAATAGTCATACTTATAAAGTGGATGATGAAAAGATATATATAACGTCCAAGACAAATGATATTTGCGACTATTCAACATAATGAAAAAAAATTTGTCTCGTGAGTGGGTGATTTTTTGAGTCTTGCATGATAATCATAACATGTCTAATTTATGAATTGAAAATAATCATCTACAATATGTTATTAAAATGTGTCTTATCATGTAAATAATCGTAATAAGCAGATAAGGCTCCACTTGTGTGAGGTTTGAGAAAATTGGTAAGCAAATAGTGTTATGATGTTATCTCTAATTTTCGTAAAGTGGATTCCAAACTTGAACATTAAAAGTCATTATTTGGATAAATGGCACATGCCTTTAGGCCAAAATCCTATCTTATTTGTTTCTTATAACACAAAAGCCATAAATTAAAATCAACGAAATTATATAAAATCTAAAGCCTACTACATAAACAATTTGACAGTGGGAATGAATGATTTAAATTTAAATACTTCCCTTAAAAATATTTGAAAGCGTTAATTAATTAAACTGCAAAGCTCTTGGACTATTACTATAATTATATTTTTCACAATATTTTCACAACAAATTTTAGGTGACAAGTTGTTATGGACTGTTATTGGTTGGTAAAAAAAGTAATTTCAGTAGTAAATTCAATGTGAAAATATTGTGAACTTGGCTTTTTTTTTTTTTTTTTTTTTTTAATTTTTAGTTTGGGTAAATTTCCAAAGTCATAGAGGCAGATAAGGATTATCAGAAAAAACAAATGATCAGAAATAGAGGCAGATAAGGAATCTAAAAATAAAAAACAGGGGGACAAAGGTGCACGCTCAGCACAGGTAAAAATGAGACTGAAACTCATAGTCATAGTCATAGTCATAGTCATAGACAATATACTCCAATAAATGCAAAATAACAAAATGGGCAGCCGCCGGAGCCAAAAAAAAGCTTGTTTTACCATTTTCTCAACAAAGTAGGGTGTTGATGCGGTGATTAAAAAATTATTATTTATATTTTCTATATATTTTTACTATTAAAATATTATTAAAAAATACATTACTATGACCTTGATTCACAAAACAAAGAAAGAAGAAGGCAAGAAACACAAAACAAAATACAAAACAATAAAGAAAACACAAAAGAAGTAACAAATATTTAGAATAAAATTGAGAAATGACAGATTTAGGATGTTTGGGCCTCATTCAAAGCTAATTTCAGCTATTTCGGCAGATTCAAGGCCGATTTCAACCGTTTCGATCGCCGGCTAATACAGCCCGATTTTGGCTGAATAGGTCCGGTTTGGTGTGAATCGGAAAAAAAAAAAAAAAAAAAAAAGCCTCATACACGGCACCAACGCGCGGGCAGCCGCATCGGACACTGCACCCCGCGTCGGACTCCAGTGCAACACCCTCCTAGCTGTGTCAGTGCTTCATAGTGTTTTTTTTCTCATCATCATCATCACTACAGTAACCCACAACACCGACCCATTATATAATATCTCTCTCTCTATCTCTCTGAAAATCTTGTTGATTGAGCGAGCATGGATGACTGTCAGCTAAATCCTGTTGTTACTTGTTAGGAACTTGATAAAGCTATGGGAGCGGACGTGTTTCGCACGTTCACTGAAAAGATATTGTCTTCTGTAAATATGACATCTATAAGCATTCATGAGAGTAGGTTTTTATGCAAATTTCATGAGGAATTTGAATTTACCAGGGTGTTAAGCATTACTTAATTGGTTTAACTGTTCTCAGATTCTATCTGCTGCAACTGCAAGCAGTCAATTGTAACGTGAGGAAGAAGTAACATCTGTTGCATGAAGTTCAAAATTTTATTGAAGCTGCAGTTTGTGAAGTCAACATGTACTTTGACTTCAATAGAGCTCTTTCAATCTGGCTGGCACCTCTAACATGTCTTGCATCCTGGTTAAGAAGTACGTTTTAAATATAAGTGTTTAATGTACAAGTAGTCAGTGAAATAGAGAGCAGAATCATGTGTAAAGTAATAGTGTCTATTTTTGGCTCTTCAATGGATAACCGAACTATTGGGTTAGGAAAGCAACTCACAAACATTATCCTAGGTTTCTAGGGCTATCCAATTTATCTACGGAAACTATGAAAGGAATACAATCACTTTGTGAGGATCCAATGAGAAATTATACCGTTCTCATGATGGATCACATCAATTGTTCATCATTCCACTAAAAGACTCCAACCTATTTAAAATTGTTTAGTCAGTTTATGATTAAAATAAATTTTAAACATGACTTGTTAAACTAAATCAACAGTTTTAAACAGGTGAAAGTCTTTTAGTGGAATGATGGACAAGTGACATGGTCTATCATGAGGATCGAATAATTTCTCGGATCATACCACCAAAACATAGTACAATTATTACATGCTCTTCAAATAAAAGAATATAGTAACATGATACTCCACATCAATTAAAAAAGAAAAATGTTAACGAATGCTTTAAGGGAAATGTTAACGAAAATATGGTACAATTATTACGTGCTCCTCAGGTATAAGAATATAGTAACATGAGACTCCACACCAATAAAAAAAAGGAAAATGTTAACGAATACTTTAAAGGTATTGATTTAGAAAATATTTTTAAAAACTTTTTATGGAAATAGAAAAAAGGAACTGATTTTTTAAATAATTTTTTACATTTCCCAAGAAAGTGGTATCAATTTTTTTTTTTAAATGGTTTATTAACAAATGTTCTAACGGTATTAATTAAACCCATAAAATAAAAAGCAATCTATGTTGGTCAGCAAAACACAACCAAAGGCTAATGCTTCTATTGCATGAACAGTAAGGACACAAGACCAACCAAAGGTTAAGAGCATCCACATCAGTTCGTTTATAGTTTCTAAAATAGAAAAAAGTACAACTTTTACACATTTTGAACCAAAAAATACCCACATCAGTTCGTTTAAAAATATGTAAAGTCTTTTAAATTTTTCAACGAGGTATAGTACCCGTGTAAATTTACATGGGCACTGTAGCATGTGTATTTAATTTTTAATAGTTTTTTCTCTCTCTTGTCTCTGCTCTCACTCTCACCATTACCATTGGTCAAACCATGCCTCCACTGCCGCCGATCATCAAACCCTTCATTGCCGCCGGTCAAGTCCATCACACTTGTCGCCATGAGCGAAGATGCTTCATCATACCCTCCAATCGTGCCGACCAACTTCGATCTAATTGTCTCTCACCCTCTTTCGTTTTCTCCATCAAATTAGAACAGCAAACCAATCTCTCATCGCCACTACCACCGATTGCCATCGCCACCGATCGCTAATCTCTCCACTGATCTGATTGCTTTCCTTTATTTTTGGTTGTTTGATCAGTGGGTTTCGGGTTGAATGGGGTTGATTTGGCTTTCGTTTGGGTTGAATGGGATTTCAGGTATTTGGGTTGATTTGACTTTCTTTTGGGTTGAATGGGGTTTCGGGTATGTGGGTCGATATGGCCAGGTGAGTTGATGGCGTTTGGCTGGATGGGTTGATGATGGTGGAGGTTGGTTGCTTGGTGATGGCAGTTGGTTTGTGAGAGAGAGATAGGCAGTGAGTGAGAGAGATGTGAAGAAAATAATAAAAAATAATAAAAGAATTAATATTTTATTGAATAAATGTGTAGAATAGATAAACTGATGTAGGTGTTTTCTAAAAGTGGATGTGTAAAATAAAAAAAAAGTAGGTTTTTTCATGTAAAATAGATAGAAAATTTAAACGGACTGATGTGGATGTTCTAATGCTTCTTTTGCATGAACAGTAAGGACACAAGACCATATACTTTCTGGTGAATCAGTTCTCAACAACCTGTCGGATTAGTTTAAATTAATAAGATGTGAAATGGCTTCTCAATTTGATTTAACAAAAGAAAAGACACGTGTCACTTTGTGATTGGTTGGGCATAAAGTTAAGAGCATATATTGGGAATTGGGTACCTAATACAAAACAAAAAAAGTGAGCAAAGTCACCTAGCAGCTCGCAAATTAGATTAATGCACCTATTAAATTCAACCAAATGAGCATAAACTCTACTCTATGCATGTGCTTAAGAGACATGCACTAAAGATAGAGCCAAATTGTCGAAGTGGACCAGGATTCCGATAGAGAAACTTGCTTCATAGTTCATACTTCATACTCACTAAAATAAGTTATAAATATAAAACATATATAATGTCTCACACGTGAAAATGTGCACCCAATGGAGGAAGTATATGACTGTTTGGTTTGGTCTGTGTGGGCCTCTTTCCAGAAGAGGATAGAAACACTGGCTTTTCTATTGTCTATCACACTTTCAAAGGTTACATTTCTGTCAACCCATTTACCACTGTGGACACAAGTGATGGAAAGTTTGCTGTAAATATTTTCCAAGACACTTTTTTAGTTGAGAAGAATTCACACCACGCATGACGCTTAGTGGTAAAAATAAAATAAAAAAGAGTTTGGCTATAAATTTTATTATAGTTTAAGATTATAATTCTCACTAAAAGAATTAACATGACTATAATTTTGAAATTCTAACATTGAATTATATGTTTTTTTATAATGTTTTTAACACATATGTCAAGATTATGTAAATCGAATGTTATTTACTATTTGATTCGTAAACTTATTTTTAATGCACAATTTTAAACTACAAAAATTTAAAATTTAAATATTTGATTGATAACATAGCTATTGATCTTTGATCTTCTTGAAAATTTTACAAGCAAGAAAGATATAAGAAGAAAATATAATTCAATGGTAAATTTGTCAAAATTTACATCCAACCTAATTTGCTGCAATTTCACCACTTTCTTATATTCTGTTCTATCTTTCTTTCGAACTGATCCAAATGTTTCACAAATATTGTAATCGATATCCATCAAGCACTAGTATATGAATAATCAACTTGACATTATTAATAAATAAAGTGAATAGCTTTCATTTATTAAAAAAAAAAAAAAGGGTTATAAGTGACAATGTCTTGAACGAACAACAGTGATCACTCAGTACTTGAAGTGGGTCACCAATTTTTTTTAATAAAGTAGGCATGGAGTCAATACCCGATAGTGCCATTACCAACAGCACCAGAAATCAGAAATTGAATACAAACCAACCTTTCTACTTCCTAGACAATGCAAGACTAAAAAAATCACCCACTCACGAGACAAAAAATTTTCCATTATGTTGATTAGTCTCAAATGTCATTTATTTTGGACGTTTTATATATCTTTTCATCATCCACTTTATAAGTATGACTTTTGTGATTAATGAGCTTTATACTTTTTTTTATTTTTTTTTATTTTTTACAAGATAAAATTTTACTCTATCCTAATCTAAGTGTATACGTGTGTGAAATTTCCTCTTGGAGACTTGAACTTTGACCCTTGCCCCCCTCCCTCCATATCTCATAAGCACTTATACTTGTAGAGTGACCATCACACTAAGAGTGTACGGTAATTTTTATACATTTAGTTATAGTTACTCTGATATTAAGCATGACTATAAGATAATCATTACATGTTTAATTTATGAATTGAAAATAATCATCAACAATATTTCATTCAAATGTGTCTTATAACGTAAATAATTGTAATAAGTAGATAGTTCATCAAAAAAAATTGTAATAAGTAGATAAGGCTCTACTTGTGTGAGGTTTGAAAAAATTGGTAAGCAAATAGTGTTATGATGTTGTCTGACTCCAAACTTTGAACATTAAAAATCACCATTTGGATAAAAAGCACTTGTCATTACATCAAAATCCAATCCTATTTGTTTCTTATCACACTAAAACCATAAATTAAAATCAACGAAATTATATAAAATCTAAAGCATATTACATAAAAAATTTGATACTTAGATGAGAGTTAAAAAAAAAAAAAAAAAAAAACTATAATAAAGTATAAAGTGGCATTACCCAATTTATAACACTTTAGATTAATACATAACAATATGTTTAAATTTTTTTAATTTGATAGTTGGGAATGAAGTGTTAATCAGCTAAGTTATATTTTGAGTAAATTTCTGAAGTCATATTGATAGTGGAGGATAAGGATTATCAGAAAAAACAAATGATCAGAAATAGAGGCAGATAAGGAATCTAAAAATAAAAAACAGAGAGAAAAAAGTGCACACTCAGCACAGATAAAACGGAAACTGAAAGTCAGAGTCATAGTCATAGACAATTATTGCAAAATGGCAAAATAGGTAGCCGCCGGAGCCAAAAAAAAAAAAAAAAAAAAGCCTAACCACAACACCGACTTATTATAAAATATCTCGCCACAACAAAACTCTCTCTCTCTCTCTCTCTGAAAATCTCTCTACAATTTACTCAAAACCATGGAAGTCTCCGCCGCCACAAACTCAGACCCACCGCAGCCCCCGCCGCCGCAACAAACTCAATCAAAACCATCATCAACTCTCCGCCGCAGAAACTCGATCGCCACCTCCGTAGTCGTCCCCACAAGACTCTCTTTCACCGCCTCCGCCGCCGCCGCCGCAACAACGACGAAACCGCTCCAAAGCTTCAACACCTTCCCCAACCACCAAAACGTCACCGTTTCGCGTCCGCCGCCATTAGATTACGACGAGCTACTCTTGCTCAATTGCTCTCCTCCTCAAACCTACACTTCCTTAAAAGACATCCTCCCCGTCTCGGCCTCGAACGCCGCCGTGAGCTCACCCACCCCGGCCTCCGCCGCCGCCGTGTCGTCCGGGTACGAGATCTCAATCCGCAACCGCCTCGTCAAGCAGGCCGCTTGGGCCTACCTCCAGCCCATGTCGTCTTCCCCGGGCTCCTCCGGCCCACACTTCCTCCACCGCCTCTGGCTCTCGTTCCTCTCTTTCTTCAAACGACACGTCGTTCCCGCTTTCACCCATCTCCTCCACCAGGTACTCCGCGCCTGTGACTGCAGATAACAATCCTTTCTTCCTTAACCAAACACTTTTTTTTCTTTTTTCATTGTCTCAATGACCCAAAACGAAAAAACAAAACGAAAACAAAACGACATGTCGTAAAGTACGAGGCCTTTTTAGCATAGGAAATATGTGTAATGTGTGTATGTTACAATGGTAGAGAAAGAATGAAATGAAATGAATTGAATTTGAATTTTTACATATATATACATATATATATATATATATATATAAATATTTTTATATGTTACAAATTTGTACAGTTCTTTTTGTCTCTCTTTCTCAATGGTGTGGTTTTGAGCGCCTAAACTTTAGGCCAGCTTGGTGTTGCCTTGGGCTAGTAGGGGAGGTGGGCTCCGATTGTTGATCTCTTTGCTTTTGTTGGTGGAGGAGGATTTGTACCAGGTTGGATTTCGGTGGCTCGGCCACGTTGCGGTCGATTGTGGTGCCGGGCAATGGCGGGGCAGTTGGGATCGGAGGCCACTTCTCGCCATTGCCGTTGGCTGTGCCATTGAATGTTGGCACATTTGGGGGTGGATGTTGTGTGCTTGAATTATTGTTATCGCCCTTTTTCTGCAAAAAAGGTTTTTGGTTATGAGTTTCGAGTACCAACACTTGTTGTGAGTGGTGTAATTAAAATGTGTAATGCAAATGGGAATTATGGTAGTTCTTATCTATCAGGGGAATACATTGTTGTTGTTAAATTTACATTTCTGTATGTTTTGAATGAATGTGGGTGATTAGCAAGATGTTCCCAATATTGTAATAAGTTATTTACTGAGAAGATATCTTATGCATCCTACATATGTATCTATCTTTTTCACAAAATGAGGGTAACATGTCTGTTTAGGACGCTAATTACTAGTCATGTGCCGCATCGACAAGTTAAAGATTCTAGCTTTGGTTTTTCAAATTCATGGATGACATTTCCAGAGGCATTTGGAATGTTGTTTATCGAAGAAAGGGATGTTATCATGTTACTTACCAAAAAAAAAAAATGATAAGGGATATTAGGCACTGTTTGAATCTTTACAAAGTACAAGGGTACAAGGGAAAGGAACGGAGATTTCCTAACATTACTTCTCTCTAATGATAATTATAATTTGATCATGTTCTTTTCCTCTGCCTCAAATTGTTCGAGATTCAAAAATTTGAAATGGGGGGGGCTTTGACATGGAATTATTACATTAATCTCCGTACCAATAAATCTGTGTGTTCTGATTTTGATTATGTGGGTGGGAAGCTAATAAAGCTCTAGGGACTCATGAACTAGCTGGTTAAAATATGCACAGGGGAATGAAGGGACAAGATGAAATAAGAGAACCTACCTCTGTGTGAGGGTGTTTGAACCTTGCAGACTGACCAGCCAAGTACTCAACGACTTGGAAGAATGCTGACTGCCCTAATTCGGTGCAGTTTTGATAATAGAAAATGGCCAAATCCCAGGCCCTTAACCTCCACTCCTGCATCTTCCTCTCAATGTCTGGTTCACGCTTAGACACAAAAGGCCGCAACACGGCATCATAGACATAGCCGCTTCCCTACATGATGCACAAAAAATGTTTCATAATTCAGACATAAACATGGTGATATATGAAATTATGATTTCTACTATTGCTTCTTTTTTTTTTTCTTTTTTTCTTTTCTTTTTACCTTGGTTTTGGGGTACCATAGATAGATAAAGAGTGCCAGCTTCAGCTCACCATACATGGGCACCCTTCAAAAAAAGATTAGCATAAATTTATTTCCATTTAAATAAAGATACTGCAAATATAAAAATAGTCAAATACTCGTTGCTGTTGTATCTATACAAAGACCCACACATACCATGATACGAATATATCCCCAATCCTCTCAAGAACTGTGAGCATAGCCACAATGATCCTGCAGAATTGATGACAAATTGAGATTTAATTCATGTGCTATAAAACATAATAAAAAATATTAGATTGGGTTTGGTTTACATCTAATGCATACGAGTACTAGAGGGAAGACTTAAGACTTATTCGATCAATATTTTAGATAAACATTGATAAATTTTGTACTGAAACGATGAGATGGTCATAAAATTAAAGGGTGCTGAATTTTGTACCGATTGCCAAACTACACGGCTATGCCATAAATCAAAATTAATTACATGATCCTGATGCCCAACTAAAAGACTTGCGGCTCATAAACTCTCATAAATTCCTTCCCTGTCTTGTTTTTTTATTTCATTTACAATAATTTGCTATCATTGGACAGTAACTGAAAGCAACAACCAACAAGGCAGAGACATTAATAGGTTCGATAATATGTTGACCTTGGGACATTGTGGGTCATTTCACCTAACCCATTTGCTAATTTGTTTCTAGGCGGCAATACATTCCTATATTTTATTTGTATTTCTCCTATGAACCTGTAACAGATCAAACTGAACTGGGGAAGGTCTTCTAATATATGACTTCAATTTGAAAAAACAATTACAACCCATTAATTCTATCAATCTCAACTTCAAGGTCATGGATCAGAACACATTAAGGCCACCAATAAAAACACTCTAAAAATGGTATTATCACAAAGCTTCTATTTTTTAAAAGCGAAGAAAATGCTTGTTACCAATATTGACACCAAAACCGGAGTTCTTCAATCTCGACCCTGTTCTTCTCCACCGTTTTGTAACACTCTAATGCAGGATATGCATACCCCAGAACCAGCCTGGTACCCAAAAAGTAAAAAAGCACAAAAAAGAATTTTTAAATTAAAATACAAATAAAAAAAAACATTCTAATTCCAAAAATCAAGATCTAAGATAAACATCTATGAGTGCAGCAAAAACTTACACAAGACATCTGGTTATGAAATCTCCCAACATTTCAATTCCTTATACGTTAACAACCGCCAAAAATTCCTGCACAACAAGCAATAAAAATTCCATCTTGATTAACCAAATTCACTTGAGACAAAAGAAATTCATCAAAGAACATAATAGAACAAAGACAAAAGAATTCATCATTAGTAAAAAACTTAACCAAGTTTGTGATCAGAACTAATTACCTTCAATCTAAACCAAAAGAGAAACTACAAAACTGGACCTTTTTCTGTATCTGAAAGATTAAAACCCACCAAAGATCATGACTGGTTCAAAGTTCAAACACTGCTCTCCAATGAAAAAAAGAAAACTAATATATAAAAAAAGCATTCACAAATATTGAAATGAAAGGTTATTCAAACGTGTTATATGTGATCAGAGATGCTTTATTAGAAGGAATAATGGAAGTCATACCTTTGGATGAAGGATCTCTGATTCTTTGAACCGAATGTCTCTCTCTTGGGGCGAAAGAGAGAGATAGAATTTGAGAAGGAAAACAAAAAAAACTGGCAAGAAAGCTTGAATTAGAGGAAAAAAGAAAGTTCCTAGTATTTATAGTAAACAAAGATTAGGCAGTTTTTAAAGGTAAAAAGAACAAATAAAGATTAGAGTATACTTATTATTGAAGATTTCTTGCCACGTACGCTTCTGTGTCATTTTACACGCAACAACCTTGTGTGATTTTCCGGGATTCTTCAAAAAACGGATTTACCGTTTGGCGGTTGGGTTCTGTAAAGGGTGTTTTCGTCATTTTTGGAAAATTTTGTTATACGGTGACGGTGTGGGAGTCCTCATTTTGCTTGTGATGGGTGAGCTCTTGCGGCGACTTTTTCCACGTGACTCATTCGCTTTTGGAAGTCCATGTATCAGTGTACAGTAACTTAGTTTAGTTTATGTATTTTTTTTGGTGTCAGCATGGGTTAGGCTATGAACTTAAATTATGGTTTTTTGATGTTGGCATGGAATTAGAGTTTGATTGTGAATTTTGTACCCAAGTGACCAAGTCTTCAATGCGTGGTCCATGTTGTAGTTTGGTTCCATAAAAATGGCTCTTACTTTTCCACAAATAGTTTTTAAATCGAAATCAAATAACCAAGTGAGAGAATTTGGTCCCCATAAACCCAACAAATGGTAACAAAGTGCTAATCCTTACCTAATAGCCTAACCTTTTGATTTTGGAGATAAATCTTGTTTGTTTTTAGAGATAAATCTTCTTCGATTTTGTTTTTGCCTAACTAAGCAGTGTTATTCAATTTTCAAAAAGAGAAATGTTATGTCCACAACATTTTTAATATAAATCTTAAATAAAAGGTTGTTATTAGTTCTTACGGGTGGGCAAAAAAAGTAATTTAAGTTGTAGATTCATATTAAAATTAATAACTTACCACTTAAGGATTTTTTTGGGTGGCATTTAAATTCAAATTAGTCTCTTCCCATATATATATATATATATATATACACACATATAATAAAACTTTTCTTTAAAACTAAAATATAATAAAACTCAAGTACAATTCTTTAAGGATTTTTTTTAGATACTCCAATTAAATTTAATCATGTGGTTATATTAGATCAATAAACCGTATGATTAATTTAATTTTTGTTGATAAAAATGACAACATTATTTGTGCTTAGTGCTCATAGTTAAATTAAATTGAGGAATGTAAAATATAACATTTTAGAAACTGTACCAAACTAAAAAATAGTAAATAAATATATAGGCAAAAGATTAAGAGGAAATAATTCCCATACTGGATCAATGTTTATTTAAACCTATTTTTTTGATACAAAATAGAAATTATACTCTAACTTAATTTAAGTGTATATGTGTGTGAAGTTTTCTTTTGAAGACTTGAATTTATGCCTTTATCCCCCACACCACACTAGAACTTTGTAATGTTTACTCAAACCTATTAATTATAGGTTCTAGTGATCTTATCCAAGAATCACTCTCTTTAATTTAAAATTAGGAATAAATATGTCTACCATTTATATCTCCCAGTCCTCATAAAAACATAAGTCTTGAGAACTGAGTAAGTGAGTAAGGACTTTGACCTTGCTAATATGTAAATCTCAAATATTTAACTTATAGGTTTTAGACTTTTAGTATTTGTTTTTGTTACTTAATGGATGTTAATGAAATCGTTCTGTAACCCAAAAAAAAAAAAAAAATCTTTACTTGGGAAAGAAGGCAAAGTTTAATTTGACTTGGATCTGTGAGGGCTTAGACCCTTGACCTAATTTGTTTCAATTTTTTGCCTAATGATGCAAAAATTTTATAATCAGAATAATGGTATTACGTAACTTGGTTCATCTCTCCATGACGACATGGCTTAGGCTGTGGTCAATTACTGAGAGAGAATTTGAATAGTATGAAAGCATCATGCATGATGACAAAAGATCAATAAATTTATTTATCAGTGACCTAAGGTATTTGGCCTTAAGTTTAATACTGACACGCTTAATAGACTAATCTAATGATAATGATAATCTTCTAAAAAAAATTTAATGATAATGATAAATAAATATAAATACTAAAAAAAAAAAAAAAAAAAAAAAGGTTGATCTTCCTGCATTTTTCCCCAATTCAAATATGAAATGTATTAGAAGCTACCTTTTTAAGTTTGACAAATTCATTAGCATCATTGCATAGGTAAAATTTTAATATTTGTAGAAGTTCTAGAATTTTCTCAATTTTAATTTTAAGTCAAAATGCAAAAACATGATGACACTCATTGGAGTTTCAATTCTTTTGTATAACTCTTGGAGGTTTCTATATTCGTCAAAATTGACCACAGGAACTAACTTTTGTTAGTTTTTATGGATAGAAAATTATGTAGCTATCACATGACTATATTAAAAAGACTCATTAATTGATTCACATCACTAGTTACTTAATGGTTATTTGATTTTTTCGCTTATAAAAGCTAACAAAAGTTAGTTCCATCAGTCAATTTGGCGGATATAAAAGAAACCTCAGGGAGTTATAAGAAAGAACTAAAACAACATGGGGTGTTTTTACACTTAACCCAAACCCTAGAGGGTGTACTAGCATTTAGGTCTTAATTTGATTGACAAAACCTTTTCTTTTTGTTTTTAATACATATTTCGTTTAAATGGTTCCAACATTTAAAAAAAAAAATTGTAATCCTACAAAAAGGTAATCAATCATTATTTTAGGGCATCAAAATATGGAAAACACTGTCGTATTCAATTTTCAACAATTTTTCCTTTTTATCTCCTATTTTTTGCCGTCTTTTTTCATCTAAAAATAAGATTAGTCAACAAATTTAAATGACATTGTATTTTATATTTTTTAAAATTTTATAATACTTAATATGAACTAAAAAGTAAATCTACTTTAAATAAAGAATAATTTCCCAACCAAAAATAAAGTTGCAAATATGAAGACCAATTAGAAAGTAAGAAGCAAAGGGCATCTTATGGAATGATTTGCCTCTCTTAGCACTTCTAAACAATTTGAGGTTTCTTCCTTTAGTTTCACTCATATTTTACTTGGGAATAAAACGAAGGATAAACCAAGATAAAGGATCACGTTTTCATGCCCTCAAATAAACAAAAGAGGCTCCGATCTTTGGCAAATTTGTAACTATGACTTGGTCTATTAAACAATGAAGGATATTGGTTTAAATTGTTGGAAACTTGGACTCCAAGGCTTAGTAGGAGCCACCCATTTGGAAGCATTAGTATTATAAGTTACAATAGTAGGTTCTAAGTAACTAAATTTATAAAGTTTTTATTGTCAAATAAAAAACTTGGCTTTAAATCTTGCTTACACTAAATCAATTATTATTATCTTAATACAATTATAAAAATTAATCATCATAAAGCGGATATTATTATGTTCTAATATCCTATTCTATTTATAAACTAAAGGAAACCCAAATGAAGAATATCATCATAGGTGCTCTTAGACAAATAGGAATAACAAATATATTCTACTACAAAATTAAACAAATATATCTTGTAAAATTTTGTTTACAAAATAAATGGTAGTCATTGTTAATGCACCTCCTGGCGCCAAATGTCATTATATGCGATTATAGAGCCTTCAACTTGACTACAGAATTACAAATATAGTGTACAAATTAATTAAATTTTAAATAACAAATCTCTCTCTAGTAACGTTGTTTGTATTTTTTGAAAATACGTGTAGGTAAAAAAATATGTGAAAATACGTGTAATGTTGTTTAAACACTGAAAACTGTTGTTTAAATAACAATAACAAACGGGCCTTAATAATTTTGCATCCATCTTGTAAAATCCAAATTCACCTTTTTATTATTTTTGCTTAAAATTAACATTTTCTTCTGGCATCATCGAATATTCAAATCACAAAGGCTAAATGCTATTCTATCTTATCTTTTCTTTGAAAGAGTTGCATCTATTTTATCATAATTTATTTGCTTATTTTATGATTATGGGGTTCAACTCACTGGGGGCGCAAAATGAGAATTAGAGATCATACTGCCAATTGTTTTAATTATTTTTTTTATTTTAAATATTTGCATCTTCAACGTAATTTTAGGTAAATTGAAGACCTCGTTAACATTTTAGATTATTATTAATATTCTTTTATTTCACAAATTGCTTATAATAATATACCCTTGATTGAATTTTCTTTTGCAATCTTCTGGAATATACCTATTGGTTTGTTTTTTTATGTACCCAAAATTATTGTCATGTTAGCCTGTTAGGTTAGCATTTAACCAAATAATGACCAAATTGTACGAAAATATGTTTAAAATATGCCTGGGTTTTTGCTTTCTGGTGTCTAACTAACCTTTTGGCAATATTATTAACTACTACCAAGTCAAAATAAAAAGTCAATTTGAGCATATATAATGTTAAGTTTGGTTGGAGTTAGTTTAACTCATATAGGGTTGAGCTGATCCACTTAATTCATGTGCATGAGACCCACTTTCTGAGTCGTAAAAAATGCCCATGTCCTGTTGAAACCATTAAACGCGTCTAAGCAATTTCATCGAACTTTCAATTTCGAAGTACAATAATTTTCTTTGTCCAATGTGTCTAGTTCCATTGGTTGCCAATTCCTTCGTAAAAATACTTTCTAGAAGCTAATTACCTTCCAGATTTGTGGGATACTTGTCAAAATTGATAATGCATAATGAGGAAGGATGATAGCAACTCAATTTTTTTTTTTTTATTTATTTTAAATTTGTTAGAAGGAAAGGTTTCTTGTAATCAAATAAGCGACAATCATTCTAAAAATGAAAAAAGAATAAGCAACTAAACCTCAAAATTATTAATCAGTATCTTGATTTGATAATAATTAAACAATTATCCTATATCTAATATCTTCCTATACCAAGGAACCAACCCAAGAGGCCACAATCTCTTTCTAAAATTTTTAGTCTAACATGTGCTAAACAAAAGGAAAGTTGGTGGAAATTTGTTTTTGATAACGAACCCATATATGGACAATATGAGAGTTGGTCGAATTGATTAGTAATATGTTGACAATTTTTTGCATAGTTTGCAACTGTTGTGGTCCTCTTGTTTTTGACAAGTTCTATTTTGCGGTTCAAGTAATTCACACGGTCCATTGAATCGAGCCTTCACTCAGTCATCAACAGGGTTAAGCATGTTAGGTCAACCCTCAAGTGAGTCAAGTCCCAATCCATGGCCAACATATAACAATATATTAAATATACATACGTATTTTTTGGGAACTGAACTGAGTTAATGCTTATTAACAATTTGCCTTTTTATGAAAAATTAAATAACTTATTTGCAATATTATTTAACGCAATAAATACTAAATGGATCATCTTAATAGGTGTCATATTTGTTAATAAATTATTTTAATAAAGTTTTAATATCATTCTTATAAGAAATATAAAAAAGTAAAAAAAAAAATTTATTTAAAAAATTGAATACAAATTCTTTGTATCACTTTTTTTATTTCATTTTATGTTCCATTAATTATAATTTTTTTTTTATAAAAAGTTTTTAAATAAATTAATGCCATTAGAGCATGGTTAACTTTTCCACTGTAAATATACAGAACATTTTTTCTATAGCATCATTTAAAAAAAGTAATTTCATGAATAATTTTAAGTTTTGTTGGGGTTAGTTTAGCTTGATGGTTTGGGTTTATCCACTTGACTTTTTCGCCTTATCCACAGTATTGAGTCATACATTTATCATTTATGGAATTAAAAAGTGGGGTTAGATAATTGGAGTCATTGGACACAAGAAAGCACGTCCAGCAATTCCATGCATTTAATTAATAATGAATCCAGTGTCCTTTGCACGACTTTAGTTTTACACCTATTTCTTTGATTTCCAATTCCCCCAAAATCTCAGTGTTACCAAAAGCTTTGTTGATTACCAATTGTCCCCAAGTCACGTGCTGTGCTAAATTGCTGAGCCACAGAGTTGCATGTGCTTGATTTCACTACAAAACATAGTATTAAGTATCTTTCATTGAAGAGGATTAGAGTTGTAATGACTAGTCAGTGTAGTCACTCTCTTTATACTTTTCAATTTAGCTCTTTTTCTTGAGCAATAGATAATTAGGAGACCAAAACTGACCAAGGGATTCGAATCAAGCCCACAAAGTCTTAAAATTAGTTAATTTATACACATCAATCCAGATGAAATTATATGATGACTTAAAAAGAGTTTGAGTCACATATATTCCAAGAGTCCCAAAGAAAGAAAAATCCAATAATGTTGGTTCCTCAATCATTATTAGTCTCTAAAATCTAAAACCTTTTATCCCATGGAATAGAAGCCGAGTATTTTCTGAAAGTAAAAAGGGAGAAAAATAAAATAAATGGGCTTATTATTATTGGGATTGATTGGGCTAAGTAACCTGCTTTTAGCTCACAATAAAGCAGGCCCGTTCATTCAAGTGGCCCGCCTCGGCTAAGATTTCATTTGCATCATTTGAGAAGGATTTGGGTGCGAGAGGCAAAGCCTAAAACTAATTAAATCCAATGACCAATATAGCAAATTAGCAATAGAAGATGTTTTCAATTTCCCTTATTGTTATTGGGAGTGAAAAGACTTTCCCATAATGCTAATGCTTTGCTTGTTTTTAGACTCATTTGATTATTTTTTAGGGTGATAAAAATTTTAAATGTGTTTGCTCACGACGCACATGACATGACAAAAAATAAAAATTACTTTTTATGAAATATCATAACAACTAATGTTTTTATATTCTTTCATTTCTATATGATATCTATCAGCACGTCACATGTGCATTACTTAATTCTTTTTTCTTTAGTTCTTATCTACTAGCTTGTCTTTGAGCATTTCTATTTTACCATATATAAGAGATGCAATTCTTTGTAAAAAGCCAATAAATCCAATACAACTTTTCTTCCATAAAAGTGTCCTCTTCTTCTTCTTCTTCTTCTTCTTCTTCGTCTTCTATTTTTTTTTTTTTTTGGTTATTACTTGCTATAATATAAATCTGAATGCAAATGAGTTGTATATTGGCATGGTTGTGAACCTTCCAATAATGATAATTCATGATTTTTGTTTATGCCATTCATATTCATTTATCAGCCTACTAAAAAGGCCTTCTCCATTATATACCTATATTGTTAGAGATATGTGTTATTGTTCATTGTTCATTGTATTAGAAGTATACTAAGATTTTAGCCTGAATAAAAAAAAAAAAAAGGTATTACTAATACTAAAATACTTTTATTTTTTTTATTTTTATATACTTATTCTACAAACCCAACTTGTATCATATTTTAGGAGTAGTTTAATGTTAGTCCAAAGTTAGTTTCTCTATATTTATTCTTGATGGGCTCCTTATAACAAATATAATTCAACATATCTCATTCACAGCTGATTTGACAACTGAATAAACAACATTCTATTAAACGTTGACCACAATTGTGAGATTGGACGGATATATTATTGGATTAGACAATGGATACCATACATTATAGTCAACATAATTAATAATAACTTTCTCAATCATCATGAATTTTAAGATTTAGTAGCATTGCTTGGTCTTTCCATAAAGATGACCTAGATTTGAATCTCTCAATCCCTACTTGTTGTAAATAAAAAAATCAAAATCAATTTATAATCAAATGGTAATACAATTTGTATTACGTTTGATTTAACACAGCTCGTATTTCTAAGCCTAATGATAAACACGTGTGCTATTTCATTTGTGATGGAAAGCCTTAAGAGGTTCCAGAAAATGAAAGTCAATATCCCAATTTGAAAAACAACAATTAGATGAAGCAATCAAGCTTACTAGTTGCTTTATATGACAATAATCCTTCTGTTTAAATCAATGATCTGCTTGCACTGGAGAAGCATCTTCAATTGGACCACATGAATTTATCAACTTCTGCATTAACTAAGAATTAAAATTGCAAAACTGTGACATTTCCATATGCAAAGGTACTAGCAACTACGTCTCACATGCTAACAGAAACAAATACAATACACTATTCCAACTGACCAGGAGCCTCTTATAAGTTGAGACTTAGCACTGATAACCATGTTTAAGGTACCACTGGTAACTCATTCAGCCAAAAAAAAAGGGTACCACTGGTAACTCTAGTGGCAGAAGAGAGACCTCTCAAAACAGACACAACTGCACACTGGAAAAGAATGAAATTACAAGAAGGAACCCATAAACTAGACCTGGAGAAACAAAGAGACAAATACACAAAACTCAAAGCATACCCCCTGTTTTTTATTTTACAAATTGAGCTAATTGAAACTCACAAATATTCTTTATTTATTTTTTCTTTTACCACTCAAATTGCTCTCTCTAACTTTCATTTAAATTAGTATTATTTTTTTTTTGTGTTTACAATCTAGCTATATTAAACTATTAGAGAATAGAGATGTCAATTTACTGTACTTAGATGTTAAAAAATTATAGGTTTGACACGTGTGATGTGGTCTTTTTTTTTTTAGTGATTTGGGTCCTAAAATAAAATAGGAAGAAAAAAAAAATTTGCACTAGTATTTAGCTGGAGGGGCCCAATTTAATTTAAACAATTGCTTTTGTACAAGTCACAGGCCCAGCCCAAAGCATCCAATCATATCCTACCGCAATAGTTAAAAAAAAAAAAAAAAAACCAAAGGAAGAGAAGGGAAATGCTTCTTCGGCCCACTACCCGACCCCTCTGCTTTTCACTCTGCTTCCACTCTAAAGCCAGGTACTAAAAATCTATTGCTACATATATTTCGTGTAAATTTCAAAGTTTCTGTTGGATTGCTCGAATCTTTTACTCCCTCCGTCGCTTTTTTTTTTTTTTTTTCCTCAATTTTATTTTAAGGTGTTTCAAAATATTGTCCTGTTTTTAAAAATAAAAGTCATTAATTTACTAATGTTCTTATTATACTCTTATTAATTTACTAATTCAATTTTTTAATAAATTTTTTTAAGAGTAGTTTTGGAAACTTATACATTTTTAAAAGATAGACAAGATAATAAATGATGTTCCCTTAAAAAGTTTGACTTTTTAAACAGGACAAAAAAATTGGGACGGAGGGAATAGTAGTATATACACAAAATTTTGTGCAACCCATCAAAAAAAAAAAAAAAAATTTGTGCAGAGTTTAGTAGTCTCTATTCCTAACAAATTCTAATGTCAATGCACTAATTGTGCACTCCACACTTTTTTTTTCCTTCTCTGAATTTAGGAGGAGCTATAGACCAAAGTGCTTAAGCAAAGACATGGGTCGGGTCGAATTGGATTCCAAAGCTAAAAGGCAAGCTGATTTTCGATTATGCAACGTGTCCAGGTACATATTATTGGGTCACTTACGTTTTTGTCTATGCAGTCTTATGGTTATCAAAGATTTTAAAGTTTTTTTTGTAATGTTGTTTTTTTTGGTTAGTCACATGACTGAGTTGCTGGAGATTCGTGCTGATGATCCTAAAATGCATGTTTTATTAATCCCTGGAAATCCAGGCAAGTTGGGTTTTTTATTCTTTTGTTGTTGGTTTTGTTGATTTAGTTTTGAGAACTAGGATCAGGGTTTTGTTTGTTTATTGTTACTATAGGTGTTATTACATTTTATAAAGACTTTGTGGAATCATTGTACGAGTTTCTCGAAGGAGATGCATCTATAACAGGCAAGACTTGGTTGCTTTCTTGTTCTGGTTAATTTTCTAATTTTTGAGCTTTGATCTGTGAGCTAATTTGATTGCACATTTTGTGTGTGTTAATTTGTTAATCAACAGCTATCAGTCATTTATCCCACACGAAAAAGGTACTTATGCTTAGCTATTATGAGATTAAGCAATGGCTGTTTTTGTTCCTTGCATTATTATTGCTGTTTAAGCCTTCATTTGTGGAATTTTAGAATTATGCTGTTCGGCATATCGGGTCCAAGCCTAGAGAATGTAGGCTCATGTTGTGGAAAAATCTGTAATGAACACAAATTTTGCAAAGTGAAACTTTGACTAATGCCTCATTTTGAAAATGGCGTTCCTTAAATCAACTAACAAAGTGTTCTTTCTTTAGTAGCTGAGAATGGTCTTCCTTTGTAAAATGTCAAGAATTACATGATTAACGGAAGAAATTTCGTTTGATTGGAAGATTATTGTTTTTTTTGAAGGAACAACAGGGTACCAAATGCTATTTTTTATGGTGAGGTTTTTGAATACTACTAGAGTTGTAAATTCAATTATTAAGACAATTACACCTGGTCTTGATGTGGCTTGGCCACTGTTCGCACACACAACAGTATTAATAGGCTGGTTTGTGTAGTTATGTTTACATTTGTACTGAAAATACCTTCTCTTGAAATCTAAGCAATAGATGGCAGTTGGAGTTTGGGAGTTAAAACCAACTCAAGCTATCTTTGAACTTCTTGCTATGGGTAACAAACATTGGAGCCATGCTGTGACCTAGCTTGTCTTCCTCATGATTGTAAATTAGTGAGCCTTAGCCACCCAAATATGAGTTGTTTGTATGCTTTTGAATGTAAAGGTCCTATAAAGTTTGTAGTACTAAATTCTTTTTTACATTAATTTTCATAGAAAGATTGAAGTGGTTGAAGGAACCAGTTGATCAATTGACCATGAAATTTTATACTTTAGCCTCTACTTATATTTATTTCATTATATGTGTGGTAAATGATTTTTGGAATTGGGTTTCCATCCTTTCTGTGCAAGCATCTTTTTGTTTTTTCCTTTTTTCTCTTTCCCTCCAGATAAAATGTTCATTTTTCATCCTTTGGTATTGCTACTTGTGGGCAATGCTTCAGACGATCAATATGTTCACTTTGATAATTTTCATAGCTTTATTTGGTCTGTAAGAGGATCTTTGCAACATAACTTGTTTTCTATCTTTTTCTTTTCATAATTGTTAGAAAAGATGATTATGATGTGAAGTTCTCTTTTTGCTAGGACTGGGACCATGGAAGGTTGTTCTCATTAGAAGAACAAACAGATCATAAGGTAGCTATCTACTCACTTTCTTTGAGCAAAATTTTGGCCTGGTAAAAGTGACCAGTGTTATGTTGGGATTTGTGAATAAATAAATGAAGTAAAACCTGTACCATACTGATGAAGAATCAGATTTAAGTCTTTGCTTTTGTGAAATTCTTGGAAACCTGTTGATTTATCTGTGTTAGTTTGAACGATGCCCTAATTCTGTAGCAGAATTTAGATACATTCTAATTTACTGAATGCTCCCCTGGAAATGATGTCATATCAAATTGGTCTTTTGTACTATCAATTTTCCTTTTCTTCTAGAAATCCAACTTCGACATTCAGATTCAACCTCTATTTTTCCTTTATTATCTATTAAGAGCACTTTAGCTACTGCATTTGACTATAATTTTCTCAGCCTCGTGTTTTTTGCAGATGGATTTCATCAAGCAGGAGCTAGAAAATATTGAAGTTCCTATTATACTGGTAAGTTCATTTTTTATGATTATGTTTTATACTTTCAATATGATACTGGCCTTTTGGAAGTGCCTTGTTATGGAAAGGTTCAATTAGTATCACAATAGAATGATGTATCAAATTATGGTTTTTATGACATATGAGTTCTATTTGAATGCTTATGAGCAATGCTGTGCGATGACTAACACTTTTTGTTTCTTACTAACTAGACTCTCTTTTATTTTTTATTTTTTTGCATAATTAAATAAAATTTTATTCCGAAAAGACTATCTTGTACACAGGATCTATATATAACGTAACCGAAAGAATTACAGAGAATGAGAATTACAATCAAAATACAAAAGAATGTGTATCACTAAGACCCAAAACCTGAGATCAGTCAAACAATGACCTGATAAAAGCTGACTTAGATTTAACCAGAAAGGCTTCCTCATCTTCTAAAGTGAGGAAAAGATAAACTACACACTGTTTTGTGTTTACTAAACCAATTTATTTGTTCAGATAAAAGATCAACTAAACTACTTGACATAACCTTTTGAACCTCAAATGCCAAGAAGATAAAGTCCACACTGCATATGCAAAGTCACATTGTAATGCAAATTATCCATTGTCTCACCACTCTCCTACACATGCCAAGAGGGATTAGTGTGTACTTGTTGGTCATCCATTCACGATTCGTTGGTGCATAAGCACGTCTGAATATTAATATTTTGCTAATATGGGGGGAGTTTTTGTCTAAAGTTGTCCTTGTTTTAGGTTTTTCTTTTAATTTTATTTTTGACATATACTGTGATCCCAAATATTCTCAACAAAGATGTTAAAATTGTGAATGCCCTTTCTTTATCTGATTTTCAATTGTGGTGTTCTTCATTCTGTGCTTCAAATGAAGAAGAGTTTTGCACTTTGATAAAAATGCACTTTCCAAGTAACAGAGTATTTCCCGACTTTCTTGAGTGACTTGGCGATGGAAACTGTCATTGAATTCCAGTCCTTGAACTACAATGATTGATGTAGTTTCATTGCTTTGTGTCCATACGTCATTTTCAGGCAGTGATCTCTATTATAGTATTATTGCTGTAATAAGTCAGTTGACTCCTCTAGCTTAGAGAAAAATGATTAAAATTATTTGTGTTATTTCCTGTGATCCTAGGAAAGCATATAATATTGTGTGACTTGATTTCTTGTTTTTGTCCTGAAATTTGTAGTAGCTGACATTTAGTTTCTTTGTGAAGGTCGGACACTCTATTGGTTCATATATATCTATTGATATGTTCAGGAGATCTTCAGAGAAGGTGATGTCAACTTTTGCTAAAAATTAATTTGTTTGCTATGATAATGCTGCCTCCTCATGTTCTCACTTTAAAGATACTTTTCGTTGACATTTCTGCTGGGTTTATAGGTGATATATTGCATTGGGCTATATCCATTTTTGGCCTTAAACCTGCAATCGACAGAGCAGTCTATTATTGGAAAAATTGCAGTGTAAAATTCTTTCTTTGTTATGCATAATGCCACTCCGCATCCTCTTACTTTATGATCTATCTGTGAAGATGCTGGGGTGTCAATGGATTGGGTGGCCTGCTGGTCCAACCCAGTGCACCCTGAAAATAGTTGGACAAGGTCCAAGGGGATATGGTAGATGTATTTCAATTTGTTGTATTATAGTGAAGATGTGTCAGAAAACAACAATGGCTAATGATCGTTTAGTCATTTAACGAGTTTGAGTTTTGGCATTCTCACTTGGTTGTAAATGTTTATCACTGCATTCTGTTAAACTTTTGACAACTTACATTAAAGCAATTGTAGGGACTGATGGTATCTGTTTTGGAGTTTCAGGTCACGAGTTGTAAGTGTTGCACTTAGTCTCATTGTGGCATCATTGGGATTTTTACCACGAAGTGCTTTCAGATTGATTGTGACAAACTCTTTTGCAAAGTCATGGTCAGCTGTAGCAGTTGAGGCTACTTGCTCACACTTGGTACAGGTGAAGTTTTATCCCTGACAAATCTCTTGGGAAGTCATATGTTACCAATGAACTTTCTTGGAAAGTATTAAAAACCAATTTGAATGTTTAATTTTTCTTATGGTTAATCTATATCTGTACTAATGATGTACTGTTGAATGGTCAAGAAAAAAAAAAACTCCTTCCTTATAAACAACAATTAGTTTGGATATGATTTTCACATGTGCACTACAGAAGGTGACTCAGTGCCCATTTGGTATAGCTTATTTTTTTCAGCCTTTTGAAAATGGGCTTTTAGAAAAAGCTGTACCTAGAAAAAATTGAGGTTTGTAAAAATTGTACTTTGAAAAGGTGCAGTTTCAACATGGGATGCCAATCAGGTTACTCAATTGGTTAAGATTCAAAGGTTGTGAAAGTTCAGTTATTTTTGTGCCTATAGGGTGTGTATGTCTTCTGATTTTAAAATCTCTCAGTTAACTTCTGTATTTATTTATCTACAGTACCATACAATGCGGAATGTACTATTCATGGCAATGACAGAATTCAGAAAGGTAAGAGATTTGCTTTTCAAGAACATATATATTGTGAAAATTTATCATCAGTTCTCCAAAGAGGCCACAATTACAGTAATCAAACATATTAATAGAAGAATTGCATTTCTACCAATACTTGTAGTTGCTATACTTCCTGTCTTAGCCTGGTTGAGCTCTTCAGGTTGTGATGATGTGGTTCTTTCAACACAGTCATTATTTTTATCCTTTTATATAAGTTATACAGCCTTCTTATTCTCAAGACTGTTCTTCCATTAGGTTTGTCATCCTTTCCCCCAAAACCCCTTGCCTCCACACTTTTTTACGATTGTTATGTAAAAGCAGTTTTAACTTCTATTTCAGGTTTGTATATTCAAAATGTGCACCCTATAAGTCGTTAATAACCTCATTTGTACTTGATTTCACATTACATAATTTCACTGGCCATGCATTCCTCTATGCATTAGGAAAGATTGGCCTACTATACGCAGATACCTTTAGCTTTGACTCACTATGTGTGATTGTCTGAATAATGTATTTTTTTTGTCCTCCTTCCTCTCTCTCTCTCTCTCTCTCTTTTGTGTGGGGGGGGGGGGGGGGGGATTTTCTTAGCTTATTACTTCAGTTGATCATATTTGCATATGGGTTTTATGTTAGCAGTGTCCTTACTCCATACGTTATAATTTATTTGTAAATGTTTGTTACAATTAAGTAAATATGCATTGATTGCCTTTTACTCCAACAAAAGATTCAATTGTAGCATTGCTCATATGGGAGTAGTAAACTATATTCACAAACTTGTGCTGACTAAATGCAATTTATGGTAGCTTACAGCAACACCAGATTGGGCGTTTATGAGAGAAAAGAAGGAGAAACTTGCATTTTTGTTTGGTGGTGATGATCACTGGGGTCCACTTCAAATGTTTGAAGAGGTGTGCGATGGATGCTGTATGTTTAAACATGTTTGTTGTCTATTTATGTGCGTAAAGGGGGTTTACTATTTTCCTGAAAGGCTTCAAAGGGATATGTGTTAAGTATGTGCAATATTTGCACGGGACAAGCACATGTTTTAGTTTGTATCTTGGAAGACATGCTTAACCACAACCCTCTAAATATTGCCTATCCCCTGCTCGGATTCTTCTTTCTTCCTCCTATCCCTCAAAACTATATAGGTAAATCTTCAAACACTCCATTTTTCTTAATTCATGTTTAAATTACCCCTAACATTTGAAACAATACTTGACCCCTCAGTTTTCAAAGCGGCATAGGTATCCTATAGTTTAATTATTCAGAAATTTTTACAACCATCTAATGTTAGAGAGAGTGGGTTTAAGATAATTAAACAAGTGGGGACTAGTTACTTTTGTAATTTAAGGGATAAAGCATTTGCACTTTGTTTGGTGGTTATGATTATCTCAACAATACATGTTCATGAGATTAATGGCAATAAGCTATAAATTACAATCACTTTCATTTGAGAGTAGTGATGGTTATTTGTCTAAGGGAAATAGGTGCCAGAGATGGCATGTCTTAACTGAGGGTGCTCTCAAGTATGCATGCAATCAGATAGAAATCCTTTATATATATTCAGTAGTTACAATTGGGGTTGGGCGGGGATTTGAATCCTTGATGTCTCTATTAGAGACACTAGGAGGTGCCAATTGAATTACAAAGGCTCATGGCCAATAAGATGGAAATTTTTAATGAACTGAGATGGTGGATCATGGTTAATATGGCTGAGTGCCAATGAGCTCTAGCTCAAATGGCTCCTCCTCCCCTTACTGATGAACTCTAGTTCAAAACCCACCGGGTGTGTGTATAACTTACCAATTAAAATTTTTTAAATGTGGCTGAGTGAAATGATGTTGATGAAGAATGCTGCAACAGTATTTATAGTAATGGTGATAACTGCTACAGTGAAAACTTCTATCATTGTGAATCTGCTTCATGATGTTGAGGTTGTCTCGAAATTATATTCTCTATTTTCCCCCATAACTTGCATTCTTTAGTCCGACTGTCCTCACTTACACCTGTATTTTGCATTCACAGATTTCCAAGCAGGTCCCAGGCGTTGCTCTATCAATTGAAAGGGGCCATAAACATGCTTTCTCATGCACTGAGGCTGGTGCATCATGTGTTGCAAAGTACGTAGCAAGCTTGATGAAGAATCAATTATTGCATTCAAGGCAGTAACTTTGGACTCATTTCTTGCTACCATTTCAGATTGTAGTAGTCCTATTTCGTATAGAACTATTTAGTGATGATTGGAGAATAGATGGTATTGATAATCCCATTATGTTTAGATGACATTTGGAATGACTTCAATCTCATTTTTATATTTTGGTGACAACTAGTAGTATTTGCTTAATTAATACATTAAACAGGAAAATCTAAACCTACTAGCAGAACTACTGGATCATTTGACAGAAGATTGGTTTCCTTTGGCTTGTATCACCCCCTTCCCCTTAGTTTAAAATCTCCATTTATAATTACACAAACAGGTATAAGTTATATAAGACGACGAAGTGTTTAAATGGAATATTGAAGACGTGAACAACTTAATATGATTTTACAGAAAAACAGGAAAGAAAAAGAAATATTAATATTGATATGTTTATGTGGAATGAATTCGATAGTTGCTACTGGCTACTAGGTTGATCACGTAACTTTGCAGTGATATAATCATGCATAAGAGTTACTATTAGATGATTCTCAAAAAAAGAAAAAGCTACCATTAGATTAGTCTGTATTTTCGGAAAAATTCAATGCAAATGCTAAATTACCATTGCAACACAAGCAGCTTTTGGAAAAATAAAGAGGTGAAGACGAAAGTTTTTGGACATTGTTTGCACTGTGTTAAGGCTAACTATAACATTCCTCACCATGACCAGCCTTTTGCTTTATTCAAAGTACAGTGGCGTAATACTCTCACATGAATTTGTGGATTCTACCTTTACTCTCATTTTAATAAGAGCAATGTCTATTACAAACATTGTATACACGCTTGTTTTTAAATGAAAACGTGACCTAAAAATCAAACAAGTGTACAGTATGTATGTTAGTGTAAACAAGTGTACAGTATGTCTGTTAGTGTGTGTAAGAGTTATTTCATTTTTAATAAAGGAATTTAATTGTTTAACATTCCCATTTACATGAACAACAAGTGAGGTGTGTCCGAATGGTGGGAAAGGACAAAGATTTTCATACATCTATATTTATATATATCTAAAAATTGAAGCGTAGCATTTATTGTAGCCACATCAGCACCATGTCATAATTTATTTTCTTTCTTTCATTTTTATTTTTTGATTTATCGATTGACATTTATTGAGCATCTCCTTAAATTCAGGTGTTAATCTATCTTCAACTTTACTGTGTGTCTCTTTATTAACCCAGACTCTTCAGCTACCTCTATTATATGGAATTATAACAGTTATCGACAGATTGCAACCTCTTCACCCCCTCACCTCTCATTTCTTTTTTTATAAATTATCAGTTGTTCTCTCTCCACAAATTGATTGGTATGGCCTTCAATGGGATAGTTTCTTGAGTGTTATAACCGTTCTTTCTATCATGACTCAAGTATGTCTGCCAAAACCCAATCAAATGAGTGCAAGAGACAAAGAATGACTCTAGAGCTTGCAGATGAAGCTGAAGCACATGAGAGGCAAACATTAGTAGCCCAAGTCCAAAGGGTATGAACTCAAAATGAGTTTTGTTATTTTTATTATTCTTATTATTTATTTATTTCCTTCTCATTACTTGAAAAAAAAAATGTAATTCAATTTTGGGATTTCATGGTGAATGAGTTTGAGTTTTCATGGCCTCAAAACTATTCAAATATATTTTTTCTTTTTCAAACTTGATTTGAGTTTGGCATTTGATCATGTTTGTTATAAATTGCTTTATGATTTCCCTTCTCTAGGCTGCAAGAATGTTACTCTCAATATGTTTGCTATTATATATATATATATATATATTTTTTTTTTTTGGAGAAACAAACACACACATAAGGGAGAGGGAAATGAGATTTAACACAAAGGCACATCACAACTCCACTCAAAAGCCATTATTTTTCTATTTGATAATTAACTTCAATGTGATGTTTTCATTTTGGTCTTTGTTTTTTATTAAGAGTGTTATTTATTTTCACCAAAGAGAAATTGCTATTGTTCTCTTTTTCCTGTAATTTTATATGATGAACTAATTTTCTTTTTTATCTCTATTCCGTTTGTCCACTCATTGACAGATGTCAACAATCAAGCCTTGCAATCACTGGAAGCTTTTTATTCTATTGAAGATCATACCAATCAATTGGTAACCATTCTTTTCTTAGAAACTTTTGAAGGGGAATAAATATTTTGTTTTTCTTGGGTGGTGCTTGATAATTTGCTTTTTATGGTTCAATACACATCAGTTATATTAGATTTCCTTTTTCTTATATTAATAGTTTGTTGTTTATTGTTTAATTGGACTGTTTGGTGACCTTGAAATTGTAAAAATGGAAGAGAAAAGAGAGTAGAGTTTGAATCAAAAATTGTTTTTGTTGCATGGAACTTGGGGTCTAACAGTTTAAAAAAAAAAATTATCTTAATTTTTTAAATGAAACTTAAATTCTTCAAAGTACATCAATTTAAGTAGACTGTTGTGTTGTGGTTGGAATTTTTGTGTTTTGGACCTTAGTTGGCCTGTTTGGTTGATGAATAACTTTATGGATTGTTTAGCTTTTGAGAAATTGTTTGGAATTTTAAGAGTGATAAAATTCAAAGAATTGAATTCTTTTTAAATTAATTGGTTCTTGATTATTGAGCATCTATCTATAATATTTTGTACATGAACAATAGTTGGTTTGTAGTTTTAGATTTTGGATTATGTAATTTTTTTCAACAACTTGATTTTCTTTTTATAATTTTCTCATCTTGAATATCTAGAATATTGTGTACATAAGTATTAGACAAAACTTAACCATACTACTATACGCTAAGTTTTAAATTTTGAATTTTGCTATTTCTTTCATTATTAAACACAGTATGATATAGCGAACGTGATCCAATGAAGGCAAAAACAACTACTATTTTTGGGGCATAACAACTGATACAATCTGATAATTTTCCATAATCATTTAAAGTTTATGAGTTGGAATACTAATAGCCATCTTCTCCTAGGCAAAAACAATTGGCCAAGCTCAGTAAGTTTGCCACCAACCAACGTGTTGGAAAATTTTTATAAAATTATTATTATGGATCAAATGGTCATTTAAGTGGAAAGATCAAATTAATATATTTTTCATATCCTTTTCGTTAGTTTTCTTTTTTAACAACTTTTGAGATTTGTAAATTACTTTCTATTTAACAATTCATTTCATATATCCTTTTCAAAAAAAAAAAAAAAAAATCACATATATAGTGATATAACACACGGCTTAATTGTTTTTTACCACAAAATTAAGGGCTGAAGCTTTTTAAATCATAGAATTGATTGTCATGTGTTAACTACTTTTATGACAGACGTTTTGAATTCTTTAAATTCATAAACATTACCTATACAACTATGAAACAACGGGTAGAAAAAGCTACAAGGCAATTAAAATGTGGACTTAATTTGGTAAGGTTACGTCTGACCACAATATTATATGGATGTACATGGTCAAGTTAGTAAGATATAATATATATGCCTTTGTTCTTACCTCACTTACTTACAATTTGTAAACACACTATTTGCACTATTTTGCTTCTTTGTGGGAATTCAGAATATTGATAAAATGAATGTATTGGCAAGTGGGTGATTTGTATATAGACACATTAACAAATGTGTGTGGTGGACTGGACATGGGTGATTTGTATATGGACACATTAACAATTTGGTCTTTGGTGGAAATTGGTACAAGTGAGGGTCTATTAAATTTGATCATTTTGTTTAAACAAGGTTTGTTTAAAATATATTTTATTTATTTACTTTATTGTAAATAAATTTTTGTACATGATGATTCTAACCTGTTAAACCTCACTTAGGTTTTTATTTTTATTTGTTATTATTATTGTTTTTTTTTTTTTTTTGAGGTCTTACATTTTCTGTTGTCAACTAATGTTCAATTTTTGAGGTGAACAAAGATGAACAGATTATCTTCAATTAATAGATTATGGATTATATCACATTACAAAATAATTATATATTTCGACGCATCTCGTGGTTCTACGACTAGTTTTTTTTATAATAGGCGAAAACACCATTTTGATCTTTACATTTTGGAGTCATAGTCAATTTGGTCCTTACATTTTGGTAGTAGTCAATTTGTTCCATGTTATTTTCAACTTACAGTTAATTTGATACTTACTGTTAACTCACTTACGGAAAATGCTTACGTGACAAATGATGTGCATAGTTGGCACACACTTGGATAATAATATAAAAAATATATATTTAATTGCTATGTAAGAAAATCACATCAGCAATTTTAAGAAGAAAAAAAATGCACGTCAGAAAAACAAAAACAAAAAATTTGAAAAGATGAGTTTTTTAAAAAATCCCCTAGATTTTCTTAGTGTTTCATAATAGCCAAACACAACCCAAAAAACAACCCCACGTACAAAAATCAAACTCAGCATGGGGTTGGGTCAGGTTAGCTCAACAGGCATTTTCTATTCATGTTTTGGCAATGAGGAGTTGCAGTTGCAGAGAATGAATTGAAGAAGTAGAAGGAGGATGTCATTGTGTTTTGGATTGAAGTCTGAACTTGGGAGTGGAGGTGTTTATTGAGGTGGTATTGGAAAGTGATGCTAGCAAGCAACGTGGCTTATGCTGTTTAAATTTTTCTGAAAACCAATTAGTTTATGCAAATTCCATTCTACGGTACCTCAACTAAAGTGTTCTCTCTTTCTCTCTCTCTCAGGTCCATTTATTTTCTCTCTCTTTTAGATATGGGTTTGTACTTGCCCAAATCTAGGTTCAAGCTCCACCACCGAGATTGACATGCACTCGCCGGATTCGATGGTGTTGTTGGCTGCTGGAGTTTGTGGTGGTGTTGCTATGTTCGTTGTAGTGGTTCACTGGCTTGGAGTTAGCGGAGAATTTTTTGGGTTGAATTTTATTTGTGTGTGTGCGGGTTGCTATGTTTAGCTACCAAGAAACTCTAAGAAAACGTTTGGTACACTATAATGATTATTACATGAGAATAAGAATAAGTATTATAAGGAATACATTAAGTTGAGATGTAATAAATATTACTGTTCATTAGTTTGGTGACCATTTAGGAATAAAATTCTGAATATGCATCCACAATTTAGTAGAGTATAAAAAGAAGGTGTAATTAAATCATTTTTAAGTCAAATTTCCTAAAATACACTTATTTTAGGGTCTTCAAAATAGAGCTAATAATTAACAACAAGAAAAATTTATTTTCTTTCATTTTGAAGATGCGGCAACTAATGGCTTTTTAGGAAAAATTTTTAAAAAGTTATTACATAAGGTGAATGAATAGATATTCAATACTTTTGATAAGTAATAGTTATTCTTTATTTTGAAGAATAGCTATTTATAAGGAATAACTATTCATTGTAATAAAAACATAACCAAACAACCGAATAGTTATGATATAAGAATATCTATTACATTATAGTGTCTATTACAGTCTAACAAACGTGCTCTAAAAAAATTTGGGAATTTTTTTTTTAACTCCTCCTTTTAAATATTTTGTTTTGTTTTTCCAATATGAATTTTTTTATTCTTAAAATTGTTAGTGTGGTTTCGGTTTTTTAGATAGAAATTAAGTATTTTTTTTTATTATTTTATTAGCCATGTGTGTGCCAATTGTTTACATGGTTCGTCACATAAGCATTTTCTATAAGCGAGTTAATAATAAGGACGAAATTGACTATAAGCTGAAAATAACAAAGACTAAATTGACTGCTACCAAAATATAGGAATGAAATTGACTGTGATCCCAAAATATAAGGACCAAAACGCCTTTATAACATCATAATCAAAACAAAAAAAGACTGCGAACAAGTGTACATCAATGACTATTTATTGAGAGAACAATCACCACAAGACAAAGTAACACTCCACCTTGCATATGTTTTCAACACCTGCGGCACTCTCTTGAGCCCCGTTTGGCAACAACAATTATTTAAATACTACAATATGTATTTTTACACACTTTTTTACTCACGTATTTCCACAAAACTTAAACACCTTTACTATAAATTTTTTACGAACTGCAGTATTAATCTTTGTTTGTTGTGGTTTACATTCTACAGTCTACTACGGCCCCTCAGTCTAACCGCCATGTGCCAAGTCTTCCACTGTGGTCTATCATATATATATTAATATAATTCTATATAAAACGCAGGCTCTATTCTTTCTTTGAATTTGTTGTGGTCATTTGAGTTGACTTGACCTGTTCTCTTTATTACGCTTGGGATTTGTATTTTTGTATAATGCCTCAGAACTAATGGGTCGAGACCAATTCGATTCCAAAGCTAAAAGGACTGCTCATTTTCGATCATGCAACGTGTCCGGGTATATATTATAGGGTCACCACATATGATATATTGTTGTCCGTGCAGTTTTAATAGTTATTATTTATATTAATGTCTTTTTCTTTTTTTTTTTGGTTTGGTTAGTTACACCACTGAATTGCTGGAGATTCATGCTGATGATCCTAAAATGCATGTTTTATTTATCCCTGGAAATCCAGGCAAGTTTGGTTTTGTACTTTTTTGTATGCATGTACATTTGTGTTTTGTTGATTTAATTTTGAGAACTAGGATTAGGGGCTGTTTGTTAATTGTTACTGTAGGTGTTGTTGCATTTTACAAGGACTTAGTGGAATCACTGTACGAGTTTCTTGAAGGCCATGTATCTGTAACAGGCAAGACTTGATTGCTTCTTGTTCTTGTTAATTTAATTTTCTACTTTTAAGTTATATTTTGTGAGCTAACTGATTGCACTTTTTCTTGGGTGGGTGTGTTAATCACGAGCTATTGGGCACACTTCTCACACGAAAAAGGTACTTACACTTGGCTAATATATAAGATTAAGCAATGGCGGTTTTTAATTCTTTGCATTATCATTTGCTTCTTGACCCTTCATTTGCTAATGTGCTATATTCAGTATTCAGTTGACCTCTTAGTTCTTATACTTGTTTGTTACTCAACATAGGTTTTCAACTAAATATATAATCACGGATTCCGAGCCTTACTGCTTGCAGAAAGTGTGACAATACAATAATATGTTAAAATTCTTAATTTCTCCTATAAATATGCAAAGCTTCAACTTCTTATGCTCATCTCCTTATGTCTTTATATTGATTCTTCTGCTTTCTCTTACTGATATGACTCATGTCTTTGCTAATACAGTGAAGTATTACTATATTCTGTAGATAGTAAAGAATCATTCACACCTATCTTGACTTAAGATATCCTAACGCTAACAAAAGATACAGTAATTGGTGATATGCATAGAGTTAGAAATTAGACAATGCCCAAGGTAGTGGTCCATGTTCTTTCTTAACTTTCTGAAATACAGTTTTTTTTTTCCTTAAAGCAATTCTCGAAGTTTAGTAGTATGTAATTGTAAATAGTCACATAATTGAGTGAAAATGCCTCTATGACTGGACCATCAGCGCTCCTTTGTCCCATGTAATGCACAGGAAGTCATGACACAAGAATACAAATTTAATATAATTATTTAATCTTGAAATAAATTCTCTCTCTCTCACACACACACACACGGTGGCAAAGCCAAAAATTTTATTTGTGGCTATTTTGCGATACTTCTTAGATGATAGATATCATAAAATTGTGTAATGCATATGTTAATGAAAATTAAAATAGGGACCAAATGTTATCTTTAGAAAAGATATGTTTATTTCAATTTGTTTTGATGTATTCATATAGAATATGATGAGACAAAAAAGTATTGAAGCTGATACTTGATATCAATAATTAAATATGAAGAAATAATTCTGTTAATCTTTTTTCCGAAGTGTACCTAATTGCTGGTTAGATACTCCAATATGTGCAGTGGTAAAAAGAAAGACTATTATCTGTTCATTTAGTTTAAAGAGTATATGAAGGGATGCATAAAACACATTGAAATCCATTATGAAATATTTTATTGAAAATATTATATATAACATTGTATCCACTTAATTGTGGATTTCAGCCCTTTGTAATACATGTGGAGAATACAATTAGTTTGGATTGGAGGACCGTTATTTATTTTGACACAACACAACTGGGGAGTGGGGGTATGCCAGGATGGCCCCCCAGTCTCCACATGGCTTTGCCACTGTACATTCACAATAATACTAAGATACTGGTTTTTATGGTTATGTTTACATTTATACTAGATACCCTTCTCATGAAATCTAAAGTAATGGATGGCAGTCAGAGTTTTTGTGTTAAAACCAACTCAAGCTATCTTAGAACTTCTGGCTATGTGTAAGTCATGCTGAGTTGTGAATTAGTGAGCCATAGCCACCCGAATGAGTTTGTATATGCTCTTGATGTGAAGTCCTATAAAATTTGTACTACAAAATGTTCTTTGGCATTAAGTTTCTTAGGAAGATTTAATGGGTCCAAGGAACCACTTGATCATGGAAATTTATCCTTTGGCCTCTACTTATATCACGTGTGGTAGATGATACTTAGAAATGATGCCCATCCTTTCTGTGCCTTATTGTTTTTATCTTTCTTCTCTTTCTCTCCAGATATTAATGATTATTTTTTATGTTCTTGCATTTTCATAGCCACCCTTTGGCAATGCTTTTGATGATCTATATGTTCACTTCAATAATTTTCATAGCTTTATTTGTTTTGTTAGAGGATCTTTGCAACACAAATTGTTTATATCTGTTTATTTTCATTAATTGCTACAATTTGTACGATTATGATAAAAAGTTCTTTTCTTGCTAGAACTGGGACCATGGACGGTTGTTCTCATTAGAAGAACAAATAGACCATAAGGTAACTTTCTGCTCAATTTGTTTAGGAAAGTTTTTGGCCTGGTAAAAGTGACAGGTGTTCTGTTAGGATTTGTGAATTTATAAACAAATGTACATTTTGTACCATACAGACGAAGAATCAATTTTTTTTTTTTTTGAACTTGATGAAGAATCATATTGAAATCATAGCATTTATGAAATTCTTGGAAACTTGTTGATTTATCTATGTGAGTGTGAACAATGCACATAATTGGTGACAGAATTTAGACGCATTCCAGTTTACTGAAATTTCCCCTGGAAATGTAATCAAGTTAGGTCTGTTGTACCATCAAGATTCTTTTCTTCTAGAAATCCAACTTTGACATCCAGATTGAACTTTCTGTTTTGCAGATGGATTTCATCAAGCAGGAGCTAGAAAACATTGAAGTTCCTATAATACTGGTAAGTTCATTTTTTTCTAATTATGTTTTATACTTTCAATATGATGCTGGCCTTTTGAAAGTGCCTTACTATGGAAAGGGTTTCAAAATGAATGTTCATTCAATATCTCATTAGAATCATAAATTGAATGCTTATGAGCGACACTGTATGACTTACACTTCTTGTTTTTTACTAACTAGACAGACTAACTTTAGCCCATCAATTACATAATTTCCATTTATGTCTTTGTTAGTAAGAGGTAGGGCCTTGGGTGAAAAAAAATTGAAAAAAGAAAGAAAGAAAATTTAATATACAGATTTTGGCTGCTTACATCTGAAGGTGTTTCAGAAAACTGTAAGTTTGACTCTTGTTAAAACTAGTATCTAGCCTGTAGCCACTTTTGTGTGTGCATGCCTGTCTGCCATTATTGTGCACTTGTTGGTATTCCATTCATTAAGTTTAAGGATAGGAATGATTTTCTTTTCAACATATGCTGTGTTCCCAAATACTCTCAACAAACATGTTAGAAATGTGGTGAAAAGCCCTTTATTTCTGTGATTTTCAATTATGGGGTTCTTATTGTGTTTTTCCCAGACTTAAAAATAGAAAATAAAAAATTACAGTGTTTCTCCTGTCAGAAGAGTCTTGACATTGATAAAAATTCACTTTCCAAGTATTGTATTATTGCCTTCCTTTGTTGGATGATTGGGTAGTGGAAACAGTCAACAAATTCCAGTTCTGGACTATCTTTACATAATGTTTTTGCTCTGTGTCCCTTTCATTTTCAGCAGTGATCTCTATTATTGCTGTGATCAGTCAATCTCCTTTGACCTGGAGAAAATCATTAAATCATTTGGGTTTTATTTGATGTGATCCAAGATGTGATCCCAAGAAAGCACATAATATTCTGAAAGTTGATTTCTGGTTTTGTCCCTGGAATTCTTAGTAGCTGACATATAATTTCTCTGTGAAGGTTGGGCATTCTATTGGTTCATATATGGCTATTGATATATTTAGGAGATCCTTGGAGAAGGTGATGACAACTTTCCCCAAAATTAAATTTGTTCAGTAGCATCATGCTACCTTCTCATGTTCTTCTCACTTTAAAGGTCCTTTTCGTTTACATTTCTGCTGGTTTATAGGTGACATATTGCATTGGACTATATCCCTTTTTGGAAATAAACCCAGAATCGACGATGCAGCCTATTATTCAGAAGATTGCAGCGTAAAATTCTTTCTTTGTTTTGAGTAACATTATTGTTGCAAGGTGTCTTGTATTTGCTTTTTACTTAGAGGACTTATGGGCTTCAGTTATATGTTTGGAGAAGTGTTGGGCCTAGATGGGTTTGATTGCATTGGGGTTTGGAGTTGGCAGGTGAGAAGGGGAATGAAATTGATAGGTTGAGCATTGTAATCATTATTGAGTTTGATCTTTCTCACTGAGGACATAGGAAACTTGTAGAACCGCATAAATTCTTATGTTCTGTGTGTGTGTGCACCTGTTGATTTATTTTTCTTTACTGTTTTCTGGTTAAAGTCCACGAGTTATCACACAATAATATTCCCCGTTCTCTTACTTTATATGTGCAAAGATGCTAGGGGTGAATGGCCCGGGTGTACTAGCTGTACTAACCCAGTGCTGCCTAAACATAATTGGACTAGAGCCAAGGGGGGAATGGTAGAGGTATTTCAATTTGTTCCTTTGTAATGAGAATGGATCATAAAAGCAACACTCAGAAATGAGCCTTTAGTCATATAATGAGTTTGAATTTATGCCTTCTCACTTGATTATAAATTGATTTAATTGGTTCTGTTACACTTTTGACAATCTTACATTAAAGCACTTGTAGGGGCTAATGGTATTTGTTTTTGAGTTCAGGTCACAAGTTTTAAGTGTTGCAATTAGTCTTATAATAGCATCGTTGAAATTTTTACCAAGCTGGGCTTTGAGGTTGATTGTGACAAACTCTCTGGGGAAGTCATGGTCAGCTGCTGCACTTGAGGCTACTTGCTCACACTTGGTGCAGGTGAAGTTTTATCCATGAATCTGACACAGATTGGCTTCATAAGTTGAAAATAAACTTTCAAGAAAGCAGTAAAAGACAATTTGAGTGTTTAATTTTTCCTTATGCTTTATCTATTTCTGTATTATGATGTATTGTCAAGTGGACATTCTTCTAATATTTCCGGAAAACTTTAACTTCTTTATAAACAATAATTATTCTGCATATGTTGTTCATGTGTGCGCTACATTGGTGACTCAATTAGTTGAGATTAAATCTTAGGTCAGTTTCAGTTTATTTTGAGTCCGTGGGTAGTTATGCGTTTTGATTTTTGAATATCCCAACTAACTTCTAGCTTATTTATGTACAGTACCATACTATCCGGAATTCACTCTTTATGACAATGACAGAGTTCCAAAAGGTAAAATATTTTTTTTTTAAGAAAAAATATATTGTAAGAATTTGTCACCAATTCTTCTGAGATGCCATAGTTACAAATTTACAACAATCAAACATAATGTATGCTACCCTGCCATAGCCTAGCTGAGTATTTCAAGTCATCACATGTGGTTCTTTGAATATATCATTATTTTTAACCTGCTATATAAAGCTATGCCCACCTTCTAATTCTTAAAGCTCTTCTTCCATTAGTAGTCCCCAAAAACTGCTAATAAGTTCACATGCTTGACAGTAATTGTGTAAAAGCAGTTCTAATCTATTTCAGGTTTGCTTACTTCAAAATCTGGTTGCCCTAGCAACCAGCATATACGGTTTGAGAATTATATTTTTACATGTAGCAAGTGCACCCTTAAAGTAGTTAATAACCTCTTGTGTGATTGCTTCACATTATGTTACATTCAATTGGATTCATTCCTCCATACATTGGATATGGAATTTGGACCTAGTATATGCTGATAGGTAATAACTACTAACCCTGACTCCATGTGATCATTTGAATAATATGTTTTTTGTTTCCCTTTTATTTGGGGCCCTGTGCGCCCCTGAGAGGGGGGATTTATTATTTTGTGTAAAAACTGCATGCAACTTTCTTCTCACATTAGGACCCCACAGGTGTGGGACCCACTTATGTGAGAGATATGTTGCATACAAATATTACACATAATATCACCTCCTGCAAAGGGGGGGGGAAGTGTGTGGGGGTGGGTTAGTAAAAAGTTATACTCTAGGACTCAAACCTAGGAAGAATATGAATTTTCTTACATATTGCTTAAATTGGTTGTGTGTGCATGTGAGGGTTTATATTTCCCTGATATTGATGGACCACATTCCTTACATTATAATTTATTTGTAATCTGCTTGTCAAAACTAAGTTAATGTGCATTCATTGCTCTTACTCTAACAAAAGATTAAATTGCTGCATTTCTTGTATAGGAGTACTAAACTATATTCACAAACTTGTGCTGACTGAATGCATTTTATGGTTAGCTTACAGAAACTCCAGATTGGGCATTTATGAGAGAAAATCGGGAGAAACTTGCATTTTTGTTTGGTGTTGATGATCACTGGGCTCCACTTCAAATGTTTGAAGAGGTGTGTAATGGATTTCAAGTGTTACATATAAACATGTATATGAAAGGGTTTATTGTTTTCTTGAAAAGAGTCAAAGGAATATTGTGAAGTATGTGCAATGTTTGTATGGGAAACGCATGTGTTTGAATTTGTATCTTGGAATACATGCTCAACCATGACCCTTGAAATATTGCCTATCCCCCTCCTCCTCTTCTTTTCTCTCTCCTTCCCCACAAGACCTTTGGGTAAATCCTCAGGCACTCCTCATTGCTTCAAATTCATGCTTAAATTGTCCCTAATATTTGAGACAATACTTGACCCCTCAAATTTCAAAAGTGGCTTAAACATTCTATAGTTTAATTATTCATAGTTTTTCACAAGCATATAAACTTAGAAAGAGGGGTTTTATAAGATATAAGATAATTAAACATGTCGGCATAGTAGTTACTTTTGAAACTTAAGGAGTAAAACATTTATACTCTTTGTTTGGTGTTTATTTTTACTTCAATGATACATGTCCATGATGTTAATGGCAATAATCTATAAATGAAAATCACTTTTATTTGAGAATAGAGTTGGTTATTTGTGTCAGACAAGTAGGTGCTTGATAAGTTATGTGGCTTAACGGAGGCTGCTCTCAAGTAGGCCGGCAATTCAACAAGAATCCTCAATAACATATGATGGTATATCATTATTAATGTGGCTAATATTAACATATTTAAAGAGAAATGATTTTGGTGAAGAATTCCACAGCAATACTTATGGTAATGATGACAACTACAATCATTTTGAACATGCTTCATGATGCCGAACTTGTCTGGAGTTTTATATTTTTTCCCATAGCTTTTGCATTCTTCATCTTGACTCTATGTGCTTATTTTATACCCATCTTTTCACTCGCAGATTTCCAATCAGGTCCCAGGCATTGCTCTATCCACTGAAAGCAACCATACTCACACTTTCTCATGCACCGAGGCTGGTTCATCATTTGTTGCAAAGTATGTAGCAAGCTTGATCAAGAATCAATTATTGTGTTCAGGGCACTGAGGTCAGACTCCTTTCTTGCTACCTTTTTGGATTTTAATAGTTTTTTGTATATACTATTGATCATCCCATTATGTTTAAATGTCAATTGGAATGATTTAAATTTTATTTTGTAGCATTATAACAACTCTGTTTTCTTTACCATATTTAAAAGATCCTTCATTTTACTTTTGATTAGTTTGCAATGCAGTGATATTACCGAACACAAATAGTTAATCTGCCACTGCCATTAATTACCGAACACAAATAAGTCCCTTGAAATATTGGTATCTAAATACTCTAGTAGTATGCTTATCATAAAAGCTGGAATAAACTTTAAATGGTAACCGTGATTTTATTACCTTACACCAAAACCAAGACCTTTCCCAACCCAGCCATCATTTTCCATGTCAAGACACACAGTAGAATTAATGATTGTGGGGGAAATTTATGATTTAATCAAAAGACTTCAGTATGATTTTCTATTTGTGATTGAAGCAACAAATGTAATTGAGCTGTTCTTTTGCAAAAACATTTATTTTACTGCCCCTGGAACAGAAAATCACCGCCCAAATGCCATTGAGTGTCTCATGGAGAGTCAAACATGATGAGATGTGCACAACAGCACACTGGCGTTGGCGTATTGATCTTGTTTCATGCCTATGTAACTCCTTTTTCAATATGCATTACTTCATGAAGTCATAGCTTGTCATTTTTCCTAGTGTAGAGAAGGCAATTTGTCTGTTTGGTTAGGAAAGTCAAATAGATAGTTTGGTGTTGATTTCATTGTTATGGTGGATAATCAGATCCATCATTATTGAAATTAAATACTATTACTGTTCTCATTGTTGGTGATAATGTTGCTGTCTAATACAGAGCCATTCCACTAATGGTATCCTTAATTCTTTACACAGGAAAATCAAAACCTGCTAGTAGAACTACAGTATCATTGACAGAAGATTGGCTTCCTCTGTCTTGTATCGACCCTTTGACTCTTGATCTCTGGACCAGCACCTTGACCGCATATAATTATAATTATAGGTGTAAGTTCCCTGCTACAAGACCAACAATTGAAGACATAGAACATAATTGATGTGATGTGCTTACTTGGAATGTGGATGCTACCGATGTCATCACGTAACTTGCAGTGACATAAGAGTTACTTTTATTTTCATTTTTATTTTAGGCAAAGTTTAATGTAAATAGTAAATAACCATTGGATCACTTGCAACTCTTTAAAATCGAGAGCCTTGTTCTTGTTCTCCTACTGCAGGAAGATGGAAATTGTGTTGGTCAAACCAAGAAAGGTATGGGAGTATTTGCCTCTTTGGGCATTGTTTGCCCCAAGTACCCCCCCCCCCCCCCAAAAAAAAAGAAAAAGAAACACATATGTGATTGTGTGTGTGTTGTGGAGAGAGAGAGAGAGAGAGAGAATATTAGAAATTGCACATAATCATGCATGATAAGTCTATTGTTTAACGTCATCATTCACAGCTGCAAAATTCAACTAGCCACTTTGAAAAAACTCTATGGGCCAGCGATTTACCCCGCTATGGGTCCACCCGTCGCGAACAGTGATTAGTTTCTAGTTGAAAGTTTTGAGGAAACACTGTGGGAAACCAAAAAAAAAAAAAAAATCAACTAACCACAAAATAGATAAAGATAAGAATAGGACTTTTCTTTTTTAGGGGGAAAGTTAGGACTCAAAATGTTCCATGGATTAGTTGCCACAGAGCTCATATGAAGGTGATCTGAATTTCTTTCTTTGCGGGAGATTCATGTCATGAAATTATTTCTAAATTGACCACACTCCTCAGCCACCCCAGTTAAAAGATAGAGATTAGATAAGCTTATGTTTACTAGCATTAAATTTTGGGAAAGGAAAAGGAGTTGTGTAGGATAAAATCTCTTCATATAAAACACCTATCCTCCTTGTAACAAAATTTTGAGCACAAATTAATATTAGCTACTGTTGTCATGGCATATTTTGTGTAAGGTATATTAGTTGCATCTTCTGGTTATGCAAGTAGCATTTGCACATAACTTGTGTAATTCCTCTTTCTGGATGGATTTTCAAGTTGCTGTCTTACTGAACAACCTACTAACAACTACTATTTCTTAGTGATGAAGTAAGAGAAAGGATCCCCTTCAAATTGAACCCTCTAATTTTCTTCCATTTTTGGCTGGGTGTGCAACACGAGACATTTATTTGAATTTTAAACACCGCATGTCTTTGCATCATCTAAATTGGAGGGAATCGGAGGATTCAATGAGAGTTGACCTTATTTTATAAAATTATCTGGGTCGTCCACTTATTACTTTTACCGAAAGTGAGTCAACTTGTTGCATTTATAATAAATACGATTGAACATGAATGTGTTTGTTTGCTACTTTCACATTTTTTACAAGTCCTTAAGTTAACCAAGGAGACAAGTGCTCAAACTTTTTTCTTTTTTTCTGATAATGACGAGCTCTTAAGCTAACCCAAGGAGATCATTTAAGAGGTATTGATTAGAGTTTGTCGGTATATATATATTGTAGGATATGCTTATATGGGCTGGGCACATAGGCTTTTGCAATGTAGGTAGCCCCGATGAAAACGATCTGGACCGTTGGCATCAAATAACAAGTGGCTTCATTTTTTTTTTCTTTTTTTCTTTTTTGGATCCCTAGATCATTCTCACTGTCAAGCCAGTTTCCTAATTCTATATTCTAAAAAATTCCTAGGTTTTCTTAATCATGTTTGACATACAAGTGCATTATCTTATAATCTATAAACTTTGTCATGCTGAAACCATCTTCAATTATCTTAATTCCTAGATATTCATCAAAAAAATTCCTAGATAGACTCTGAATCTCATACCAAGATATGACAGTCAAACAAGGATAAATCTTTAAAAAAACAACTTTTTCTCATCAAAATATGCAGTTATGATCATGTTGTCATTAGGTGAAAAATAACAGACCAGTCACAATATCATACAATGGACCCACTTGAGCTCACATGTAGAATTTATAGAGCACTAAATCGAATGCCTCATCTCACAGGTCACTCACTCTCTTCCTAAAGTCACCCTTTGTAGAGAAACTCTCTCTCTCTCTCTCTCTCTCTCTCAGACTCTCACTTTCTCTATCTTTCTCTTCAGCTAGCTGCAATGCCTACCAGCAAAAGAAAACTCCTCATCAACAAAGTTTCAGTCAACATAGGGTGTAGCTGCAGAAAATCAAAGCTATGTCACATATTCAATCCAAAGCCAAAACCCAAAACCCCCACATACCAAAAACACAAAAACTACCCCTCTTCTTCTTCAAGCTCATGGGACAAAGACAACACAAACACAAACACAAACACAGTGTCTCCAAGCGTTGACTACATAGAGAGTGATGATATAAAGGGCTCAAGGACAGTCAGAGGGTTTGGCAAAATAGATGGTGAGAGTGTTGCAGTTGAGAAAGAATCAGATGACCCATATTTGGATTTTCGACAGTCAATGCTCCAAATGATATTGGAGAATGAAATATACTCCAAAGAAGACCTTAGGGAGCTCCTGACTTGTTTTTTGCAGCTGAACTCGCCGTACCACCATGGAATCATTGTTAGAGCTTTCACTGAGATATGGAATGGAGTGTTTTCTGTGAGGTCTAGCTCTCCTAAGCTTTACTTTGGATGCAAGTCACGTGAGATTTAGGTGATGATGATGATAATGATGCACTTGGGTGGTGATGGTGTTTCATGCATGCGCGTGGCTTTGTGTCAACTTTGTATTTAGTGATGCAATCTTGTGATGTGCAATTGTCCATGTATCATGTATCATGTATCATGTATCATGTATCATTATCATTATCATGTATCTTTGCAAGATGTGCAAAAACTAGGTTGTGAATCAAATAAATAGCAAAAAAATTGTAGAACTAAGTTCTAAGTTCTAACAACTCTTTTTCTTTTTCTTTTGGTTGGTGTTTATGTATGTTTTTCTAAGTGGAATTTGTTTATTGATGTTCTTTTGTTGGTGTTCTAAATTTCTGTTGTCCTTAAAAGACATATTACCTTTTTTTTGGGGGGGTCAATGGACCATATTGAGAAGCATGCAGTGTGAGAGGAAGTGTTGTATGTATTAAGTGTAAAAGTGTATTTGATGTCTTTAATTTCTTAAGTTAATCGGTGGCAATTTCTTTCACAATTTTTTGTTACTAAAGCAACAAATTATGTCAAGAGTCTTATAGTACTCTTATAGTTTTGAATTGATATATTTCTATGCATAAAGTTATTGAAAATCAGGTCTAGAAAAAAATAGTTCGACCTCCAAAATTAGTATAGGAAAATTTTGATACTACTTTTATGAAAAATTAAAAAAAGTTGTTAAACTATTAATTATTTTTTTTTTCTTTTTTCATAAATTTTTTTTTTTAAAATACCATAAAAATTTTCTTTTAGCATAGACAAATTTTGATACTACTTTTATGAAAAATTAAAAAAATTGTTAAAATATTAATTACTTTTTTTTTCATAAATTTTTTTTAAACACTATAAAAAATTTCTTTAAATGAATTATTAATCATTACTTTAAGTACATTTTCCTTATAATTATCCCAAAAAAAAGTTAAAAATTATAATTAATATAATATTATTTTTATATAAACTCACCCATAACACAATTTTTTTTTCCCTGAAATGGATCAATCACAATAATACTATTTTTGTATGTGACTAGGATTTGTCATAAAAATTGGATTCCATGGGCCGTACACGAGCGGAAGGCACGGTCAAAATCTTTCACCAGATTTCGAGAGGTGAATCGCTGGTGAATGGTGGTGTATAAAAGAAAGGCATTGGAATTTGAAGTATAATAATTAGATTGATGTTAATGTGTGGGACAGTTTTTTTTTTTTTTTTTTTGAGGAAAATGCGAGGGACAGTTGGTTTAATGCTTTTTTAAAGAGAGAATAGAAATTTCGTGTCTGACTTGCACTGTTTCCCATACTGTCATTACCCTTTGGTGCTCACTTTCTTCTATAATTATACTGCATAAATCTAGGGAAGTACCAAATGGCTGTATCTCACCCAATTTCACAAATAATGCATGTTACAAAATTTCACTCTTTATAGAATTTATAGGGTTTGATTAACGATGCTGTCAAGACTTTTATTAACGATCTTAGAAAATTTTTTGCATCACTTTATGAAAATGAAAAGTATAAAAAAATTATTTCTTTTTTTTTTTATAAAAAATTTTAAAAATATTTCTTAAACGTATTTAATCAAGACATCTTTTAACAAATCCAATTTATAATAAATTTAGATTGCGTCTAAAAACTTGGATTTGGATTTGAATTTGAATTTTAAATTAATAAATTTAACAAATCCAATTTATAATATATTTAGGTTGTGTTTGGAAATTTGGTGAATTTTAAATTAATAAATTTGACTTGATTCCAAATCCATTTGAATTTAGATTTTAAATTAATAAATTTGAATGCCTTGATTTCAAATCCAAATCCTTAACTTTTTTATATTGGGAGAGATAAATATCATAGAGGGTTTCTTTGAATAATTAATATAACATATAGATACACATTTTAACTCAAAAGTCTTAAGCCCAATAAGTATATGCTCAATAATGTTATATTATTTACTCATTTTTCTCATTATTATTTAATATAAAATTTCGCTCGCACTTATATGCCCAAGATGTTTTTATTTTAATCACCCAAATTCAAATTTAAATGCCCATCATGTCATCCAAACACACAATATACTTTCCTTTCAAATCCTATTGAAGTAATCAATCATGAGTGGCACTGTACTAAAATTTTCAATTACTTTTCTCCCACACTCTCTCACTATGAACTCATCACTAAACAATTCATCACTAAACGTACATATATAAATTATAATGTGAAAAAGTTGGTGATAAATTTTGTGCCTCCAAGATTTTCTTATTAGCAAAGAGACATCTCTCTCTCTCTCTCTGAGAGAAAATCACTTACACAGAATTATGGAATAAGTTTTGATGGTTATGAGCCTAATCGTATATCATGTCATGACTCATGACCATGAATTAGTTATTTCAAATTTGAAGATGTTTAGTAACAGATACAATTTTATCTATAGTCTAATTGAAAATCATATCGTTAAGGTACTTTTAAGATACTGTTTATATATATATATATATATATTGTGTATTGTTTTGTGCTTGCTCTCTGTTTCTGCATATCTGTATTGAATTTAGAACGTACAAAAAGACTTGAAATGTAGAGCAAGTAGCACTTCCTAATCAAATCAGCCAAATAGGGAATGGAGTTTCCTTTTTTCATGGCAATGATCGATTTGGTTTTTCCATGTCATTCAACCGACAATGTTTGATCAATCACCTTTAATTGACATAGCCAAAAAAAAAAAAACCAACTTTAGTTGAAAACGATCAAATACTTCTAATAACATCATGACAAAAGTTCATTTCATTTGATTTAGAAAGAAACTAAACAATGAAATTGTGAGGAAACCCAATAGCTTATTAAAGTCAATACAACCTGAGCATGCATTGAAGTGACTTTATGAGAATGCATATATTAAAAAGAAACAACTCTCTCTCTCTCACGCACAAAGACACTCATTACTATTTCATAAATGACTGTCTGATCAATTCAAGAATTTAAATGTGGTCTACCTTCAAAAGTTAGTCATATCTAAGGCAGGAATCTTGATGCCAGTGGAAATGGAGAGGGGGGGCCTTAATTTAAAAGAAGAAAAGAAGCAACCATTACTCTCTTGTGATGAGACTCTGACAAATCAACCGGGTGAGCAAGTCTGTCCAACTCAGCCTCCTTAATTCCTTGCTTCGAAATGCATTAAAAATTTTTCTTTTATTGCTTTCAAGTTTCAATGAGCAAATATTTATCTCATTTGTTTTAGTCACAAATTAGTAGTCATAACTTTGCAGAGATGCCCTTCATGATTTCTTTTAAACTACATAAAATGGCCCATAATTTATACCAAGTTTTAGATTTAGTCTCAAGTTGTTAATTTTATCAATCAAAACCCCATTTATGAAATTGTTTAATTTAAGGTCTGTGTCCGTCTATGTTATTTATTTATGTTATTTTATGCATTGAGTAACAAATCAAATAAAAGTAGGAAACATTAATTCAACTATGCATTTTATTTAGGACTTGTTCATAAATCGATTTAGCAGTCATTAAACAAAGAAAATAAAGAGAGAAATCTATTTTTATTTAATTTATTGATGGAAAGAGAAAACTCTATTTAAAAAGTTTTATAAGAAGAGAAAGTAATTGTCAAAAATTGAAATTGATTACTTAGGTGAAGCACATTTTATCAACTGTTTCCCCATTGTTTTTTTTTTTTTTTTTTTTTTTACTGCCCAAAATAATGTAAATGAAAAATGAACATGGACAAGAACTTCTAATTAAAATAGTTTCATAAGTCTAGGACTTTAATTGGCAAAATTAAAAACTTTTAAGGCCTACTATGAAACAGAGCATAAGTCTTGGCCCTTTCACATATGCCCCTTAGAACTTAGTTGCAAATTGATGGACCAGCCAATGGTTTCCTTGTCAACTTATCAAATCAAAATCTCAGTTTCACAAGCAAAATCACAATCTTTATCTAATCCCTTATTACCTTTTCTCTGATAGTGGGGGACATGAACATCTATCTAGTTCTGTAGGCCAGCTAAAAAGATAAATAACATGGATGTGTTGCCTAAACTGAAAGCTAAGTTGGTAATTAGACTTATCAGGAAAGAGGTGGGGAAGAGAGAGTGAGAGAGTGAGAGGTGCATAGAAGTAAACTACATAAAGGAATTATGAAAATGAATAAACCAACTGAGAGTCAAAATAAACCCAAAGAATAGCTCAATTAAGTGGAGGCCACTGGTGAAAAATTAACATTGTTTTGTTTAATTTGGTGTAGTACTTTCATTGAAGTCTAATACAGTATATCAACTTTGGAAAGTAATATTATCTGGTTTGACAAAGATCAGACAATGATATAAAGTTTAGAATATCAAACTTAAAAATATAATAGCTTAGTGAGAGGAAATTTCTAGATGTTTGGCGCTTTGATACTCTTTTTTCCCAAACACAAGAGAAGAAAGGGAAACAAAATGCAAACTAAAGCAGACAGTTATCAACAATGAGCGCAAGAAATGCCATTGCTTCATTTCTTGTCCCTCTATGATATCTCTCTTTAAGTAGCTTTTTCCTTAAAAGATGTTTGCTTTTTGTTACACTAATGACTGTTTAAGCCTACTTTAAGGAACGCTGGGTTCCAACCCAGTTAGTTATCCTTGCAACCTAAGGACCCAGCATAGCATTCAGTTTAAGCCAAGGATATGGGTCCTTGAGGCTCAATCACATGGACACCTAGTGTGGAGCAAGATATTAGCAATTAGATAAGTTCACTTCACTATGTCTAATATATATCCCATTGGTTTGGCAATTTTAACATTGTTAAGATACAAATCATTTAAAGTACAGGGGACAAGGCCTCATGAAAAAAGGGAAAAACAAAAGGTTCTTGATTCCAATTTTTGTCTCCCTTTATTTGGGGTTGAAGAGGACCAAATTTACACTTTGAAAGGGAAAAAAAGAGAGAATATACTTTATCCCATGTAGTAGTGTAGTTTACTTTTCCTCCCTAATTTTTAGAATGTTGTACTAAGCTCACTTATAATTATACCTTAAATTAAACTGCAATTTTATATAGAGGGGTGTGCATAAGTCAAATTAGGTTAAATTTGGAGTATTTTTCAAATTAAGGTAATCTCGATGGGTTGAGAAATATCCAAACTAACCCAACCCATCCCATAATAGCTCTAAAAACTAACCAAACTCAACTCTTAGGTGTTGGGTTGGACAATTTTATTTGGCAAAAAAAAAAAAACCTACATTCAACTATTAAGGTATGAAAAATGTTACGTTTACAATATTTTCACAATACTTTCACAACAGATCTTATGCAGTTATTGACTGTTATTGGTGAGCAAAAAACTAATTCAAGTAATGAATTTAAATTTTAACCAATAACAACTTACTATCTATAATTTGTTGTGAAAAAAATTGTAAAAATATTATGAACGTAACACTTCTCATTGAGATATATTATTCAATAAATGATTGATATTTACACAATTAAGCCTAATATTTTAACTTCATCAAAATTAAGTCTCAAAATACTAAAATAAATCAAAATAACATATTTAAACTAAGTCTCATGATCCGAAATACATCAAACTAACAAAACAAAAAATCAACCCAATGCATGAGGTTTAAGTTTGTTGGGTTTATGGGTTTAATGGACAGCCTTAGTTATATTTTCATCCAAATTGACTAAAAAAGATAAAAGAATTACAAAAAAATACCACTTTTTTTTTAATAGAAGGTCCTTTTTTTAATGAATTTTTTTTTTTTTTTTAATGTTATAAATATTTCCTTCTGTACAATTTTCCCGCCCATTCAATGTTTTTTGTTTGATTAAATTAATGAGCATTGAACCTTCTTCTCAAATTAATGAGTATTGAAAAATAGCATGACCTCATGCATTGGTTACGGGGAAGGGGTATTTATGGGTAACTAAATTAGTTTTAATGCTCCTTAAGTTAATCAAACAAAATATTCATTTAAAGTGTTTTATTTGAATTTTTCTTTTCTTTTTTTAATCAAGCTTTGAGTTCAGCCACTATCAACCATGGAAAATATGAAAACACATTTATATAAAGATAGAAAATGGAAGGAAAAATGGGTACTTTCGTCATTTTAAAATTATTTTCTATTAATTTGGATAGAACATATGACGTTACAATTTAGTCCAAGGTTAAAGGGGTTTAGTGTAACATTCAAAAAATCAAAGTGGGCAAACTAACCACATGTACGAATTTTGTATTTTACCCAAATTATTTATAATAAAAAAAAAATTGATGGATATGAGTTTTTTAAAGTCAGCACTACTTTTTGAAGTTTGGGCCATATTTATTGTATTGGTTCATTTTTAGGCTCGATGGGCTTGAACGTAGGTTTAGATTCATCTTCAACTTCCAGCCTTTTGGGCCTTATGTAAAACTACGAAGTGGTCTGAATTAGGATTGGCCATATGCCCAATTTTCAAAACTGTCCAAATATATCTAATAAATTGTTATAAACAAAACTAAAATCAAGGTCTATGTGAGGAGGTAGTATAATATAAATTAATAAAATGGCAATCACTAATCCTTAAAATCCCTAAAAACTAGTATCCAAAGTTAGACAAATGTCCATGACTAGACTTCTCATGACTCCTATAGCCACCAAAAAACCAGTAGAAATACATTGTTATCAATGTAATTAATGACACTCACATTTAATTATGTGATCACAAGTCTTAGGGCTAGTTATTTAGGTTGGAAAATGAGAGTCTAATTTATAGGTACCAAAGCAATTTCAAAACGGTGACCATACCTTTCTTTTTCTTCTTTTTTTCCCCCAATTTCTTTGTGGAAAGTTTTGGGTCTACTTTCTCTGAAACCGTTTTTTTTTTTTTTTTTTTTTTTGCTTTTGCGTATAGACTTCATCTAATTCAACATCAAGATAACTGTCATAAATACGTAGAAGTTGGAAAAATCCACAAGTAAACAATTAAAGACTCAACCTCTTTCTCTTATTTAATAAAATATCAAATGCATTGTAACTTATGTCCTTCAAATTAAATTCAGAATGGAATCTATTATTCATGTAAAAAAAATCACTTTAAGAATGTTAAATTTTTGTAGTTTCTATGAAAAGTACTTCATGATTGAGCACCATACAAATTTGGAAAAACCTTACATAAAATCTTAGAAGATTAAAGAAGCAAGCAAAGCAATTAAGGCAGTGCTCATTAATCGAAAAACAAAGAGTGAATTGTGGGATTGGGCGTATTGACCTATGCAGGGACTATTAATGCAAAGCCAAAAGTTTTGAAATTGGGACAGACACCAACTTCTATACTGTTTGGACATTATCTTACTGGAAATTAATTTTCTTGGAAAATGAGGGAGGTCTTACTGTTGGGTCATTATCTCACAAATTACCATACTAACATTAAATGTCATCAAAGTAATAGTATATGCTTTGTATTGGTTTCCTACAATCTTAATTTTTGACAAGGTAAAAGCCTGCAGAGTGTTTGTTTGTTTGTCTGAAAAACACAGATTTAATCAAATGTGGCTCATTATTTGCTAATGCTGGTGGAGAACACTGATTAATTGTATTTGCTAATATCGTGGCCATCCATCTTGTTGACTTCCACTAATCAAGTACTGTAGAAAAACTTCTCGAATTAGTGAAAACCTTGTCAAATTGTTGCCACTGATTTTGATCAATTGGTGTCCTTGAAGCAATCTGATCAAATTCATTGTAAGAACATTCTTCAGCAATGTTACAACATAAAATCATTTCCTTAGTCTGGTAAACTTTTTCTTGAGATTTCAGATTTCCAATTCCAAGAACTGTTTAGTGGAAACTTTGAAGAAAGAAAATTTACAATATAGCAAAAAATTTCCTGACCCTTGCTAGTAATTAATCACATTAGTATTTCATTTTCTTTTGAAATACTATACTTAGCACAAAAGCATTTTTATGGTACACTTTGTAGGACAGTTATGTGTCACATAATATGGTACAAATATATTGCATTGATGGTGAATTGGTAGTGGTAAAAAGTGGCACCTGGAAATGGCAATTGTTAATGGACAAATAGTACATGCTAATCTTTCAAGTAACATAAATTAAAGTAATAACTTTGCATTGCTTACCGTGAAGTCAAGCTTAAAAAATCAGTGGCACGAGGTTTAGAAGCTTCGCCGCTCGGACAAGAATCTCGGCTCAGAGATTTAAGAGGCAACTATGCTAATTGCTAAACAAAAACAAGTCTCGAATGTGGAGCTTTGACATTTCCTTTGTTCTTATATCATATGTTTAATTTGTTTGATGGAGTATTATGGTAATGTGACCATTAATGCTAAGTAGTTGAATTGACACTTCTTCATATATAAAGTGTATTGAGGTTTAAGAGGGAAAGAGTTTGAATTCAAATCATAATCCAAATCAAATTCAAATTAGTTTCTAATTATAGTTTAATTTTAAGTCAAGTATTTATTTTAATTTTAGTGTCAAACGATCCATTCATAATACTCATTAAAAAAATTGAGATGATCACCTCGTTTACCTAGGTAAGACCACCTCATCATATCATTACTATTAAATGATTCCAAGTATATATATAGGATATAACCTAGTTACCACTTACCAATAGATTCTCAAAAAAAAAAAAAAAAAAACCTAGTTACCAATAAAAATTAAAGAGAAAATCATGAGATCTAATTCGTTCAGCCACCAATGTAAACAAAAAGGGTTTTTACGCATAATTCAAATGCCCAATAAATTTCAATCAATTATTCAAACATAATGTATTAAAGTATTGCATTCATGTTTATTCATGTAAGATGTTACATGTTGTAACGGATCAAAAAAATTAAAGGATACTATGAACTTGCAAACATGCACCGCAATCCAAAGACAAGTACATAAAAGCGAAGATCATACATGATTTAGTACTATTGAAGATATTCATCCTGGGGTGTCGTTCATGTGAGGCCTTGTGAATCTAGATTTAAAATTCAAACAACCTTAATGGCTTATAATGCTGTAAAGAATTAATTATACTCGGGTTATCAGCTTTATATTTATTGTGATTCTCAAAAAAAAAAAAAATTCTATCGGTTTATTATATTTATTGTGTAAAAGTACAATTATTAATAAAAAGTTGTGCATTATCTTTGGTGGTAAAATATTATCATCCAAACAAAGCCGAAGAGTGAAAAATTTTAGTTTCATGTACAAGTCACTACAAAGTCAAATGCTACAATCTGATAGGATATTTAGTTTTGATTTTACTAAAGTAACTAAATCATTCTATAGTGTTATTAAAGGAATTGTATTCTTGTGCCGATCTCACGAGTCCAATGTCTCACTAATATGACCAATATATCAGTGAGACATTGTTCTCGTTAGACCCTCAAATACAAGATTTTTTTTTATCAAAGACACGTGAGTCCTCCCTTGCACCCAAGGAAAGAAAAAAAGAGAAGATATTGCACCAAATTTGGGTAAAGATATGGTCTATCTTTTGGCAGTAATATTCTAGCTAAAGATCACATCAAATTTAATATTTCAACTATTCATCAGACCACCCACTTCACATCTTCTTGTTATTTTCTCCTTACCTATATGTTCTCCTTTTGTTTTTTTCTCCAACATTTAGTTTGCTAGAGAGAGAAATTTAAATTCTTTTGTGCTGTGAGATAATAAGGTGCCCTATCTGGACGAAAATAAAAACAAAACTTTAAAATTATTTTGTATAAAAATTGAAAACTTTGTAGCCAGTATAAAGCTGAATAGCAGGTAGGTTTAATTTGTATGCCAAATAAAACTTGTAGTTTCTTTTTTTATTCTCAAAACAATGAATTTATATTCCATATTCAAGTAGTCATCTAGAGATAAAGGACCCTTTTTTCTTTTCTTTTTTTTGTTTAAATAACGGACCTGTTTGGGTTCTTTTTCTTAAACCTTGCTTTCTATTTTAAAATTCAAACAATTTTTTTTTAAATGTGTAAAAGTGTTATCAAACAAATTTCAAAAAATGAAATTATTATTGAAAAAACATTGGTTAACTATACTTTTTTTTAACGAAAGGGGTTAACTGTATTATGAAACACAGAAAAAATCATTGTTTTGTAAAATTATCTCTCGTGCTCAAAAAATAAAAAACTATCAAGCTAAAAGATTCAACAAAATAATTACATGCTTTTTTTTAGGTTAGGAAAAATAGAGTCGTTAAAAACAATATGTTTGTAAGTTTTTCTTGTTATTTTTAACGAGCAAATTTCAAAAATATTAATTTTTTTTATTATTGAAAATATAACCAAATGGACCCAATATTTGATTATTTTCAGCCCAAAAAATAAATATTTCACAATTTATAAAGGCAACGACGACATTGCAGCAGATTGGTGCAGATGCAAGGAAATGAGTGTTTGGACCACGCCAAAATTCTGCGCTGGATTTGTACCCATCATACGATAATGACTATCTAGTTTAAACACTTACCCAAAAAAACAAATAAAGGAATATCATGTTTTAAATATTTATCCAAATAATAATGACTATCTTTTCTTTTTTTCTTTTTTGATCAATAATAATGACTATCTTTCTAGTTTAAAATGAACGGTCCTTGATTCAAAAAAAATCTTGATGTCAGAACTCGAGCACAAGACTATAGTTAGTACTATAATGCCGTGTGGTACATGAAATTCCTCTTATGCACTAAGAATAAAATATACTCATGTGAGTCTGTGAAATGGTTTGCATTGGATCATTTTCTTTTTTTGAATATTCAATTACGCTAAGCAACTCATAATTGTAGACATGGAAACCGGTATTCCATTTATAACGGAAAGAATGCCGTTTAAGCAAAGCTCCTTTTTCCAAGCTTATTTTCAATTTTTTTTTTTTTTTTGGGTGTCAACTTCATGTTTCTCAAGTATCATTTATAGCACAAATACATGATAGTTATAAGAGTTTGAGAGAAGCGTTACCTTTCTACCAAAAAAAAAAAAAAGACAAGCGTTACTTCAGTTTTTTTAACAACAAATCTTAAGTGACACTTTATTTTTGGGTTTTAATCTAAAATAACTATTGAAGTTATTTTTTGAAAGTATTATAAAAATGTTGTAAACATAACATTTTTTAAAATTTAAACTTAAAGTGATTAATGATTCAATATTAATCCTTAAAAACTTAAAATTTAATAATTTAGAGTGATTGGTTTTTTTAAGAAAAAAATCATCATTTTTAAGTTCCTGATGATACATCTAATTGGGTAATGACGTTTCAGTTTTTAGTTTAATCATATCATGTGACATCTAAGAAAGTAAAAAGTCACCACTTTAAACTTTATGTACTTAAAAATACTCATGATTGAACTTTATTTATTTCACCCCTAATGAATAACGAATTTCTCAATTAATAATACTTTTAATTTGTCTTTTGCAATAATAGAGATTTTATTCACTATTTGTTTTCTATTTTTTCTAGTCTTAGAGTATGAAATAGATTTCCCAAAATGGAACACCAAGCTAAAAACTAGGAATTTCCATGTCTCATTAGCTTTTTCTTATTATGCGCAATAGAAGGGGGACTGTTTCCTTCATAGACCATCAATCTCTCTACACGTGTGTACTTTGTGCACAGAGAAAGAAAGCGAGAACTAATTTCTTCTATAACAAAAAAAGTTCCAGTCTCATTTCTCAAAAAAAACTACAATGGTATACATACGTATCCTTACATTAAATCAAACATTTAAAGATGATGAAGAACTATCATCTTCATTGTCTTTGATCTCCTTCTCACGTTCTAATAATGAAGATAAACAAGGAGTGCTATCACTATCTTCCTCAACTTCTAATGAGGAAACACAAGGAGCAGTAGAAGAAGAAAATGATGAAGTATAAAAAGATAAAGGAGAAGAAGGAGAATGAGAATGAGAACAACTACAAGTAGAAGATGAATTAGCAAACGCAAGACTAACCAGCAAATCAACAAAAGCTCCAACAATATACCCATGGTTGCTCTTGCCATTTACTCTCAAATACCAACATAAAAGCTCTTCAAGGCCTTCCCAATCTTTCACTCCATGAGCCTCCACCATTTCTTCCATAGACTTTCGAAAATCCACAAAAGGGTCATGGGAATCCATTGACAATACCACACTTTCCTTGAATGGAAACCCACTTTCCTTTGCCTCTTCCAATATAGAACTTGTCTCTTCTGGCTTGAAAAACAGCCTCTCTTGTGACCTTAACCCTCGAATCACTGTCTCTACCGGGTCCACTCCTGAGTCTTCAGAGGCGGTTGAAAAGCTAGGTGACTCTGATGAGTTAGTGAAGCAAGACTCGGTTGTGCCTACCACTTCAATGGCAGTGTCTAAGAAGATTGAGTTCATGGTCTTGTAAATGTTGTCATTGCAGTTGGTTCTGAAAGAAAGGGTTCTAGGTTGTTGGTGACAATACCAAGGCCATGGAGGCCTTGCAATATCTGTGCTTTTGAAAGGAAATGGAAGCTTCATTTTCTTGCCCATATCTCTGAATTTCTTGGTGAGGAATGTGGGAGGTTTTTTTCTATTTTTTTCAAATGAGTTTTTGAAGCTCTAGATGTGAGAGTGAGATGTGAGTTATTTATGTGGCAGTAATGGATAGTCAGAGAGGGTTAATAGGAAGATTTAAAGATTGGCAACACACACATGTGGGGGAAGAAGTTGAAAACTTGAAATAAAGGAGAAGAAATGAGGCTGGTGGGGACTTTATCATGTGTATTAAATTATTAGCTTTGGATGGAAGTAAATGCCCAAGTGACCTTCAGCTGAGCACATTGAATAATATAGTACTGCCTACCACTTGTTTCAAAGTGAAGTTTTTTATTACTTTACACCCTTTCTCTTGCAATTGTTCACGTCAATATATGTCATGTAGCTCACGTTAACAATTACTAACATGTTGCCCTCACGAAAATTTGAAAAAGCTGGCATCCCTGCTGCACTTCTTTAACCATCCCTTACATTTTCTAATTTCTTTAAGTTTTAAGAATGATGAGCAGGAGACCCACAAAATTATCAACCCCCTGGATTGTGATTTTATAATTAAAGATCATAAGTCAATGAAATCTAGCATGCTTGTCTAGAGTCTAGAGTTGTTCCTAATGTATAAGAATTTCTTTTCTCAATGTGTGTATTCTAACCTATCAAATGTCTTTCTTCTTTCTTTTAAAATAATCAAAATTTTATACCAGAACAAAAAAATGATTATGATGATGCAGTTAATCGATGGCATAACGTTAATCACGTACAATTATAAGGAGGAATGAATGGCATTAGAGAATTGTTGAACATTGGTCAACAAGGAACTCTCTGTAGAGTAAAAAACGCTGCCTATACACCCAGTTTTTTTGTAGTGTTAATGCCGAATTTTTTTTAATTAAAAAAAAAAAAAAAAAACCTAGGCATCAAAGAGTTCTAGGTCAGTAAATGTTTTCCTCAATAAAAATGATTGTCAAGGGGATATTTCGTAAGGTTAGACATACATACCTTTTTCTAATGACTTTACTTCCCTTTTTATGCAATTCAAGAGAGTGGATTATTCCACCATTGTAATCTAGGTTTCAAATTTGAAACATAACGTCCTCTTCTGTTTTTGAAAATATCTCATAATGGTAGGAAGTGTCCAAAATCCCAGTCGTTGTAGTTCGAATTTATAAATGTTGCCATATAATTAAGGAATTTGAGGACTTCGTTGTTTTCCTATTTAGGGGAGCTTAGGAGCAAAGTTCCAATTGCCTTGGTTGAGTTACCATGTCACATTCATTGGTGACACTAAGCTCAGTCTTGTCGAGATGACACATCATAATTTCTTCTATCAAGATACACGACATATAATGCAATTAATAGAATACAAATTGAAACATTCTTTAATAGAACAAAGGATTTCTATTAATCTATCATTCGTTCGTATTGTTAATATCCACGTTCTATTCACTTTTTGAGAGTCAATAGGCTTTACCCTTTAGGTGACAATTTAAGAAGCCATAAATGTTTATTTTGTTATTAGCTTACTAGACAAGAAACCATTAGGTGTAACGGAGATATGTGTAATACCTCTCACATGGAATTATTATGTAAAAAACGTTACACCTATTCTCATTACATATAAATTTTTTTCCTATTAACCATGACTAATAATTTCCTCAATTTATCCACACAAGTTAAGAAAACCTAACTTAAATTAATAGGAAAAGCTTATTTGTATTAAAATGGGTTTTTATTAATTTATTTTCATTAAAAAAATGTCAATGGTGAGACGGCCTAGAAAGTGACAACTGTCCTGCAAGTACCTTCTATTTGATAGTTGGGAAAATTACTACAGGGAAAGAGTACCTTAAAGATGGGACTAATATGCTAATTGAAATGAAATTTGAATGGGTAACCGTTATTAAGCCTGATTTTTCAGTTAAACGTCAACGGTCACACAGCTTTGTGTTTTAGACGACTCAGCTCATTGTACTAACAAACCAGTAAAACTGACTTTTTCTTTTGTATTATTCTTATGGAGAAACATTGTCCCCCCCTCCCAACAGATCTAATTTTTGGATTTTCTGAACGCTGTGACCTGACCCACGTATACATTGATCGCTTTTGCAAAAACAAGATTAAATGGGTTTGCAATGGTATCTTTGAAATTTAATGCTATTCAACAACAATATTTGAAATAGTAATCTCTCTTTTTTTTGAGGGAAATTTGAAATAGTAATCTGATAAAGCTAGAGACTGATTTATGAAATTACCAGTAACCAAACGAGGTGGACCGACCAAAAAATAAAAGTAGCCACCCATAGATATGAGTCTCTGTTCTGACTGTGACACTGACCATGTCTTATTAATTACCACCAAACTAAGATGAAAGGACGAGGTGGAGTTAATTTGGTGAAGAAGAAGAAGAAAAATTTTTTTTAAAAAAATTGCATTGAATTGAAGAGGATAAAATTGGAGGGAAAAAGAAGAAATTCACAAAAAAAATAAAATATGGGGATGAAACTGTTGTGGAAGTATCTATAAGACGTAACTCTCTTTCACGTGGTTCATCATGAATGCCAGAGGGAAGATGGAGACCCTTGCAAAGACCCATTTATTACTTATCCTATTCATGAACTGGGGGGATCTTCTGCAGCAAAGAGAAACAGAGAATCGACAATATATAAGAATAGGGTTTTGCCATGGCTAGCTTTAGTTTTTGCAATCCCTTTACATTTAATGCTTTTTTTTTTTTTGTTGAGAAAATTTACATTTAATGCTTGGTTGCATTGTTTCCAAAACTCTAAAACATAGGTCACATCCATCTATTGGAACTTGTCATTGAATTGCAAACTCGAATGCAACTTTCTATTCAATCCTAAGGTTGAGATATCAGATCACGTCGGCCACACTTTTTTTTTTTTTGAGAAATAAGGGTTCGTTTGGTAATGTTGTTCTAGCAACGTTGTTTGTATTTTTTTGAAAATACGCGTAAGTGAAAAAGTGTGTGAAAATATGTGTAATGTTTTTTTAAAACTGAAAACATGTGTTTAAACACATATACCAAACATGTCCGTTTTTCTATATTTGTATGTGTGTTTTTTTTTGTGGTTGGGAGGGGGGGGGGGGGGGGGGGGGGGGGAGAGAAGGGGGGGCGACGTGGTTTTGTCGCCATACTACAACACCATGTGCATCCAGCTAGAATATCTGGCATTTCAAGAAACCTCATTAAAGATTTGTTGTAATAAATTCATTGAAAAAGATTTATGTGGTTTCAAGAACAATTTAGAGCTAGCACAGTGCACCCTTGGCGTAATGGTCACTCCATAAGTATAAGTGCTTGTGAGGTGTAGGGGGGTAAGGGCTAGGGTTCAAGTCTTCAAGAGGGAGTTTCATATACATACACACTTAGATTAGAGTAGAGTAGAATTTCTATCTTGTATTAAAAAAGAACAATTTAGAGCTCAAGGTGCACAGTGACATACAATGGTTTTTGTTGTTTTTGCTCTAGGCATGAGGATGATTTTCTTCTTTTTTTTCCAATTTAAGCTCAAGAAAAAAATAAAGGATCAAAATCGGATCTAATTTGTTTTGATATAACCTCCTTTCTTGCCTCTAAAAGCATAAAATAATGTTAAACCTAGTAGAAACCCCTTTTTCTAACAAAAATTGGATCACATATTGGGTCCGTTTGGATAACACTTATTATTGCTGAAAGTTGCTAAAAACTGATTGTTGCTGAAAACACTGTAGCAAAATAATTTTTAAATGTGTAAATAGTATCGTGGGACCCACTTTTAATATTAAATATTGCGTGAACAGTGCATAAACAGTGCACGTACAGTACACGCACAGTGTTTTTTTGTCTCCTAAAAGTCAATAAGTCCGGCTGCTAAAAAAAAAAAAACTGAAAACGCAACTTTACTTTGAGTGAAAAGTAGTACAATCCAAACCCACACATTGTGGCGATTTAGCTCGAGCAAATTGTGTCATACTTGAGCGAAACTCTAACCAACAGCACAATTATCCAACTTCAAATGGTAATATTTCGCTCATTTCAAATTCAAATCATGTCAAATTTGTATCCATTTTGAAGTGATATAAACTTCCCAATGAGACAAATGTCACTCAAAAATTCATTATGGTACAAAAGATATGGGCAAAATGATATAAACTTTCCAATGAGACAAGTGTCACTCAAAAATTTATTATGGTACAAAAATATGGACAAAAATAATCGTCAAGTCTTCATTTTTTAGCAAATTGAAATCTTGTCATCTTAAGTGAATAGTTCCTAATGCAATCTTAACCGTAACACAATTTTATTGCTAGAATCCAGTTTTGACAATAAATTTGCCAACACATTTTTGAACCCTATTACCCTAACACGTCCATCAATCTTTGAATGCAACTGTCCCCTAATCCTTTAAGGCTGAGATATTTGATCATGTTCACCTTGATGTTTGCCATACATAATTTGGGGGTCCACTTTTGTAGAGAGAAAGAGATGTGGTTTCGTCTCAATAGTACCACAATACCATGTATGTTATACTGCATTTAGGGGACCATGGACCATGGTATTACAGATTGAAGGTGGTCCCTTAAAACAAAAGAGTATCCCTACAAATTTAAGCAGGATGAATTTCATTTCAGCCTTATTATTTATTTTGATGAACTTAAAGATTTTGGGAATAAGATTCAGCTTCAATTGCAACCACAGTCCATAGGACAACACAAAAATTGCAGTGGGTGTTATGCCCCACCATTACATGCACTTTTTTGTAGCTAATTGGCATTGTTTGAGATACCACTTTGCCTGGTCAAGAAACATGGGCTGCATAGAAGGACTAAACAATGAGCTGAAAAATTAGTGTCCCTTTTTTCCTATATTGTAAGCAATGTGAGTGTGGGGTAGGGTATCTTATATGGGTGCAAATTGCTTTGTAAATTTTCTGTGGACATAGTAATGGGGAGAAGGGTTCCTTATCTATAATCCTGATGCCTAGGGGACCATTTTTTAGGATATAGAGTCTAGACGTAGGAGTTCCTTCTATACCTTAATCTGAAGGAGAATTTGCCACTTGAAACTTACACACATATAATGCCAATGAATTGTGGGGTTTTTTTTTTTTGAAAAAAAGAAAAATGGGACTTGTCTAATCTGTTATTTGCTTCACTTATTGAATAATTGTTGCCATTTTGGGCCAGACAAATTTATGCCAATTCAAATCTACAAAATTGAACCCTTGATGTTGCCATTTGTCTTGAAATGAATAGGAATGTTGGAATTTTCAAATTATTGCTTCATTCCCTAGAATACGAGCCACGAAATCCTGCCTATGATGATGAGCACACAGGGAAATCAATTGTCTAATCTGTTATTTGCTTCACTTATTGAATAATTGTTGCCATTTTGGGCCAGACAAATTTATGCCAATTCAAATCTACAAAATTGAACCCTTGATGTTGCCATTTGTCTCGAAATGAATACGAATGTTGGAATTTTCAAATTATTGCTTCATTCCCTAGAATACGAGCCACGAAATCCTGCCTATGATGATGAGCACACAGGGAAATCAATAGGGGCCGTTTGGTAATGATGTAAGTAACGTTGTTTGTATTTTTTGAAAATACGTATTAATAAAAAAGTGTGTGGAAATGCATGTAATGCTGTTTAAAAACTAAAAACATGTTTTTAAACTCCTATACCAAACGTTTGTATGTCTCATTTGGATAAAAGTAGTTGAAGAGAAATATTTGGATATGAGTTTTTAGTTTAAATTATTGGAATAAAGAATTAAATGACAAATTTTATTTTGCTGATGAAATTTATGAATGAATTTACAAAGATTAGAAAAAAATGTGAATTTGAAACAATTAAATGTAAATTTTTATTTCAAATCTATAACATCACTCAACCAATCGTGGCCCCAATAATTGGTCTTTAGTTGGAACAACCAAGAAGGATGAACTGCACCATTAAATTTTAATTAGACAACGTCTTATTAAAATTTCTCCCTTTATATATGTTTTAAAATCTTAGGTCATTACATGGTACTCCGAATCCATGAAACTAAAAGTGGTTGTATTTCCATCATTTATGATAAAAGATTGGTTGTCCATGTTGGTTACTGAGTAGCTAATGAATTATTATTACTATTTTTATTATTTTTTTAGAATCAAAGGTTTTTTTTTTATTAAAAAAAAAAAAAAATTTAATAAACCTATCTATTGGTATGCAATTGCCTGCATACCAATAGATACCACAACAATCACAACGCCCCTGGCCAATAAACACTCCGATGATTTAGTTAAGTTACTTGAAAAATGGTTGGAATGTAAAGTGTTTTGGATTAAAATTGCCTACCTATGTAAGGAGATTAGTAGAAAATTTATACTTGTAATTCCTACATTTTCTTGTTAGTTTCATAAGCATCTTCCCACCATGCTTTCGGCAAATATGACACGATCCTGCCTGATTTGTAGGACTTAAATACATGCCGACATGGGCTATCGGAATTTCTACTTGGGACTTGGGAGACATGCCACATCCCATTTAATGTAAGGCGGGATTGTTGGAGGCGCAATTAATGCGACTGTGATTCTATTTGACAACCTGGTCCACCTTTTGAGGAGGGTTACATGGATCAAATTTTGTAATAGAGAATGTAAGAATATCCACATCTTTCTGTTTAGATTTTTTGTCTATTTTACACAAAAAAATTTATTTATTTTTATTTTATATATCTATTTTTATAAAATACTTATATCAATTTATTTATTTTACACATTTATTTAATAAAATATTCATTTTTTTACTATTTTTTATTATTTTCTTCACATCCCTTCCACTCACTGCCTATCTCTCCCTCACCAACCAACTGCCATCACCAAGCAACTAACCTCTACCATCATTAACCCATCCAGCTAAACATCATCAACTCACCCGGCTATATTGACTCACATACCCGAAACCCACTGATCAAACAACCAAAAATAAAGGAAAGCATTCAGATCGGTGGAGAGATCAACAATCGGTGGCGGTGGCAATCGGTGGTAGTGGCGGCGAGAGATTGGTTTGCTGTTCTAATCTGATGGAGAAAAAGAAAGAGGGTGAGAAACAATTAGATCGAAGTTGGTCGGCTCGATTGGAGGGTATGATGAAGCATCTTATCTCATGGCGGCAAGTGGGTTTGATGATCGGCGGCAGTGGAGGCATGGTTTGATCGGCAATAGTGGTGAGAGTGAGAGCAAATGAGGAAAAGGAGGAGTGAGGTGAGGTGAGAGCAGAGACAAGAAGAGAGTCAGGTGAGAGTGAGAGTGAGAGTGAAAGCAGAGACAAGAAAGAGAGAGAAAAAACTATTAAAAAATTAAATACACATGCTACAGTGCCCGTGTAAATTTACACGGGTATTGTACTTGTTGAAAAATTTAAAAGACTTTACACATTTTTAAATAGACTGATGTGGGTGTTTTTTGGTTCAAAATGTGTAAAAGTTGTACTTTTTTCTATTTTAGAAGACTATAAACAGAATGATGTGGATGCTCTAAGACCACTAATCAAATACAATATTTGTCTAGCTATACCAAGATTTAGGTCTTGTTTGGATTTTTTTTTTATCACTCATCACTCATCACTTAAAACACCCCACCCCGTTTGGCACCATCACTTACTTGTCATCACTCAATATTTTTCAACTGTTTGTGAGCCCCATACCTGTCACTCGGTGCAGCTTTTACTTCTTCTTTTTTCCTTCAACCCCCAATACCCAAACTCATCAAACCTAGAGAGAGAGAGAGACAGAGAAAGAGAGAGAGAAAACCCAGAAACCCAAAGCTAGTGAAAGAAGAAGAAAAAAAAACCCCAGAAACCCGAACCTAGTGAAAGAAGAAAAAAAAAAAAGAAAAAAGAAAGAAAAAGAAAGAAATGGTCAAAAGTTGCGGCTGAGTCTGACAGTGGGTCCCTCTATGTAGTGTTATTTACTAAAATGCCATTGAAAACAGAGTTATGGAAACTGAAAACAGCTAAAATGTGTTTTCAGTTTCCATAACTCATCACTCAAAAATCAGAGAATTGAGTGATGGAAACAAAAACTGGAAACAACTGAAAACAAAATCCAAACAAGCTTTTTAGTCATAGGTCCCACCATTTTTTAGTTATGAGTTATGGAAACACAAAATCCAAACACCCCCTTAGTGTCTTTGTTGGGTATTATTTTTGTTTTGTTTTTCTCAGTTGTTCTAACCCCTACACATGGTATATGTATTATAGGAAAGGTAACTTGATCTTTTTCCCCCATAATCCACACACATAGGAATCAGTTTTCTTTGATGGCAATTTACAACCGTTCTCATGGATGAGAGTTAAAAATACCTGCTGATGATGCAAAAAATCATCAGTATAAACTCTTCGTCGATACAGATGGACGAAGGCGTTGGATTCGTCCAAAGACGAACCTGTTGGTGCTATTCTTCTCTCCTTGTCAATACTGATGGACGAAGGCATTGGATTCGTCTAGAGACGAACCTGCAATAAGATATGAAATAGAGAAATGTGGACAAACCGGTGTGGTGTTTGCCAAACACCCTTCGATGATTAAGTTAGAATGTGATTCAATTAAAGTATATTGCAAAAGAATTCAACTTGAGAATAGTTTTTGGGGTGAAAGTTGTGTGTACATTTGCCTTTGATTTGTGTGGGTTTTTATAGCCCTTATCTTCATTGTTTGAATGAATATCTGCATTCATGAGGTATGAGCTATTGGTATTAATGACTGGCTTTTATTGTCTGCCAACGGCTATTCGTCTGTTGGTGCCTGTAGGTTACTCCTTAGTTATCTTAGGCATTGAAAGTCTTTTATGGCTTTGTCCATCATTGATGTCCGTATGTTACGCCTTGCATTGAATAGCGTTTAATTCGTCCATCGAGAGATGAACAATCTTAATAATTCATCAATAATGAATGTGAAGGTCTTCTGCCCGTTGGTTCGTCGGTTACGTTTTTTCCTGTTTGGCGCGTTAACTGTTACCCATGTCATTTATGAGGAACTCATTTAATTTATGTTGTAGTCATTCGTCATATGGACAATGCTAGCTTGATGGACGAAATTGGCTTTCTCTTCTTTTGGACAACGGTGATTTTTCTCCTCATCACCTACTTTTATGTTAAGAACAAAACTATGAAAGTAGTTTCCAACGTTCAATCAATCAAAGGGTTTTCTCATGTGTTTTATTTGCAATTTGCGACTTGTTATAAGTGGAAGGATATCTCTACATCACTGTTCTTGATTCCCATTCTATATTAGGCATTTGGGTATTGGTTGATTTGAGGACAAGACATGGTACAAACAGCACAAGATATGTCATTGATTGGCAGGCCCTATCTAATTGGGAAGCTAACAATTCACTTGAGCCCATAATTGTTAATAGATTGTGACAGTATCTTGACCATATTATCTTGTAAGAGTATTAGCATCGGGAAATGCTAATGTCAAATTTAAGAGAAATTTGAAATTTTAAGTCCCAAAATTATTTGTATTAGGGAATGTTAAACAACAATATTGCAAATTTTTTTGCAATACTGCTACAGTGCAATTCTAAACATAGAATTGCACTGTAGCAAGTATTGTAAAAAAAAAAAAAAAATTTTATTTGGAAGAAAGCTGAAAATGAGAGAGATGGGAGAGAAGATATAATTTTGAGATATATTATTTTATTATGTAGATATATTATTTTAATGAGTAAAAGAAGAAAATAGAAGTTTAGAATGTGAAAGTATTTTAAAATAATATTATATAATGATAAAGTAACTTTTTAAAATTGTAAAATACAATAGCATTAGAATTTTTGAATGCTGGTGCTCTAAGGCTAGGTGCATTTTGGCTATGCATTTACGCACCAAAAATGTAAAAGCTGCTGCCATTTTTTTAACTTAAAATTTTTGAATTGACGCAGTAATGGATATGACCGGTCGGTTTGATAATAAAAGAGCTCAATTTAAAGAGTACTTTTTTTTTTTTTTTTTTTTTGACAAAGAATTAAGGATTACTTTTTTTTTTTTTTTGAGAAAGAAAGAAGAATTAAGGATTACTTCAGTGCATTGGTTAAGGTTGAAAGTAGTTTCCAACGTTCAATCAATCAAAGGGTTTTCTCATGTGTTTTATTTGCAATTTGCAACTTGTTATAAGTGGAAGGATATCTCTACGTCACTGTTCTTGATTCCCATTCTATAGGCATTTGGGTATTGGTTGATTTGAGGACAAGATATGGTACAAACAACACAAGATATGTCATTGATTGGCAGGCCCTATCTAATTGGGAAGCTAACAATTCATTTGAGCCCATAATTCTTAATAGATTGTGACAGTATCTTGACCATATTATCTTGCAAGGCTAGGTGCATTTTGGCTGTGCATTTACACACCAAAAATGTAAAAGCTGCTGCCATTTTTTTAACATAAAAGTTTTTGAATTGGCATAGCAATAGATATGACCGGTCAGTTTGATAATGAAAGGGCTCAATTTAAAGAGTATTTTTTTTTTTTGGACAAAGAATTAAAGATTACTTCAATGCATTGGTTAAGGTTGAGTTTTTTATTATAATTGATCAATTTTTTTGGGAGTCACATAATATTTAGTTAAAGAAGTATTTGTTTATTTGTTTTTGTTACTTTTCAGTATAATGAGACCCATTAAATTCTTTCTTAACATGTACATTTACACACACTCACTAACAAAACCCATAGATGAATGTTTAAATTCTTTTGTAGTGATTGAAGACACGTCAATTTAAAATCTTTATATTATATAATTTATAGTATCCTTAAGAGCACTCTTACCCACAAGGTTGTAGAAAGCTCAAGATCATCATTGGTTCTTGTATTCCCTCGCTAACCCCTTTAATTCATACCCACATAGCCTGGTTGGTTGGTAATTTCACTAATTTGAGGTTGATCATTGGATTTGGATATGGGGGGATGGACATTACACCCCAAAAAAAACATGTAAATGTTCTTGTCTTGCTTCGACTTTTAAGCATTCATACGGAGACATTGTTGTGATTCACTTGGTTCTCTCTGCCAAACATTTAAAATCTTGCAAAATTAAGGATATGACCGTTATGATGCTGGTGGGCTTCAATAAAGTCTCACCTCATTCATTCATTCATCCATCTATGGCATATCTTTTTCTGGATTAAATACTCCAACGGCATGATGCAATTCAACTAGGATTATTTTCATTCAAAATATAAGTGGGGAAGTATTTTTCAACCGGACCCATTTTTTAAAATTAAAAATACCTTCAATCCAACTTATCTCATTTATAGCTCTAAACCAACCAAATCTACCCAATATAATCTAACTAGATTTTGTCATCTGGACAGTTCTCATTCTCTTTGTTTCTTTGTTTTCTACCGTATCGTTTCAGTGATTGTTGTTAAGTATTCAGAATCTCATGAACAATTAAGAGTTCGACCAAATGATTACAAGTGTTAAATCATACCTAACAATCAAAATTTCAAATTAAATAGAGAAGTGCAACGCCTACGATATTTTTACAACAAATCATAGGTAGTAAGATATTATTAGTTCTAATTTGAATTCATAACTTAAATTACTTTTTTGTCTGCTTATAACAACCAATAACAACTTGTTACTTAAGATTTATTGTGAAAGTATCATTAAAAAATATTGTGTACATATTATTTCTCAATTAAATATGTTTCATTATAACTATCTTGGGTGAGAAACAGTAGGATAAAACCTAAAACACCTGGGAGACAATTCACAGTATGAGTTATCATCCAAACATTGTATTGGTAAGGGGCAATTCATATTGTTGAATAACAATGTCAAAAAATTGACCATAAATCTAACTCAAGTGAGCAGAAGTTCAGATACATGTCAGCCTAATCTGATGAAACCTCACACCAGCTGTCAGACTTTCTGTATAACATATCTGGATAGAACTAGGACCAACCCACCAGTTGCATTGACCATGACTCAAATAATAAGAGGAGTAGGTCGGCAAATCTTTTAACCACTGTTTCCATATCAGGGACCTTATAGGCATGAGTAACACCAGTCACCAAACTTTCTTCATACCATAACACATATGCACATAAACACACAAGGAAGACTCTGAAACCAAATTAAAACTAAAAAGCAAACAATTCATAACTCAGAAGAGTCATGCTAAGACAGATACTGGTCACTAATTACGGTCGCATTATGAACATCCCTAAGCAAAACTATATGATTTTCAGATACAATGATCAGCAGTTGCTGGGAAGAAGCAGATTACCTTGACACCCTTAAGGAATCTGTCTGCTAAATAACAAGCATGCATCTCACTGGAAGTCATTTTGGTTCATTAGCATGAATCAATTTAACACCCCACCTCATCTCCCTCAACCCAAATATATACACATCTCATAGCCAACATAGAGGTCAAGCTGAAAGACCAAATACTAATACAGATTCTAAACCCAATACTTACAGGGTCAAATTTACATTACAAAAGAAAATAAAAAATAACACAAGCAGAAATGGTAGTGTAATGCATTGAATGCAAGACAAAATGGTCAGATGTAGAAGATGTACAGGTAATAGAGGAAGACTACAAGTATACCAACATCTGTTGCTCTATCGAATGGTTCTGAGACCATTTGAACCAGCAAGAACAGGGCAAAGTTCTCAACTTCATGCTCAATTTCATGTTTCTAATCTACCTCTGCAAAAAAATTGGTTTCATTGTTTTTTTTTATTTTTATGAAGGATCCATATTAGGGGCCAAAAAAATGTGGATTGAAATATTAAGTCGAGTTTGGGATGGAGAAAGCCTTCTCAAACCCAAACCTGTTAAATTTTCAGATCCCAAACTTGTCCTAAACCCTATTAAAATTTTCAAAGTCTATCCCAAAAAAATCCTTTTGTATTTAAAATATCCAAACCCACTAGTTTATCTTACCATGAGTAAAATTGAACATGTTGCACTAACCCTAAATTGAACATCTAAAAAATTATTTGACCAAATTCAAGCATTAATCAGCATTTTACCACTAAATTAAATAATATTTATCATCTAATACATAGCATAATCAAATACTATAGCTGAGGGTAAGGCTAGGTGGACGAGGAAAAGTTAGAATTGGATTCATGCATGATTGTGGACATATTGTCCAAGAGAGTGTTCTTATGTTGTGCTTCACGAGAAGGTATTTGGTATCAAATGATACCATATCAGCGGTATCAAAATTTAATAAGTGTGAGACATGTCAGTAAAAAATAACTACCCTACTAACATGTTTTTGGGATAGTTATTTTTATACACATCTCTCATTTATTGAATTTTGATACCGCTGACATGATGTAACTTGATACAAAATACTTTTTCGTACTTCACATGTTCCCAACATATTTGGATATTGTCTAAACACCTAATACAATTAATAAAAATGCAAAATTAAATGGTTATCAAAGAAAAAAAAAACACACACACACAATCAAGTAAACCATACTAACAGTTTAACCTTCTCAGCCAAGTTCTTAAGTTTGTCACACACACAGAGACCAATATAAAAAAAACTAGGTCTTCTATAGATTTTTTAAAGAAAAAGGACACATACTTTTAGTACAGAAATCCTTTTTTTTACAATAAATTAATAATAAGGGTATTTTAAAAAGCGAAATGGATATTCAAGTCAGATTCGAGTCCTATTGCATAAAACTCAAACCCTTATCAAACCTGATCAGGTTTAAAAGTTTGAACCTAAACCTATCCCATATATAATTAAAAAAATTTCAAACCCATCCTATTAGAGTTGGGTCACGTCAGAGAACCTGTTAAATCTGATCCACTACCGTCCTTATGGGTGGAGAACAAAAGAAAAAGATTGAGCCATAAATAGTACCTGGAGCCCATTAACCCTTATTGATTAAAAAGTAACTGAGAGGATTCAAAACCCATCTTAAAAGCATCAAAAAACCAATATCAGGCATTCTTTTTGTGTAAGACAGTAAGAAGATGATTTGCTTTTCTTAATTGATTATTTATTAGGAAGAAATAACAAGGTTGGTAAAGAGAACAAAAGGTACAGGCATCCCATGTGCAATAAGAATGACCAAACTCACCAAGACAGGCTAATATACTGTAGGTGAATGACTGTCCCCAATCCAACATCAATTAGGCAAGAGAAGCAGCCTAGGCATTTGCCAATCCATGCAACCAGAAAAAGCTAACCAATATTGTACACAATATTCAAAATCTCTCAAAAACTAAAGGTTCATATAGAAATTTAACATTAATATAGTTAGGATGCCAGACTCCAGTCCCTTCTGCACCATTTGACCAAGCAATCAGAGACAAAGCATTCCCTCGCTCATTGCAATACTGAAAGCTAAACCAAATATATCCACGAGACTTCCAATTCTACTTCACAAAATCGAGGTTCAAGATGGCTAACAAGATCCTATATTCCTATTTGATTGTGACCAACAAAGAAATATAAACCAGAGCATATTACCCAATGTAAAATGCGCCACCTATTTAGTCAAGTGGAAAAATTATTCTAAGACTTCTTTATCTTTTTGGGATAAAGTATTAACAGAGACTATTGATTATGAATTTATCTCTTCAAGAAAGCTTTACTTGGTAGGTGCTGCCTATTCACTCGGACAATGCTCTTGAACACAGATGCGTTCCAGAGAATATTAGAGACTATTTATAATGAGTAGAGAACCTTGTTTAAGCTTGCCAGTCAGCAATGGTGTTCACAAACACTTCAACCCAGTAATAATTAACACTTACAAGAGAATAGAAATTACTTGTTTTTAGGAAGATCACAAGTCATGTTTCATCTCACTTCATCTTCAATTCCTTCAATTTCATTCACAAAAACAGCACTCTTCCAAAGCATCCTCTTAAAAGTACAATGACATTCAATAACTTAAGGTACCATTTGAACTAAGGAAAGTAAAGCATGTAAAAAATGGATTTTTTTTTTTTGGGAGGGGGTGCGGGGGGGGGGGGGGGGGGGGGGGTGGGGTTGGTGTTGTGGGGGTGGTTGGTGTCGTCTTAGCTTCATACATGAACAAGAAAGTCAGTGTTGATGACAAATTTCCCTCTGATCGTTATATAATGCGAGTGTCGTGAGACATGCATAACAACTCTTCTTTATCAACATAAAAGCATATGTTGTATCTTTCAATAGCATAGCCCTCCAACTTATAGAATTTGGGGAAAACTATGCTCCTGGGCATGAGCATAGACTCTTCTTTACCAATTGTCCAGCATGAGAATTTTTTTTTATAAAAAATGAGATTACTTGAACAACTAAGGGCGGATTGCAGTTCTTATTTCTCCCCCTATTTCCTATAGTCTTAATGAAGGCAGAAAGCTCCTGCCATGATGAATCCTGCAATGTATTGGTGATGCGTATATAACGCAGCTACTTTTATCCACAAAAGCTTAAAATCTTGCCAGCTTTGGCTACGTAATAACTAATAAGAGCAATCAATCCAAATCCCTTAACACAAACAGAAAAAATTATGGTATCAACAGATGCATGACAATATTGCAAAATAACAGTGAACTGAGTTGGTTACATTTTTAAGGACTAACTGTTACTGATGTCTCCATGAATGTAAAAAACACGAAAACTATGAGCTTGACTGATAATAGACAACATAACCATAATTTTCTCAACTGCCAGTGCCAACCAACTAGAATCCTATAATTCCTTTGTCCGCCAAAAAACTTCCAAGAATCTGAACCATTACAAGGTTACACTCTATTGATAAAACAAAAGGACAGTGAACCAAAGATACCTTAACAAGTTAAAATTAAAAAGTTAGGCTATGACTTGGAGCAATTCTTGGTTCAATGTTGATATCATAACAAGAGCTACACAAGTAAACTCGAAGAATTTGTCCCAACTATCTAGAGTCGAATATATGAATACAAAATAATATGAAGTACTTCACAGTGATCTTTATAGCCAACTTTCCCCTGCAACAAGCATAGGCATATCAGCATACAATTTACTCAAGGACATGGCTTCTACACAAACCATGCAAAAACTAGTCATTAAGAATCAAGTGAGAAATACAATTATATAAACAACTAAAGGTAAAGTTAATGGTCATTAGTTTTACAAATAAATGGTCAGTAAGTGATGATTTTCTTTCTAGGAATACGCATCCAAGACTCACAGTATAGACAAAAATATAACTTTTCTGCCAGTGACATTTATTTATAACGTAATTAAGCTTCTCATACCAACAGCACCATATTCAGAAAGCAAATTTGCTAGTAACAGAAAAATACTAGTCAAATTTGAAGTACTTACCTGTGAAATGCAACCCTCATACCTGAGTAAGACCAACTTGTCCTAATGCCATTACCTGATGTTCCTGGATAACAATTCCTATTATGAATGCATCACCATTATAACACAGCTGTCATAAAAATGATTGAAGGAACTAGTTTAGTCATTATTAAACAAAAAAGTGACCTATGTTCAATAGTTTTGAACTTTGAAGACCAGTCGTCATGCCGTCTGTATTTACCACATTGATCATGAACAGTTGCACAACTCAATTCAAAAACTGGCCCTTATCTCCCCAGTGAAGCACAAACAGCAACTGCCTGACCATAGATTCCACACACAGAACTACATAAGAACCCCGTATTGAAGTTGCCACAAGGACCAGCTCTTATTACAAAACATCCAACTAGCATTGAACAAATTCCGACGATGCTATAAACAATGGATATCAAATTAAATAATTAAATTCCCTGTTCATTAAAAAAAATGTAATTGGGCAATTTGCACCAGTCCAAGATTCATCTTTTCTTAGAGCACATCTGCTACATAGGAAAAGAACCCGTAATGGAATAATTATTTCTTTTGTCTATTCAATTATCTGATTGCATTTTGATTAAAGGAACAGCTATTCAATAAACCAATTGCATATTAATTACGAGGAACAGCTATACAATTATCCAGTCGCATTTTAATTACAAGGAATAGCTATCCGTTAAACTGAAGAATTGTTATTCCTACTCATTGCTCAGGTCTCTCTCTCTCTCTCTCTCTCTCTCTCTCTCTCTCTCTCTCTCACACACACACACAATTTTCCCATACTCCAAAGACCAACAGCCAACAAAACCTCTTTATCAACACCCAGAACATTCCCTTTCAGACCAACTTATGGTCTAACCTTCGTCACCAATGACATTCAACAATAAGCTGCCAATATTCTCAACTTAGTCACAGTCAATGCCAGAACCTCTGATTTCAGAGAGACGTCACCAGTTGAACACTAGAGATGGTGATATTGACTCTATCAACAATGCTAAAGAGAGCAATACCAGTGTTACAAGACCTCCTGACAACAACGCTAGTATAAGTATGGACATGTATGGTTTGTAGACTGCCAGTACAAGGTTGTAGAGATCCAATGGTGCTACAATCTTCCTTTATGGTGAGATCAACAGATGGATCAAGTTCAACGAGGATAACATGAAGAGAAGGTCAAAAGTGAGGAAACGGATTACCTATTCAGAATTCTAGTACAATGTTAACACCAAACAAACGAATAGGAATAGTTATTCCATTTCATCATCTTATACTCCTGGAAAAATTGGTTCCAATGCCTAGCAAAATCACCATTCTAATGTACCAATCCATCCCTTGAACTAAGAAATAGCTTCTGTTGAAAAACATATAAGTTCTTCGGTACTTCCAATCAGTGGCAAAGACTTACCTTCAGCATTAATTTTTTCCTATTATAAACACCAACCTCAACCTTCAGATATTTCAAATGAAATAATGCAAAGCAAATACCAACCTGAAGAATTTACACACCCTCTCAAATTAGCATGCATAGAAACTTCCATTTTTCTATTCACTCCACGCGCAAAACAAGACTCCACCTCTTTCAAGAAAACACACCAAAATTTCTTTAACAAAATTTCCATTCTTTCACTAAAGAAAAACACAGACACCAAACTCAAAGTCCAAACCACAACTCAAAGCCAATCCTTTCAACAATTCAAGATCCCCTATGAATTTTCTGTCGGCTTTCTTTCACCAAACCACAATCCAAGCCATTCCACTCACATCCATAACATCTCCCAAAATTCCAACTCCAAACAAACACTACTTATGAATCCTAGAACTACCAAACTCCACAATTTATACACCCAAATTCTTGTTTCTCATTAACTTAGCAATAAAAACAAAAATTAAGTAAAACCCAATTACCCAAATGCAAAATTAGAGAATTGGAAGAAAAAACAAATTATAAATTAAAGGTAGCAAACTATGATAAATATAGAAAATTGATTAACGACCCAAATCAAATGTATACAAGATTTACTTTTTAAACGAAAAACAAAAGCAGAAATCTACAAGCTATAGATTTCACTAAAGATCGGAAATATCTAATCCATACAGAACACCAGCATACTTTTCAATCGGATTGTCTTTGCCGAAGTAATCTTTGGTGATCTTCTGAAACGCATGTAGGGTCAGCAAACTATCCGACCCGGCCTGATGACTCTTCCCGATGACCCGACCCACATTAAGGGCCTGGGATACCCGGTCCAGCCCACCGTAAAGGCTCGCACAGTACCGCATCAAGTGTTTCACATCGTAAACCCTAGCACCAAAGAAGACTTGGACGAGTTCGAGGAACTCGCGCAACTCGCTCGGCAAGACTCGCTGAGTCAGCACCTTGACCAGGTATCCGAAGTCGTACGCGCTGTGGAAGGTGACCCACTCGACGAGGTCGTTGCACACGAGCCCCGACGACATCATCAACTCGGCGAACCGGGTCGACTCAACGCCGAACTCGCGGTTCCGCTCGAAGTCGATCCCCTGGCGCCTCAGCAACTCGACTGAGTCGTGCGCGTGGGCGTCACGCGCCACGTCGAAGTCGTTGAAGTTGAACTCCCATATGTAAAGCTCGTCGGTCCCTAGATCCGGCAAATTCCCCTCCGAATCCGACAGCGTAAGCCCGATCTGGATCAGATTCAACCGGTCCACGTTCGCCTTCAACACCACGTAGTGCCGGTCCGGCTGCCGGAGCTGAAAACCCGGCCCGTCGTCGGAATCGGATCCGTTATTCGGCGTTCGAACCACGACTCCGGGAAACTCAGTATCCATCGCGATCAACGGATACAAATCTATAACGGATCGGATCAGACCGAACTCCGATTCGAGATTATGCGACCATACCGATCTTATCACCACGGGTCTATGAGGCTGAATCTCTGGTTTCGCAAAACACATTGTTCCGGGTCTCCCAAATCGGGTCGGATCTGGATCTCTGTAATGGTAATAGAATTTTAAAATCAAACAAAGAAGAAGAAGAAAATAAAAGTTTCTACAACTATTGTACGGCTAGGGTTTAAAAGAGAGAAGAGCAGTTTTATTTTATAGAGAAAGTGTGAGAGACGTGGGATTTTATATATAGTCCGTTGAAAATTGAAAGCAATTCTAATTTATTTATTTATTTTGGTTATATAAGGAAAGTTGTGCCGTTGAGGTTTACTGCGAGGCGGTTTTATATAATTTTTTTTTTTAATTTTTTAGTGAAAAATTATTATGAAGGCGGTTGGTGGTGGGGTCCACAATTTGTTGTGGAGATGACGTGATGGGATGGAAATACAGATAAGTTTTATTGGCTGGCTTTGCTTGTCACTTGTCATGGAGACTAGTTGTGTTTTTGACTAGTTGGTCGTATTTGGTTTCTCTTGCATAGACTTGGTTCCTGTTTGGCTGAACGAGAAAACCTTAAAACTGTACTTAAAAAAGATATTTAGGGTAATTACAACCAAAATTCATGATGTTTAGATTTTACATCTTAAAATTTTAAATTTTAAAATTCTTCAGATCTTGGGGTATTTAGATTTTATTCTCTAAATTTAGGACATAAAATTCAAACACTCACAAATTTTATGGAATAAAATTCAAATACTCTTAAAATTTAAAAAATAAAATCTAAATTTTGAAATATTATAGCGTAAAATCTAAATTCTGACGAGTCCGTTTGAAAATAGTTTATTCATCTAAAGTTGAAAATTTTTTGTTTAAAGTATTGTAGATAAAGATAAAAACTAGTGAAATAGTACAGTATGAGACATGAATAGTAGCAAAAATAAGTTAAATAGTAAAATAAACTAAATATAAACTCTAATTTCAAATACAACCTTTATAGTGTAGAATTCAAATACTTGCAAATTTTAGAAGTGTAATTTTTTTATTTATTAATTCAATAAGTTTGGAATCAGGATAGATGGGTCCATTAGAATGGATGACAAAGTTTAAATTTTAAATTAATTGAACATATATTAGCAAGAAATCTTGGAATAAACGAAAGCAAAGGTTGAAATTGAAGAAAAAAAAGTAGCTTTATTTTTTGGTGTTTATGCAAACTCAGCAAATTGATGATTAAAAAGATGTTAGTACGTATGAACAAACGCGCCCAAATATTGTTGCCATGCCGTGCGTATTGTGACCAGCTTCAAGTTAAAGTTTCTAGAAAAAGTTGGAAACGTAGATTTGCTTATTTGTCACCAGAAGGTGAGCATCCATGCTTATTCAAAATTCAAATGGAGAATAAAGTTTGGGTTCTATTCTATATTCTTCCAATTCAGTCTACGAAATAAAAAGTATTCTATTATAATTAAAACTATATAATATGTTTTTTATATTATAATTTGATAGTTGCAATAGGAATTTGAATTATGATTTTTCATATAAACAAAAATAAATAATATTATTGGATTATAAGACTCTTAACAAAGTATAAATAAAAACATGACTAAGTAAAAAGCTTGTGAATTTAAGATACAAGTTTTCTCTCTGGAGAACGCCATCGATGTGAAAAAAGTTTCTCCTCCCTCTTGATCCCCTTGGGCTCCTGATGGAGTGGAAGATTTAGCCTTAGTGGCTCCGGTTTTTCTCCTTTAGGTAGAATCCTCGGTTCGTTCTATAAGTTAGTTTCTAAGAAAGTTTAACTACGGTGTGTTCACACACCCCTTCCTCCCTACGATGGAGGAACTAACCCAGAGTTGTAAGAACCTTAAACTCTCTGGAAAAGAAGGTGGAGAGGTAAACATTGACCCAGAGGAGGAAGCCCCCGGAATGGTGGTCGTTGGGAAGTTCCTCACAAAAAGAAGAATAAACCTGGAAGCAATAGTGCGTACTTTGAAGCCCATCTGGAAAACAACAGAGAGCTTTGAAGTACAGGATGCGGGGGATAATATGGTACTCTTTGTATTTATGAATGAAGAGGACAAGAACAAGGTCCTGTGGTCCAGCCCATGGTCCTATGACAAGTATTTATTAGTCCTTCATAGGCTTGGTGAGTCGGAATCGGTCTCTACCCTTACTCTTGTACAGGCATCCTTCTCAGTGCAAATCCATGGTCTACCGATGAGAAAACAGACCAGAGATACAGGGGAACGCATTGGTGGTACCATGGGGGAGGTAGAAAGGGTTGATGGGGTGGAGAGAGGTTTCAGTATGGGTAAATACCTACGGGTAAGGGTGCGCATTGATATTTCGGAACCAATTTACAGGGGTAGAATGATTTGTATCGGAAACACTTCTTCAACTTGGGTGGATTTCAGGTACGAGCAACTACCAATATTTTGCTACTAGTGCGGGAAACTCGACCATGATGATAGAGATTGCTCCCTATGGATTCAGAGCAAGGAATCGCTGAGTTTAGAGGATAGGCAATATGGCCCGTGGCTTAGAGCAGACATGAAGCGACTACAAAGGCCCTTAGTGGCAGAGGTGAAACAGAAGGAGACTAAGAAAGTAAAGGAAGCAGAGGTCAGTGGAGTGTGGAGTAAACAGTAAGGGCAGGCCAAAAACCAGCCAAAGCAAACCTCTTCAATCCATCCGGTGGAGGACAGGGAAGCAGGTTGCAGTGACGGTCGGCCCCAGGAAATGTGTGATACATCAGATATGGCAGTTGATGGGCTAGCGCTGCCAAATAAGGTGGCAGCGGATTTTGAGGCTCAGTTGCAGGAACTAGACCGGGCAATAAATGGAGTAGACATGTTGGTAAATTCGAGAAAGGAAGAGCTGTCAACCAGTACCCAAAGCACGGGAATTTCGGAGGGATCAGCAACACTGGACAGAAATAGGCCACACCAAGACTTACGGCCCATACCAAATTCGAAAAAAGGCCTTTGTGAAATGGAGGGGTCTGCGCAACAAAACAAAAACACGGGGTGCACTGAAGTCCAATGTGAAGAGATGCAATACAAAGCTAATTTTCCAGGAACCAACAAGACTAGGTCAAAGAAGGGTAGAGAAGGGCCTACCACGAGGTCATAGGGGTTGAAAGGGAGCAACTCTCAGCTATCTCAAATCAAACACAATGGGGTAGGAAAAGAAAACATTCTAAAGAAAGGAGAGACGGTGAAAAATACCAATGGTCACAATGATTCAAACAACCAAGCGACGTGGAAGAGGGTGCCAAGGGAACCCACCAGCTCGGCATCGCTGATCAATGAAGGAGTTAGGATTAGTGTGAAGAGGAAGGGGATGACGCCTTTAAAAGATATCCCAGCCAACGTACCAGTGGAAAAACGATCTAAGCATGGAGTGAGCGCAATGGAGCTCTACCAAAATCAGATTAAGCAAGTACTATCGGTGAAGGCTGCAAGGCAGCCCCGCCGGGACCAATGAAAATGCTCAGCTGGAACTGTCGGGGGCTTGGGAACCGTCGAACAGTCCGTGCGTTAGAGAAGGTAGTGACTTCACAAGATCCCATTTTAATTTTTCTTATGGAAACTAAGATGTTTGTTTCTGAGATGGATGGTATCCAGGAAACTCTTGATAGGCTAGGAGGCTTGGTGGTGCCTAGCAAAGGAAGGTGTGAAGGATTGGCCTCCTTTGGAAGAGGGACATTCGGGTGGAGATCCAAACTTTTTCCGAGAATCACATTGACGCCATCATTGTGCCGAAGGGAGATTCCCCAAGATGGAGGCTTACGGGCTTCTACGGAAACCCGAAAACGAATAAAAGAGAAGAGTCATGGTCCCTCCTCACCAGGTTGGCTAATGGTAATTCTCTACCTTGGGTTTGCATCGGGGACTTTAATGAGCTGATGCAGGGAGATGAAAAAGAAGGTGGCAGCACCCGTCCAGCAAGACAAATGGCCTGTTTTTGCAATGCTGTGAATGAGAGTCAACTAAGGGATTTAGGCTACGTTGGGCAAAATTTTACTTAGTGTCGCAAGATGGGAGACAGGGGTTGGGTTAGGGAGAGGCTTGACAGGGCATTAGTATCAACGGGGTGGGCACAACACTTTCCCACCCATCAGTTGTTTCATCTTGCGAACTCTTCATCGGATCACTACATTTTGCTTCTCAAAGACACTCCACCACGATGTAAGCCAAGACAAAGGAAGAAGCTCTTCAGGTTCGAATCGATGTAGGTCAATGATGAGTCATGCTTGCAAGTGGTGAAAGAAGCGTGGGCTAAAGGTATGGCACAAGCGTCTGTATCCCCCTATTCCAGCTGTCTCAAGGATTGCTGCTCTGCTCTGGCCTCTTGGAACTCCTCTACCTTTGGGCATGTTGGAAAGAAAATTGCCAAGCTCCAACTATCACTTCAAGACCTTGAATGTCAGAAAGATAATACTCACTTACTGGCAGAAATTGAGGACACGAGGAGAGAATTGAACAAGCTGTTGGATATGGAAGAAGCAATGTGGCATCAAAGGACACACATCTCTTAGCTCAAACAAGGCGATAGAAACACTTACTTTTTCCACACTAAGGCATCAAGCAGGTACCAACACAACACTCTCCTGGGAATTAATGATAAGGAGGGAGTTTGGAAAGAAGATGTGGAGGAGATTGGGGTCGTTTTCATTGAATATTATAAATCTTTATTTACATCATCCAACCCAACTGTCAGTGAGGAATTAATTGATGCCATTCGCCCGAATGTGTCAGCCCATAAGAACTCCTTTCTAACGAGGGACTTCCGTGTAGAGGAGGTGGATAGAGCTTTGAAACAGATGTTCCCCACAACAGCACTGGGGCCAGACGGGATGCCCCCCTCTTCTACCAGTAATTTTGGCCTACAGTTGGTAATGTCATAACTAAAACTGTATTAGATTTTCTAAATGCTGGTATCACTCCTCATAACTTTAATGAGACACACATAGTGCTAATCCCAAAAGTAAAAGACCCAAAACATGTGCAGGACTTTCGTCCGATTAGTTTGTGTAATGTGGCATACAAACTTGCTTCAAAAATTCTTACAAACAGGTTGAAACCTTTTCTCCCAGCCCTGGTGTGTGAGAATCAGAGAGCATTCGTGGCGGAAAGGCTGATTACAGATAATATCCTAGTGGCATCAGAGACTATGTTCCACATCAGCCAAAAAAGGAAGGGCAAGGTTGGGGAGATGGCACTAAAATTGGACATAAGCAAGGCATACGACTGGGTGGAGTGGAAATGCTTGGAGCAGATCATGGTTAAGCTAGGATTCTGTAAAAGATGGGTGGTTTTGATGATGCAGTGCATTTCCACAGTCTCCTATTCAATCCGGATAAACGGGCAGCCCCAAGGCCATATCATCCCTACTCGGGGTCTTCGTCAAGGCGACCTTCTCTCGCCTTATTTGTTCTTGATTTGTGCGGAGGGCCTTTCTGCCCTTCTTCATCAAGCAGTCCAAAATAGGAAATTGAAAGGCATTTCAGCTTGCAGAAATGGGCAGAGAATATCAGACCTATTTTTTGCTGACGACAGCCTAATGTTTGGAAGGGCAACGGTGGCGGAATGCTCTGAAATCACGCGAATCCTTAGGGTGTATGAGGAATCATCCGGTCAGCAACTGAACAAGCAAAAAACTTCTCTTTTCTTCAGCCGGAACACTGATGCGGGAACACAAGAGACAATCAGAACTATGTTTGATGCTCAGGTAATTAGGCAACACGAGACGTACTTGGGCCTCCCTTCACTCATTGGGAGATCAAAGACCAACTCTTTTGCCCAACTGAAAGATAAGGTGGCTAAAAAGTTGTCGGGGTGGAAGGAGAAGTTGCTTTCAGCTGCAGGAAAGGAAGTTCTCATAAAGGCAGTAGCCCAAGCGGTCCCAACATACACCATGAGCTGTTTTAAGCTCCCTAATGCCATTTGTGATGAATTAATGGGCTTGGTCAGCCAGTTTTGGTGGGGGCAGAAAAAAGAAGAGAGAAAGATGGTCTGTCTGAGTTGGGAAAAGCTCTGCAAACCAAAGGATACAAGAGGTATGGGGTTCACGGACCTAAAAAGCTTTAACTTAGCCCTCTTGACGAAGCAAGGGTGGAGGCTTCAAAATTGCCCACCCTCGCTCTTTTCAAGAGTCTTTAAAGCAAAATATTTCCCCACCGGGGAGTTTGTAAATGCTGTCATGGGTAAACACCCTTCTTATGCTTGGCGCAGTATTATGGCAAGTCAGAAGATTGTGGAGAAGGGTATGGTTTGGAGGGTGAGAATATACAAATATGGAGGGATAGGTGGATCCTAAACCCATCCACTTACAGGATTTCTTCCCCACCCCACCTGCTGAGCAGTGATGCAAAGGTAAAAGACCTCATCAGAGGAGCTGGTGAATGGGACTCAAACCTGATTAAGCAAGTCTTTTCCCCCCCATGAAGCTGAAATCATCTTGAGTATCCCCTTAAGCCTAAGTCTGCCTCCAGATAAGAGAACCTGGAGTGGCACAAGCACTGGCAAGTTTACAGTTAGCAGCGCCTACAATCTAATCTCGGGGGGCAATGAAAATGGTGGCCTGGGGGAAACTTCTGACCGAGCAGCGATGAAGCTTTTGTGGAAAACAATTTAGGGCATGAAAACCCCAAACTAAGTTTGGACCTCACTTGGAGGGCATGCAAAGATATTTTGGCCACCAAGTCAAATTTAAAGGAGCGCCACATCACAAACAACGACCTATGCACGAGTTGTAACAAGGCAGCAGAGACTAGTCGGCACATGTTTTGGTTTTGCGAAAAGGCTAAGGAGGTTTGGAATAGCAGCAAAATGATTTTTCCTTTCACAATAGCTGGAAACTGGGATTTCATTGACATTGTTTGGAATGTAATGAAGCACGCCCCTAAAGACTCTGGAATGATGGAAAAGACCGCAATGATTTGTTGGGAAATCTGGAAAAATAGGAATGTTGTGAGGCATGGAGGGGTGGCCAATCAGGGTAACTAGATACTGAAAAAGGCTTTGAGGAACGTGGAGGAATATCGGGCTGCCCACGAAGAGGTTTTACCACAAAGAGACAAAGATGAAATCTGCTAGCCTGCGCCGAGGGAAGGAAGATACAAAGCAAATGTTGATGGTGCTACTTTTACCAAACCACAAGCGTCGGGCATGGGCCTGGTAATTTGCAACAACCGGGGTCTGGTAATGGCGGCCATGAGCAGGAAGATCCCTGCCCCACTATCAGCACTTAGTGTGGAGGCAAAAGCAATGGAATTGGCTGTGGAATGGACGCTGGAGATGGGTTTTCGTGAGGTCACTTTTGAAACAAACTCCCTAAGTCTTCACAATGCCCTGAAAGGGGTGGCAACAACAGCTACGTTGGTGGAGACTATCACGGACAGCATCTTACGTCAAGCCCAAAACTATAGGTTTTTTGATGTCTCTCATGTAAAAAGGCAAGGTAATAAACCCGCCCATATCTTAGCCTAATATGCAAAAAAAATTGGGAACTCAGTTGTATGGCTGGAGGAAACTCCCAGCCTTATTGAGCACGCGTGCGCTCAGGATGTAGCCTCTTTTTCTCAAGTTTGAATAGAAGTTTCAAAGTTTCCGAATCAAAAAAAAAAAAAAAAGTATAAATAAAACATTTTTCTCTTATATATATACCAAAAAAAAAAAATCAACTTTATAGAACTTGAACATTGTTATCAACAATATGGTGTTAATTTTGATAAAATGTATAATTACATACAAAAATAAAATTCTCAAAATCAAATAATTTTAGTTCTATGTCATATACTTCATTAAAATTGAAGTACAATTAGAATTCAAATTAGTGTAACTATTGTCTAATTTTGTGTCACTTATCCAATTCTATTTTCTTAATTTTGGTGCCTAGTAACTCATTCATAATATTCAGCAAAATGGCCACCTTATCATACAGTATGTTTCAGTGCATAAACACGAGTTACAACTTAGTTTTTTTATTTATATGAAATATCAATGTTTACATATTTTATTATAATCTTTAAATTTTTTATCTATCAAATGCTTAATTAATTGATTTTTAATAATATTTGTAAGAACCAGATTTGAGTCCCTAGCCCAAGAGGTGGATGAACTTAGGTCCAAAAAACCCAAAACAATGAATTTGTAAAGAATAAATTGGAAAACTAGGCTTTAATGAATCAGACAAACACTAAAGTAAATTCAGATGACAAGAGAATGAAAATAGACAGGTTTATGCTGAAGAAAATCGTCCTCGACAGAGTCAGAGGAGATTTGTTCTTATATACTTCTTTCAGATTTGATTACAAAGTCAGCTCTTAATGCTATAGTGTTTTTCTCTTAGTTTCTCAATCGCTTTTTCCTTAGGGGTTTCTTCTATTATACATCTCACTTCCCACGATCTTAGCCCTCCATTTGTTGATCATTCAGGCCACTCCTTGAGTGTTTGTCCCATTGGACACCCCTTCTGGCCCTCTGTGAGTTGGGGTAGTCAAGGCAGCACTGTTCAGGGGTCTTTTCTACATAAATGCGGCCAGAAAGTTAGCTGCAGAGCATTCAATACGGTGACAACAACTTTTCCTTAGATATTTCTTAGCTCCCATTCTTCCAATACGTTTATAATGCACATCCCTCTCAGTAGAATTTCCTGGAAGGTCACTTTGAGTGATAGAATATACATTTGATCTGTGCTTTGTTCATTCGAGCAGACAATCCTCCTCGGACAACCTTTCTACTTGCATGTTACTTATGGGACTCTGAACTTAACACTCTCACTACTGTTTATTCGTTCTCGGACCAATCAACGTCCTCGGCCAAAGCCCAAGGCCCAATATATATAACTTTGGGCCCTTATCCCTACAATACTATTTAAAATAATATTAGGATAACATTAGTATGCTACTAAATTAGAATGAATATGCATGTATGTATGTCAATATACATATTTGTGTTACCATGTTTGTAAAAGGGTTTTTTTTTTTTTTTTTTTGCTTTAAATATTGAATCAAATGAAATGCATATGTATATGCATTTTGTATCATATATATATATATATATATATTCAAATTTGTATATTACTAATTATGACAAATATTTTAATTAATTTTAAGGTAAATTACACATACCAACCCCTCTGGTGTACCCATAAAAATGGAACTATACTGTGATATATTTTGTGACACCTACCTCCCTTGTGATTTCCTTTATAATGCATTTATATCCCTTGTGGTTTGCTTATAAGGTAATCTCACTAACTTTAGCAAAATTTGATGATATGGTAGGTTCCAACATGAAGAAAAAAAAAATGAAGAAATGATCATTCTCACCTCACATTTATGATTCTCTCATTAAGTTTCTTCCGAAATCCTCATTTGGGTTTGTGTACGGTTGCAAGGCATAAGCTTTAGTATAGAACAATTTTTTTTCTTTAATTCTTTCCCAATGGGTCTTATTGGCACTTGCCAAAGTCATCAAATTCCACTTAAAGTTACCAAAAAATGTCTCGCAAAGCAAACCACAAACCACAATGGAGATGAATACCTCTTAAAGCAAATCGCAAGAGAGGTATATGTCACAAAAAATAAAGCACAAAAATAGTTTCATACATGAAAGAAATATCAGAGAGTCAACACTCTTGGGTTTTGGTCTACTGTCAATCAAGTCTAAGACATTTTAAAACTAACCAACTTGGTCAATTACAGTTAAAAAGAACATAAAAACGTGTAAGTTGTAACGATTTAAAAACCAAGTTGGTCAGTTTTTAAATGTCTTTGACCTAATTGGCATTAACTCAAATCTCAGAGATTTATTTTTTATTTTTTATACAAAATAGAATTTCTACTTTAATCTAATCTAAGTATATATATGTGTGAAACTCCCTCCTGGAAACTTGAACCCCGGCCCTTGTCCCCCACACCCCACAAGTAATTATACTTGTGAAGTGACCACCTCACCAAGGGGAAGCGATGGTCAAATCTCAAAAATGTTATCTATATTTTATCCTGATATCTATAACTTATTAATTTCCTTAATTTTAAAAATTAATCACTTTTAATTACGAGAATATAACAAGTTCAAACAATTTTTTTTTTACATAGACATGACATGAATTTTTTTATTTTTTTTTGGTTCTTTATCATCATCACGCTAAGACTTTTTTTTTTTTTTTTTTTATAATTAGAAAAATCCTCATCAAATTGACTAGAATCCACCAACCCCAGCCATAAATTTAGGAGGACCATAACCATATGTTAAAGGGCTTGACTTTGACCTGCCTTATGAATAATCCTAAGTCCTAACAGAGTAGATAAAAAAATAAAATAAAATAAAAAATGAGTCAGCTTAGCGGGCGCCAGCGTGAAGAGCGTGTGAAGTGTGTTGGAAAGAGAGAGTATACGTTTTGAACATGATGAAAATAGGTAATTGGGCAACATGTTTAAGCCGTTACCGTCACTGATTCGTTTGTTTTGGGAGCAACAAATCAATTCAAAGACGGAAAATTGGGGCCGAACAGAAGCAACTAGCAACAACTGTTACAACTCGAAAGCAAAAGGTTTGGTCACCCCTTTTAAACGTGTCATTTTTAGATTGAGAGATTCATCCCCCTTGTTCACAATACAATGTACATGTACATCTATTATTTCTGATATATATATATATATATATATATTTTTATATCAAAATTACTCTCTCTTTTTCTTCTTTTCTCTTTTTTTAACTCTTCAATTTCTGAATTTCTTATGTGTATTGTTGTACTGGTCCAAGACTCCGAGGGTGCAGATTCTGAATTTTTCAATCAGATTCGATTTTCTATTTTTGAAAAAACTCTTAACCTCATCCCAATACATGACAGTTCCAAAATCATCTTAACCCAACTTGCAGGATGGTTTGAAAAACTTAGTGTTATTAAATCCCTACTCAACCACCGGTAAAATTCTGAACCAAAGTGTTATTCGGAATGGTTTGGTGTAAAATACCAGTATGTGCACGGATTAATCTTCTTGACCTGTGGATAAAAGAAAGAATACCATTTGAAACTGTGAAAGAAGACAAATTTGAATTCACTGAAACTCTGACTCTGAATTGAATCACTTAACTACTAAAGATTAAAAAGATAAACTGATAAAGACATAATGCTATAAAGACTAAAGAGATAAAGTAAGAGTTGTGTTGTAGAAGAGTTGTTAGTCCATGAGATGAGAGTTGAGATTAAAGAGATAACGTGATAGTGATGAGACAGAAAGAGATAAAGAGATAGTAATAAAACTATAGAAAAAACCTATTGATAAAATGATGAACTTAAAAAAATAAAAAAAAAATAAATTGGAAGAACTTCTAAACTCTAAAAAGGTCAAAATTTGTCCGACTAAAAAGTTAAATAGAGTATTTCTATTTTATTTTAGTTGCTTTTTATAATTATAAAATATATTAATTAATTAATTAATTAATAAACTTACGGTTCACTGATTGAACCAATCCTTATCAACCTTCAATAAAGTTTTGATAACTATGCAAAAAACCAACCCAACTAGTAAAGATCAGACCTACTAAAATTATTGAAATTTTATTTAATTATTTAACTTAGTTATTCAACAAACAAATACAATCCTAACTCATCAAAATTAAGTCTTAAAAATAAAATACCAAAATAAATCAAATTAACAAATTTAAACTAAATTTCAAAATCCAATAAAAAGAAACCCATATATTTTTCCATAAAAAACCAACTACAGGTGTTGGGTTGAATTGGATTTAGATTCATCGTGTTGGTAGATTGCATGCACATCCAGAATTAAAGCTCGAATCTACATCCACATCCAAAATTAAAGCTCGAATCTCTTTACTATGCATTTTCTTGTTTTCACTCTCCATTGAAAAATGATATTATAATTCATCTATATAAAATGTTAGCGTTGTAAACAAATCAAAACCTCAACAAATTGAAAATTTGAAATTGAACCGTGTCAGCTTAAAGACGATTTCTCATGTAAGGAACGACAACAATCTCATATATACATTAAATTCATGGATGTAGATAATATACACATGTTATATGTAAAAAAGTATGTAAGAGAATTAGAGAAGTGATGCATACATCCATTTTATAATTAAATTTCTAATCAAATTGATATGCTTTTTTGCTTCAAAAGGCTAATGCAAAACAAGAGGATGTCCACTGAACCTAACACACGATTTATTTAATTTGTTCATGTTAGCTGGTTGATGCAGATTGATTTCAACTTAATTAAACCCAAACCCACTTATTTTTCATTCCTGGATCCTAGTGCTATTCCCTTCTCAGCTTTATGCATGCTTCCTAGAATCCAAACATTGAAATAAAATATGAAATAATTTTCACAAATTATTTTACAACTGGCAAAGTGACAACTCTAAAATATGTTGTGCTGCAACCTTTGGTGCAAGAAACTTGGGTTCTTTGAGAATGTCAACCATTGGTGAAGCCAGTCACAATGATACTCAGTTTTTCCCTCTTATACTTCAGAGAAACAAAAGAAAGCAGCCTTAGAAAAAGAAAAACAAGTTCACAAACATTGATTAATGTAGAACTGGGATGCTAGTTAAGGGTATTTTAAATATTTGACACACATGAATCCCATTAATTAAACAGCATCTTTCAACACAGTTAAAAGAACATAGGATGACAAAACAAAGTTGAAGCCCTGGAGAGTAGTATAGCAAGAGCTTTCTAGGGCATTTTCTTCACTTCAACAGGAGCAACACAGCATTACACACTATATATTGCATATGCAATATCACCCATGATCTATATGATTTTGCAAGCTAGAAGTAGGTGCCTTCTGGGGGCTGGACCAGCTTTCTGTTATGTGGGGCCGCCATCTCCTTCTTCAGCTGAGTCAGTATATCCTCCATGGTGTACTCCCTCTGCCAATTTGCAAGAAGTCCAAACTTCTTTGGTTCCACCTGTCCCAGTTCAACCATCTTATTATCAACTTCAAATGGACTAGTTTTTTTTATTTTTTTTTTATTTTTATAGAAATAGAATGGTAATTGGACAATAAGTCATGGGAACAAGGACCAATTATAGTAAGTAAAGAATAGACTACAAAAATTGTCTCCCACCATTTATTCTATGATAAATCCACAGCAGCACTGAATGATCAGTTAAAGAACATAGTGGGATTATAACTTACCACTCCAGTTTCATGGTTAACGCAAGTCATATTGATCCGTGAATGAAAGCGCACACTTGGGGGCTTCTCTGGGTAATCTTTATCACAAAAGAGCTTCAACTGATAAATTCGACCTTCATGCACAGTCTGGCCAATAGAGAGAGGGGTTATTACACCACCAAGCATCGCATATCAAGAAAAAGAAGAAGAAACACTATCAAACAAACATAAAATGCTACTAAACAAGCACAGAATATAAGCAATAAGGCTAGAGGAAGTCTAGTATCTCTTTAACTATCAAGATTGGCTACAAGTCCTATTTGCCTCACTATGTAAATAGAGTAGACCATTCCCACCCAACCAAAAACATTATAAACAAAAGGCTAAAATATTATATTCATACCTAAAAAGAGAGCCATGTTCTATTTTCATCCTTAATGTTTAAAAGGTTCTATTTCCATTCCTAAAACTTTAAAATGTTTACGTTTCGTCCTTCCTAAACTTTAAAATGTTAGTTTTAGGGCGAAAGTAAATCATAGATGATTTTTCAAGGACCCAAAAAATAAATAAATAAATAAACCTAGACTATATCCTTTTGTTCTTGAAATATAGTATAGGTACTATTTTCATCCCTGAAATATATAATTTTTTAGATATGCTAACAAAAAAATTAACAAAAGGACAAACTGTGTAACATTATAAATTTTTAAGGACGAAAATAATTCTTAAATTTTAGTAATGAAGAAGAACATCCAAGGTTCAAAGCACGCCCACCCCCACCCCCACCCCCAACTATCGAATTATGCAAAAAAAAAAAACAACCCAAAAATAAATAAATAAATAAATAAATATATATATATATATATATATATATAAATTGCCTGAATAAAATATATTTGTTGTGCTGTTTCACACAAGTGTTTGTTCATGTCTACCTCAAACCTTACCCTATGGCTAGGCTCTGACACACCACCTAAGCACCCAAAGTGTGATTGCAAGCAAAGCCTAGGTGTGATTGCCTAGTGTTTACCTTATTCACTGTCATATTCAAGATCCAATCTTTTCATTACCTAAACCCTTAAATCAAGAAATCTAATTTTGTGTTAAATTCCGAAGATCCTACACCAAAATTGGCTTCAAAATCCATTTAAGCTTTTGTCCTAAATCAAAGTTGGTATTAGAGCAGTTTCCACTATGATGTTTCCATGTCATGTGAGATCCTATACATGTCGATTGACTTGGCATACTGGTAAGGCGATTCTTAATGAAGAAAATTTTCCACGATGTCTTCAAGATTCTTTTCTTGAACAATTATATACTCTTAAGCAAAGTGACATGCAAGTGATTGATTATGCAAGGAAATATACAGAATTATTTAAAGTCCGTATAGTAGAATGTATGACTATTGATCAATTCAAGAATGGGCTAAGATATGAAATTAATAAAGATATTTTCATGTATATTAAGATCTAAATCATGTTATAGAAGTAGCTATTCAATTTGAGTTGTTTGTAAAATTTATGGAGAGATCTATAATTTTCAAGCTTACATGCTAAATAGCCAAGACTGCATGCAAGAAGGATTGCACAACAGAAGCAGCCCATTGAAAGTTCAAAACAAAGGGTTAAAGTGCCACAAAGGGAAGCTGGAAAGCCATAACAGGATCTTGAATCAAAACAACTAGCAAGAAAGGTAGAACAGCTAGAGTAGCAAGTAGTAAACTCTAAACAGCTGGCACAAGAGTCAGAATAGCATGCAACAAAGTCCAGACAACTAGAAAAACAAGCAAAAGAACCCAATCGGCAAACTGAAACTCTAGACAACCTGAAGATGATTTAAAACAACTTGAAGGATTCATGTAGGAAACTTTCTAGAAGGAAACTCTTTAGTAGCTTGATGAGAACTAACGTATGCTTTTGGCACTTAAAGTTTGGGGTTGTTTTCATTTTGGCCCTTTACATTTCAAAATTTTAATTATGGTTCGACTTTGTTTTCAAATTGGCACTGTCATACATTTTTGTTATTAATCTAACCATTCAGCGCCATGTAAGCGACGTCCATTAAGCCATGCCACCCATTAAATGCCAGGTATCACCAAATTACTAAAGGAAATGGATGGTATGGCCAATGTGAAAACAGAGTCAAACATCAAAATGAAAATTTTGAAACGTAAAGGGCCAAAATGAAAACAACCTTAAACTTTAGGGGCCATAAGCGTACTTCAATAAGAGAATTTTGAAGGACATAAGAACCAAGAAAAAGGTGTATTCTACCTACCATTGTGCCAGATACATCTCAGCCATATATTTTTTTTTTTATAAGTTACATCTCAGCCATATTATTCTACAAAAATCCAAGATTAGAACAAAAGAAGATAGTATGATGCAAGAAGAAACATAAGAGATGGAGAATCAAGTCCCAATACTTAAATACGTGCATCAAGTTAAGGCTGTATCATTTGCAATAATGATTCCCATTATTGATTTTGTAATTCCCATTGGATAGGTTGTTCAACAGTCAATATAGTTTTAAGCACCAAAGAAAATAAGAAAATAAAGAACACTCAACGTCAAGCTTTTCTATCCTATGTCAAGGATGCTATTCAAAAGGTCAGGTATTATATACTTCAACCTTTCAAAATTCAAGATAGAGTTTTCTCCAACAAGGGGGGATTGATGCCAACAGTAAAGAGGAATTCAAAGAAAAACTAGATTAAGTCCAAAAAGATTCAAGAATTGTGTTCTAGTTTTGATGCAGGGCCTTCTTTCATAGGTTAATCTAGTTATTATTAAGTCTTAGCATTAAGTTTTTAAGGTTAGAAAGTTACTGGTTCAGTTTTAATTAAGTTTTATTAGAATGAGGGCAATTTGAAAATTTCTAAATTCCTGAAACAGGCCATCCTTCATGCCAAGTTATTAAGCAACTCAAGAACCACCCTTTTCCTTATGGTCAAAAGGAGGACTAACTTCACAGTGCATCAAAAGCACAAGTCATATTTTCAAATGAAATTCCTATTTGAATGAGCAAACAAATGCAATTTTTCATCTACTGTAGTATTTTAAGTGCACACACACAACATCAAGTGGGAGAGAGAACAAAATCCAATTACATTGTGAGGACCAATAATAGTTCCAGTCCAAGAGCGCATGTAGATGTCGTCTCCATCGTCCATTCCATAGCTGACAGTGCCATCTCCAATCCCTTTTTCTCCACGTTCAAGTTCCTCCAACAATCTGAAGTTCCGAGGGACTAAATGGAAACACAAACATTAAAAAGTCAAAAGTTGCAAAGTCAACATTAGTAAAATAAAAAGAGGAGAAGGTCCTTAAATATGCAAAGTCTTACAAAATCAACATTGGAGATTTCATGGTTTAAGTTCAGATATTAGAGTATTGAACTCTCCCATGGTTTTCCTAAAGACAAAGAATAATGATGCAAAGACTCAACCGCAATGTCAACCAAATAAAGCTTCTTTGCACATGATCTATTCATAGTTTAACTTTATGATATCTGTTTGTAGTTTTGTATTGGATTCTATATGCTGCAGTCTGAGCAACAACCATGTCCATTTTCAAAAACAAAGATTCAAGCCTTACATATTAGATTGTATCCCAAACTCAAATTAAACTCATACATCTGGCAAACTTCAAATCTTCTTTTAAAATGTTCTCACAATATTGCAAAATTTTTCATCTCTATCATCATAACCATCCCCAGGATGTCTTCCATGTATAGAAATGTACTTGCAGCACTCATATATCAAAAGACAAAACCTAGGATTTCCAATTTGATATCATAGAGGTAGCGAACAATTTGTCCGATCCATGGTGTATCTAATTGGTTAGGGACTAACAATTCCCTTAATTACCCAACTGCAGGAACTGGTGTTAATTGTACATGTCAAAATGTTTTATGTTAAATTCAACTTCATTCAGCAAAGCCAGCACTAAGCAAGAGCACTGTGCACACAGTATCCAGCCAGGAAAAAAGAAGAGTCAAAGAAACAAATAGATTGACCCCAACAACCAGAGGAACGTACATATTCTCCAAAGCAAAATTCAGCAATTTGCTATTACAGTCAAGGACACTTTCTCTCGGTTGCTCAGACTTCAAGAAAGGCAGCCCAAGGATTGTTTAATTCTTAAGCCTGGTATTGTTTTACCAACTACAACAAAAGTTTATTATAGCATTACCAGATCCTACAACAGGTTACCACATATCTTCATCTCAAAGTTTTTATTCATTGCTAATCAATCCAATGAAATTTCTATTTTGTTTGCCAATTCAATTCCAAAAAATAATTAAGAAATATGAAAGAACCATAATAATTTCCCAGCAGAGCCTTGCATGGTTGCTAACAGACATTATTTAGTACACATCAGCCAAAACAGTCAGACAGCTTCTTAAAATCACACTCTTTACAAGTGTGACACAATAAAACAATCTTTATTTCTAGAAAAAAAAATATATGATATTGCAATTACACAAACATGGTACAAGAAATCTGAACTAGATTCAACATAAACAAAACAACCCAGAAGCAGATTTATGAAAAAACACAATAACAAAAATAAAAACCTTAAAGTCGTCACAGACCCATCACCAAAAGGAGACAAATTACACAAAAAAAGTAATAAAAAACACAAAGTGAGCTCGGACCCATGATCAATTGTGCACTATAAAACACATAAATAACCAAAATCTATGAAACCCAGAAGCTGAATCCTATAAAAATTGAAGAAAACAACAAGGATCAGAGAAAGAAAGAAAGAAAGAAAAAAAAGCGGTGATTGGGGGGTTTGAGGTGCTCACCCACGACACTGGATCCTCCTGAGCCAAGCGTCATGGATGACTTGCTCGTGGTTGAATCTAGCGGTTGGTGTGATTGGGATCCGATCGAAGTGAGAGGCTTTTATAGAGGGGAAGAAGGGAGAGACGATGAGTCAAGAAGGTGAGAGAGAAAGAGAGAGAGAGAGAGAATCTGAAGAAAAGGGAAGGCGACTAAGGCAAAGGTGGGAGAATAAAGAGGCCAAAAATGATCTTAATGGGTTGAGAGATTGAATAGGTTAAAAAAGCAAGTTTGGGTGATGGGTAGGATTTTTTGGAATAAAGTAACTACATGTTTATTATTTATTTTTTTTATATACATATATTGAGTTTTATTGACCCTATTTATCTACTTTTTATTGTGGGGTGGGTTTGGTGGCCCATATGTAATTCTAAAAACCAATCATTTTCATCTCTCTCAATCAAAAAAAAAAAAAAAAACCAAAACCAATCATTTTCTAGAAATTAAATTCAATTTTTTTTTCCTTTTAATTCGATAATTGAAGGGAACAGTATTTAAAATATAAACATTTTCGTTAGATAGAAATACCATGAAGTACTAATTGAATTATAAGCCTTATGATTTTTAATTTTGCAATTAATTTCTTTTTTGGGTACAATATTTATATTTCAACCTAATTTATAGTCTATTTGATATTGCTATAGGAGATTAAATTTTAGCTATATAACAATAAAATACTTTAATTGAAGATTGTTGAAGGCCAAAATTTCACAAGAAAGCCCATTCTATGAAAAGTAAGGAAAGACCATGGGCTTTAACAAAAGAAGGCCCAATTCATGCAGCAAGAAGAATCGATATTGAGGCCCTATGCATGTTCAGATTTCCAGCAAAAAAGGCCATTAAAAATCCAGCAAGATCTAGTGAAAGAACTGGACCGGGATCCCTAGAGGCTGCTAGAGGCTCGGGATCCTCAGGACGTGCACAGTTAAAGTGGGATTGAGACAGCTCAGAATGAGTACCACGAAATACAAGAAATGAAGAACAAATATGTCCCTCTCAAGCACCCAGTGGTGTAGCAAAGAATCAGAAAGCTTGGAGAGTGACAATTCATGAACAAAAGGCTGGTACCCCGGGAAACCCAGAATGAAGAACTATAAAGGGAAGTGGCTGGGAAAACCTTCAACCCAGCAGGAATTGATTCTGCTCACTTGGGAAAATTGACAGCAAGGAGGACAGCCAAAAAGCCAAGTCTAAGAGACAAAAGGCTTTGAAAAAAAAGAGAGGGTAAAGGTCAGCTATCCAAAATGGAAAGCCAGTAAGTGGCTTTTAGGAAAACAGGACTAAAAGATAAAAACTATGAGAAACAGAGAAAGAATCAACGGTCAGAATGGCTGGCATAACAGAGGCTCTGGTACCCAGGGAGCTAAGGGGGGAAGAATCAATGGTATCCAAACCCTAAGATGACACTATAAAAAGGGGGAAGCAGCCAACATTAAGGGGCATTATGCAGCAATAGAAAATCACAGAAAAATCATTAAGATAACTCTGTAAAACTCAAAGAAAACAGAGGAACCGCTCCCGGTATCCCAAAGACAGCCACTATAGCACATACTCGGATTCAACAAATTCAAACTTTGCAAGTCTTGGAAGCTTGAATGGCTATCAAAGTCTGTAATTTTTGAACTTAGTTGAACCTTGTATCACGTCTTAGTGAGAATATTGTAATCCACAATCAAGAAAATAATGAAATACCTCATATTGATTTGAGGATCTCTAACAATTATTTCGTGTATTTCTTTATTACATTGTCTTCTTTTACTATTTATTGCTAAAATCTTTCTCACCTAACTATCTTGGAAGGAAAAGCCCAAGCAAAGCCACTCGGATTTGAGTTCCAAATCCCACAAGTCTTGTGCAAAAGCACTAAGTCTGTGAGAATTGGGGCCAGGATCCTCGTGGCTGAATCATTCTTATGAAACTCATTTACATATATGTATATATATTAAAGTGTATATTCTAATCTAAGAAACTAACAATTATTTGAAGATATGTGTATTGTATAGTGTGTTTTTATGTAGCATCCATAGAGGTAAAGGGAAAGGACAAAGCTCTATTGCATAATAAACATGGAAAAAGATCATATAGTCCAGAGAACCAGTATTCTGGGTTCTTATAGGCCTAGTACGCCCGGGATCCCACGACAGTATGCCCGAGATCCCACGACAGTACGCCCCGGGGTACCAAGTGAAGGAACTCTTTTAAATGTTTATACAATAAAAGATAAGCCTTAAATACTCTATTTCAATCTCCTTCTCATTGTGAATATTATGAACACTTATTTTACTTATTTTGTAAGAGTAAATGGTCATTTTACGAGACTAAAACACTTATAATGGTATTTTATTGCTTAGGAGGAATTGCATTTTTCATCTTGAGGAGTTTTATGTGACTTGCGTACAACTTGGTTCGTAATCAGCCTCATTTAGCTGCGGTGAACTAAGCCCAGTCCACCAAAACAACAAGTATTTGGGCCTGGGATCCTTGTCTCTACTTGGGCCTGTGTGCTAAGAAAAAAAACACTCTCACAAAGATATTTATATTATTTATAGTGTCTTGCAAACTACAATGATAAAACAATATAAAGTTGTTAGAGTATTAGTATTGGGGAATGCTAATGTCAAATCTAAGGAAAATTTGAAATTTTAAGCCCCAAAACCACCTGCATTGGGGAATGCTAAACAGCAGTATTGCAAATTTTTTTTGCAATACTGCTACAGTGCAATTCTAAACATAGAATTGCACTGTAACAAGTATTGTAAAAAAAAAAAAAAAAAATTTATTAGGTAGAGAGAGGAGAGAGATGGGAGAGAAAAGATATAATTTTGAAATATATTATTTTATTATGTAGAGATATTATTTTAATGAGTAAAAGAGGGAAGTAGAAGTTTGAGATGTGAAGGTATTGTAAAATGGTATGGTATAATGATAAAGTGGTTTTTTAGAATTGTAAAATAGAGTAGCATTGGAATTTTCCAATGCTAATGCTCTTACCATGTTTGCCAATTAAATTCATAAAAACACTTTTGAATGTGAGAAATTACACCAAAAAAAAAAAAAAAAAACATAATATATAATATAAGTGTTTTATATTTTTGTGCTTAAACCCTATTAATTCAATTATTTATGATAAGTTCTAAGGGATCAGTAGGCTGAAAAGTCTTTGAATGCTGCTGATCTTGAAGGCCAAGTCCTGAAAACACCAGATTCAATCAGAGAAAGACCGGTGGAGGCCGGTTTAGGGTCCTCCGATGGTAAAGTCAGTGATTTGAAGTAGAAAGAAGAGACTTCAAAGACTTCAATAATTTTTTATCTAGAATTCTAAAAGAGAGAAAAGTCAACTTTACCTCTGCGTAGAAGGGTCTTTATATAGTGTTAGAAATCAGTTATTTCTTCAATCGTCGTAGAGTTTGGAGGATTCAGAGGGCAACTTCCATAACTGTCATGGGAGTCACCTCATCGGGACCTGTGTTGAGATTCAAACAGTATGACTTTTCAACATGACTCTTGGTTGGAGTTGTGTTGAAGCACAACTCTTGGTGAACCTTGCTCGTCCCTCTTCAATGACAGACGAGGTTCACTGCTTGCTCGTCCTCCCATGGACGAGCGAATGGAGGATGAAGGTAGACGGTTAAGGACGAGTGTTCCAACCACTCGTTCTCCGTTCGGTACATGCTATGGACGGCACTATGGATGAGTAATTGACTTGGTGTTTTTCTTGCACCATCAGTTGCCCCCTTGTCCATGTGTCGTCCAAGGGAACATTGTAATTTACTCCTCTGGATGGACGAGATTTTCAAATCGATCAAAGATGCCACGTGTCGGTACCTCATTGGCGACAAGTCTCGTCGATTCAGTTTTTCAAGGTAGGTGCCACGTGTCAGCCTCTGATTGGTTCTGTCGTTTCAGATGCTGAGGTTTATTCCCTATAAATAGTGGAATACCTCCGTTACCCTCCCTCATTTTCGAAATTTCTTTCCTTGTCCTTCCTCGTCCTAGATCTTCGTCTAGAAGCTTCTCGCGTCCATAGCTTTCATTCGTCCTAGATCCAGGTATTCTTCTTCCTCTCGTCCTTAGTTTTTCTATTAAGATGGCTGATGTTGTATTTTCCTTGTCTAGCGATAGCGTAGATAAGGCCATAGACGAGTACAATGACGAGAGTAGCTACAGTTCTAGTAGCAATAGTGATAGTAGCGGGGGGAACACCACGGACGAGGAGTATGTTTCTGGCGTCCCTGGGCTTCCCATAGAGGTTGTACAGGAGCAGCTTAGGAAGGCCTCAGGGTCTCAAGCTGGTACCTCGTCCACTGCCCCTCCTTCTGGTCCTTTGGACGAGGAGGAGGTAACTGTTTATAGTTGTGCCATAGATATTCCTTCTAGGACGGACGAGCAAAGATTGAAAAATCTTAGGGAGTGGTACCAAATTCCAGACGAGTTTAACCCTAGGTTGCCCGTCCGAGGGGAATGGTGTTGCAACCCTCACTTTGGGATAGGCGTCTATGAGGCTTATCTTTTAGGGGGTTTAAGATTTCCTTTAAACGCCTTTACTAGAGAGTTGTTGATTAAGTTAGGTTTAGGGATATGCCAGTTCAACCCAAATGCATGGAGATTAATCATCTCAATGCAAATTTTGTGGGGTGAAGTTTTTGGAAAGGACCGTCCTCTCACTGTGGACGAGTTCCTCTATTGTTACAAACCTTCAGAGATACATCAATCCCCTGGCTTTCATCAATTCACAGCCAGGGGTAGAGATTGTAGATTAATCAAGTCCCTGGCCTCGTCTGATAGAAGATGGAAGACGAAATTCTTCTTCGTCTCCGGCTTCTGGGCTGGAAATCCTGTAAACGTTGGCCGGGACACGTTTGGTCGTTATATCGGGGACCTAGGAAACCTTCGTCCTGAGGGTAAGTTGTTCCCCTTTTTCTTTTGATTTTCCCTCTTTTTTTTTTTTTTTTTTTTAGCATTAACGATTAATTAATTAAGAAAATTTTTACTTGTTCCATTTCAGCCGTTAAACGTCCGTCTTTGAGCAAATTCCACCGTGACTGCGTCCACAGAGCTCGTCTACACGCGGATAGGGACTTCCATTCTTTGGTTTCGCTCAGACGACTTGCCAAGTGGAGTTTGGGCCCTAACCCATCTGACGTAGCAATTGCACACGAGGTCACAGTAAGAAGAAGTAAGTCCCAAGTTCTAAGTGTCCTTGTACATTTACTTCGTTTTAACTCAAGTGTTTTTACCCTTCTTTTCTTCTCTTTTTTTTTTTTTAAAGGATGGCAACAATGAAAGGTAACAAGGGAAAAGAGGTGGCTGCTGAGGGGGACCGTCCTGAGATTGAGACTCAAGCTCGTCCTGTGACTGGGGAAAAAAGGAAGACACTGTCAAAAGGCTTGGACTTGGGAAATCTCCCCAGTCGAAGAGGCAAAAAGTCCAAGTCCAGCTCGTCCCAGGTAGTCAAGCCCACCCTTCCTTCGTCCCAGCAGCCTGTACCTATATTTGACGTGGACTCGTCCATTCCAACTGAGAGCACTCCATCCCAGACCACTCCGTCCAAGTCTACTCCGTCCAAGACTGTGTCAACCCCGTCTCAGCCTTCTAAAATGGTCCCTTCGAATATTATTGAAAACGAGGACCTGGCCTGGGAACGTTTCAAGAAGGCTGTGACCGACGAAGATATAAATGTCTACTATGATATGTCCCTTAAGGAATTTGAACACTCTGGTGTTCACGACCTTTTCAAGGTAACACTCATACTTCGTCTTGACCAAGTATTTTCATTTTCCTTCTTTGTCTCTTTTTTTTTTTAACTTTTATTTGTGGTTGTTTTTTCCCCCCTTTTTTCGTAGGGCATGTCAAAGTTTATAACGGCGTCTAGGCAGGCCACAGGGTTGGACAAGACGAGGATTCAGCTGGAGACGAGGATTCAAGAGTTGAAGGACGAGGCGAAGCAATGGGCTGAAGTGGCCGTCAAAACCACGGACGAGGTGAAGGAGTTGAAGACTCTGGTTGAGGAGCTGAAGACCAGTGCTGCGGAGAAGGACGCTCATCTTGAGGTCCTGAAGAAAAAGAATGATGAATATGGGATCCTCCTCTCCAAAGCGAAGGAAGATGCAGTGGTTGAGTTTAAAGCATCTAAGCAATACACAGATGCCATGGACACCAACTATGCAGCAGGGTTTGAAGACTTCAGGATGGACGCTGCTGAGAAGTTTCCTAATGTGGACTTCAGCTCCATCGTGCTCAATTTGAACCCTGCCACCACTAGCTCTCTCCTTGGTCATGACTCTGAAGACGCCAATATAGAGGACGATGCCACGACTTAGCCTCAGGACGCCCCCAATGTCGCTCCCTCTACTTAAGATTTTTTTTTTTTTAATGTACTTTGATTTGGTCCGTTTTGTGACCTTTTTATGTAATTTCAATACATTTACCTCGTCCAAGGTTTTAGGACGAGGTTTTAAACAATTATTTCAGTTTATTTACTAAGGGTTTTTTGGACGTATGATATCCACCCTTGGCTTAATGAATGTCATTTTTCTTTCATATATGTACAGACGGGTTTTATATATACTTTTTTTTTAACTTCGTCCATATTTTTCATATATTCATCTACCATTTTCATTTTCATTTCAAATGTGATTTGTCTATATAAAATGGTAATAATCAACATTACTTGTCCAAGGACCTGTTGAGAAATGATAAAGATTAGCATTACCCGTCCATAGACTCGTTGAGAAATGATAAAGATTAGCATTACTCGTCCATGGACTTGGCTGATCTTTATGCTTATGAAGTCAAGGCCTTACATTTTGCTCGTCCATGGATTGGATTGCTTTAATAAAGGCCTTAAAAGACTGAAATACAGCCATACATTTCTTCGTCCATGGCTTAACATGCACTCGTCTATGCACTTTCTCGTCCATGGTATGATTAGGCGTAATGTTTTACCTTGCCCATCCTATGGACGAGAATGCCCTGGACTGCAACTTGCTTTTAGGCATTAGCTTTACCCCGTCCTTCGATTTGGACGAGTGTGCCTTGATTTCGCTTTCTAGGAAAGCTTGAGATTAAATCTCCGCGTCCAGAGAATTTTCTCGTCTTGAGCTTTTAAGCTTTTTTCGTCTTGAGCTTTTAAGCTTCTTTAAGAGTCAATATGAACAAAAAATCGATGGAAAACATAAATTTACACAACATTATGTACATTCCACAAACATAGTTCATAACATAGATATTGTTCATAGACGAGGCATGCACTTTAGAGGCTAATGCCTTTATTAGAACAAATACAAACCAAACCATAATTTCGTCCATGCGTTTAACATAACAAAACCACACTAAAAACATATAAATAAACAAGTTTTTATGTAATCCCTAGGCTCTCGTCCAAAGTCATGCTCCCCTAGGCTGGCAATTTATTGATAGTATCTCCTCAAGTGCTCCACATTCCAAGGATGCTCCAGCTTCCTTCCATCAAGGGTTTCCAAGTAATAGGATCCCTGTCTCTTGAAGTTTATAACTCTATAGGGGCCTTCCCAGTTAGGTCCCAACTTCCCATGAGCTGGGTTCTTTGTTGCTAAGGAAACCCTTTTCAGGACGAGGTCCCCTATGTTGAATCGCCTTGGCTTTACCATTGCGTCATATTGCCTAGCCATCAGGTTTTTATACCTCGTCATCCTTTGTTCAGCATTCGTCCTTACCTCGTCTATTAAATCGAGGTTCACACAGAGTTGCTCCTCATTAGCTTCATCCTGATAGGTTGCCACCTTGTGACTGGCCATGTGCACTTCCGCAGGTATGACTGCTTCAGTTCCATAGGCTAGTTTAAAAGGAGTCTCTCCTGTGGGGGTTCTCGCTGTGGTCCTATATGCCCAAAGAACACCTGGTAGCTCATCTGGCCATACTCCCTTTGCCCCCTCAAGCCGAGTCTTGATTATCTTTAACAAGGATCGGTTTGCAACTTCAGCCTGTCCATTAGCTTGTGGGTGGGCTGGCGAGGAGTAATGATTTTGAATCCCAAAGTGTAGGCAAAAATCTTTGAACAACGCATTGTCAAATTGTCGTCCGTTGTCAAATATCAGCACCCTGGGCACCCCAAACCTGCACACAATGTTCTTCCATACGAAGTTTTTGACGTTTTGTTGTGTGATGTTAGCTAAGGGTTCTGCTTCTACCCACTTGGTAAAATAGTCAATTCCAACGACGAGGAACTTCATTTGCCTTACACCTAGTGGAAAAGGACCCAGGATGTCTAGTCCCCATTGTGCAAAAGGCTACAGGGCCGTCATTGGAGTCAAATACTCTGATGGTTGCCTGGGGATGTTGCTAAACCTTTGGCATTGATTGCAGACCTTGACATAGGCCTTAGCGTCTGCTTGCATGTTCGGCCAATAATACCCTGCACGGACGATTTTGTGAACGAGTGACCTTGCTCCTGAGTGATTGCCACATGCTCCTTCATGAATTTCCCTTATTACGTAGTTCGCTTCGTCCGGGGCCAAACACCTGAGATAAGGCTGGGAGAAACCTCTTTTGTAAAGAATTTCGTCCATAAGAATGTACCTGGCTGCTCTTACCCTCAACTTTCTAGCTTCGTCCTTCTCTTCTAGAAGTCGTCCGTCTTTGAGGTACGACACAATTGGAGCCATCCAATTTTCTCTATCTTCCACTTGTAGTATTTCTGGGATATCCGCACTTGGCATGTACTGAATTTCATCAAATTTGTCTATGGCTTCCCTCGTTGAAGCTTCTCTCGCCAAGGCATCAGCTTCCATGTTTTCCTCTCTTGGCATTTGGACGAAGCTAACTTTCTCAAACTTTTTTATAAGGCGCATTACTCTGTTTAGATACTTCCTCATTCGTTCTTCCTTTGCCTCAAACATTCCATTCACTTGGCCTATGATTAACTGTGAATCTCCCAGGACGAGGAGTGACTTCGCCTTTACGGACTTGGCCAATTCCATCCCTTTGAGAAGAGCTTCATACTCAGTTTCATTATTAGTTGTCTGGCACTGCAAACGGACTCTGTGTTTTAGTTTATCCCCCTCTGGAGATTGTAAAACCACACCTACTCCTCCTGTGTGCTGTGTGGATGAACCATCCACATAGATGACCCACTTAGTATTTTCCTTCTCGTCCCCTTCGTCGCCGATTGAGGTAAACTCCGCGATGAAATCTGCTAGAGCTTGAGCTTTTATGGCGTGCCCAGGTTGATATTTTATATCAAATTCACTGAGCTTGACGGCCCATTGGATCAGACGTCCTGCGGCCTCCAATTTGTTCATTGCCTTCTTAAGTGGATGGTCTGTCATGACATTGATGACATGAGCTTCAAAATAGTGCCTTAGTTTCCTGGAGGCTGTTATCAATGCAAAAGCTAATTTCTCCATTAGGGGATATCGTCCTTCCGCTCCCCTCAGTGTCTTGCTGGTATAATACACAGGTCTTTGTACCTTGTCTTCTTCCCTCACTAATGCTGAACGGACGGGCTCAACAAATACACAAGTATAAATATAACTCTTCTCCTTGCACGGACGGGCTCAACAAAGGAGCCTTAATGAGATATGTTTTCAAATCTTCAAAAGCTTTCTGAAATTCGTCGGTCCATTCAAATGCTTTTTTAAGAACCTTGAAAAATGGCAGGCATTTATCAGTAGCCTTAGAAACAAACCTGTTGAGGGCGGCAACTCGTCCGTTGAGGGATTGGACTTCCTTAACATTGCTTGGGGGCTTCATGTTCAGAATTGCTTGAATTTTGTCAGGGTTTGCTTCGATTCCCTTGTAGGAGACCATAAACCCTAAGAATTTCCCTGATGATACTCCAAAAGCACATTTGCTAGGGTTCAATTTCATGTGATACTGCCTCAGTGTGTCGAACGTTTCCTGCAAGTCGTCCAAATGCCTATCCTCGTCCTGAGTTTTTACCAACATATCGTCTATATAGACTTCCATATTTCGCACGATCTGTGGGCGAAACATATGATTAACTAGCCGTTGGTACGTTGCACCAGCATTTTTCAAACCGAAAGGCATCACTTCGTAACAAAATAATCCCTGATTGGTGACAAAGGACGTCTTCTCTTGGTCCGCTTCATCCATCCTAATCTGATTATATCCAGAGAATGCATCCAGGAAACTGAGCAACTTATGGCCTGCAGTAGAATCTACCGGCTGATCAATGCGTGGTAACGGGTAACTATCCTTGGGATAAGCTTTGTTCAGGTCAGTGAAATCAACACACATTCTCCACTTGCCGTTCGCCTTCTTGACCATGACCACGTTAGCCAACCATTCAGGATAGTATACCTCTCGAATGAACTTCGCTGTAATCAACTTCTGAACTTCCTCCTTAACAGCACTGTCTCTCTCTGGGGCAAATACCCTCTTCTTTTGCCGCACTGGTTTGGAGGAAGGGCATACACTCAGACGGTGGGTAATGACATTAGGATCTATACCCGACATGTCTTCGTGACTCCATGCAAACACGTCTCTGTTTTTCTTTAGAAAACAAATGAGATTTTTCTTGATCTTCGCTTCCAGATCTGCTCCAACCCTGGTACACCTCTCAGGGTTTTCATCGTCTAAAGGAATATCTTCCAACGCTTCAATGGGTTCTGCCACAACTTTCTTTTCTTCGATATTCATTGTCTGAAATTGCTCGTCCGCAGCCAACATGGCTAGATAACATTCTCTTGCTTCTAGTTGGTCCCCCTGTACTTGGCCTACCCCATGTTCGGTCGGGAACTTGACTGACAAGTGGTAAGTAGATGTAACTGCCTTCCACCTATTTAAGGTTGGCCTCCCAATTATTGCATTATAAGAGGACGCACAATCAACCACGAGGAAGTTCACCTCCTTGGTAACTTGCTGCGGATATGCCCCCACTGTCACTAGTAGTGAAATATTACCCACAGGTTGCACCTTCATTCCACCGAACCCTACTAGGGGGGAGTTTACTGGCCAGAGCAAGTCTCGTCCTAACCTCATCTGCTGAAAGGCTGGATAGTACAAGATATCAGCAAAACTCCCATTGTCTATCAACACCCTTCTAGTCTTGTAGTCCGCGATAAGGAGGGTGATGACAATAGCATCATCATGAGGGTGATGGACTCTCCCCGCATCCTCGTCCGTGAAGGTGATCGCTTGTTCGTCCGTAGTCCCTGCATTCGATGATCGTCCAGAGAGCTGAACGCTCTGCACTGCTTTCAAGTATGCTTTTTTTGATTTAGACGACTGTCTGGCAGAACTTCCCCCCAGAATGATTCTTATTTCTCCGAGCGGTGGCCGTGACGATTCTTCTACCTTGGCTTTCAATTTCTCGTCCTTGTGGTCTCGTCCAACGAAATTTCTCAACTTCCCTTGCCTAATAAGATTCTCTATCTGCTGCTTCAAATCAAAGCACTCGTCCGTATCATGGCCATGGTCTCTATGGAAGCGACAATATTTGTTCCTGTTGCGCTTGTTGGGATCTCCCTTCAGCTTCTCCGGCCACTTCAAGGAAGGCTCGTCCTTAATTTGCATAAGGACTTACTCGAGCGGCACATTCAAAGGGGTGTATTGTTGATTCCGTGCTGAAGGACCTGCCTTTTTCTCTCGGTCTTTCTTATCTTCTGTTCGTCCCTTCTTGGGACGAGGACCTTGTTCTGACTGGCGCATTGGGTTGGCTTCCATTCTCTCAACTCTCTTCCTCTTCTTGGCTATGATAGCATCCTCCACGTTCATAAAGTTCTGGGTTGAATGAACGAGTTCAGCCATGGTCTGAGGCGCCTGTTCATATAACTTGTGAATAAACAGGTCAGAATGAACCCCATTGTGGAATGATGCCAGGAGGAGCTTATCATCCACCTCGTCCACTGCCAAGGCGTCCCTGTTGAACCTCGTGATGAAGGACCGCAAACTCTCATTTTCTCCTTGCTCTATGGCTAGCAAGCTAGACGAAGAGCGTTTATGCCTCTGCCCTCCAATAAAATTGTTGACGAACAACTTGCTTAACTCCTCGAAGGACGTCACTGTATTGGGAGGTATTTTGCTAAACCACACTCATGCGGATCCTTTGAGGGTGGTGGGGAAGGCTCTACACATTATCTCATCAGGAACTCCTTGAAGGTGCATGGTAGTCTTGAAAGTGGCGATGTGGTCAAAAGGGTCTCGTGTTCCATCATACGAGTCCAAGGAAGGCATCCTGAATTTCAGAGGCAAGGGATGGCCATTGATAGAGGCTGTGAAGGGAGAGTCTGTTCGGTGAACTAGGTCTTCCACGGGGTTAGTCCTCCTCATGTTCTCCCTCATCTCATCCATAACTTTCCTTATCTGATCCACTTCCTTTTCCAAGTGTGGTACCCTTCTAGGGATGGTACCCCTTGATTGGCTCTCCAGTTCTGCATATCTCCCATCCCCTTGACTCTGTCCGGGGTCCTCTCCATAGGCCTCATGACATTGGCTCTTAAGGGTAATCTCCCTTCTCAATTCTTGATTCTGGCGGGTCAACTCTGCCATAGCGGTAGCCATTGCTTGCACGTGCTGGCCAGGAGGGGTTGCATGGCTGGTGCAGATTGTTGGGCATGATGGGGGTTGCTGGAAGCGTCTCTACTCTCTTGGGGGCCTGGACTGGTAACCCTTGATCTTGTCCGGACCATTTCAGCCCTTTGTCAGGGAAAGAAAACACGTAACTCAAGAAATGAAGTTTACACGTGACAAACAATTTTCCCCACAGACGGCGCCAACTGATAAGTTCTAAGGGATCAGTGGGCTGAAAAGTCTTCGAATGCTGCTGATCTTGAAGGTCAAGTCCTGAAAACACCAGATTCAATCAGAAAAAGACCGGTGGAGGCCGGTCTAGGGTCCTCCGATGGTAAAGTCAGTGATTTGAAGTAGAAAGAAGAGACTTCAAAGACTTCAATAATTTTTTATCTAGAATTCTAAAAGAGAGAAAAGTCCACTTTACCTCTGCGTAGAAGGGTCTTTATATAGTGTTAGAAATCAGTTATTTCTTCAATCGTCGTAGAGTTTGGAGGATTCAGAGGGCAACTTCCATAACTGCCATGGGAGTCACCTCATCGGGACCTGTGTTGAGATTCAAACAGTATGACTTTTTAACATGACTCTTGGTTGGAGTTGTGTTGAAGCACAACTCTTGGTGAACCTTGCTCGTCCCTCTTCAATGACGGACGAGGTTCACTGCTTGCTCGTCCTCCCATGGACGAGCGAATGGAGGATGAAGGTAGACGGTTAAGGACGAGTGTTCCAACCACTCGTTCTCCGTTCGGTACATGCTATGGACGGCACTATGGACGAGTAATTGACTTGGTGTTTTTCTTGCACCATCAATTTATATTATTCTTGTTATCATCGTCGTTGTCATCACTGTTATTGTTATTATTATATCCCTTCTAAAATCCCCTCATATCTTCTCTCACTCTCTCTAAACTCACATGCTAGTAAGCTTATAATGTGTTCGTGATTGGGATTTTTGTGTGTTGATAGGGATGATGTGGTGCATAATGCTATGGTACAAGATTTGCTATCTTCGTTGATTTGGTTTTGATGTGTGGGTCATATAGTATGGTGAGGTTGGTGGGTGAATATTTTGGGGTGACGAGAATGGTAGTGCAGTTTTGATAGTCAGTTAGTGGGATTTAGGTTGAGGCAATGATGTAATTGTAGTAGATGATTTGTTTGAATAAATTTTGAAATTTTAGAGTTGAGTGTATTTATTTATTTTGAAAAATATTGGGTAAAATGAGCTTGATGGTGGTTTAATGCTATTTACGTGTGATATATCTCAATAAAGAGTGATGTGAATATCATGTATCATACCGTAAAATAATAAGGGTATGTTTGGTAACTGTTTTTTTCCTCCTTATTTTCTGTTTTCAAAAACAATTTTCTATTTTTGAAACTAAAAAACTTGTTTGGCAATCCAAAATTGATAGAAAACAAAATCTGTTCTATTTATGTTAACACCATATTTTTTTGAAGAGCTGAAAAAATTGCACAAAAGAGCTTTAAGGACCAGTTTTAAAGAGGTTACTATGGCCATATACAATTCTTTATAGCAAGTAAATAATAATTTTTTTTTATATAAAAAAGATAATTTATCATAACGAAAAAACAAATTAATATGCCTTTGGAGAGCTACTCGCCCTTAATGGATGGGAGGTGCCCATTATCCCAAGGGCAAGGGGGGCAAGCAGAAATAGAATCCCCTCTTAGGGTAGTCTAATAGAGCTACTTTTAATATACTTTTTTTTTTTTTTGGGCCTTCCCATACCATTCCTCATTTATATATATATAAATACATGCATATATATATATATATATATATATTTTTAGGCTAGTTATAGCTTTGCATTCTTTAGCCTAGTTTGAAAATAGCAGATGGAATATTAAGATGAGGACATGATTGGTTGTTTGTTCATTGTCGACATTAAAGATGCTTGGTTTATTTATTATTAAAAAAATGCTTAGGCTATTTAAAGGAGATAAAGACTCTTGTAATTAAGTGATTTTTTTTTTTTTTTTTTGTTTACAACATAGACGTTCAATATTTAAACTTTAAATTCTCCTCTCATTGTTTTAATTAAAAATAGATTATATATATATATATATATATAGTAAATAAAGGAGGGCTATTTAAAAGATGAAAAAAGAAAAAAGGAAACGGTGAAATGGTAGAAGAGAAGTAGGTGAAGCGATTTTTTTTTGGGTTTATCATATATGAACAAGTTTTTTTTTTCTTGAGGGGATAGTTGATCATTTCCAAACTTTCATTACCACGTTTCTATTTGCATATTTTTTATTTGCCTGTAAGACTTTTTTTTTTTTCATTTGAGAAACACACACATATATAGGAGAAGAGAGATGAAATAAGGGAATATATTCACAATGGCATTTGCATGTAACACTAGATAGTGGAAAACCACACAATGGCATTTGTCATCCAACGTTTATGATTTATTTATTGTAAAAATGCTATTTCATTAAGCTTAATGCTTCAATTTTAATATGAAGCCTACAAGTCTACCTTATTCTTATTGAAATGTTTGCAGTGAATGCACAAAATCTTTAACAAAGAAAATAAGTTTAATCCAACAATCAACAACAAGAATAGGAACTTAAATTGAGTTTGAGATACAATTTTCACCTAGAATCACCCGATTAGATTATCCTTAAATGCTGATTCTTGCTATCGTAGTAGAACTTAGTATAGATAATTTTTTCTAACATATACCCCCAAAAATTAGTCCATTTACTTCCAAGACATACTTTAGGCATTGCACATTTATCTATTTGAGTTGAAGAGACTCATTTTTTTCTTGAACAAACTCTCAACCAGAATGTCTTTGTCAATTCTTTTGATTAATAAAGTTTAGTAGTTTTCCAATAAAAAAGAAAAAAGAAAAAAGAAAAAAGAAAAAAAAAAGAAAAAGAAAGATATCATCAGATTACAACATTACATGATAGTTTGTCAAAAGCTTGGAGAAATGACTACCATCCCGGGGGGAAAAAAAAGCGTAGTCAACATCAAAAACTACTATTCAGAAAAAGAAAATTTAAAAACTAAAAAGTGAGATATGCCATTTTTAAGACATGAGTACCACGAAAGAATTATGATCTGTGGACCTATAGATAAAAGTAGGACAGGGATAAGATATAAATGTCTTATCCTTGAATGGTACAACAAATAAAAGCAAGAAGTTTAGCAAAAACAAATAAAAGCCAGAATGTCAAAAATAAAAATAGGGAAGAGAGAGAATAATAAGGAAAAACATTTTTTTTTGGGGGGTGGAAATTCAATTTATTGGAACATGTATAAATCATCACGTTGGAAAAATTTAAATGTCCTTGAAAAAACAAAATAAATAGCTAAAATTATAATTCAGAAAAATACATCATATCGCTTTAAATTATGAGACTATCATCGAAGCATTTATTAAATAAAAAAATATATAATTGATACGATAAACTTTCTAAAAAGATATTCGAAAAAGATTGTAGATTATTCTATGAAATTCTTGAAACAAAAAATCAAAATGTTCATTTTCAACTTTTTATTATTCTTTTTTTTTTCCCAAGCAAAACTGAAAAGAGAAAACACACACACTTTTTTTTGTCCTTATATGTGTGAGTTTTTATTAGGTTAAAAAAATTTATTTTTAACCTTTTACTTTATTTGTTTATATATAGTTTTCAAAACTTCATTGTTTGTATGCACAAACACGACTATATTTTTGCCAAGTTTGAACAAAAATCTAGTCCAATTGCACACTAAATATTGTGTGATTTCATTTTGATCATTACAAATTATTTCAATTTAGTTTGTGTTTTTTTTACAATGTTTCAATATTTCCTTTTTCATCGTCTTGTTCCCATAAAATGGTATGTGTCATATAATAAACTAATCATTCAATCTTAAAATCTAATCATACTATCTCCACAACCTCATATTCATCTCCCCAAAAAAAGACAACCAATATTCTTAATCCTCTATTATATTCTTTAAAAAAAGATAGGAGAACTCTTTCCATCTCTTTCTAGAAATCCAATTTCTAATATTGTGTATGGAAATTTGGAGGGAATTTACATGCTATGCCAATTTCTAATATTAAGTTGTATTTCATTTAATTTCTTTAAATGTAACATATAAACAATCCATCAACATATTTACATTTTTTATGAGTGAGATGGTGGTAATGACAACATTAGAAAAATAAACAAATTAAAGATTAAAGTAACCCAAGGGTATTTAGATAAAAAATCATTACAAAAATGTGGTTTTAAGTTCTTTTAATTTCTATTTATCTTTGTTCTCTCTAATTAACCAAAATTAAAAAGGAAAAGACAAATAGATATCACTATCTTATTTAAAAAAAAAAATTGACAATGGCGGAGATAGAGATACGTGAGAATCTCTTGAAGGGAAAGGGATCCACACTTTCCACCATCTTTTCTCTATTTTTCCACTCAAAAGTTGGTAAGAGTTAAAACCCCGATGCTGACCAATTGTTTCATTAATTAAAAAAAAAAAAAAAACAATTGGGTAAGTCTCAAAATATGAAAAGTAGATTATTTTGGAAATTTTGTAAGAATTACCTAATACTCGATCCTCTTATCTATGGTGTGGTTTATCATAAATATAAGAGGAGAAATCACTATTTATTTCTACTCTAAAAATATTTAAGAATTACTTTATTGTTTTATTATTCACACTATTCAATCACTCAAAATTCACACCACCGCATATCCTTAATGTAGTGATCATTTCACAAGTATAAATACTTGTGTGGTATAAGAAGCAATAACCAGATTTAAGTCTCGAGAAAGCTTTATATATATATACTTAAATTAGACTAAAATAAAGATCCTATCTTGTAAAAAAAAAAAAAAAAAATCCACTACGTCGAAAATTAGCTTCAACATTAAGAATAACTTTACATGGTAAAAATCAGGTGTACACAACCCCCAAGTACACACTATGAAATCAACCAATGAAAATATTAAAAAAAATTCTTCTAAACTCAGTACTGTATTCCTATTTGTCAAAACCTCTTACATTCACTTGTCTTGACCACACTGTATTTCTCCCCCCTTGCTATTTCCATGAACAACGCGTTGAGGGTCAGGGTTACGCGCTGACGCGGTTAGAGTCAGTGAACAAAGCAAGCGTGGCCAAGGGTCTGATGAGAGTGGAAAAACACAGAAAGAGAGAAACGAAACGCTATCGTTTCAAGAACTCAACTCAAAGCCAAAGCCAGAGAGCTCTCTCAAACACGGTATGTTTTGTTATTGCATTTCCCTATTGGGTTTTTCAATTGTTGTTTTATTTGGGTTCGTTTTTGTGGTCAGTATTTTATGCGCACAAGGTGTTCGATGAAATGTCTGTATGTACATTACGTTCTTTTCTTTTTAATTCTGTTTGCTGGCCAAGAAAACTGAGGAAAATAAAGAATGGGTTTTAATTCTTTTTGTTCTTTGACTGTCAATAGCCCAATATAATACAACTTTGTTGGTTTATAGAGTTTATACACACTCGCATATGAATAAGTGACTGATTAATGTGGTTATGGGGTTTGTGCCGAACTAAAATTTTGTCTGAGGTTATGGGTTTATGTTTCTTGGCAGAATATGAATTGACTAATAAGCTATAGCAGGGTTTTTTATGGGGTCAATTTTATAAAATAGCGGGGTTTGGTTGAGGGCGTATTGTTATTGATGTTCTTGTTGTTCATATATATGTGTGTGTGTGTGTGTGTGAGCATAATTGGGCTTTCTTTCACGTGATAAGTAACCATGATTATTATTATGATTTTGCTAGATGTCTTTGTATATTGGTAATCTATCAACTCGAACTCGGAGAGATGAACTTGAACGTGTTTTTCGAAGGTTTGGGCGCTGTAACGTGCAGCTAAAAAAAGATGGATATGGGTTCATAGTATTTGACTACCCTTCAGATGCAGAGAAAGCTTTGAGAGCACTACAGGGCAAGAACATCTGTGGGGAGCCATTGACTCTTACATGGTCGAATAAACAGCCTCGACCTTTTCAAAAATTTGCAAGAGCTGCTGGATCACATGAATCGCAACGTGGAAGAAATGCTGCGAGAAGAGGAGATCATGATGGTAGAAAAATGGGTTCAAATGGTTGGAGAGATTACAAAATGCGTATTAAACAACCACATAGTGATGGTGGAAGGCTTGATTATGCTGACATGCTTGATAATGAGGCAGGCGGCCGCCGTGGCCCTCAAGAAAACATGCAAGATTATATTGAGGAAGAACATCAAGGTTTGCATGATGAAGGTGGTAGTGTTGTAGCTGATCTGGTGGACAATGATAGATGGGGTGGGCAAGTTCTTGGCACCTCAAATGGCAATGGGATTGAAAATGGAATAGGATTTGACCGATATGAACCTTACCATGGCTATGATGGAAAAGATGAAATTGAGAACCAAAGGATAGGATATACAGGTGGTTCTCCCATGCCAAGAAATTCTCAAGAGAGTTTAGGGAGAGACCAGATTGGTGATGCAGCTCTGAACCATCCTAATGATTCTAAACCTTGGCCAACTTGCTATAGTTGTGGGGCTTCTGGTCACAAAAAGCGCGATTGTCCCAAAGAAAATGCTTTGCGGAGAAAGGCCACAAAGTTTGATCTGAGGCAGAATGATGACATTCGTAAAAATGGTAGATGCAGAGGAGAGATGGATAGGTTTGGATCCAAATCCTGGGGAAACCAGCAGTCAAGTAGGGATACCATATCAGCAAGGCAACTAAGGGATGATAGGAGGGCATCTGGTTCAAAAGATCATTGGAGGTTGATAAAAAGTAGAAGTTCCCCTGTCACAAAAGAAACTGATAGGGACCAGAGAACGGACGATGGGGGAAAGAAGAGGAGGAGGGGTATTGGAAGTCCCAAACGAAGTACTGCAAAGAAAGTTAGGAAGTCAATTTCATCACCTCATCATTCTGACTATACTGCATCCAGATCTCGCTCAACTTCCCAATCCTCTAAGTCTGTGCCAAAGTCAAGATTTCATTCTAGATCGAGATCTACAAATTCCAGAGCACGTTCTTTGTCTTCTAATTCAAGGTCCAGTTCAAAATCACCTTATTCTGGTACCAGAAGTATTAAGTCTAGGTCAAGATCAAGCTCGTCAACATCCTTGTCTCTGTCAGTATCGCTTGGTCAGCCTTTACCATCTGCTCCAAATAAGGCACAGTTGAATTCAAAAGACTCTTTGTGTAATGCTACCACTCCTAAATCCACAGACATTCCAGTTGAACAGGTACAACCAATTGACCTTAATGCTGGGTTGGATAGTGCTGACTTTGAGAATACAACGATGGTGGTGAATAATGAAAATGTTGTGTCATCCTCAAAAGTAGAAGTTGACATGGAAAAGAACCAAACTCTGGAGAGGGATGACTACGGCAACCATATTACATCTGGGTCATTATATGAAGTAACAAATCCAAGCACACCAATGACAGAGAAAGGTGCACTTACTGCTGGGAGTTCACCTCCAGAGATTTTGGGAGATGTGGTGAAATTGAAAAATTCTTCTGCCTTACAGATGGAACATATGCCAGCAAAGCCAGATACAGAAACTTTTGCCAAATCCCAGACTGGTTGTTCAACCAGTATATCCTCAGAGGAGATGTACATGGTTCTGAAGCATTATGGCCTTGAACCCCCAGAAGAAAATGAAAGGCATCTATCTATAGAGGCATACTTTGGTTCTGCTCGCTTTTGGCCGTGGGATGTCATCTACTACAGGAGGATGAAAAAGGGTCTTATTTCTATTGAGAACTATGATAGACGGGTTGCTCAGAATAAAGAATTTGGTATTGTTGATAAGTATATCAGAAGCAGCAGTGGATGGGGAGAAATGGATAAAGACAACTCTTGAAAGTTTTTGGATGAGGTGCCGACTTATTTTTTGTCCTTGTAGATCCTGAGATGTATCTTCATTTTGATACTACCATTTCCCAGTTTCACATGTAATATTTCTAGCAGATCTCTCAAGTTGAAGTTTTGAACAGGTAAATTAGCAGAATATATTCAAAATGATTATAGTCCTACACTGACATGTTGGAATTCATATGACTTTGATATTTTAATGTAGTTTTCTTCTTCATGTGATGTGTACAATGCTGGTTGTATGTTGGATTTTGAGTAGCAGTACAAAACTTTGAAGTGACAAAATTTTTTTTTTTTTTTTTTCTCCTGAGTTTCTGAGGTTTCTTCTTTTTGCCAAATGACTAAAGCTTCGAGGCTGTACATGTAAATGTTATTATGCAACCATTTTCTCCTGCTTCACAGATACTTGTATATACAATGAGCCTTATTGTTCAGTCTTGTGAATGTTGATTATGCACTCTGCATATGATTTTTTGTTCCAAGCAAGTCTTGATATATGCCTGGAGTTTGGTTTTCCCAAAAAAGGGATATGTTTGATGTAAGCAATTTTGTGACAAGAATATGTACCTTAATATTCCTCAACACTTTCATTTATTAAAACAGTCAACTTAAAACCTGTTTGTGCTTTGTGGAACTTCTTGGTGAAATGTTCAATTCATGGATGAAGCTCTTATTGTTGCATATTGCATTTGCTCTTGGTATGGTATGTATGTGCTTCTGGATGTCATGGACCATTTGTGTGGCATACATTTTGGAAAAATTCACATATTTCTCTTTTGTGCGCTTGGTAATTTTTTTCTCTACATGCACAAATTTGTAGGAAGTCATGGTTTTCCTCCACAGCAGTCAATATCTTTCTACAGTAGAAAGGGAACAAGAGACACAGCGTGGTTTTTTCACATTTGTTTGGTTTGTGACACATTATGTATCCTAAGACAATTTTGAGTTATCCTGCATGTTGGGTTTAAAATTGGTTGAGAGAGAGAGAGAGAGAGAGAGAGAGAGAGAGAGTATGTAGCATAGGAATTAAGTTGACAGTGAAGACTGCAAAATTTGGCATAGGCAATTTCAAATTTAGTATCTAATAGAATAGCAATTTTATAAAACCTCACTATCTAATAGTTATTTTATATATATCTAATTTTATTTAGGGGAAATCATAGTAAACCCACCAGTGTTTTGACCAGTTTTCACTTTGCCTTTCCGTGGTTTAAAATTTAACACTTTGCCCACCTGAACTTCAATCCGTTTGCTCTCCGTTACCCACCTCACCCTCAGACGTTAGAAAAACACCATTTTATTAAAAATCATAACATAACACGGATCAAAAACACGAACCATTGAAACTTTTCCTCACGAGCCCTAGAAACACGAAAAACCCCATTCTGCATTTGATATTGAAATCCTGGTAATGGAAGGTGGTAGAAAAGCAAATTTTAACTCAAAAACATAAAAGAAAATGAATCAAACACCTCTCAAGAAAAACTCTCAACCATTTTTCTCTCCCAGATCATCATCCAAAATACTTCATACTAGAGGAAAGTGCCAACCCAGTTTCATTAGTCTACATCTCCTCATAGTACTACTCTTTCTCATTCACGGAGAAATGAAATGAAGAAAATCTCAGGTTTGTCATTCCAACCTGGGTTTTGAATCACACTTTAGAGAGAGAGTAAAAATAAATTGTGAGACAAAGAAATAGAGAGTTCAATGAATTGCATTTTTGGCGTTTCAATATCAGATGCAGAATGGGGTTTTTTGTGTTTCTAGGGCTCGTGAGGAAAAGTTTCAATTGTTTATGTTTTTTATCCGTGTTATGTTCTAATTTTAATAAATTGGTGTTTTTCTAACGTATGAGGGTGAGGTGGGTAACGGAGAGCAAATGGATTGAAGTTTAGGTGGGCAAAGTGCTAAGTTGTAAACCACAGGTAGGCAAAGTGAAAACGGGCCGAACCACATGTGGGTTTACTGTAATTTCCACTTTTATTTATTTTTTGGGGTGGTATACATTGCTCACAACACATGAAAGGCATTGAACCTGTTTCTCTGTTATTTGATATTCTGAACCTCATTGTCTTGTCTATGGTTCAATTCCCAGTAGTTGCATCAAATAAGAATGGAAGAAGAAGGGAGGGATAAAAAAGAACCAAATAATGTTTTTGGGACCCCACCATAGATAACTAAGTTAGGAGTCGCTAGTTGGTGGGTTCTAAATGGCAAAATGCGAGAATTGGTTTCTTTCTATTTAATCCTTTGCACGAAATGCTTGTTGAATGAGTTTAGAAGGTGAGCTACTCTTGCAAGTTTGGATGTATTTCTCAAAAATTATATATGGGGTACTGGATCTTTTGGGATGCAAACTGGTGGCTGAAATTCTAAGCAGTTTCAAAAGCAAGTCCCCCCCCCCCCCCCCCCCCCCCCCCCTCCCAAAAAGTATGAATTATCAATCTCCCACGTCAAGTGCGTTTGTCATGGCCCAAAGTCATTACATGTAGGATTTAAGTGGTTTAGTCTTTTTATCAATGGGAACAGTTGGCATTAGCCTGCCTCAGGATACGTTCTTTTGAGTTTGTACATTTCGTAGGAAGTTTGTTGTGACTCATGAGCAGTTGTTGCCCTTAAATATTGTTTGTTAAATTTATGGAAAACGTGGTGTGCTTCCCTTTGTTTTGTTGGATGGACAATTTTCATCTAGTCCAAATGCCTTATTATTTTTTTGGTGTGTGCATTTTAATTTAAGATTTATGTTTTTCTTGTACTCTGTGTGTTGCTGTTTGATTCTAATATATATATGCACGGTACCTTATGCCTCTGTTGGTTAGGCAAACATTTGACTTGAGACCTGAGTTTTCATTTGATATCAGAGGCAGAATTCTTGAGCAGAAACAATTTCTGTCTGGCCTGAAATTATTAGTTTCATATTTAAAGCAAAAGTAAATGATCTTCACTTAAATGATTATCGACTCAATCTACCGCATCATTTGCATCTACTAACCTGAAAGAAATAACTAAGCATAAATAGAAGGGAAAGAAGATAATTCTTAAATATTTTCTTAATAGTTTTTCAGTCAGGTCTGTTGCATCTGCAACAACTAGGTTTTTTATGAGAAAGTTCAGAAACAGTTTTCTATTTTATTGGTTCGAATATTAGCAGCTTTAAGTTTGCAGAATGATCAAACTGTTTTCTTTCTTTGTACTATCACAGTATGGAAGGTTTAGAGGCAATAGCATGTTCCAAAGTTTATAGTATTTAGCATCATATAGGACAAAAGCTTGGGGTGCAGATCAGTGCCAAACCCTTCTGGACAGTAATTTGTTTATAAAATCTTCCTCCCCCAACCTCCCTTTTCTTTTCCCCCTTATAAAGTTTTCTTAAGAGTGAAATATAACTTCTGGAATGGGGATTTGGAGTCAAACAGGAGTTGTCATATATATTTTGAATGCCATCACATGCAGGATTTATGTCCTTTCAGCCTATTCAATTAATGTAGATGCTCCATATAATGCAAGTGTTTGAAATTTAGGCAGAGAGTTTGTTTTCACATTTTTTCGATATGCCTTGTATGTGACATCCTCGAGTAGAAAGGGATGCTTCGTTTTGTTTCTTGTTATTACTCCTATATTTAAATAAAGGAAAATATGGTGAACAGTTGTCTGTAGACTTCAGAAAGTATTTGATGCTACGGACTGTTATACAGCACTCCTCTTACATGTACGTGAAATTTATATACACGTGAATAATGTTGCATATATCTGTTACAGTACATATGATATTTGGTAAGCTTAATAATGACTTTTCATTTTTCTAAAATATAATTTGAAAGCAAACGACAGCCTGATATGCTTTTTATTAATCCCTCCAAACTTCGGTTGATCTTTAGTTCCAGGTCCTCTTCTTTTCAAGGTTGCTGTTGCACTTTAATAAATTGAGGTTAAATGCTTCTGTTGGTCAGTTAAGTATTCATGATTCAAGGGAAAGAGGTTTTAACACAAAGGCACATCACAACTCCACTCAAAAGTCATGCTAACTTTTAAGTGAAGGTCGAGCAAGTTATATTACACACAACACACTCTCTTAAGCAATGTGAGATAAGAATAATTACCCTTTTTTTTTTCTTTTTTTTTGAGAAACAAACACACACACAGAAGAGAGGGAACGGGATTCAACTCAGACTTCAGTTCAAGGATTCTTATGAGGTACAGTTTTTGTTTATTGCCCAGAAGAACGAAATATTGGTTCTCAATACTTAATCGTTCAACTGTTAATATCCCAAAATCTTGTGCTGTGACTAATGGATAAAACGTCCCAGCACACCAAGCATTGAAAAGCATGCCAAGAGAGCTGAAAATATGATTTCCTTGGATATATATCCATCATTCTTGGTTTGAAATATCTCTGTATGTAAGAACCTATATTAAAAAAGTTCCCTGACCTCCTGAACTTCAGACGTCAAGAGAGCTGAAAGTCGGTCCTAAGTTTGTTACTATAGATGATGACTGAATTCTATCATTAATGATCCTTCTTTCAACCCAACACTAAGGTTCCGTTTGGATGGAGGAGTGGAAAAGTGGGAGGATAGAAAATTGTGGGAAAATGAAAAAGTAGGAGGATGAAAAATATTTAGTTTTTCCTCTTGTGTGTTTGGTTGGAGAGGTGAAAAAGTAAGAGGGTGGAACACTCTTTTATTCGGTTGGAGAGAAAAAGGGAAGGATGAAAAATATAATTTATATAAATTGACTATTATACTCTTGTTACATAATATGTAAGAAATAGATTTATTTGTACTCATTACATAATATAAAATTTATCATATCATATATATAAATTTATATTATTATTTTTATTATTATAATGTAAAAATTAGATCAGGTCAGTTGAAAAAAAAAAAGGTTCAAGTCACATTAAAAAAAAAAAAAAAAAAAAACGTTCAGGTCACGTTGAAAAAAAAAAAAAACAGAGAGAGTTGAAAAAAAAAATTTTTGGGAGGCATTATGGTAAAATTGCATTGAGGCAGTTTTCTCTCATTGCTTTTCCTCCCAATTTGGGAGAAAAAAAAATTGTGGGCCCGAGAGAGAAAATTTTCTCCCGGGTTTTTCACTCCCCCTGTTTTCTTCCCATTCCCAAACAGAGGAAAACTCAGTTTTCCACTCCATTTTCCTTCTTACATTTTCCATCCTTCCTAAATTCCACCCAACCAAACACAGTGTAAGAGTCACTCAATCCTTCAGCCCTATCTGTGTGCGTGCACACGCGTGCTTGTGCATATAAATAAAAATCCTTTGTTTTACACTGAGGTTGTGTTTGACATTGACTTAAAAAATTAGTTATTTATTTATTTATTACTATTTAGCTTATTTTGCTATTATTTATGGGTCTCATTGCATTTTTTGGTAATATTCATAGGTTTCACTGTACTATTTTACCTACTTTTTAGTTTTATCTAAAGTACTTTTAACAAAAAAATTTTAGTTTAAGCTAAATAAGCTGCTGTTTCCAAACGAACTCTAAGGGTATGTTTGGTAACTATTTTTTCCTTTTATTTTCTGTTTTTAAAAATAATTTTCTATTTTTGAGACTAAAAAAATTGTTTGGCAACCCAAAATGGATAGAAAACGAAAACGGTTCTCAAAACTCAATTTGTGAAAGAAACTGAAAATACGCAAAAGACTGTTTTCAATTTCTAATTTTCAAAAGTCAATGAAAATACGCATTTAATTTAATGAATTTGTCTCATTTAATGAGTTAGCATTAAAGTTCAAATCCTAATAATAACATATTTTAGTATTTTCTATTTTTTTCTTCAAAAATCTATCTTTTTAATTTCAACTAACCAAACATGTTTTTGATTTCAAAAATACAAGAAAATAGTTTTTTCTTTATATTTCCAAAAGCAAGTTTTTGAAAATAGAAAATAAAAATTATTACCAAACATAACCTAAGTGTTTCACCTCATGCTTCACAAATTGCATTATATGATTTTTTTTTCACTAATAAATTATAGTTATTCTATATGAAAAAGAAAAAAGGAAAAAGATATACAGCATATTAAGATGGGTTGAATATAAAATAGAGAAATATTAACCAATGACATAAGTGCATTTATAGGTTGTAAAGTAGAGGTCATCATTTTGATTCCCTAAGCTTTCTAATGCTAAATTACTACATTAATCATATATACTAATACTAGTATATTATGAGAGAGAGAGAGAGAGAGAGAGAGAGAGATGCTTTTGAGGTAAGGAAAGGGTGTTGGAAAAAACCAAAAAAGAAAAAAAGAAAAAAAAAAAGAAAGTACAAAAGAGTAAAGCTGAATTAAATAGGTAGTACATGGAAGAGAGACTGAGGTTTGCCAAAATAGTGGATGGACATAAAAAAGATAGCATTTAGTGTGAGAAGTGAGTGAAAAAGGAAGGCACCAAAGAAAAGGAAAAAGGAAAAAAGATGATCAAAGAGAGGGCGAAGGTGGAATTAACTTTGTATTTATCAGCTGACGTAGTATCCTCATTATTCTCAACTGTCTCAATTACTCTTGCATTTATTTGTTTTTAATGGTCATTCAATCTAATATAGCCCCCCTTTTTTTCAATGCTCGAACTACCCAACCCAACCCAACTCCTCTTTCTTAATTTACCTAATTACCCTTCTCTTTTCCCAAATTATGGTACTTACTTTCAAAGTTTCACTCACTCCCATCTTTTAAATTTACTTTGTGACCCACATAATTATAATGTTAATGGTAACATTTTGCATAATGAAGTTGCTTAGTTTGTCCGTTTGTCGTTGGATTATAAGTCAAATGTTAGCTTTTATGTATAAGTTTTTAAAACCTCACATTTTTTAAGTAAACTATACTTTAGCACACTTTCAGTAAAAAAAAAAAAAATCGTTACCAAACAGATACTATTGGATTGGGCAAAGAAAATTGCCACAAGATAAGATTGCATTTTAAGTTTTGAGCGATAATTTGATAACAAAACCATCTCCATTACCATTTTATACCAGATTGTGGCTATACTATTACTATTAGGCAACGAAATGTGTTGGACTTTAATAGTGATAAATGTGTTATATTATCACATGCAAAGTTGGTTAAACCATCAAATCAATTCTAATGAGTCTAACTTGGAGCTCACGTTAAGTTTTAATGGTGGTCTCATAGTCGTATGATCTTATCTCACTGGGATATGAGACATTTCATTGAATTGGCCCAATGATTTCATTAATGTACAACTTTAGAAAGTATCATATTTTAAAAATAAAATTATATTTTTTTTACATAATATATGAAAATAAACCAATAAATATAATGGATTCACTTATCGTGAACAGTGATTAGTCTTTAATTAAAAGTCGTGAACAGTTATTAATCTTTAATTAAAAGCTTTGATGAAACATTGTGGAGAAAAAAAAAAAAAAAAACCAATGAATATAATAAACTCATCTAAAGTCCAAACACACTTACACACCAATGTGCAACACAGCCCCATTTGGGTTGGGCCAATAATTACTGAGTGGGCCCAAAGTCATTCCATTTACTTGTATTTGATTGTACACCTTTTTGAACTTGTAGTACACTCCTGAAAAAAAGGCTTTGTACAGAATCTACTGTGTACTAGAATTCACTGTTTACTGTTTACACCCATTTCTTTTTTCTTTTTTTTTTTTGAGGGTGGAAAACTCGCCTAAACTTTATGTGGCATTTTTTTACCGGATATAAGAAAAAGAATAACATAACGAAAAAAATAAAAATTATGAGGGAAATGATAGTGAAGGCAAAATATTACCCAATATATTGATAAGGAAAATTTTGGGCAGTTACAGTTAAACCCGTTTACATAGTCTTCTGCTAAAGAGAGAAGAAAACTGAACCCAGAGAGAAATAGACACAACCAATCCATGCCCCTACTATGACCCTATGTGCCCAGATTGCTCATGTCCTATTTTCTATGATTAGCAAAGTAAGAAAAAAAATTAACAAAAAAAACCCCGAAAGGCAGTGCTATTCGCGCTCCAATTTTTTTTTTTAATTGTTTTACTTTCTCCACACACTGGTAAACTCCCACGTAACAGTGTGGATTGGAGCTAAAAATGGAGCGCAAATAGCGCTGCCCCTAAAAGGAAATAAAAGTCCTAGTAATAGCAGAATTAGAAAAGGCCTACTCTTTTTTTTTTGTTTAGCTTTTCCTTGACTTGATGTTGGGGGTGGTGGTGTTTGTGTCATGAAGAAAGTCAAGCAAAACGGTGCTCTTGCACTTGGGGCACTTAGGATCATCCTCTGAGAGCATAACATACATGAGGCATCGTGGACACCCAACTAGCACCATAGACGTGGCCTCGGGACTGGTCGAGTATCCCTGAGAATTATCATCTTGGTTCAGCTCTGATGACACACACGAGCTTGGTGGGGATGTTGGTGACACTGTGGCTGAACGGCTTGGTGATTCCACCCTTGGGTTTCGCCTTGGTGGTGAAAGGTTCAGCTTCAATTCCAGCTTTGGTCCGTTCCTCCTACTCATCTTGCTCTGTATAAATATATCTATGTTTGCCTAAAATAAGACACAGAAACAAGTTGATTCAATAGCAAAACACCATGGAAAAATTTGGTTAAATTGCACCATACATGTGTTACAAAAAGGTGGTCACATGGTAATACATACCTTAAGGAAATTTGATGCCAAAAGCTAATAAGAGCTCTGCAAATTTGATATGGAAGGAAAGGAATAAGAGTATTAAGAGTGAGTGGAAACCGGCTAGATATGAAAGATGACTAGCTCTGGCACCATCAACAACATGGACTTTTTGTGTAGGTTGGTATAGACCACCAAGGCTCATTATATAGAAGGGAAATGAAGAGGAGGGAGGAGAGTGATATTGGGTTACCTTTAAAGCTTAATTTAATTATGGGAGAGAGAGGTGGAAGGTATAGGTAGAGACTAGAGAGAAAAAAAGAGGAGAGAGAAAGAGAGTGAGTGTGGAATTGAATTGAATGGAATTGAAGTATTGGGTAGAAGAAGAGTGTAAATTGAAGGGGGCAGGGAAAATGTATTAATTGTTGGGAAAAAATCCCAAGAAGTATGCATGCAGTGCAGGAAAGGAAAGGAGAGAGCTAGGGAAATTGCAGTAAATATTGCAATTACAAAGTGCAGCAAAGCTTTCAATTCAATTCATTCATTGCTTAGGGTAGTCGGTGTTTAAGAGTTGTGTGATGAGAGAGCAATACAGCGCAGGAAGGGAAAAAAAAAAAAAAAAAACAAAAAACAAAAAAAAAGAGACCCAATGGCTTTTAAAGCTAAACCCTTATTTAAAAACCCAACCCCACCTAGAAATTTAATGGAAGAATAGAAAACACCAGCCATATAAATGAAAACCATGGGAAATATGAAGGGTAACAGCTAAAGATGAGGTTGAATGTCCAACAGAGATATGAACTTTTTATACCAAAAATTACTGCAAATTTAATAGCACAACCTTCACATTACACAGTAGAAACTAAGAAAATTAATTTCATCTGATAAAATAAAATAAAAATTGGAAACCTTCTATATCTCTATATATCTATATTTTTCAAATTTTAAAAATTGGGTAAATTTCTGAAACCTCTTTGTTTTCCTGAAAAAAACAGGGGAATTCAATAAATTGTCCCCTTATCTTTCTTTCATTATTTTAGCAGTGGAGGGACCGAGGGAGTATATCCTAAACAACATTGGCGTAGTGATTCTCTGCACTGGTTGAGCAGGGGCAATCAGCATATGATAAAACCTGACTATATCAATGATACTACAAATTTTAAAACGTAACACTTACAAAATATTGCGGATCATCAAAATTAATTTAAATATTCTGGCCACTTACTTTATATGATATTAAATGATTAATATATATTTAATATAAAATAAATATATATGGGTGTGATGCGATGTGATTTTGTGTAGTTTTCTTATCATAAAATCGTACTTCGCATCACACAATGTGGTGCAGTGTGGTGCGGTGCAGTTCATTACCACTTGAAGGGTGGAGTGGTGCGGTTACTTCATTTTGTGAACGGTTTTGGTTGGTTTGGGTGTGATTGTACAATTTAAGCAGTTTGGTGAACACTCATAGGTAACACTAATTACATTAATAGTTATATCAATTTATAAGTTTTTTTTATAGTAAATTTATAATAATTTTAACATTTTTCTAAATCCTTTTATGGGTTAAAAATTATTTTTTGAAACAGCTAATATAGTGCAATATGTTGATATGTAGGTCTATAAATGTGTGAGACCTACCAAATGACAGGGGCATTGCATCAGCCCTTCTTACAAGAGACTATTTTTTCTTTATTAATTCCCTTGAAAACTTGAAATCTTAATTGCAGCAATATTTATCCTATAGTTTTAAAATTATAATAACTAGAATCTTTAATGAGTGCTCGTGGGCTCAAATGTAATATATAGTTTAGCCAAGATAGTTGTGGAGGAGGCTCACCGCTTTGTTTTATTGTAATTCTGCTTTTCAATCCATTATATATATATATATATATATATGATCCACACGTGAGACCATTGTGGGTAATATAAAAATCCTTCACGTTAAATGTAGGCAAAAATGCAAAACTGACCCTCTAACTTTCAGCTTTTTTCATTTCAGTCCTCTAACTTTCAGTTTTGTCATTTCAGTCCTCTAATTTTCAATTGTTGTCAATTCAGTACTCTGTTAGATCTCAGTTATCTACTGCCGTTAAGTGAGCTAAAACGATGTCGTTTTGGCTCTTTTTTTTTTTTTTTTTGGTAATTAAAAAAAATTAAGAAAACTGTTATTTCAACAAAAAAAAAAAAAAATTTCACATTTTCTCTCTCGCCGGACTCTCTCCCGCTTTCTGATTCTCTATCTCTCTGTCTCACAGTGTCGTGGTGCAAGGCCTCACCGCCGCCGCCGGCCTCCACCCACAACCTCCTTGCCATCGCCGGCCTCCACCTCTCCATCTCTCTCTCTTCGTCACTCACTCCACCAAAATCTGAAACCCAAAGTCTCATACCCCCTCTCCACCAAAATCTAAAAGCAAAGAAAATAATCTCACACCCTCTCCCCCATAATCTCAAACCCAAACTTCATACCCAAAATCCCATGATCATCTCCTTCACAATCTAGGTAGTACTGACCACAGCCCTAAACTGAGAATTTTGGGGGAAGAAGGGAGAGTCCGTCTGGGTCGGCAGCGGCAAGAAGAGCGAGAAGAAAGAGAAAGAGAAAACAAACCGGGAAGAGCGGGCATGGCACAAGAGGTGACGGGTTTGGGCGTTTTCTTGACCTCGACGAGGCACATGCGGCAGTTTCCGGCGATGGAGAGGCGACTATGGTAGCAGAATCGAGGGATATCGACGCCGGCGATTTCGCAGGCTTGAAGGACCGTCATGCCCTTTGGGACTTTCACGGAGAACCCATCGACGAACACTTCGATCGCGTCTTCCGAGTTGGGGAAATGGACTCGGGCTCTGGCCACAGGGGACCGGGGCGACGGAGGACGGGGATTTGGAGTCAGGTCCGGTTAGTTTTGGATTTAGAGGGTCTTTCTAAATATTTTTTTTAGAGGCCGGACTGGAGGTTAAGGGTGGAGGCCGCCGCCGGCGGTGACGCCTTTCACCACGGCACTGCGAGAGAGAGAGAGATAGAGAATGAGAAAGCCAGAGTGTCCGACAAGAGAGAAAATGAGTTTTTGTAATAACAGTTTTCTTAATTTTTTTTTTAATTACAAAAATATAAAATAAAAAAAATAAAAAATAAAAAAAATAACCCCAAACTTAACGGCAGTAAGTAACTTAAATCTAACGGAGTATCGAATTGACAACAATTGAAAGTTAGAGGACTGAAATAACAAAACTGAAAGTTAGAGGACTGAAATGAAAAAGACTGAAAGTTAGAGGGTCAGTTTTGCATTTTTGCCTTAAATGTATTTGCAAAAGTTATGAATTGACTGGATCATGTGTGAAAACTCTAGGAAGCTTCTCCTTATATGAGCCACATGTGAGATCATTATGGGTATATAAAAAAATCCTTCATTTGAGTTGTATTTACTATTTTTAGCATCCACTTGATCATGTATGAAAACCTTATTAGATTGAAGTTGTTAGAAAAACACATCATTTTTTTTTTCACTTTTGGTCGGCGAAGGAGTACAGAGCTCTTTGAACATATAATTATTTTTCAAGTGTGTTTAGTCTTATTATCCCTCACGCACTAGGTAATTATATGAAAGAACCCTTTAAGGATGTCCCAAGATGCCAACTAGAGAGATTTTAAACTCAGGAGCTCATGAGTCTCATAATGTCTTAGAAATTACTAGATTAAGCCCTTTGGAATTGAATTATTTATTTATTTACCAATTTTTTTAATATCTTAATTAAAAATCATGTTATGACATATTTTTAATCTAAAAAAACATGTCATATTTAATACACAATAAAGAATAATATTAGAAAAACAAAAGATTTTATTATTATTTTTCCACAAATCAAGGTGGTAAGATGTAATTTGTGGAATATTACTTTCACTTTATTATTACATTTATTATATAATGATCACAATTTACTAACTTAATAATTAACAAAAAAAATTAGAGAATTTTTTTTATTATTACATTTATTGTAAAATAAATGACATTTATGAAGATATGACATGACTTTTAACTTGATTGATGACAATTTACTCTCTCTTTTTTTTTTTTTTTGTGAAGAACTCTCCTTTTTTTTTAATTGGGAAAAAAGAGTTAGTGTTCATTTTTTAGGCATCCAAAGAAAAAAAAGATATTTTAAATTGGTACAGAGAGAGAATGCATTAAAAACAACTCAATTGTTCAAATTAAAATTTCAAATCTATTTGTTTTGGAAGGATTATGAGCCGGGAAATTATTGTGTACTCTCAGAGTACCATAAATACGTACTTCTTTCTCTCACATGAATAGTGGGTTCCACTAATCTATATATATATATATAAAAGAGAAATGATATGTCTACAACATTTTTACAATATTTTTACAACAAATTCTAAGTGACAGGTTGTTATTATTGGGACAAAAAAGTAATTTTAGTGTTAGTTTCAAATTTGAACCAATAACAACTAACCACCTCTGATTTGTTGTAAAAATATTGTATAATTGTTGTAGACGTAGCATCTCTTTATATAAAACCAAAGCTTTTGTAGTTTCCACAATTTTCCACGTCACCATTATTTCTTTTTCTTTTTATTTTGGATTCTATTTATTTTATGTTTTATATCTTATATATTTGTTATTTCTCTTCAATGTGTAATTATCTTATCAAGTGTTACAATAGTTTAGTTTAAGTAAAATTCTATTAGATATATGTTTCAAGAGCTTGAAAATTCTTCTTCAACTAAAATTCTATAACAAAAATTTTAATTGTTTGGTGCCATACAACCACTATACTTTAAAAAGACCTAAATTATCACCTAAATTTAGTTGTTAGGGTTTGCAAAAAACCTCACGGTAAGCACCAAGCCACCACCACAAACATTAGATTGCTTTTGTTTTTTTGTTAGAAATATATTTGGATAGTTGAATTGCATAACCAGCCCAGAAATATATTTGGATAGCTGAATTGCATAACCAGCCCTCTTCATTGGATTTGCTTCCTTTTCTCCTCTGCATCCTCCTTTTGTAAGGGTTTATTATTATTATTTTTTATTTTTTATTATTATTTTATTATTATTTTATTTATGGGACTCCTGTAAGTTGGGTTCATTCAACTTAAGATTACAACGTTATCATATCTTTTTAATGAATTGTAAGGGATGTTCTTATTTCCCACTTTCTTTACGAAATTATAATATTGCTTGATTTTTCTGTTGGTGAAGTCTCATTCGTAGGCATTGTATGAACAATAACATTAGCTTAACCTTCGGTTTTATTAAGCTATTGAATATGAGCAAGTTTGTTATATATTAATTGTGGTAGTTCAATTCACAGAAATATTAAAAAAGTTTAGGGATAACAAGACAACCCACAACCAATCATAAGTAGATTTCATCGATGTAAACCATTTATATATGTTGAATTAATCTTCGGTTCTATATTTTTCTTATATTTTATCTGATTTGTTGTTATATATTTTGGATTTGTCTTAATAAATATTAGGTCTTTCATTTTTAAGTCGTATTACCTTCCATTAAACTAAATATTTTTAATATGAGAAATTTTACGTCCACAAAATTTTCATAACAATTTTACAATAAATCATAAATGACAAGTTAATATTGGAAGGTAAAAAAAAAAAAGAAAAGTAATTTCAATAATGAGCGAAGATTAGAACCAATAAAAAATTGCTACATAAAATTTATTGTGAAATTTTTATGAAAATATTGTAGACGTATTACTCTTTTAATATTTATTTAACCATTCCATCGCACGGGTTAGCGACTAGTTAAATTCATGGTGGAACTCACCATTTATGTGAGAGGGGGGAGTACGCATCTATAATACCCTGGGAATATCTAATAATTTTTCCTATGAGCCTATGACATGTGTACAGCTCTGCATAGGGATTGTTACCGTTACACCAATGGACATAAATTGATTAATTGATAATGGCCAATTTGCTAGCGAATTAGGCTTTCCCTTTCTGTGGAATACATTTCGAAGTAGTTTTTGACCATCGTACACCTTTAGTGTGATAGTCACTTCATAAGTGCTTGTAGAGTGTAAGGGGTAAGAGCTGAGGTTCAAGTCTCTAGAAAAAAGTTTCACACACATATACAGTTAGATTAGGTTAAAGTAGAATTTCTATCTTATATTAAAAAAAAAAAAGTAGTCTTTGTTGGAATGTAAACATCAATGATCATCAAACTAATTAAGTTTTTTTTAATTATTATTATTTTTGATAATTAGATAGTCTCGGAGTATAGTGAAATAGTGCTCCCTCCTCTCACATTCATGGTGAACCCCACCATGAATTTAATGAGCGGATCCTACTATGAATGTGAGAGGAAGAAGCACTATTCTCTATGCTCCAGTATCTAAGAATTACTCATAAAACTCTAATTAAGTTCTTGCCGAATTAAATGAAAGTACTATCAAGTTTACACAAAATTTTTTTTCCAAGCTAGTGATTTTTTTTTTTAAATAAAAAAAACCCCTACATTAGAGCATTTACGTTTGGTGCTCTAAAAACTAAAATAGTAGTCTAATATGGGGAGTGAATCCAATAAAAACACACACAATCTTCTCTACACATTAGCCAAAATGCTTTTTAACTACAATGCTTCTCCAAAAATCTAGAACACTGTAGCTTAGGTATTTGAGGAAACTCATTGGACCGTCTTTATCAACTTCTCCCTCACCAAAATGAGGGTAAAATAGGTAATTAATTTTTTTTCCTAACTATCTAGTTAGTAGTTAAGGTTTTGAAACTATATTTTTTACTAGCACCTCGAGTTTAAGAGACTCGATTTAGAACCTATAAATCGAATTTTTGAGGGTCGATTTTAATGTTATGATCGGGTCTGAGTTGTTACTTTTTTCACGTGGCGTCTACATGGAAATCAAGTCTAAGACTCAATTTATAACCCATCTTTAAACAAAAACGCAGAAAGGCAGAAACAAAAACGCAAAAAAGAGAGAGAGAGAGAGAGAAGAAGAAGAAGAAGAAGAAGAAGAAAAAGAAGAAGACCCAGGCCAGGCAGCCCATGCCGACCCAGGCCAGGTAGAGGCCCATGCCGACCTAGGCCAGGTAGAGGCCGCGCAACCCAGTCCGTGCAGGCCAGGCCAGGCCGCGCTGCCTCCTATGGGTCTCTAGATCTTTCTCTCCCTAATCTTTTTTTTTTAGAAACTTTTCTCTCCCTGATCTGATTGTGCTACTGCTGGATTGTTGCATTTCTTAGATTTTTTTTTTTCTAGTATTTCTGGGAATGGCTTTGAGACTTAAAATTCTTTTTCTTTTGCTTTGTAAATCGAGTCTTAGAGACTCGATTTCCACGTAGTCACCACGTGGAAAAAATGCCACATCAGACGTGAACAACCCATAAAAAATTGAGTCCCAAAAACTCAATTATAGACCCTAAATCGAGTCTCTTAGACTCGAGATGCTAGTAAAAAATATAATTTCAAAACCTTAATTACTAACTAGATATTTAGAAAAAAAAAAAATTAGTTACCTATTTTACCCCCAAAATGACACGTTAGACAAAGTGGGAAGATGTAAAAGATAAGAACAGTGAAATTGCTCCTAGGCCTGAGCTGCTTCTAATAGAGTGGAGAAGCTAGTTGAGGCGGGTACCTATTCAAGTGGCAACTATGATGGAAGGCTCGGATTGGAGAAGTCATCCATTTTTTAGGTGGTAGTTTTGGGTTATGTCAATAAACTGTATCTTAGGGCACATCATTTATCAAGAGTTTTGTAACTCAATTGATACTCTTTTATATTTGTTAAATATTAGCATCGCAATGTGTTATACCATGTTGTATATGCTAGAATGGATGCGGAAGAGAAAGCATAGAATAGGAACACCGAAAACAAGAAGGTTACGTGGTTCAGCCTTGACGGCTTACATCCACGGAGGAATCCCTTAAGGGCTACATCTTTATTGTATAAGAGTGTAGTACAATAACCTGTGTTACAATGAACCCTAACATGAGTATATATAGGCGATTAAACCCTAGACTACTAGTACAAGCAGGAATGGGCTTGGGCCTATTACATTGGGCTAATATGTCTAATATATATCTCTAACACCCTCCCTCAAACTCAAGGCGGAAGCTCGATGAAGGCTTGAGGTTGGATAAGCATGAGAAGATCACTTGGAGATGCCTTGAAGAATGCCTTTGAAGAAATCAAAATGAAGAATGTGCCAATTGACCAATTTCGGAGTTTCAAATGAAGAAACGGAGTCCAAAATTGGAATCTACGCGAAAAACTGAGCAAGATAGGCCCTTTCAGAAATTTTGACTTTTGGTCAAAGGTCAACGCAAAAAGTCAAAGTCAACTGGTCCAGATCAAAGTCAACGGATATTGGTTTGGGTCGGGTCATGGATCGGGCAACAGAGCCGACGTCATCCTATGACGTGTCGCTGACGTGGAAAAGGCTGATGTGGACGTGCTTGCGTGGCTGATGACGTCAGATGACATCATCAATGGTCTTTCGGCGCGTGGAGGAGCGTGATAAGTCCACCGGCGCGTGAATGACAAGCCAGAATCCCAGGCGGCGCGTGGAGGCGGGTGCAACAGCGGTTGAAAGCCAGATTTCTTCTGTAGGCAGATCGGTGGTCGACATGGCCGATAGGGTGGCGCGTGTGACCAATAAATGAACTACAAAAGAGGAAATCGTGGCGGCGCGTGGGGAGGTTCTGGAGCTACAGGGTTTGGCAGATCGGCGAGCTACGAGGCTGTCATGGCGGCGCGTGTTGCCGGAGGAGGACTGCTCCTTAGGAATCCGAGGCAGCGCGTGGAAAACTACGCCGAAACAGCGGAAGCGCGTGGGGGCGCGTGAGCTATTTTGGTGAGATCAGCTTCCTGGGTTTTGATCGCGAGAGGCCGTGGAGCACGTCTGTATGGTTGGTTTCATCAGGTAAAGCCTCGATTTGCACAGATCTGAGATTGAAGCCACGGGTTTGCTTGAGTTTGTGGATCTTTGGGCACAATAGTTACACAACAACGATGATTTCGTGGGAGCTGTGTGATGCAGTGGGTCCTGATCTTAAAGCAAGCATAGGCACCATCGTGGATCTGTGTCACGCATGTATTAATCTTCTTTACTGTGTTGAGATGTTTGTTTGATGCCAAGAACGGAGTTTGGCTCTGATACCATGTTAAATATTAGCATCGCAATGTGTTATACCATGTTGTATATGCTAGAATGGATGCGGAAGAGGAAGCATAGAATAGGAACACCGAGAACAAGAGGGTTACGTGGTTCAGTTTTGACGGCCTACATCCACGGAGGAATCCCTTAAGGGCTACATCTTTATTGTATAAGAGTGTAGTACAATAACCTGTGTTACAATGAACCCTAACATGAGTATATATAGGCGACTAAACCCTAGACTACTAGTACAAGTAGAAATGGGCTTGGGCCTATTACATTGGGCTAATATGTCTAATATATATCTCTAACAATATTTTCAACTGAAACATTCAGAATTCAAATCTCTTCACCCTTGACTATTGATGTATAAAAAAAAGGAAAAAACATCTCCTTTCCATAACAAATGATGGAGATGATAAGGTTGTCGTTTCTCTTATGACTTACTAATAAAAATAAAATAGTTACAAACTTACACTAGAGAAAGTAAATGCACAATATGGTTTGTAGATTATATTCTATACGCATAAATACGGTGCAGAGAAAAAACATACCCGCATAGAGAAGTATAGGGCCGTTTGGTATATGTGTTTAAAAATTAAAAATTATTATTTGAAAATATTTGTGAAAATACGTGTGGGTAAAAAAATGTATTAAAATATGTAAAATATTATTTAAAAACTGAAAATAGTTGTTTGAAAACACTCACCAAACACCCCATAGTTTCCGTCCACATATGCTTATTCTATTTCATCCAACAATGCTTTAATGATGGTTACAGATTACAATGTATGTTGGCAGTTCAGTTTCTTGACAAATCAACATCCCATCAGGTGAGAAACTACTAGTACTAGGTCATCCCGTTTAGTCATTTTGACTTGAACTAACCTAATGTCCTATTCCTTTTTTTTTTTTTTTTTTAACATAAAAATATAAATAAATTTAACTAGTGTAAATTGAGTTGTCGTTTCCAATTCAGTGTATAATATGACTAAACTCTGTGATAGTCTTTCACTTTAATTCGTCTGGTGCAGCATAGTTATTATGGAAAAGAAAATTTAGTATCTATTTTGTATATCCTAACATATTTTTCATTAAAAAAAACATACTTTAATTTTAATTTTTATAAATAAGATAAGGTTCGAATCTTTGACCTTCACAGTATATATATATATATATATATATATACACACATATACCGGTACAGGTTGTGTTTTACTAGTTGAACTAGTTGTAATGCACAACATATTTTTATTACTAAAAATATGATTTAAAAGAATTTTGTATATAAAATAAGGGATAGGTTAATGGATGCTTTAAGAAAATTAGTATAGAAAATATTTTTAGAAACTTTTCTAAAAAAGTCTATTAATAAATGCTCTAAGGGTACTCATTAATAGGACCCAATAATAAACCTTTGATGTATACAAAATTAAATACTTGTTGGCCAGCCTTGTAAATAGGGACGAAATTAGGATTCAAACGCGGGTGGGGGGGGGGGGGTCCGAGGTTCTTTATTCAAAAATTTTAAAAAATTGGAATATCAATATTAGATGTTAACAATGTTGCATTATTAGAACTAATTTATTAATTATTATTCATATTTTTTCTTTTGAAAAAAAATCAATAATAGGATTTTATAATCAAGAGTTTTGTAATTCAATTAACATGTTCTAATATTTTCAAGATCTAACTGGTGTGTGGATGGAGCAATTAGTATGTAGCATATGAGTTGTTTCTATGGCTATGAGGGTGGAGTCATTTGAGAGGGGTTTAGAGCTTTCAAGCGAGATGGAGAAATTGGGTAAAAGTTATTGGGTTTTCGTGAATTTTTTTGCTTGGACCGGATTTATGATTTGTCCAAAGATTTTTCTTATTATCCAGATATGTACATTTTTTTTTATAGATTTTTCTTGTTATCTATTTGTTGGAATTCTTGAATCAATTTGTAAATTTTTTGAGAAGAGGAGAGGACCAAGTATATAAATTTTAGAGCCAAAATTAAAATTCTTTTTGTTAATATACATACTAATATATGTTTTTCAAAGGTTTGGGGGGGGGGGGGGGGGCCGGGGTTATGATGACCCCCTTAGCCCTTGAGTAGTTCCGTCACTGGTTGTAAAATCACCCTGGAACAAGAATTATGAGTGGTCTTTTTTGTTGGCATAATCTCTGACAATTTGGAACAAGCATTAAATCTGGAAGAAATTCAAAAAAGAATGCATTGAATCTTGTAGGAGAGAAGAAAAAAAAAAAAAAAAAAAACTACTAAAGGGATTAAATATTTGACTAACCAAAGCAGTTCACTGTATCAGTGTATTGAATTAGGATAGATTTGAGAAGTAATGAACAACTGGTCATTTGGTTATTATAATAAATATTAAGCTGCTTTCAATTAATGGGTATTAAACTAAGGGCTTTTATGAGCGCCACCAAAGGCGGGAAACTAGGCAGCGCATCTTCATTACTTATAACATCATAATTTTTAAGTCAGTATTGGACAAGTACTTATTGTTTATGTCAGCCATTTATATCTTAAGAATCTGTTTGCTTTCATTTATATTACTGTGATTATTGAACCAAAAAGGAAAAAAATATATATATACATATATATATATATATCAAAGGTGAAGTCAAACATGGGAGATGGGGTTCAAACCGCATACATAGAACTGTATAAAGAGTGTCATTATTTTCGAGTTATCACTTGAAACTTGATATATATGTTAAAACGAATTTTCTACTGATGTTTCTAGACTCCATCATACTGATGCTATGTTTGTTATTAGATTCAGAAATAAATAAACGATTCATGTTGTACACTTTTATGAGTCTTGCATGGGCAAAATTAACCCAATCCAATTTCTATCCATCGTAAATTTGGCTGTACTTGAAGCTGGGCTGCTCTCATTTTTCCTTTTTCTACTTCATATTTTTACTACTTATATATATATATATATATATAAAATATGTTGTTGGAAAGTTAGATGGTGAATTTACAACTCATGAGAAGACGTAAATGTGACATATAGTTCCATATAGAGTTCTCAAGTGGAGGTTGGGAGTTTAAATTTAGTGAAGACAAACAAGGATAGTAATATGTTGGTACTACACTAACTAAAAAAGGTTTCGAAAAAGACTATATAGAACTCCAAAAAAAAAGAACACAAGAATGTCTAGTGAACCCGATGACCCTGAGAACCATTTCCTAAAAGATAACTCCCGAAAAAAGACTTATGCTGAGGTGATCCAGGAAACATGCATGCAAGAGCTACGGGATGGAGCAGAAGCTGAGCTAGAGGACGGACAATCCATACAGGAGAGTGATATTGCTGACCAGCCGGGGATGGAAGAGACCCACACCAGTGACGAGGACGGTTCACCTAGGGAGGCCCGGGAAATCACGGTTACTGCCGAGATGAAGCGCAAAATGGCTGGACCATGGCAAACAAGCATCATCCTTAAACTCATGGGTAGACAGCTTGGGTATCGAGCTCTTCAAACCAGGTTAGCGGGTATTTGGCGCCTGCAGGTAAGACGCATTTAATTGATATCGGATATGGTTTCTTTATTATGCGCTTTGATATTCTAACAGACTACCAACATGCTCTTATGGAAGGACCATGGTTTGTGGGCGACCAGTATTTACATGTTCAGGCTTGGGAGGCAGATTTCCACCCACATGTAGCCAAAATAACAAATATGGCGGTCTGGATCTGTTTAGAACAACTTCCAATAGAATACTATCACCTTGACTTCTTAAAGCATGTGGGCAATAAGTTAGGCAAACTTCTAAAAATCGATGCCATCACAAGTGCCACCAGCTGGGGTCGCTTTGCTAGATTATGTGTCCAATTTAATATAACCTCTCCTTTGCCGAAACGTGTCAAAATTGGGGCCTTTTGGCAGGATATAGTATATGAGAACATGCCGATGTTATGTTTCCGGTGTGGCCAAATAGGACATAAGGAGGTAAATTGCCCTGAACAGCATCTTGAAATAACCCACACGAACCCACTTGGGCTTGAGCCACATGGCGAGCCTGGGATGCCGGAGCTGGAGAATAATCACTCTCCATGGAAGATCGTCCAAACGAGGCGGTCTAGCATGCGCGGGAAAATCAGTGATACTCAAGCACGTGGCAAGCTTACCCACCGAAATGTTTACACGCCGAGTAAGCCACGTGAGCTTGCTCCCTCAACTGACCCACTAGTGATGCGACCTCCTCATTCCAATTCAGCGACAAGCCAGGTGTCCAAGGGAACAGCCAAGCCAGCTGGTTCTCACCGAACTGATGTGGCGCGGTATGGTGAAAATCCTTTTTTACTGCTGCCACGTGAACCTGAACAGGATTACATGCAAGAATCCCATGCAAACAGCTGCCCTCGTTTTGCTCAGGTTCACACTACACCTCATGACTGCATGCATGAGGAGAACACATCTTTTCCTCACCTATCCGAAACTTCACACGCACCTCCCATGCCACAAGATGGCCCCCTCCTCCTACCAAAACTCCTCGACCCCAACACCGACCAATCCCGATCTCCACTTCACGACCACTCCCCAATCCTACCCGAGTCTCCACACCACTCACTCCATGGCCACTCATTCCTCCACTCTTCATGACCAAGCTCAGTAGATGGAACTTCTAGAATAGATATGGAGTGCTCTCTCCTTCGGCCGCTCCGATGACGAGACGATGAACTATGTGCACATCCCAGTTCATCCACGGGTAGCATTGGTTTGGAACTAGGTGACTCAAACTCCGAGCTTGCCAATGCGCCTTGAACCTCCACCTCAACCCAATCTTTACCAAAGGCCCCGCACCCATACACGAGTGCACTGGGCAGCACATCCCTACCAACACCCAGAGGGGCATCACAGGGCTCCATCAGTCCGGCAAAGAAATGCTCGGACGAGCCATTCTAGTGTGTCCTCCCTGGAACAACTTCCAAAAGCCATTTTCCAATTCCTCGATCTCAGCGAAATAAACATGGCGATGCAGGACGACGAATCCAACCTATATATCATCATGTTCTCAAACCCAAGTCTGCCATTTGTCGTGTCCGTCACGCACTGGGCCAGGCTCAACGAAAGCGACCCACTATATCTTCTCAAGATGACCACAGCGAGGCATCAATGCCTCTCTCACTCAATGACAAGGAACCTGAGTACTTGGAGAGTCTCGAATGATTACCTGAATCCTAATACTTCATCCATGAAAATGATTACGTGGAACTGTCAAGGAGCTGGCATTGTGGCTTTTCGCAACCATGCGTACGAGCTTCATCGTCGACATCGTCTTGATATTTTGGTCATTGTGGAGCCCCGTATAGCTGAAGAACGGGCGCAAGTGGTTATTAACACTCTTCCCTATACTCACTCCAAGCGTGTGGACCCTAACGGCTTCTCTGGGCATTTAGTTGTTATGGAACGAGAGCACCGCCTTTCAGGTGGAAATTCTCAAGCATAGTGAACATAGCATCCACACACTGGTGAAGGTATCCTCTCCCTCCCTATCTTTTTAACTTACTGCTGTCTATGCTTCTCCAAACTTTCATAAACATCAGCTTTTTTGGGATTAATACAAAATCTTGCTAATCTTGTCGAATTACCTTGGGTTTTACTTGGTGATTTTAATGATATGCTATCGGAGGACGAAAAAATGGGAGGGCTTTCGCTTAATAGAACTAGGCTGAACGCTTTTAGAAATTGCTTAGATAGCTGTGGCCTCATGGATCTTGGCTTCCAGGGACCATGTTTTACTTGGACAAAAAAGAATCCTGACTGGAACCGCAACATAAAAGAGCAGTTAGATAGAGGTTTGGGAAAACGCAGAGTGGAAGATCCTTTTCCCTACAGCCGAATTACATCATCTCCTTAGGGTTAAATTTGACCATTGCCCCATTTTGCTTGTTACTAACCCTTTGGAGCGAAAATCCCCCAAACCCTTCCGTTTTGAGCAGATGTGGCTCACAGACCCCTCTTTTTTGGCCCTAGTGGAGAGTAGTTGTGTGAGAGACCACGCCCCCGGCTGATTTTTATAGGATGTTGGGCCAAACCCACGTGAATGGGTGGAGTCGTGTTATTGCCTCTCAAAATAGAGGTTCGACTGATTATATTTTCCCCCTTAGATTAAGGGTTTTACAACAGAGTCGCCACTTATTTAATTATTGGAAAAATAAGAAAACCATAATTGAAAAATCCCTCATTTTATTAATTTGGAATTTACATTGATCATAGGAAAATTACATGGCTTTGGTCCTAGATACAATCTAAGATAAAGTACATGGTTTTGTTTCCTAGTTACAATCTAAAAATCGAAAATTACATGGATAAGCATTTGATCTACTAACCTTTGATCTAAGTTCGGAGACTATGTTCCAAGATAGAAAGGTGTTAGGCACCCATCTTGTTTGGTGAAACCGGTCTTCTAGACTATGGTGGCCAACATTCATATCATATCATCCAATATTTCAATCAATTTGCATATTGAATTTAAAGTGTGTGCATGTGATAAACCCTAATTCAATTTATTAAGCATTTCATTTGGATTGACAAATAAATTCTAGTGAATGTGTGTGTGTGGTGATATCCTAGATTCAAGGACTTGAAAGAATTATGAAATAAACATGTTTTTCATATTTTTAATGTGGATTTAAGATCAAAACTAATGTTTGTGCATGAACATGTGATGAACAACTAAGAATATGTGAAGAACACATAAAAATATTTAAGAATATTCAAACATATTCAAGAGAATTTAAATAATTACTATCATGCTTTAATTCTAAATTCTGATCATGACATTACAAAAAACAAGTTAGGGAAAGAGATTATACCTTCATGCAATATCCATACGGTGGAGGAGGAGACTCGTGGTAGAGATCCTAAAGGTGAAAGAAAAGAAGAGCTAGGAGAGGAAGAATGAGTCTTACTCAATATCTTGAGTCTCAGGAAGACCAAGATATGACAAGACTACTCAACTTAGCTAGAACTCAAGAGAGGAGAAGAGAGGGGGTTTGGGTGTGCTTTGGAATGAAAGAGAGGGAGGGTTTATATATTAGTGGTGGATGGAATATGAATGGAAGGTCATTTAATAAGGGTTGATAAAGAATCATGAACCTAGACCTCATTTTAGCCTTGGGAAAAATTTGGTGCATTAAATGGAAAGATTGTTGGGAGTGAGGAGTAAGTCAAAATTCGGTTTTCCCGTAGCTGCTCTAACAGCCTGTAGAGCCAACTTCGAAAAATCATATCCGACTCAATTCTGATTGGAATTGTCTCGTTCTGGTGTTCAAATTGAAGCCCCGGATGTCTAGTTTCTATAAAATTAACCTCATTCACAGATTCAATATATTCTGAGAGATATCGATGAAGTGGTGAGCAGAGGTCATTTGTTAGAAAATGGTTTCAACATCATTAACATTAATAGGTCCCAAATTAGCTCCCAATTAACATTAAATGGCTCCAATCACTCCAATTTAAGACTTAATTGGTTCCAAATTTACTCTAATTAAAAGATAATTGCACAAATTACTTATTGAATAATTAATGTTTAACTATCTAATTAATTAAGTATATGTAACCTCACCATAAAATATAGTACTAACCAATCAAATTATGACACATCATTGATCTTCAATTGATTACACTTATAACCAATTGAAATCAATTATTCATAATCACATATAGTTAGACTCAATTTGTGATAGTGCATCTCAGCCATTAAAACTTGATTTGATGATAACTTTCAATCTGGTGGTCCGATTAAGGCTTATGACCTGTTGATTTGATCGTTACAATATCAAGATCATTTTTGTGAAATGAGATTAAGGATCTAATGGTTAGAATCAAGATGCATATTTTCGAGGTGAAAGTATCCTTTTACCCTCCATGTGAGGTTAAATGCGGGCTGCAAAATGGGGTGTCAACAAGTTGGCACGCTTCAGAAAATTTACCGTCTACGTCCTCCTCTTTATCTAGGTTCCCTAGCCGTTTGAAATTTTTAACAAAAAATATTAGTGTTTGAAATAAGACCCAGTTTGGAAATATTTTTCAGCAGAAAAACCGTCTTTTGGCTAGGCTTCAAGGCCTCCAAACGGCTATGGCTAGGAAACCATCTGTTTTCCTCTATTCCCTTGAACAACAATTCACCCAAGAATACAACACCATCCTTCACTAGAAATATTTATTTTGGTAGTTTAAGTCGCGCATCATGTGGTTAAACTATGGTGATGCAAATACCAAATATTTCCATCTCCACACTATTCAATGCCACAGCTAGTCCCGCGTGTATACCTTAAAGGATGACACGGGGCTTTGGCTTACTGGTGACCCTTTACTGCATCATATAAATGATGCCTTTCACAAACTTTTTCACGCTACATCAGCTCATATGTGTCCCTCTTCTAGGTGTGAAAGACAATATTCTCAACCCAGCTCTTTTTTAGGAAATGCCCAGTCTCTGACCCAAATTCCCCAACCAGAGGAAAATTTTAAGAATCTTACTGATCTCCCTCCGTTAAAAGCGCAGGGCCCGGATGGCTATCATGCTCTTTTCTTTCAAACAAATTGGTCCAATCTTGGCTTAAGTGTTATTCAAGTAATTCAAGAGATCTTTGAACAACTCATTATCCCGCCTTCGTGGGGTCTAACAAACTTAGTCCTTATCCCGAAAATTGCCCATCCTGAGAAGATCACTCAATTTCGTCCAATTAGTCTCTGTAACACTCTTTATAAGTTGGTCTCCCGGATTATAGTGCACTGACTCAAACCTTACATGGTTGATATTATCAACCCTTGCCAGGCGGGGTTTGTGCCAGGTCATAGAACGAGTGATAATATAATCCTTGTCCAGGAGGTTATTAGGACTTTAATTAAGCGTTGTGGTGGGACAGGGTACATTGCATTAAAATTGGACCTTGAAAAGGCTTATGATCGGTTAGAATGGGACTTCATTCGGGAATCGCTTGAATTCTTTCAGCTACCCTCCAACCTCATCACCCTCATCATGAATATGGTTTCCTCTACTTGTTTTCACATTCTTTGGAATGGAAGTCCCCTTTCCGAAATTGTGCCTACTAGGGGAGTTCAGCAGGGGGACCCGCTTTCCCACTATCTTTTTATCCTGTGTTTAGAACGTCTGTTTGTCCGACTGGAAGAGGCTGTACGCGATAAAATTATTCATCCTATGGCTTTTAGAGGTAGGGTCAGCCTCTCTCATTTGTTCTTCGCTAATGATATCTTTCTTTTCACTAAAGTCACGAGTAGAGACTGCAGACATTTAAATACAATCTTGCAAAACTTTTGTGCCTCTTCGGGGCAGATTATAAGTGCCTCCAAATCTCATATTTGGTTTTCTCCTCGTATCCCCAGATGCTTAAAAGATTAGGTGATTGGCATATTTGGTATACCAACCACGGACCATATCGACACTTATCTTGGAACCCCTATTTTCACTACACGTCGTACAACTAACTCTTATCAATTTCTTGTTGATAAAATCCAGAAACGTATTGAAGGTTGGCAAGCCAAATATCTGACAATGGCTGGCTGCGCCACCCTTATTAAAGCAGCAGTGATAGCCATCCCTATTTATGCTGTGCAAACCACGCTCCTCCCCCAAAAGATTAGTCACTAAATTGACAAATTGAGCTACAAATTCTTATGGGGGGACACCACTTCCCGGCGTGGCTGCCACATGGTCAACTGGGAACTGTTATCTTACCAAAGGACGCGGGGGGATTGGGCATACCCTCAACCCGCCATCAGAATCGAGCGATTCTCATGAACCAGGCTTGGCGATTATATACTAATCCCAATATGCTTTGGGCTCAAGTTATTAAAGTCAAATATTTCCCTCACACCACATGTTTACCAGCACTAGGCGAACAAGAGGGACTCATATTTGGCACTCGCTTTCACTCGGTATTCAATTGCTTCTTGAAGGCATCGCTGGATTGTCGGAGATAGGCATACTATTCGGATTTGGAAGGACCAATGGCTGCCTCAGGGCACACTACATAGCTATATTGAAGGCCCTACCCATATCGAGGAAGAGGATCAACGGGTTAGCTCCTTGCAGACCCATCTCACTTGGAATTTCGATCCATTAAACTTCCCTCTCCCCTCCTCTCTTCAAAATATGATTCAGGGTATCCCTATTGCCCATTTCACGTGACTCCTAGACTCACTTAAATGGCCCCATAATAATGGCACGTGTTTCGTGAAATCGGCCTCCAAATTTCTCTTCCATAAACAAAATGCCCCATTCAGCACTCAGGGTTGTAAATGGATTTGGGCTTTAACCTTTCCTAAAAAAATTCAAGTGTTCATTTGGAAAGCAACGCGTGACAGGCTGCCCAATTGCACCTTCCTCACCATTGGCCGCCCTCATCTAGATGCTCATTATCCTAGGTGTCATCAACCAGAAACAACCATTCACATCTTACGGGATTGTCCCTGGGCAAAAGAGGTATGGAGTCAATCCTCGAGAATTCTGCCCATGTCTTTCTTTCAATTGTCTTTGCAAGATTGGCTCCGAAGTAATGCAACTGCAGAAAAGATTATACTGACTCTTCAACTCCCTTGGCGTATTTATTTTTCGTTTCTCTGTTGGAATTTATGGCTGGCTAGAAATGAAAGGATCTTCAAGGGCCAATCCCGATCCCAACATAGTCTTATATACTCCCCTGTCCAGGTTGCAACGGAATTTCATTTCCTAGCAGGATCTACTAGCTGGCCCCAGATTAGGACTCCACAAATTATATATTGGATGCTGCCTCCTACACCTTTTATTAAATTAAACATTGATGGTAGTGTCGTGCCTAATCCGGGGTTAGCCGGGGCTGGGGGCCTTTTGCGAAATCATTCGGGTGGATGGATAGCTGGATTTTCCCTACACTTGGGACTAGCATCAAATAATATGGCCGAGTTGGCTGCTGTCTGATTGGGTTTGGCGCTCGCGTGGGATATGGGATTTAAATTCATACAGCTTAAACTCAACTCTAGTACTGTGCTAACTTGGTTAACTGCTCATAATGCCACTTATCCTCCTAATATGTTACCTTTAATTTGTGATTGCAGGAACCTCTTGGACCGGAACTGGGTGGTTCGGGTGCTTCACGTGTATCGTGAAGCTAATGCGTGTGCGGATGCTTTGGCAAAGCGGGGAACTCACCAACAACACTTTTTGTCTATATATAGTTCATGTCCCAGTTTTGTAAATGTATGTTATGTAAGGGATTTGGCAGGCCTCAGAGCAACTAGACTATGTGCTCAACGGCTCACTAGTATTGATGTTTAAACTTTTATTATAAATAAGACCCTGTTTCCATCCAAAAAAAAAAAATGTTGGTACTTGGTAGTTAGCAGCCTTTTTAAGTATACAGAGAGAGTCATAACATAAGTTGGTAAACCATAATCTTTAAATGGTATAAAAGACCATAAGCGTGAATGGTACAAAAGTCATACTAATTCTCTATATACTTTGTAGGGTTTAGAGCATCCACAACAGATGTTGTTAAAAAAAAGCCATTTTGCCACACCAAAGACCTACTTTATTATTTTACCACATCATTTTACAACATCTCATTTATCAGATGTTTTATCATTCAATTCTATACATTAAAATAATATTTACTACACATTAAAATAATATATTATCCCCTTCCTATTATCATTAACAACACCGATAGCCACCACCACTGCCACTGTCACTGCCAATAGCCCACAACCCACCACCACCATCAGATCAACCCAAATTGCAGCAAAAAAAAAAAAAAAAAAACCCACAACCAGAGAGAGGCAGAGTGAAAGGCGGACATAGAGGAGAGGGAAGAGGGTGAGATCGGCGAGATCGAGGGTGGCTGAGCGTGGGTGAGATCGAGCTACGCCGTCGTCGTGGGTGAGATCGTTGTCGGAGCTACGTCGTCGTCGCTGGAGCGTGGGTGAGATCGAGCGTGGCTAGAGCATAGGTGAGATTGAGTTACGCTGTCGTCGTGGGTGAGATTGTGGGTGAGATCGCTGTCGGAGCTACCCCGTCTACGCCGTCATCGCTGCCGGTGAACATCCCGAACTAGTCGAAGAGAGAGGGAACTGATACAGGGAGAAGAGAGAGGGAACCGGAGAGTGAGAGAGAAGAGAAAAGAAAAAATGAAGAGAGAGGAGAGAGAAAAGAGAATATAAAACAATTTTTATTTTTGCAACATCTGTCCGTACCGTTGCAAATTTGCAATGGTACTGTAGACATGTTGTATAATTTTTAAGATTTGGCACATCTCATAAAGCTCCATTTTTGTGTTTGGTGTGGCAAATATGCCAAATATTTAGCATTTGGTGTATTTGCCACACCTGCTGTGGATGCTCTTACCAACCGATTAGGTTGATAAAAAAAGTTCCAATAAAAATATTAATATATTTTTTTGGGTTATCTTGGATCCTTCAATGCAACAGTGTGTTCACTGTTGACCCTGCTTTTCAGATCTTAACATGTCTCAAACTTTCTTAAAAAAATTGTAAATCATAAGCCAATTGCCAGATTGGTGAGTATTCGAGTCCCTTTTACTTTAATTTTAGGATAATATATTTTATGCATAAGATGTGTGCATTCCTTCTCATAATTTTTGAGGTCCACATAGTTGTGGGTCATTCACAGTAAAAATGAGTATATATATCTAATGCATGAAATAATTAATATACATTTAGAGCCAAAGAGGCCAATACGAAGAGAGTTTGATTGATTGTCACATTAATACACACAATGTATTAGAACTTTGAAGTAATTTTCTTAATTAGGTAGGGGTGACATAATATATCAATCTGAATGAAAATTAGTTTTTTCACTATTAAATTACTAATTTTTTCAAAAGATTAAGTTACTAAAATATGATAAATTTAATCAACCACGTACTTTTAACATTCCCTTTATATATAGATTGGTCCAAACTCTATGGGTCCGTTTGGATTGAACTTATTGTTCCTGAAACTGAAAACTGAAAACTGAAAACACTGTAGCAAAATAATTTTTAAATGTGTGAATAGTGCCATGGGACCCATTTTAAATATTTTTTATTACGTGAACAGTGCATGCACAGTGCGTGAACAGTGTACGCACTGTTCACAACAGTGTTTTTTGTTTCTCAGAGTCAAACTATGCGGCCAAAAAAAAAAAAAAAAAAAAGAAGGGAAAACGCGGATGAGAGGAAACGTGGACGTGCAACGCGCAATCCAAACGCCCTCTATGTCTGGGGCGTTGCTTGCTTTTACCGTACATGTACTAGCACATGGAGGACCTGCAGGCATCCGGCACAATTACACCAATGGTCTAGTACTGCCTCCCTAAATAACCAAGCTGATGTACCTACAAATTCAGGCATAAGTTTATGCTCAACCTGAATGCAAACGCTAAGTAAACTTGAAGTTTGTTGGTGGAAATGAAGTCAAGTTCATAAATTTATTAGTTACTATTATGACATTAAAATGGTCACAAGAAATGGCTGGAAAGAGTCTCTTCTAATTTTCAGCTGAGAACAAAAAACTGACTAATAAATATAGAGGCAGGTAGTGCTCTTGTACATGAATAGTTTTGTCCATGCCAAAAATTAATTTAGAGAAAGACAGTGTTGGACCTAGAGAATATAAAGTTTCTCATCATCCATCAGCAAGCCATGCAATTACTCTAATTCAATGGTCTCATTAATTCTACATTTATAGCTCAACTTGGTGTAAGATCGATGATAGATCACAACTCACATGCTAGAGGAGTTTGGTGGGTTTTGAACGTAAGAAAGAACCTTTTCTTTATGAGTCCTCAAAATGCAATCAGAAAAGTAGAAAGTGTGAAGTAACAAAAATATATGATTTTGTTGTTGGATCGAACATCACTTATTATAAGGTTGTAAAATACCTAACTTTTCAATGGAATGGGAAGGCTATTTAACCCTCCAAATTAAAACGCCTCCAATGTTTGTCGATGGGACCTTCTGATAGGACATGTTTAAATGCACCTGGTAGCAAATCTCAGGGCTGTTTTACTTTTCGATGCATAATGATGCACTCGTGACTTGCGGCTGAACTAGGATTTTAGTTTAGGTAAGGTAATATTAAAACAAACAAAATCTAACCGATGCCATCTCGGTCTATGAAGTTACCTTACCACAAAAACAAAATCTTTTATTCCACCAAGTTGAATAGAAAAATGAAGACATTTTGGCGAATGGTTAAACACATGATTGACGTATTTAAGGTTGGTGTGAGGGCTTGATCAGACAAGACCGAAAAATGTGTATTAGGTCAACTACATCGGTTCGGCCAATATCTACTTAGGTCGGTGATGCAAGTCGACAAGTCGATATATGAATCCTTAATGTGTCCTAGTAATAGACCATATATTGCATGTAATTTTACTAAGTGATGCCCCATATGTATGCAACCTGGGGGGGGGGGGGGGGGGGATTGATGTCTTGATACATGTCCCCTCAGTTGAATTGAGAGGACAACCAACTTAATGTCTTTGGGGAAGGGATTTCTTGCCAAAACTGGCCCCTCACACATTTATAAAGACCCCTCCATTCTACCAAGTAAAGTGCAATACCTTGAGTCCTTAAGCACTGTTACTCTACCAATTTCATCTCTCTTCTTCTCCCATTGATTTATTGTCTTAACCATTACAGTCTTCTTGGCCAATTCCTAGGTTGCTTAAGACCAAACTAAGGTCTCTCTTTCTTAGCAGGGCGTTGGTCAAGTAGCAGGTATTCATCACTATCTGGGCATCATTGAAGTCTTTGTTGCAGTTTTCTCTCTTCCTTGAAATTTTACCCACCTATAGTTGGTCAAAAAGAATATAAGGTTCATTAATTTTCTAACATTTTTCTATCGGTGAGCATGCATTATCTGGCACCTCATGATTTTTTGTCAAATGTAGCAAAAGTGTCTAAGGGTATTTACACCAAACTCAATACTTGATGTTAGGTTTTAGATCCATGTAAACTAGATTGTTTAATCTAATTAATTAACTAAGTGAATATTTAGGTTTATTATTCAGATCTAGGTTAAAACAATAAAGTCATATCATGTAAAGCAGTAAAAAAGTAAATAATACAACGATATGATGACCTAAGAAAACCAAACCAGTAAAAAATTTGGGGAGAATTTAACCTAGCTATCCTCAAGGTAAAAAGCAAATCCACTACAGAGAATTGAAGTTTACAATATGACTTAGACCACTAACATCCTATTGCTACCACATGTAGAACTTACTGACACGACCACGTGCAAGCTCCGAATTCATGGACTCCTTCATTATTAGGCCTTTGCAACACAAGCACCCACACTTGTGATAAAAAACACAGACTCTTCTGTTTGTGACTCCAAGACCACCCTTGAAGTTTTAGATCGTCAGCACCTTTGATGACTAGAGAAGGCTGCAACTTCTACAACACCAGATCTTGAGATTCTTCAAGCAAATAACATCGGTAGGAGATATGAGAGAGTTTTTTGGGTACAAAACCCTAAATACAAAGGAGGTACACTCTTTTCTCTTTGAAAAGCCTTTTTAAAAATGTGCTTAAGGTTTCCTTTATATACTAGGGGAAGTAAATCTGAAACCCTAATCCTTTATGGGCTTGAACTGCTGTTTGGGCTTAATTAAAATTCTGCAGATATGACTCTCGATCGATTGAACCAGGCAAATTCTAAAATTTTCTTTCTGCAACTTGTTCTTGAATCTTGACTTGAATCACCATGAGTATTGTCTAAAATACCTATAGACTTTAGGATTTATATCTAGACAAGTTTGTATTCACGGTTTGCCAATCGTTCTAAACTTTTAGAACCTAACAATCTCCCCCTTTGGCAATTCGTGACAAAACTTACATATAAAATGAAATGCTCAAATATAAGAACAACCCAATAGAATAAAAATGCCCAAATACAACAAAAATTCTAATCTAAGACTCCTAACCTAGAAGTTGCAAGAAGAGGCAGAAGGTCTTGATCAGAATGTATCCGTCTTTCCTGAAAACACTCAAAAGAACACATCACTGCATGTATGAAAAGAAAGACATATAAACAATAATATGAAACACAATATAAAAACAAAAGTAAATTAACTTTCCCCCAAAGTTAGATACATCAAAAAACTTTTTATATTCTCCTTTAAACAAAACATTTAAAAAACCTTTTTAAACAGGATTCCCCCAAATTTCATTTATTTCTCCCCCTTTTTGTCACGTATTGACAAAGACAACCTAATCAAAAGGTAGACAGAAAACGCAATAGAGAATAAGAGAAAATAGAGAATTAAGGGAACACAAAACAATTCAACTCTATAGAAAATAAAGACAACTCCCCCTATGAAGAGCAAAACAACAAAGGTTAAAAACAAGCTTCTCCCCCTATAAAAATAGGAAAAACAAAACAAGTTTTGAGAAAAAACAGTTTAGGGGAAAATTTAGGAGGTAGGGATAAATAAAAAGACATAAACCAAACTAAAAAAAAAATTGAGGTTACACATGAACACAAATATTCTCTCTTTCAATAAATGCAAACTTGACACTATATGACCCATAAACATATGGTGTTTGAACTCAAATCAAGTAGAGAAAATATTTGCATATTATTATCCATCATATCTCTTTAGAAAAATATTTTCTGCAGTTCACACATAAAAATAGCATATACTAAACTGTACAAAACTCAAACATTAATCAATCAATTTTTAAAACAAGTTGAGTAACCAATTTAGCAAAATGTATGTATGTTATGTGTGAAAACAATGAGAGATATGACTGCAAAACCGCAAGATGGATACAAAAAACAATGCAATGCATGTGAATCCTAAACATAAATGATGCATAAAAAAAATTTGGTCAAAAACTTAGAAACTAAAAATGTTTCAGTTTCAATCGATTGAATACCAATCGAGTCCGGCAAAGAGAAATGATTAAAAATCAAAGGATTTTCGATCGGTCGAAAAACACATTCGATTGATCGAAATTCTGGAAAACTAGATTTTTTTGAAAAACAGTAAAAGTTTTATGTAGAAAACACTCAATCCCAAGAATTTCATGAATGAAATGCATAAGAATGAGTTTAAACGTTTTTCAAAAACATTTATTTTCAACCTAGAACTTCAAAACAAGGTTTTTAATCATCAAAAACACAATTAATTAACCAACCATTAAACATATTTTGCATCAAACACCATAGAAAACATAATTTTGGATGGCCAAACTAGATTCACACACAATTCCATGTACAAAGCTTAGCAAAGAATAACATGTGAAGTGTGTACAACTAGTAAAAGCATGAGATACATGTGGGGTGATATGTAGATAGTAATCAACCACAATTTCTACATTATTCATCACATAAATTTGAAAGTGACTATCATCTAAAGAGTTACATCATATAACTCCCACATCTCCTAGAAAACAAGCTTGCAATCATACTTTTTTTTTTATTTAGCCTTATTGTATACATGCCTTTAATGTAGTTTGCAATTAAGTAATTGCAGGAAATTACTATTCAATTTTTGCAAGGCTCGATTGATTGAAAATTAAACTCGATCGATTGAGAATCGTGGATTAGCAATTTTCTGCAGAATAAAAGGAAAAACCCTAGCTACATTTTACAAGTCTTTGTTGAGTTGTGTGTTGAATCTTTTGTGAGATCTGAGAGGTGTTTACCTTCAAACACACACACAGAGCTATCAAGATCAAGATTCACATCAAGAACTTGATGATTGCTTCAGTTGTTGCATAAAGAACTTTCAAGAAGATCTGAAACCTTTGAGAGGTGTCTCAAAATCACATATAGGAGAACTTGTGGTTGATGTAGATCAAGGAAAGAAGTAGTCCGTGAACTTGAAGCTGTCACGTGGTCGTGGTAGTAAGTTTTCTACAAGAGATAGCAATAGGATGTTAGTGGTCTAAATCTTATTGTACAAACTTCAATTCTTTCATGGTTGATTTGTTTTTATCTTGAGGATAGTTAAGCTAAATCATCCCTAGGTTTTTTACCGGTTTGGTTTTCCTGGGTCATCAGATTTGTTTTACACATATTTGTTTAACCTAGATTTAATAAACAAACTTGTTAATCAACTTGGCTTAACATTAGGTTAAACATATTGTGTTAAGGGGTTTAAAAACTAACAAGTGGTATTAGAGCAGATTAGCTCTTGTGTTAGATCTTTTGATCTAAGAGTTGATCCTTGACCTCTGTTGTCATGAAACACGATCACTCTCTTGTAATCCCTCCACACTTTGATGGGAATAACTATGTCTATAGGAAGGTTAGGATAAAAGCCTTCTTGAAATCTATAGATGAGAGAGTGTGGAACTCCGTTGAATATGGATGGGAGAAACCGACTACTCTTGTTAGTGAATGGTCAACGTCCCAAAAAGAAACAGATGCTTTTAATAGCAAAGCCATGAATGCTATTTTTAATGCTGTATCTATAGAGGAGTTTAGGAGAATCTAAAATGTTGAGGTTACTCATATTGCTTGGAAAATCCTCCAAATTATGCATGAAGGCACAAAGACAGTTAAAATTAACAAGTTGCAACAGTTAACAACTAGATTTGAAAGTATTAGGATGTCTGAAAATGAAAGTTTTGATGAATTCTATGCTAAACTTAATGACATTGTTAATTTTGCATTTAATTTGGGTGAAATTTATGATCAACCTAAGATTGTTAGGAAGATTCTTAGATCCTTAACTGAGGAATTTAAACCCTTAACTGAGAACTTTAGACCCAAAGTAATTGTCATTACTGAAAGTAAGGATGTGGACTCTATCCCTGTTGATGAGCTTGTAGGATCTCTTCAGTCCTATGAGTTTGACCTACCCAAAAAAAACAAATCCAAATCAATAGCTCTTAAGTCAGTTGATGATGTTGATGATAATGGATTTGATGATGAACTCTCTTCTATAGAGATTGCATATCTTGCCAAGAACTTTAGAAGCTTTCTCAGGAATAACAATAGAAGGGCAAGAGATAGAAACAATGCTGAACCTAAGAACTTTAAGAAAAACAAATCAACTAAAATCAATAATGCTAATAAATCAAAAGAAAAGGTTGGTCAATCTTCTAGTAATTCTCTAGGTCAATAATGTTTTGGTTGTCAAGAGTATGGTCATGTGAAATCTAAATGTCCCTCCACACTTTGATGGGAATAACTATGCCTTTTGGAAGGTTAGGAGGAAAGCCTTCCTGAAATCTATAGATGAGAAAGTGTGGAACTCCGTTGAATACGGATGAGAGAAACCGACTACTCTTGTTAGTGAGTGGTCAACATCTCAAAAAGAAGCAGCCACTTTTAATAGCAAAGTCATGAATGCTATTTTTAATGTTGTATTTATAGAGGAGTTTAGGAGAATCTCAAATGTTGATGTTGCTCATATTGCTTGGAAAATCCTCCAAACTATGCAAAAAGGCACAAAGACAGTTAAAATCAACAAGTTGCAGCAGTTAACAACTAGATTTGAAAGTATTAGGATGTCTGAAGATGAAAGTTTTGATGAATTCTATGCTAAGCATAATGACATTGTTAATTCTGCATTTAATTTGGGTGAAATTTATGATCAACCTAAAATTGTTAAGAAAATTCTTAGATCCTTAACTGAGGAATTTAGACCCAAAATAATTTGCATTATTGAAAGCAAGGATGTGGACTCCACCCCTATTGATAAGCTTGTAGGATCTCTTTAGTCCTATGAGTTTGACCTACCTAAAACAAACAAATCCAAATCAATGGCTCTTAAGTCAGTTGATGATGTTGATGATAATGGATTTGATGATGAACTCTCTTCTACAGAAATTGCATATCTTGCCAAGAACTTTAACTTTCTCAAGAATAATAATAGAAGGGCAAGAGGTAGAAACAATGTTGAACCTAAGAACTTTAATAAAAATGAACCAACTAAAATCAATAATGCTGATAAATCAAAAGAAAAAGTTGGTCAATCTTCTAGTAATTCTCTAGGTCAACAATGTTTTGGTTGTCAAAGGTATGGTCATGTGAAATTTGAATGTCCAACATTCTTGAGATCAAATGGTAAAGCTATGGCTATAACCCTTAGTGATGAAGTTTTTGATCACGAGTTTGGAAGTGATAAAGATGGAAACTTCTTTGCTTTCACTTCTACAGCTATAATTAATGAAAGTGATTTGGTTGAAGAGAACCCTTCTGATGGGGAACTCTCTGAGTGTGCTGACTTGCAAGAAGCTTATAATAAGCTATGCAAGGTTGCTGCAAAGGATGCAATAAGTGTGGATTTAGGGCTAAAGAAGATAGCCACTCTTGAACATGAAAAGAAAAACTTGTTGTTGAATTTGCTTGATGCTAATGAATTGGTTAATAAGGTGAAGACTGAAAATATAATGTTGATTGATAAGATTAAGAACCTAGAACTAGAATTATCTGTTGCTAGAGAACAAACAAATAGGTCTGCTAGTTCTAAACTTGATCACATGTTGAGTATTCAGAAGTTTCCCTTAGACAAATCAGGTTTAGGTTTTGTTGATAGCATCTTTGTATTTGAAACTCATTCCACAAACTTTGTTTCTTCTTCTGAACCTTCTAAGATAGAGGTTGTCAAACCAAAAGAAGATGACCACTCTTGAACATGAAAAGAAAAACTTCTTGTTGAATTTACTTGATGCTAATGAATTGGTTAATAAGGTGAAGACTGAAAATATAATGTTGATTGATATGATTAAGAACCTAGAACTAGAATTATCTGTTGCTAGAGAACAAACAAATAGGTCTTCTAGTTCTAAACTTGATCACATGTTGAGTATTTAGAAGTTTCCCTAAGACAAATCAGGTTTAGGTTTTGTTGATAGCATCTTTGTATCTGAAACTCATTCCACAAACTTTGTTTCTTCTTCTAAACCATCTAAGATAGAGGTTGTCAAACCAAAAGAAGATGACCACTCTTGAACATGAAAAGAAAAACTTGTTGTTGAATTTGCTTGATGCTAATGAATTGGTTAATAAGGTGAATACTGAAAATATAATGTTGATTGATAAGATTAAGAACCTAGAACTAGAATTATCTGTTGCTAGAGAACAAACAAATAGGTCTGCTAGTTCTAACTTTGATCACATGTTGAGCATTCAGAAGTTTCCCTTAGACAAATCAGGTTTAGGTTTTGTTGATAGCATCTTTGTATCTGAAACTTATTCCACAAACTTTGTTTTTTCTTTTGAATCATCTAAGATAGAGTTTGTCAAACCAAAAGAAGATGTTCCTGCTTCTAGGAAGATTAGGGTTGATCTCAAAAAGTTTAAGCTTAAAAATTCTAACCTCCCTAAGGACAAGAAACATGATAGACCTTTGCGGGTTTGTCATTTTTGTGGAAAAGCTGGGCAAACTCGCCCAAACTATTTCAAGTTGCAAGTTGCAAAGTGAGCAAATAAGCAAAAAGTTTCTGTGCCTCAAGCACAAAATCCTATGGTACTTATTGGTGAATTGGTAAAGGCTTTAAACCTTTATACCAATGTTGGAGTTGCTCATCATTCTAATATGAATAATAACTTCAAAACCAAAGTTGCATCTAAGAGTTTATGGATGCAAAAGGCTCAATCCAATTGAGCCTTTCTGACATTGTCCTTGTACTTCATCTCAAAATCCTTTGTGACCATTTTCTTGATATTTTTGTTTTCTTTTGTTTTTAGGATTTGCATTGCATTACATTCATGCATTTCATATTAGGTTGTTTTTCAATCGATTGAGAGTTGTACCTGCAGAATTTTAATTAAGCCCAAACAATAGTTCAAGCCCATAAAGGATTAGGGTTTCAGATCTACTTCTCTTAGTATATAAAGGAAACCCTAAGCACATTTTTAAAAAGGCTTTTCAGAGGGAGAAAAGTGTGCCTTCTTTGTATATGGGGTTTTGTACCCAAAAAGCTCTCTTATATTTTCTACCGGTGTTATTCCTTGAAGAATCTCAAGATCCAGTGTTGTAAAAGTTGCTGCCTTTTCTAGACATCAAAGGTGCTGATGATCTAAAGAAGGCAGCAATTTCTAAAACACCAAATCTTGAGATTATTCAAGGAATAACACCGGTAGAAGATATGAGATAGCTTTTTGGGTACAAAACCCTAGATACAAAGGAGGCACACTCTAATCTCTCTGAAAAGCCTTTTAAAAAACGTGCTTAGGGTTTCTTTTATATACTAGGAGAAGTAGATCTAAAACCCTAATCCTTTATGGGCTTGAACTGCTGTTTGGGCTTAATTAAAATTCTGCAGATACGACTCTCGATCAATCGAGCTTGTCTCTCGATCAATTCAAACCAGGAAAATTTTGAAATCTTCTTTTTGCAACTTACTTGTTCTTGAATCTTGACTTGAATCACCTTGAGCATTGTCTAATAATACCTATAGACTCTAAGATCTATATCTAGACAAATTTGTGTTCACAGTTTGCCAATTGTTCTAAACTTTTAAAACCTAACACTTGAGCACTGTTATTCTACCAATTTCATTTCTCTTTTTCTCCCATTGATTTATTGTCTTAACCATTACAGTCTTCTTGGCCAATTCTTGGGTTGCTTAAGTCCAAACTAAGGTTTCTCTTTCTTAGCAGGGTGTTGGTCAAGTTGCAGGTATTCATCACTATCTTGGCATCATTGAAGTCTTTGTTGCAGTTTTGTCTCTTCCTTGAAATTTTACCCACCTATAGTTGGTCAAAATGAATATAAGGATCATTTATTTTCTAAAAATTTTCTATCGGTGAGCACACATTATCTGGCACCTCATTATTTTTCGTCAAATGTAGGAAAAGTGTCTAAGAGTATTTACACCAAACTTAATACTTGCTAACGTGACACACACTTATGCAATCTAATCCTAACTATTCGAGGTATTACAAATGTCTAGTTGTTGGATTTATTATTATGTTATTTGTAATTGCTCCAATTATGAATGGTCATTTTGAGATGTAGATATAATATACATGTGGCCAGCATTTTCTCGAATTGTGATAAGTGTTATTAGTGCCAATCATGGTAATACCCCAGATTATTTTAGATTGGATTATAAAAGTATATGCTACATAGGCATGTGTCTCATGTTAGGCTTATACTATATTGACTTGGATTATGTAAATGATTACACGGAAATTTAATTGCAATTTGTCCTTTTGAAGTGTAGCACAAATATGACTAAATTTCTCCAAGTTATGACACGTCTTCTCTCGACAACAAGAAGTGGAAAGGGTTGAAGGCAATTTGAGCATTGTAATTACCCTCAACTTTAGGGGGGAAAAGTATAAATTGCACTAATTTCTCCTATAATATTAATAATGTTCTTGAGTAGCTGGGCATGAAGCTTAACCAAACAAGTTAGATGAATAAACTGTGAGCTTATTTCAAAATTAATTCACATAGTCGTATAATTTATAATTAACTTGGTGCTTAGCTAAACTTTGACTATAGTTTCTGTTTTTTGTTTTTAATGTTTTCTTGATAGGTTGAACCCAAACTCACCCATTTGGAGGAACTGAAGGCGCCGTCAAGAGGGAATACAAAGAAGCATTCACGCCTTTATTTTTATTTTATTTTATTTTTTATAAAAAAAAATAGTGCCAACCGTATTACAATTTGCCATATTAGTGCAACATATTTATGTGTAACAATATAATGTTATATCTTTAACGTAATAATAATAATTAAGTGGTTGTGTGTGTGCATATAAAAGTGGTTGTGTATATGTGTATATATATATAAGTGGTTGTGTACAATTTGGCAGCTTGATTGTGGTTCTAAAGTATTTAATACTTAAGTGGCAGCTTGATTACAACTTTAATGCTTGATTAAAATTTTCATATAAGGATCATCGTGGCCAAAGTTTAACATAAGTTACATAATTTTCTTTTTGAAGCCATTTTATTTGCAAAAACACAACCAATTATGTATGAGTTCCTTCTCAAAAAAAAAAAAAAAAAAATTATGTATGAGTTAAGTGAAGAAATTTGAATCTTACATGTCTCCATAGGAAATACCATGATAAAGTGTCAATTGAGCTACAAGTTCTTGGCAAGAAGATATTCCTGCCAAGAGCTCTACATGAATCATGACTTACCGGAACATGTGTAATCTTCCTAATGTAGGTTGAAGCATAGTGGATTTCAGTTAGCTTAATTGGTAAAGACTCGGATGGTTGAATAAGAGATTTGAGGTTCAATCTTCGCTTACACAAAAAACTGATTGGTGTCTTGGTCTAATGATAAAAAGCTATCATCAAAAGCAGACGTCATAGGTTAAAATTCTCTAAAAAAAAATGTTGAAGCATAAGGCTCCAATTTTTTTTGGAGCCAAGTTTTGTTTTATAATTCTCAATTTATTATATAATAAGTTGTTATTGATTTTCACATATTCTCATAATTGACATCATTTTGTTGTCTAACGTTGATAGTTTCCTCACTCATAAATTGTTGAAAAGGTTTGTATATGTGCCCATTTTGGCATTGTTACAAGAAGTAGGACTTCAATTGTAGTGTTATACTAATCGAGCTTTTGATGGAAGTTTGGCAATATATAACTCTCTTTTTTTTTTTTCTTTTTTTTTTTTTGTCTTTTTTCCTTTTAATAATTTGATAGTTGGGGAGAGGAATTTGAACCCTAAAAGTCCCTGTTGAAAATACTAGAAAATGTTAGTTGAGCTACAAGGCTCTTGGTTTTATAATATATAACTTTAATTGAAAAGGCTTTTAGCATTTTAAGTGAGATAAATTACAATGAATAACCTTTTAAAGTTCTAGGTTAATAAAGTACGAATAGTAAATTATAAACTTGAAAAAAAAAATCTAAATTTAGTTCTTGTCCTTCAAATTCTAACTCTGGAAATTTATGCTAAAATGTTAAAGGTTCTTAAACTATTTTTCTAGTGGTGCTAACCTCTCATTCTGCCCCATGTGACTTTTTCCTGATTCAAAGAGGTGACACGATAAGAATGAGTTTTGCTTACCCCCACTTGTTTGATTGACTTGTCCCATCTAGCCCTAAATGTGTGTGAGTGTGTGTATACTTTCTATGAGTATCCCTAAAACAATTCTTAGCATTTTCATAACTATGCTTCATTAATGTTGCCGTCACCTCGTTAAGGATGACAAATTACCTCTAACTTACTTTATTATTATCACGTGCTAAATTTTTTTTTTCAAGTCCAAAGTGGAGGTGGAATTGGAATGAGGCACTCGTAATCTAATCCCGTCTCATTCTGTTGCCATTGTTAGCAGGACTTGGACCCTTCTTTTTTATATATATATATGTTGAGAATTTTAGAATAGGACCATTTTTAGAATCTTAGATTGAGAATTCCAGACCCAAGAAACAAATCAGGCTCTTTATCTTCAGCTGCAATAAAATAAAAGAAATGAATAAATAGGAGAAGATGATGCCGATGATGAGAATTGACAAGTGCGAATGTGGGCCTGAACCTTTACGTTGGTATGACATGCCCATGACGCGCTCCTGAGTCCCTGCCCGCAACCTTTTTAATTTTTTATTTTTAAGTCCCTGCCCACAACCTAGGTTACCTAGATAGGTGGTTCCAATTTAATATAGAAGATGGTTTTGCTTGATACTAGTGTGAAGTAATTACTGTATAATGGGTTATGCGGTTGCAACAATAAAACATATATTCTATGGTTATGTATAATGCATATGATCAATTATACCCTTAGACACTTGTAACTTTCTTTTTATTGTCACACAACTCATTATGTAGCAATAAAAAAATTTGCTTTACAATTTTAATTTTAGTAGTGTGTTTAGATGGTAGGATTTGGGCACATAAATTTGGATTTGGGTAATTAAAATCCAAATATCTTAGATAGTATATAAAGGGTTAAGAATTTGGATTTGACAAATCCACCAAGAATTTTAAATCTCAAATTCCTGAATTTGAAATAACCTCTAAACTCATACAATTTTAAAAGTCCATAAGGCATACTTCAACATTCATAAATTTGGAATTAAAGTATTTTAAATCCATCACTTTAAAAATCAAATTCTAGTATCCAAATGCAACATAGGGGTATTTGGAAAATTCTTTTTCATAATTGTGGTAAACTGTTATTAATGGATAAAAAAAATAATATTAATAGTCCAAATAAAAATTGTGGAGTCAGAATTTGGCAACCGCGGCCCACTTTATATTAAGCCCAAGGCCCACGCCGAGGAAGAAGAAATGTCCGAGGACAAAAGAAACAAGTTCAAGGTGCCCTGAAACATCGCCGAGGACGATCTTGTCCTTGGCGAACCAAGATCACAGAAGGGAAGAGTGGCATGCCATCAAAGGCAGCCTCCTAGAGCATCCCAAGGAAAAGGACAGGTACAATGGGTCAGCCATGGGAGCACGGTGGGGAGCAATTCAAGGAGAAACTGTCACCTCCGCATTAAATGCCCACAACTAACGTCCTGGCCGCATTAATGAGAAAATAACCTCTGAACAATGCTACCTCAGTTACTGCAACTCACAAAATGCCAGAGAAGATATCTGATGGGACAGACACTTAAGTATAGGCTTGGATGATCAACAAGTGGAAGGCCAAGATCAACTGGAATAGGGTATATAATGTAAGGGATCCTCCAAGAAGGGGGGGGGGCACTGTAACAATCTCAAGAACTCCTATAATCATTATCATCCAATATATAAAAGAGAAGGGCTCCTCGGATGGTGCCGAGGACAAACATTCTATGATAAACTCATTTCATCTCTGTTTGATTGTCACGAATATCATATTAACTGTTGTCCATGCACTAAAGTTTGGCTCTTTTACCCACTCTTTACAAATTCATTATATTGGGCTAGTTGGGTTTGAGCCCATTCATCCAGCAGAAGAAGTGCTCAAATCCAGTCCCTATAATTGACGCCGTCTGTAGGAAAGAACTTGTGCATTAGTGAGTGCAACGAGTAATCATGGTAGGATCAAGCTCCCATCAGTAAGAGTCCTTGAAGAGGGTCATTTTGGCGGTGGTGCATGCTAAACGAAAGCTTCCCCTCTATTTCCAAGAACACACACGTAGTTATTGTCATAACTCAACTTCCGCTCAAGTCTACACTTCGAAGTACTTATTACGCGGGGAGGATTGCTAAATGGGGCACAGTCCTAGGGGCTTCTGACATCAAGTATACACCCCGTATCTCTGTCAAGGGGCTGGTTCTCGCGGGTCTAGTAGCCCGGTTCGCTGAATCCCCAATGGAGATAGAAGCCGAGAATCAAGGCATGGATGGAAAATCGGTTGGCACCATCTCCCTGCAAAAACTTCTATTCCGGAAGGAATATGTTGATATCTTGTAATCTTTTGATGCAGTTAAACGAAACCTTAGCCATGTCGGGTCTTCGGACCTCCTGCTTTGGGAAAATCAACACGCACTGGCAACATTCTTTGATGGTTGCACAGCCTGCAGTATAGAGCACATGGTTATTTTCCTAGTTGTTTCTACATAGTTAACTTATTTAAAGTTAGCGGCTGAGCGCTACTGTCGGTTTTTGTTAAAGTCAGAGTGACAATTTTTTCGTTACTATCAACAGCATCAACCTTAAGCCCCATTGGAGGGAAAAATAACAACATACCCATTCAGGAAATAGTCATTGCAGAGAAAGAAAAGATTCATAAAGTAAAAACTGTAGCCTTTTTTATTAAATAAAGGAAAGGTACATCATATACAAAGCGGCTTAGGCAGGTTTGTTTTAAAACTAACTATAAAAAGAGAAAGCCCATGGGAATGGTAGATTCACAATCTTGTTCTAGCAGCAATCGAGCCAGTATAGATGGTACCGGCGATGAGAAAGAAGAAGAGGCAGAAACACTAGATGGACCTATTTTCCCTAACTGCAAGATGTTCTGCTATCAAGGCTGAGAAATAGAAAACCCGTTTATCCTTGTCCTTGCTGATTTGCTTGATCAACCCTGGGTCGCTTTCGCATTTATGCACACATAATATATGCTGCCAGGTGAGACCTGACTTTGTCGCACCAAAAATCTGATGCGATCTACACCTGCTTTGGTTCTTGGCTGAAGGAGGAGGGCCCCCTTTCTTTCTCGGATGAAAGGTAGTGACATCTTTGGCCTCTGTTTCCTTTGCCTCAATTGCGTCATCCTGGATCTTGTAGGCATCCTTGGTTTTTGAGGGGGGCTTGGTTTCCTTCCCCTTGCCTTTATTCGCAGCCACCTCATTCCCTAGGCCATGATCATGATCTTGGCAAGATCCTTGGGAATGCCTGAAGGGCTGAGAACTTGAGATTCCTGCAGAACTCAAGGATTTGTAAATGAGGAACAACGATTCCCCCAGGGTGCCTTATATAGAAGGCGAAATCTAGTGGAAATTAATCCGCACGAGATTCAAAGAAAGAGTTACAAGCAAAATAAATCCCGCCCAATTCCCAAAGAAATCATCAGCCGTTGGATCTGCGTCACTTCATAAAGATATTAATGAGGGCGCGCCTCGCGTACCGAAATGTCAAGAACCCAACTTGAAAAGTTAAAAGACGTCTCGTAATCAGAAGCGGCAAAAAATAGGCGCGATGGGGCTACTATCACATGTGGGGGTGAAAGGCCAAGAAGCCCATGTCCATGCCTGTGTTGGGTCAAGGGCTCAATCCGAGAAAGAACCCCTCCTCAGCAAGGCAAGGCCGATGCCGTTATCACTCTAGAGGCAAACTTCCTAACGCTGAGGACAAGGTCCTTCACTCCAAGCAATAATGATGAAGTACTAGACAAAACCAAGGTCTTGCATGGTTCTCGAACTCAAACCTGTGGGGAAACTAGTTACTTCAAAAAAATCTAAGTAATAGACAGAACCAAGGTCTTGCATGGTCCTCAGACTCAAACCTGTGGGGAAACTAGTTACTTCAAAGGAATCTAAGTACTAGACAGAACCAAGGTCTTGCATGGTCCTCGGACTCAAACCTGTGGGGAAACTAGTTACTTCAAAAGAATCTAAGTACTTGACAGAACCAAGGTCTTGCATGGTCCTCGGACTCAAACCTGTAGAGAAACTAGTTACTTCAAAATAATCTAAGCACTAAATAGAACCAAGGTCTTGCATGATCCTCGGACTCAAACCTCTGGGGAAACTAGTTACTTCAAAAGAATCTAAGTACTAGACAAAATCTAGGTCTTGCATGGTCCTCAGACTCAAACTTGTGGGGAAACTAGTTACTTTAAAAGAATCTAAGTACTAGACAGAACTAAAGTCTTGCATGGTCCTCGGACTCAAACCTGTGCGGAAACTAGTTACTTCAAAAAAATCTAAGTAATAGACAGAACCAAGGTCTTGCATGGTCCTCAGACTCAAACCTGTGGGGAAACTAGTTACTTCAAAAGAATCTAAGTACTAGACAGAACCAAAGTCTTGCATGGTCCTCGGACTCAAACCTGTGGGGAAACTAGTTATTTCAAAAGAATCTAAGTATTAGACAGAACCAAGGTCTTGCATGGTCCTCGGACTCAAACCTGTAGGGAAACTAGTTACTTCAAAATAATCTAAGCACTAAACAGAACCAAGGTCTTGCATGATCCTCGGACTCAAACCTCTAGGGAAACTAGTTACTTCAAAGGAATCTAAGTACTAGACAAAACCAAGGTCTTGCATGGTTCTCAGACTCAAACCTGTGGGGAAACTAGTTACTTCAAAAGAATCTAAGTACTAGACAGAACCAAGGTCTTGCATGATCCTTGGACTCAAACCTGTAGGGAAACTAGTTACTTCAAAAGAATCTAAGTACTAGACAGAACCAAGGCCTTGCATGGTCCTCGGATTCAAACCTGTGGGGAAACTAATTACTTTAAAAGAATCTAAATACTAGACAGAACCAAGATCTTGCATGGTTCTCGAACTCAAATCTGTGGGAAAACTAGTTACTTCAAAAGAATCTAAGTACTAGACAGAACCAAGGTATTGCATGGTCCTCGGACTCAAACCTGTGGAGAAACTAGTTACTTCAAAAGAATCTAAGTACTAGACAGAACTAAGGTCTTGCATGGTTCTCGGACTCAAACCTCTGGGGAAACTGGTTACTTCAAAAGAATCTAAGTACTAGACAGAACCAAGGTCTTGTGGGGAAACTAGTTACTTCAAAAGAATCTAAGTACTAAACAGAACCAAAGTCTTGCATGATCCTCGGACTCAAACCTATGGGGAAACTAGTTAATTCAAAAGAATCTAAGTACTAGACAGAACCAAGATCTTGCATGGTCCTCGGGCTCAAACCTATGGGGAAGCTAGCTACTTTGAACACCTATCTAAGCGGCGAACAAGATCCAGAATGGAACCTGACTCCTTGGATCACCTGCCCTACCCGTCCATGAGCATCACTTAAGGCACTTCAAGGCTTGAATTAAAAGTTGCATGATGAATTTAACATCCCTAATTGTTCGATTAATAAAGGATAGAGCACACTACTAAGGATATTCAAGTGTTAGTAAAAGCATGAAGACATAATAAATAATTGGCCATTATCCTTAAAAGAAATGAGCAAATTCCATTACCAAAAGGGTCAGTTACATTACAAAAGTTCAAGTACATTAAAAAAGAAAAAAAAAAGGAAACAACAATTGAAGCAAAGTACGAACAAATAAAAACAGCCTATTTCTTCAACTTTGTGGTCACTTTGTCCTTAGAAGGTTGTTGAGAAGCTGTATCAGAGGCTGGAGGATCCTGGCTCGGGAGAATGGCTTCAGAGGGCTCAGCAAGGAAGACTAAGTTTGACGCCATTTCGGTAGGAGGAGCTTGAGGGTCGGCTGAGGGCTTCGCCACCTCTTGGGGTGCTTCCTGGTTGCTAGTTATCTCTTTCTCTAACACCCCAGAGTGCTCAGCCTCCTCGACGGACTGGTCAAGGGGAGCAGGAACATTGCTGACTCCCTTTTGGCCTGCCTCAGCTGCTTTAGAGGCAATATCAGCTTCAGGGCCAGCAGAAGCAAACTCTTGGATGGCAGGAGGGAGGTACACATTCTCCACCTTCCACAGATTGGATGAAGCCTCAACCCCAGCTTGCTTAAGGGCTTCATTCCAAGTCTGGGAACAGTAGAGCCTGTATACCCCAGGTACTTGAGCCTTAAGAGTAGCCTCAGTCTCAGCCACTCCTGAGGCAAAAGCCTCCTCCTCGGCCTACTTCTTAGAGCTTTCAGCCTCTGTTCTGGCAAACTCCGCCTCTGTTTTGGTCCTCAAGGCTTCATCTTTGGCCCACTCTGCGACATTCTTGGCCCCCACTGCCTCGGCTAACTTCTTCTTCAAATCAGTGATGTGCTCTTTGGCAATCTTCAACTGATCCTCAGTTTCATGTAGGCGCCTCGTTTGGTCTTTGGCCTGTTTTTGAACGATGGCTAGGCCTGATTCAGCGCTATGTCTGGCCCTTGTCATCTCCTTCAGATCTTCCCTCGCCTTCACGAGGTTGGCTTTGGAGTTTTTATGGTTCCGAGCAGCATCCCAGCGCTTGTCACACTCGAGATCCAAGGCCTTGCTCTGCTCGTTAGTTGTCTCTTCCAACCTATAAGTGGCCTGGACAACCTGTCGATTAAAACAAACACACAATTAGTTGGAAACCAAAAAACAAAAATCAGCGGAGTCACGAGAGTTAGATATCTTACCATACCCAAATACCTTTTAAGACTGAGGAAGACCTCCTGCCACTTCAAACTCCCCAACTCGGCCATATCGCCGGGGAGTAGCAAGGCCCTCTCCAGCGCATCGGCCACAGAAGTGCCTTCACCCCCGCGGAAATCCCTGATGGAGGCGTTGTCCATCAAGGGATCCCCATGAAGCATTGGGTCAAAGAGCTAGGCCTAGGGCTCAGATGGTGTGGCGATTTCTTTTTCTTGGCCTTGGTGCCCAATTTTTAATTGCTTTGAAGCTCGTTGGGCTTCATCTTCCTCCTGAGAGGAGCGAGACCTCCCCCCATCCATTGGATCCTTGCCTTTGGAAGCCCTTTTTCTTTTTGGGTCGGCGGGCTCAGATCGAGGAGGCAGAGTCAGCTAAGGAGGAGAAGGAAGTTCGGATTGCGTGGAAGATGACCTGGTCTGAACAGGCTAAAACGTAGATGGAGGAGGAGGAAGCTTGGATTGTGGCTTCCCCGGCGCGTCCTTCCCTGGTTAGCCCTCAATCAGATCGAGCAGGCTGGTTGGAAGCTTTCTCTTAAAACCCATATCGGCCTGAGAACAAGTTCCTGCTGATGAAAAATCCGTTTTAGTCAAATTGGGGTCGCCCAAGTTGCCAGAGGGATTCTCGGACGGATTAACTTGTTCAAAAACGTTAAATTCGTCCTCAGACGGACCCAGATCAGCAACCTCCTCTTCTCTTTCTGCTCTTCCTCCCTCGGCCTTTGCAGCTTGATGAGATGAAAAAGGGCCTGCCAATGGAACGCCTTCAGGAACAGGAGATCCTTCAGGAATCAAGAACCCGTGCTCTACTATGGTGATTCTGTGAAGCCGAGGATCTTTAGCTCTAATCATGTACTTCGGAGCCGAGAATGATTTTTGGAGGGTATCGTACCCGAGGATCTTATGAGTGGCTCTGATTTGGTTGTCAGCTTCGTTCACAAAAACCTCTGCCCTAAGGATTGTTTCTAGATCTTCTCGGTTGACCAAGTGAAAGTATCGTTCAAAGGCGTGCGGATCTGTAAAAGAGAAAAGCACATTCATATTAGCAACCGAACAATACAAATTGTCATGATATGAAAGATCAACCCTCTCCTACTCTGAATATCCCACCTAGTGCCCCCTCCTTCGTCGGATAATGTAGGCCGTCGTGCCACTCCCCGGACACGATGAGAAAGTCCTTAGTTAACCCCTTGCTGGACTCAGGGAGGCACTGAATAAGCCGAACCTTATCATCCCTCGTCTTCATATAGTAGGATTTACCCTTTAAGTGTTGGAGGTTATAACATCAGTTTACATCATGATGGGTTAACCTCAACCCCATCTTCTTGTTTAAGGCGTCCACACAACCCAGGATCCTAAACACATTGGTGGCGCATTGGGTGGGAGCTAATCGAAAATGCCTAAAGTGGTCCCTCATCACCGGCCCCATAGGGATTCTCATACCACTTTCAAGGAAAGCGATTATGGGAATCATTACTTCACCCTCCTTCCTCCTGATATACCACTCCTTTTCTTCACAGTACCTCAAACCTACGTTACTGGGTATCCTATAATCGGCAATGAATTTCTCCATTGTCTCTTCAGACTCAACCAACTTCTTAAACCTACCCATCCCTAGGAAAGGCTAAAGGACTCGGGAAAATGGACGAAAGAAAGAGAGAAAATGCGGATTAAAGGAAGAAGAAGACTTACAGAAATGAGGAAAAGGTCCTCGGAAAGGCTTTTTATGCTGAAAAGAGACGTAAGTCTAGTTGAAGACCTAACCGAATTCAGGGTATGTACGCAATAACTCTTGAATGCGAACGTAGAAAGGCAAATCGGTTTAAATGGGTATTTATACCCCCAATTAAAGAGGACTGTGCGGGTTTCCCGCCCATAAAGGCGAAAAAACCCCCCGCCGTTAGATTACCATCACACTATTGAATGTGGGGAGTATAATGAGGGCGCGCTCCGTATACCGAAGGAACGTGCCCTAGACAAGTGAAGAGACTCTGGCACTGACAGAGGATAAGACTTGACAAGCCATAACAGAGGCCCGAAGACATCAAAATCCTCCTCCCCGTCCGAGGAGCCAAACAACAGGATTTTGAAGGGTTATTGTGGGGTCAAAGAATTTGGCAACCGCGGCCTACTTTATATTAAGCTCAAGGCCCACGTTGAGGAGGAAGAAATGTCCGAGGACAAAAGAAACAAGTTCAAGGTGCCTTGAAACATCGTCGAGGATGATCCTGTCCTCGACGAACCAAGATCACAGAAGGGAAGAGCGGCATGCCATCAAAGGCAGCCTTCCGGAGCATCCCAAGGGAAAGGATAAGTACAATGGGTCAACCATGAGAGCACAGTGAGGGAGCAATTCAAGGACAAATTGTCACCTCCGCATGAAATGCCCACAACTAACGTTCTGGCCGCATTAATAAGGAAATGACCTCTGAACAATGCTACCTCGATTACCGCAACTCACAAAATGCCAATGAGGGTATCTAATAGGACAGACACTCAAGTATAGGCTTGGAAGATCAACAAGTGGAAGGCCAAGATCAACTGGAAGGGGGTATATAATGTAAGGGATCTTTTAGGAAGGGGGGACACTGTAACAATCTCAAGAACTCCTATAATCATTGTCATCCAATATATAAAAGGGAAGGGCTCCTCGGATGGTGCCGAGGACAAACATTCTATGATAAACTCATTTCATCTCTGTTTGATTGCCATGAACACCATATTAACTGTTGTCCATGCACTAAAGCCTGACTCTTTCACCCACTTTCTACAAATTCATTGTATTGGGTTAGTTGAGTCTGAGTCCATTCATCCAGCAGAAGAAGTGCTCAAATCTAGTCCCTACAAAAATTATTACAAGTTGAGAAATGTTAACGGATGCCCTTAGGATAATGGTTAATAATCTATTTAAAGAAATTTTTTATGGGAAAAGAAAAAAAAAATTAATGTTTTGATAGTTTTTTCCATTTCTCATAAAAGTGGTATCAAAACTTTCCTAAAATAGATTGTTAACTATTGTCCTAAGGGCACTCGTTAATATAACCCTTAAAAGTTTATTAATTAAATTATTGTGAAAAATATTTTTTTTTTAAATTATTATTTTTACATAATTACTCTAAATTTTTTTTTTTTTTAGGAAGAATTACTCTAAAAAATTTAGACAAGGATTTTATGTTTGTACTAATATGGCAGGTGTCGGTTTTATAAGGGGCAGATCGAACAAAATGAATAATTCGTACTTCCTCCGTACCAAAACTATATTCATAACTAAAGTCTAAATACATTGGATGGTGCAACAACAACAGTAACTGTTTGGAACAAGGGAGTCAATACCATACCGGAGACTGTACCGATTTGGCCAGCGGTACGATATATTTCGGATACCGGTCAATACCGGTGTACCGTTTCGGGTTTACCGCTATTTTTTATATTTATATATATATATATATATATTTATATGTATGTGTGTGTGTGTGTGTGTGTGTTATAATAAATATAAAAGTTTACCATAAAACATTTCCTCAATTCAGAATTAATTATTCATAGTTTTAGACTTTAGTATCAATTAAAAAAAAAAACACAATATAAAAATAGAAAGCTTAAAAGTTACCATTGCATACTAAGAAAACAAATAATACTAATAAGTTAATGCAAATAAGTTACCATTCTGTCCTAACAAAAATTCAAAAATTACAAAACTTAAAAAAAAAAAAAAAAATTTCTGTACCGGCCGGTATTACCCGAAATTGGCCGGTACGGCCGGTATTTTTTCCGGTACGAAACAGGGGAGTTATGTGTACCGGTATCCTTGCCGGTACGGTACGGAATCGACTTCCTTGGTTTGGAAAAAGCAAGTTCGAAGCTCTAAAATCAAGGAGTTTCTTCTTAAAAAATTTTAAAAAAATATATAGTTATTTTAGGATTACAATTTATTACCGCTCTAATTTTCACAACTATCTTATGTAGGCAATTACACATTACATTTATATAGATATATCACCATATTTTTTTTTACAACTCATAGTTAGTGATATTGGATAGTTATGAAAATAAATATGAAATTAGTTGTGATCCAAGAATTTTTTAAACTATCTTATGTAGTCAATTGCACATTACATTTACATAGATATATCACCATATTTTTTTTTACAATTCATAGTTAGTGATATTGGATAGTTATGAAAATAAATATGAAATTAGTTGTGATCCAAGAATTTTTTAAAATCCAGCTTTTTAAAGGTTTGGAAACAACATTGAATCTTTTTTTTTTTTTTTTTTTGAGTAAACGTTGCTAATGCTACGCCTGCAATACAAAGTACCCAAGGCATTGCCTAATCTATTCCAGTATACAATGAGTGGGATGATCAAAAGAAACAAAATTCATAGGTTGCTCAACTTCATCTTAGCCGTAGCATCGGCACATTTATTCGCTTCTTTGAAGCAGTGCTCGACCTTGTGGTGGGAGATCCTGCTGAGGAGGATCCTATAGTCATCAATGAGAGAGGATAAGACTCTAGAAAAACTGTTATCATTGCATAACATATTAACAATCATAGAAGCATCCAACTCAACAATAAGAAACCGAATATTAAGGTGGTTGCAGATAATAAGGCCATCTCTTAGAGCCCAGATGAACCATGAATTGAAATGTTCAATTGATAAAAATTTGAGGCCCTCAATATTAAATTAGGCATTCATGTCAACATATATATATATATATATATATATATTTTAAATACATGTAAAAATAAAAACATATTAGATATGTTTCTTTTCTTCTTACGTTGCAAATTACCCTTCAACTCCTTTCATACATATAATACGCCTGAAGTACTACTTCTCATACCACATGCTAAAGAAGAGGCTTAGTTGAGAGATGTACTTATTTAGAGAACACTACAACGTTTCATAAAACTTAAATAAAAAAATAAAAACAAACAAACAAACTCTCTCTCTCTCTAAATAAAGATTTGAAATTTGTCTTTGGAGCTGCTAATTTGCTCTTTCAATTGAAAGAGTTTGATCCTCCAGACTTTGAACTTATCGTGAAATAAAAGTAATTTCCTATATTGTCAAAGCAAACAACTATAAATGAAGATTGAGAGTACCTTGGGTGCTTTTACGTTTACATTCATTTCACCAAACATGTTAATGAAACGTTGTTTATCAAAAAAAAAAAAAAAAAATGTTAATCAAACGTCGAAAGGGGACTAGTCAAAAGAGTACAAGCAACTATAAATTGAGGTACTATGCCAAACTTTACAGGCAGAAAAAAGTGTCAGCCCCAAGGAAGTCGATTCATTGCTCTCAAAGATTTATCTTCGATTTTATTTTTAATTTAAAAAAAAAACTAATTTCAATTTTTTATTATTAAAAATTTATGAATTAATATGATAACGAATATAATTGATATTACATCAACAACATAGTACTACTATTTTTTTTTTTAAAATTCATTTAGATATATCAATTTGTAATTTTTATTGAATAAAAATTATAATGTCTTGTAACATCACTCATTCAAATAACGACGTCCTTTAGAGTAACAATAGAATCAGAAATCATAAATGGGATTCAGCTTAGGGCATTCACAATGGAAAATTGTATCATATTTTATTTTACCATCTCAAAAAACTACTTTATTAATTATACCATACCATTTTACAACACAACTAACATCCCAATTTTTATTTTCTTATTCTACTCATTAAAATAATATATATTACCCATTAAAATTATATAATATATTCCAATACAACTCTTCCTCTCTCTTCTTCACCATCTCTCTTCCACTTTATCAATTAAAATATATTATAATTTTTACAATTGTGCTACAGTGTCATAATTTTTAAAATATATTATAATTTTTTATGATAAAATTGTAGCACAATTGCAAAAAAATTTGCAATTTTGGCATTTTACAAATCCGATTGCCAACACATTTTTGTGCCTTGATTGTACTTTTCCCCTACATTTTCCATTTGCAATTGCCAATGGGAATGCTTTTAGTACACTAGAGAAGGTTGTTAAAGTGAATTAATTTAAATTGAGAATAAATGGTCAAAAGGAATCAAACTCATATGATCATAATTCCAGCATTTATACAATATATACTAGTATTATAAATCAAGGGGTTGTGTGCTAGTGCTATTAATATTTTTATTCTATTCGTGGAACTTGAATTCAATTCTCAACCTTCCCTACATTGAAATGCATGAAAAGCATTTGAATTTGGAGAGGAGAGAGAGAGAGAGTTGTGTTCATTTTTATTTGATTGCTCTTTAGTCTTTACATAGCAGGGAGAAGCATTCAAACATCATTTCATGTGCCAACCATACACCACCAAAAACCTATCAGAGGAAATTAAAATGCTTGCTATAATAAAATAAAAGAACATTCAATGATTCAAGTAGAGTTCTTCTTTTCTCGAGTCTTGTCTTTGGTATGGTGAAATCAGAGAGGTACACTTAAATAAAAGCCGGCTTTAAAAGCCAACCCATCTTTAAAATGGAGTTGCATTTTTCTATGAAAGATCCATCAATGCCATTAAAATTATATAAAGCAAGAAACTGTTAATGCTTCGGATTTTACTCGATAGGCCATATCCCCAACACGTGATATCACGTGACTTGAGATTCTTTTACATGTCCCATGTACATTTATATTTTTACAGTGACGGTATTAAAAATAACAATATAGCTTTTTTGCACTACCAATACTGATGCTCTAAAATATGAGAATGCATACTTTATTCCTTTAAACTATACTCATTTTATATTTATCATCCTAAACTATGAGAATGCACACTTACTTTCCCAAACTATTACCCATAAAATGGGTACAAAATGTTAAGTTTAGAGAGTAAGTGTGCACTCATAGTTTATGAGGGCAAGTATTATGCAAGTAATAGTTTAAAAGGTATAAGTGCATTCTTGTAATTTAGGAGACAAGTGTAAAATGGGTATAATTTAGAGGGATAAAATGTAAGTTATCTAAATTTTAATTAAAATTCTTCTTTGCCAAGGGTGGTTTTTTTAAGAGCCCATTACCTTATTATCCTTCAATAACTCTAAAGCCACAAAAATGTTCACAAATATTCTATAATTTTCAAGGTGAAAAATTGTTAATAGTAAATAATAGAATGATATCAATGATGAGTTCAGATAAGAATCATTAAAATTTGTGATGTCGGATGTTGTGAAAAATTTTATGAAAATTGTTATGTTTATAACATTACTCATTATTTTTACAAGAAAAGAAAATACTATTTAAACTATAGTTTATTGCCCCTCAGTAATCATAATAATTATCTTATATATACGCAACGGTTATATGAATTGGGTATCTCACAACTTGTGTGTCCAACAGGTGCATGGAACCCATAAGCTGTGGGACACCCACGACATACATTGGTCTTTCTTAATTATAAGGTACTCTTTTTTTTGGTTGAGAGGGGGGGGGGGGGGGGGGGGGGTGGGGATGGGATTAACTGCATTCCCATCAAAAAAAAAAAAGTACCATGGTCTTGACTCTTGAACCATGACAAGAGATGGAAGCGCCATTTATATAAGCTAAGCTCCGATTGTTTTGGCATAAAATATTTTTGGTTGAAAATATTTTCAATTGAAATCATCTTTAAAGAAATATTTTTTTCAGTATTTGGTTTGTATCTTAGAAATACATTGAAACGATTTTTTTGGCACTTGACTCGGATGAAATATCACAAAAATTACTATATTATTGTATGTATATTAAATAATAATTTTAATTCACCAACAGTTTAGTATGCTTTGGCCACATATATTCTTTTTTGTCATTTTATTATATTCAAAGTTATACTCTGTGTTAATTGACATTTTTTTTTTATATTACTTCTATTAATGTATTTTCTTAAGTTTTTTAATTTTCTAAACTTGAATTAATAATAAGCACAATCCAAATAAAACAATTGAAAATAACAGTACAACCAAAAAAATATTTAATAGAAACTATAAACAAATCAACATTAAAAAAAATAAAAAGATAAATAAAGAAGAAAAAAGCTAGTTGATTTTTTTTTTTTTTTGGTGACCTTTAAAATTTTGGGAGAAACTCTCAAACTTTTAAAGGCGTAACATGGTCATTATTGAAGTCTCGATGGGTATTCTCGTCATTTCGGTGGTTTGGAGGGGGTGTGTTTGTCATTTGGTGGTTCTAGGGAAACTTTTAGTCTTATTGGAGATTTTGATGATATTTTAGTTATGTATTTCTTAAATTTTAAAGGTATTTTGATAATTTTAAAGAGTTTTAGAGATTACTTTATCATTTTAGAGGGTTTAAGGATATTTCAGTCATTTTAAAGATGTTCAAGGGAATTTTTGTTTTAAAGGTATATTGGTCATTCTAAATGTTTTAGGGTATTTCAGTTTTTTTTAAGGTTTTGAAGATATTTAGGTCAATTTGGAGATTTTAGGTGTTTATTTTTTATTTTTTATTTTTTATTTATAATTATTTTGAAGGGCTTAAGAATATTTTGGTAAAAGGTTTCAGGGGTTTTCCAGTCACTTTGGAGGTTTTTAGAGTATTTTGCATCTTTTAGGAGTAGTTTATTATTTTGGAGCTTTGAGGGTGTTTTGGAGATTTCAATGGTATTTTCACTATTTTGGAGGTTTTAAGATATTTTTATTAGGCAAAATTGCAAAACTGACCCTCTAACTTTCAGCTTTTGTCATTTCAGTCCTCTAACTTTCAGTTTTGTCATTTCAGTCCTCTAACTTTCAATTTTTGTCAATGTAGTATTCTATTAAACCTCAGTTGCTTGCCTCCGTTAAGTGAGCCAAAACGACACCGTTTTGGCTTCTTTTTTTTTTCTTTTTTTTTTTTAAATTAAAAGAAACTATTTTTAAAAAAAAAAGCTGTAAGTGGAAAAAAAAATAAAAACAAAATAAAAGAAAAAGAAGAAAAAAGAAGAGGAAAACATTGAAGGGGAACAACGTCATTCCCCTTCCCCTAAAATCAAAACCATAACAACCGATGAATTTCTAATTTTGAGGAAAACTAGGTCGGTTTGAGAGAGAGAGAGAGAGTGAGTTTGAGAGAGAGACTGAGTCACCGGAGGTGAGGTCAGTACTGCGAGTTCATTTGCCCCAAAGATTGGTCTGTGGTGAAGCTGACTGTGCAAAATTGTCAGGTCAAGGTGTCGGTGGTGCCATCAGCGGCGACTTTGGTCATCAAGGCATTGAAGGAGCCGGAGCGTGATCAGAAGAAGACGAAGAATATCAAGCACAATGGGAATATCTCCCTTGACGACGTTGTTGAGACCGCCAAGGTTACGTGCCCTAGATCCATGGCCAAAGACCTCAGTGGGATTGTCAAGGAGGTTCTCGGCACGTGCGTCTCTGTGGGTTGCACGGTCAATGGGAAAGACCCTAAGGATTTGCAATAGGAGATCTCCGATGGTGACGTGGAAGTCCCTTTGGACTGAGCGAGAGAGATAGAGAGAGACAGAGAGATAGAGGTTCTTCTATTTTAATTTTGAAAAAAAAAATTCGGATATTTTGGTGAATTTTGAGATATTTCAAGGTAATTAGATGATATGGATGGATAATTATTTGGTTTTTCTTATTTTGAATCATGGTGATTGTGTTTGATTCAATGATTTTTGTGGTTAATTTCGCTTTTGTGATTGTTTGTATTGTTTGGTTTGATGTGTGGTTGTTAGCTCTGTGTGGAAGACTAAGCTGAGAGTTTCTTGGCTTGATAGTATGATTTGATAATGTTCTTCGCATGCTGGGGAAGTGACCTTAGAGGATAGTCCATCTGCAAACACCCTGGTCTTTCAAGGCCTCAACTGCACCAATACTTGCTGCCACCATCCAAGAAGCTTTACTTGTTGCACCCATACTTCTTTCTTGCTCTAAACTGAACTGAAATAAATGGGAATTTGGAAGTTCGAAAAATGAAAAATAGACTTTGGGTTTTGAATTTTGATTTCAGGGAAAGGGGAAAGATGTCGTCCCCTTAAATTATTATTATTTTTTTTTTCTTTTAATTCCGAATATTAAAAAAAAAAGTCACTTTAACGGCAGTCAGTAACTTAGAATTAACGGAATATTACATTGACAAAAATTGAAATTTAGAGGATTGAAATAACAAAACTGAAAGTTAGAGGACTGAAATGACAAAAGCTGAAAGTTATAGAATCAGTTTTGCATTTTTGCCTTTTTATTATTTTGTAGGTTTTAAGAGTTTTGGGGCCGTTTGGTACATGTGTTTAAAAACTAAAAATTGTTGTTTGAAAATATTTATAGAAATACGTGTGGGTGAAAAAGTGCGTTAAAATACATGAAATATTGTTTAAAAACTAAAAATAGTTGTTTGAAAACTATCACCAAACACCCCCTATTCTCTCTTCTATAGGAGATGTAAAACATTTCCAATTCAAGGAAGATGTTTCATAAATGATTCTGATTGGGCTAATGAGATAGTATTCTTTCACGGGCATAACAAAATCTTATAATATCTTCACTACAAGCTAAGGTGTCAGTCTATCATAAGTCAGTATAAATAAATAACTCAAAAAAAAAAACCAGGGTTTTTTTTTAATTCGGGGATAGGAAGTACCTTTTCAATTTTCAAAGCTCCATCGCCCAAGCGTACGGAGTATTTAAAAAATTGGCATAATACAGCATAAAAGCCCATGGCCCATCACTACGGTTTCCATTACGTACATGTTTTTGTTTAATTGGTACACATTCTTTTATTAAAAAATAAAAAATTTAGTAACATAAATCAGAGTAATTTAATCTGATAAGTGAGAAAAAAATTCTACAAAAAATTTATCATATTCTGCTTGCTTTCTCTAAACACGTGTTCAAAAACTATAGATAAAAAAGAAGAAGAGATAAATCACATGCTCACGTTCATAGATTTTGAACCCCAAAAAATAAAAGAGTAAGATTGAATTAAGAATTTTTTGTCCGGTTAATGGATGTCCTTTGAATATTTTTTAATAAACAATTTTAAGAAAGTTTTAATGTTATTTTCATGAAAAATATAAAAAGTTGTCAAAAAGAATCAGTTTTTTTTTTTTCCCCATAAAATTTTCTAAATATATTACCTAAATCAATGCCAAATATCCGTTAACTTTTTTCGTAATTTTTTTTTTAAAATTTTTATTTTTGTTTGGTGACTTTAAGCCTCTTAATATGGAGTATGTAGTTAAAGAAGTGGTTAGTTGCTTAGGATTGAAGTGAAATGTCATTAGCCATTACTGCTTAACGCAGTTCCTATTGAATTTACAAGTACAAAAGAACCAAAAGTTGGAGCAAACATTAATGATCTACCATTAGTGTGATAAAGATCGATGGGAACAGATTAGTGGCGGTGATTAATCCTTCTCGAAGGCAAAGGAAATTTGGGTAATAAGGGCAGCCAATTTTTCGTGAGAATTACGTTTTAGTTTTGATTGCACGTCTTGTTTTTCTCAAAACTCTGCTAATCACTGACATAATTGCATTCCAAATTACTCCAATTTAAGTATATCTGTTGGGGGTTCAAAATTGAGGTGGGTGAGTGAGATTACAATTTATAGTTGACGCAATCTAGACATAAGTATGAAAAGCTCACGTCCCCTCGAGAAAAAAGAAAAAAAAGAAAAAAAAGAAAGTATGAAAAGGACACTATCAAAAAAAGAAGAGAAAAAGAAAAGCACCAGAAAGACTCTTAAAGATTTAAATAAATAAATGTTTTTTTTTTTGGTAGAAAAAAAATAGGGGTTAGTTAAGCTATGCCAGTTTCTGAGCAGGGCGCTCAGGTTAAGATTCGCAGGCCAACCCTTATGGATGCCCACTAATGAAGGATTGCTGGTAGCAAGACTTGAATCTAAGTGGGTTAGATGAAATGCCCAAGCTTTACCATCTGAACCATCTCCTGTTCGCTAAATGCTTCTTTTTAGCTTATATCTACAGAAATTAAATAATTGGTTTGAGTTATTGATGCTATTGGTTAAGGTTGATTAGCACTATTTCGGGTTGAATTTGGACCATCTAAAATTCTTAAAATAACTCTATTGTAAAGTTCTTAAAATTCTATTCATCCTCTCAAATAATTTTTTTTCTTCCATTAGTATGATGCAAGCATATTAGTTTCCCTAGGAAAGCATAATTTGGAAAAGATTTCCCCTTCCACAAAAATTTTGACTGCCAATTTAGGAGCTATTAATCAACTTTAACTTATGAAAACAATCAATTTATGGAAACAGTATCTCTTGCACCGGTCTTATGAGATTGGCGCATACAAGATTTTTCTCTAATTTAAGAGTTTCTATCTACTAATAACCGACCCACATGTCAGTGAGACATTGGTCTCATGAGACAGGTGCATACAAGATTCCACCCCCCCCCCCCCCCCACCCCTAATTTAAGAGTTTCTATATGCAAACAGCTTATGATGAAAAAAATAAGGGAGACAAAAAATGAAGTACACTAAAAACTATAAATCATGGAAGATCAGTCAATGTCTCATTAGAGTCAGTGAGACATTGGTCTCATGAGACTGGTGCATACAAGATTCCCCCCCCCCCCCCCTAATTTAAGAGTTTCTATATGCAAACAGCTTATGATGAAAAAAATAAGGGAGACAAAAAATGAAGTACACTAAAAACTATAAATCATGGAAGATCAGTTGTCTATCTCAATAATGCTAGGAATGATATCATTATATCAAAGCTATAGAACCTCTTGGGGCACCAAAGGTTAGCTGTGGTTGCAGTTTTGAATTCTGGCTACTGACCCCTTTTCAATTCAGGTCGGCAATATCTAACTTGTTCACTAGTCGGAGTCTGTATATTAATCTAATCCAACACCAAGATCTTGACGGCTTACAAGTATATTAATTGGCTATTAAACCAGTATGTCTGTCTATAACGGCAAAAGAATTTATTATAGTCTTAGTAGTTTAGTCCCATTGATTGATGCCTACCTCAAAAATCCAGGACTTTAAATTGATTCAAGCCTGGTGATAATCAATCTAGGCCTGTCATGTGTGACCGACTTCAGTTTAAAGCTCTAGATTGGACATCATATAATATCGTATGAAACAGAAACCAAGCTATATTCCCTCATAGCTACAGCTTGAAAATTGCCTAGAAAGCAACTATGATGCTCACCTTCACATTTAATTCAAGAATCATCTACACAAGCCAAGCTCTCCCCCACTCTCTAAGGTCACTGAAGAAGGCAAATAAGTACAATAAGACTCCATGTTTTTAGTTTTACCAATAGGATTTAGGCTACCTTCAAAGTTAGAATAAGAGTTGGGACTTACACCTAAAAGGTCTTCATCTATTCATTTTCTTCTCCTTAATTACTTGGCCAAAAGAAAAGACGACTATGCAAAAATTCGGTCCCATTTTCACATGATCTTTTAAGCTTGTTATTTTTGTATTAAGTGGCTTGATTTTATTGGTGCGGAGTACTTAATTATTAATTTGAAGGACAGGGTCCTAGGTGAATAATTCAAATTAATTTTTTCCCCCATCGATTTCGGGGGTAAATTGAACTCAGGGTCCTTGTTAAATAATTATATCAATCAGATGGTTGCAGATCCTATTGACAGTATTCGTATTTCTTATTTAACCAGTTGAATACTAACCATACAAACAACAGCTTAAAGGCCCCAGTAGTAAGCACTAAGAATTTTTTGGGTTACTCAGGAATTTATTCATACCAACTATTGGGGAGTTGGGGCCCCCCAAGTAGCGAAGCTGACTATAAATAATAGTGGTGACATTAAATTGACTCAACCAATCCAATGTAGTTGGATAGATTTCATAATTTGAGTACAGAATCTCAAATGTGTGTGCATGTATGAGAGAGACAAAGGTTTCCTTTCCTCTTCTTCTACCGTACACAATAACAGTTCAAACAACATGTATCAAGCGGTGGAATAGAAGCCAAGGTCACATGGAATTACAATTGGCATTAATTTGAAGGACAGGGAAAGAAAATGTAATGCAGGGGGAGTGAATACCATGATCCACAGGCTTTCCAGAAATTGTTAAACCTAAGAGAAAGTACGTCGGTTGGTAAGTTTCATTCCTGTTTGTTTACCAAAGATGAACAGAGATTTAAGTGAAAATGTAAACGCAATAAAATTTTTGGAGTCCTAGAACAACAAACAGTATGTTCTACTTGAAATCTATGAAAGAAGTTAAAATTGTTTGCAACAGTCTGTTCAGCTTCAAGATTAAATTTAACTGGCATCTGCTAAGGTTTCTTCCCCTTCAATGAAGACTTTGAAGGACCTGATATAATAATTGTGCAAAAATTATAGCATCCATCAATTGAAGTATCTTTTGTTGACTTGTAACTCAAGCTAACGTTGAAAACTTTTCAACCACTTCCTTATTCTATCAGGACATAGTTTTGACAGGAGAAATTTAAGGAACATTTAAATGTGTAACACTCCAAAGATTGTTCATGATAGCTCATGCAAATTGCTGAAAGATGAGACTAATGATTATACCATCTAGGGCTCCTAAATGACAAGAAAAGCCTTTGTAAACTTTAACTTGAATGAGACCATAACTTTCATGTCCAAATTTGATAAATGCATTCAGACAACTGATTTCCAAGGAAATGATTGAGAATCTATTGACCTTCAGTTTCCCAGGGTATATGGAATAGCAGTATACAGTTGAAATTACTCATCAATCCTATCTAAAAAAGAAGAAGAAGAAGAAATTACTCATCAATCTTTCAATTATCTCTATAAATATGAAGGAATTAAACCATTATGGTTCCCAATATTTTCCATAAAAGAAATGAATTAAACTTTTGATTCTGCTCCAAACAATAGTAGCTGCTCACCAGCATCACCAATAACCATTAAAATTACTTCATGATTGGTCAATGCTACATAGACAGAATACAACCACAACAGAGGAAAGCGTAGAACATACAGACGTTGACAATCATGACATATTACCAATAGAATATGTGGATTTAATGTTGTGTTTTGTAAGTCAAGTAGTCAACTATTACAATTTGGATAAAACCTTGGAATGAAGTAGCATAGCTTGGAAAGATAACAAGGTTTTCCTACTTACAATTATCAAATACATTGATTCAACATGTTCGACCCATAACTAATCCTCCAACATTGGATGACGCTCAAGCTCAGTTAGAAGTTCAGTCAAATGGGTTGCTGTGCTATTGACAACCTCACTTCCACCCCTGCAATGTAACAATTCTTCTCGAAGACTTTGCACAATCTCATTAAGTTTCTGAATATTCTTCTCTTGAGAGAGGATAATCTGCAGTAAAGTTGATAGCCTATTATCATCAAAACTCAAGTAGTACACTTAGATGAAAATTGCCATCTTCAAAATGAGGGTAGAATTTTCAACTCCAACAATTTTGTCAAATTAAAACTGAATGCATTATTATAGGAAAAGTAGAATTTAAAGAAGGAACCTTCAGATATGATATGATGTCAAGCACAACAAACAAGTTAGTGTTAAGGTATCAATACCACACAGTTTTTTTTTTTATTTTTAAAAAGCGCTAATAAACTTGGAGTTTGGGTTAAAACTTTCCAAGAGACAACTATATGAAATGCAGTTCAATTACATGGAGATGGTTTGTTTTTGATGAATAAAAGAAGTCAACAAAAAGGTTCCATCAACATTGAGATTCCCATACTACATAAATGAAAAAAAAATGAAAATACTCTACATTAGAAATAGTGAATCATCCCTTGTATTTACCTCCCACTCAAATCACAGGGGAAAAAATGCCTGGGGGGAGGTGGGGGGTGTTTGGGGAGGAAACCAAATGTCTGTATACCAAATTTTATTCAATTATGCAATTCTCTAAACACTAACGTGCAGCTGCTAAATTGACTCAAACCTTAAAGTATTGATTAAGGAAGAAAGCAGAGGCAAAAATGCAAAAGAATGGATTCACAATAAAAAGGTGGATTAGTTAGCTGGACTTGTGCACAAAAAGTGAAGGTTGTACGTTTTAAGAGTTAGATCCAATTTGCACCTTATGAGATTGGGATTAGGCTGAAAAGGGCCCAAAGTGGTGCACACAACTTATTAGCCTCATGTTTGGGCATGTGCTTATTTTACATTTAATGTATATTCCTTATACAGATCATTGTATTGTATATACCCAATCAGAGATCAATGCAAATAAAAAAATTTCTGAATATCTACACGGTATCAGAAAGTGTCACGACCTAACTGCCACCACCCTCCATTTCTTCTTGTTACCATCCTTTCAGGATCTTCGGGCTCGCCTATCATCCCTTGAGGCACATGCATCTGCTTTTACTCTGCCTCCACAGATTGCCATCCTCACCCAACAATCCTGTGGTCAGCCAGAGTCCTAAGATGCCCATCCTTGCTCTTGTCAAGAAAATGGTGGTCCTGGCCATCAAGGGGAAGTAACAAGAATTGAACCTGAAACAACAACAAAACTCGCAATTGTGGCTCTCATCAGGGTTCTATTGGCACCATTTGTCAAATGTGCCATGAAACTAGGCATGTTGCTCTTCACTGTCCTCAGTGATGTACTTGTCTGTCCACTGACTCTTTGCATACCACATTTGTTGATCTTCAGCTAGCTCAACAGTCTCCTCCACTAACCATTCATTTGCAAGCCTATCAGCATCACATCTATTTGTTGTCGGTTCAGCAGCCTCCTCTACCTTATTAGCCAGTGACTGCCCATAACCCAAACTAGTATCTGGATTTCCTGATCTTTAGCTGGCTCAACAGTCTCCTCTGCTGACCATTCATTTGCAGGCCTGTCATCATCACGTCTGTTTGTCACCAGTTCAGCAATCTCCTCCACCTTATTAGCCAGTGACTGCCCATGACCCTAACTAGTATCTGGACTAGTTTCTTATATAGTTTCTAAATGAAGTCCCAATCCTTGTACAGGCTTCATATAATATCAAAGAAGAAAAGGGGGTGTTGTAGATGAAGAAGTTCTTTCAAAACTATAGATAAAAATAAAAAATAAATGTCGTCAGATAATGCTTTCCAAAAATTAAACTTTTGCATCCTAGTCATACTCTATCAGCAACAAGTAATTATATCAAATATTAAGTTTGCATTTGGAAACCGATTAAAAATTAAAATTATTTTACTATTCAGCTTATTTTTGCTACTATTCATGGGCCCACTGCACTTTTTGGTACTATTCATGGGCCCTACTGTATTATTTCAACTAACTTTTACTTTTATCTATAGTACTTTCAGCAATAAGTTTTTAGTTTCAGCAAAATAAGCGATATCCAAACATACTCTAAATTAGAATAGAATAGAGGGTTCTCTGAAACTTTGCTAACCAACAAGCAACAGTGAGATGCTGGTTTTCATGCAATAACAATTAAGCATTGGTTTGCCCTGTTATGATTTTCCAAATATTTGCCTATCTCATCCTCTTCCCATCATATTTCAAATATACTTTACCACATCCTAGATCGGATCCACCAATATTAGATTTAGTTAAATACCTAAAGAACTCTGTCCTAAGATCCTTTGTTAAATTGGCAAATCCAATTGACTGCAATACTATAACGTGCTGGATCCAAGTGGCAACAGTATTAAAGGCAACTGAGGTCATTTACAGCAGGCTTGATAATGAATGACAAAGAAGACTTGAAATTAACATTCTTAAGTGGGGTTTCGCTGAAATTGGGGGATTGCATAGGCATTTTGGGCATCATTTGTATGGTTTGAGACTTTCAAGGACGCTATTCAACTTACTATTGCATTTATTGGATGAGGTCATGAGACAATAGGGAATAGTTCTAACTGAGAAAGAAAGACAGGAAATAGGATAGATGAAGGGTTAATAGCTATTAGTCCCAAAACACCAACTGTCAGGAAGTAGGCCAACAACAAATATCAAGATCAAAACACTAACTCTAACACCCCTCCTCACAGGCAGACCTTTACACAATAACACTAAATCAAATGTGGGTCTTGCACAGATAGAATCCATATGAAAGCAAGCATTGTAAGAAAAGGGGTGTTGGCGATGAATTTGTATAAGAGCTGTTTCTGTGACTTGATTGTTTGAGAGTTCTTTTGCAAGAAACATGACACATTTACAATCAAGTGAAAACCTATGGTTTCTTTACCAAGAAAATTGTGCAGGCCGACAATAAAATCATTAAGCATTATAAACTTTCCTTCAAGTATTTAATGTGACAAATTATAGCAGGTCCTATCTGATCATTTTATTGACAACCAAAGCTGCACCTTGCCCAGACCAAGCCACGCCTAAGTTTCCTACCTAGGGATTATTTCATATTTTCCATGTCGGGACAGCATATATTTCAGAGTTTTATTGTTTCAGATTTTCACACTTTGGAAATCATTTGACATTTTGAATTTTGACTTTGGGTTTTATTATAAATGAGGATTAGCCTATTAAAAAGAGGCTCTAGGAATGGTGTAAGACATTAAATTTTGTAATGAAAAAATTTCTTCAGCTTGGTGGTCTTAGCCCCACTAGGTGGTGAAGCCTAGTTTTCTATTTTGACTCTTATTAGTTATTTCCTTCTCTTCCTCAACCCCCCCCCCCCCCCCCCCCCAAAAAACAACAAACCAACACGTCATGATCAATTGGCCACCCTGGGAAAAAAATCATTGGTCAAGGCCATAAGAGAAGACACCATGCCCTATGAAGGCCCGAAATCAAGCTAAAAGATAATTTGTGTATTGAGGGTGAAGTAGTTGACAGAGGCTTCAACAAGTAGACCACAAAATAACCCCTCATACAAGCAAGGAAAAGTTATTGTTTCAAGCATTGACTAAAAATGATTTACACATCAAAGAATTTGTGAAGCCCAATATCATGTGGATCAATGTAGCTAGGTTCAATGTTCAAAATCTTACAATCAGAACAAGGTAATCAAACTGCCTTTCTTTCTTTTCTTTTTCTTTTTTTTTTTTTTTGGGGGGGGTGTGGGGGGGGGGTGGTGAGGGAGTGGGCAACTAATATTTGAATCACTAGGATTGTCACATGAATCATATTACAAAAATGAATGTACTTAGAGGACACGTCCTCCCCTTATAAGCCCTTTTAAGATCAAGGTGGATGGTGAAGTCATGGGTTCAAGACCCAACAAGTGTGTGTGTTTGAATAGTATTAATAAAGTAAAAGAGCATGGCCCGAAAGGCCTTTGCTAATACAAAGCAATATTCTTGGCAATCAAAGGCAGCTGGTGTAGCTTGTGTGAAAAAGACAATTGTTGCAAAAATACATGAGGAAATATAGCTAGTATAACTTTTCAAAATAATTCTTCAATGTATGTTTTCTTTTCGCAGGTGTTAAATAAGAACCTGCCAGATAGAGCAACTATCGAGTGGTACCGTTGCCATCAACTCAAATAGACGAGATGCTTCTCTCTTTTGCATCTCCAAACTGATATTATCATAAAATATAGAAAACAAATTAAGCATGATGTTGTATGATTGAATTTTCTGATAGACTTCTCTTGCCAAACCAATTTGTGAATGCTTATAGAAGTTTACAAGTTCAGAATCTGCGACAACAAGTTCAACTTCAACGACGTTCTAAACTCCTCTTGAATTATCGTTTAGTCAGTTTTCACAAAAGGAGAAGGGGGGAAAAGGTTGCATTGAAATATTCCAAAAGTAAACCCTACGTCTGGTTGCTGAATAACTATAAAAGATATATAATAACACCAAGAAACCAAATTCCGCAACTTATGTTGTATGTTATTGTTTTATTTACCAATGTAACACATCTCATCCAAATGAATTTAATGGAGGTTTTTTGTTTCTAGGCTCCATTTAGTGAAAATTCAGGGTTAAAGAAATTTCCTATTCTTATCAGTAATCAAAATAGCACTATCTAAAATGCATTCCAAAGAGTAAACATTACCAAATGAAGTCCAAACTACACCCACACTCCCCCCCCCCCCCCCCCCCGCGAAAAAAATGACAATCAAATGCATATATATAGATTTTCAGCACAAACCCAAATAATCAACATCTTAAAATCCACAAACAAATCAAATACTTGAGCATTATACTAAAAGTAATATAACCCATCCACTTCAAACTCACCTTTTCTTTCACAGCTTCCTCTCTTTCAGATATATAGTTCTGTTTCTGGGATGCGATTGAACTTGCTTCAAGCTCATTCCCATATTGTTGCTTCCACTCAAACTGTGATGTGAATACAATTAACAAGAGCAGACAAACCAGTACCCATGGCCTCGACATTGTCGACCAGCTCTCACATAACCTATCATAATCAACTTACATCAATTAAACACTTGTCCATGTCTTCCATTCCGTGCGTTTATGGAATTTGAAGCCAAAATTAAGGAACAGTTTTTTGAACAGATGGCTGAACAAACCACAACCATTTTTTGAGACTTCACATAAATAAATGTACAACTAAAATCCACCAACAAACACTGCCATTTTGCTCTCTTTAGTTCCTTATAAGATATCAAAAACAAAACAAAAAACAGTAATCAACTGGATCAAAGTTTTGCACCATTTTTTGGCTGAGTTTAGTAGTTTTCAGTAAGAACTTACTCAATTATATAAAATGTAATACTTAAGATCTCTCTGTTTGGTTGCTGAGAATCTAGATGAAAATAGAACCCCCCCCCAAAAAAAAAAAAAAAAAAAACTGCACCTATCGATTAGTGTGTTTTGCTTTCCTAGGACCTACAATATGAAAATTTTAAGGTTGTTTTTCTACAATTTCCTCACCAACAATAGCAATAACAAAACAAAACCTAGTCATATCGATGCATAAACACCAAATTCGATTATGATTGATCCATTGGATCAAAAAGCAGTGCAGAGAATTGAAGAAAAAGTGGGAAATTGTAGAACTTACAGATCGAGGCTCAGCAAAATGGGCATGTATCGGATTCTTTGGAGCTCATTGGAGTCGTGAAAAAGAGAAAAACGGTGTACGCTAATTATTCCTGCTGCTTTGAGAAATGTCTTTAGGAATTGTACGTAGTGTCCGAGGTTCAGAGGATAAGAATTTGCATTGAACTATGAGCAACTCTGGTGTGTGTTTCTGAGATCTGTATTTTACTTTTTTAGCTTTTACTCAAACCGTTTTTTCGTGATAGTTTTGGAAACCAGTTAAACACCCCCTAAAAGTAGCGACTTGTTAAACGGGTCTTACCTTAATCATCTTAATTAAATGCATCATGTTAATTAATAAGAAAATTTATGTGTGTCTCATTCCAAAAAAAAAAAAAAAAAAAACACACACACACACACATAAATTTTCTTCTTGATTAACATAGCTTAATAAATACATAGAGAATCCCAAAGGATTGTCTTGATGAGTAATACTTAGATACTTTTGGAGAGTTTATGTTTGACGTCTCTTACTAGCATTCTGTGATAATCTATTATTTGTGGGAGGTTTTTGTGCTTTCATTATTATGTGAAACAAAATCCACCTATGATTTTAATTTTAAGTGATTCATAATTTTAAAGTGTTTGGCACGAGTATTTCATAAGCTTCCACAATCATTCCACCAAAACCTTAAGCACAAAGAGTTCATCAATTGCTTGAAACACATCACAATTTGACTCCAAGAGTTCCAATCATTAAAGTTCTAGAATTTGTATTCTTGAAGTTCATCATCAAACCTTAAGATGTTGAAATCTTGGAGACATTTCAAGAGTTTCATCTAGAAAACTTGAGGTGTTGGGTTACACACAGTCAATCAACAACAAAAACATCAATAAGCACAATTCTCTCTCATTCAAGTGAGTGGAAGATTAGTGATTTGGGAGAGGATGGGCCGCAGTTCATTTCACATTTTTGAGAGTAATTTGTCATTGATTCATTTGCAAGAGGACGTGCATGCATGTAAATAACTAAATTTGATTTGATTTTGTTTTAGTTTAGTCTCAAAATTACACAACATGTTGAATTTTGATGATATGAGTTAATTCGTTAATATGTCTTTCATTGAAATCTGAATGTTTAAATGCATACAATGGATGCATATATTAGGGTTAGATTATGATTATGATATGAATTTGATCATATGATGAGTGTGATTAATGATGCATGATGTGATGATGAATGAGTATGTATTTTGTGCATAAAATGGCACGAACCTTACTTCCTATAAGATTGACAATTGGGTTGGAGGGATTGTGTGTTTAGCACCTTCCCATTCCACAACTTAGCAATCAAAAACTTATGTATTTATCATTCAAAAATAAAAAGGAAAATATATTGTTTTTATTTATTTATTTTATATTTTGATAGTTGAGAGATTTAAGACTTAAACTATGGACGTTTCTATTAGAAATACCATGAGATGCCATTTGATTTACAAAACTCTTATCAAAATACATTCTTTATACCATTAAGCTTTAGTCCATGAACAATTTTAGTCTCAAAAGTCTAAAACTAAGAAGCACGGACACTTTATTTAAGGTGTCGTATTCGTGTCATATCACCCGTTTTATGCTATAATTTTTCAGAAATGACTTGCGTCACTATGTTGTAATAGTACTAGTGTCTATGTCCATGACTGTGCATCTTAGGTCTAAAGTCTAAACTAATCAATTTTAGTACTTAACAAACATAAGAGATCGTATTTGGACATTTTGTCAACATTCATTTAAAAACTAAAACCGAATTATGATGTGACTAAACTAAAAATTGACATGTTAGAGATAATGAGCGTTCTTTTTAACTTTTTTAGGACTTTAAGAACTAAAATCGCACATGGACTAATTTTGGGCAAAAAAGAAGAAGAAGAAAAATGTAATAAAACATCCCAAAATACAATATGCATGTGATATGGAAAAGGTATAATAAATCTAATGTTGGGGCCAAATATCAAATACCCAAAAAACAGTGAGAGAGAGAAAAAAAAAAAAAGAATTTTTTTTTAAACCAAAAAAAAAAAAAAGTTCTTTACTTATTATCTTTATATATATAAAATTTTTTTTGATAGTATTCTTTACTTATATTCTTCTCCAAAAAAAAAAAAAAAAAAAATTCTTTACTTGTCTTTAGAAACTATAAAAACAAAAAGCAAAAACCAATTTAAGAGAGAGCACCAGCAAAAAGCGGTTCAACACAAGCAATATGGGCAACGCTCAGTCACCTCCGGCGAATCCCCGCTACGCTTCGGCCTCCAGGTCTCTCTCTCTCTGTGTATCTATATGTTAATGTTTATAATTAATAATATGATTAATTAATTTACTAATTAATTTATATATCATTGTTCAATTGTAGAGCTTTCAGTAAAAAAGAACTGGAAGATCTTAAATCCTTGTTCGCATCCTTGGCTGCACAATCTCAAACCAACAACCAATACGTCGTTCCCTCAGTTTTCAAGGTTTCTTTAATTTCTTCGCTCTAAAAATTCCTTAAAATTTTCGACACTCAAAAACATTTCCAATTCTTTCTAAATCTTTGTCTCAGACATATTTTGGACTTCATGGTCCTCTCGGTGACCGCATGTTCGATTTAGTCTCCCAGCAACGCAAGGACCAACGCCTCTCCTTTCAAGACCTCGTTATTGCTAAAGTAAGTGAAATATACTATGTTTTTTTTTTGTTAATAGTATTTATGTTTATTGTTCGAGCTCGACTCATGTTAGAAACAAAATTAAATAAAACCAATCCTGGAATTTTAAATACTCGTGATAAGCTCGAGCTCAACTTGTGTTTGAAATAAAATTAAATAAACCAATTCTGAAATTATGATACTTGACTCGGCTAGGCTAGTTTATGGTCCAGGACTGTAAACTTGGGTCGGCTTAGGTTGGTTCAAGTAGTTTACAGACCTGCATTTTGAAATGGGTGTATTGTGTATTGCAGGGAACTTATGAGAAAGGAACAAAAGATGACATTGAAGAGTTCATTTACCAATTAGTAGACGTCTCCGGCAATGGCATTTTGGACAGGTAGTAATTTAGGTCTATTTATTTTGTTGGGTCCTGAATTTTGTTTCTAAGTTAAGATTTGAATTTAATACTATGATTACTTTGATAAAATTTAGTCATATTTCAATATAAAGACTTCTAAGTTAGTTGGCTTTGTACATGTATATATATGGTTGTGATGGTGAGAATCATGTTGGGAGCTTTAATGTCAGGTCTGATCTGGAATCTGTTTTGATTGCGATGTTTGGGACTATATTTTCTGAGAAAGATGCTGAACTCGGACCAAGTTCACAGAAGGACGTTGTAGACATATTTCTTAATGCCGCAACTTTTTCAAAGCATGTTGAAGGAAGTGCTGAAAAAAGTATGTCTTTCGAAGATTTCAGAAATTGGTGTGCTCTTCTCCCATCTGTTAAGAAGTATCTCGCAAGCTTGTTGATGCCACCTGATGCAGGTTTTCTTCCTGCTTTAGATTTGTATATTCTTTGGACTGCTGTCAGTTTTATTGTTTTCCATTTTGATAGTATTTAGGTCTATTCAGTATCCATAAAAGAAAGAAAAGAATTTCTAGTTGTAAATAAGCAAATTATGTCATGTCAAGGTTGCCAACAACATGAAGTAAAATATAAGCAGATAAACTGTAGTTAAGACACATGCATTCTGTAAATATAGTGGAGTTGAATTTTTTTAAATTTGATTTTTATTAAGAATTATGAGTTGTTTGGTTTACTGCTCTTTTATTGCTTTGTTGCCTTGTTTTTTTTTTTTTTGGTGCCGGATTACCTATTGGGTATTGAATCAACAATCTCACTCTTCAGCTTGCTTTTACAAGGGGACAAGGAGGTGTCATTTGAGCCAGAGCTCATTGGCACTTCTTTGCTTGTTGACACATAAGAACCTTAGTCATAGGTTTCATATATCATGACAAATACTGTTGTAATAGCTAGTTCCTGATTTTTTTAAAAAAAAAAATTCAATAATTGAATTCTTAAAATAATTTGTATTAGGCACTGATTTAGAAAATAAATTTGTGATATTTTTATTAATTAGAGAAAAACATGAACTGCCATATGCAATATCATTTTATGAGGGATTAAGATATCTTGTAACTTGCGTAATGTTTCTTTTCGCTAACGTGGATGTCTAGAGTTCTTCGAGCACCTGATTATTCCTCTAGGTGTGTGTAGTCCCCATGTCCCACATACACCGGGTGACTACATGTAGGAATCTCTTGGGGGTAACCCCAAGATACTGGCTAGAGTTTTGAACCCAGGACCTTATGGATATCATGAGGCTTTGGGAACCACTAGACCAAACCCTTGGGGTTGTTCCTTTTCTTTTAGACGATTATGGATTCTGTTTTTACATATTACTAGATCAATATTTGAAGAAAGCCTCCCTGTGTGTGTTTTTCTGTTGTTCCTTAAATACTTCATATGGAAAATTACCAGAGCTGATTATTTTCAGTTCTTTATATTATGGATCCTGAAGCAGTTTAGGAGGGGATTCTGTACTTTAGCTCTTATGATTATCCTATTTTGTGGGACATGTCAGGAAACAATCCTCTTTTTAATGTTCCACCATTTTGTGCAGGAAGACCAGGATCACAAGTTCCTTGTCTACTGCATGGGGAGAGTGTTGATTCTAATATGATGTTATTGAGGAAGGAATATGCTTGGCATATTGGAGGAGCCCTTTCGCAGCAAGAGTTGGAGGAATGGAAACTTTTATACCATAGTGCTTACAATGGCCTAAGTTTCAACACATTCTTGGGCAATATATCGTGAGTGGATCTCTTAACTTATATCTCATTAAATTTGTTGATATAAATTTTTATTCCTATACCTTGTGAGTTGAGTTTGATTTCCTTCTTTGTGATTGTCTTTGTTTTGAGTCCAAAATGAGGTGTTTGAGGCTCAATTAATTTTCAGAAAATAAACCATGCAATATATAGTTTTTACAAGAAGAATTTTTCTCACGAAGGCAGAAAATGTAACTTGGAATGTGACATGACTGCACCAAGCTGTTTGTTTGGTTTTTGTTTTCTTGAGGATCAGAAACCTTTCACTTCTGCTGCTGCTTATATTTATAAGCATCGTTCATCATGTTTTTTCTTGTTAGCACTTGATAATGCTAAATTTGGTTAAATCAAGATTGCACTTATTGAAGAAAATGATTCTCCAAACGTTGTGTTTCATACTTCTTATGTATTAAGCAAACAAAAAAACACCTAAAAACTAGGTGAAGAAGAACAATGAGGCTACAGGATTCATGGGTTCTGTTCCCACACACAATGCTGATGTTGAAATTCGAGTTGTCATGGGATCATGTTGTAATGGTTACATAAACGCCAGGAAAGCATTATAGACATTAATATCAACAATACAAACACAAACAAGGAGACTACTGTGCTTGGCACTAACTGCCACTTCAGTTCACTCCTCAGTTAAGTTGATTCTTAATATCAAGCATACTTAAATGGAACATGCATTATCTGTAAAATGTTCTCAAAGTTGGTGTGAGATTCTGACTGTGAAAGAGTCCTATTATGTTTAGAAGAGTTTAAAAATAAGAATGCATGCTTATATATTTCTAGATACTCCTAATTATTCTAAATTATTTGTTAGTGCTGCTGTCCTGACCTTTTCTGGCATTCGCTTATTAATTAATTAAAATTAAATTGATCATGCATGCGACAAAGTGGTGACGTAGGACAGCCGGAACAAAACCGAAACAACAACAAAATAAATAGATATGACCTAGGAGTTATCACCTAGGCCTTGCTTGGAGTCAGCACCAAGCGGGGAAATCACTAGGAGTCAGCACCTAAGGTAGACCTGGAGTCAGCACAAGACCAAAGAAAGACCAAATGACAATTTTTTTTCATTCATCAAAATATCAATTATCTCCTCAAGGTATACAACAGGTTGCTTATAAAGGATTGCTAAACCCTAGTTCTAGTTGGCTAGAAAACCCTAATTGCCTTATTACAAAAATAACATTGATTTCAAATTAAAATACTAATAGCCTAATAAACTACTAGGACCTAAAACATAAAAATACAATTGACTTGCAAACATAAATAATACTAAATAAAAATTTTCTTGCGTCTCCCGCATCAAGTGGATTTTACTGTACAAATTGGTAGAAACAGCTTCAATTGAGGCCCTAATCTGTAGTAGAGATGATTTCCTCAGCTAGTATAAGAAGATTCTGATGGTGGCAAGAAACCTCTCGAACAATGGCATAAATGCCTATCCATAAAGTAAAGACTTATTTATTTATAAAAACATTGATGTTGTACTATATTGCATTAATGCTTTGGCCTTGTTTCCTATTCGCTTTCCCTAAAGAAATGCAAATGCTTAATGCTTTTTATTTTTATTTCAGTTTCTCGGTTGCTGCAACTAATTTTTAAATAGGAGTGGAATGGGTAATTGTTCAATTGAACTGCAGAAAAGATGGAGGGCCGACTGTGTTGATTATTAAGGATAAAGAAGGTTGTGTATATGGAGGATATGCTTCTCAGCCTTTTGAGAGGCATGGGGATTTCTATGGAGACATGAAATCTTTTCTTTTTCAGCTATATCCGAAGGCTTCTATATTCAGGCCTACTGGAGCAAACAAAAATCTTCAATGGGTAAGCTTCTATTGTTTTCATATGGTTCTGAGTTCGAGGTTTTTGCATTGTGGCATGATCTTAGATGAGTCTCGTCTTTATTATTTGGTCCTTCTGATAGAAAATAACTCTATATTCACATGCTGTGATTGAAGTCTGCCTAAATGTCACAACTTTCTCTGTAGTTTAATAAGTTTATGGATTATTAAGTTCATTAATTATTTATTGGTTGAGTAACTAAATAGATTTTGAATTCGTACATATTGTTTCAAGTGGAAATGAACAGCCTAAAGTGGCCATGGAAACTGCAAAGGTAGCTCTGGTGGTAGACCTGCCCTATATATGTATATCACCGAGTGATTTATTAGAAAATGCTTTGGCGGTTTTCCTTAACATTGCGTGGATGATAAGAACAAGTGTCAATTATAAACAAACAGTAATAACAATTGTCATCTGCTAGGTAGGGGACAACTAATGAAGTCTGAAGCAGTGAGTCTAACTCAAGGCTTAGTTTTGACTCAATGGTCCTTTATATCAGTTGACTATTCTCATCCTGATTTTATTTGGGCAACTAACAAGAAATATATTTTTAAGGTAGGATTAAGTTTGATCACCTAGGAAGTTTAGTAAATTGGGTTTTATAAGGTTTAAAATATTTGACACGTTCTATGATCTAAAATGCAAGTGGAAGTTTTGAGCTTTAAGGAAGGTTGAAGTGATGAGATGGAACCAACCCAATATTTATGTTAAGATTATCTAATACTTATTTCATTTCGTTTTTTCATGCTAATGTTTACTAATCTTATGTTTTGGTGTTTTCTCCTTTATGAATGATAATTGGTTGCATTACACGCTACACAAAAAGCAAACGCATCTCAGTGATTTACATTGCAATTTTAGTTTTTTCTCCAATTATAAAATGTTCTTAAGATATGTAGTGTCCATGTATCTGCAGTGTGCCGTGAATTTCAGTTCAGATGACATCCCAAATGGCATTGGTTTTGGAGGACGAGTGAATCACTTTGGTCTGTTTCTCTCTGCAAGCTTTGATGAGGGTCACACATTCAACTGTACCACATTCGGTAGTCCCTGCCTTTCCAAGACCAGTCGAATATGCCCGGAAGTGATAGAATGCTGGAGAGTTGTTCCAAAAGGGAAACAAGGAACGCATGATGCTGTCAAAGGTTCTGTATTAGAAAGATTTAAGGAGGATCGCCATATGCTCAACATGGTTGGGCTTGCAAATTCAAGTGAGTAATCTTGGACATGCAATGATGCAACCTTTTGTTGTCTTCTACGAGCACAAAAATCATTTTTATTTAAGGATTTGCACTCAATGACTTTGGCTTGAAGTTGAAAAATGAGGTGTTTATTCAGCTATTTCTCTAGGAAGTTAGGAACATATTTGCTTGATCTGTAAATACTCTTATCTGGTCTAAATTTGAAGATTATATTCAGAAATTAGAACACGAGGAAGAGTTTATGCCTCTAGGTGTAGGGGTATTCCGTGGCTTTTTTATCTTTTGTAAGTAGAAACTGATTGCTATTGGGAAAAAATGAAGTGCCTACTTACACCCTTGCATTCATTGTTGGTTTTCATACTTTAGCTGACAAACCATTTTCACCATTTGCGAAGTTATTTTGAGCATGATATCATGAACAAACTTTGAATTCATTGTCCATCTACCGTGCATTTATACAAGCACATCTAACATAAACAAGTTTTGAGCAAAATCCACAATCACAATCCAAATTATATTCAAAAGAGTTGAGATCCGATTCTAATCAAACTGCCAAATCTCAAACAAAATACATTGTATATGAAATCTTATTCAAAATGAACCCTGCTCACTTATAGTCCTCCTTACGGCTAACTACCTCTCTCATTCATGCTATTCCATGCAATTAGTGTAAATGAGCCCTCCATTAAGAAATAAGAACCACCATCTTTCATGAGCTATAGAACTCAATATTATAAAGTCATTGGTCACGGTTCTGATCAAGTTCAAATTACAATTAAAGATAGAAACAAAAAGCAAGGACAGAAGCAAATTGTGAAGAGTGACGAGCCTACAACAGTTCTAAACGGGGTCTCCCCCAAAAATACTTATAAACAATACCAATGGCTCCAAACTTCTAACATTAAGTGAAAAATTGAAATGATATGACAAAGACTATGATGGCCCTCCCCTCAATCAAAAGTACCAACAAATTTACTCAATTCAATAGAAAGCAACATTTTGTACCCCTCAATCAAAAGTACCCACAACAAAATTATTAAAGTGCATCACAGCCACAAATTCATCACCAAATTACCAGTTTTAAAGACATAAAAAAAAAAAAATAAATAAAAACATGCAATCAAGGTCCTGTTCATTTCAAACACCATTTCTGATTTTCCATCTCAAACCAAAGCCAAAATATGCCATAAAAAACCAAAACCAATACTAATTAGTAATAACCAACAACAAAAACACCATCACGATTCCAAACATTTGAATTTCATAAAACAATCTCCATTCTTTAACAAAAAAAAAAAAAAAAAAACTAAATCATACCCATAATAAACGACAACGTCAAAATGATATTGAAAGAAAAAACATAAAAAAAAGAAGAAGACAAAGACAAATAACTAACAGTCATCCTTCATTCAAAACTGTTCCAACGAACAAACACCATTTTCCTTGTTGTCTCCCCCTAATCACGGAACCTCCTACCGGGTCCGCCAGCACCACCGGGTCGGCCGAAATTGGTCTGGATATTGGAAACGGGAACCGGGTCGACCTTGACGAGGCCAGGCATGTCACCCATGCCAAGAGTGGCCAACATGTCGAGAGTCTCCTTGTCGACCTCGATGAGGTCGGTGTTGATGGCGGAGACGTCGGGGACGAAGTCCATGCGGCGCTCGCGCTCTTCCTCCTGGAGCTTGAGGGAGATCCCGCGGACCGGACCCTTCTGGATCCGCTTGATGAGGTGGGTCGAGAACCCGGCGATCTTGTTGCGGAGGCGCTTGGTGGGAATGATGGCCACCTCTTGCAGGAGCTTCTTGTTCGTGTGGAAGTCCATGGTCATGCGCGAGTAGTATCGCTCGATGACTTGGCGTGAGGACTTCTTCACGGTCTTTGTGCGAACGCGACCCATGCTGCTTTTGGCTGTGTGTGAAGGGGCGCTGTGAGAGAATGAGAGAATGTAGAACGAGATGAGAGAGGAGGGGATGGAAGTAGGGTTTTGTGGTGTTTTTATATTAGGGATTTGCGAAATGGGCTTTTGAGGCCTTGGGCCTGAATTGTGTTTGTACAAAAAAGGGGTTGGGCTTAGGTTTGGGAATGTGGGATTGATCTTTAAAATGGAAAAGAGGTAGGGTTTTGTGGTGTTTTTAATTTATACGAGGGATTTGTGAAATGGGCTTTTGAGTGGAACAATGTGGGAGATTTGTTGTGGATTTTGTTGGCCCATGAAATGGAATAAAGGGTGTATATTCAAGCCTAGTGGAGAATTGGGCTGAATTGTGTTTGTACAAAGATGAGCCTTGGTTGGACTAAAAAACAGAAGTTGGGCTTAGGTTGGTTAAGATCTTTAAAAGGGCAGAGAAGGCCCGGTATGGTTGCTTGACTAAATTGGTTCTAGATTGACAGCATAAAATGTATTGAGTAGCAAAGCTTTGCAGTGTCAATTATAATTCAATAAGGATTTTTTAAGGATAAGAACTTTTATGTCATAATTTTGATGCGGTAGATTGTGAATGTTTTGTTTATTACTTTTACATGAATTAAGTATTTTTTTTACATCACTCACAGTTAACCACATTAAGAGTGTGGCAAAAGTTGTGTCCACAAACTTTCTCTTTATCGAGTCTAGAGACACTAAAAATTTCACAACTAACAAGGTAGTAAGGTATTATTAGTAGATAAAAAAAAATAATATTAGTGGTGGACACCTATGAGAAATAGTAAAAACTTGTTAACTCAATTGTTTTGAAATTTTTTGTAAAATTTTTTGTATTTGTAGCATTGTCCATTAAAATGGTAATTGAAACTACTAGATTATGAGAGCTGACACATAGAAAACTACTTAAGTTTTCTTAAGCCCTCATCAGAGGACTGGTTGTTGAGGCTTGGCGACTTGGAGAGAGGAATTCATGGAAGATATGATTCTTCAATATATTCACAGGAAAAACAAGTTACAGCAAATCATTGTCACAAAATCTGGCAGACAATATATGCCACTATCCAATTCCCAAATTACCACCCTCCCAAAAAAATAAATAAATCTAATATATAACTTCAGGCATATATAAAACGCTGGGACTCCACTATCTTTAATAAATAGAATGGCCTGTTGTCAAGAGATGTTTTAGGAGAGTGGCTTGAAAATTGATTAGATTTAGGTTTATTTCATTTTTAGTTAGATATAGGCTACGTTTCCTAATTAAAAAGATAATGAATATAAGATATATTTTACTTAAGAATGCTAATATAGCTTTGTTATTATACTATCAAAATTAGGGAACTTACCATCTTCCCATTGGCAGCCTTAGACAATGGTCTAATGGTATGTCAATTAATTGCTAACGAGATCTACATAGATAACCAAGTGCTTGCTAGCAACAACATAATTATCATTTTTGGCAATAATAGATGCATAATTCCCTTCTTCACAAGACTGCAATCTCACACTTCAAGTGACTGGAACCTAACAAACAGAGCTCTAGAATTACAAGCAGTCAGCTATTGTCCTTACTATGAAGAATTCAAACCAACAGAACATGAATGCCAACCCATGTACATTGACATGGAAGTAGATAGCTCCGACCCCCTTGACTATGACAACTATGCAAATACAGACTGACCCCTACCAATAGGCATGGCAGACAGATACTGTTCATTAGCACAAGATAGGTAGAAGAATCTTCACGTTTCATCATTGCAAGATAGAGTGATAGAGAACTGAATACTCCACATTTCATCGTTGCAAGAAGACAGAAAAAAGATAGAAAGAAAAAAAGAGAGAAAATAACCATCTATGGTAAAAGAAGAAATGATAGGAATGAGCCATAGGTCAAAACCTGCATAACAAAACAAAATGTCGCTATTCATGAAAAGTTTATACTATTCATTAAATAGTATCTTTTACCAACAGATTAATCAGGGTTAACTTTTCGTAACCGGCCTTGGTAAAGGTCATATCAAGGTGTGAATTTTGTTGGCCCATGAAATAGAATAGAGGTTTATTCAAGCCTAGTGGGGAATTGGGCCTGAATTGCGTTTGTACAAAGTTGAGCCTCGGTTGAACACTTGAAGCAAAAAAACGAAAAAAGAGTTGGGCTTAGGTTCGGGAATATTGGGATTGATCTTTAAAAGGGAAAGGAGGTAGGGTTTTGTGGTGTTTTTATATGAGGCATTTGTGAAATGGACTTTTGGGTAAGATGTTGGTGATTTGTGGATCTTGTTGGTCCAAGAAATAAAATAAATCTATATATTTAAGCCTAGTGGAGGATTAGGCTGAATTGGGTTTGTACAAAATTGGGCCTGGGTTGAACTAAAAAGAAAAGAATAGTTGGGCCTAGGTTTGGGAATATTGGGATAAGAAAGGCCTGATATGGTTTTTTGACTCAATTGTTTATGGATTGACAGCATCATTGACTGTAGACTCTATAATAATTATTGAGTGGCAACAGTTTGCTGCGTCAATTATAATGCAATAACTCAATAAACCAACTTTAATAATTATTTCTATCAATTGGTTAGGTTAGTTAAATTGACCAAGCTTGAAAAAAGAGTTCACCTAATTGAAATTAAAATCTTCAAATTGAAATGAGACTTGTAATTAATCTATTAAAAAATATATCATCATTTTAGAGAAAATAAAGAAAGTCATTTTACATTTTAATAATTCTCTCAATAGATTATATCATGAATCCACTAATTTTTTCGGCTTTCGTTATTGCTACTAGGTTGGCTGTTAGGCTTGCTTCTATTGGACCTGGGGTTGGTTAAGGTACTGTTGCGGGCCAGTAAAAAATTCACAACTGATTAGGTGGCAACTTGTGATTGTTAAGTAAAAAAATCTAGATAAGAATCAATAAAAGCTTGCCAAATTAACTGTTATAAAAAAAAATGTTCTGAAAATTGTTGTCCATAATATTGCTTATTATAATTTGAAGGATAGAAGAATTTAAAATTGGAAGGATAGAAGAATTTAAAATGTACTCACAAAATCAAGGCGAAAAGCCACTTTTAGTCCCTATATTTTCAGGTGATTCCCATTTTAGTCCCTACATTTTATTTTTACCGCTTTTAGTCCCTATCTTGAAAAACGCTTCCCGTTTTGGTCCCTGTCGTTACATTAGAGACGGAAAAAGCTGACGTGGCAAACGGCAGGAATAAATAATAATAAATTAATGTACACGTGGCCTAAATTAATAATAAAAAATGCCACGTCAGCGTTTAAATTAAAAAAATTAATTTATTAATTTTAACTAATTAAAAAAATTAAAAATAAAATCAAAAACTAAAAATATGATGAATTGAGATCTAAATGTGTCTTGAACAAGAATAACAAGAACACAAACCCAGATATAAGAACATAAACCTAGAATTTAAAAAAGAAAAAAGAAAAAAAAGAAAAAAAGAACGAACTAGACAAGATTGAACTAAGAAGAAGATGAAAGATCTGGGTTGTTGGGTGAGATCTTCTTCTTCTTCACCCACAATCACTAAACAAATGTCATGGCTGCTACTGCTTCTTCCTCTTCTCCCGTCGAGACCAGGGTGACCACCCCACTGTCGATCCCCTCCAGCCCACCCACCGCCGTGCCTCTCCCTCTCCTACTCCGCCCACGGCCCAGATCTAGGCCCAGCCCCAGACCCCGTCTCAGACTTCGATCCAGACCCAGCCCCAACCCTCCACTGCCTTGCGGCACTTGCCGCAGCCGTGCTAGTCGCACGAAGCTGTAGAGAGCGAGATCCATGCCTGTTTCGCGGTTTATCTCCTCATTTCCAGCGCATGGACGCCATGGAGAAAGGTCCAGTTTGTTCTTTTTATTTTTTTTTATTTTTTTATTTTAAATTTCTGGGTTTGTGTTCTTAGATTTGGGTTTGTGTTCTTATTGTTCTTGTTCAAGACACTCTTAGATCTTAATTCATGTGATTTTTAGTTTTTAATCTGTTTTTAATTTTTTTAATTAGTTAAAATTAATAAATTAATTTTTCTAATTTAGATGCTGACGTGGCATTTTTTATCATTAATTTAGGCCACGTGGACATTAATTTATTATTATTTATTCCTGCCGTTTGCCACGTCAGATTTTTTCGTCTCTGATGTAACGGCAGGGACCAAAACGGGAAGCGTTTTTCAGGATAGGGATTAAAAGTAGTAAAAATAAAATGTAGAGATTAAAATGGGAATCGTCTGAAAATGTAGGGACTAAAAGTGACTTTTCGCCCAAAATCAATAATGTAGGATACCACTGACCAATCATGGAGTTGGTTTAATTACTAGAAAACGCAAGGTAGTTGTAATGTCCTAATAATTGATCGTATTAAAAGGAAAGTTGAAAGTTGAAACTATCTTTAAATTGGATAGAAGAATGGGAGGAAAAATGGGCATTTGCCCCTAATTTAGAAATTATGCAGCAAAATGCCTATGCTTTGAAACTATTTAGCAAAATGTCTTTATTTTTGGAACTCGATTTTAACAAAATCGAGTTATAGGCGTAACTCAACATTAGCGATGTCGAGATCTATGCATATTTTGCCACTTAAATTTTTTTGCAAATTTAAGTGGAACTCGATATTGATAATGTTGAGTTTCACTTAAAATATATATATAAAACTTGATTTTAAGGATATTGAGTTTTACACAGAATTCTATTTTGTTAAAATCGAGTTTAAAAAATAAGAGTATTTTGCTAAATAGTTTCAAAACAAGGGTATTTTGCTGCATAGTTTGTAAATTAGAGGCAAATGCCCATTGTGGGGTCAAAGAATCTGGCAACCCCGGCCCAAGTTATACCAAGCCCAAGGTTCATGCTGAGGAAGAAGACGCGTCCGAGGACGAAGTGAGGAGCAACACACCATTGAAGGCAGCCTCCCAGAGCATCCCAAGAGAAAGGACAAGTACAATGTGTCAGCCATGGAAGCGTGGTGGAGGAGCAATTCCAGGATAAACTATCACCTTCGCATTAAATGCCCACAACTAACGTTCTGGCCGCATTAATGATGAAATGACCCCTGAACAGTGCTGCCTTGGTTGCTGTAACCCACAGAGAGAATGGGAAGGCGGCTGATGGGACAAGTACTCAAGTAGTGACCTGCATGATCAACAAATGGAGGGCCAAGATCAACTGAAAGAGGGTATATAATGTAAGATATCCTTCAGGAAAAGGGGGGGACGATGGGAAGAACTCCTGTAACTATTCTCATTCAATACTTACTAGAGCAGAGCTCCTCGGATTGTGCCGAGGACAAACTCTCTCTTGTACCAACTTGGTTCGTTTCTGCTTGATTGTCTTGGGAACTCATCGTAATTGTCATCCACGAACGCCACCTTCTCCTGCTCCTTAGGGTCCTCCTGTGCAGGCAAGGTGACCGAGGCTAGGGCCTTTTGAAAATCTTGGGAAGCAGCACCATCCTGTGACTTCTCTGCGCCCTCATTCAAGGAGTCCCCCACACCAGCTGAGGTTCCTTTAGGAGCTTCAGTCTCTTGTACTTGCTCAGGCTGGGTGGGATGAAGAGGAAGGTTTTGAGGCTATGGCTCCTCGTCAGGGGTAACAGCCATGGAAGCTGCTTCACCAGGAGGAGGCAGCTCTGAGGCTCTAATGGCTGGAGGGTAGAAAACTTTCTCTGGCTTCCTTAACTTGAAAGAAGCCTCAAGCCCAACCTAGTTGAAGGCCTCTGCCCAAGTTAGCGCATAGTAGGTCCGGCATACAGTTGGCACTTCCGCTCTGAGGGTATTCTCAGTCTCAGCCACTCCAATGTCGTAACTGTACTGCTCTGTCGTCTCCCTGGCCTTCTCGGCTTCTGCCCTTGTGTTCACGGCCTCAACCCTAGCCTTCTTGACTTGGTCTCTTTCTTTCTGGACTTCAGCTAGCTTCTTCTGAAGGGCTGCTACTTGCCCTTTAGAAGTAGCCAGTTGTTCTTTAGCGTCATGCAGAAGCAGCCTCTGGTCCTCGGTTTGTTTTTGTGCACCTACCAGGGCCGAGTCAGCATTTTTTCTCGCCTGCTCTTCCTCGTTCAATTTCTTCCTTAGATCCTGGTTGGAGTGGTCGGCGATTTTAAGGGACTCCACGGCTGCCTAGTGCCTATTCCTCTCGTCGTCCAATTGACGGTAGCAGGAGTTGGTTATCTCCTCAATCCTAAAAGTAGCTTGGACAGCCTTTAAAAAAAAAAAAAGAAAAAAAAAGAAAGGGAAGGAAAAATGGGTTAGTAACCTTATAAGCAACGATAAAGTAGTATGAGAGGAAGGACGAATGCTTACCATGCCCAAGTATCTTTTGAGATTTAGGAAAACCTCTGGCCTTCTGGTATTCCGCAGCTCGGCCATATCAGCTGGAAGCAGTAGAGCCTCCTCCAAAGCCGAGGCCACATGGCACCCAGTGCCTCCATGGAAGTCCCTAATAGATGCGTTCTCTCTTAGGGGCTCACCATGGAGCATTGGAGCTGGAAGCCAGGCTTGGGGCTCAACGGGCTGAGTATCTCTCCTCTCTGAGCCCTTTTGTCCCTTTGGCCTAATCTTCAGCTGCTTTGCTGCTCGTTGGGCCTCATCTTCGGGCGAAGGGCGGGGCCCTCTAGCCTCTATCACGTCTTTCCCCTTCTGTTCCCTTTTCCTCTTCGGATCCACCGGTTTTACCCTAGGAGGCAAGGGTGATTGAGGGGGAGGGGGAGGAAGTTTTGGAGGAGGAAGAGGAAGCTTGGATTGGGACGGTTTGCGGGGTGGACCTTTCCCGGGCTGGGATTCTATGAGCTCCAGCAAACTCTTTTTTGATTTCCTTTGAATGCCCATGTCCTCCTCTGAAATAGTATCTGCTGAGGGAAAGTTCGCTTCCGTATAGCTCTGGTTGCCTAGGTTACCGGGAGGATCCTCGGGTGATTGGGCTCTGATGAAGACTTCGAATTCGTCCTCGGATGAACCCAAATCAACGATTTCCTCCTCTTTCTCTGACTTTTCCTCTTCCCCTTCTTCTACCTTGGGATGGGAGGAGGAAGAACCAACTAAAGATACACCCACTGGGATTACGGCGTCCTCAGGAAGAAGAAACCCTTCCACAACAACACTAATGCGATGTAAACGGGGATCTTTAGCCTTTATCACACACTTGGGTGCTTGAAAGGCGCGTGAGATGGGCGTGATCCCCAGAATCAGATGAACTGCCCGAAGTTGGCCGTCTTCCTCGTTAATGAACACCTTGGCCTTGAGAATTTTGTCCAAACTCTCTCTGTTGACCAAACCGAAGTTTGGCTCAAGGGCGTGTCTATCTGCAAAATCCACGAAGAACATGTCAGTGACAGCAAAGTAACGCTGACCTTACATAGTATAACGAGCCAATTATTCATACTATTCCTAGAACCACACCTGGTTGCGCTTCTCGTGTTGGACAGGGAAGCCCATCGTGCCATTCCCCAGATACGATCAAAAAGTCCTTATTTAGGTCCTTATTGGACTCAGGGAGGCACTGTATAAGTCTAATTGCGGGCTTCCTCGTCTTTAGGTAGTACCCTTTCCCCTTAAAGTAATGAAGGTTGTATACCCAATTAACGTCGTGGTGGGTTAGCCCTAATCCCATTTTCTCGTTTAACGCATCTACAAAACCCAATATCCTAAATACGTTGGAAGTGCACTGGGTAGGGGCCAAACGGAAGAACCTAAGGTAACTCCTCATAACCTCCCCCATTGGAATCCTCATGCCGCCTTCTATGAAGGCAATCATGGGGATCACCACCTCACCCTCCTGCCTTCGCTCAAACCACTCCCCCTCCTCACAATACCTGAGGCCAACATCAGGAGGAATCCTGTATTGGGCCCTAAAATCCACCATGGCACCCTCAGAATCTACTAAGCTCTTAAATCTACCCATTTCTATAGGAGGAACAGGGAACTAAAAAGACTAAGGAAAGAGAATGGGGCCGAGGATATTTAAAAAGAAAAAAGGCGGAGAGAAGGAGAAAGTGCAGTATAAGAAAGAAGAAAAGTTTGAGAGGACTTATAAAACAGGTGGGAGGGTCCTCGGACAAGCTTTGAGTATTAATAAAGACACAAGTACGCAGAAAAAGTATGCAGATTCAAGGTATGTGCGCTAGAACAAATGGAACGCTAAAGCAATGAAAGAAGTTGATTGGAAAGGTATTTATATTGAAGGGAAAACCCAAAAGTGGGAAAATTCCCGCTCGGTAACCACTAAAAACACCAGCCGTTGGATTGGCATCACACCGTTGAACGTGGGGAGCATAGAGCCGCCAGAACTTAATGAGGGCGCGCTCCGCAAACCGAAGTGCCAGGAATGTCCCTTGGACAGGTGAAAAGACTCTAGCACTGATGGAGGACAAGACTTGATAAGCCATGACAAAGGCCCGAGGACATCAAAATCCTGCTCTCTGTCCAAGGATCGGACAGCAAGATTTTGAGGGGTTATTGTGGGGTTAAAGAATCTGGCAACCCCGGCCTACTTTATACCAAGCCCAAGGCTCATGTCGAGGAAGAAGACGCGTCCGAGGACGAAGTAAGGAAGTCCAAATTGCCCAGGAGTATCGCCGAGGACAATCCTGTCCTCGACCAACCAAGACCATAAAAGGGAGGAGCAACACACCATCGAAGGCAGCCTCCCAGAGCATCCCAAGAGAAAAGACAAGTACAATGTGTCAGCCATAGAAGCATGGTGGAGGAGCAATTCTAGGATAAACTGTCACCTTCGCATTAAATGCCCACAACTAATGTTTTGGCCGCATTAATGATGAAATGACCCCTGAACAGTGCTGCCTTGGTTGCTGCAACCCACAGAGAGAATGGGAAGGCGGCTGATGGGACAAGCACTCAAGCAGTGACCTGCATGATCAATAAATGGAGGGCTAAGATCAACTAAAAGGGGGTATATAATGTAAGAGATCCTTCAGGAAAAGGGGGGGATGATGGGAAGAACTCCTGTAACTATTCTCATTCAATACTTACTAGAGCAGAGCTCCTCGGATTGTGCCGAGGACAAAATCTCTCTTGTACCAACTTGGTTCGTTTTTGCTTGATTGACTTGGGAACTCATCGTAACTATCATCCACAAACGCCATATTAACCGTTGTCCACGCACTAAAGCCTAGTTCTTTGGCCCACTCTCTACAAATTCATTGTATTGGGCTAGTTGGGCCTGAGTCCACTCGTCCAGCAGAAGAAGTGCTCAAATCCAATCCCTACACCCATTTTCCTTGAAGAATGGTGGTTGAATGTTGAGGCTTGGTGTCTTGGAGGGAGGAATTCATGGAACATATGATTCTTCAATGGGTTTGGCTTACCTCCAGTACTTTTTTAACTGGACATGTCCTTTTGATTTAAATATACAATGACAAGTGGTAGTGGATTTTAATCTCCACATTATATTTAGTTAGCGGGTGACGTGACAGTCTCTTATTAAAATAAAAGGAGATTCCAGTTAAAAAAGTTATGAAGGTATGCCAAACAATATATGCCACTACACAATTCGCAAGTTCACCCCCCAAAAAACATAAAAAATGATCTACTAATATATAACCCAGGCATATTCAAAACGTTGGAACTCCTAATTAAAAAGGTTTATTTCGGGAGAGTTCTTTAAAAGTTGATTAGATATAGGTTTATTTCATTTTTAGTTAAATATAGGCCACTTTACCTAATTACAAAGTCAACGAATATAAGATATATTTTACTTAGGAATGCTAATATAACTTTGGTATTTATTAAAAAAAAAAAAACAACTTTGATATTATACTATCAAAATTATTGAACTTACCTTCTTCCCATTGGCAGCTTTAGTCAAAGGTCTAATGGTAGAGCTGGCCAGATCAAGGTTTGTTGGTTTAAAATTTAAATGGACATTTAAACTAGGCGTGGTTGAAGAATTAAAATTTTTATAGTTGCATTGAAACCAACTACGAGTTAAGTGGTTGAGTATTACATCATGGGATAGGTTTTGTTGGACTGTCTATCTTGTTGTTTATTTTATCTTTGTTGTTGTTTGTCTTCCGATTAAAAAACAAGTATGAGTGGTTGAGTACCACATGTGATAGAAGTTATAAAATTGAGTAATTGATATATGACATTTTGCCTAAACTCACTTTTTTTTCCTGGTTTTAAAGGGATGTGTCTTTTGCAATTTGAACTGAAACAGGGAGCTTGGATTGGTAGTAGCATTTTGGGCCATTTATTTATTGAATGATGTTTAAGATATTACAAGTTTTTTTTTTAATGAACGAGCTATTCCAAGTTTTATCATATAAATCTTATAAATTGATGTGTCACAAATCATAAAAAGATTACTTAGACATTCATTTATTATACTGTTGAAGTTCAACCTTTAGTTTATGAAGATTTTGTAGTAAAATTTGTAAGCGATTTAGTATTTTCCTATTCATTATATTATACTAGTAAGTTTCCCTTGTGATGCACGGATAAGATTGTAATGTTTTATATAAGATGGTTTTGAAAAATGTTGTATATATATTATAACATAATTGTTATAGAATTTTGTTAGTAATGAATTTATCTAAAAAAGCAATAACAAAAAAATTTGCCTGTAGGGGTTAGGCTAGCATGACGATGGTGGCTACCCCTCAAATTCCTCTCTTTCTCTTTCTTACAAATGCTTTTTTAATATTAGGTCTTTTATTTTGGTAATAGTAAAAAAATGCGTTACATTTAACAATCTACAATATTTTCGTGTCTCTCTATCTTTCCCTAGGGCCTTATCTGGTTAGTGACATTAGTCCTTAATTTTTTTTTCCTTTTGCTTTTGTTTTTAAAACTAAAACGGTGAGTATGTTAAAAGACACAAAGAAGAGAGAAATGTATGGTGAAATTTCAAGAAATTAATGAGATAACAGTAAAAATAAGTTAATGTGATCTTTTGGGTAATAGTAAAGAAAAACTTAATGAAAAAAAGGTTAAAAAAAATTGCTAAATGCAAAATTAGAGCGCTACATAGCATAATCTCATGCACTCCTGTATAGAAGTATGTTGGTCTCAAACTTTGCATAAAAAGTATAATTAAATTATGTTGGTCTCAAATTGAAATAATAAACCTGGTTTCTATAGGATTCCAATCTTCACTATTTACATCAATAGGAATTGAGTAAGCAAGAAAAGCTTGAAGAGGATTCATAGAAATGAACATCTAAATAAACATAGATTTGTTATAATAAGTAAAATAAGTACATATTGTTAGCCACAAATTTTTTTTTTATAAAAATTTTAAAAACTATATAAATCAAGAACTAACAATAATTAAATGAAGTAACAATTACAGTAAAAAGATCACATATGGCATACCCTTGTTGCTCATGGATTTGATTGAATAAATATATCATTGATTTTGCCATTGAAATTCTACTTTAAGCCAAACCATGTAAATACTTCAGTAAGACTTTTTTTAAAAAAAAATGGTAAGCATCTAACTAAAAGTATATGTAGTTCTCTCTAGTTTCTACTATATGGTATACCAAAATTATATTTGTATCATAGATTATATTCCAAATATTTTTGGTTAGAATCCTATAAATTGTTTAGATTTTCAGAAAGGACAAATGCTATCAGAATCTATGACTATAATATCTCAATTATGATCATCTATATACTTATAATGGACCTACCACTTTCATGCATTTGCTTATAAAAAAATAAAAAATAAAATAAAAACACCTGCAATCAAAGGCATCATAATTAAATAGTTTGGTCCAACTTGCTGTGAATTTCTTAATCAGTTGTAGGAGCATATTAAAAGTCATTACAACAAATTGGTTTTCATACCAAGTACCATAGCATTACTGACAACTCAAAATTTAATATGAATATAGTTGAATGCAATATGACTATTAGTGACTATGTCATATCGTATACCATTTGACATTTTTCGTAACACACCAAGAGAAATACTCGTTATCTTAGAAGACAATCTTTCCAATGTGTAGCCCATTGGTAAAATTGAATACTATCTTCAATTTGGGGAATCCCAATGTACCACTCAAAATGAGAGAGAGAGAGAGAGAGAGTAGTGGGACTGTTGAGGTTAGATCGTACATTTCCTTTTTTTTTTTTTTTTTTTTTTAATATTTTCCTTAATTGTACATCTCTATTAGTTTACACAAGATGGCTAAATTAAGACTTGAAAAATGAGTAGAAGCGTTGGTTTTGTAAGATGGAATCACTAAATCCTAACTGCAAACTGTTGTTTTTAAAGAACCTGAAAAGTGTGTGTAGTCTGAAAGGAAACTTGTACGGAGGAAGAGAATTTCTAAGTGAGTCAAGATCTTGGCCTTTTAGTTTCATTTACACGTGAGGGAGGAAAAAGCGAGTTTGTAAGTGAGTTAAGAGTCTTGGCTTTTATTTACACATGGAAAAGGATAATGCTTGGGTCATAATATGTAAGGGAATAAGTGGGCTTGAACTTTTTATAAGATTTGGTCTAATTTTCAGTAGTAGCCCACCTTTTAGATAACATTAAAGAAAAAGTTAACATACTAATATTTTGGATAATAGTAAAAAAAAACTTAAAAAAAAAGAGGTAAAAAAAATACTAAATGAAATATTAGAGCGTCACATGACAGTATTTTATATACCTTCGGATGAGTTCTCTACTTTTTATATATATATATATATACACACATATAGAAAACGGACTAGAAGATGGATTGAACATCGGATAATGTGCCTTTATTTTTTGTGGGCTCATTTGTCATATAGATATGAGACATACTTCTGATTTTGATTGAAAAAAACATGTGCATGCGTCCAGTACAGATTGTGATAACTTTAGACATATTTGATTAGAAAAATATCTTAAGTTTTGTTTGTACATAGCATGTCGGTATACTCTTCACTCGATTTTTGTGAGCTTTTTGATTGACATCTTTCCTTCATTCATTTGATTCTGAATGAATTCATTCGAATGCAGAGCAAGAAAGAAAAACATTAAGAATTAATAATAACCACAAAAATTACATCTTGAAATGATACAACTCCTAATTTCATTTCATTTGGGTCGAAGTTACAACTCATCTTCATTCAAAACTATAGCATATTTTCTCACCATATTGGACTGCATAAACATTTAGAAGATAAATACCAAACTTGATGAGAAAAAAGAATACAATGGAGTTGGACTAATACAAAACTAGCTCAAGAAAAAAGGCTTTTCATTGCCATTGGAAATGACGGATTGATTGCACTATAACCTCCATCAACCACAAGATTGAGCCCACTCACATACTTAGACTCATCGCTTGCCAAATAGAGTGCTGCCTCTGCAATATCTTTTGGCTCAGAAACTACTCCTTTCAAGTTTGCTGCTTCACAAATCACCTCATCCAGCTTGGTCTTATCCGTTGTCCCCAAAGTTTGAGTCAACATTGGTGTTGCGGTTGCAAATGGAGATATACAATTAACTCTTATCCCATACTGTCCCAACTCTGCAGACAAGTTCTTAGCCAACCCTACAATAGCATACTTGGATGCTGTGTATGCATGTGGCCCACTGAAGGAAATTACTGAAGCTGAGCTTGATGTGAAGAGAATGCACCCTTTCTTGGCTGGAATCATTACCCTGGCAGCATGCTTGGCCCCCAAGAAAGAACCAAACACATTGACATCAAACACCCTCTTGAATTCTTCGTTGTTTGTAGCTAAGATTCTTGGATCCATACTGCCTGCAGTGCCAGCATTATTGTACATAATATCAAGCTTTCCATACTTGGAGATAGTGAAGTCCACGAGATTCTGGACATCAGAGTCACTAGTTACATCGCAATGGACAAAAGAGACGGTTTCTTCAGGGCCAAGGTCTTTGCAGAGGGAGCGGCCAAGGTCATCTTGAATATCTGCAATTACTACCTTTGCACCATGTTGGAAAAATAGCCTTGCTGTGCTCTCTCCTAGGCCGCTGGCACCACCAGTTATTATGGCCACCTTTCCTTCCAACCTGCAATATGTTGCAAACAAATATGGTTATTTTGTAACTTCATTTTGTTCCTCTCTTACATAGAGAAATGATATAGGCTGTGACAGTGAGTTCATGAACTTCAACCAAAGGAGGGGTTGTACCTTTTAGCAATGGGCGTTGAAGAAGTACTCATCTTTTTCCTTGGGTGAGTGTGCTACTTTATTTGATCTTTAATAGTGCAGAAACCACATTATATGCTATTAAAGAAAATGGTTTTTAATTCTCAGTTGTTGGGTTTCTTTTAAGTGGGTGTGGGGTAGTTAAGATCATTTAAGAAGTGGAAAGTATCTCCTTTTGACAGCTTCAAAACATGGAGATGAATTTTTATTTTTAATTATATTTTATTTTTAAAAATACAAGAACAGGAAAACTTAACTATAGTTACTTTTCCAGAAAATACATAAAAGTTTTTAGAAGCCATTCGAGGTTTTGTTTAGATGTTCAGAGCTCTTTGAACCTGAGTATCTCCTTAGATGTGTATAGTCCTTTGTTCCCTTAAGATATGAGCTAAAAGTTTAAGATTCAGGATCTCATATATGTCATAAGATTTTGAAAACCACTATACTAACATCTTTTGGAAGTCATTCTATAGTTAACCATCAGTAGACTTCTACTAGCACATTTGACATTACTATGAAACTGTTTAATACTAAGAGTTAAGCTTGTTGCTCACAAAACTGTTTTACACGCACCCATAAAACAACTGAAATCAATATTACTATGAAACTGTTTAATATTAAGAGTTAAATTTGTTGCGTACAAATTATTTTACACATATCTGAAAAAACAACTAAAACCGTAATTTAAATTCATTATTTTCAAAATAGTTTGTGTACTAAGTGTGTGTTTGATAAAAATTAAAAAATTCAGCTTATTTTACTATTTAGTTTATTTTTGCTACTATTTATGAGTCTTACTATAATATTTCAATTAATTTTTACTTTTATTTATAATATTTTTAGCAAAATTTTTTTAATTTTAACAAAATAAACTGATCTAAATAAACCTAAATTTTTGAACCGTATAATCTCTTCTACCACTTGACAGTGTCAGAGCAGAATTCCTTTACAAAAAGCTGTCATTGACTTGTGATTCTTTGCAATAAGAGTAGCGTTTTCCAAACAAATAAGTGCTTATTTAACTATTTAGTTTATTTTTGTTATTATTCATGAGTTTTATTACATTTTTTGGTATTATTTATAAATTTCATTATATTATTTCAATTAATTTTTAATTTTATTTATAGTATTTTTAATAAAAAAATTTTAATTTTAACAAAATAAATACATCTCAAACTAACCTAAATATTCCAAGGTATAGCGTAAAAAGCATCTTATCCTTGCTCTCAAATCAAAGCCTTTCCGTATCCCTTTTTGTTCCCTAGGTTGGCCCAATAGAACACAGGAATTGTTGCTTCTGTCTCATAGTGCAGACACGACAAAAAAAGAAGAAACAAACACAACCTGCAATGCAAAAGAGGCTCCTAATAAAAAAATATAATCACGAAGAACGATTTGGTTCCGTTAAACAGATTCCTTGGTGCTAGGAGCCAACTTTGATGGTTTTTCCATCTGAAAATTAAATAAATTACTTGTCAAATATTTTATTGCAAATTGGATAGTCAAGTACAATCTCAACATTGAATATAGACAGTCAAAGATTGAACTGGTAGGTAAGATCTTATCAAGGTTAACTTAAATGGATAGAGATCATTTAGACTTTTAAACTTTTCAAGCCGACAATTTCTTAAGAATATTATTTTTGGGGCACGGGTGGTGCACTTTCGGTTTTGGTCCATTATCTAGCTAGATTATTATAATTTATAAGGTATTAAGCTAACTCTTTTTGGTAATTAAGGCCTAAATCAAACTAAAAAGTATTTGGTGCAAGTTGAACACTAAACTCCATAGGATTATCAAAGCCCTGAATACCTATTTGCTTCTATGTTTACATCGTATGAGGGATCCTTTGTAATCATCCACTAGTAATATCAAACCAGGGTATTCTTTAACAGCAATATAAAAAAAAAGACCCCTAACTACAAAGACCTAATGGAAAAAAAAATATTTCCATGATAATCAGTGCTTGTGATAGAGCACCAATGGGGTTGCAATTAGCTTGCAACCACTCTAGGAGAGAAAGGCCAAACGAGGAAATACAAGGAAAGGCTCTAGACTCACAATAATCTCTCAACAAATGTATAATCGATTCCACCCCCAAGCCACACCGTGAGCACAAAGGAGACACATTCAAGCCTCAAGAAGCCATGACTTTCTTGCAATAATGCTAGCTGTTATGTAGACAAAGCCAAATAAAAAGCTTCAACCTAGGGGTTATCCATATTTCAATACATGTTTTTGTCTTACAAAGGAGAATTAAGAATGCTATTCCAGTCAACTACCCTGGGTTTGGACTAATGCCTAACATATCCAAGAAAATTAAAAAAATAATCAAATTGGTCCTTAAACACAAACAGTGTAACGCTCTTTGTGTCCTTTACTTAAAACAAATTTATACTACAGTTTTCTATTAACAAGACTGCAGCTTTACATCATTTCTTGCTTTTCCCAATGTCAATAAGTGCTCTTTAAGCCAAAAGAAAAGAAACTACAATATAAATTTTGCCCTCTACCTAAAATAAATTTTTACCACAAACTGCCACCTTTTTGTGAAGAGAGCAGTACATAGTGGCCTCTCGAAAGAAAGCATATTTGGTTCAGTGCTCTAAATCAGCAAATATTTGGATTGCCAAAAGAAACTAGAACATATTAGAATTATCAACAAAAACTAAATAAGTTCTTTTTCAAGTAATTAATATTACTTCAATCACTGGATATTTTAGCAAATTTGTAATATCAAGAACTAATTTGTACCTAGATAAAAAAGGAACTAATTTGTACCTCTCCTTCAAGACTTTCACAGAAGCCCTCTTTCTCTTTGCTTAGTCTGAAATTATTTTATGAGTACATGTTGCGTAGATCTTTGCTAAGACTGAAATTGGGTTAGCATTTCTTTTTGTTTATAGAGCACTTATTGGCACCGGGGAAAGCAAGAAAGTAGCTGAGGAAATCAATTTCTTCATTTTTATAAATTTCCATTAAACTATCTCAATACCAAAACTTTTGTATATGATTTCTGTAGCATTTCAGGCTAGTCGCCTCATTCAAGACTAAGACTTCACCTATTTGCTGCTATGTAGAATCTTAATACATAACAAGAAGCATCATAGAAGAAGTAAGGATTTCGTTTCTTTCTCCTTCCTGTTTCCTTTTTTAATTTGCTTAAGTTGCATATAATTGACCCTCTCCCCTGTAAAGTAGCTACAAACAATGAAGGGTACATTAACAAACGTAACTTGCATCTGCAATTTGGCGAAGATTTCACATCAATTTTAAGGAAAAGATGAGTGCTAATTCTTCAGCAACTCCCATCACCAACAGGTACGTATTACTATAACAAATTGAACTTTTATAAACTCTGTGTTCTCTAATTCAGAGTCTTTCTATCATTTATATTTTATTAAAAACTAGCTAAGAGTTTAGACTAATAAGTTTTAGTTTCCTTATCTCTTTCTCCTTGCAGATTAGAAGGTAAGGTAGCATTAATAACTGGTAATGTGAGTGGCATAGGGAAGACCACTGCAAGGCTTTTTGTTTGACATGGTGCAAAGGTCCTAATAGCAAATATCCATGACGAGCTTGGCCACTCAGTTTGCAAAGACATAGGCTCTGAATCCATCTCTTACATCCATTGTGATGTAGCAAATGAATCTGATGTCGAAAAGGCCGTGGACATGGCTATATATATATATATATATCCAAAGTATGGAAAGCTTGATATCATTGAATTAGGAATTTTAGAATTAGAAAATGAAGATTTCAAAAGGGTTTTAGACGTGAATGTTTTCGGTGCTTTCTTGGGTGCCAAGCATGCTGCTAGGGTTATGATTCCAGCTAAAATAGGAAGCATTCTCTTCACCTCAAGCATTGCTTCAGTAATGGCTGATGATGTTCCATGTTGAGTTAAGATAGATTGATCTCGGTTAATTAATTCAATTATCCAAGTTGATTAATTAAGTCAAATTACATGCAAATTGTGGAGGCACTAACAAATCACCAAATAAAATAAATGCAGTGGATTAAATTGATTTGGTGATTTGTTGACAAATGGAGAAAACCTCTCACAAGGCAAAAACTGTACTAGGTGATTTTAAGGTCACCATTCCCAAGTATCCACTAATAAACAATTAAGTGGTTACAAGTATAAGGAATCTTACCACTATCCTGGCTTATCTCAAAATACTAACCTACAGTTGAATCCTTGATCCAATACCCAATTGGACTTGAACTTGTAGTAGCCTTCTTTCCCTTGATACAAAATCTCCAATTTGTGACTAACTCTTTTGCATGGATCCCAGTACATGACGAACTCCAGCAACTTGAATGGATGTTATTGGCTACAAAGTTCTTCACTTCATCAATAATGAAGATCAAGAATCACTTGGTTACAAAACTCTATGGTGTATAAACGTAGTAGTTTCTCATAGAGAAAATAAAGCTCTTGGTCTTTGTTTTCATGTGTGATGACTTCTAAAATAAGCCTTATATATGTCTAGGATTGTAAGAAAAAAAAAACCCTAAACAAATACATCAACATGGGTCGAAATTCAGATCTGGAAATTCTGAATTTGTAAAGCTCGATAGATCGAGCTGGTGTCGAACTTGCCCAGTAAATCTCGATAGATGCCATCTGTTGAGCTATCTATTGAGTTTCAGTAAAACAGCTTTTCTTTAATTGTTTCTTGGATCAATTTTCATGTCTTTAATAAAATCATTTGTTGTGTATCAAACCTACTTAGATCTACCCACTTTACAAGTAAAGTGCATTTTGACAAAGGATTAACCAATTACATATAAAATATGACCCTAACATTCCACATTCATACATGGCATCAAAGCATGCTGTGGTGGGAATGGCTAAGAACTTGAGCGTGGAGTTGGGACAGTATGGAATAAGAGTTAATTGTGTGTCTCCTTTTGCAACTGCAACTCCTATGCTAAGAAAAGCTATGGGGATGATGGAGAAGAATAAGGTGGAGGATGTGGTTTCATTGTGTGCAAATTTGAAGTGAGTGGTATTGGAGCTTGAAGATATTGTTGAGGTAGCACTATATTTGGGGAGTGATGAGTCTAAGTATGCGAGTGGGATGAACTTGGTTGTTGATGGGGGTTAAGTCTTACTAATCCAGTATTCTCAAATGCAATAAAAAGGCTTTTCATAGTGTTTGAGAAAACAGGATTGGTAAGACTATGACCTCCATCAACAATCAGGTTCAAACCACTCACATACTTAGACTCATCACTCCCCAAATACAGCGCAACCTCTGCAATATCTTCAGGATCCAATACCACTCCCTTTAAGTTTGCACATGATGAAGCTACTTCCTCCAACTTATTCTTCTCCATCCCTGAAATTTTTCTTGCCAAAGGAGTTCCAACTGCAAAGGGAGACACACAATTAGCTCTTATTCCATACTATCCCAACTCCACGCTTAAGTTCTTAGCCATTCCTACCACAACATGCTTTGATGCCATGTATGAATGTGAAACATCATTGGCCATTATTGAAGCTAGGCTTGTAGTGAAGAGAATGTTTCCTTTTTTAGTTGGAAACATAACCCTAGCAGCATGCTTGGCACCCAAGAAAGCACCGAAAACATTGACATTTAAAATCCTTTTGAAATCTTCATTTTCTGATTCTAAAATTTGTGATCCAATGTTGCTTGATATGCCAGTGTTGTTGAACATGATATCAAGTTTTCCATAATTGGATATAGCCATGTCCACCGCCTTTTTGACATTAGATTCATTTGTTACATCACAATGGATGTAAGAGATGGAATCAGAGCCAATGTCTTTGCAGACTGAGAGGCCAAGCTCGTCTTGGACATCTGCTATTAGGACCTTTGCACCATGTCGAACAAAAAGCCTTGCAGTGCTCTCACCTATGCCACTCGCACCACCAGTTTTTAATGCTACCTTACCATCTAATCTGCAAGGACAAAGAAATAAGGAAACTAAGATTTATTAGTCTAAACTCCTATCTAGTTTTTAATATATTATAAATGATAGAAAGAATGTGAATTAGAGAACACAGAGTTTGTGAAAAATTTGTTGTTAATACATTTTGGTGATGGGAGTTGCTGAAGAATTAGCGATCATCTTTTCCTTAAAATTTATGTAAGATGTCCGCCAAATTGAAGATGTGATTTACAGGAAGGCTGGGTTTGGTGATGGAGAGGTGGCGGGGGTAGTGATAAAATAAATTACTTTCAACTAATTTTAGCATCTGAAGTTTTCTACCAACATAAAAGACAGCAAAAACAGCTAATGTCTTATTCAAATTAATTTAAGGTCATTCGAAAGTGTATAAATCAATTTTAAATCTTTTGACAAAATTATAAGAGAAATGCTATGTTTACAATTACAAAAAAATCTTTAAGTGTTATGTTGTTATTGGCCATTACTAGTGCGTAAAAAGTAATTCTAGTAGTGAATACAAATTAAAACCAATAATAACTTATCAACTAAGATTTGTTGTGAAAATATTGTAGATGCACTTCTCAAATTATAAAGATCTAAACATAAGCATATGAAAATAAATTTCTTGGCATTAAATAAAACTTTGCGTGTAATTGAGTCACAAATCATATAGATAATCAAATTGACTATTTGACCGGCATGATTTAAGAAAAATGATAACTAAAGCTATCTACATGTTTAAGATGATGTTTATCCCAAAAAAAAAAAAAAACATGTTTAAGATAACAAGCCTAATCCTAATAAAGGCACAAGACCATCCTTAGTTTGCAAGCAAAGTATTTTACTTGTACTGTGTGGGGGCCTTTTTTGTTGTGCGTTGGGCTAGGCTGCCTGCAGCGGTAGTAGGCCCGAGTATTCTGAGTAAGGGAGTTGAGACCGGTCCAACTGGAACTCAACTTGGGTCGGCTTGTGCGCAAACATTGAGTCCAAGTCCAAGGGAAGACGCTGCGAAGTGAGCTTATCCTTTGTTCCTGCTGCAGGAACTTTTCTCCAGTTTCTGTCGCAGGATTGACTTTTCTGCCGCAGAAGGAACTATTCTCCAGTTCTGCCACAGGTTTAACTTTTCTGCTGTGCAGCAAGACTTTCTACCGTGCAGTAAAACCGTCTGCCGTGCAATAAAAGTTTCTGCTATGCAGTGAAGCTGCCTGCTGTGCAATAAAGCTGTCTGCAGTAAAGCCTCCTACCGTAAAGCCTTCTGCTATACAACAAAACTTCCTGTCGTGCATTAAAGCTCTCTACCGTAAAGCCTTCTGCCGTGCAATAAATGTTTCTGCTATGCAGTGAAGCTGCCTGCCGTGCTTTAAAGTTTCTGCTATGCAGTGAAGCTGCCTGTCGTGCTTTAAAGCCTTCTACAATGTGAATGACCACTCTTCGTTTTTTACCGCAGAAACTCTTTTCTACTTCCTGCGCATAAACAAATCTAAAACCCAAATAAAATACCCATCAAACAAATGTTAGTTTAAATGGGTTAGCATATTCTCAAATATATATATACATATATAAGTATATATACTTATACGTATTCACATATACATATATAAAATATATTTTTTGCAGAACATGAGAAACAGGGTATATGTATATATATACTTACGGCAGGATAATTGTTAGTTTGTGTCAAAAGGAAAACACGTAATAATAAATAAAGGAGAAAGCTTTGGCAGGAAATGATTTAACACGGTAAATATAATAAAAAGGTGCTACGGCAGAATAACAGGTACATCAAGTAAAGACACCGCAGCAGGACAACTGATGCGGCAGACGTGATAAAAATGTGCTACGGCAGGATGACTAAATACGGCAGATATAAGTTATAACGAGAGAAATCCAATATATTTGCAATCAAAATCAAGTATTAAATCTGCCCATAGAAGAAGTAAACCAAGAAGGAACCCAAACTCCAACTTCAACAACCTTATCATGACCTCCTGCCATAAAAGTTGTTCATTTTGGAGAATAGGCCTAAATGGTTACTAGCTATTACTTTTGGAGATTTCAAAGAGTGGGTTTGCTAAGAGGGAGGGAAAAGATGGTCTATTGAGGCATGCCCCTATTCCTGCCACGTTTTCTCTCTTCTTTTTCTTTCTTCCTTTTTTTTTTTTTTTTTTTTTTTTCCTCTGGGTGTTTTTCTTCTTCCCCTGTTTTTCACTCTTTCCCCTGTTTTTTCCTCTCCTTTTGTCCCTTTTTTCTGCCGTGGCAACCTCTCTTTTATAGTGAGCTAATTCAATGGGATTTCTCCCTTTTACCTCTAGGGCTTCACCAACTGTTTTTGGTTTGTTATGGGCATCCTTTCAAGATTACCCATCCACCCATTGGTTCCCCCTGTCATTGCTCAGAATACATCAGCTGCACCATTACTTATTCCACGACAACATTCCATTTTGTTTGTTCCTGCCGTATACCTCTACCTCACTACCTAACTCTATGGCATGCATCAGTGGTCCCAACCATTTATTACTTCTTTTAGATAAGATATCATCCCAGCAGGATATGTTCCCAAAAGAAGTCATGGCAGGAAACCAAATATAGACCCCCTTTTCCCCCCACCATCAAACCATGCCCTCTGAATCTCTTTGACTGTGGGCCCATCTCCCTTGTATTGGCTGGGTACAGGTTGGTGGTGCCCTGGCCCTTCTGTTCTTGCTCCACTGTCTTTTGTTTTTGTCTCCCACGCCATTCCTGCCGCAACAGATTAGCTCTGTTTCGTTTGCTGCGTGTTTTTATCTTATTTCTTCACACGTTTCCTGCTGCATTTGTCATTTCCTTTAGTTTGACTCTTCCTTCACGCAATTCCTGCTGCTCCTTGTTTCCTTCCATCATTCTTTTTCATATCAGTTCTCACGCCTCTCTTTTTTATACAAAAGGATTTGGGCATTTGTGGGCCAAATAATGTTGACTGGATCAAAAGGGCGTTGGACCCAATTTATCTTCATTTGCAGAAGCCATTCTGCCAAAGAACTGTATTCTGCGACAGACTTGTATTCTGCGGCAGACTTGTATTTTGCTGCAGATTTTCGTTTTGCTGTAGATTGCTTTCACTTGCACTTCTTTCTTTGGACCCTTCTTGTTCTTTGGTCTTCTTGGTGGGCCTCTGGGCCTTGCTCTTCATTTGGGCTTTCTTCCTCATAAGCCTTTGGGTACAAATTTGCAAAAATGGGCATTAACATACTGCAAATTTATTTCCAAAGTATTTTACTTGTACAGCAAATTCATTAACCATATATTATGTATGGCTAGTTTAGGATTTAGTATCCCATAAATACCTCACTTTGAGTTTATTATAAAATTGTATTCAGTATAGTAAAGATGTAATTGTTAAGGACTTTCCTATGTGAACATAGGCCGAACCACGTAATCCATGCCTTCCCTTTATAACAACCTATGATCTTCTTAAAACGTTCAAGATCAAGTGGCTACAAAATTTCATACATATATCTATCTTCAAGCCATATTAAGGACAAGAGAAATAAAGCTAGTCTCTACAAGTGAAGAAAAGATGGTTGAGGTATGAATTACTAAATGGAGGTCATCAAGTTTATTTTGATTAACAGTCTTATTAATGTACATAACTTTGGGGGACTCTAGCATTTTGCCTCTATTGGGAAAAATATTTGGCAATATGCCCCTATTTCTAAACTATATAGGTTTGTGCCCTTGTTTTGAAACTTGATTTTAATAAAATTGAGTTATGCCAAATGAAACTTAAAAAAAAAAAAAAAAAAAAAAATTGCATGGAACTCAAGTTCATGGAGATTGAGTTCCATACTTAGAGTGGCGTTTTTTTAGTGCTATAGTGGCGTTTTTTAGTGCTATAGTGGCATTTAAGTGGAACTCGAGTTCCATGCAATTTCTTTTTTTAGTTTGATCGCCCCATACCTATAGCTGCATTCAGGGAGTCCTATAGTGGCATTTTAAATGGAACTTGAGCTCCATGAACTCGAGTTTCATGCAAGTTTTTTTATTTTATTTTTATTTTTAAGTTTCATTTGGCATAACTCGAGTTCCATGCAATCAAGTTTTTCATTGAAACTTGATTTTATTAAAATCGAGTTCAAAACAAGGGCACGAACCTATATAGTTTGGAAACAGGGCAAAAGGCCAGAATCTCCCATAACTTTGTATCACAATCTTTTTTCACATCTCTTTTTAACTTATTTTCATATTGAGGTGAAAATCATCATTCACTCGTCAATTTGTCATCAATTTATTAAGTTCTCGAGCGTACGCACAAATGTACATGCACAAATGCAAAAATCTAAATCTAATAGCTAAAATGTTTTCGTCCTACAAAGGAGAATTATGAGCGCTCTTCTAGTCAACTACCTTGAGATTTGGGCTAATGCCAAACACATCCAAGAAAATTAAAAAAAATAACCAAATTGGTCCTTAAACACAAATGGTGTGTAACACTCTTTGTACCCCCTACCTAAAACCAATTTATATTGCAGTTTTTCATTACCAGGACTCTAGCTTTATATCAACATATTAGAATTATAAACAAAAACTAAATAAGCTCTTTTTCAAGTAATTAGTACTACTTCAATCACTGGAAATTTTAGCAAATTTGTAATATCAAGAACTAATTTGTACCTATATAAAAAAAAAAAGGAACTAATTTGTACCTCTCCTTCAAGACTTTCACAGAAGCTCTCTTTCTCTTTGTTTAGTCTGAAATTTTTTTATGAGTAAATGTTGCATCTTTTTGCTCAGACTGAAATTGGGTTAACATTTCTTTTTGTTTATAGAGCACTTATTGGCACTAGGGAAAGCAAGAAATTAGGAATAAATAATGCATAATAAAAATATTTAGAATAATATGGACCATTTCAAAAAAGAATAATTTCAATCAAAAACATTAGAATTATAAAATTATATATTTGTAAAAATAGAATGACGGAAATTACTTTTTGAAATTGTTTAATTTTTAGGGAGAACAGATTATCTACAATAAAATTTAGAGAATAAATTATACAAATTCAATATAAGTTTGATATGAGTTTTGATTATCAAGATAATCTTTTTTAAGGGAATGAATAATTTGAATAATTTATTTACAAAAAAATTATACATACATACATACATACATACATATATATATATATATATATATATGTTGGGACATATGTAGTTCACTCATTAAGAAAATATGTCATTCTTTTATGTAATTGGCCAATCCTTTGAGAAAACGCACTTTACTTGTAATTGGGTAGTTCTAGGTGTTTTTAATACTTCAAGAAACAAGGTTTTAAGATTAAGTGTTGAAGTCATCAAGTCTGTCCAAGGAAAACAAGCTGATAGTGCAATTTCATTAAAGCTCGACAGCTTGCTCGACAACTGCATCTATCGAGCTTAAGAAAGCTGTTCAAGTTTGTAAGCTCGACACCTTCTCGACAGCTTCTCGACACCTTCTATCTGTCGAGATTTAAGAAATTCAGAATTCTGATATGATTTCTTGGGATCCGTGAATGTGTCTTTGGGCCTTCTTTTCTCCTAACCCTAGACATATAAAAGGATTGTTTTTAGGGCCGTCAAACAGTTCACAAGTTGTGAAAACATTGAGAAAACTCTGTTGAAGCAAATTGTGACCAGAGACGAAGTTCTTGCCCTAGTTCATCTCTTCTGAAGAAGTTGCTGTGTTTTTGCATCTTTGGGTTTTGTGACCAAGCATCTTCTTGATCTTCATCGTGTAGAATGAACTGAAGAACTTTGCAGCCAACCTCTCTTTCAGTTGGTGTTTGAAGTCGCATACTAGGATCCGCGCAAACTAGTTAGTCACGTACTTGGGAGCCGTGCAACAAAAAGGGGAAACTGTCACTACAGAACAAGTCCAATTGGGTATTGGGGTAAGGGTTCAACTGTAGGTTGGTAAGGTACTTCAGATTCCTTTACTTGTAACCGCTTGTTGTGATAATAGTGGAGTTTCGGGAGTGGTGACCTGAAAATCACCCAGTGGGGTTTTTGCCGTGAGGGTTTTCCCCATTTGTAAACAAATCATCGTGTCATTTAATTTCCACTGAATAATTAGTTTATTGGTGATTTGTTTGTGCTTCCACGCATTTGCATGTTAAATTGATTAATTAATAACTTGGCTAATTAATTAATTGGTTTAAATACAAGGGGTCATTCAGTTTGTGGCCTATCAATATATATACACTTTTTTCCCTTAAATGTGTAATTAACCTCGTGCAATTCATTTAAAAGTAACTACGTTAAAACAAATGAATAACCTGCCCTGAAGATTACATTTGTATATTCATAATCTTTATGTTTAAAAATACTTTCACTTAAATTTAGCTCATGTACTGAAGTGGACTGAATAAGACTTTTGAATATTATCATTATATTGCATTTTTAGGGCTCATATTTCTAATTTCTAATGTCTATTTTCTTTATTTTTTTTAATTCAAAACTAAAGAGTTTAGCCCAAATATAATACAATTTCATACTTTTCAACCCAAAAATTAAGAAAAAAAAATGAATTTTTAATCTAAATTTGAAAATGCAACTGTAGACACTGAATTTTGTACCCGTTAATAAATTTTGGTCACTAGCCCCAATGATGATCTTGACATATGTCAACCAAGGGTAATGAAAGAGTTCACAATAGTTTGGAAGTAATCACAACTCAAAAGTGTTCAAATCGCTTTGAAATAGATACTGAAAAATGACCTCTGCTCACTGTTTTGACCATTAATTTTTATTCACAAAGAATATTTAAGTGAGGTTTATTTCATTGGAAAGTAGACATCCTGGTCTTCAATTGGAATGTAAATTTTGCCTAATTTGGACTTATATCAAGTAAGTTATGACCATTTGAAATTGGGCCAACTAAGCAGTCTGATTTTCTGGGTTTTAAAACTTCATTTTAAGGGCCCAAAACATCATACTTTGATGTGGGCCGGCCCCTAGACCATTGAGAACGTCCGAAGATCATTGAAAAGCCCCAAACCCTAATTTTAGCTAATAAATATTCATCTTATGTCTCCAATCAAAACTCTATCTAGAGAGAGTTATTTTTTGGCCTCCATCTTGTTTAAAACCCTATTTTCCCTTTTCAAAACCCTAGGATAGCCCCTTAGCACTTTTTTTACAAATTAAAAACCTCTCTTTAGTTAGTTCTAAGGTAGAAACTAATGTTCTAATTTGATTTCTCAAAACACTTTTTCAATTAAACTTTGTTCTTGAGTTGTGATTCCTAAAAATATTGTTTTCTTTAATTCCTTTGTTCCCCCAATCTAATATTTGTGTTGTAGGCACTGAGGGATTAGTTAAATAATCTCAAACTCATAATCCTAAGCAAGGTGAGTGTTCTTCCCATGAATTCTTTCTTTGTTTGATAGGATTCATATGAGTTTCTTAACATAGTTTTTATATTGATTTATTTGATTTGTTTGTAGATTTTAATTCTTTTAGTATGTGTTAATATGATTTTAGGTTGTTTATAATCTATATTGGTTGTTCTTGTTTTATTATTTTGGTTTTATGTAAAGTTTAACATGTGTATTTATTTTATGTAGTTTATAATACTTGTTTGATTTGTTTTATGTTTATTTGTTTACTAGTCCCAGACCCACGCGTTGCGCGTGACTATTTTTTAGATAAAAATTAGATTTATTATATTTTTCATAATCTTGTATATAACAATTTTTACCATTATCATATATTAATTGGTTGATGATTTGCATAACATAGACATTAAATAAGAGGTAGAACTATTCATTAAATTTTTTTGGGACATAACGTATGAAGATTATGATTATATATATATATATATATATAATTTCCCTAGTTAGAGTTTTATTAGTTGTTCTTGTTTTATTATTTTGGTTTTATGTAAAGTTTAACATGTGTATTTATTTTATGCAATTTATAATACTTGTTTGATTTGTTTTATGTTTATTTGTTTACTAGTCCCAGACTCACGCGTTGTGCGTGACTATTTTTTAGATAAAAATTAGTTTTATCATATTTTTCATAATCTTGTATATAACAATTTTTACCATTATCATATATTAATTGGTTGATGATTTGAATAACATAGACATTAAATAAGAGGTATGTAAAGTTGTTATTTACAACTATGTATTTTGTTGGCTTTTATTCCGTGCCAAATTTGATTGTAAGTATTTTCAATCGTTTATACCTTGTATTTATTGTGGGATTTGATGTAAGGGTTGTGTGATAGAGAGAGTGTGTGAAGACTCAAGCATTTGGAAGACTGGAGGATTCTCGCAGGTATGTCGCGACCTAGCTTCCTGCGAAGTGAAGTTCGTGCCTTGCACGTGCTGGAATGCGAAGAGTCAGGCTAGGTGGAGACAGCTGTCTCTCGCGAGTATCTCGCAGGTAAGGCCTTCCCGCGAGACACCCGCGAGACAAGCTGTTCTGCCAGCCTGTACTGACTAACTCACACATTTTGCACCTATCCTATATAAACCCTCATTACCCACAAATGTTGAGGAATGCTTCAGAGAGAAAACCCTAGCCAAACACATTGGGAATTAGAGATTGTCATCCCCACATTTCTCTATACACTTGCTTGTGGTATCTCCTCAACCCTTCCCTCTCCATTTCCTTACAATTGAGAGGTTGATAGCCCAAACACTTACCACATCCTTTGAGAGTGCTGTGAGACGTTTTGGTGCTGCTGGAAAGCATTGGAAGAATCCTGGAATGGTAGATGCAACATGGAGCTTGTTGCGGGATCCGGGGTGCTAGACAAGACACGGTTCCGAGAAGCCTTGTTGGAGTAGGAGCTTGGAGGGCTTAGGTGCATCGGGTAGATTAGGCTTGGAGGGTCTCTTGCTAACCCATGTATCCCAACTGATTGTCTAATGGATTGATTTCCGCTTGGAGGGCGGCGGAGAGGTTTTTCGCCGAGTTCTTCGGTTTCCTCTTCGAGAACATGTCTCGGTGTTTTCTGTGTTTGCATCCTTCTTTCCTACTCTTGTTTATTCCATTATACTGCTGTGTTGCTTAGTTTATGGATTAGAGTAGCTTACTTGTTCATCCGCTCGCATTTACACTATTCCGCACTTTGTAGTAAGTTAGTGTAAAATCCTATCGAGCCGTAATTTTAATTAAGGGGTCTAAACAGCTCTTGTGTTTTCAACACATTATTGAGCTCTCAATTGGTATCAGAGCGGGTACACTTGCTGTGGTTTAAATACCAGAGTGTGATCCTTGACCCTATTTGAGATGGACCGGTCTCAATCGCTCAATGTTCCACCATTTTTTGATGGGAACAATTATGCATTCTGGAAAGTCAGAATGAGAGCATTTTTATGTTCTATGGATGATACCGTATGGGATGCGGTGGAGATAGGCTGGACTAAGCCAGAGGATCCTAAGTCCACTTGGGATAAAGCAGCTCTCGCAGCCGCCAATGCTAATAGTAGAGCTTTAAATGCTATTTTCTGTGGTGTGTCTCCTGATGAATTCCACAGGATCTCTCATATGATGGTAGCCAAGGAAGCTTGGAAGATTTTGGAGACAACATATGAGGGTACGAATAAAGTTAAGGACACAAAGCTTCAGATGCTTACCACCAAATTTGAGGAGCTCAAGATGGGGGATGATGAACCATTTGATTCATTTTATGGGAAGCTCAATGAAATTGTAATTGCTAAATTCAATTTTGGGGAGAAGATTGAGGAGACTAAGGTGGTGAGAAAAATTTTGAGGTCCTTACCGGAGAGCTTTCGGGCAAAAGTCACAGCCATAGAGGAAAGCAAGGATTTGGATGAAATTAAGATCCAAGAACTCATTGGATCACTCCAAACGTATGAGCTTGGACTGCCTTCCCACAGGACGAGTAAATCGCTTGCTCTTAAAACCATCACTGAAAGAATGGATGATCCTTCCGAAGAAGATGGAGTGGAGAAGGAAGTAGTATACCTTGCGAAAAACTTCTGAAAATTTCTGAAGATGAAGAACAGTGGAAAACCATTCAACAGAGGAAAATTTTCATCCTCAAGAGGTGATAGAAAAGAGTTTACGAGGAAGGAAGGGAGGGATTCTCAACCTCCTTTAGACATTGTGTGTTTTGAGTGCAATGGCCATGGACATCTAAAGAAGGAGTGTCCAAATTTTCTGAGGAGAAAAGGCAAGGCTTATGCCACTACACTCAGTGATTCAGACTCTTTTGATTCTGACTCGGAAGAGAGCTGTGACGGAGAGGGAAACTACTCCGCCTTCATGACCATTGCTCATGTGGAGTCATTGGATGATTTGGGTGCACTTGTGAAGGAGCTTGGTGAGCATTCTGATTCAGAATCTATTGGGATTGTGAAAGAATCAGATGCTGAAGAGGAAGAAAATACTGCTAATCTTCAAGAAAATTACTCCTTACTACTTGAGAAGTCGGGAGAGTATTCCAGAGTAGCCAAGGCAGCCGTAAGGAAAATGAAGAAAGCTGAGGAAGATTACAGAAGTCTCTTGATCAGATATAAAGAGGCTGTAAAGTTGTGATTTACAACTATGTTTTATATTGGCTTTATTCCATGACAAAATGTGTTGTAATTACTTTATTTTATTTCCTTGTATTTTGTGGGATTTAATTGTATTGGGTTTAGTATCAAGTTGGTGAAGACTCAAGCTTTATTGAAGATCAGTGGATCTCGCGGGTGTGTCGCTGGAAGCTAAGCCGCGAAAGAGCCATGTGAGAAGCACATGACTGGAAGCTGAAGAGTCATGCCAGGCTGTCGTTTTCGCGAGTGTCTCGCGGGTAAGGTCTTCCCGCGAGATAGTCGCGAAACATTCTGCCTGGAGGATTTTAATGAGTGACTTTCTTACCCTTCACCCATACTATATATACCCTCATTACCCACAAATGTAAGAGAGGCTATTCAGAGAGAAAAACCCTAGATAGGTTTTCTACAACACACACACCCATCCTTTTAGAGAGAGCTACTCCTCCTTAGTGAGATATCATAGTAGTCTCTTCTCCATCCCTCTTCCATTATCATAGCTTGAGAGGAGATTTGTACCCAAATACAACCCACACCTATTCAGAGTGTAGAGAGTGTTTTGGAGTTGCTGGGAAGCATTGGAAGAAGCCAAGGATGGCAGATGCAACATGGAACTTGTTGCGGGATCCGGAGAACTAGGACAAGACACGGTTCCGAGAAGCCTTGTTGGAGTAGGAGCTTGGAGGGCTTAGGTACATCGGGTAGATTAGGCTTGGAGGGTCTCTTGCTAACCCATGTATCCCAATTGATTGTCTAGTGGATCGATTTCCGCTTGGAGGGCGGCGGAGAGGTTTTTCGCCGAGTTCTTCGATTTCCTCTTCGAAAACACGTCTTGGTGTTTTCTGTGTTTGCATCTCTCTTCCCTACTCTTGTTCATTTCATTTTTACTGCTGTGTTGCTTTAAATATGGATTAGAGTAGTTGTATTGCTTATACGCTTGGGTTTGCACTATTCCGCACTTAGTATTAAGTTAGTGTAAAATCAACCAAGCCGTAATTTTAATTGGGGGTCTAAACAGCTCTTGTGTTTTTCAACACGTTTTTGAGCTTTCAGAGGCTAAGTGTGAGATTGAGACACTAAATGGCGAGCTGTCTGAAGCCTATACGAAGGTGAGGTTTCTTGAGCAAGAGGTTGTACAAGCTCATGCTAAGATAGAGAGAGTCTCCTCTCAGAAGCTAGAAGATGTTATATCATCTCAAAAACCTTCTTCAGACAAGTCCGGGTTGGGATACACCGGAGGAAGCTGCTCATCAGCCAAAGTCACCAAAGAAGTAAAGTTTGTGAAGGCAAACGAGACGGTTGTAGAAGAGCCCATTTTTGAGAAAGTTGGGGACGTAAAGAAGAAGAACGTGGATGAGCAACGAATGGTGAATAAGCCCCGAAATCAATCTGTGGTTAAACATGAAACCAGAGGAAGATCTCTCCCAAGATCACAACGGAGTCCTAGAACGGATTATGTGTGTCATTATTGCGGACTACAAGGACATACCAGACCCAATTGTCAAAAGCTGAGATCAGACAACAATGCAAGTGCACCTCGGTCACGAGGAAGGAGAAATGACATGAGGTATTGGGGTGGTGAGCAACCAAGAAGTCAAAATCGTGATTCCGGTATGACGGACGTGATGAAGATGATCGGTGCCTTCACCACTTGCTTGGAGAGTTTCACCAGAAGGTTTGATAGTCCAAACTCTCATACCCAATCCGTCAAGTATATCACCCCAAACGCACGTGACGTGTGGGTGAAGAGGGGTACTCATGCATAAGCACTATAACATGTCCATGCATAAATTTTTTCAATGTTTAGGGACATTTGCTGTTGCACGATTTCATGCATCGTTTTTCGTTGTTCTTTTATTTAGTTTGGTTTGTACCAACTGTTTTTGTTGTTTCTACTTTTCTTGTTCTGTTTTGGGTGTGTTCAAAAATTTCAAAAACCCATAAAAATTGAAAAATCTCAAAAGTTTGATCACGTGTTTTGTGCATGTCACATGTGAGTTTGACCTAGTACCTTCGTACTAATGGCATAGTGCATTTACGATCTTGGCTTGTCATTTATGCACTCTTTTCTATGTGGAAGAAATCTTGAACACTATGTGTGACTGTTGTAAATAGATATTCAAGCTTGTCATGAATGATTGGTCAATAGTCTTGTTGGTCTTGATACTTGCATAGACTTGTGTCTATATCTCTTCCCACTTTATTTTTATGTGTTTGCAAAAAGAGCTCACCAAATGTAAATCTCCAAATGAAAAGAGATATTGAGCTGCAAAAGCCTGTCGCACACACTAGTATTCGACTAGAAAAAAGGGAAAGCGACTCTTCTTAATGTTTTTGTACGGTGCTCAAAAAGCCAAAGGCTAATCTTAATTGTTGAAATATCATAAATTTCAAGCACCAATCTCAAAATGAGATGTTGTTTTCTTGTCCAATCAAAAATCAAATGGACCAATTGTTATGCTTTATGCAGAAGCCAAATGTGTGGGAGGTCATATACACTCATTTTTATAATGGAGATAGTCCACTTGATTTCGTATCAGTTGTGTATGACTTGTTTGAATTGATCATTGAAGCTTCGCTTTGGTCTAAGGACTATTTCACATTTGATACTCACACATAATACACAAGACTTTGATTCAATCAATGCCTATCTCATTTGTGTGATTGTATATGTTCAAATGTGATGTGTATGCTCATGAACTTGTTGATCAAACCCAAAAAGATTTTTGAGTGTTTTATTTGTTTTTGAAAGTGATTTTAGACCTTCATATCTCTTGTTTTTGTTCAAAATGCATTTTTGTGTCTTCTTTAAAAAAAAAAAAAAAAAAAAAAAAACTGGTTCAGGGGTTGTCTCGCGAGAAGCTCGCGACTTAGAGCTTCCCGCGAAAAGGGCTTGAGGGAAATATTTTTTCATCCTGTTACACAGAAACTTTCGCGACTGTATTGCGACTGTCTCGCGACCAACAGCTTCTCGCGAAATGCTGTTTGGCTGAAAATTGGATTTTTATAATTTCAGACAGAAGTTATCGTGACTGTTTTGCGACCTAATGCTTCTCACGAAAAGTTTTGTGCTTCAGTGGCCATTTTCGCGGTTGTCTCGCGACAGTGTCGCTACTCCCTAACCCGCGAAAAACGCGTGTTTTCAGTTTTATATTACTGATGTGACAGTTTTTCAAATCATAAAAACTTCCCTCGCTCAACCTCTCTTGAACTTTTTCAACCCAAATCACTATTCCATTCAAACCCCTTCAATCCAAGCATTTATTCTGCACTTTCTTCTTCAATGTATGTTTTATAAACAATTCTTTTTATGCTTTTGCTTCGATTATGCAGAATTTTTGTTAGGGTTGTGATAATTGGGGATTTTTGAAATTTTGGGTTAGTTTTCTAAATTGGGTAAATTTTTCTCAAATCTTTTGTTTGGGTTGTGTCCCATTTGTATTTGTGAATCTGTGTTGGCCCCATGTGGCATTTTAAAGTGTATTTAGGCATGTTTTGACCATGTTCATGCATTATTCATGTTATATTTGCACTTGTGCATATTAGGTGTTCGACAAAATGTCCGAATGACATTTTTGTGCCAAATTGAAATCAAGTGAGTTCAAACTATGGGTTGTTACTTGACTGACCTTGTTTTACTCAATTTGGTCATTGATTGTGTGTTTCATACACCTTGCACATGTTGCACACTCTTGACACACATTTAGGCATACTTAGGCACCCCTCATGCATCTCATGCCGCACATACTCATCAGCATATGCACACAGACACACACACTTGCACAGTCTCTTAGTTTTATGCATTTTGTTTATGCTTTATAGGTTTGTGTTGTTAAGCATGCTATTAAGAGTCTACCATGATTTTTTATGTTAGTTCAACTCTGATTTGGAACTAACTTGAATCTAATCAAGTTTTGTCTTGTGGTTTGTGTTTGTGCATTTTTTTCTTTTCTGCTTTGTGAAATTGTGCAGATGTCTCCCACCAAGCATGCAGCTAAGAAGAAACCTACTTCAAAGCGTGCACGCACTGATTCTGATTATTTCAAGTCCGCGGAAGCAGATATGAAGTATAATGACTGCTATAAGGACAAGACGATCATCATGGAGAGAGTGGTCTAGTTAGAAACTCTTGAGGACACATTCATCCCTAAAGTGTTCAAAGATAGAACCTGGACCAAGCTGTTGAACCCAACCGGGGTTGTCTATTCAGAGATAATCAGGGAGTTCTTTTCAAATGCCACTGTCAACGGAGACTGTATTGAGTGCTGGGTACGATACAAGGAATTTGTGATTACGAGAGAGATCATCCAAGATTTTTTGGAAGTACGGCCTCCATCTCAGCCAATTACTGTTGCATATGAGGACAGACTGGGTTCTACTGCTGAGATGATTACACTCCTTGGTGGTGAACCGAAGAAATCATCCATGAACACCATCAAGTTCTCTCCAGAAATGAGGAGACTAAGCTATGTGATGATTCACAATCTCTATCCGGTCACCAATCTCACCACTCTATCTGCTCCGAGAACAAGATTCCTGTATGATCTCTTTACTCATAAGGAGATTGACATATGTGGCCATATCATACATGTCCTGAAGAAGAGCATCATAAAGCAGAACTCACAGACTGTGATGCCGTTTCCCTCCTTAATCATGGGATTGATTGCCAAGGCAAAGCTCAAACTACCTAGTGGTCTCACGGTTGTTCAAAGGGACTACCCCATTGGTGGTCATACACTGACTCGGAGCTCTGCACACATCAAGGGCTTTAAGACTGGTGTGCGTACCATCCCACAGCCTCGTGTTAAGCAAGATGAGGGTGGAGATACAGAGGAGGAAATTGATAGGTTCACCTCGGCTCCAGAGCCATCTGCACAGCCATCATCATTTGCTCCACCACAGGGCGTGAGCAAACTTGATCTATTGCTGGCTAAAATGGATCAAATGTCTACAGTGCTGGATTCTCATGAACAGCACACCGCTGACCAGTTTGCATACCTTCAAGGACAGATCACCGCGCTCTCTTCCCAAATACAAGACTTATCTATGGAGCAAGACTCGGATTCAGAGTCAGATCAGTTCTAGCCCTTTGGCCATTCCGGTCAAAAAGGGGGAGAAAATTTTGAGGGGGAGCTGGAGAAGAGCTTGCACAGCGTTAGGGGGAGCATAGTCTAGAAACTTAGTAACATTGGTTATTGGTTTTTTTTTCGGTTATTTATTCAGTATCTTTTAGTTTTATAACTGTGTTACGGTTTTTGGTTTAAAACTTTGATACTATGTTCTTATTTAAGTATAATTTAGTAGTTTCTTTTGTGATATTCTCTATGCTTTGTAGCATATCTAACATGTACCCATGTTGCTTTTGTAAGCTTTAAGGGTTTGTTTCATTGCATTTTTGTAGGCTTTTATGGTGTGTGCCATGCATATTCTGTACCTTGTTTATGTAGCCTTTATGATTGTGTTCTTGAAGTTTAATGTCTCTCATTTTACTTCAGTACATCACTCTTGTGCCCGTGTAGGATTGTTCCTAGATGCATATATGTTCTATGCATTGGTTGAGTGATGAACACTCTTGTGCCCTAGTAGGATTGTTCCTAGATGCAAATACTTCGTGTATTTCGCATTGGTTGAGTGTTGGACTTGCAAATGATACTCTTTATTTGAGCTTATCACCTTGCATGTTCGAATGGTCATTCCGTGTGTGAATGAGCCTAGTGATCACTGTTGCGTAAATGATTGCTTGTTTGATCTTGCCATGGTCTATTGTTTTTATTCCATTCTGCTTGATCATGCTATTACTGCTCCATATGCTTTTCAAGTTTTTCTGCATACAATGATATTATTTTGTTGTTGTGTTTCAGGAGATACTTGTTCATATGTTTCAAGAGCTTATCAGAATCTAGAATTAGGTGTGAGTGAGTTTTGCCTTTGTTCCCAAACTCACGATTAAGTCTAGAGTCTGTTTTAGGGTTTTGTCACGGAATAGCCAAACGGGGAGATTGTAAAGTTGTTATTTACAACTATGTATTTTGTTGGCTTTTATTCCGTGCCAAATTTGATTGTAAGTATTTTCAATCGTTTATACCCTGTATTTATTATGGGATTTGATGTAAGGGTTGTGTGATAGAGAGAGTGTGTGAAGACTCAAGCATTTGGAAGACTGGAGGATTCTTGCGGGTATGTCGCGACCTAGCTTCCCGCGAAGTGAAGCTCGTGCCCTGCACGTGCTGGAATGCGAAGAGTCAGGCCAGGTGGAGACAGCTGTCTCTCGCGAGTATCTCGCGGGTAAGGCCTTCCCGCGAGACACCCGCGAGACACCCGTGAGACAAGCTGTTCTGCCAGCCTGTACTGACTGACTCACACATTTTGCACCTATCCTATATAAACCCTTATTACCCACAAATGTTGAGGAATGCTTCAGAGAGAAAACCCTAGCCAAACACATTGAGAATTAGAGATTGTCATCCCCACATTTCTCTATACACTTGCTTGTGGTATCTCCTCAACCCTTCCCTCTCCATTTCCTTACCATTGAGAGGTTGATAGCCCAAACACTTACCACATCCTTTGAGAGTGCTGTGAGACGTTTTGGTGCTGCTGGGAAGCATTGGAAGAAGCCTGGAATGGCAGATGCAACATGGAGCTTGTTGCGGGATCCGGGGTGCTAGACAAGACACGGTTCCGAGAAGCCTTGTTGGAGTAGGAGCTTGGAAGGCTTAGGTGCATCGGGTAGATTAGGCTTGGAGGGTCTCTTGCTAACTCATGTATCCCAACTGATTGTCTAGTGGATCGATTTCCGCTTGGAGGGCGGTGGAGAGGTTTTTCGCCGAGTTCTTCGGTTTCCTTTTCGAGAACACGTCTCGGTATTTTCTGTGTTTGCATCCTTCTTCCCTACTCTTATTTATTCCATTATACTGCTGTGTTGCTTAGTTTATGGGTTAGAGTAGCTTACTTGTTCATCCGCTCGCATTTATACTATTCCGCACTTTGTAGTAAGTTAGTGTAAAATCCTATCGAGCCATAATTTTAATTGGGGGGGGGGGGTCTAAACAGCTCTTGTGTTTTCAACACATTATCGAGCTTTCAAGGTAGAACTATTCATTAAATTTTTTTTGGTCATAACGTATGAAGATTATGATTTTATATATATATAATTTCCCTAGTTAGAGTTTTATTAGTTTTAAGTTTAAATTTTGTATTATTATATTTAATTGTTGATTTTATTGCACTATAAAGTTTTCAATGTCCTCTATATAGTCATTTCTATTTTATTTTTTTACTTCTCTTGACCACATTTTTATTTTCCAAATAATGGTTATTAATTGACATTTGATTTCATTTCTTTTTTTCTTCCTTCATTTATTCTTTATTATTTTGTATGTTCCCTTGCTAATTGTAAATTTTATGGTTATCAATAAGAAATAGATATCATGGATGGCTTAAATAGTTATAGATGTTGATAAGCCACAAACTGAATGACCCCTTGTGATTAAACCAATTAATTAATTAGCCAAGTTATTAATTAATTAATTTAACATGCAAATACGTGGAAGCACAAACAAATCACCAAATACTAAATATGCAGCAGAAAATAAATAACACGGTGATTTGTTTACGAATGGGGAAAACCCTAACGACAAAAACCCCACCGGGTGATTTTCAGGTCACCACTCCCGAAACTCCACTATTATCAAATCAAGCAGTTATAAGTAAAGGAATCCCAAGTACCTTACCAACCTACAGTTGAACCCTTACCCGAATACCCAATTGGACTTGATCTGTAGTGACAGTTCCCCCTTTTGATGCACGGCTCCTAAGTACGTGACTAACCAATGCGCGGATCCCAGTACGCGACTTCAAACACCAACTAAGAAGGAGAGGTTGGCTACAAAGTTCTTCAGTTCATCCTACACGATGAAGATCAGGAAGATGCTTGGTTACAAAACCCTTTGGTGCAAATACACAGCAACTTCTTCAGAGAAGATGAACTAGGTCAAGAACTTCGTCTTTTGATCACAATTTGCTTAAACAGAGATTGCTCAATGCTTTTGCAACTTGTGTACAATTTGACGACTCTTAAAACAATCATTTTATATGTTTAGGGTTAGAAGAAAAGAAGGCCCAAAAGCATATTCACGGATCCCAAGAAAATCAAATCAGAAAAATTGATTTTGTAATTCTCGACAGATAGCAGGTGTCGAGGTAGCTATTGAGCAGGTGTCGAGAATTAATGAACTTGCACTTCAGCTTGCTTTTTCTTGGACAGACTTGATGACTTCAACACTTGATCTTGAAACCTTATTTCTTGAAGTATTAAAAACACCTAGAACTACCCAATTACAAGTAGAGTGCGTTTTGTCAAAAGGATTAGCCAATTTACATAAATAAGTGACATATGTTCTTAACGAGTGAACACACATATGTCCTAACAGATGTAGTTACATTAGTGGTATGTCAAAGGAGTTTTTTTTTTTTTTTTTTTTTCGAGGAAATATGAAAGTCATTTCTCTAGTTTGGTCTCAATCAATTAAGATATCCATAATATATTAACCGAAGTAATAATAAGCCTTAAATTTTTTTTAATGTATGAAGTGGTTAGGTTAGTGGTATGTCAAATGTTTAAAAAAAAAAAATTTAAAATAATTCCAAGAAAATGTAAAAGGGCTTGTTTTTTTTTTTTTTTTTTTGAGGGTGTAAAAGGCCTTTTTTTGAAAAAAGAAATTGTGGCTTTTTGAATGGTAGAAATATGATTGTTATAAGTAGATGAATATATATATATATATATATATATGTATGTATGTATGTATGCAAAATTATATATAAAGTTACAACCACACAAGATAAATATGTATAGATAATATTTTTTTTTGTTTTTTATTATTCATGAATCATTATTTCATTGTTTACTTATAAATATCTAAATTAAAGTTTTTTTTTTTGAAAAAAAAATTAAAATTAAAATAGATGAATATGTAAAGGTAAAATTATATGAAAAGTTAAAACTACCCAATATGAACATTTAACCACTTGTAGATGTGTGTTTTTTGAAGACTAAAAGTATGCACAATTGCTTTAGCTAGAACAATATAACTATGCAAATATTGTTGCGAGTGGTTCCATCATTTGCAAATTATCAAGTTTGGTGCCTTACAAAATAGATATTTTATTTTGCAAAAAACTTTACATGAACTCCTCTTTTGTGACAACTTTTTTTTTTATTGCCAAAACAACTTTAGATTATTAAGACTTAAGTTAACACATGTGGTAGTTGTAAAACACATTAGTGATATGAAAAATAGAAACGTTTAAATATTTAAAAAACATTTTTAGTAGATTGTAATATAAAACATTTTTTTCTCAAATTTTATGTAACTTTTCCCATAAGATCAATATTGTTGGCTGTTGGGCTTTGTGGAGTCTAGTTATGTTTGATCTGGTTGACGACCTGACCTGACTCGAAATAATGTTACGTGGTTTTTAATGGGAGATTTTCTGAGGCTTAGTCCATGGAGTGGAGGCTAAATTTTTTTGGCCCATTTTGTAGCCCATTGTGTATCCTGTGCGCAGGATGCAGAAAATGTAGTTTTGGTGATTAGGGTTTTTGTTGTTGTTGTCGTTCTTGAGAGATTGAAACATTGTAGCCGCACTTTGTATTTTTTCGTGATAATAGTGAAGTCCTTGCAACTCCGTGGTTGTAGGCAAATTGCCGAACCACGTAAATATTGTTTTGTGCATGTGATTGTTTTCTTTGGCGTGTGTTTTCTCTATTTTTTGTTTCTCATAGGTTGGGAATTTCGGGTTAATTCCCTACAGTTGGCATCATTTAAAGATGATACATAATATTTTTGAGAAGAAGAAGAAGAAGCAGAGACGATGCTAACACATAATATAAAATTATTAAGTTTGCTTGATTTAAATTTGTGGCAAAAAAAATATTAATGTATCTATGGTAAAAGTTTTTATCTCAATGATATATAGTAGTTTTTATTTTTTTAGACTTGATTTAAAAAGTTTATTCTCAATAGCCTTTAAGTCTACAAATTCCTCAATCTATGGGCCTAGACACATTTAAAGGGTGCTATCTAAATTATAAATTATATGACCCTTTATAACACAAATATATTGATTCTCCCAATGTATGGTAAAAGAAGGTAGGTTTGTGTCTAGCCATTTTCTTGATTTGTGGTTCATAATTTAATAGTATGGACTATGGAGAATGTGACTGGATTTAAATGTTGAATAAAATAAGATGAGAGAAAAAAAGAGTAAAAATAAAATACATAGCAATAAACATCAAATTATCCAAGTCATTCTATGTAATACAATAACATTATATTATTATATACTATGTGTATAATGCAGTAGGATAATATTTAATCAAAGACAGTATAAAAGATAAAAACTTAAAACACAAAACTAGATTGCATCAACCCAAATTAAAATTCTAATTAACACAAAAATTCATCAACCTAAAGAATTGATAAAAAAAAAAAGTCAAAAAAAAAAAATGAAAAACAAATTGAGAGAGAGAGAGAGAGAGAGAAGTAACCTTTTTTGTGTGAGAAAACTATACATAGAATGAAAAAGAAAATGTCAAATTTATAGTAAGATGTTGAGAATAAGAAGAGCTAAAATAAAGGAAGATAAAAAGGTAGAGAAAAAATGATATTAAGGTAGAAAGTAGTGGGGAGATAAAGAGGTAAAAGGGAGGGAAAGTTTTGAAAAATTAATAATAAAAATAATGGTTAAAAGATATTTTAATTTTTAAATAATGGAGTTTTTAAGTCAACTTAAATGGGAAAATGTTTTTAAAAAATATGTAAGAAAAATTGGAAACAAAAAATGATGATGTGGTTGCTGATGTGGCTCAACGAGAGCGTAACAACATTAAATGCTACGCTTCAGCTTTTAGTAATATATAGATATGTTAATACTTTGTGTTATTTTCTTTATGCTAGTTTAGTGTTTAAGGTTTTAACATGCTTGTTTGATTTCTGTTTTAATATCTTTGAGTGATTAACTTAATAAAAATGTGATTTTTCAGTTCTCTGTTAAAAGATGTGTACGCATCTTCTAGTATGCGTGCGCATGGTTTGACCATGCGTACGCATAGTTGAGTATGTATATGCACCTCGAACCCAGATTAGGGCGAAAATCTTGTTTTTATTATTTTAATAATTTTTTCACATGTTGTTTGATTTTGTTTGACTATGTTTATGTTATTTATTTATGTTTAATTATTTTCCATGTTTGTTTGAGTCTTTTTGCCATGTTTGGTTTATCTATGATATTTTTCCTTTTGTGTTTTATTTAATTGTTACCTTTCCATGTTTAATTTATATGTTTGATTGTGTTTTATTTGTTTCCTTTTATATTGTGATGTGATCTTTAACATGTTGTGTGTGCTATTTTATTTAAGTGCATGATGTATATTTAGGTTAAAGATTATGGCTCTTTTAATAACTTCTTTATTTAAATACAACATAGTAATACATAATGGAGGACGGCCCACAAGCCAAGTGGTCTTCAGTGCCTAACACCTTCTCAAGCCGTACCCAAACTCCGACCCATAATATGATATGCAGACCTATGTATATAAGTGCGTGGTCCAAAAGGCCCAATATGGTTCATAGACCTAATTTAGGTGGTGACTCCACTTTTCTCTGCCACGACCCACTCAGTCGGGGCGTACTCTCCTTTGTGCCCACAACAATCTACAAAAAGAATCAATTTAAGGCCCAATTAGTCTAAAATGGACTGAAGGGGACTAAAATTGACCCAGTGGCCTGAAAGCTCGAAAATGTGTAAAACACAAGAGCTGTTTAGATCCCCAAATTAAAGTTACAGCTCAATAGATTTTACTCTAACTTAATATTAAGTGCGGAATAGAGTAAATGCGAGTGGATAAACAAACAAGCTACTCTAACCCATAATCATTATAACACAGTAGTAAAATGAAAGGTAAAAGAGTAGGGAAGAAGAATGCAAACATAAGATATCACGCCGATGTGTTATCGAAGAGGAAACCGAAGAATTCGGCGAAAAACCTCACCCGCCCTCCAAGCAGTAATCGATCCACTAGACAATCAGTTGGGATACATGGGTTAGCAAGAGACCTTCCAAGCCTAATCTACCCAATGTACCTAAGCCCTCCAAGCTCCTACTCCAACAAAACTTCTCAGAACCGTGTCTTGTCTAGCTTTTCGGATCCCGCAATGTGCCCAATTGCACCCACCAAAACCTGGCTTCTTCCAATACTTCCCAGCAGCACCAAAACCTCACTTGACACTCTGAAAGGGTGTAGTAAATGTTTGGGCTATCAACCTCTCAATGGTATGGAAAAGGAGAGGTAAGAGTTGAGGAAAATTCACAAGCAATTGTGTAGAGGATTGTGGGTATAACAATCTTTAACTCTCAAGGTTTGTGGGTAGAATTTTCTCTCTGAAGCATTCCTTAACATTTGTGGATAATGTGGGTATATATAGTGCGGGTACTACAGAAAGTGTGTATCAGATAGGACAACCTGGCAAAACAGAATGTTTCACGGGTGTCTTTACCCGCGAGCTACTCGCGAAACACATCTGTCTCCATCCTATCCTGACTCTTTGCATTCCAACATGTGCAGGTCACATGCATCACTTCGTGGGATGCTTAGTCGCGAGCTACCCGCGAAAACTCTTCAGTCTTCAATTTGCTTGAGTCTTCACATTCTCTCTCTCTCACACAACCCTTACAATTAAGTCCCACAATAAATACAAGGTATAAAAGATTGAATAAAATTACAATTAAATTTGGCCCGGAATAAAAGCCAACAAAACATATAATTGTAAATTACAACTTTACATGGCCCGACCAAATTGGATTGAAGTATACCAAATTAGACTGAATAGAAATTGTTTAATTTTTAGGGAGAATAAATTATCTTTAACAAATTTTAGAGAACAAATTATACATTATATTACTATACAAAATTATTATTTATTCCCACACATCGCGTGGGTCTGCTACTAATAGTCTTTAATATGCAAAAGGAAAGGAATTGATGGCAGCTATGCAAATGTTCTCCATTGTGGTTAAGATAGAGAAGAAAACCCAGATCGATCAAAGATGATCAAAAAATTGTAAAAAAAAAACCCATATATACTGAACTTAACACAACAGAAAATGAAATAAGAAAAAGCCCAAATACATCTACCAACTACGATATTTTATTAATTTATTACAAGCGAATCAGACAAACTTTGACTCTGGCTCTGGGACCGTGGAAGAGGGTGGAGTTGATGATACAAAAAATATGTTACTTTCAACCAATTTTGGTATCTAGATAAAGTTTTTTAAAGGACACAGCCAAAACAATTATTGTCTTAATCAGACAAATTCCAGGTCATTATAAAGAGTATAAAATCAATTTCTAATCGTCAAACATACAGGGTTTAGAGTATAAAGAGTATAAAATAATTGGATTAACACCTGAGATATTACTCCCACAAGGCTTTTAAGTAATTCTTGAGAAGTTACTCCACAATCCTTAAAGAGTATGCAAGTGAAGACTCACTCTGAGAAAGGTAAAACAAGTTGGTTTGGTGATAATTCTGAACAAGAAAAGTGACAAGATTGAAATAGAAATTTTATTCATACATGACCTACTGTAAAACCTTTTGGTGATAGTGATCAATTCATAAATGACCCAGACAACCATGAGATTCACTCTTCTCTTCAATTTCAGTTAACTTTATTCCTCTTTGGCAGATTCCTCTTGTTTCCTTCTGCTCGATCTCAATACATTTATCCTTAATTACCCAAAAGAACAAAATAGAAATTTTATTTTATGTATATAATTTACAGCACAGCAAGCCAATTGGGCTTAACCAACAGCTAACAGAAATGCTCTGCATCAGAAATGCTCACATATATCTAACTTTTCCTATGAAAGACGCTGTCATGACTGTAACAACTCTTCAAGCCTATCCTTACCCCATATACAACAAGAATTCCTCTAAAAACAACGAAGTCAATTACATTGTGGAGTACCATATTTTTTTGTTGACAAGAGTCCACTTTAGCAAACCTAATGCAACAGAGAAAATAGCAGTAATCATGCTGTGCTCTCTTGTCTCCAGTGGCGGCTCTAGGAATTTTTTCTAGGGGGGTCATTAATAAACTTAAATTAAACAAAATTTTAATCTAAAAAAAAAAAAAACTTGAATACATTAAGTTATCGAAAAAAAGAACACAAATACATGAAATTTTACAATTTTCTTTAACGAGTTTTCATATTTTGAAATCACCTCATAATAGTTTATTATCAGTTTTCATTATCTATCGTCAATGTAAGTATGATCATTTTATTTTGTTAAGTTTGTATAGTATTTTTATTTTTATGAAATTGTGGTTATATATTTGTCATTTTTTTTATAAAAAATATTTTAAACTAAATGAAAAAACTCAACTCCACTTGCACTATATAATTATTAATTCACACAACCACACTCATCCATACATAAATAATACACTAAATTGTTGTTTGATTGTGAGATAAACTGATATGTGATCAGGGTGTGCAAGATTTAAAACATGATTTAAATTAGTAAAGCAATATATATATATATATATATAATTTTTCAAGTCAGGGGGTTCATTTGAACCCCCTGAAATGTATGTGCAGCCGCCCCTGCTTGTAATGAATCCCCTGAAATGTATGTGCAGCCCCCTGCTTGTAATGAACCCCCTGAAATGTATGTGCAGCTGCCCCTGCTTGTCTCATATGATAATGTAAATTATTCGCCGAGGAATTTTTATTCTCCAGTCTTCCGCTTCGATGGCTGCCAATTGGCAGTCAAAAAAAGCAGACGAGGAAATCAATTTCTTCATTTATATAAATTTCCATTAAACTCTCTCAATACCAAAACTTTTGTTTATGATTTCTGTAGCATTTCAGGCTAGTCGTCTTATTCAAAACTAAGACTTCACCTATTGGCTGCTATGTAGAATCTTAATTTAATACATAACAAGAAGCATCACAGAAGATGTAAGGATTTTGTTTTTTTCTCCTTCCCGTTTCCTTTTTTAATTTGCTCAAGTTGCATACAGTTGACCCTCTCCTCTATAAAGTAGCAACAAACAATGAAGGGGACATTCACAAACGTAACTTGCATCAACAATTTGGCGAAGATTTCACATCAATTTTGAGGAAAAGATGAGTGCTCATTCTTCAGCAACTCCCATCACCAACAGGTACGCATTACTATAACAAATTAACCTTTTATAAACTCTGTGCTCTCTAATTCGCAGTCTTTCTATCATTTATTTTATATTAAAAACTAGCTAAGAGTTTAGACTAATAAATTTTAGTTTCCTTATCTCTTTCTCCTTGCAGATTAGAAGGTAAGGTAGCGTTAATAACCGGTGGTGCAAGTGGCATCGGTGAGACCACTGCGAGGCTTTTTGTTCGACATGGTGCTAAGGTCCTTATAGCAGATGTCCAAGATGAGCTTGGTCACTTAGTTTGCAAAGACGTTGGCTTTGAATCCATCTCTTACATCCATTGTGATGTAACAAATGAATCTGATGTCGAAAAGACCGTGGACATGGCTGTATCCAAGTATGGAAAGTTGGACATCATGTTCAACAATGCTGGCATTTCGGGTAACATGGAAGCACGAATTTTAGAATCAGAAAACGAAGATTTCAAAAGGGTTTTAGATGTGAATGTTTTTGGTGCTTTCTTGGGTGCCAAGCATGCTGCTAGGGTTATGATTCCAGCTAAAAAAGGAAGCATTCTCTTCACCTCAAGCATGGCTTCAGTAATGGCTGGTGTTATTCCACATTCATACGTGGCATCAAAGCATGCTGTGGTGGGAATGACTAAGAACTTGAGCGTGGAGTTGGGACAATATGGAATAAGGGTTAATTGTGTGTCTCCTTTTGCAACTGCAACTCCTATGCTAAGAAATGCTATGGGGATGATGGAGAAGAATAAGGTGGAGGATGTGGTTTCATCATGTGCAAACTTGAAGGGAGTGGTATTGGAGCCTGAAGATATTGCTGAGGCAGCGCTGTATTTGGGGAGTGATGAGTCCAAGTATGTGAGTGGGATGAACTTGGTTGTTGATGGGGGTTATAGTCTTACTAATCCAACATTCTCAAATGCACTTAAAAATATTTTTTCTTGAAACATATCAATGTATGTGTTGCAAGTTGCAACTATCACCTCCATTTCTCTATTTTGTTTAATTGTTTTAGTGTTATCTTAAGAGTGATGTTAAAGTCAAGTACCTTAATTTAGTGGCATTGTCATTTGTAAAGTTGTGATTTCCAACTATATTATGTTGGATTTAATTCCGTGGCAAATTTGATTGTAATTTCTTCAATCTTTTTCCCTGTATGTATGTGGGTTTAATTGTAAGGGATGTGTGTGAGAGATCGGTGAAAAATTAAGCTTCAAAAGTTGATCAAGTGGATTTCGCAACTGGCTCGCGAGAAGCAACTTGCGAAAAAGCCACGAGTAGAGCACATGACTGGAAAATGAAGAGTTGTGCCAAGCCGTTATTTTCGTGACTGTCTCGTGGGAAGGGCCAACTCGTGAAGGACCTGCGAAAGTATTTTTTTGGCAAAAAATTGTGTTTTGCTTTACCAAGTCTTTACCCACACTATATATACCCTATTTACTCGTAAAGTGTAAGGATTGCTTTTTAGAGAGAAACCCCTAGAAAATACACTTGAGAGTTAGAGATTGTTATACCCACAATCATCTACACATTTCCTTGTGGTTTTCCTCAACTCCTACCTCTCAATCTCTAGATATTTGAGAGGTTGCTAGGCTTGGAAGGAGCCATTCATTGGCGGATGCAATTGGGCTAAATTGCGGGATCCGGAAAGTTAGAGAAGACAAGACTCTGAGAAGTCCATTGGTAGTAGGAGCTTGGAGGGCTCAAGTAAATGGGGTAGACTAGGCTTGAAGGGTCTTTTGTTATTCGTGTACTTCAACTTTATTCTCTAGTGGATCGATTTCAACTTGGAGGGTCACAGAGAGGTTTTTCGCTGAGTTTTTCGGTTTCCTCTTCGATAACACGTCTTAGTGTTATCTTGTGTTTGCATCTCTCTTCCCTACTCTTTAAACTTTCATTTTGTTGTTGATGATGAATGAATATGGCTTAGGGTAGTGTTATTGGTTCATTGTGCTTATTTACTCTTGTTCCGCACTTAGTCTAAGTAGAGTAAAAGCAATCTAGCCGTAATTTTTATTTGAGGGTTTGAACAAGCTCTTGTGTTTTAGCACAAATCCGAGCTTTCATCATTGACTATTATCCTTTATAAAAAGAAGTAGGATTCGAAGTTCCCTTCATCCTTGTTGTATCTATAAAAATTAAAAGACTAATATTAAAGATAGGGAAAAGTTAACAGATGTCTTGAGGGCTTTGGTTTATGAAACATTTTTAGAAGCCTTTTATATAAAAAGCAAAAAAGTAACTGATTTTTTTTTTCCAACTTTTTACAAATGATTAATTTGGTTCAAGATTCAAGTTAAGGGAATGACAAGAGGTAGAGAAGACACATAAAAAAAAGGAAAAAGAAAAAGAAAAAGAAAAAGAAAAAGAAAAAGAAACCCCTAACAAAAGTAATAAAAAATGATTTTTGATATTATAGATTTTTGAAAAAAATACATGTGAATGACTTGATCTATAATTGACCCATAATTTTGGAATTAAAGATTTGTTTTTTTGTACCTTTTGACGAATGTTTTGTTTTGTTTTTTTCTTTTTTTTTTTAATTGCAGATGAGAAAGGGGCATTCAAATGAGAATAATTGGTAATATGACTAATGACAAAGTTTAGCTACAAAATTGGTTGTAGCTTTAGGCTACAACCTTACTCAATAATATAAACATTACTACATATTTTGAAAATCTAACCATTGAATTGCATATTCTTTACGCTTTTAATACACATATCAAATTTTGTGTCAATTGGATGTTATTTACTATATGATCTATAAGTTTATATTTTATGAAGAATTTTAAATTACAAAAACTTGCAATTTAAACAATTTATTGATGATATAGTTATTGATCTTTAATTTTTTAGAAATTTTGCAAGTATGGAGGATATAAGAAGAAGATGTAATCTAATAGTGGATTTATTAAAATTCACCTCAAATAAAAAGATATTAAGGTTGTAGTATTAGGTTGTAACCAATTTTGTAACTAAATTTTGTTCTATGACTAATATCACTAGAGAGGTTGAATGTCAAAGTAAAACTAGCAGGGTAAATTATAGTCAACTACTCTGAGATTAGGGCTAATGCCAAATATATCTAAGAAAATTAAAAAATAACAAATTGGTCCTTATACACAAATGGTGTGTAATGCTCTTTGTGCCCTCTACCTATAACAAATTTATACTATAGTTTTTTCATTACCAAGACTGCAGCTTTACATCATTTCTTGTTTTTGCCAATGCCAATAAATGCTCTAACAAGCTAAAAGAAACTATAGTATAAATAGGCCAAAATGCAAAACTCACATTCTAAGTTTCACAATTTTTCATTTTAGTCCTGTAAGTTTGCATTTTGTTATTTCAGTTCTCTAAGTTTCAATCCTCTTCAATTCAGGCTTCCGTTAATATTTCATCCATTTGCTGTTAACCATATTTAATTTTTTTACGAAATCAAAAATATTAGACTACAGAGGATGAAAGGGCTCCGCTGCACCAATCAACAGTGCATCCTTTACCCTTTTCCATGGTCTTCACTACCCTTCAAAATCTCAAGAATGGAACCATAGCTACAAAAAAACCAAGGCAAACAACAATTAATAAATGCCGACATCAGATCCTTTAAAACCAATGAAAGCTTAATTTTAAGTTTTAAGAGAGCAATGAACCTACACAAACCAACAGGTATTGTTGAATATGTGGAAAACCAAGCAGCGTTCTCTATCATCCTCTTCCTTATCTGAAACCTAGGATACAAGCTCGTTGGCCAACGCGGCGATTCGCTGCTCAATTCTTTGGCCTAAATCAAACCACAGCAGCTTGCCCACATCAACGACGAAAGTGAAGGCATGAAAGCCCCTGGAATTGTACCACTCTATGTATTTCTTGAGGTGCTTGGTCTTGGAATTGAGCCAACCCAACAACACCACTGTCACTTCTTGCTCTTTGTCGTTAAAGTATGTTCTGACAATTGAAAAAAGTTGGGTTCTATTTTCTGTTCTTTAGGTGTGGGGATGGAGTGATGGACGATGTGGGTGGGGGTTAATTTCTGGGTTTTTTTTTTTTTAACAAAAAATGTTAAATTAACATTTTTTTTTTTAAATTTAAGAAATAGATAATTAAATATGGCGAACGGCAGACATGGATGGATGTTAATGGAAGACTAAATTAAGGAGAATTGAAACTTAGAGGACTGATATGACAGAATTGAAAATTACATGACTGAAATGAAAAATTGTGAAACTTAGGGTGCGTTTGTTTTGGGTGAAAATGGTTTCAGGAAATCATTTTACACCCCTCAACCTGTTTGGTAAGCTCAGAAAATTTGGTCAAACGGAAATCAGTTTCCGTGTTGACCGTAAAATAACTCTGTTTTGGCATAAAACGATTTCAACTTTTATTTTACCTTCAAACCAATTACACTCCTCACAGACACACTCCTCACACTCTCTTGAAGCTCCTCTCACACACTCTCTCGAAGCTCCTCTCACACACTCTCTTGAAGCTCCTCACAGACACACTCCAAGCTCAGTGAAGACCGAGCTCCACAGAGTAAGACATGCCAACGCAGGTCACCGTCTGACGACCCAGTTCGTGCTCCTCCTCCAGTTTGTGCTCCTCACGCCAGTTCGTGCTCCTCCACCGACTCATAGTCCGCTGATCCACCCATGTTGAGTTCGATCCACCCTCTATTTCACTCCGACAACCTCACCTCACCTCCGATCCACCCTCTACTCAGTCCGATCTAGTTACCTCACCTCCGATCCACACACTTCCGACCCATCCTCTACAAAAGCCGATCCACCCACAGTCTTTCCCTCAATCTCTCAATCTTTCTCTCTTTGATCTCTGATTTTTTTTTTTTTTTTTGTTTGTTGTTGTGGTGGTGTGGGTGGTGGTTAGGGGTGTCCAGCGGGTTAAAGACCCAACCAACCCGCCCGGATCCGATCGACCTGAGGCCCAGCGGGTGGACCCAAAGTCCAGGGTGGGTCGGTTTCGGGTCTGTCTCTAGTAAAACCCGAATAATCGGTTCGGGTGGCGGGTTAATGGGTTAAAAACCCGTAGAACCCGACCCGACCGATTACTTAAGATTAAAAAAAAAAAAAATGTTGGTAATTCAGAACACGTGAAGTCTGAAGGAGAGTGTACTGATTGGACTTTTGGTTACTGCTACACGCTACTGCAAGTCTGCCACGGTGATGGGACTAAAAGTAAGAGTCCTGAGTACCCATTGCCTAAAACCACTCATATTTCTCAGTTTTCACACAAAAAAAATCTTCTTCTGAAGATATGGAACGGCTATACTTCAAATTAGATGGCAATTTTTCATCACTTATCCATGCCCATGGTCAGCAATCTGAAGATATGGAACTGCTACACCTCAAATCAAAATCAAAATTAGATTTTTCCCACTCCTTTCTCTACTTGGCTACACTTCAAGACTCTCAAGTCTCAACCCTCATCTCTCTCTCTCTTATAAATGGGTATTCTCTCTGAGTTCTTACTTTTCTCTCTAGTCTCTAGTCTCTCTAGTCTCTAGTGATTTCTAACTCTCTTTTTTATTTTGAAACAAACCAAGTCTTTTACTCACCCGGTGGAGTTGCTGGTTGCTGTTGCCGCCGCCTCACAGCCCACTTGATGCCGCCGTCTTCACTCCACGGGTCTTCTCAGTCTCGGCTTCCAAGTCTCAGATCAGGTAAATTTTTTTTTCCCTTTTCATTCCTCTTTTTCATCCCTCTCTCTCTTATAAATGGGTATTCTCTCTGAGTTCTTACTTTTCTCTCTGCTCTCTAGTCTCTCTAGTGATTTCTAACTCTCTTTTTTATTTTGAAACAAACCAAGTCTTTTACTCACTCCACCGGGTTGCTGGTTGCTGTTGCTGCCGCCTCACAGCCCACCTGACGCCGTCGTCTTCACTCCACAGGTCTTCTCAGTCTCGGCTTCCTAGTCTCAGATCAGGTAATTTTTTTTCCCTTTTCATCCCTCTTTCTCTGTATTTTGTGATTGTGTATGTGTGATATGGGTTTATCATTTTGTTCAAATGATTTATTTTTTGATATGTAATAAGAATGATATGAAAAGCAACTTAAGGGATCTTGTTCAAATGATTTAAAACTTAAAGATTAGGGACCAAAACTGAACAATAGATTGGATTCAATCATTCAAATATGAAACCCTAATTTTTTTTATTTGATTTGTTGGTCTAAGACTTGATTTATCTCTTTTTAAAGAGGGAACCCCTAATTTGAGTGTGTTTGTTTCTGTTATCATTTTTCGAAGACTTGAGTTATCACTTTTCTGAGTGTGCTTTGTGTTTATTTTCATGTTTACTCTTTACAGACAAACATTATAGTTAGTTTGATTTATTATTTTAGCGTGCTCTGAGTGTGATTTGTATCTGCCCTGTTTTATTCCTTGCTTTGTTTTTGTTTTTGTTTGTTTGTTTTTATTTTTTATGATCAATGTACTTGGATCTTCACTGTAAAAGAAGAATATGAACCCCTGTTTTAAAAAGATAAAATCCAAACACATTGTTATTTTCTTATCTGCCTGATTTATTCCTTGTTTTGTTTTTTTTTTCCATGATCAATGTACTTGTATTTTCTTAGGATTAGTTTTTTTTTTTGGTTGTTTGCTAATGCATAATTTTGATGTCTTTAGGTTATGGAACCCTTTAGTGATGCACCCCCTTCCCAAACAACACCTACTGCCCAAACTGAACCTGTTGCCCAAGCTGTACCCCCTTCCCAAACAACCCCTAATGCCCAAGCTATACCTACTGCCCCTCCAACTAATGCTGAGGTTCCACTTCCACCTAAAGGTAAAGGCAAGGAGTGTAGTAATAGGAAAAAGTCTGTTGCTTGGGACCATTTTGAAAAAGTAGATATTGGTGAGGGTCATTTTAAGGCTGTTTGTAATTACTGTCAAAAAACTTATCTAGCTGATAGTAAGGGGCATGGTACTGCTAATTTATTGAATCATACTCCAGTTTGTGTTAAGAACCCTAATAGAGATACACTTAAAGGGCAACAAACCTTAGCGTTTGAACCCAAAATGGATGGGGAGGAAGGGTTTCAGCTTGTGCCAATAGCCTTTACTGTTGAGGCTTCTAGAAAGGCAATTGCTGAAATGGTTATAATAGATGAGTTGCCTTTTAGGTTTGTTGAAGGGTATGGGTTTCAAAGATATTCGACAACCTTACAACCTAAGTTGCGAATTAGGGATATTCCATCTCGTCAAACTGTGGCTAGGGATGTGATTGGCATTTATGGTGTTGAAAGAGAGAAACTAAGGGGGGCCTTGAAGGGTCGTAGGGTGTGTCTTACTATAGACACATGGACTAGTATTCAAAATCTGTGTTATATGTCCCTTACAGGTCATTTTATTGATGATGATTGGAAGTTGCATAAGAGAATTTTGAATTTTTGTCAAGTTGAAGACCATAAGGGGGAGACTATAGGTAGAAAGATTGAGATGTGTTTGCGTGAGTGGGGTATTAATGGCATATTCACTTTAACAGTGGACAATGCTAGCTCAAATGGTGCCACCATTAAGTTTTTGGAAAATGTAACTAAAGAGTGGGATGGGACTGTTTTAGAACATGAGTTCTTACACATGAGGTGTTGTGCACATATCCTAAATCTGATTGTGGGGGATGGTATGAGTGAAATTGATGCATCCATTGCTAAGGTGCGTGAAGCTGTGAGGTATGTGAAGTCCTCACCAAATAGGAATCAAACTTTTGTGGGTTTTGTTGAGAGGTTAGGTATTGAGTCTAAGTCTCTTCTTTGTCTAGATGTACCAACTAGGTGGAACTCTACCTACCTCATGTTAGAAACCGCACGAAAATTTGAGAAAGTATTCATACGAATGGGCTTTGAGGATGATAGTTATTCTTCATACTTTATGAACAAGGAGAATAGTGGTGGTATGGGATCTCCTAGTGGTTTTGATTTCCAAAATTGTAGGACATTTGTGGGTTTTTTGAAGCTTTTTTACAATGCCACGAAAAAATTTTCAGGTTCTTTGTATGTTACTGCAAACACCTTTTTTGATGAGATGTTTGTCATTAAAGAGAATATTTCCCATTTAAGTAAATCTCAAAACCACCTCTTGAAAAACATGGCAACTAAAATGAAATCTAAGTTTGATAAGTATTGGGGGAAAGGGGATAAAATGAATCATCTCTTGTATGTGGCTGTGATTCTTGATCCAAGAAAGAAGTTGAGGTTTTTAAAGTTTTGTTTTTCTGAAATTCATGGGAATGAAGTGGCTGATGTGATGGTTGAATTGGTGAGGGGTTCCTTAGTCAAGTTGTATGATTATTACTGTCGTGTTGATTCACCAAATGTACAAGTACCAAGTGGGAGTGAGAGGACACACATAGAAGGTGAGTCAATTGGTTGTAGTGATCCATATGCGATGGTTAATTCTAGGTTTGACCGTTTCTTGGAGGCTGAGCAGTCCATAGGGTGTAGCAATGAGATTGACAAATATTTGGCCGAAAATTGTGAAAGTAGAAGGGGGGATGTTAAGTTTGAGATATTGGGGTGGTGGAAGGCCAATTCAGATAGGTATCAAGTGCTGTCCAAATTGGCTAGGGATGTGCTGGCTGTACCTGTGTCTACTGTTGCTTCTGAGTCAGCCTTCAGTATCGGAGGACGCATACTTGATCCATTTCGGAGTTCACTCTCTCCACTCATGGTCCAAAATCTTGTTTGTGCACAAGATTGGCTTCAAGCCTTGGTTCCAATTTCTTTTCGCAAGTCAAAGGATGAGGTAGAGGCCTTGGAAGATGAATTTCATGATTTAGGTAATATGTTAACTTCCAAAGTTTTTGTCTATTAAGTGCTATTAAATGTGTCTTATGCAAATGAAATTTAATCTAATAGCCTTCATTTCTTTCTCTTTTGTAGTTATACGTCAAGCAGCAGCAAGTGGTGGAAGTTCAAGCTCAAGCAAAGGTATCTCAATTAGTGTTGATGACTAATCACGAACTGGGTAAGTTTCTACCCTTACTTTTTGGTTATTGCTATTCTGTATTTTTTGGTCTTGTCCTTATATTTTCTATTGATAAATATCTTTTTGCCCATTTTCTTGTAGGAGGAACACATTTTGTATAGGAGGCAGATTTTTGGATACAGATTGGAAGTTCTTTTGGACATAGTGCTTTTCTAGCTTATAACTTATAGATCAACTCTTGCTTATAGGAAAGAAAACTTATTAGGTTTATATGCTTTCTTTCCTATTAGTAATGGACTAAACTATAGAGTAGTTGCTCTTTAATGCTTTAGAAAAGCTATTTTTTGGAAATACTTAGGTATTTCATAATATTGTAACTAATTATAACTAGCTACTGCCTTGGTAGTTTACTGCCTTACACACTTGCAGTAACTATCTTTCTGCCTTCTTTGATTCTTATGGAAATATTGCAAGATGCTCATATTGCCATACTTGTGGTGTGGCTCACTGGCTGTGATTGAATTATTTGTTAGAATTTGTTTTGCTGGCTTGTGTAAAAGTTGTGTTACATGTATGGAATGGTTGGCACAACTTGGCAGGTTTAATAGATTGAGTTGTGCTTTTGTGCTTATTAGACTTTTTTGATTTGTTTTTGGATTTTAAAGGTACTGCCCAGGTCTTAATTCCTATTCATTTTGAAAAAAATTCTTTCTTGTATTGTGTGTGTTTTTATTATGTGTGTTTTTATGTACTGCCCAGTGCCCAGGTCTTAAGGCTGTGGCATTTTGAAAAATGTTTTTTTTTTTTTTTTTTTTTTTTTGTGTTGTGTGGTTTTAACAGGTGGTTAGAATGTGATATTAGGTGTTTTTATGTGCTTGCTAATTGCCCAGGTGTTATCAGTTATGTACTGTTTTTATGTGATTGCTAATGTTTTTATATGAAACATTAAATTTGTACTGATAAAAATTTGTACTTAAAAAGGCCTGTAGGCCCAATAGATTTAAAGTTGTGGAATGGCATACAACTTGAAAGCCCAATTTGAAATGAAGGATGTGAAGGCCCGTACCATATATTTACATGGGTCAAAAATATCTAAATCTTTGTTAAAACTAAGCCTATTAATTTGGGCCCAAAAGGCCTGTCAAAAATTGAGTTCAAAAAATTAAGCAAATTCACAAGTTCAGCCTAATTCGAAGCCCAAGCCCAATTCGAAGCCCAAACCCGCCAAACCGACGAATCCGACCCATTAAACCGTTGACCCGAACCGCCGGGTTTGACCTATGTAATGGGTCGGTTGCGGGTCAAAATTTTGCTAACCCGATCCAATCGGGTCATTCGAAGCCCAAACCCGCCAAACTGACGAATCCGACCCGTTAAACCGTTGACCCGAACCGCTGGGTTTGACCTATGTAATGGGTCGGTTGCGGGTCAAAATTTTGCTAACCCGATCCAGTCGGGTCGAGTCCGGGTCAGGTCCAAACCCGAGCCGACCCGACCCGTGGACAGCCCTAGTGGTGGTGTTTTGGTGGTTTTTCTGTGGGTGCTGTTGTGTGGGTGGTGGTGGATTTTCTTTGGGTGCTGATGTGTGGGTGGTGGTGGATTTTGTGATATAAAATTTGTTTGGAAGCTGAGAAAATGGCTGAGAAATGTGAAAAATTTGTAGGAAAATAGCATTTTCAGAATGTTACCAAACACTGAAAATCGTTTTCTAATATAATTTTTAAAATGCAACCAAATACTAGAAAATATTTTCCTTTCCTGAAAATATTTTCACCTGAAAATATTTTACACTGAAACAAACGCAGCCTTAGAGAGTGAATTTTGCATTTTAGCCACCTTTGCCCTCTGCCTAAAACAAATTTCTGCCACATAACTGCCACCTTTTGATGAAGAGTCGTACATAGTGGCCTCTCAGAAGAAAGTATATTTGGTTAGTGCTCTAATCAACCAATATTTGGACAGCCAAAAGAAACTAGAACATATTAGAATTACCAACAAAGACTAAATCAGCTCATTTTCAAGTATGTTGCGTCTCTTTGCTAAGACTGAAATTGAGTCAACATTTCTTTTTGTTTATAGAGCACTTATTGGCACGTGGGAAAGCAAGAAATGTTGTAAAGCCGCAGTCTTGGAAATGAAAAACTATAGTATGAATTTATTTTAGGTAGAGGGCAATTGAAAAACTACCGTTTGTGTTTGATGACCAATTTGGTTATTTTTCAATTGTCTTGAATCAGTTGAATGTGTTTGGCAATAGCCTAAATCTTAGAGTAGTTGATTGGAATTTACCCAAACTAATAAAAGGTGCATTCGGTGCTTGTGCTCTCATAGCCTTTGATAAGCAAAAGTAAAGGAATTGATGGCAGCTACGCAAATGTTCTCCATTGTGGTTAAGATAGAGAAGAAAAACCAGATAGATCATATAGATGTTCAAAAAAATTAACAAACAAATTGGTGAAAAAAAAATCCATATACGTACACTGAACTTACCACAATAGGTTATGAGATAAGAAAAATCCCAAATACATCAACCTACTACGATATTTTATTAATTTATTTACAAGCGAATCAGACAAACTTTGACTTTGAGACACGTTACTTTCAACTAATTTTGGTATCTAGATAAAGTTTTTTGCCAACAGCCAAAACAATTATTGTCTTAATCAGACAAATTTAAGGTCATTATAAAGAGTATAAAATCAATTTCAAATCTTCAGACTAAATAAAGTAAGTCTCAAAGAGCTGTTGGAGAACAAATAATGGTTGGAGTATGAATAACTGAATGGAGCTCATCAAGTTTGTTTTTGATTAACAGTTTTATATACATAAATTCGCATCACAATCTTTTTAGCTTAATTTCATATTGAGATTAAATCATCTTTCACTCATTAATTTGTCATCATTTTATTATGTTCTTGAGGGTTCGCACAAAAGTTTGTGCACAAATACAAAAATGTAATCCTTCTATAGCTAAAAGATTTGACATGTAAGTGTAAATTGTATATATGCCAATGTGCCATGCATTTACACAATGACACAATATTGAATTAAAATAAAAAAATGAATTAAAATTTCTTTCAATTTTATTACAAAAATTTTAACAATTGACATATCATATATGATTGATTTTATCACTTCAATAATATCATAAATGAATTTTTAATTATATTTTATTTATATTTAAGAAATTGATACATCAAATTATAAGATATGTAATATCTTAAATATTATTTAGTCTTTTATTTTTGAGAGTTACAACAATGATGTGGGTCTTTCTAGTCCAAATTCTCTTTATAAAGGAGAACAGTCGATGCTAATGCCACTAAATTAGATGCTTTCTTGACTTTAACATCACTTTGAAGGTAACCCTAAAATGAACAACAAAATTGAGAAATGGAGGCTACAGTTGCAACACATGCAAATCAAGGAAAAAGGCTTTTCAGAGTGTTTGAGAAAACTGAATTGGTAAGACTATAACCCCCATCAACAATCAGGTTCAACCCACTCACATACTTAGACTCATCACTCCCCAAATAAAGTGCTGCCTCTGCAATGTCTTTAGGTTCCAATACCACTCCCTTCAAGTTTGCACATGATGAAACTACTTCCTCCAGGTTATTCTTCTCCATCCCTAAACCTTTTCTTGCCAAAGGAGTTCCACTGCAAAGGGAGACACCCAATTAACACTTATTCCATGCTGTCCCAACTCCACGCTCAAGTTCTTAGCCATTCCCACCACAGCATACTTTGACATCATTGGCCATTACTGAAACTAAGCTTGCGGTGAAGAGAATGCTTCCTTTTCCAGTTGGAATCATAACCCTAGCAGCATACTTGGCACGCAAGAAAGCACCGAAAACATTGACATTTAAAACCCTTTTGAAATCTTCATTTTCTGATTCTAAAATTTGTGATCCATTGTTGCTTGAAATGCCAGCGTTGTTGAACATGATATCAAGCTTTCCATACTTGGATAGCCATGTCCACGGCCTTTTTGACATCAGATTCATTTGTTACATCACAATGGATGTAAGAGATGGAATTATAGCCAATGTCTTTGCAGATTGAGTGGCCAAGCTTGTCTTGGACATCTGCTGTTAGGACCTTTGCACCATGTCGAACAAAAAACCTTGCAGTGCTCTCACCTATGCCACTCGCACCACCGGTTATTAATGCTACCTTACCTTCTAATCTGCAAGGACAAAGAAATAAGGAAATTAAAATTTATTAGTCTAAACTCCTAGCTAGTTTTTAATATTTTATAAATGATAGAAAGAATGTGAATTAGAGAACACAGAGTTTGTGAAAGGTTTGTTGTAATAATACCTTTTGGCGATGGGAGTTGCTGAAGAATTAGCACTCATCTTTTCCTTAAAATTTATGGGAGATCTCCGCCAGATTAAAGATGTGAGTTACGTAAGTGAATGTCCCCTTTATTGTTCTTAGATACTTTATAGGGGAGAGGTTCAAGAATATGAAGTTTCTTGCTGTATTAAGATTCTACTTAGGAAAAGTCTTAGTTTTGACTACATAAATCATACACAAAAGTAACGGTCTTGAGAGAGAGTTTACTAGAAATTTAACCCTTTTGCTTTTTGACATCCAAGGTGTAAGGTTGAAATTTATCAACCATCTTGTTGGCTTTATTCCGTGCCAATTTGTTTGTAATTTAGCACTTAGTAACCCTGTATTTAGGTGGGATTCATGTAAGGGTTGTGTGTGAAGAGAATGTGAAGAATTGCTCAACATTGTGCAAAGAAGCAGGGACTCGTAGCTGACTCGCGACTTGCAAGCCGCCAACTGCTGCACACGTGAGAAGCATGCGGGGAGGTAAAGGGTCACGCCAGCTGTCGCACTAGAGGACAAAAGTCCCGGGCTGGCCAGGCCGTTATCTCGCGACTTGAACTCGCGACTTAAACCAGTTGTGAGGCCAAGCCGCCAATCAACCCTGTTTGGGAAAAACAGACTCTTCGTATTCCAAACGCACACCACTATATATAGGCCCTTATACACATGAAATGTAGAGAGCTTCCAGAAAGAATTTTGAGAGAGAAACTCTAGAGAAAAACAAGATTGCCTCATCCTCAATCTTCATCTAAGAGACCCCTCAAATTCCTCTACTCTCTTCCTCTCCATTGATACATCCTTAAGAGGTTCTTGACCAAATCCTTTTCTCATCACACCCACGTCTGTGAGAAGGTATTTTGGTGCTAAGGGAAGTAGTTTGGAAGGGACCAATGGTTATTGGTTGATGTTATGGGTTATAGCGAAATCCGGTAATATAGAAAAGAAAAAGGTTCGGCGCAACCTCGTTGGAGCAAGAAGCTTGGAGGGCTTAGGTATCTGGGTAGATTAGGCTTGGAGGGTCTATTACTGTTCATGTATCCCAACTACATTTTCTAGTGGATTATTGACCGCTTGGAGGGCGGTGGAGAGGTTTTACGCCGAGGGCTTCGGTTTCCTCTTCGATAACACATCGCGTGTTGTCCTTGTGTTTGCATCTCTCTTCCTTTATCTTTGCCTTTTATTTTCTGCTGTGCATGTGATTATAATTGGCTTAGAGTGTTTATCAATTCTGTGTTTGGCTTATATTCATGTTCCGCACATTAATTGTTTGATAATAAGTTTGAATTGATAATTTGTAATTTGGGGTTTAAACGTTCAAGGGTGTTTTACACACATATTGAATATTCACAAGGCAGCCATCAAAGTTGAGGATATAAATCTTACGTGCATGCTATTATTATGTGTGGAAAGTAATACCCTCCTCTGCATGAACAGTAGCTTTCACTATGAATAAGGTATTGGGCATGAGAATTCGTTGTAGAAATGTCGTAAATGTTGAAAAAATATGTTGAACCAGTAATTCATAAGGCGGTTGAATCATATGATAAAGAGCATTGTCAATGATGTGAGATAGTGCATAAGGAGTATTGTATGATTGTTACCTATTAAATTAAAGAAAGAGTTTTTCAAGACTATTATAACTTTACTAGCCTCTTGCGTGCTCAGACTCTTTGAAGCCGCATTTATTATAATTTAGAAATATATTTTTTAATTTTTAAACAAATAAAAATGATAAACTTTAGAGATAATTAAGCAGAAAGCGTAAATTATTTTTTGAACATGTGTTTGAAAGTGGTGTAGTGATATAGAGAAAAAATTGGGTAGGAAAAATAAGATGAAAGTGATGGGAAAGAAGGCTAAATTTTAGGAGTTTTCTTAGTTTTTTATTTTCTAAATTTTAAGAGTTCTCTTTTTGAATTCAATATAAAATTTGTTATTTGACATCTATGACCTTATTTCTAAGAGAATTTACCCTTCATTAATGAAGATATTTTTGATAGTATAGATAAGACCAACCATACTCTCTCTCTATATATATAGTATTAAGAAACAAACATTAATTTCCTGCAATACAAAAGAGGCTCCTAATAAAAAAAATTATAACGAAAAACGATTTGGTTTCGTTAAATGGATTCCCTGGTGCAAGGAGCCAACTTTGATGGTTTTTCATCTGAAAATTAAATGGACTTGGTTTAGGTCTAGTGCATCCAGTGCACTACACCCGGTCAGATGGTGACACATGTCATCATCTCAACGGGTCCAGTATTACTGGACATTGGACCTATGCCTGACCCAAATTAAATAAATTACTTGTCAAATATTTTATTGCATATTGGATAGTTAAAGTACAATCTCAACATTGAATACGGACGACTAATAAATTGAACTGGTAGGTAAGAAGATCTCATCAAGGTTAACTTAAATGGATAGAGATCATTGAAACTTTTTTAAAGTTTTCAAGCAGATAATTTCATAAGAATATTATTTTTGGGGCACGGGTGGTGCTCTTTGGTTTTAGTCCATTATCTAGTTAGGTTATTATAAATTATAAGGTATTAAAGTAACTCTTTTTGGTAATTAAGGCCAAAATCAAACTAAAAAGTATTTGGTACAAGTTGAACACAAAATTCCATAGGATTATCAAGTTAATAAAACCCTGAATACCTATTTGCTTCTATGTTTGATGCTGGAAGGGATGGTTTGATGATGGTTTCTTTTTTTGATAGTGCTGTTAAAGATTACCCTGGTTTTATCTTACTAGTGGATGATTACAAAGACCCCAATACACGATGTGTGTCATGGCCACAAAAGGACCCCAAACAAAGACGTAATGGAAAAAAAAATTTCCATGACAATCAGTGTTAGCTTGTGATAGAGAACAATGGGTTGCAATTAGCTTGCAACCACTCTAGGAGAGAAAGGCCAAACGAGGAAATATAAGGAAAGGCTCTAGACTCACAAAAATCTCTCAACAAATGTACAATCGATTCCACCCCCAAGCCACACCGTGTGCACAAAGGAGACACATTCAAGCCTCTAGAAGCCATTATTTCCGCCAATAATGTTAGCTGTTATGTAAACAAAGCCAAATAAAGAGCTTCAGTTTTCCATACATGTATTCATCCTACAAAGGAGAATTAGGAGTGCTATTCTAATCAACTACCCTGAAGTTTGGGCTAACGCCAAACATATCCAAGAAAATTAAAAAATAACCAAATTGGTCCTTAACCACAAATGGTGTGTAACGCTCTTTGTGTCCTTTACTTAAAACAAATTTATACTGCAGTTTTTCATTAACAAGATTGCAGCTTTACATCATTTCTTGCTTTTCCCAATGCCAATAAGTGCTCTATAAGCCAAAAGAAACTATAGTATAAATTTTTGCCTCTACCCAAAACAATTTTTTACCACATAACTGCCACATTTCTGTGAAGAGAGCCGTACATAGTGGCCTTTCAGAAGAAAGCATATTTGGTCAGTGTTCTAAATCAGCAAATATTTGGATTGCCAAAAGTAACTAGAATATATTAGAATTATCAACAAAAACAAAATAAGCTCTTTTTCAAGTAATTAATACTGCTTCAACCATTGGAAATTTTAGAAAATTTGTAATATCAAGAACTAGGGCATGTTTGGTAGACTGTAATGATGATTACATTGGAATAGGAATAGGTATTACAAAGAATGCAAGATGCTGTAATGTAATAATTATTCCTATTCAGTTGTTTGGTAACCCTATAGTAATAGAACCCTGAATCTGTATTCAACATGTTTGGTACAACATCTTAAAATGATGTAATGAAAGCTTTTTAAATCAAATTGCCTAAAATGCCCTTATTATAATAAATACATTTTTTTTATAAGGATTATTTTAATAAACCCAATCTTGAATGGAGACCTCTAATGAAAATCATTTTTTTTGGTTTAATAAACCCAATCTTTTTTTTTTTTTGGATTACTTTCATTTCATTGCATTAAAATTAACTTGTCTTTTTTTTGCTTCTTAACTTGTCTTCTTCTCAACGTTGTCTCACACCTGTAAAATTTGCCCAACAAACAATATCACTATTTCATTAGTCTTTCAACTGTAAATACTACCAACAACTAAATATCTCAGTTTGAAATCCCATTCATTCATTTTTATTGATGTACGTTCTTTGTTTCTATTAGGAGCTTAGGAAAAAAAGACTAAATCTTAGACCCTGCCCCAGTATTAAAGGTATCTTTTTTCCCTAATATATATATATATATATATATATTTGGTTAATAGGAACTAGAAGTATCCTGGGACAAAAGCATAACTAGAATTATGCTTGAGCAAATTCACCAGCCTTTTTATTTCTTTTTCCAGAGAAGAGTTCTCTTCTTCTGATTCCTTTACACAATTCACCAAATGAAGTTCTTTTTGCTCCCACTCAGCCTTGGAGTTTTTGATTTGGTTCTTGGATTGTTGAATTGTATTCATTAGAACATCAATCTCATGTTTTGCATCATTAAGCACGCTTTCATACTTCTCATTTGTTGCTTTCAAAACCAACTTTAGAACTTGTATCTGGGTCTCATCATTTTCATATATATATATATATATAGTTAACAGGGGAGTTGGCATTGCTACAGCAGTGCCTTAGGTACACATAACTAGAAGTATCGTAGACCAAAAGCATTTAAACATTTAGACACCAACTATGAGCCTGGGAATATATTGAATAACACCAAATGAACATCAAAGCCAACTATAGTGAAATGCCTTCAGGCATGACCTCAAACCAGACTTGACACCCCACCATGTTCCTGAGGGTGAGTAAAAGGAAATACCCATACAAATAGATGAGAAAAGAACAGAGAGAGGGTGCAATACTTGTGGAAATCGCAGACCTAAGGAAAGAAGGAAAAAAAAAATTCCTTGAGAAGAGGGAGCAGCAATTGAGGGTGAAAGAAAGACAATACCCATATAAATAGATCTCTAGTAGCGGGAAAATAAGATTTTAGAGAGGGAGATGGAAAATTTAGGAAGGAGATGAAATTTTGGAGAAGATGCAGGTGGTGAAGGATTTTGGAAATTTTGTTAACAGAGCAAGGAGAAGGAATTTTGGAGAAAATACAGGTAGTGGGGGATTTTGGGATTTCTGTTAATAGAGCAAGGAGAAAGAAATTTTTGGAGAAGACATAGGTAGCGGGGGATTTTGGGAATTTCGGAAATTTTGCTTAAGCAGAGCGTATTACGTTTAGCAAGGGAATAGAGATTCAGAACTTTTAATAAGGAATGTCTATTCCTTATTTTAAGGAATAGAGATTCATATGGAATGATTATTACAGGTAATAAAAACATAACCAAACAACTGTAAAGCGAAACCATATGAATAGCTATTACATTACAGTGGCTATTACAGTCTACCAAACGTACCCATAATTTGTACCTATATAAAAAAAAAAAAAAACTAATTTGTACCACTCCTACAAGACTTTCACAAAAGTCCTCTTTCTCTTTGCTTAGTCTGAAATATTTTTATGAGTAAATGTTGCGTCTCTTTGCTAAGACTGAAATTGGGTTAACATTTCTTTTTGTTTATAGAACACTTATTGGCATTGGGGAAAGCAAGAAATTAGGAATATATAATGCATAATAAAAATAGTTAGACGAATATAGAATATTTCAAAAAAGAATAACATCAATAAAAAACATTAGAATTATAAAATTACATATTTGTAAAAATAGAATGATGGAAATTACTTTTTAAAATTGTTTAATTTTTAAGAAGATCAAATTACCTACAATAAAATTTAGAGAATAAATTATACGTATTCAATATAAGTTTGATATGAGTTTTAATTATAATGATAATATCTTTTAAGAGAATGAATAATTTATTTAAATAAAAATTATACATACATACATACATACATACATATATATATATATATATATATATATATATATATATATCTTAAATGTATAATTAACCTCATGCAATTTATTTAAAAATAATGACGTTAAAACAAATGTTTAACAATTCTAAAGATTACATTTGTATATTCATAACATTTATGTTTAAAAAGACTTTCACTTAAATTTAGTTGTATCGAAGTGGACTGAGATGTTACGTTAATGTGGCTTAACAAAAGCGTAGCAACAATAAATACTATGTTTAAGATTTTAGATATTACAAGTTTTGTGATTTATATTTTTTTGATAAATTTGGATTTAGAATAGGTGCTTTCAACCTAAATATATCTTTTCCCATTATGTAAGTGCACAAAAATGAATCAAAGTGGATCAAAATGGATCGAAGTAGTCCGAATGGACCGAATTGGAACAAAGTGGATTGAATGAATAAAATAGGACCGAATAGGAACAAGGTGGATCAAATGGACCGAAGGTGACCAAATAGGACCTAATGGGACGGAATAGGACCAAAGTAGACTGAATAAGAACAAATGGACAGATTAGGACCAAAGTAGATGGAATGGACCGAATAGGACCAATGTGGACTATATAGGACTAAAGTGGATATAATGGACTGATTAGAACCAATGTGGACCAAGTAGAACAAAAGTGGACAAAATGGATTGAATGGCTCGAATAGGACTGAGGTGGACCAAAGTGGACAGAATGGATCGAATAAGACTAATGTGAACCGGATGAAACCAAAGTGGACTGAATAGGACCAAGATGGACCAAAGTGGACAAAATAGGACTAATGTGGACCGAATAGAGCCAATGCAGACTGATTGGACATATAGGAACAAAGTGGACTGAAGAAGACCTCCGAATAGAATTTTAGTGGACTGAATAGACTAAATAGGACCGTATAGACCAAATAAGACCAAGTTGGACCGAATAGAATCAATGCGGATCAAATAAGACTTTTGAATATTTATCATTTTTATTGCATTTTTAGGGCTCATATTTCTAATTTCTAATGTCTATTTTCTTTGTATTTTTAACTCAAAAATAAAGAGTTTAGCCCAAATATAATAAAATTTCATACTTTTCAACTCAAAAATTAAGGAAAAAAAGAAGAATTTTTAAGCTAAATTTGAAAATGCAACCTATAAAAAGAATCAATGTAAGACCCAATTAGTCTAAAATGAACTGAAGGGTACCGAAATTGACGAGTGGCCCAACCAAATTGGACTGAAATAGACCTAATTAGATTGAATAGAAAATGTTTAAATTTTAGGGAGTATAAATTTTAGAAAACAAATTATACATTATATTACAATACAAAATAATTATTTATTCCCATGCATCGAGTGAGTCTGCGACTAATAGCCTTTGATATGCAAAAGGAAAGGAATTGATGGCAGCAACGCAAATGTTCTCCATTGTGGTTAAGATAGAGAAGAAAACACAGATCGATCATAGATGATAAAAAAATTGTTAAAAAAAAAAAAAACCATATGTACTGAACTTGCCACAATAGAAAAAGAAATAAGAAAAAGCCCAAATACATCTACCTACTACGATATTTTATTAATTTATTACAAGCGAATCAGACAAACTTTGACTCTGAGACCGTGGGAGAGGGTGAGGTTGGTGATACATAAAATATGGTTTTTTGGTAGAAGGGAACTTTCATTAAAAACTAGCAAACAGAAAGAGAGGAAGATACATAAAATATGTTACTTTCAACTAATTTTAGTATCTAGATAAAGTTTTCTGCCATGGTAAAGGACACAGCCAAAACAATTATTATCTTAATCAGACAAATTTAAGGTCATTATAAAGAGTATAAAATCAATTTCAAATCGTCAAACTAAATACAGGGCTTAGAGTATAAAGAGTATAAAATAATTAGATTAACTGAAATATTACTCCCACAAGGCTTAGAGTAATTCTTGAGGATTTACTCCACAATCCTTGAGTTTATTCAATTAGAGACACCCTGAGCAAGGTAAAACAAGTTAGTTTGGTGATAATTCTGAACAAGAGAAGTAACAACATTGAAATTAGAAATTTTATTCGTATATGACCAACTGTAAAACCTTTTGGTGATAGCGATCGATTCATAAATGATCCAGACAACCATGAGATTCACACTCTTGTCTTCAATTTCAGTTAACTTTATTCCTCTTTGGGCAGGTTCCTCGTGTTCCCTCCTGCTCTATCTCAATACAATTATTCTTAATTACCCAAAAGAAAATAAATAGAAAATTTATTTTATGCATATAATTTACAGCACAGCAGGCCAATTGGGCTTAACTAACAACTAACAATGAACATCCTCTGCATCAGAAATACTCACATATATCTACTTTTTCCAATGAAAGATACTGTCTTGACTGTAACAACTCCTCAAGCCTATCCTTACCCCATATGCAACAAGAATCCGTCTAAAAACAACAAAGTCAATTACATTGTGGAGTATCCATATTTTTTTGTTGACAAGAGTCCACTTTACTAGACCCAATGCAACAGAGAAAACAACAGTAATCACGCTGTACTCTCGTCTCATATGATAATGTAAATTATTCGCCGAGGAATTATTATTCTCCGGTCTTCCGCATCGATGGCTGCCTATTGGCAGTCAAAAAAGGCAGACGAGGAAATCAGTTTCTTCATTTATATAAATTTCCATTAAACTCTCTCAATACCAAAACTTTTGTTTATGATTTCTGTAGCATTTCAGGCTATATAGTCGTCTCATTCAAAACTAAGACTTCAGCTATAGGATTTTGTTTTTCTCTCCTTCCCGTTTCCTTTTTTAATTTGCTCAAGTTGCATATAGTTGACCCTCTCCCTTATAAAGCATCTACGATTTGGCGAAGATTTCAAATCAATTTTAAGAAAAAGATGAGTGCTAATTCTTCAGCAACTCCCATCACCAACAGGTACGTATTACTATAACAAATTAAACTTTTATAAACTCAGTGTTCTCTAATTCAGTCTTTCTATCATTTATATTATATTAAAAACTAGCTAAGAGTTTAGACTAATAAATTTTAGTTTCCTTATCTCTTTCTCCTTGCAGATTAGAAAGTAAGGTAGCGTTAATAACCGGTGGTGCGAGTGGCATAGGTGAGAACACTGCAAGGCTTTTTGTTCGACATGGTGCAAAGGTCCTTATAGCAGATGTCCAAGACGAGCTTGGCAACTTGGTCTACAAAGACATTAGCTCTGAATCCATCTCTTACATCCATTGTGATGTAACAAATGAATCTGATGTCGAAAAGGCCGTGGACATGGCTATATCCAAGTATGGAAAGCTTGATATCATGTTCAACAATGCTGGCATTTCAGGCAACATTGAATCAGGAATTTTAGAATCAGAAAATGAAAATTTCAAAAGGGTTTTAGACGTGAATGTTTTCGGTGCTTTCTTGGGTGCCAAGTGTTGGGATTAGTACCCTTAAATCCTATTATATGATGCTATGTATGATATTATGTATGACATTATATATGACATGATGTATGACTTAATATTGTAATTAATAAAGTTGTTTTATTATTACCTAAAATAATGTTAACATGAATATTCAGACATTATCATTTAGTCCATGAGATGCATAGTATGTGATTTATGTGATTTAGTCACAGAAGATATAAGTCACAAGTTCTTTGTAAACTCAGAATTTTAGTTCATAGTCGGTGATGAAATTGGGCATTTCATCTGCGAAGACTATAACATATCAACTAAGATGATTTGTCTTGATCATGGAAGTGGAGACTTCTAGTTGATGTGTTAATATGTTTTAAGAGTTAAGAAATATTGAACTGGACCGCTGTGAGATTTATTATTCTTCTAACGACTGTCAATTGAATAATAAATCTCACGACTTATATTTGCATGAACTCTTAATCCTGAGAGAATAATGGACCTAATCATGAAGTGTAGGTTGCTTTGATATATCAGGAGTGAGATCTAAAGTAACGGTCAAAACCTCAGTATGTTGGGCAGCCACATTTAGTGTTGATGGAACATATATTCTCAAGATGGAATTCATAATCTCTTAACGGAGATATAAAATATTCCCTTGAGATAAGTTTAATGGGTTCAGTTATTCAGAGAGTTAGGCCTAACCACTTTGGTAAGAAATTACTAAAGTATATATTTATGAAATTAGATTTCATAAATATATGATGAATAACTTTAAAGGATTAAACTGGGTATTCAAGGATTAAGATGTAATAATCTACAAAGTGGCAGTCTACATTCATGACTTTGTATTACTATGAATATTTTATGAAGGGGTGCATGAATAATAAAGTCTTGGGATATAATTAATTAATAAGGCCTAGAGTGCAATTATATTTATATAGTGGTATTAAATATAATTAATGGTAACTTTGGACTTGTCAAGAGTTGACAGAAAAACCCAATGCCCATTGGAGCTAGTGTCTTATTGGTCCCTTTTGGTCGCACTCCAAGCCACACACTAAAGCCCAATTGGAAAGGCCCAATAAGCCAGCCCAATTAGATAATCAGTTAGTTATAAAAGGGAGAAACATACAGAATTTTTTTTTATAATAAGAAAAATAAAATAAAAAGAGAGACACCATTGTGAAGTGGTGTGTATGTGCGAGTGAAGCCACTCAATTATTCTCCCTTGGAAACTGATTGAGAGACCACACTTCTTGGGCGTAAAGTGGAATTGGAGTGAAGATTAAAAGTGTTCTCAAATACTTATAATCTTTTGTTTTGAATTTCACCGCACCAAGGTACGCTATCTTGTTCTTAAATTCTGAAATTTATATAATGCAAGTTATGAATCATGAATGAAATAGATATTTGTTTGTTGCTTCCGCTGTATGTTTTGTATGAGATACAAAACTAGATTTAACCAACAATTGGTATCAGAGCCAGGGTTTCATATCATGATTGTATAGCATGTGATTGGATTTTAGAATAAAAGAAAAACGGTTTCTTGATGTTCAACATTTTTTCAAGTATAGTTATTGAAAGTTATTGAGATAACCATTCATGATGATGACAATCGTATTGCATTGTTTTGTTCGAAGTGACCACACAATTAAGATAGGGATCCATTCAAAGGAAGTAGTTATTGTCCAAGAGAAATTCTTTTTAAAGAATTTCGTTGCCAAGGATAATCATTCATGATGATAACCATTGTATTGCATTGGTTTGTTCGAAATGGACATCTTGGCTTAATATTTACTTATTGGATGGTGCCGTGTCTTAGTAATTGCCAAGGATATAGTTATTGAATGTAATTCAAATAACTGTCATGTGCGTGCACTTTGATATTGCACCGGTTGGATTTGAATGTATATATTGGCTTGATTTGTTGCATGATTTCGTGGACCAATGTGGCAAATTCCATCTGCCATTAACATGCTTTCATTTATATATTGCATCAAATGCTATGTCATGCTATTATATGTATCAAGAATTCGCATGCATCAAGGATTCAAATCCTTCATTTCATATTGAATCCTTGTATTATACATAATGTAATAATCATATATTACATGTAATAATCCATATATTATATTATATATAATGCAATATGGGTTTATAGTGTAATATGGGTTTGTATTACATTATATATATATATATATATATCAATGCTAGGATTAAAGTATTCATTTAATGAAATTTATTCCTAATGAGATTAGGATTATGTTTTCAAGGGTTTCTAGCATTAATATAGTTCTTGATCATAAAAACCTTTAATTAAAAATATCTAGTGGGAGAGAGATACAAGGGTTGCATCTCACGGCCTCCATTATCAGTTTATAGGAGTGTGGGTAAGCACCTTGTCTTGGCGTATATGCCTTGCGATCCCAAAGGAGGGTGTTTACTTCATAGTACTACAAGATTGAACTAACCTGTTTAAAGTAGTGTGGACAAGCACCTCATCTTGGCGTATATGCCTCGCGATCCCAAAGGAGGGTGTTTTGTTCCATGGTACTACAAGTTTAAACATTATAAGGGAGATGAAATGTGGCCACACATGATTCTAGATAATGGTGTACACTAGACTAAGTGTAATGTTAACCTCCCAAAGGAGCTATGTCATTATTACTTAGAGGCTAAAGCTAATACGGCATATTATTAGTGTATGATAAGAGTTATCATGATAGCACTAATAATGAGAATAGTTCTCAATCAATTAATGTGTTTATAATAAACTTGCTACCAAGGAATTATAGACATGGATTGGTTTGTCGTTGCATATATTATTTTATGGTTTTATAAGGTTCCATATTATATGATTATATGCTAAATTGATAGTGTCTAGTTTACTTATTATATTCATGTTTGTTATTTTCAGATTTAAAATCATGGCATCATTTAGCCCACTTGTTGCTATACTTAATGAAAACAAACTGATTGGATCCAACTATGTTGACTGGAAAAGAAACTTGGATATTGTTCTTACTGCTGAAGAGCACAAATATGTACTTACTCAACCATGTCCTAGCTTTCCATCATTAGATGCTCCTCTTGAGGAAAAACAGCGATATGATCGTTGGCAGAAATCTAATGAGATGGCTAAGTGCTATATCCTAGCATCTATTTCAAATGTTCTACAGTATCAAATGCAGGATGTAGAACTAGCTTCGGACATAATGCTAAGTCTGAAGGAGATTTTTGGTGAGCAAGGTCGTTCTGCAAGGTAAGAAACCATGAGGCAGATTTATAATACCAAAATGGCTGAAGGTACTTCAGTGAGGGAGCATCGTCTTAGGATGATCTCCAATCTGAATACATTGGAAGTTTTAGGTGCCGATATTGATGGAGAATCCCAAGTGGATATGATACTCTAGTCACTACCAGAATCATTCAAGGAATTCAGACTTAACTATAATATGAACAAAAATATTTATACATTGTCTGAATTGATGAATGAGTTGGTAGTGACGGAAGGCATCCTTGGTACTTCTAGTGTTGAAGCCAATGTTGGTGAAGCTTCTACTTCCCAACCTAAGTCGAAAGGCAAAGGTAAGAAGAAGAAGAAGAAGAACTTCACTAAGCAAGATGATAAACAAGTTGCCTTAGGAGTTGCCAACAAAGGAAAGAAAACAAAAGGAAAGTGTTTTCATTGTGGTGAGAAAGGACATTGGAAGAGGAATTGTCCAATATTTAAGGCTGCCAAGAATAAAGGTATGAAAAGTACATTCCTTCTTGAAACATGTTTGGTACAGAATCTCACAGATTCCTGGTGTGTGGATTCAGGTTGTACTAATCATATTTGCAAATCCTTGCAGGGGTTTCAGGAGACTAGAAAGTTGAATGAAGGGGAAATGTTTCTTACCTTGGCTGATGGAAGCAGGATTCCAGTTGTAGCTATTGGAGTGTTTAATTTATGTTTTGAATCTAGAGTTTTAATATTGGAAGACTGTTTGTATGTACCTAATGTTCGTAGGAATTTAATTTCTGCAACTTATTTAGGTAAACATAGATATTATGTTATCCTAAAAGACAATGTTGTAATAAAGAAGGATAAAGTGTTTATCTGTTCTGACAATATTGTGGATGGTCTTTATATTTTAACTCCTGATAAGCATGAATTATATAATTCTGAATTAGATCATAACTCTCATGTAAAATTATTAAAGAGAAAGTTTCCTTCTACTAATGAAGCATATCTTTGGCACCTGCGTTTGGGTCATATTAATCCAAACAGAATTCAAAGACTGATCAAAGATGGACTTTTAGAGCCATTGGACTTTGATGAATTTTCAGTTTGTGAATCTTGTTTGGAAGGCAAAATGACCAAACGACCTTTTAATGCAAAAGGTAGAAGAGCCCAAGAGTTGCTTGAATTAGTTTATACAGATGTATGTGGTCCTATGTCAACCCAAGCAAAAGGAGGTTATGAGTACTTCATCACTTTTACCGATGATTACTCAAGATATGGTTATGTTTACCTAATGAGACGGAAGTCTGAAGCCTTTGAAAAGTTCAAAGAGTTTAGGGCTAAAGTTGAGAATCAATTAGGTAAATGCATAAAAGCCATTCGATCTGATCGTGGTGGTGAATACCTTCTTGGGGATTTCAAGGATTACTTAACTCAAAATGGGATTATATCCCAATTGATTGCACCTGGAACTCCCTAACAGAATGGTGTAGCAGAAAGAAGGAATAGGACTCTTTTGGAAATGGTTAGGTCCATGATGAGTTACTCAACTTTACAAGTTTCTTTTTGGGGATATGCACTAAAAACTGCAATGCATATTTTGAATTTAGTTCCATCAAAATCTGTTCCCAACACACCTAAGGAATTGTGGAGTGGGCGTAAGCCTAGTATGAAATATCTCCACATTTGGGGATGTCCAGCACATGTGTTGAAAAGGAAGTCTGATAAGTTGGAATCTAAAACCGAAGTATGCATGTTTTTAGGGTATTCAAAAGAAACAAAGGGTTATTTATTCTATAATCATAAAGATAACAAAGTATTTGTTAGCACACATGCCAAATTTTTGGAAGATGATTATATGAATAATTTTGATCCTAGAAATATAGTTGTTTTGGCTGAAATGAATGAACCTTTAGTTGAACAACCAATAGATGAAACTAGGGATGATGTGGTTGTATTGGATACACCACAAGATACTACTCATAAGATGTCTAGTACACAGGTGCCTCGTCATAGTGGGAGAATTGTTTGGCCTCCTTTAAGATTCATAGGTTTGGGAGAAACTTATGAAGCTATCTCAGAAGAGGCTGAATCAGATCCCTACACTTATGAAGAGGCAATGAATGATATAGATGCACATCATTGGATCAAAGCTATGAAATCTGAATTAGATTCCATGTATTCCAATCAAGTTTGGGATCTTGTAAAGGCGCCTAATGGCATTAAACCTGTTGGTTGCAAATGGGTTTACAAGAGAAAGAGAGGGGTAAATGGAAAGGTTGAAACCTTTAAAGCAAGACTAGTGGCGAAAGGGTATACACAAAAAGAAGGTATTGACTATGATGAAACTTTTTCGCCAGTAGCCATGCTTAAATCTATCAGAATTCTCTTATCCATTGCTACTCATTATGATTATGAGATTTGGCAAATGGATGTCAATACTGCATTTCTTAATGGCAATCTTGAAGAAGAAATCTATAAGATACAACCGGAAGGTTTCATAGCAAAGAACCAAGAGCATATGGTATGCAAGTTAAAAAGGTCCATTTATGGACTTAAACAAGCATCTAGGTCATGGAACATCAGATTTGATCAAGCAATCAAGACATTTGGTTTTGAACAAAATCTTGATGAACCATGTGTGTACAAAAGACATCGAGATAAAGTAGTAATGTTCCTAGTGCTTTATGTTGATGACATTCTACTCATTGGAAATGATGTAGAGGTAATGTCATCGGTAAAGGTTTGGTTGTCAAGCCAATTTGATATGAAGGACTTGGGTGAGGCTAACTTTATTCTAGGGATCAAGCTTTGGCGAGATCGCAAGAATAAGATGTTAGGCTTATCACAGGCCGGATATATAGTTAAGGTTCTAGAACGGTTTAGCATGCAAAACTCCAAGAAGGGATTACTTCCTTTCAGACATGGAGTTCCTCTGTCTGATGACCAAAGGCCTAAGACTCAAGAGGAAGAAGATATGATGAGACAAGTTCCTTATGCTTCTGCAGTAGGAAGTCTCATGTATGCCATGCTTTGTACTAGACTAGATATTTGTTATTCAGTTGGCATGGTCAGCCGATATCAATCAAATCCAGGACCAAAACATTGGCAAGCTGTAAAGCATATTCTCAAGTATCTACGGAGAACGAGAGATTATATGCTTGTTTACCGGTGTGAGGATTTGATACCCATTGGCTATACAGATTCAGATTTTCAGTCGGATCTAGATTTCAGAAAGTCCACATCAGGATGTGTATTTACCTTGGGAGGTGGAGCCATAACATGGAGGAGTGTCAAACAATTTTGTATTGCGGACTCCACCATGGAAGCAGAATATGTTGCTGCTTGTGAAGCAGCAAAAGAAGCTGTATGGCTCAAGAAATTCCTTTCTGACCTTGGTGTAATGAGAATGGAACAAGTTTCCATTACATTGTTTTGCGACAATAGTGGTGCAGTTGCACAATCAAAAGATCCAAGGAATCACAAGAAAGGAAAGCACATTGAGAGAAAGTACCACATCATTAGAGATATTATTGCTCATGGAGATGTGATGGTAGCAAAAATTGAAAGTGCAAATAATCTAGCAGATCCCTTTACCAAAGCCTTGCCTCAAAGGACCTTCGAGTCGCATTTGGAGGGAATGGGAGTTAGATTAGTGCACAATAGTCTTTAGGGCAAGTGGGAGATATGTTGGGATTAGTGCCCTTAAATCCTATTGTATGATGCTATGTATGATATTACGTATGACATTATGTATGACATGATGTATGACTTAATATTGTAATTAATAAAGTTGTTTTATTATTACCTAAAATAATGGTAACATGAATATTCAGACATTATCATTTAGTCCATGAGATGCATAGTATGTGATTTATGTGATTTAGTCACAGAAGATATAAGTCACAAGTTCTTTGTAAACTCAGAATTTTAGTTCATAGTCGGTGATGAAATTGGGCATTTCATCTGCGAAGACTATAACATATCAACTAAGATGATTTGTCTTGATCATGGAAGTGGAGACTTCTAGTTGATATGTTAATATGTTTTAAGAGTTAAGATATATTGAACTGGACCGCTGTAAGATTTATTATTCTTCTAACGACTGTCAATTGAATAATAAATCTCACGACTTATATTTGCATGAACTCTTAATCCTGAGAGAATAATGGACCTAATCATGAAGTGTAGGTTGCTTTGATATATCAGGAGTGAGATCTAAAGTAACGGTCAAAACCTCAGTATGTTGGGCAGCCACATTTAGTGTTGATGGAACATATATTCTCAAGATGGAATTCATAATCTCTTAACGGAGATATAAAATATTCCCTTGAGATAAGTTTAATGGGTTCAGTTATTCAGAGAGTTAGGCCTAACCACTTTGGTAAGAAATTACTAAAGTATATATTTATGAAATTAGATTTCATAAATATATGATGAATAACTTTAAAGGATTAAACTGGGTACTCAAGGATTAAGATATAGTAATCTACAAAGTGGCAGTCTACATTCATGACTTTGTATTACTATGAATATTTTATGAAAGGGTGCATGAATAATAAAGTCTTGGGATATAATTAATTAATAAGGCCTAGAGTGCAATTATATTTATATAGTGGTATTAAATATAATTAATGGTAACTTTGGACTTGTCAAGAGTTGACAGAAAAGCCCAAGACCCATTGGAGCTAGTGTCTTATTGGTCCCTTTTGGTCGCACTCCAAGCCACACACTAAAGCCCAATTGGAAAGGCCCAATAAGCCAGCCCAATTAGATAATCAGTTAGTTATAAAAGGGAGAAACATACAGAATTTTTTTTCATAATAAGAAAAAATAAAATAAAAAGAGAGACACCATTGTGAAGTGGTGTGTATGTGCGAGTGAAGCCACTCAATTATTCTCCCTTGGAAACTGATTGAGAGACCACACTTCTTGGGCGTAAAGTGGAATTGGAGTGAAGATTAAAAGTGTTCTCAAGTACTTATAATCTTTTATTTTGAATTTCATTGCACCAAGGTACGCTATCTTGTTCTTAAATTCTAAAATTTATATAGTGCAAGTTATCAATCATGAATGAAATAGATCTTTGTTTATTGCTTCCGCTGTGTGTTTTGTATGAGATACAAAACCAAATTTAACCAACACCAAGCATGCTGCTAGGGTTATGATTCTAGCTAAAAAAGGAAGCATTCTCTTCACCTCAAGCATTGCTTCAGTAATGGCTGATGATGTTCCACATTCATACATGGCATCAAAGCATGCTGTGGTGGGAATGGCTAAGAACTTGAGCGTGGAGTTGGGACAGTATGGAATAAGGGTTAATTGTGTGTCTCCTTTTGCAACTGAAACTCCTATGCTAAGAGAAGTTATGGGGATGATGGAGAAGAAAAAGGTGGAGGATGTGGTTTCATCATGTGCAAACTTGAAGGGTGCGGTATTGGAACCTGAAGATATTGCTGAGACAGCGCTGTATTTGGGGAGTGATGAGTCTAAGTATGTGAGTGGGATGAACCTGGTTGTTGATGGGGGTTATAGTCTTACTAATCCAGTATTCTCAAATGCACTAAAAGCCTTTTTTCTTGATACGTATCAATGTATGTGTTGCAAGTTGTATCTATCACCTCCATTTCTCTATTTTGTTTGTTTGTTTTAGTGTTATCTTAAGAGTGATGTTAATAAAAGTCAAGTACCTTAATTTAATGGCATTGTTATTGACTATTCTCCTTTATAAAAAGAATTAGGATTCAAAATTCCCTTCATCTTTGTTGTATCTATCAAAAATAAAAGATTAGTATTAAAGATAGGTAAAAGTTAATAGACGCATTGATGGCTATGGTTTATGAAACATTTTAAGAAACCTTTTACAGGAAAAGAAAAAAGTAACTAATTTTTTTTTACAACTTTTTGTATTTCTCATAAAAGTTATATCAAAATATTCCTAAAATGGTCCATTAACAAGTGATTAATTTGGTTCAAGATTCAAGTTAAGAGAATGAAAAGAGGTAGAGAAAGATAAAGAAAAAAGAAAAAAGAAAACGAAAAAGAAACCCCTAACAAAAGTAATATAAAATGATTTTGGATATTATAAATTTTTGAAAAAATAAAAAACATGTGAATGACTTGATCCATAATTGACCCATAATTTTGGAATTAAAGATTTGTTTGTTTGTTTGTTTTTTCTTTTTTTGTGTACCTTTTGACGAATGTTTTGTTTTTTTGTTTTTTAAATGTAAGTGCAAAAGGGGCATTCAATTGAAAAGAACTGGTAATATGACTAATATCACTAGAGAGGTTGAATGTCAAAGTAAAACTAACATGATAAATTATAGTTCACTACCTTGAGATTTGGGTTAATGTGCCAAATACATCTATGAAATTTCAAAAATAACCAAATTGGTCCTTAAACACAAATGGTGTGTAATGCTCTTTGGGCCCGCTACCTAAAACAAATTTATAAATAGGCCAAAATTCAAAATTCACCCTCTAACACAAATGGTGTGTAATGCTCTTTGTGTCCTCTACCTAAAACAAATTTATACTATATTTTTTCATTACCAAGACTGCAAATTTACATCATTTCTTTCTTTTCTCAATGCCAATAAGTGCTCTATAAGCCAAAAGAAACTACAGTATAAATAGGCCAAAATGTAAAACTCACCTTCTAAGTTTCACCACTTTTTATTTCAGTCCTGTAAGTTTGCATTCTGCGATTTCAGTTCTCCAAGTTTCAATCATCTTCAATTCAGTCTTCTGTTAACATTCCATCCATCTGCTGTTAACCATATTTAATTTTTATTTAATTATTTTAAAACCAATGAAAGCTACTACGATAAATGTCGACACCAAATCCTTTAAAACCAATGAAAGCTTAATTTTAAGTTTTAAGAGAGCAATGAACCTACAAAAACCAACCGGTATTGTTGAATATGTGGAAAACCAAGCAGCGTTCTCTATCATCCTCTTCCTTATCTGAAACCTAGGATACAAGCTCGTTGGCCAACGCCATGATTCGCTGCTCAATTCTTTGGCCTAAATCAAACCACAGCAGCTTGCCGACATTAACAACGAAAGTGAAGGCATGAAAGCCCCTGGAATTGTACCACTCCACGTATTTGTTAAGGTGCTTGGTCTTGGAACCGAGCCAACCCAACAACACCAATGTCACTACTTGCTCTTTGTCGTTAAAGTATGTTCTGACAATTGAAAAAAGTTGGGTTCTATTTTATGTTCTTCAGGTGTGGGGATGGAGTGATGGACGATGTATGTGGGTGGGGGTAAATTTTTGGGTTTTTTTAATGTTAAATTAAAATTTTTTAATTTAAGAAATATATAATTAAAAAATAATAATTTGGACAATGGCAGACATGGATGGATGTTAATGGAAGACTGAATTGAGGAGAATTGAAACTTAGAGGATTGACATGACAGAATTAAAACTTATAGGACTGAAATGAAAAATTGTGAAACTGCTGAGAGGGTGAATTTTGTATTTTAGCCAACTTTGTGCTCTACCTAAAACAAATTTCTGCCACATAACTACCACCTTTTTGTGAAGAGAGTCATACATAGTGGCCTCTTAGAAGAAAGTATATTTGATCAATGCTCTAATCAACCAATATTTGGACAGCCAAAAGAAACTAGAACATATTAGAATTACCAACAAAAACTAAATTAGCTCCTTTTCAAGTAATTAATACGGCTTCAATCACTAGAAAATTTAGCTAAATTGTAATATCAAGAACTAATTTATATCTATCAAAGAAAAAAACTAGTAATTTGTACCTCTCCTTCAAAACTTTCATAGAAACCCTCTTTCTCTTTGCTTAGTGTTAGGGACATATTTATGTAATTGGCTAATGCTTTGACAAAACACACTTTACCTGTAATTGGGTAGATCGAGGATGGGTTTAGTACTTCAAGAAACAAGTGTTCAAGTTAAGTATTGAAACCATGAAAGTCTGACCAAGAAATAAGTGAAGAAAGTGTTGTTCTTTAAAACTTGACAGCAATCTTGACAGAAAGACTTCTATTGAGATTTAATGTTGAAGCTTGACAGAAGCTGATCTATCAAGAATTATGAAATTAGATTTTCCAGATCTGATTACATGCATATTCCTATGTATTTGTGTAGGTTTTCTTTTCTCACAACCCTAGACATATATAAGAATTATTTTAAGGGCCGTCACAAAGCATGCAAGAACAATACATGCATTGTGTGACCAGAAGCAAAAATTCCTCTAGTTCATCATTCTCTTTGAAGAAGCTAATGCGTCTTTACACCAATGGTTTTGTGACCAAGGAGCTTCTTGATCTTCATTGTTGATGAACTGAAGAACTTTGCAGCCAACAATCTTCTTCAAGTTAGTGGAGTTAGTCATGTACTAGGATTCGTGCATTGAACCAAACAGTTATGATTGTGTGTGAGTGTATTTGATTCTCTCAAGTCTCAAATCTTCATAATATGAGACACTTATGCATTCTTGCTATGCTTTCACACACAACACGTGTACTCTTTGCTACTTTTGATACATGTGCAGGTACAATGTGATTTGGCCATCACAAGGAATACATGTATAACACCCCAAAATTTTGACACCAATTTAATTATTATACGTAAATTATAAAGAAGGCCTACAATTTAATGGATTAAATTGATTTGGGCCTAAGATATTAAAATAAGATAAATACTATGAAATATGAAGCCCAAGTAAGGTGGCATAAGTAAATATATGGGCTTTGATAAGCTTTAAAAAATAAAATAAAACCCTAGCCGTCTTCCTCTTTAGCCACACGTGTATTTTACTGATAGGGCTTCTTTTTCTTCAGCCGACTACTGAACTTTGCATTCCGTCACTGTGGCTGTGAGTAAGTAGAGACTACAGGTATGGTTTCTATGATTATACTAATAGAAAAATGGCTCCTATAATTATATTATATTGGATAAGGAATGGTCAATATGTCAAGGAAAGGGCCACAGACTTTGAAATTGAACCAAATAGAGTAAAAGGCTTGGACTTTGTCATCATGTGAAAGGGAAAATGTTGCTTTATGGTTTTATATGTATAGCCGTATATGGCCATCTTGGATCTAAAACTATGATTATTTTAATGGGCAAAGGGTGCTTGTGGTTAATATGCATTCACACTTAGGTAGTCCTCGGAGCATTGTTGACTGATTGACCATCACCTTTTAAGTGGGTGGGCCTCACATGTGGGTTGACCGATTGGGACCCATTACCCTTTACTTATGTGTCTAAAACGATTGTTATTAATACCGTTTCGGACCCGTTTCGGTTTGTCCCGTGGTTAATGGAATGCATTTACGGTACCGACCAATTGTTGACCGATTGTACCATTTCAGGGTGTTTCGGGGTTCCTAAAAAAATAATTTGACCGATTGATCATCACCTTCTTGTATTGAACATAAAATTGTCAGCGGCATTCTAATAAATAAATAACTAAATATCAAACTAGATTGACAAATCATTTAGTCTTAACTCTTAAGTGGCTTCCAATACATCAATTTGAACATCACACAATAAGAAGATGTACAAGACAATAACTAAATAGTCAAATGAATACAATGGAGACATTTGGATACATCAATTTAACATTTAGGATAAATACCGTTGATATTAATAATTGTGAACTTTAATTTAGATTTTATTTCTAGTGGGACATTGTCTTACATGACAGCTGACACGCATAAACACTTCCCTTTTTGGTGTTGCTAGGTTCTAATTCTACTGAATTGTTGTCATCCGCTCATTTCTTTCACAAGTCCTTTTGTCAAATAGGAGGTAAGTCTCCTTCTCCTAATTTCTGGGGTTTTCCTAAAACAGCGTTGATCTATTAAACTATCTTATGACCTCAAAGAAATCTTTCTTTCTCCATGTAACCCCATCGCTTTAGATCCAGTAACTGAGGTCTATGGCTATGTGATACAAAGTTGACTATTCGTTTTATGACCCAAAACCAAATCCAATGTGGGATAACCTAAATTTTAATTCCTAAACCTTACATGAGCCAGATCATATTTATCTCCGGAGGATTTTTTGTAAGTATTATGAATGGACCTTTACTGTTTGTGAGCATTTTGAATGGATTATTTTTGTTTATTGAATATGTTTATTTTAATAACCTACAGGCCAAAGTCCTGATTCCGGCTCAGTAAATTTGCATCTCGGCCGAAGATTTAGCCGAAATTAGAACTCGGAATTTGTATTGGAATGGCCCGAAATCATAATCCCGAAATTTGACCTGAGGTTGGAACGGGGGGTATTCTAGTACCGGTTTAGGCATACTAGCTACGAAAAAGTTCCAGCTGTCTTTCGGCCGAAACGGAATCGAGAGACTGCAGATAACAATGTCTAAAACTAGTTCAGCGGCTCGATCAAGGGAAATCTGTAGGCCAGAATGCTTTTCTGCAGAATTGATAAATTGAGGGCTATAACGTGGCATTCCAATACTAGGTTTTGGGTTTTATATATATATATACCCTAGGTATATATATATATATATATACCCTATACCACGTTTAGTGTAAATTGGATAGTCAGATGAATAAATGAGAATTGTTGGATATACTTTTCAATATTGTCTAGTGATAAAATCTCGTTGAAGATGTGAAAATAGAGCTTTCCTTTACACAAAGCTTAGGGAAATTGTGTATTGATGAACCTATTGTTCAATTTTGGTGTTGCTTGGTTGCTAATTCTATTGGAATTGTTGTGATTCAAGCGTGAGGTTGATTGTAGCTTTTATTTTTGGAGAATCCAAGAAAGAAGGAGTCCGTGGATTCGGAGCTTGCACGTGGTTGTACTAAGTTCTACTGGTGGGTAGCATTTTCCAAGCAACAGCGTTGATTATTAAAGTCCTATTTATATCAAACTAAATATGTTGATATTCTATATGTAATCGATATTTTACCTTGAGGATAGCTTGATGTGCACATCCTCCCCAGGCTATTACCGTGTGGTTATGAAAAACTTGTGGTGATCATACCTGAATGTTATTTAAACTTATATGCGTTGAATATATTCTTAATATGATTGTATGTTTGAGAATTATGAATTGGACTATTTTGTGAGCATTTTGAATGGATTATTTTTGTGAGCATAATTGAACTATGTTTTGAAAATCTGGTATAGCAAGTTGTGATTAAAAGCTCAGTATTGTATTTAGTCCTTAGCAAGGGACAATTATACTGCAGCTAGTCCTTAGCAAGAGACGGTCCTAGAAAAGGGGACAGTGCACATTTGATAGCTCTTTAGCAAGGGAGTATACTATTGAGGATCCAAAAAGAAGCTCCTTAGCAAGAGAATGCACCTCTAGGTTCCAAAGGAACCATCCTTAAGAAAGGGGATGAAAAGGAGGTTCCAGTTCCAAAAAAAGGACAGCAAAACCTTGTCAACGGGGCGTAAACGATGACCACGAGAAAAGCCTAGGAAATTGTTTATGTGATGGTATTAATATATATATATATATATATATATATATATATATTATGATGGCTCACAATATAATAATTTCTTTTTTTTATTTTTATTTTTTTATATGAAGTATTTGATGATAAATATTGATAAGTTACAAGTTATGAAATTGTTGTAAGAATTATTTATTTGAAAGGTTTGTTCCCACACCTCAATGTTAGTGAATTCCACTTATTGAGTTATCTCACCCCCCTTTTATTTCCCATTACAAATACATTAGAGGGATTATTTGAGTAGAGATTCTTGGGAGACAGCAATTACGAACTTTTTTGTGGAATTGACACTACAACAAAATGTATTTTCAGTGACGAAAAAATTCGTCACTAAAGGTCCAGTTTTTCGTCACTAAGAACCTCTAGTGACGAAATTAGACTTTTAGTGACGAAACTCATTTCGTCACTGTAGGCCCGTCACTAAAAGTCCTGGTGACAAAAAATTTCGTCACTAAAAGTTCGATTTGATTTAAAAAAAAAAAAAACTTTTAGTGACGAAAACGTTTCGTCACTAAATATTTTCCTCACTAAAAACACTATTCAGTGACGAAATATTTTCGTCACTAAAACTATGTTCAGATACATATAGTGACGAAAAAATTCGTCACTAAAACTATTTTTAAGAAAATCCAAGCACATATAGTGACGAAAATTTTCGTCACTAAAACCATTTCTTACAAAATTTTGCTATATTTAGTGACGAAATTTTCGTCACTAAAACAATTTTTTGTTGCTATATTTGTGACGAAAAAATTCGTCACTAAAACTTATTTTTTGTTTTTATTTTTTTCATGGCTTTGATATTTACCTGTAACTTGTCATTACATTATTAAAACATCACATTTGAATAACACATTTATTTCAACAACACATTCATAAAAAAAAAATCCATATATTCCACAAGTAAAAATTAAAACAAGTATCCAATTCAAACTCTTTCCATACAATAATTGTTTGCAATACATACAATAACTCTACCTAAACCCTATTTTAGAACTAACGGAAGATGTCCTCATATGTCTTCAAGTAATGCCAAAAGTAAGTCCTCTAAAAGCCACCAATAAGAAATCTGCACAAATATAAAAACAATACTTCGTTAAAATCGTAAAGTAAAAACATTAACTATGTTATAAGAAACATTTCTAACAATGCATTAAGAGTAGCCACACCAATAAATTAAAATCACAACTCCTAATGTATAAGTTGTAGAAAGCAAATAAAGTACTAACCAAAAAGTGTTTTAACTTGAAGTTGAACCACCCCCATAAGTCAGAGCATCATCATAACCTTTGCTCCTCAAAAAGTTAAGAATATTCTTACCTCATCTTGCTTAGTTCGTGCATCTTGGTGCATCTTTTGGACCACACCAATAAATTATCCATGTTTGACTACAATTACAAGATGAATGGTACTTAAGTAATATAAGGACAACTCCTTAATACTATATTCTAACATCTAAGTCTATAAGCTACTTAGATAAAGTTCTATCTCATATATGAATGTACAAGTCTATATTAATACTTAAACAAATATACATTACACACACAAATATACACTCCCAATATGAATTTAAACCACCTTAGAACACCATGCAAGCCACCCGCTTGCTTCAACACAACAATCCACCACAAAATCAATCACAAACATCACAAGTACAATGCTTACAAGTATTGAAATCGAATAAAGGAACACAATTGCTACTAATCAACAAGTTTCATTAACATTTGCAAGAAATGAAAAACACTCCCAATATGAATTTAACACACCTTATAACACCATGCAAGCCACCCGCTTGCTCCAACACAACATACCACCACAAAACCAATTTCCAACATCACAAATATAAAGTTTTACAAGTATTGAAATGAAATAAAATATTATTCATCATATCTAATCAACAATACTCATTAACATTTGCAAGAAATGAAAAACACTCATAATATTAGTTTAACCCACCTTATAACACCATGCAAGCTACCCGCTTGCTCCAACACAACATACCATTACAAATCTAATTTCCAACATCACAAGTATAGAGTTTTACAAGTATTTAAATCAAACTCCAATACTATTTTTCACATCTAATCAACAATACTCATTCACATTTGCAATAAATAAAAAACACCATTACCATCAAAACTAAGATTACCACACTAGTATATTTTCAATTAAAGCAAATACCTCAAGAAAAGAGCATCGGCATTGAAAATTTATCTGCTTCCCTTATGAGTTCTCTTGCTCCTACATAAAACAATTCAAACCAAACAGTCATGAACCTGCATATTAAACACTACTTATTTTCACTTGCAATAAAAACATATAAACAAAACATACTTTCTGAATCTCGGAGAACAACATTTGGAAAATCCGAGGAACTATTCCCTAGTGACTACTGGCTGAAGGATCCTCAACCATTGCGCTAGGTAGACCCCACATCGTGTAAGTCTTTCCACTTCCAGTCTAGTGAAAAATCCAACAAAAATTTCTTCATTGGTAAAATACACAATCATATAAATCCACACTTGAATGTCGAAATTTAAACACAAATCTAGAATTACCTGTCCATATGACAAAATTGAAGCATTGTAACCAGCTAATGCATTTTTCACCAAAGGCACTCCAACTAACTGGAATACATCTTCCTGGATAAACCCACCAAAAAACATATATATTTATAAATAATAATTAAAAAATCTTGAGTCTTAACCCCTTGTTTGGTTACTAAGAAAATTATTCAACATCTCAATTCTACTAATCTAAATTGTTACTACTTTCTATAAAATTCAACTAAACAAACTAACCTCACATACAAAATTCAAATTTCTTTAAATTCCCTAAACTTTCTGACAAATCCAAACAAAGAATCTCTCAAAAGAAACATAAAAACACCAGGATCAAGCTGCATACCTGTTTTGCATTCGAATCAATCACCGAATCAAACCTAAATTTCTGATCCTCAACCGACAATGTGTCCGATGAGACCTTCTTAACCACCTGATCCGCTTGATTAACAGGCCTAATTCTCACCACAACCCATCCAAAAATAGAAATAAATATAAATTTTAAAAATAAAAAAAAAATCAGAAAATTTATTTACAAACACAAACCCTAACACTAAAATAAAGGAAAGCTAATCTTCACCTCAAGGTTTCTCTGGATTGGGTCAAGTAAATCCCCAATTAAATCCCCAAAGCTAATCTTCACCTCAAGCTAATCTTCACCCAATTTGCTCAAGCAAATCCCCAATTCACCTCAAGCTAATCTTCAATTGAACAACTCTTTAGAGAAACAACACCAACCAAAAATAAATAAAAAATCCCACCAAAAATAAACAACACCAACACCAACCAAAAATCCCACATTTATATCACTAAAACTTGCAAAAGAGGAACACACATTATTATTATTATATCATAGAGTCCAGAATGAATCCAAATCCTATAAAACACTGCCTTAAGTTCATACTAAAAAGCAAGCAATTGTTTAACATTTTCAATTAAATCAATCAAGCAACACAATACAACAAACAAGTAATCTTTCCCTTATTTTGGAGCAAACACATAAGTAATCACCCATTGTTGTTTCAACTAGAACAATAAAAAATTAAAAAAACAAAAACAAAAACAAATTATGTATTTCCAACATGGAAAAAAAAAACTTAAATTTGGATCATTAAACAAAAATTAACAAAAAAATTAACTCAAAAAGAAAAAAAAATGAAAAAATTACCCATTACACGAACTGAAGCGTCGCCCGTTGTGGTGGGAGGCGAAGGGTCGCCGTTTGGGGGTGGGAGGCGAAGGGTCACCAGCTGGGTGGAAGGCGAAGGGTCGCTGGAAACGTCGCTAGATGGTGCGAACTGAAGCGTCGCAATCGACGCCAACGGCGAGCTGAAGCGTCGCCATCGGCGCCAACGGCGACGCTTAAGCGTCGCGATCTATTGGCGCCGATGGCGACGCTGAAGCGTTGCGATCTATCGGCGCCGATGGCAAAGCGATCTCTTGGCGCCGACGGCGAGCTGAACCGTCGCCATCGGCGCCGATAGATGGCGACGCTGACCAACGGCGACGCTGCGTCGCTATCTATCGGCGCCGACGGCGATGCTTCAGCGTCGCGATCTATCGGCGCCGACGGCGACACTTCAAGCGTCGCGATCGGCGGCTACTTGAGAGAGTGCGAGGGAGAGCTTTTTTTTTTTTGAGGGATGTGAGGGAGAGCTTGAGATAAGTGTACTGGATGTGAAAATAATGGAGCTGAAGTGTTTTATATATATACCTTATATTTAGTGACGATATGATTTCGTCACTGTTGTAAGCCTTCAGCGACGAAGTCTGGTTCGTCACAAATAATAAAAGTAATGGCTACCGTTTTACTTTTAGTGACGATTTATTTTCGTCACTAAATGTCACATTCAGTGACGAAATAGGTTTCCTCACTAAAGCATTACCAGTAGCATCTTTTAGTGACGAAATTATTCGTCACAAAAAACTTAAACTTTTAGTGACGAAACAATTCGTCACTATAGATCAATTTGGTTTCCCGCCTCTACTTTTGTTTGGTGCCTTGAATTTAGCACACCCTATAGTGACGAAATCTAAATTTCGTCACTAAATGTTACTATTTTTTTTATATATAGTGACGAAATATAAATTTCGTCACTAAATGGTACTTTTTTGTGACAAAAAAATTTTCCTCACTAAAATTCGTCACTATAGTTACATTTTGTTGTAGCATGAGGATTTTATTGTTATTTATATGACATTAAATATTGTATTGGAGAATTATTTTGAGGATGTTTTGTCTTTCGTGAATTAGAGCTCTGACATTTGTGATGGGATTTAAGGTTGCTGGATTCTTTTACTTAATATTTTTTTTTTTATGGATTATTCAGATTAAATAGACTTTTATTGCTTATGATTTTGGGGCGTTACAACATGTGTTAATATATGCTCACTAAACTATCTTAACTTGTTTTTGAAATTTAAAATTGGTTAGACTTGTTTAGTGTGTGTGTGTGTGTGTGTGTGTGTGTGTGTGTTTTGGATCTATGTATGCTTTGCATATGTGTTGAGAGATGTTTTGAGAGCTTAACATGTTGATTGGATCTTTGGTTGAATTGCTTATTTGTTGCATTCATATCTATGTGTTTTTCCTCCCTTGAAAAACTCATTTTCTTCAAGCTCGACAGCTTCTCGACAGATCCCCGATAGATTCATTTTTATCGAGCTTTCTTTCTTTAGCCTCAATAGAAACCTTGACATATTCTCGATCCATCGAGATCTTTGGGTTTCTTCTCGATATATTCTCGACAGCTTCTTCGATCCATCGAGCCAAATTTTTGAGCATTTTGTCTGCTCGATAGCTTCTCAACAGATTCTAGATCCATCGAGGTGAGTTTTCCTGTCGATAGATCCTTGACAGCACCTTGACAGATTCATTTCTGTCAAGATTTAGAGCTCGACAGATCCTCGACAGTATCTTTTATCCATTGAGCTACGTTTTATATTTAAGGTTGAGGTGCGATTCATATCTCACTTTCTCACTTCTATCTCGACAAAAAACACTTCTCCCTCGCCCTAAACACTCTCCTCTCACTCAAATAACTCTACCCACTCCGTTTTCGGCCTAGATCAAGCTTAAATCTCTTGGTAAGTGTTCTAAATCCCTTCATTTTCATGCATTCATGCATTTTAGACCTAGGTTTTGGGTTTTTGAAAATTTTTGGGGTTTTTGAGATTTTTATGAAATTTTTGGGTTGGGTTATGTTGATTTGGTAATGTATGCTCTTGCATTGCATTCTCATTGCATTATAACAATGTTTCATGCATTTTAGATGCGTGATTGATTATTGTTGTTTGAGTGCTGGTATATTTGAATTGGGTTTTTAGCCATGATGCATTTAAATTTTGCACATCACATGTTCATGCATTTTTCATGCATACGTTATATCTTTTCTTTCCTTTTCTGGTTTGTGATGTGTTGTGAGAGACAGTGCCCCTGGCCATTTTTTTTTGGATGTTGGGCCAAACCTACGTGAATGGGTGGAGTCGTGTTATTGCCTCTCAAAATGGAGGTTCGACTAATTATATTTTACCCTTTAAATTAAGGGTTTTACAATGGAGTCGCCACTTATTTAATTATTGGAATAAATAAGAAAACCAAAATTGAAAAATTTCTCATTTTATTGATTTGCAATTGAATTTACATTGATCATAAGAAATTACATGGCTTTGGTCCTAGATACAATTTAAGATAAAGTACATGACTTTGTTTCCTAGTTACAGTCTAGAGATTGAAAATTACATGGACAAGTACTTGATCTACTCACCATTGATCTAAGTTCGGAGGCTATGTTACAAGGTGGGAAGGTGTTAGGCACCCACCTTGCTCTGTGAAACCGGTTTTTTTAGACTATGGTGGCCAACATTCATATTATACCATCCAATATGTCAATCAATTTGCATGTTGAATTTAATGTGTGTGCATGTGATAAACCGTAATTCAATTTATTTAGCATTGCATTTGGATTGAAAAATAAATTCTAGTGAATGTGTGTGGATGGTGATATCCTAGATTCAAGGATTTGAAAGAATTATGAAACTAACATGTTTTTCATATTTTTGATATGGATTTAAGATCAAAACTAGTATTATGCATGAACATGTGATGAACAACCAAGAACATGTTAAGAACACATAAGAACATTTTAAGAATATTTTAAGAACATTCAAACACATTCAAGGGAATTTAAATAATTACTATCATGCTTTAATCTTAAATTCTCATCATGGAAAAATAAAAAAACCAGTTAGGGAAAGGAATTATACCTTCACGCAAGATCCATATGGTGGAGGAGGAGATTCTTGGTGGAGGTCCTAAGGTTGGAAGAAAAGAAAAACTAGGAGTGGAAGAGTGAGTCTCACTTAATACCTTGAGTCTTAGGAAGACCAAGATATGATGAGACTACTCTACTTTACTAAAACTCAAGAGAGGAGAAGAGATAGGGGTTTTTGTGTGTTTTGGAATGGAGGAGAGGGGGGTTTATATAGTAGTGGTTGAGGAAATATGAATGGAAAGTCATTTAATAAGGGTTGATAAAGAATCATGAATCTAGACCTCATTTTAGCTTTTGGGGAAATCTAGTGGATTAAATGTAGAGATTGGTGGGAGTGAGGAGCAAGCAAAATTCGGTTTTTCCATAGCTACTGTAACAGTCTGTAGGGCCAATTTCAAAAAATCATATCTTACTCAATTCTAATCGGAATTGTCTCGTTCTTGTCCTCAAATTGAAGCCCCAGATGTCTAGTTTCTGGGAAATTAATCTCATTCATAGATTCAAAATATTCGGAGAGATATCCATGAAATGGTGAGCAGAGGTCATTTGTTAGAAAATAATTTTAGCATAATTAGCATTAATAGGTCCCCAATTAGTTTCCAATTAACATTAATAGGCTCCAATCACTCCCACTTTAGACCTAATTAGTTCAAAATTTTCCCTAATTAAAAGATAATTGCACAAATTACTCATTGAATAATTAATGTTTAATTGTCTAATTAATTAGGTGTGTGTAACCCTACCATAAAATGTAGTCCTAATCAATCAAATTATGACACATTATTGATCTCAAATTGATTATACTTATAACCAATTGAAATCAATTGTTCATAATCACATATAGTCAGACTCAATTTGTGATAGTGCATCTCAGCCATTAGAACTTGATTTGATGAAAACTTTCAATCTGGTGGTCCGATTAGGGCTTATGACCAGTCGATTTGATCGTTACAATATCAAGATTATTTTGGTAAAATGAGATTAAGGATTTAATAACCAGAATCAAGATGCATATTTTCAAGGCAAAATTACCCTTTTACCCTCCAGGTGAGGTTAAATGTAGGTTGCAAAATGAGGTGTCAATAGTGTTTTGCTTTCTCTTTCACTCTTCCTCTCTCTCTCCCTCTCTCTCTATAGGATAGACTGCACCATGACACCCAAACAGCGCAAATCCACTCCGACTCGAAACCCTCTTCATGGTTTCGGGTCTTCCTCTTCTGATCCTCATATTCCATCTCATATTCGGTTCCATGGTGAGAAGGTCAAGATAGACTTCTCTGAGAACTTTCAGGATCGTGGTGTTCATCCGGAAAGCCAGGTCATCCTGTTGGATTTCTCCGACACTGCTTTACTCGAAGTCATTCAGACTTGAGGATGGGAGTCCTTCTGTAGGAAACCCAAGAGGTGTTCGGTCATGTTCATTCAGGAGTTTTACTCCAACAAGCACGACATCGATACCTTTGTGCCTCGTTTTGTTGCCATATCCGTGGTACATGTATCGTAGTTACTCCGGATCTTATATCTGAGGTACTACACGTTCCTAGGGTAGCGCATCTTGACTACCTTGACTGTGATCTTCTACGAACTGTGTCCAGAGACGAGCTTATCTCTCACTTTTGTGAGACTCCTTCTATATGGGGTGGTAAGCTAAACACCCCATGCTCGGGCTTTGCCAAAGGCTCGAGATTCCTTAACATGGTGATGACATTCACTCTCACTCCTTTGTCTCACTATAACTCCATCACTGAGCCTCGTGCTCATTTTCTTCTCTCCTTGATGGAGGATCTTTCCATTGACTTTCCCTCTCACCTCATCACATCTATCATAGATGTGTATCAGGATACTGCTACCCGTGATAAGCTCATCTTTCCTTCGGCTATCACGCGAATCCTTCGGCACTTCTCCATTCATATTCCTATCTCTCCTCTTTTCACCATTATGGGTGCCATCAGCGCCGGTTCTGTTTGGTGGAGCGAGGCATAGCTTCGACCGAAGTGGCCACGAGTGGAGACGGACGATCCTGCCGCTTCTGCTATTCCGCCTTCTTCTTCGGCTCTTTCTACCTCTACTCCTTCTTCCTTGGCAGCTGGTGTGACTCTTGATGCTATCATGACACAGCTTCAGAGGATGGATGCTTGTTTGGACTATCTCAAAGATGAGATATGTCAAATGAACACCCGAGTTGGTTGCATTGCCCGCAGACAGGCTTGCATGGCTGGCTTTGCACCTTCTCCCTCTCCTTCCTTAGAAGCCTCAGATGATGAGGATGATGATGCTGGTGCTGATGAGGATGATGCTAGCTCTTCTAGTAATGACGACCTCTTAGTGACTTGTCCTTTGTCATTTGTGACAAAAAGGAGGAGTAGTTTTGGTTTTGAGAGTAGTCTTGTACTAAGGGGGAGAGTTAGCATAGGACATTTTTGATAGGGGGAGTGTATGTAGATTTTGAGGGATGTAGTAAGGTTTACATGTATTTTCTTTTCTTTCTTTTTAGTTACAGCTTCTTGTACACTGGTCTTGTGACCATTTATTGACATACAATGTATTTTATTTTCATATATATGATGATGTATGTTTTTTTTTCTTTACCTACCTCTACATGTGTTTTTTTTCTTTTCTTTCTTTATACACATGTTTCTTTATATATGCAATCTTTATTTATGTTTCACACATGATGCCTTGATGAGTTTTTGTTTAAGTGTTTCAGAAAGATAGTTTGTGAAAGTCTACCATGCCATGAACTCTCTTCTTGCGAAGTTTTTCAAGAGTTTATGTTAGGGTTAGATTTATTTTGTAATTCAACAAGTGGTTATGAGTTTAGTGATTTAAGACTTCTCTCATGATTCATTTGTTGTGGTTTTGTCATGGATTGCCAAAGGGGGAGATTGTTAGGGACATATTTATGTAATTGGCTAATCCTTTGACAAAATGCACTTTACTTGTAATTGGGTAGATCTAGGATGAGTTTAGTACTTCAAGAAACAGGTGTTCAAGTTAAGTATTGAAGTCATGCAAGTCGGACCAAGAAACAAATAAAGGAAGTGCTGTTCTTTAAAGCTCGATAGCAATTTTGACAGAAAGACTTCTATCAAGATTTAATGTTGAAGCTCGACACAAGCTGTATCTATCGAGAATTACGAAATCAGATTTTTCAGATCTAATTACATGCAGATTCCTATGTATTTGTGTAGGGTTTCTTTTCTCACAACCATAAACATATATAAAGATTATTTTAAGGGCTGTCACAAAGCGATACAAGAACAATACATGCACTATGTGACCGGAAGCATAAATTCCTCTAGTTCATCATTCTCTCTGAAGAAGCTACTGCGTCTTTACGCTAAGGGTTTTGTGACCAAGGATCTTCCTAATCTTCATTGTTGATGAACTGAAAACTTTGCAGCCAACAATCTTCTTTAAGTTGGTGGAGTTAGTCACGTACTGGGATCTGTGCATCATTGGTTAGTCACATACTGTGATTCGTGCATTGAACGGAGAGATTGCCGCTACAGTACAAGTCCAATTGGGTATTAGGGTATGGGTTCAACTGTAGGTTGGTATCTCGGTATAGGTCAAAGAGTTTGGTAAGATTCCTTATACTTGTAACCACTTGTGATTGATAATAGTGGGTTCTCGGGAGTGGTGACCTTAAATTCACTCAATGAGGTTTTGCCTTGGTGGTTTTTCTCATTCGTAAACAAATTATCTGTGTCAAATTTATTTTCCGCTACATTTAGTTATTTGGTGATTTGTTTGTGCTACCATGCCATTGCATGTAATTTGACTAATTAATTAATTTGGGTAATAAATTAATTTACAAGGGGTCAATTCATTTTAACCCAAAACTTAGTCTGAAATTTTTTTTTAATGAGTAAATGTTGAGTCTCTTTGCTAAGACTGAAATTGAGTTAACATTTCTTTTTGTTTGTAGAGCACTTATTGGCACTAGGGAAAGCAAGAAATGTTGTAAAACTGTAGTTTTGGAAATGAAAAACTACGGTATAAATTTATTTTAGGTAGAGGGCAATTGAAAAATTACCGTTTGTGTTTAAAGACCAATTATTTGGTTATTTTTCTATTATCTTGAATCAGTTGAATGTGTTCGGCACTAGTCTAAATCTTAGAGTAACGACTGAAATTTACCCAAACTAATAAAAGGTGCATTCGGTGCTTGTGCTCTCATAGCCTTTGATAAGCAAAAGTAAAGGAATTGATGGCAGCTACGCAAATGTTGTCCATTGGGTTAAGATAGAGAAGAAAAACCAGATAGATGATATAGATGTTCAAAAAAAATTAACAAACAAATTGTTAAAAAAAAATCCATATACACTGAACTTACCACAATAGGTTATGAAATAAGAAAAATCCCAAATACATCAACCTACTACGATATTTTATTAATTTATTCACAAGCGAATCAGACAAACTTTGACTTTGAGACACGTTACTTTCAACTAATTTTGGTATCTAGATAAAGTTTTTTGCCAACAGCCAAAACAATTATTGTCTTAATCAGACAAATTTAAGGTCATTATAAAGCGTATAAAATCAATTTCAAATCTTCAGACTAAATACAGTAAGTCTCAACGAGCAGGTGGAGAACAAATGGTTGGGAGTATGAATAACTGAATGGAGCTCATCAAGTTTGTTTTTGATGAAAAGTCTTATATACATAACTTTGCATCACTATCTTTTTAGCTTACGCTCTGTTTGTTTCGGCAATAATGTTTTCTACAAAATAAGTCATTTTTCAAAAAATGTTTTTATAAAACTAATTCATTTTTCTATGTTTGGTAGTAACCTTAAATGGGTTACAAAAATAATATTTAATTTCTCTTATTTAGCTTACTGTGAAATAGAGTTGTTTTACAAAAAAAAAAAAAAAAAATGGTGAAAAACAATCTTTACACAATGTTATCCTTTGAGATAAGCCATACTTTTTATATTGACCAAAAATAATTTTTCTTTAACTCATTTTTTTTAATATTACCAAACACTGAAAAACACGGAAAACTATTTTTATACATTTGATTTCATATTGAGACTAAAGTCATCTTTCACTCATTAATTAGTCATCATTCTATTATGTTCTTGAGGGTTCGCACAAAAGTATGTGCACAAATACAAAAATGTAATCCTTCTATAGCTAAAAGCTTTGACATGTAAATGTAAAGTGCATATGTGCCAATGTGCCATGCATATACACAGTGACACAATATTGAATTAAAATAAAGAATGAATTGAAATTACTTTCAATTTTATTATAAAAATTTTAGCAATTGACATATCATATATGATTAATAACATCACCTCAATAATATCATAAATGAATTTTTAATTATATTTTATTTATATTTAAGAATTGATAAATCAAATTATAAGATATGTAATATCTTAAATATTAATTAGTCTTTTATTTTTAAGAGTTACAACAATGATGTAGGGCCTTTTTTGTCCTGATTCTCTTTATAAAGGAGAACAGTCAATGCTAATGCCACTAAATTAGAAGCTTTATTGACTTTAACATCATTCTTTAAGATAACACTAAAATGAACCAATATAATTGAGAAATGGGGGCTTTCGTTGCAACACATGCAAATCAAGAAAAAAGGCTTTTTAGAGTGTTTGAGAAACTTGGATTGGTAAGACTATAGCCCCCATCAACAACCAGGTTCATCCCACTCACATACTTAGACTCATCACTCCCCAAATACAACGCTGCCTCCGCAATATCTTCAGGTTCCAATACTACTCCCTTCAAGTTTGCACACGATGAAACCACTTCCTCCACCTTATTTTTCTCCATCCCTATAGCTTTTACTACCATAGGAGTTCCAACTGTAAAAGGTGACACACAATTAACTCTTATTCCATACTGTCCCAACTCCACGCTCAAGTTCTTAGCCATTCCCACCACAGCATGCTTTGATGCCTTGTATGCATGTGAAGTATTACTGGCCATTACAGAAACTATACTTGAGGTGAAGAGAATGCTTCCTTTTTTAGTTGGAATCATAACCCTAGCAGCATGCTTGGCACCCAAGAAAGCACCGAAAACATTGACATTCAAAACCCTTTTGAAATTTTCATTTTCTGATTCTAAAAGTCCTGATTCAATGTTGCCTGTAATGCCAGCGTTGTTGAACATGATATCAAGCTTTCCGTACTTGGTTACAGCCATGTCCACGGCCTTTTCAACATCAGATTCATTTGTTACATCACAATGGATGTAAGAGATGGAATCAGAGCCAATGTCTTTGCAGACTGAGTGGCCAAGCTTGTCTTGGACATCTGCTATTAGGACCTTTGCACCATGTCGAACAAAAAGCCTTGCAGTGCACTCACCTATGCCACTAGCACCACCGGTTATTAATGCTACCTTACCTTCTAATCTGCAAGGACAAAGAAATAAGGAAACTAAAATTTATTAATCTAAACTCCTAGCTAGTTTTTAATATATTATAAATGATAGAAAGAAAGTGAATTAGAGAACACAGAGTTTGTGAAAGGTTTGTTGTAATAATACCTTTTGGTGATGGGAGTTGCTGAAGAATTAGCACTCATCTTTTCCTTAAAATTTATGGGAGATCTCCGCCAAGTTGAAGATGTGAGTTACGTTTGTGAATGTTACCTTTATTGTTTGTAGATACTTTATAGTGGAGAGGTTCAAGTATATGCAGCTTCAACAAATTATAAAAAAAGATTAATAAGTAAACAGGAAGGAGAAAACAACAAAATCCTTAATTCTATGAAGTTTCTTACTTTTTGACTTCCAAGGCAGCCATCAAGGTTGAGGATGTAAATCTTACGTGCATGCTATTATTATGTGTGGAAAGTTATACCCTCCTGGGAATAAAGTGTTGGAAAGTTATTCCAAAGTTGATTTATTGGGTGGAGGTTGAGTGATGGCGGATGGGTGGATATTGGGAGGTCATTAAATCCTAAACCTTCTATTGTCAACAACGTTATCGTGCTGCAAGTACCGTGATTGGAGGGTTAAGGTGTCATTTTCCTTTTGTTGTTTCATTATCTTAATCTTAGTTATAAGGGTCCTTATAAGGGGTGACTTTAGTGCAATTTTTATACTTTATTTTCATAAAATAAAAAAAAGTTTATACTGCATTAAACAAATTTTGGAATTATAATGTGTATCACTTTCCTTACTTTTCAAATGATAATAAATTTTTTTTGAGCTATTTCCAAAGTCACAATCTAGCAAAGAAAAATAAGAAAAAATTTCTTTAAAAAAAAAAAATTAATATCTACCACAAAAGTGAGTTTCTCCAAAAAAAAAAAAAAAATAAATAAATAAATAACCAACAAAACAAAAGGAATGTGAATATTTACTTTTTTGTTAATAAAAATGTAGAAGATGATAATGATTTTGTTGTTTGAGATTTGTTTGTTTTGATTGAAAACATTATATAAAGATAGTTTCTGTATTTTTCAATGTTGGTCGCATAAATAAAAGGGTTGTTATTGCATACTCCAGGAGTATGCTCCCTCTCTCTCACAGAGAGGTTGGCCCCATAGTGGGTGGAACCCACCCATCTGTGAGAGGAAGGGACTATATAATAATTTTCCTCAAAAAAAAAAAAAAAAAGGAAAACTATTTTTGGTTAACAGAATAAGTATGCCTTACTTTAAAAGATTGTTTTCCAGCAATTTTTTTTTTTTTGGAAATAGACTCTTTCTCACAGCAAGCTAAAAATGGGAAGTTAGGAAAAGTAGGAGGATAGAAAAAATTTTAATTTCCCTCATTTTTGTTTGGTTGGGTGTGAAAAAGTGAAGGGATAGAAAAAGTGAGTTTATATAAATTTACTCATATATCCTTGTTAAAAAACTAATGCCCAATTAAAACAAAAAAGTGACAAACAGCCAAAAAAAAAAAACAATCACCCAAATTTATTAAAAAAAAATGTCCAAAAAAAAAAATCACGTCTAAAAAAAAAAAAAGAAAAAAGAAAAATAAAACAAACATTGTCACGCCCACGACCCTAAGAAATCAAAAGAAAAAAGGAAAAAAAAAATAAAAAGAGGAAAAGGCAACGTCTAGGAAAGCAAAAGAAAAAAAAAAGAATGAGAAAAAAAAAAAAAAAAAAAACACTTATTAAAACTAGGATTGGAAAAAAAAAAAAAAAAAAGCAATGTATTGAAACTCATGTCCAACTTGCACTTGGGCATTTTTGTCACTCACCCATCAGAATTCTCCCTCACCCAGTTTTTTCCCCATTTTGAGGAGAAAACTTTTTGGTGGGCCCAGGAAGAAAATACCTGGAGCCCGCCATCATTTTCCCTTATCCCCCTTGTTAGGACATATGTGGTTCACATGTTAAGAACATATGTCATGATTTTAAGTAATTGGCTAATCTTTTGACAAAACGCACTTTACTTGTATTTGGGTAGATCTAGGATGTGTTAAAATACTTCAAGAAACCATGTTTCAAGATCAAGTGTTGAAGCTTTCAAGTCTGTCCAAGAAAACAAGCTGAAAGTGCAAAGTTACTAAAGCTCGACAGCTAGCTTGACAACTAGCATGTGTTGAGGTTTAAGGAAGCTGTTCTGCCCATGGCTTGACAGCTAGCTCGACAGATGCTCGATAGCTTCTATCTGTCGAGGTTTACAAAATCAGAATTTCTGATTTGATTTCTTGAGATTCGTATTTATGTGTTTGGGCCTTCTTTTCTCCTAACCCTAGACATATAAAATGATTGTTTTAAGGACCGTCAAAGAGTTCACAAGTTGCATAAGCATTGAGCAAAGTCTGTTCAAGCAAATTGTGACCGGAGACAAAGTTTTGCCCTAGTTCATCATTCTTGAAGAAGTTGTTGTGTATGTGCACCTTTGGGTTTTGTGACCAATCATCTTCTTGATCTTCATCGTTGGGATGAACTGAAGAACTTTGCATCCAACAACCTTCTCTAGTTGGTGATTGAATTCGCTTACTGGGATCTGTACATTGGTTAGTCACGTACTTGGGAGCCGTGCATCAAAAGGAGAAATCGTCACTACAAAACAAGTCCAATTCGGTATTGGGGTAAGGGTTCAACTGTAGGTTGGTATAAGGTATTGGGATTTATTTACTTGTAACCGCTTGTTGTGATAATAGTGAAATTTCGGGAGTGGTGACCTGAAAATCACCCTGTGGGGTTTTTGCCATCAGGTTTTCCCCATTCGTAAACAAATCATTGTGTTATTTATTTTCCGCTACATAATTAGTTTATTGGTGATTTGTTTGTGCTACCACGCGTTTGCATGTTAATTAACTTAATTAATTCACTTGGCTAAATTAATTGGTTAATTTATCACAAGGGGTCAATTCGTTTTTGGCCTATCACGCCTCCCAACCAAATACTTTTCAAAAAGTTTTCCCTTCTCATTCTCTCTCTCTCTCTCATTTTTTTTTCTTCCATCCTCCCTAAAATCTACTCTACCAAGCATAGGAAAATGATATAGTTTTATAGAAAATATTTTTTGAAAAAATGACTTATTTTCTAGAAAATATTGTCATTGAAATAAACAGAATAGTAAAAACAAAAGTCAAATGCATTCATGATAAATATTTTTATTTTCTTTTGTAAAAAGGATAGAACTATACTTCTAACTCTAAAATAGTGAATTCAAGTTTGGCGCTTAGATTTTGTAAAGTTTCAATTTTTCCTTAAAATTTTTAATGATCATTTGGTTTTATTTATTTATTTATTTTTTTGAGAAACTAATTTGGTTTTAATTGATAGCACAATTTGGTAACATAACTTAACTTTGCAAATTCTCTCAACATTTCTCATGTCATCAACTGCAATACTCCAAATTTAAATTTTAAAAGAAAATTTTGGAACTTTATAATAAAATATAACGATTGATCAAACGTGCACTGTAGTTCCTCAACTATGAAAAATGTAGTTCAACTAATAAGTGCAGACTTTAACAAGCTTCAAACATAGAAAATGTTAAGTCATTAAGTGAGGCAGTTGCTTCTGTAGAACTTGATGAATCTATACCATAATTTATATTTTTTCTGTTGATAAATGCTGGCTTGTTAGGAGGGGGAAGACTTGTTTCATTTCCCCACATTAATTAAAATTCCTGCCGTGCTTGGTCAATCTGTTGCTTATTCTTGCACACATAAGAGCATAATATGAATACAATTTGAAACTTGATGAGGAGGATATGCTTGACCCAATGACAAATCAACTATATCCAAGGGTTTTCCTTTCCTCCCATAAGTCCCAAACCTAAAAAATTAATAGTATAATCTTAGAGTACTACCAAGGTGAAATGCATCAAATCAAAACCAAATGATAATATATTTTACTTACATGTCCAATCAAATTTAGGCAAGCACTTTCAACACGATAGTGGTTGTTTCTCTTGCCACTAATTATCTCTAGTATTAAGACACCGTAGCTATAGACATTTGAGTTGGTAGAATATAATCCTTCCACTACATACTCTAGTGATATATATCCATCGTAATTGCACAAATAAAAGTAATTATAATTGTGTAATCATGTTTTTAGCATTCTTTGTTAATGTGTTTGTACTTTTTACATGTTAATTAAGGATATGGATAAAATACTCACTCAACAAACCAAACCAATCAAATACCCTGTATTCATTTTGTTACCCTAATATATATATATATATATATATTAAAATACAGAAAAAAAAAAAATCAAATAGGTGGCATAACACAATTGGTGAAGTGTAAAATGGACATGGAATTTACTTTTTCCATAAATTTTATTATATAACATTTACAAACTAATGTGTTATCAATTCTAAAAAACTAATTTAAAAATTTGTTAATTGTCTTTTTTTGAAATCCACCCAACACACTCATTATCACAAAAATTTGCAAGTGTCCACGTAAAAAAAAGAAAAAGAAAAAGAAAATAGAGAGAGGGACGAAGGAGCAAAGTTGTCACTTTGAGAGATTGGAGTATAATTTGTGGGAAGGAAGATTATGATTCATCATTCATTGAGAATTTTTCGTTGATTTAGAAATTTTGTCTCATGCTGATAAAAATTGAAAAAAAATAAATTTAATCTATCGGGGCCAAACTATGAATTATAATTCTGTCGTTATTTAATGTTTCCAACTACTATGTAGTCGTGGGTTCCAGTTAGCTCAACTAGTAAAGTCTTTGATGATTGTATAAGAGATTTAGGGTTCAATCTGTACGTTTTTAAACCCCTTAACACAAGTTGTTTAACCTAATTAGTTAACCAAGTGAATACTTAGGTTTATTATTCAAATCTAGGTTAAAACAATAAAGTCATATCTTGTAAAGTAGTAGAAAAATAAATAGCAAAACGGTATGATGACCCAGGAATATCAAACCGGTAAAAAACCTAGGGAGGATTTAACCTAGCTATCCTCAAGGTAAAAAACAAATCCACTATAGAGAATCGAAGTTTACAATAAGACTTAGACCACTAACATCCTATTGTTACCACATGTAGAACTTACTAACATGGCCACGTGCAAGTTCCGAATCCACGAACTTTTTCTCTCTTAGGCCTTTGCAACACAAGCACCCACACTTGTGATAAAAAACACAAACTCTCCTATTTATGACTCCAAGACCACCCTTGAAGACTTAGATCATTAGCACCTTTAATGACTAGAGAAGGTAGCAACTTCTTCAACACCGGATCTTGAGATTCTTCAAGGAATAACACTGATAGAAGACATGAGAGAGCTTTTTGGTACAAAACCCTTGATACAAAAGAAACACACTCTTCTCTCTCTTAAAAGCCTTATAAAAACGTGCTTGGGTTTCCTTTATATACTAGTAGTGTTTTATTTGAAACCCAATATGTTTAAGTAGAGTTTAGGATGAAATAGAATTTTGGAGATACGTGTTTTGATCAGTCGAGTCTGTCTTTTGATCGATCGACCCAGGAAAATTCTGAAATCTCATTTCTGCAGCTTACATGTTCTTGAATCTTGAATTGAATCACCTTGAGCGTTGTCTAATAATACCTATAGACTCCAGGATCTATATCTAGACAAGTTTGTGTTCACGATTGTTAGGACATATGTGATTCACTTGTTAGGAACATATGTCACTATTTTATGTAATTGGCTAATCCTTTGACAAAACACACTTTACTTGTATTTGGGTAGATTTAGGATGTGTTTAATACTTCAAGAAACTTTGTTTCAAGATTAAGTGTTGAAGTCATGCAAGTCTGTCCAAGTTTCAAGCTAAGAAAGTGCTTGTCATTAAACCTCGACAGCTAGCCATCTGTCGAGGTTTAAAGAGCTGATTAGCCCCGTGGCTTGACAGCAGCTCGACAGCTAGGCATCTGTCGAGGTTTATGAAAAACATATTTTTTATTCTGTTTTGACTCTAATCCGTGATTATGTGTTTGGGCTTTCTTTTCTCACAACCCTACACATATAAAAGGATTATTTTAGGGCCATCAAAGTGGACACAAGTTGCACAAGTGTTGAGCAGAGTTTCTTCAAGCAAATTGTGACTGGAGACAGAGTTTTGCCCTAGTTCATCATTCTTGTGAAGAAGTTACTGTGTTTATACACCGTAAGGTTTTGTGACTAAGCATCTTCTTGATTTCATCGTTTGGATGAACTGAAAAATTTTGCAGCCAACAACCTTCTCTAGTTGGTGATTGAAGTCGTGTATTGGGCTCCGCGCAATTGGTTAGTCACGTACTGGGAGCCGTGCATTACAAGGAGAGATTGTCATTACAGAACAAGTCCAATTGGGTGTTTGGGTAAGGGTTCAACTGTAGGTTGGTATAAAGTACTGGGATTCCTTTACTTGTAACCAATTGTTGTGATAATAGTGGATTCCCGGGGAGTGGTGATCTTAAAATCACCTGGTGGGGTTTTTGCCGTGTAGGTTTTCCCCATTCGTAAACAAATCACCGTGTCAATTTATTTTTCATTGCACTTATTTTAATTGGTGATTTGTTTGTGCTACCACGCGTTTGTATGTTAATTTGATTAATTAATAAACTTGGCTAATTAATCAATTAATTCATCACAAGGGGGTCAATTCGTTTATGGCCTATCAACGATTTGCCAATTGTTCTAAACTTTTAGAACCTAACACAATCCCTGCCTACACCAAAAACTGATTAGTATCTTAGTCTGATAATAAAGAGCTATTATCAGGAGTAGACACCACTGGCTGAAACTCTCTCTCAAAAAAAAAAAAAAAAAAAAAAACTACTATGTAGTCATTCATAAAAAAAAAAACAAAGGATATCAATAGAGTTGCTTGTAATAAATTGGCTAGTTTTGCTAAGTATTGTGTTGCTGAATTGGCAACAGATGTTGTATCTGTTTAGATGCTTTCAAAAAATCATTCTAATTTTTCATGAAAAATACTAATAATTATATTAAAGTTAAAGTCTTTAGAATTCAGGCTTTTTTTTTTTAATATTATTTTGTTTTTGTTTTACTTAGATTTGGGTTTATTAATGCAATTGTGTTACTTAGGCCTATTTGGTTTCAAAAAGTGGTGTATCCACTTTTCATTTTCTTTATTCTATATTCAAATCCTAAATTTGAATATAGAGAAAAGTACTTATTTTCATATTTGGTAGTGTTTGGTAAGTTGTTTTGAATACATAATTTGAGTATAGAATACATCATACCTAGGTTTGGTCATTGTTTTCTATTCAAAAAAAAGAAAAGAAAAAAAAAAAGTAACTTTTCTCACTCACACATCAATTCACTAAAAAAATAAAAAAATAATTTTGTTTCACAATATTTACGAATATGCCAAGTGTATTCGTATTTTCATAGAAAACAAAAATGCTGAAAAGTAGTATTCATTTTTTGTATTCCAATACAACTTTTAGAATACAAAAAATTAAAACTAAATACAAATGCTAAAACTAAACCAGTTTTTTAGTGGTGGGACCCACTAAAAACTAAAAATGAAAACAAAAAACATTGCTTTTTTTAGCTAACCAAACATGCCCTTAGAGTTTGGTTTTAGAGTGGTGTTTTGGACTTTAAGATTTAAATGTGTTAAGTTTTTTATGGGCCTTTCCCCTAAAAAAAAAAAAAAAAAAGGTTTTTTATGGGCCTAGCATGTTTTCAGATTTTTCTAATGTTAGTTGAGAGAGACATTATGGGCTTGATGTTTATTGGGTTTTTATTTTTTAATTTTCGGTTGGTTTTTATTTTTATTTTTATTTTTTAAATTATATTGTGATTTGAGTGATTTTGGATTTTAATACGTAAATGGGCTTTGCTGGTTTTAATGGACTTTCGGATTGACTGGCCAGTTTTGGCAATATTTCATAGCTATTCGCCAACATGTGAGATGCACAGGAAAGTTATTGATAATAAGATCTAATGAAATCTAGAAATAAGAAATTGAGTTAATAATATGCATTTTATAGACATTTTGCAAGATAGCACTTAAAAAATTGAATGGACATAATAAAATAAAATATAACGGGAAGAAATATTTAATTTCTATGCTTTCCATAGTTTAGAAGTGTAGTATTACATAAAGCATTATTGGGTTGTTGGGAGAGATTTTTATAAACTGTTAATATCAGACATATGTGCTTATATTGTCAACAACTCACTGTAAGTGCATAGTTACTGAAACTTACAAAGTAATTCATAATTATTAAATTAATAAAGCAAAACTCCCAAAAGTTATATATACACACACTTAGAACTAATAACGTTTGAACACATACATATTGTATAACCAAGTCTTAATTTTCCCATCAATAGCCTTTGAAAAATATAAACTGCAAATATATATGTTAGGTTTTTAGATCCCTATAAACTAGATTGTTTAACCTAATTAATTAACCAAGTGAATACTTAGGTTTATTATTCCGATCTAGGTTAAAACAAAACACTCATATCATGTAAAACAGCGGAAAAGTAAATAACATAACGATATGATGACCTAAGAAAACCAAACTAGTAAAAAACCTGGGGAAGATTTAACCTAGCTATCCTCAAGGTAAAAATCAAATCCACTATAGAGAATCGAAGTTTACAATAAGACTTAGACCACTAACATCCTATTGCTATCACATGTAGAACTTACTAACACGACCACATGCAAGCTCTGAATCCACAGGCTCCTTCTTTATTAGGCCTTTGCAACACAAGCACCCACACTTGTGACTTTGAGATTTCACTCAAAGGTTTATCAACACAAACTCTCCTGTTTGTGACTGCAAGACCACTCTTGAAGGTTTAGATCATCAGCACCTTTGATGACTAGAGAAGGCAACAACTTCTATAACACCGGATCTTAAGATTCTTCAAGGAATAACACCGGTAAAAGACATGAGAGAGCTTTTTGGGTACAAAACCCTAGATACAAAGGAGGCACACTCTTCGCTCTCTGAAAAGCCTTATTAAAAACGTGCTTAGGGTTTCCTTTATATACTAGAAGAAGTAGATCTGAAACCCTAATCCTTTTTCGGTTTGAACTGCTGTTGGGCCGAATTTAAAATTCTACAGACCCATATTTCGATCGGTCGAGTCTATTCTTCGATCGATCGAACCAGGCAAATTTTGAATTCTCTTTTCTGCATCTTGCTTGTTCTTGGATCTTAACTTGTATCACCTTGAGTATTGTCTAATAATACCTATAGACTCTAGGATCTATATCTAGACAAGTTTGTGTTCATGATTTTCCAATTGTTCTAAACTTTTAGAACCTAATAATATAAACAAAGACCATGACATGAGGAGCTCACCAAGCTTCAAATATGAGTAGTAATATGACTTTCTCAATCTTGCTTAGTTGTGGTAATAATAATATAGATAATTCAAGACATGGAACAATATTAAAATTATAACACTTTATTCTATTATCTTTTATATTCAATCTAAATAAACAATTAATTAAAATATGGATGGATCATACATAAATTATATGTGAGATTGAATGACAATTTTAATCAACCAAAATCACACCTTTAATTAAGAAAAAAAAAATCACACGAACCCAAAATTTTTTTCTCAATAAAACAATAACATATAAAGTGAACAATTAAGATTTAGTAATAAGTTTTTGATGTAGTTGTCTTGAGACGTTTGCGAAGCACTTGCATTGGTAGACTCTTTTTTGAAGTTTATGTTACTTCTATTTTCTATTACTATTAAGAAGTACTAATCCTAAAATGGTGAAGGAATTGCAAGATTGGCACTCATGACACAAATGATAATGTTTGGTTTAAAAGAAAACTTCAGTGGCAATATCCATGCTTTACACATCTGAAATATTGCATGTAGTTATATTACTTGTGATGTAGAACAGACCCCAATAGCCTTTTGGGACTCCCAAGCGCCTAAAATCGCGCAAGGCAAAAAGGCACTAGTAAAAATCATTTAGGTGACAGAGTCGAAATCGCATGAAATTTGGCAGACTAAAGCAAAATAGCTTTCTGAGCAATAGTTGCTGCTATGCCATGAGATACCCTTGAAAATGGCAAATTCCTTCATTTAGGTCTCTAAAATTGCATTTTTTCTGTTTATAGTAATTTTTGTTTCCTTAATAACTTTTTACTCAAAAGTCAAAATAAGGCCCCACTTATTTTGGGACGATCTTTAAGGTCAGTAGTTTATGATTCTGCATTTAACTCAATTTTGCACTTTTGGTAAAATTTTTCGGTATTTTGTCACCTATTCGCATAATTAGTGCGAATTAGGGTTTTTGACATTTTTCTCTGTATTTATATGTTTTGTAGCTGTCAGAGGCAAATCATATTATTATCAATAAAAATACAGATGTTTTGTCAGATTTCTTTTCTGGTGGATTCTAGTTTTATCACCTTGTGGATTCAAGGAACCTTTCGTGGATTCAAGGTTTACTACCCAAAAACTAACAATTTAGTTTATGTCCATCAAAGAGAGCATTGTGTGTGCTTTCTTCAGGCTTTCACGACATCAACTTGGGTCATCTCAAGTCATGCTCATGCCGACCAATTACCTCCTTGTTCCGTCCATGACACCACAACACGAAGAAAGAACAATATGGCTTCACTTATGGTTAACAATATTGTAAAGTTATTATTTACAACTATATGTTTTTGTTAGCTTATATTCCGTGCCAAATTTGATTGTAATTATATTCAATCTGTTGTACCCTGTATTTGTTGTGGGATTTCATTGTAAGGGTTGTGTGTTAGAGAGAGAGAGAGTGTGAAGACTCAAGCATTTGAAGACTGAAGATTTCTCGCGGGTGTCTCACGACTTAGCTTCTTGCGATGTGATACATGTGCCCTGCACATGCTGGAATGCGAAGAGTCAGGCCAGGTGGAAATAGCTATGTCTCGCGAGTATCTCGCGGGTAAGGCCTTTCCGTGAGACACCTGCGAGGCATTCTGTTTTGCCAGCCTGTCAAGTCTGAATCACACTTTCTGTACCCACACTATATATACCCATATTACCCACATTTGAGTGGAGAGCCTCTGAGAGAAAACCCTAGCCAAACACCTTGAGAGTTAGAGATTGTTATACCCACAATCCTCTACACATTTGTTTTGGGAATTTCCTCATCTCCTACCTCTTCATTTGCATACCATTGAGAGGTTGATAGCCCAAACACTTACCATACCCTTTCAGAGTGTGAAGTGACGTTTTGGTGCTACTGGGAAGTATTGGAAGAAGCCAAGGATGGCATATGCAACATGGAGCTTGTTGCGGGATCTGGAGAACTAAGACAAGACATGGTTCCGAGAAGCCTTGTTGGAGTAGGAGCTTGGAGGGCTTAGGTACATCGGGTAGATTAGGCTTGGAGGGTCTCTTGCTAACCCATGTATCCCAACTGATTGTCTAGTGGATCGATTTCTGTTTGGAGGGCGGCGGAGAGGTTTTCGCCGAGTTCTTTGGTTTCCTCTTCGATAACACGTCTCGGTGTTATTTGTGTTTGCATCTCTCTTCCCTACTCTTGTTCATTTCATTTTTACTGCTGTGTTGCTATAAATATGGATTAGAGTAGTTGTCTTGCTTATACGCTTATGTTTACACTATTCCGCACTTAGTATAAAGTTAGTGTAAAATCAACCAAGCCATAACTTTAATTTGGGGGTCTAAATTGCTCGTGTGTTTTCGACATATTTCCGAGCTTTCAAATATCTATATTGAATCGAAGGTATGATTTAAGTTTCTTCTTCCTCATCACTGGGAAACTTGTTTTGCTCCAGTTGCCATCTTGTTCTTTCTTGGTCGATGCAGCCATTAACTTGGCTTTTGAATGTCACCACCACATGACAAAATTATATCACTATGAAATTCTGATAACAGGCCATCATCGTACTATGTTTCTCTCCCTCTACCATAAGATAACTTAATCCTCAACAGTCACATGGATTTTCCACAATGAAACCATGATTGATACAATCTTATTAAAGAATTGCATCCTCAATGAAACCATGATTGATACAATCTTATTAAATAATTGCATCAAGAACCTTGCTCTAATACCACTATTGGATCCTACAATGTAATTGGTAATTCCGTTAGGGTGGGGATCTCCAAAACTGACAAAAAGATAATGTAGCTTGTGTAATAAATGAACGAGGAGTGCGAATATTTATAAACTCCATCATGTCTTTTGGGAAGAATTATATCTGTTTACCAAAAGATGTATCCTATCTAAGAAAATTTAAATGTTTGGCATAAACCACCAAATGAAAAGGCACAATATTTCATGTTTTGAAAAATGTAAACGTGGTAGTAATTTATGTAGGCACGTGGCGCAATGAGAAGTGGTCAACAAAAAGTCAAATGTTTCACTTTTATATTATACTATTCGCTAGCCTGTGCGATGCACGAAAATAGCTACTAGATGAGTTTCAGGGGAAAAAAACATTATTTTTGAAAGAAATAGCACAAAGTGTTAATAGTTAGAAAGAAGAAAGCAATGTTATTTTATTTATTAGTTTTTTGTGGGAATAAATAAGAGACCACTGTTAGTTTTTGTGTATCCAAGAGTTAGGCCCTTTTAGATATACACCACTGTGAATTTCTTTAAACCTTTTCCCTTCTCCCTCTGTGTGTGTTAAAATACTTGGTATTCTAGAAAAAAGAAAGAAAGAAAAAAGAAAGAAAAAGAAAAGTTGGACTTGCTTTGTGTAAACTTAGTGAGTATGCCTTATGTTGGTGGGAACAAATACAATCTGATAGAATCCGACAAGGTAAAGATAAGATTTGTTCATGGCCAAGGATGAAAAAGATGCTTGTTATCAAATTTTATCCTTTGGATTGTGAAGAAATCTTGTCATATAGAATACAAGATTATTGTTGGCTAAGAAGTTCATACTTGAATTATTTTGAAGAGCCAAATATTCCACCATTAAAGGAAGAATTGCATGTTGAAGAAAATATTGTTTTGGAAGAATATGTAGAAGTCAAAGAAGAAATTATAGAGATTTCTAAGAAAATTAATGAAGGCCTTGTTATAGAAGAAGAACCTAAAATCAAGATTATGAAGGAGATTAATGAATACCCTATTATAGAGAAAGATCTCGAGGTTGAGATAGTAGAGACCATTAAAAAAGAAATTATAGAGGACATTGTCAACGATCTCGATGAAGTCAAGTTAGATGATTGCAACATTCAAGCTCCTATTATTTTGGTGGGAGATACTGAAACAAAGTTTATTGAATTTATTGGGGTTGATTGATTTTATTCAATTGTCAGTTTTTAAAAGGTAAATCTCTACAATTACATGAAGACCAAGGATAAAAGAAATCTAGGTTAATTTTTTTATTCCATTGATGAGTTGCAAGTTTGGAAAGAAGATCAAGGGGCTCAGGCATTCAAAGTATTTGTTTATTTGGAGTGGAAGATTTCAAATTTCAAAGATGAACTTGAGGACAAGTTTGTTTCAAGTGGAGGGGTCTGATGTGGGACACAATTTACTATTTAATTATTGTAATCTATTATTTTTGGTATTATTATGTAAAAAACGTTATTTTAGGTTTAGGTGATTTATTTCTTTGTTTTTAGGTGCATTTTATGTTTTTAGGTCAAATTTGGTTCCCGTTATGGTTAGGTATTAATTAGGAGTTATTTTAGAATATATTTTCTTGTCTATCAAGTTACAAAGTCCTTAAATAGGCTCCTAAGTCTGTACACATTTTTTAACAATTATTCAATCAATAAAATTTAGACTTTTGTCTTCCTATTTTCTGGTGGATTCCAGACCCTTTTTCCTTGTGGATTCAAGGAACCCCTTGTGAATTCAAGGTTTACTACCCATAAGCTAATAGTTTAGTTTCTGTTTATCAAAGAGAGCATTGAGTGTGCTTTCTTCAGGCTTCTGTGGCATTAGTTGTTCATCTCTTCTTCAATTGTTCTATTGGCTTAAATTGTCTTGGCAATTCTTCTATAAGACAATCATTTTTCACTTCTCTATGATTATAACATAAAGAAGTCAGTATAAACTTGTATATGCTGTAAAATATTATATAACATATATTGCTAAAAAGATATAGATTTCTTATTGATCCATAAACATAGAAGTCTATGGAATCTCCAAATTTATATAAACTTTTGTTCTGCTTATAGATGATAAGTTATATTCCCCTACATTTATATGGAGGAATTTTTTAAAATGCACATATAATTTTTTTAATGTACTTATAAACATGCAAATAAAAGAAACAATGTACTGACCTTTAATAGTTTTCACAGTTAGAGATGTAGCAACTATAATATAAGTTCTTGGATTCCTTTTGAAAAGGTTATCATCAATTTCATCTGTAACTGGTCCCCACAGAGTAAGCTTTATTTTATTTCCTCTTTTCAAATATTGTTATTAATGTAAGTTTATATTATATAAGTTCAATTTATTGCAACTTTTAAGAATTAATACGTACTGTATACTCATGACAGCTATGTTCCTCATTCTAACATTTGATTCTTTAATGCTAGGATGTTCAATTGGACCAATAGCAACCACTTTTGCAATAATATCTATGCATCATAAAAATTTGAATGTTAGTTATTTTCATTTATGATAATGATAGATTGTATTTTATATAACAACAATATAGTGTAAGATTTATAGACAATAATAGAATGCAAAATTCATATTCAATTAGTTAAATACCTGATAGCTAGACATGGCTGTTAAGTCGGTGAACAATGGTGTTGTAGTCAACAAATTCAAATTTATGACGAGGTATATTGACTTCAGTTTATATTAATTCTTGAATGTTGGTTGTTGGCAGGAATATGATCTTATACTCATTTTGAATTGGTCTATAGAATTCATTGCAAGTACCAACTCCAAAGTTTGATAATGCATACAACTGTCCTTCTGGCAAAAAATGTTTGAGTTTTTTTTTGAAATATTCTTATGAATGGTAGAATGTATTGCATTATTCTGCAAATAAAAGGCATTAGTTGTAGGTATATAAATTGAATAATCTATATAATGTATGAGAAGTTTTTTTATGTGTTTTTAAAAAAACTTATACAAACCTGTTCATCAATAAAAGTCATATCTGAACTAATAATTTCTTGATTGTTTGTATTTACAGCATCTCACATCCTTGATACTCTAATTCTAATTTTGGAATTGTCACACTTGTTTGAAAGTTGATTAAGAAAACTGAACTCTGTCATCTTTAAGTTTTTGACCTTTGCTTGTATGCATCATTCAATATGACTATTTGTGAAATGAAGTGATAGCATTTCTATGGTAATCAAACATTTAATTTATGGTTTCAGTTCTTTAGCAATAACCAGATACAACAATAGTAAAAAAAAATTTCAAACCCATTCCTAAGTTTGTCATTCCCAAAGTTGCAAAAGAGTCCTAAATTTCTTTTTAATTCTAGTAACTGCTTAAGTCAATAACCATATTGGTTTGAATTTTTAAAATGAATGAGGTATGTTTTTATTTAATTATCAACCATACAGTTGTTATAGCAATGAAGGTTGTTAGGTTCTAAGAAATTAGGAACTAAATATATTAGAACTTCAATTTGTAATGTGTTGGCAAATCATGATCAAAACTTAGAGTCTAGATTTAGGCTACTCAAAGTGTGTTTATTCATAAAGTTGGAATCGAGTGATTGCAGGATTTATTGGTCTAAATCTGCAAGGCTCGATCGATTGAAAATTAGACTCGATCGATTGAACCTCATGCAGATTAATTTTCTGCAGAATTTTTGAACTCAGCCCAAGCCCAGTTTGACGTGTAGGGTTTTATGTTTTACTCCAATTATAAAAGGAAAAACCCTAACTATATTTTAGAATTCTTTTGATGTGTTGTGTGTTGAATCTCTTGTGAGATCTAGAGGTGTTTATCTTCATATACACTTAGAGTTATCAAGATCAAGAGTCATGTCAAGAACTTGGTGATCGCTTCAGTTGCTACATAAAGAATTTAAAGAAGATCTGAAACCTTTGAGTGGAGTCTCAAAGTCACAAGTGAGAGTACTTGTGGTTGCAGTGGATCAAGAAAAGAAGTAGTCCGTGGAATCCGAGCTGTCACGTGGTCGTGGTAGTAAGTTTTCTACTCGAGGTAGCAAGTTTTCTACTCGAGGTAGCAATAGAATGTTAGTGGTCTAAGTTCTATTGTACAAACTTCAATTCTTTCATAGTGGATCTGTTTTACGTTGAGGATAGCTAGGTTAAATCCTCCCCAGTTTTTTACCAGTTTAGTTTTCCTGGGTTATTATATCGTGTGTTCTTTATATTTCCGCATTACTTACATGATATGATTTGATTGTGTTAACCTAGATCTAAGTCTAAGTAATCACTTCACTAAATAACTAGGTTAAACAACTTGTGTTTTAAGGGGTCTAAAAATGTACAAGTGGTATCAGAGCAGGTTAGCTCTTGTATTTAGATCATTTGATCTAAGAGTTGATCATTGACCTCTGTTGTCATGGAACACGGCCACTCTCTTGTGATCTCACCTCACTTTGATGGGAACAACTATACCTATAGGAAAGTAAGAATGAAAGCATTCTTGAAATCTATTGATGAGAGAGTTTGGAAATCCGTTGAATATGGATGGGACAAATTGACTACTCCAGTAAGTGAGTGGTCAACTTCTCAGAAAGAAGCAGCCGCTTTTAACAGCAAAGCCATGAATGCTATTTTTAATGCTGTATCTATGGAGGAATTCAAGAGAATCTCTAATGTTGAGGTTGCTCATACTGCATGGAATATTCTCCAAACTGTGCGTGAAGGCAAAAAGGCAGTTAAGATTAATAAACTAAGTAGTTAATTGCCAGATTTGAAAGTATTAGAATGTTTGATGATGAATGTTTTGATGAATTCTATGCTAAACTGAATGTTATTGTTAACTCTGCTTATAATTTGGGTGAAATTTATGATCAACCTAAGATTGTTAGGAAGATACTTAGATCCTTGACTGAGGACTTTAGACCCAAAGTGATTGCCATTACTAAAAGAAAGGATGTGGACTCCATCGCTGTTGATGAGCTTGTAGGATCTCTCTAGTCCTATGAGCTAGACCTACCTAAGATAAACAAATCCAAATCAATGGCTCTTAAGTCAGTTGATGACGTTGATGGTAATAAATTTGATGATGAACTCTCTTCTACAGAGATTGCATATCTTGCCAAAAACTTTAGAAACTTTCTTAGGAACAACAACAGAAGGGCAAGAGGCAAAAACAATGCTGAACCTAGGAATTTTAAGAGGAATGAACCCACTAAAGTGAACAATACTGATAAATCTAAAGAGAGAGTAGGTCAAACCTCTAATAATTCTTTGGGTCAACAATATCTTGTGTTAGGTCACAATCTGAATGACCCCTTGTGATTAACCCTAATTAATTAATTTAGCCAAGTAATTAATTAATCAATTAATCATGCAATTTTATGGAAGCACAAACAAATCACCAATCAACTAAATATGCAGCGGAAAATAAATAACACGGTGATTTGTTTACGAATGGGGAAAACCCTAATGGCAAAAACCCCACCGGGTGATTTTCAAGTCACCACTCCCGAAACTCCACTATTATCAAATCAAGCGGTTACAAGTAAAGGAATCCCAAGTACCTTACCAACCTACAGTTGAACCCTTACCCCAATACCCAATTGGACTTGATCTGTAGTGACAGTCTCCACCTTTGATGCACGGCTCCCAAGTACGTGACTAACCAATGCGCGGATCCAAGTACGCGACTTCAGAACACCAACTGAGGAAGAATGGTTGGCTGCAAAGTTCTTCAGTTCATCCACTTGATGAATAGCAGGAAGATGCTTGGTTACAAAACCCTATGGTGCAAATACACAGCAACTTCTTGATGGAAGATGAACTAGGTCAAGAACTTCGTCTGTTGATCACAATTTGCTTAAACAGAGATTGCTCAATGATAATGCAACTTGTGTCACCCAAAACGGCTCTTAAAATAATCCTTTTATATGTTTAGGGTTAGAAGAAAAGAAGGCCCAAAAACATATTCACGGATCCCAAGAAAATCAGATTGGAATTCTGACTTTTTAAATCTCGACAGATAGCAGGTGTCGAGGTAGCTATCGAGAGGTGTCGAGCTTTAAAAACTTTGCACTTCAGCTTGCTTTTTCTTGGACAGACTTGATGACTTCAACACTTGACCTTGAAACATTGTTTCTTGAAGTATTAAAAACACCTAGAACTACCCAATTACAAGCAGAGTGCGTTTTGTCAAAGGATTAGCCAATTTACATAACTAAGTGACATATGTTCTTAAACAAGTTAAAACATATATGTCCTAACAATCTCCCCCTTTGGCAATCCGTGACAAAACCACAACAAACAAATGAGCATATGAGAGAAGTCATAAATCACTCAACTCATATTCACTTGTTGATTACAATAAAATCTATCCTAACACAAACTCTTGAAAAACTTTGCAAGAAGAAAGCTTATGATAAGTAGACTTTGACAATCTGTATTTCTGAAACACTTTAAACAAAACTCATCAAGGCATCTTGTGTGAAACAGAAATAAATAGATTGCATACAAGTATAAAGAACATGTGTATAAAGATAGAAAAGAAACAACACATGAAGAGAGAGGTGAAAGAAACATACATCAACATATATAAGAGATAAGATAAGTACAATGTATGTAAAAATGGTCAAAGGACCTCATATACAAGACCAATGTATCTAAGAGATAAGAAAAAAATACATATAGCCTCACTACATCCCTAAAAAAAAATGACAACACTCCCCCTATCAAAAATGTCCTATACTAACTCTCCCCCTAAGATGACTACTCTCATAGCCCAAAACTACTCCCCCTTTTTGTCACGAGTGACAAAGGGTAGAGTGTCATGTAGACATCTCATCGGCAGAGCTAGGATCCCCATCATCATCATCATCATCATCCTCATCATCCTCAGAATCTGACGCTGCTGGAGTAGATGGTGAAGGAGTAGCCTCTGGAGCAAATCCACCCATGATCGCCTGCCGTCGTGCAATACGACCCACACGAACATTCACCTGATACAACTCAGCAGAGAGTGTATCAAGACGAGTGTCCATGCGCTGCAGCTGCGCCATGATATCACCAAGGGATACATCGCTCGAAGAGGAAGAAGGAGCAGATGTAGATGGAGCTGATCTGGATGGCGCTGAACGGGAGGGAGGAGTGGCGCCTGGCTGTCTCGACCTGAACTGCGCCTCACTACGTTTTACGGTAGCGGCATCTATGGTAGATATGTGTGTGAAGTGGTCGGACACAGGAAAGGGAATGGAAAAATGGCGTAGAATCCGTGTGATAGCAGAAGGAAAGATGAGCTTATCACGGGACGCCGAATCAAGATAAACCTCTATGATAGACCGGATGAAGTGAGAAGGGAAGTCTATGGTGAGATGCTCAAGTAGAGAAAGCAAAAATCGAGCACGAGGCTCTGTGATAGAGTTATAGTGAGAAAGAGGATGGAGAACAAAAGTCATCACCATGTTAATGAATCTAGGACCTTTAGCAAAAGGCCTACATGATGTGAACTGATGCTCACCCCAATCAGCAGGGCGCTCACAAAAAGCAGAAATGAGCTCATCTTTGGACACAGTCCTCAGACGCTCACAAAAGGGGTAATCTGGAAACTCTATCCTAGGTACCCTAAGCACATCCGCAACAAGTTGCGGTGTGACAAGAATGCGCATACCTCGAACGCGAGTGACAAAATGAGGTACTGAAAGATCAATCCCGTGCATGTTGGAGTAGAACTCCTGTATCAGCACGAGAGGGCAAGTGACCGGGATGTCACACAGTGACCCCCATCCCCTACTGTGAATGACAGAGGGAAGGTCAGTATCGGCGAAGTCCGCCAGTATGACTTGGCGTTCCGAATGAACACCTCGTCGAGAAAAGTTCTCCGAAAATGCCTTATAAGCATCTCCATCACGGAACCGAATGTTAAAGGGAGTAGTATCTGAAGAAGTAGAAGCTCCAGAACGCAGAGGGTTCCGAGCAGGAGTGGATTTACGTTTGGGTGCCATAGACACTACTAACGTAAAAGAATGAGAAAGAGATAGAGAGGGAGACAATCAGAAAAGTCCCAACACAGTTCAAATATATCAAATATGTTGAACAACAAGTACGTATGCATGAGAATGCATGAGCATGTGACATGCAAAAGAAAAAAAACTTCATGGGCTCAGCCCAATCCAATCCTAGCAGCACACAAACATAAAACACACATCTAAATGCATGTAAATATCATTATAATGCAAATGAAATGCAATGTATGACATTTTGAAATCATCTAAGTACAAACCCAACCCAAAATTTCAATAAAAACTCAACAATTTTGAAAAACCCCAAATTTTTATGAAAAATCCCAAAAACTAGGTTTTCAAAACATGAAATGCATGAAAAAGGAAGAGACAAGAGATCTTACCAAGTGATTTGAGCAAGAAATGAGCAAGATCCAAGAGGGTTGGAGGATTTGAGTGAAAGGAGAGTGAAAAGGAGATGAACAGCCACGGAGAGATCGAGAGAGATCGAGTGAGAAATGAAGAAAATCGCGATCTGCACTTAAATAGGCACCTCAGTAATTCTCGACAGCTGAGGCGTCGAGAGGTATCGAGGAAGCTGTCGAGGGAGGTATCGAGGAATTTGCCTTCGACAGATGCAGGTATCGAGAGGTATCGAGATGCAAGGAGAGATTCAGATACGTGATGCTCGATCGATCGCGAAGGTGTCGAGAAGGTATCGAGGAGACAGAAGAAATCTCGATCGATCCACAAGGTATCGAGACAGGTGTCGAGAAAGAAGACACAAACAGCATAAGTGAATCTTGATCGATCCAACAGGTGTCGAGAATCTATCGAGAGGACAGAGACTTTCTCGATCGATCCATCAGGTGTCGAGGAGGTGTCGAGATTGCGATAAGAAACAACTTGAGAAGCTCGACAGATGACCAGGTATCGAGGAGGTGTCGAGGAGGTGTCGAGCCAGCTGAAAAAGGCAGTTTTTCGAGAAGGGAAAAACACAGACATGAATGTAATCCAACACACATCTCTACCAAAGATCCACTCAACATTTAAACCTCTCAAAAACATCTCTCAACAAGAAAATAAGCACAAGGATCATGCAAAACACACACACACACTAAACAAGTCTAACCAATTTTATATTTCAAAAACAAGTTATGACAGTTTAGTGAGCATACATTAGCACATGTAAAACCTTTGTGATGGCCAAATCACATTGTACCTGCACATGTATCAAAAGTAGCAAAGAATATTGCGTGTTGTGTGTGAAAAACATTGCAAGATTGCATATGTGTATAGATGTTATGACGATCTGAGATATGAGAAAATAACTTTTAACTCACACACAATCATAACTGTTTAATGGGGACTATCACCTTCGAGGTACATCCTATAACTCCCACATCTCCTAGAATACACGCTTGCAACCATATTTAAGCATTTTTAATCTTTTTATTTTCTTTGCATATTTTCTTTTATTTTAGCATATCATACATGGGTATATAAAAGAGAGAAAAGAAAACCTAAGATGTTAAGCATTGACATTGCACTTTTGCTATGCCGAAGCATACGGATGTCTTTGACACTGCACTTTTGCTATGCCGAAGCATACAGGTGTCATATTATGATTGGCGGGCAACAGTGGTGAGATGGTTATTTATGCCTTTCTCTTAGGATTTTCTAGTCCTACCCGTCAAAAAGAGTGATATGAGTGTTAAGTTTTAAGAGATAACCTAATCTTACTCATCAAAAACAAAAGCCACAAAGCTCACCTGCTTAGTTGTGCATAGAGATGCTCATCTAAGCTACAAGAGATACAAAGTTTAGAAAACTTTGTTTCATTGGCCATCCAAGGTACACAAGTACCAAAGTACACAAAACACACACTGTTTTTGTATTTTTCAATTTTTTATTTATTTTTATATTAAAAACAAAATAAGCAAAATTGAAAATAAACAAACAAAAACATGTTATCAAAGCAAAGCAAAAACTAGACTGACTCAGCAGAAAAGAAAGACACACAAGCAATGCAACAAACAAGAAAAAAAAAAACAAGAAGGGAGAAGAAAGTGATGAAATCACTTAGAGTCCTTTTTCTTCCACTCCTTGGAAGAACCTTTCCTTTGATAGAATCCTTGAACAGGTGGTGAGGGGGAAGAATTTAAACCGTTCAAGTTCGAAAGGAACATGAGGGCTTTTAGAAGATCTCCAATAGGAGCAAGAGAGGATTGAAGCTGATTTTGGCTTCCAGATGCTGTCATGCCATTGCTCTGTTGAGTGGCTAACCACTTATAGCAATTTGGTCGAGTGTGACTGGCAGCTCCACAATAATGACAGAGATGCTGCTTCTTTTGTTTAGGCTTTTGAGAGTTAGCCTTCTTAGCCCTAGGGTTTTTAGCAGTATTCTTATCTAGCTTAGGGGGTGCTCCTAAGATAGATTTTTCCTTGTCTAAGTTCTCACTAGCTAATTTAGTTTTAACATCAATGTTCTCAATTTCAATGTTATTAGCAGGAGGAACAAAAACTGTATTGCTAGTAGAAGCAGTATTAGAGAGAGAAATACCATACCCCAAACCAGTTCAATCCGAAGCAGGTTTCTGATTGCTAAACATCTCATCAAGCTTTGCACTTGAAGTCCTCTCCAGTTGAGCTCTGACTTGAAACAGCTCCGCTTCAAGCTTCTTGGTCTTCTCGGCCAAAAAGTTGTTCTCAAATCTCAGTGCTCCAATAGTTTGATTCGACTCATCAAACTTCGTGGACAGCTCTTCACGATCGAGTTCCACTTCACTGAGCTTCTTGGTGGCCAGCCTATATAATTTCTCATGCTTTTCAGAGAGCTTATAAAGCTTCTCATAGGCTAAATGGATATCATCTTGATCATCCATCTTCTCAAATTTGGACTCCACCAATTCTTCTTCTTCATCCACTTCTTCAACAATCCCTTCAGTAGGATTGACTGTGGCAGTGAAGGCATTTAAGATTCCGTCATCCTCATTGTCGGAATCATCTTCAGGCTCGGTGTCACTTAGGGTTACAGCAAGGGCCTTGCTTTTCCCAATGCTCTTCAGATATGTAGGACACTCATGTTTCATGTGTCCGAACCCATGGCACCCAAAGCATTTTGGTCCTGCGGGAACAGTATACTGACCGCCCTCCTTAGCATCCTTCTTCCCTTTGTCTTGGCATTTGAACTGAGAAGAACTGAACTGCCTGCGGTCCTTGTCGAAGTTCCTTCCATTGGCATTCTTCATAAACTTTTTGAACTGCCGAGTGATGTAGGACTTCATCTTGGAATCTTCATCATCAGAAGACTCATCTGTATCACTGCTCTTCGCCTTCAGGGCCATGCTTTTGCCTTTATTAGACTTGCCAATCCTAGATAACCCTATCTCATAGGTCTGCAAGTTTCCAACCAGCTCAGTCAAAGGAATCTTGTCTATATCCTTTGATTCCTCAATTGCCGTAATCTTGGCATGAAATCTCTCAGGTAGAGATCTGAGCACCTTCCTTACAATCTTGGGTTCAGGGATGGTTTCCCCAAGATTGAAGGCTGAGTTCACCATGTCCTTGAGCTTGGCATAGAACTCATCAAACGACTCATCCTCCTCCATCTTAATTTCTTCAAAGCTTGTGGTGAGCCTCTGAAGTTTTGAATCTTTGACAGCCTTTGTTCCTTCATAGGTTGTCTGGAGGATGGTCCAAGCCTCCTTAGCAGTTTCAGTTGAGGATATCTTCTTGAACTCCTCATTGGTGACTGCGCTAAATAGGGCATTTAGCGCTCTGCTATTGAAGTTAGCCGCCTTGATCTTAACATCATCCCAATCGGCCGGTTCTTCTTTTGGCTTAGTCCAGCCAATCTCTACAGCTTGCCACACTTTTTCATCTAAAGACTGCAAGAAAGCTCTCATGCGTACTTTCCAGTATGCATAGTTAGTGCCATCAAATAAAGGAGGTATAATTAAAGATTGTCCTCTATCCATGACAAACAGGGGTCAATGGATCAACACAGCAGAGATTAAACCTAATCAGAGTGTGCCTGCTCTGATACCACTTGTTAGGTCACAATCTGAATGACCCCTTGTGATTAACCCTAATTAATTAATTTAGCCAAGTAATTAATTAATCAATTAATCATGCAATTTTATGGAAGCACCAACAAATCACCAATCAACTAAATATGCAGCGGAAAATAAATAACACGGTGATTTGTTTATGAATGGGGAAAACCCTAATGGCAAAAACTCCACCGGGTGATTTTCAGGTCACCACTCCCGAAACTCCACTATTATCAAATCAAGCGGTTACAAGTAAAGGAATCCCAAGTACCTTACCAACCTACAGTTGAACCCTTACCCCAATACCCAATTGGACTTGATCTCTAGTGACAGTCTCCACCTTTTGATGCATGGCTCCCAAGTACGTGACTAACCAATGTGCGGATCCAAGTACGCGACTTCAGAACACCAACTGAGGAAGAATGGTTGGCTGCAAAGTTCTTCAGTTCATCCACTTGATGAATAGCAGGAAGATGCTTGGTTACAAAACCCTATGGTGCAAATACACAGCAACTTCTTGATGGAAGATGAACTAGGTCAAGAACTTCGTCTGTTGATCACAATTTGCTTAAACAGAGATTGCTCAATGATAATGCAACTTGTGTCACCCAAAACGGCTCTTAAAATAATCCTTTTATATGTTTAGGGTTAGAAGAAAAGAAGGCCCAAAAACATATTCACGGATCCCAAGAAAATCAGATTGGAATTCTGACTTTTTAAATCTCGACAGATAGCAGGTGTCGAGGTAGCTATCGAGAGGTGTCGAGCTTTAAAAACTTTGCACTTCAGCTTGCTTTTTCTTGGACAGACTTGATGACTTCAACACTTGACCTTGAAACATTGTTTCTTGAAGTATTAAAAACACCTAGAACTACCCAATTACAAGCAGAGTGCGTTTTGTCAAAGGATTAGCCAATTTACATAACTAAGTGACATATGTTCTTAAACAAGTTAAAACATATATGTCCTAACATCTTGGTCATGTGAAATCAGAATGTCCTACATTCTTGAGATCAAAAGGTAAAACTATGGCTGTAACCCTTAGTGATGTTGAAGTTTCTGATCATGAGTTTGGTAGTGATGAGGATGGAAACTTCATTGCTTTCATAGTTACTGCTATAGTTGATGAAAGTGTTGTGGTTGATGAGAACCCTTTTGATGGGGAATCCTCTAAGAGTGCTGATTTGCAAGAAGCTTATAACAAGCTTTGCAAGGTTGCTGCAAAGGGTGCTATGAATATTGACTTAGGTTTGAAGAAAATTGCTTCTCTTGAACTTGATAAGAAAAATTTGTTGTTAAAATTGTTTGATGCTAATGAATTGATTAATAAGGTGAAGACTGAAAACATTTTGTTGCCTGATAAAGTTAAGAACTTGAAACTATAATTATCTATTGCTAGAGAACAAACAAATAGGTCTGCTAGTTCTAAACTTGATCACATGTTGAGTATTCAGAAGTCTCCCTTAGACAAAACTGGTCTAGGTCTTGAAGATAGCCTCTCTGTATCTGAAACTCGTTCCACAAATTTTGTTTCTTCTTTTGAGCCCTCTAAGAGTAAGATTGTCAAACCAGTAGAAGTTACACCACCTCCTAGGAAGATTAGGGTTGATCTTAAAGAGTCTAAGCCTAAGAATCCTCCTCTCCCTAAGGATAAGTCGCATGATAGACCTTTATGGGTTTGTCATTTTTGTGGAAAGATTGGGCATATTCATCCAAACTGTTTCAAGTTGCAAGCTCCAAAGCAAGCAAATAAGCCAAAAGTACCTGTGCCTCAAGCACAAGATCCTATGGTACTTATTAGTGAGTTGGTAAAGACGTTAAACCTTTATACCAATCCTGGAGTTGCTCATCATTTTAATATGAATAATAACTCCAATGCTAGAGTTGCATCTAAAAGGTTTTGGATGCAAAAGGCTCAATCTAATTGAGTCTTTCTAACATGGTCCTTGTGCTTCATCTCAATATTCTTTGTGACCATTCCTCTTTTGCTGTTTTGGTTTCCTTTTGTTTTTAGGATTTGCATTGCCTTACATTCATGCATTTCATAATAGTTGTTTTTTGTTCAATAATAAAATAAAATAAAAAGATTTATAATCAAGTTTGGCCATATTATCTTTACATAACATGCTTGTGTGCCTTATTTAGCTTGGATGAGCTTATTTTACTGCACTTTTCTAGTTTTAGCTATGTAGTGCATGTTGTGTGGGAGTTGTTTATAATTTTTGATCACTTGATCTTGATTTTGAAGTCACATGCTTTTGATTGTTTGGACTTGAACTTAATGAGAAAAGCATAAATAACCATCTCACTACTGTTTACTAGCCAATCAAGAACACCTTAGTGCATATCATAAGATTTTGTGCTTGAGAAAGTGTAGCACATGCACAAAAAGAACATAAGGTGTGACCTCGGATTTAAAACTAAAATTGGTGTGTACATTATTGGGCTATAATAAAGATGACACAATGAAATAAAATTGGTGTGTACATTACTTGGCTAATCTAATAATTTTCAAATAAAATAAAATTGGTGTGTACATTATGAGGCAAAACAAGAAACTTACATGATTGCAAGCTTGTTTTCTAGGAGATGTGAGAGTTATATGATGTAACTCTTTAGGTGATAGTCTCTTTCAAACTTATGTGATGAATTTTGTAGAAATTATGATTGATCACTATCTACTTATCACCTCACATATATCTCAAGCTATTGCTAGTTGCACACACTACACAAGTTAATCTTTGCTAAATTTAGTACATGATATGATGTGTGAATTTGTTTTGGCCATCCAAGATTATATATTCCTTGATTTTAATGCAAAATGTGTTTAATTTTTGAGTTTTTGGGGACAATTGTTTGAAAAACTTATTTTTGGAAGATCTGGGTTGAATTCAAGTGTTTTTAAAAAACTTTTAATCTCATACTCATGCATTTCATTCATGAAACACTATGCTTTGAGGAGTTTCTGCATTAAATTGCTCTATTTTAAAAATTTTAAGTTTTCTAGATTTCTGACCGATCGAAGCTATTGCTCGACTAATCGAAAATGCAATAAAATTTTAGGTTTGAATCTACCTGGCTCGATTGATGCTGGATTGATTGAATCTGTTTTTGGATCAATCGAAGCTAATTTTCGACCAATCAAAATTTGAACAGTGAATTTTTTAAAAAGGTTTTCTCTTCACGTGCTCTTCAATTTTTTCAAACTTTTCTAAACCTTTTCTCAATATTCTCTCCTCGACTGATCCAATCTAAAATTTTTGTCGTTTTCTGCCTTAAATCTTCAAGGGTTTATGTCTAACATCACCAGTACTTCCATTAATTGAGGTATTGATCCTCATGTCACCTCTCATGAGCTTACTGAGCTCAATTATTTGTTTTTCAGATTTCTTGTCATTCTATTTGGCCTATCTCTCACTTGCACACCATTCCTATTGAGAGATGTGCATTTTTGTATGCCCTTGTGACTGATGCTCCTGTGAGTTTTCCTACTCTTTTCATTCGATCTCTTGTTGAGGTTCATAGGAGTAGTTCTAAATCACATAGTCTTTTCTACCCGATTTTTATTCATAGGATTCTGTTACGTTTAGGTTTAGAGGATTTTCCCACGTTTGAGCTCGTACATATTATAGCTCCCATAGGTGCCACCTTTCTTCAGCAAAGAATAGCTCAAATGAAAGCTAGCTTTAAACGCCCTAGAGTCGAGTCTTCTACAGGTGCATCTAGGCCTCCTACATCTGGTGATCCTTCTGCTGAGGAGTTTGTCGATCCTACCGCCGCTGTTGATCCTCCTCCTTTTTCTTCGAGCGATTCCTCTATTAGGTGTATGCTGGATACTGTCATGACCGTTCAGGCGGTGCATGGACAAATTTTGTTAGATGTGCTCACAGAGCTTCAGGCTTTACTTGCTGATTTGGCGAGTGCTCGACATTCTACTCCACCTCCACAATTTGATGATGAGTCATGATTGCCCTTTGGCAATTCATCACAAAAAGGAGGAGTACATACATGTTGATAGGGGGAGTTTTTGTTTTGGAGCTAGATTGTATTTAGGAGCTTCTTTGATGTATTTCTTTTTATTTGGCTCAAGATGTATTTATTTTTTATGGGTTGTATATGTTAGGGGGAGACACTATGTTTTATGTTTCTTTTATTGATTCTTGTTTCACATGTGATACATTGGTTATTGATTTATATTATGAGGTTATTCATGGTATATGTCTTTTATTTTCTGTTTTGTGAAATCAAGAATTTTCTTTTGTTTTACTTGTATTTTTCACACATGCATTTATGTGTTTGTTGAGTGTTTCAAGAATATACAGGTTAATTCAGTCGTGCTACTGTCTACTGATAGATAGTAGTTAGGTTGAATTGTATTTAGGGCATTTTAAATTTAAAAGGGCTGTTTTGTAACTTTGAGCATTTTATATTTATGATGTGTTTTGTCACGGATTGCCAAGGGGGAGTTTGTTAGGTTCTAAGAAATTAGGAACTAAATGTTTTAGAACTTCAATTTGTAATGTGTTGGCAAACCATGATCAAAACTTAGAGTCTAGATTTAGGCTGCTCAAAGTGTGTTTATTTGTAAAGTTGGAATCGAGTGATTGCAGGATTTATTGGTGTAAATCTGCAAGGCTAGATCGATCAAAAATTAGACTCAATCAATCGAACCTCGTGTAGATTAATTTTCTGCAGAATTTTTGAACTCAGCCTAAGCCCAGTTTGATGTGTAGGGTTTTATGTTTTACTCAAATTATAAAAGGAAAAACCCTAGCTACATTTTAGAAGTCTTTTGATGTGTTGTGTGTTGAATCTCTTCTGAGATCTGGAGGTATTTACCTTCATACACATTTGGGGTTATCAAGATCGAGAGTCATGTCAAGAACTTGGTGATCGCTTTAGTTGCTGCATAAAGAATTTAAAGAAGATCTGAAACCTTTGAGTGGAGTCTCAAAATCACAAATGAGAGTACTTATGGTTGCAGTGGATCAAGAAAAGAAGTAATCCGTGGACTCCGAGTTGTCACGTGGTCATGGTAGTAAGTTTTCTACTCGAGGTAGCAATAGAATGTTACTAGTTTAAGTTCTATTGTATAAACTTCAATTCTTTCATAGTGGATCTGTTTTACCTTGAGGATAACTAGGTTAAATCCTTCCCAGGTTTTTTTTCGGTTTGGTTTTCCTGGGTTATCATATCGTGTGTTCTTTATATTTCCGCATTACTTACATGATATGATTTGATTGTGTTAACCTAGATCTGAATAATTTATCTAAGTAATCAATTGGGTTAAATAACTAGGTTAAACAACTTGTGTTTTAAGGGGTCTGAAAACGTACAAAGGTGAATTTTGGACATGTTAAGTATCACAATTGTTAGGTTCTAAGACTTTAGGATCTAAATGTATTTGAACTTCAATGTGTAATGTTGGCAAACCATGATCAAAATTTAGAGTCTAGATTTAGGCTGCTCAAAGTATGTTTATTTGTAAAGTTGGAATGGAGTGTATTGCAGGATTTATTGGTGTAAATTTGCAAGGCTCGATCGATCAAAAATTAGACTCGATTGATCGAACCTCGTGCAAATTGTTTTTTCTGCAGAATTTCCAACTCAGCTCAAGCCCATATGACGTGTAGGGTTTTATGTTTTGCTTCAACTATAAAAGGAAAACCCTGCCCACATTTTAGAGGTTGTTAATATGTTGTGTGCGTGAATCTTCTATGAGATCTAGAGGTGTTTACCTTCATATTATTTTTCTTGGATTTGTAATCAAGGCTGGCCATATTATTTTTACATAACATGTTTATGTACCTTGTTTAGCTTGGATGAGCTTATTTTACTGCACCTTGCTAGTTTTAACTTTGTAGTGTATGTTGTGTGGGAGTTGTTTATAGTTTTTGATCACATGATCTTGATCTTGAAGTCACATGCTTTTGATTGTAAGGACTAAAAAATCCTAAGAGAAAGGCATAAATAACCATCTCACCATTATTTACTAGCCAATTATGAACACCTTAGTGCATATCATATGATTTTGTGCTCGATAAAGTGTAGCACATGAACAAAAAGAACATAAGGTGTAGTTTCGGTTTAAATAATAAAATTGGTGTATACATTATTGGGCTATAATAAATTCAAAATTAAATAAAATTGGTGTGTACATTACGAGGCAAAATAAGAAATTTACATGATTGCAAGCTTGTTTTCTAGGAAATGTGAGAGTTATATGATGTACCTCTTTAGGTGATAGTCACTTTCAAACTTCTGTAATGAATTTTGTAGAAATTGTGATTGATTACTATCTACTTATCACCTCACATGTATCTCAAGCTATTGCTAGTTGCACAAACTACACAAATTATTCTTTGCTAAACTTAGTACATGATATTGTGTGTGATTTGTTGTGGCCATCCAAGATTAAAAGTTCCTTGATTTTGATGCAAAATGTGTTTAATGTTTGAGCTTTGAGGACAAATTGTTTGAAATTTTTTTTTTGGAAGATCTAGGTTGAATTCAAATGTTTTTGAAAAATGTTTCATCTCATACTCATGCATTTTATTCATAAAACAATATGCTTTGATGAGTTTCTGAATTAAAATGCTCTGTTTTTCAAAAATCTATTTTTTCCAGATTTTCGATCGATCGAACCTGTTGCTCAACCGATCAAAAATGCGATAAAAACTTTGGTTACAATCTGCCGGCTCGATCGGTGCTTGATTGGTGCTGGATCGATCGAACCTAATTTTCGATGGATCAAAAATCGGTTAGTGAGTTTTTTAAAAAGACTTTTCTCTCACGTGTTCTTCACACAATTCAAATCCTTTCAAAAGCTTTTTGACTTCTCTTGCTTGACCGATCCAAATCTTAGCAAAGTTTGTCATTTTCTTCCAATATTTTCTGAAGGTTTTTGTCGTCTAGTGCTTGTAAGTGACTGTTAACCTTTCTTTTTCAAATTTTTTTTTCCACAATTTTCATGCATTTTAGTTGAAATTTTCGAACCTAAGATTTTTGGGATTTTTGATTTTTAAGTTGTTTTCTTTCACACTTAATTAATGGGTTTTTGTCTCTAGATGATATTAACATGTTTCCCATGCTTTAATTTGATTAAATTTGTGATTTGGGAAAATTTTGAAATTCTAGGGCTTGAAACTACATGAAATTGGGGATTTTGTTCAATTGGGCTTAATTTGGTAAAATTGACTTGTGTACTTGATTAATTATGTCATTATATGATGGATTCTATCTAGTGTAATGATTAATTACTCAATTTGGTTAAATTTTTGAAATTGGGTTTTCAAAATTTGGGGTTTTTGTTCTAAAACTCTAAGTTCAAGTCAATTGTTGGTTTCTAAAGTAAAAATTGAACAAATTTTAGTGCATTAGAGCACGCATCATATATGCATTCATTACATGCATCATATAGATTGTTATTTATTATGATTTTTGTGCTCTAACTCTCTCTACTACAGTCTGCCCTTGGTTTTCTTTGTTTTCTTTCTTTGGTTTCTGTTTCTGTCTATCCTTTCCAACCCTTAGCATCATGGTTAGGAAAACTAGAGCAAATAAGAAAACCACCTCCACCTCTACCCCAGCCTTTGATAGTGAGTGGTTTAGTTGTGAGAAAAACCAAGAAACCTATGAGAAGCTGAACATATTTAGGTCTGTTTGGGCTAAGAGAAAGGTGATTTTAGATGAGTTAGATCCGGAGATTTGGAGGAACTTTGAGCGTAGGGGTTGGTTACCTTTGTTGGAAATTTCTCATCCTCCTCTAGCTACCTTGATTAGAGAGTTCTACTCGAACCTCTCTGTCCACTCCGATGATTCTAACACTCATTATGTGATGAGTTGGATAAGTGGTGAAGAGTATGTCATTACTCCTTTAGTAGTGGCCTCTGCTCTTGGGGTACCTTTGGTATAACAGCCAGTCTACCCTTATGATGAGACCCTTCCTCTTGAGGACATTATCTCATATCTCACCGGTACTTCCGTTCAGTGGGGTATTGATCCTCGTATCACCTCCCATGAGCTTATTGAGATTCATTATTTGTTTTTTCGGATTTCTTGTCATTCTATCTGGCCCATCTCTCATTTGCACACAATTCCTATTAAGAGATGTGCATTTTTGTATGCCCTTTGTGACTGATGCTCCTATGTGTTTTCCGTCTCTTTTCATTCGTTCTTTAGTTGAGGTTCATAGGAGTAGCTCTACAGCATATGGTCTTTTCTTCCCTGTTTTTATACATAAGATTTTGTTACATCTAGGTTTAGAGGATTTTCCCGCGTCTGAGCCCATATATATTATAGCTCCCATAGGTGCCACCTTCCTTAGGCAGAGAGCAGCACAGATGAAAGCTAGCTTTAAATGCCTTAGAGTAGAGTCTTCCACAGGTGCTGCAGCTCAGCCTTCTTCTTTAGGTGACCCTACTGTTGAGGCCTATGTAGATCCCACTGTCATTGTTGATCCTCCACCTTTTGCTTCGGGTGATTCATCCATTTGTAGTATGTTGGATACTGTCTTGACTGTTCAGGCGGCACATGGATAGCTTTTGGTGGATGTGCTCACGGAGCTTCAAGCATTGCGTGATTTGGCGAGTGTTCGGTGTTCTTCTCCACCACCTCCTTTTGATGATGAGCCTTGATTGCCCTTTGGCAATTCGTCACAAAAAGGGGGAGTACATATTGATGGAGATAGGGGGAGATTTTGAGTTTTTGGAGCTTTGGAGCTTTAGATTGTATCTAGGTGCTTCATGATGTATTTATTTTTTTGGCTCATGATGTATTTTATCTTGATATATTTATTTTTTATGGGTTGTATATGTTAGGGGGAGAAACTTTGTTTTATGTTTTTATTTCTATTATTGTTTCTTGTTTCACATGTGCTACATTGGCTATTGATTTATATTATGAGGTTATTCATGAGATATGTTATTTATTTTTCTGTTTTGTGAAATCAAGAATTTATTTTGTTTTACTTGTATTTTCCACACATGCATTTATGTGTTTGTTGAGTGTTTTAGGAATATACAAGTTTATTCAGTCGTGCTGTTGTCTATACTGGCAACTGATAGATAATAGTTTAGGTTGAATTGTTTTTGGGCATGTTTAATGTCTAATAGGTTGTTTTGTAACTTTGAGCATTTCTATTGTGTTATGTGTTTTGTCGCGGATTGCCAAATGGGGAGTTTGTTAGGTTCTAAGACTTTAGGATCAAAATGTATTTGAACTTCAATGTGTAATGTTGGCAAACCATGATCAAAACTTAGAGTCTAGATTTAGGCTGCTAAAAGTGTGTTTTTTTGTAAAGTTGGAATCGAGTGTACTGCAGGATTTATTGTTGTAAACCTACAAGGCTCGATCGATCGAAAATTAGATTCGATCGATTGAACCTCATTCAGATTGTTTTTTCTACAGAATTTCCAACTCAACCCAAGCCCATATGACGTGTAGGGTTTTATGTTTTGCTTCAAGTATAAAAGGAAAAACCCTAGCCACGTTTTACAGGTTGTTGATATGCTCTGTGTGTGAATCTTCTGTGAGATTTAGAGGTATTTACCTTCATACACACTTAGGGTTATCAAGATCAAGATTGATGTCAAGAAATTGATGATCACTTCGGTTGCTATTTCAAGAGCTTAAAGAAAACACAAGTGGGAGTACTCGTGGTTGCTGTGGATCAAGGAAAGAAGTAGTCTGTGGACTCGGAGCTGTCACGTGGTTGTGGTCGTAAATTTTCTACTTGAGGTAGTAATAGGATGTTAGTGGTCTAAGTCTTATTGTAAAACTTCAATTCTTTCACAGTGGATCTGTTTTACCTTAAGCAACTAGGTTAAATCCTTCTCAGGTTTTTTACCGGTTTGGTTTTCCTAGGTTATCATATCGTATGTTCTTTATATTTTCACATTACTTACATGATATGATTTGATTGTGTTAACCTAGATCTGAATAATTTATCTAAGTAATCACTTGGCTAAATAACTAGGTTAAGCAACTTGTATTTTAAGGGGTCTAAAAACGTACAAAGGTGATTTTTGGACATGTTAAGTACTACAATATTATACCATTACAATTGTAAGTTTGGGCTTAAGCTTGAAAGACAATGTATTTTGTATGCCTAAAGGAAGTAAAGACACTGCAACAGTTTAAATGAGAACTGAGAAGTAAGAGTTGTACAGATGTATATATGACCTTTAAACATATAAACTGTTTTTACCTTGCATGACCAACAACTTAAATAAGTTTGGTGAAATCCTCATTGTACAAAATATTTTTTATCCCAGAACTTTGGTTAGTTTCATCATTAATTATGCGGAACTTCAACCCATCTCTGCTTGTTACTCTAGAAATTGCAGCATACAATTGCCCACTGAAAATAGGTTTAGGCAAATACACTCCCACATGTTTCAATGATTGTCCTAGGCTCTAATTTATTGTCATTGTAAAACACACAGAAATTGGGAATTGTCTTCTCTTTAGAACAAAAGGCCATTTTGAATCACTTGGAGATAATGTTATCCTTAGAATGAATGTTAGGACATATGTGGTTCACTTGATAAGAACATATGTCATGATTTTATGTAATTGGCTAATCCTTTAACAAAACGCACTTTACTTGTATTTGGGTAGATCTAGGATGTGTTAAAATACTTCAAGAAACCATGTTTCAAGATCAAGTGTTGAAGCCTTCAAGTTTGTTTAAGAAAACAAGCTGAAAGTGCAAAGTTACTAAAACTCTACAGCTAGCTCGACAACTAGCATGTGTCGAGATTTAAGGAAGCTGTTATGCCCGTGGCTCGACAGCTATATCGACAGATGCTCGACAGCTTCTATCTGTCGAGGTTTACAAAATTAGAATTTCTAATCTGATTTCTTGGGATCTGCAAATGTGTCTTTGGGCCTTCTTTTCTCCTAACCCTAGACATATAAAAGGATTGTTTTAAGGGCCATCAAAAGTACACAAGTTGCACAAGCATTGAGCAAACTCTGTTCAAGCAAATTGTGACCGGAGACAAAGTTTTAACCTAGTTCATCACTATTGAAGAAGTTGCTGTGTATTTACACCAAAGGGTTTTGTGATCAAGTATCTTCTTGATCGTCATCGTTGGGATGAACTGAAGAACTTTGCAGCCAACAAACTTTTTCTAGTTTATGATTGAAGTCGCGTACTGGGATCCGCGCATTATTTAGTCACGTACTTGGGAGCTGTGCATCAAAAGGGGAAATTGTCACTACAGAACAAGTCCAATTGAGTATTAGGGTAAGGGTTCAACTATAGGTTGGTAAGGTACTTGAGATTCCTTTACTTGTAACCGCTTGTTGTGATAATAGTGGAGTTTCGGGAGTGGTGACTTGAAAATCACTCGGTGGGGTTTTTGCTGTCAGGTTTTCCCCATTCGTAAACAAATCACCGTGTTATTTATTTTCCGCTGCATAATTAGTTTATTGGTGATTTATTTGTGCTACCACGCATTTGCATGTTAAATTAATTAATTAATAACTTGGTTAATTAATTAATTAATTTAATCATAAGGGGTCAATACGTTTTTGGCCTATCAATGAACACGCATGTGCCTATATTAGTGTCAGTAATAATTTTTGCTACCATAACCCATGTAGCCAATTTTGTAATAATCATTCTTGTTCCATTACAAATCCCTTCATTTTGGTTCAAGTTTCTAAGCAACATAATAGGCAAGCCTACTTTTAATCTCAACTTATGATTTGGCAATCCTAGAAATCTTAAGCTATTTAAAAACTCAGTTGGGTATAAAATGTCTTGATTAGCAACATTCAAAGAAGCCTTGCAAATAGAATCTGAACTCAAATATTCATGTTCTACTCCATTTATTGATGAGACACTTTAGTCATTTAACTCTACAACTTCATTTGTAGGGCCATGAATTGCCCTATCTTGAATGTAACTTGTATCCATGCATTGACCATCCAAATCAAGGTATGAGCTATTAATAATATCTTGCAGTGGATTTTGTGTAGGTTGGATGATTAGATCATGAGGAATTGTAATGTTATTGTCACCATCACCTTCTCACAAATCACCATTACCTATTTTAAAAATCCATTCACTAAAGTCTTGTATAGATGATTCTTGCATTTCACTCATATTGTTCTGCATTCGTCTCATATTTTGTTGTAGTTTAAAGACATGACAATAATTCCATAAGTGCGACTAATAAATTGCAAATTGGATAACATCTTCACATCTTCCCTTTTTCACAATTGGAAGTACTTGCCGAAAATCACCACCTAAAAGCACAACATTACCACCAAAAGGTTTTTCAAAATTCCTTGGATCTTTAATTTGTAGTATATCTTGAAGGCTACGATCAACAGCTTCAAAGCAATTTCTATGTGCCATTGGTGCCTCATTCCAAAGTATTATACTTGTTTTCAAAAGAAGTTCTACTATTTGTGTTTTTTGCTTTATTTTACAAGTTGACTCATCATTGACATTAATCGGGATGTGGAATCGTTAATGTGCTGTCTGGCCACTAGGAAGTAATAAAGTAGCAATACTTGAAGAAATAACAGCAAGAGCAATTTTTCCTTTTGATCTTATAGTAGCCAAAATTGTTCTATAAAGATATGTTTTTCTCGTTCTACCATGACCATAGATGCAAAACATTCCCCCACTTTTAGAGGAATTAGCTTCTGTTATAGAATTATAGATTGTTCTTTGTTCATTGTTGAGGCCAGATATCAAGATCTCATGTTCTCTTTGTAAACTTCCTATATCATATGACATTTCTTCTTCAATAAAACAAATAAAAATAATAAACTTTAGAAACTGTAATTTATTTTTTGAACGTGTGTTTGAAAGTGGTGTAGTGATATAGAGAAAAGTTTGGGTAGGAAAAATAAGATGAAAGTGATGGAAAAGAAGGCTAAATTTTAGGATTTTTTTTTAATAATAAATTGAGGATGTTTTACTTTTATTCGGATGAAAAATGAATAAAAAAGGCTAAATTTTAGAGAATAAAAAGATGAATGTGAAGGAAAAAAAAAATTCTAAATTTTAGGAGTTCTCTTTTTGAATTCAATATAAAATTTGTTATTTAACATTTATGACCCTAATTTTAAGAGAAGTATCATCAAGGTTAACTTAAATGGATAGTGATCATTGAAGCTTTTTTAAAGTTTTCAAGCCGACAATTTCTTATGAATATTATTTTTGGGGCACAAGTGGTGCACTTTTTTTTTTGGTGCATTATCTAGTTAGATTATTATAATTTATAAGGTATTAATTAAGGTAACCCTTTTTGGTAATTAAGGTCAAAATCAAAGTAAAAAGTATTTGGTTCAAGTTGAATACTAAACTCCATAGGATTATCAAAGTCAACAAAACCCTGAATACCTATTTGCTTCTATGTTTGATGATGGAAGGGATGGTTTGTCCCTTGCTACTTCTATGGGCTTTACCTATTTAATAGCTGAACTGGATGCTTTGATGATGGTTTCTTTTATTGATAGTGCTGTTAAAGATTACCCTGGTTTTATCTCACTAGTGGATGATTACAAAGACCCCAATACACGATGTGTGTCATGGCCACAAAGACGTAAGAGGAAAAAAAATTTCCATGACAATCAGTGCTTGTGATAGAGAAACAATGGGTTGCAATTACCTTGCAACCACTCTAGGAGAGAGGCCAAACGAGGAAATACAAGGAAAGGCTCTAGACTCACAATAATCTCTCAACAAATGTACAATCGATTCCATCCCCCAAGCCACACCGTGTGCACAAAGGAGACACATTCAAGCCTCTAGAAGCAATGGCTTTCCTGCCAATAATGCTAACTGTTATGTAAACAAAGCCAAATAAAGAGCTTCAATTTTCCATACATATTCATCCTACAAAGGAGAATTAGGGGTGCTACTTCAGTCAACTACCCTGAGGTTTGGGCTAATGCCAAACATATCAAAGAAAATTAAAAAATAACCAAATTGGTCCTTAAACACAAACGGTGTGTAACGCTCTTTGTGTCCTCTACTTAAAACAAATTTATATGGTATTTTTTCATTAACAAGACTACAACTTTACATCATTTCTTGCTTTTCTCAATGCCAATAAGTGCTCTATAAGCCAAAATAAACTATACTATAAATTTTGCCCTCTACCTAAAATAAATTTTTACCACATAACTGCCACCTTTCTGTGAAGAGAACCATACATAGTGGCTTCTCAGAAGAAACCATATTTCGTCAGTGCTCTAAATCAACAAATATTTGGATTTCCAAAAGAAACTAGAACATATTAGAATTATCAACAAAAACTAAATAAACTCTTTTTCTAGTAATTAATACTAATTCAATTACTGGAAATTTTAGCAAATTTGTAATATCAAGAACTAATTTGTACCAATATATATATATATAAAAGGAACTAATTTGTACCTCTAGCTCCTTCAAGATTTTCACAGAAGCCCTCTTTCTCTTTGCTTAGTTTGAAATTTTTTTGAGTAAATGTTGCGTCTCTTTGCTAAGACTGAAATTGGGTTAACATTTCTTTTTGTTTATAAAGCACTTATTGGCATTGGGGAAAGCAAGAAATTAGAATAAATAATGCATAATAAAAATAGTTAGAATAATATGGACTATTTCAAAAAAGAATAATATCAATCAAAAACATCAGAATTATAAAATTATATATTTGTAAAAATAGAATGATGAAAATTACTTTTTGAAATTGTTTAATTTTTAGGGAGAAAAATTTATTTGCAATAAAATTTATAGAATAAATTACACTTATTCAAATAAGTTTGATATGAGTTTTGATTATCATGATAATCTCTTTTAAGAGAATGAATAATTTGAACAATTTATTTAAATAAAAATTATACACACACACACACACACACACACACACATATATACATATATTCTGAAATGTATAATTAACCTCGTGCAATTAATTTAAAAGTAATGACGTTAAAACAAATAAATAACTACCCTAAAGTTTACATTTGTATATTTATGTTAGGACATATGTGGAACATGTTATGAACATATGTCATTTAGAATTGGCTAATCCTTTGACAAAACGCACTTTACTTGTAATTGGGTAGATCTAGGATGTATTTAATATGTTTATAGAATAAATTATACTTATTCAAATAAGTTTGATATGAGTTTTGATTATCATGATAATCTCTTTTAAGAGAATGAATAATTTGAATAATTTATTTAAATAAAAATTATACATACATACACATACACATACATATATATATACATATATATTCTTAAATGTATAATTAACCTCGTGCAATTAATTTAAAAGTAACGACGTTAAAACAAATAAATAACTATCCTAAAGATTACATTTGTATATTTATGTTAGGACATATGTGGAACATGTTATGAACATATGTCATTTAGAATTGGCTAATCATTTGATAAAACGCACTTTACTTGTAATTGGGTAGATCTAGGATGTATTTAATACTTCAAGGAACAAGAGTTCAAGTCCAAGTATTGAAGCCATGCAAATCTGTCCAAGAGTCAAGGAAGAAGTGCTGTTCTTTAAAATTAGACAGATAGCTCGACAGATGTATCTATCGAGATATAAAAGGTGAAGCTCGACAGATAAGCTCGACAGCTGTATCTATCGAGAATTATGAAAATCAATTTTTCAGATATGTTTTTCACGCATATCCAAGCTATGTGTTTCGGTTTTCTTTTCTCACAACCCTAGACATATATAAGGATTATTTTAAGGGCCGTCTCGGTTGATGAAACTTGATGCAAAGGTTTTATTCGTGCATATTGTGACCGGAGATAATTTGCCCTAGTTCATCTTTCTCTTGAAGAAGCTGCTGCGTTTGTACGCCGTAGGATTTTGTAACCAAGGAGCTTCTTGATCTTCATTGTGTGAATGAATTGAAGAACTTTGCAGCCAACATCCTTCACAAATTGGTGTGTTAGTCACGTACTGGGATCCGTGCATCGATTGGTTAATCACGTACTTGGAGTCGTGCATTGAAAGGAAAGATTGTTACTACATTACAAGTCCAATTGGGTATTGGGGTAAGGTTCAACTGTAGGTTGGTATAAGGTACTGGGATTCCTTTATGTCAGGACATATGTGATTCACTTGTTAGGAACATATGTCACCATTTTATGTAACTGACTAATCCTTTGACAAAACGCACTTTATTTGTAATTGGGTAGATCTAGGATGTGTTTAATGCTTCAAGAAACCGTGTTTCAAGTTCAAGTGTTAAAGTCATGCAAGTCTGTCCAAGATTCAAGTGCAGAAAGCGCTGTTCATTAAAACTCAACAGCTAGCTATCTATTGAGACTTAAGAGTTGTCTGAATCCCGTGGCTCGACAGCAACTCAACAGATAGAGATCTGTCGAAGTTTATGAAAAACAGAGTTTTAGTTCTGTTTTGATTCCAATCCGTGATTGTATGTTTGGGATTTCTTTTCTCACAACCCTAGACATATAAAAGGATTATTTTAAGGGCCGTCAAAGGTAGACACAAGTTGCACAAGTGTTGAGTAAAGTTTGTTCAAGCAAATTGTGACCGAAGACAAAATTTTCTCTAATTCATCTTTCTTGTGAAGAAGCTGTTGTGTTTGTACACCGTAGGGTTTTGTGACCATGCATTTTCTTGATCTTCTTCGTTTGGATGAACTAAAAAACTTAGCAGCCAACAACCTTCTCTAGTTGGTGATTGAAGTCACGTACTTGGATCCGCGTAAATGGTTAGTTACGTACTGGGAGTCGTGCATTACAAGGAGAGATTGTCACTACAAAACATGTCCAATTAGGTATTTGGGTAAGAGTTCAACTGTAGGTTGGTATAAGGTACTGAGATTCCTTTACTTGTAACTGCTTGTTGTGATAATAGTGGATTCTCGGGAGTGGTGACCTTAAAATCACCCGGTGGGGCTTTTGCTGTGTAGGTTTTCTCCATTCATAAACAAATCACCGTGTCAATTTATTTTCCGCTACATATTTAGTTATTGGTGATTTGTTTGTGCTATCACGCGTTTGCATCTTAATTTGATTAATTAATAAACTTGGCTAATTATTCAATTAATTTCATCACAAGGGGTCAATACGTTTGTGGCCTATCACTTTACTTGTAACCGCTTATTTTGATAATAGTGGATTCTCGGGAGTGGTGACCTTAAATTCACGCGGTGGGGTTTTGCCTCGGTGGTTTTTCCCATTTGTAAACAAATCACCTGTGTCAAATTTATTTTCAGCTACATTTAACTTAGTTGGTGATTTGTTTGTGCTACCATACTTATTGCATGTAATTGAATCTAATTAATTAACTTGGCCAATTAATTGATTAATTTACTAAAGGGGTCGATACATTCTCGGCCTATCAATTTATAACCTTTATGTTTAAAAGGACATTCACTTAAATTTAGCTGTACCAAAGTGGACTGAAATGCTACGTTAATGTGGCCCAACAAAAGTGTAGCAATAATAAATACTATGTTTGAGATTTTAGATACTACAAGTTTTGGGATTTATATATTTTTTTTTTATAAATTTGGATTTAGAATATATGCTTTCAACCTAAACACACACACACACACACACACACACACACACACACATATATACATATATTCTGAAATGTATAATTAACCTCGTGCAATTAACTTAGAAGTAACGACATTAAAACAAAAGAATAACTACCCTAAAGATTACATTTATATATTTATAACCTTTATGTTTAGAAGGACATTCACTTAAATTTATCTATACCGAAGTGGACTGAAATGCTACGTTAATGTGGCTCAACAAAAGTGTAGCAACAATAAATACTATGTTTAAGATTTTAGATATTGCACAAGTTTTGGGATTTATATTTTTTTTGATAAATTTGGATTTAGAATATGTGCTTTCAACCTAAACATATCTTTTCCCATTATGTAAGTGCACAAAAATGAATTGAAGTGGATCAAAATGGACCAAAGTGGTCCGAATGGACCAAATTGGAACAAAGTGGACTGAATGAATATAATAGGACCGAATAGGAACAAGGTGGACCAAATGGACCGAATAGGACCTAATTGGACCTAATTGGACTAAATAGGACTAAAGTGGACCAAATAAGAACAAATGAACAGATTAGGACTAAAGTAGATAGAATGGATAGAATAGAACCAATGTGGATTGAATATAACTTGTGGACGTAATGGACTGAATAGAACCTATGTGGACTGAATAGAACCAAAGTGGACAAAATGGACTGAATGAGACTAAGATGGACCAAAGTGGTCAGAATGGACCAAATAAGACCAATCTGAAGCAAATAGGACCAAAGTGGACCGAATAGAACCAAGGTGGACCAAGTAGGACTGAAGTGGACAGGATGGTTCGAAGTGGACAATATAGGACCAATATGGATCAAATAGAGCCAATATAGGCCGAGTGGATAGAACAGGACCAAAGTGGACTGAAAAAGATCGAATGGACTGGATTGAATTTTAGTGGATTGAATGGACTAAATAGGACTGAATAGGACTAAGTTGGACTAAATAAAACCAATGTGGACTGAATAAAACTTTTGAATATTTATCTTTTTATTTCATTTTTAGGGCTCATATTTCTAATTTCTAATGTCTATTTTCTTTGTATTTTTTAACTCAAAACTAAAGAGTTTAGCCCAAATATAATAAAATTTCATACTTTTCAACCCAAAAATTAAGAAATTTTTTTTTTTTTAAGTTAAATTTGAAAATGCAACCTATAGAAATTGGATTGAAGATGCCCGAAATTTACCCAGTAGCCCGAGCAAATTGGACCATAGTAGACCTAATTAGATTGAATAGAAATTGTTTAATTTATAGAAAAAAATAAATTATCTTCAATAAATTTTAGAGAACAAATTATATATTATATTACAATATAAAATAATTATTTATTCTCACTCATCGCGTGGGTCTGCGACTAGTAGCCTTTAATATGCAAAAGGAAAGGAATTGATGGCAGCTACACAAATGTTCTCCATTGTGGTTAAGATAGAGAAGAAAACCCAGATCGATCATATAGATGTTCAAAAAATTGTTTAAAAAAAAAAAAAAAAAACCATATATACTGAACATACCACAATAGAAAATGAAATAAGAAAAAGCCCACACTAGAATCAGACAAACTTTGACTCTGAGACCGTGGGAGAGGATGAGGTTGGTGATACAAAAAATATGTTTTTTTTTTTTTGGTAGAAGGGAACTTTCATTAAAAACTAACGAATAGAAACAGAGGAAGATACATAAAATATGTTACTTTCAACTAATTTTGGTATCTAGATAAAAGTTTTTTGCATTGGTAAAGGACACAGCCAAAACAATTATTGTCTTCATAAGACAAATTTCAGGTCATTATAAAGAGTATAAAATCAATTTCAAATCGTCAAACTAAATTCAGGGCTTAGAGTATAAAGTGTATAAAATAATTGGATTAACACCTGAGATATTACTCCCACGAGGCTTTAGAGTATTCTTGAGGAGTTACTCCACAATTCTTAAGAGTTTATTTAAGTGGAGACTCAGGCTCACTCTGAGAAAGGTAAAAAAAGTTGGTTTGGTGATAATTCTGAACAAGAAAAGTAACAAGATTGAAATAGAAATTTTATTCGTGCATGACCTACTGTAAAACCTTTTGGTGATAGTGATTGATTCATAAATGACCTAGACAACCATGAGATTCACACTCTTCTCTTCAATTTCAGTTAACTTTATTCCTTTTGGCCCTTCGTTGACGCTGAAGCATGGGCAGGTTTCTATTGTTCCCCTTCTGCTTTGTTTCAATACATTTATCCTTTTAATTACCCAGAAAAAAACAAAATAGAAATTTTATTCTATGCATATATATAATTTGCTCTCTTGTCTCATTTGATAATGTAAATTATTCGCTGAGGAATTATTATTCTCCAGTCTTTCACTTCGATGGCTGCCTATTGGCAGTCAAAAAGTAGCTGAGGAAATCAATTTCTTCATTTTTATAAATTTCCAATAAACTATCTCAATACCAAAACTTTTGTATATGATTTCTGTGGCATTTCAGGCTAGTCGTCTCATTCAAAACTAAGACTTCACCAATTGGCTGCTATGTAGAATCTTAATATATAACAAGAAGCATCATAGAAGATGTAAGGATTTTGTTTTTTTCTCCTTCCCGTTTCCCTTTTTAATTTGCCCAAGTTGCATATAGTTGACCCTCTTCCCTATTAAGTAGCTACAAGCAATGAAGGGGACATTCGCAAAAGTAACTTGCATCTACAATTTGGCGAAGATTTCACATCAATTTTAAGGAAAAGATGAGTGCTAATTCTTCAGAAACTCCCATTACCAAAAGGTACGTATTACTATAACAAATTAACCTTTTATAAACTCTGTGTTCTCTAATTCACAGTCTTTCTATCCTTTATATTAAATTAAAAACTAGCTAAGAGTTTAGACTAATAAATTTTAGTTTCTTTATCTCTTAGAAGGTAAGGTAGCGTTAATAACCGGTGGTGCAAGTGGCATCAGTGAGACCACTGCAAGGCTTTTTGTTCGACATGGGGCTAAGGTCCTTATAGCAGATGTCCAAGACGAGCTTGCCCACTCAATCTGCAAAGACGTTGGCTTTGAATCCATCTCTTACATCCATTGTGATGTAACAAATAAATCTGACGTTGAAAAGGCCATGGACATGGCTGTATCCAAGTATGGAAAGCTGGATATCATGTTCAACAATGCTGACATTTCAGGCAACATGGTATCACAAATTTTAGAATCAGAAAACAAAGATTTCAAAAAGGTTTTAGACGTCAACGTTTTTGGGGCTTTCTTGGGTGCCAAGCATGCTGCTAGGGTTATGATTCTAGCAAAGAAAGGAAGCATTCTCTTCACCTCAAGCGTGGCTTCAGTACTGGCCGGTGATATTCCACATTCGTATGTGGCATCAAAGCATACTATGGTGGGAATGGCTAAGAACTTAAGCGTGGAGTAGGGACAATATGGAATAAGAGTTAATTGTGTCTCCTTTTGCAGCTACAACTCCTATGCTAAGAAAAGCTATGGGGATGATGGAGAAGAATAAGGTGGAGGATGTGGTTTCATCGTGTGCAAACTTTAATGGAGTGGTATTGGAGCCTGAAGATATTGCTGAGGTAGCGTTTTATTTGGGGAGTGATGAGTCAAAGTATGTGAGTGGGATGAACCTGGTTGTTGATGGGGGTTATAGCCTTACTAATCCAACATTCTCAAAAGCAATAAAAAGCATTTTTTTTTTCTTGATATGTATCAACATATGTGTTAGGACATATATGGTTCACTTGTTAAGAACATATGTCATTCTTTTATGTAATTGGCTAATTCTTTGACAAAATGCACTTTACTTGTAATTGGGTAGTTCTAGGTATTTTTAATACTTCAAGAAACTGTGTTTCAAGATCAAGTGTTGAAGTCATCAAGTCTGTCCAAGAAAAAAGTTGAAGAAGTGCAAGTTTATTAAGCTCGACAGCTAGCATGTGTCGAGGTTTAGAAAGCTGTTCAAACCCTTGTGCTCGACACCTGCTCGACACCTCCTATCTGTCGAGGTTTATGAATTTCAGAATTTCGATCGGATTTTCTTGGAATCCGTGTTTATGTGTTTAGGTCTTTTTTTCTCCTAACCCTAGACATATAAAAGGATTGTTTTAAGGGCTGTCAAAGAGTACACAAGTTGCACAAGCATTGAGCAAAGTCTGTTCAAGCAATTTGTGACCGGAGACAAAGTTTTGCCCTAGTTCATCTCTTCTAAAGAAGTTGCTATGTATGTGCACCTTTGGGTTTCGTGACCAATCATCTTCTTGATCTTCATCGTGGATGAACTGAAGAACTTTGCAGCCAACAACTCTCTCTAGTTGGTGATTGAAGTTGCGTACTGAGATCCGCGCATTGGTTAGTCATGTACTTGAGAGCCGTGCATTAAAAGTGAAAATTGTCACTACAGAACAAGTCCAATTGGGTATTGGGGTAAGGGTTCAACTGTAGGTTGGTATAAAGTACTGAGATTCCTTTACTTGTAATCGCTTGTTGTGATAATAGTGGAACTTCGGGAGTGGTGACCTGAAAATCACCCAGTGGAGGTTTTTGCGGTCAGGTTTTCCCCATTCATAAACAAATCACCATGTTATTTATTTTCTGCTGCATAATTAGTTTATTGGTGATTTGTTTGTGCTACCATGCGTTTGTATCTTAATTAACTTAATTAATTCACTTGGCTAAATTAATTGGTTAATTTATCACAATGGGTCAATTCGTTTTTGGCCTATCATTATGTGTTGCAACTATCACCTCCATTTCTCTATTTTTATTTTTATTTTGTTTTAGTGTTATCTTAAGAGTTGTTAGGGTCATATTTTATACGTAATTGGCTAATCCTTTGTCAAAACTTACTTTATTGGTAAATTTGATAGATTTAAGTTGGGTTTAATACATATCAAGTGGTTGTATTAAAGAAATGAAGATTGATCCAAGAAACAAGTGAAGAAGAGCTATTTTACTAAAACTCGACAGATAGCTCAATAGAAGGCATCTATCGAGATTTACTGGGCAAGCTTGACACTAGCTCGATCTATCGGGCTTTACGAATTCAAGATTTTTAGAACTGGATTTCGGCCTATGCTAATGTATTTGTTTAGGGTTTCTTTTCCCACAGCCCTAGACATATATAAGGCTTATTTTAAAAGCTATCATACACGGAGACAGAGACCAAGAGCTTAATTTTCTCTGTGAAAAGCTATTGCATTTGTACGCCATAGGGTTTTGTAACCAAGTGCTTTCTGATCTTTATTGTTGGTGAAGCGAGAACTTTGTAGCCATCAACAACCATTCAAGTTGCTGGAGTTAGTCACATACTGGAATTCGTGCAAAAGGAGTTTGTCACAGATTGAAGATTTGTGCATTAAAGGAAAGAAGACTACTACAAGATCAAGTCCAATTAGGTATTGGAGTAACGGTTCAACTGTAGGTTGGTATTTCGAGCAGATAGGCTAGGGTAATAGTAAGATTTCTTATACTTATAACTGCTTGATTATTGATTAGTAGATTCTTGAGAGTGGTGACCTTAAAAATTACTTGATGGGGTTTTTGCCTTGCGAGAGGTTTTCCCCATTTGTCAACAAATTATCGTGTTAATTTAATTTCCGTAGCATTTAGTTTAATTGGTGATTTTTTGGTGCCTTCACGATTTGCATGCAATTTAACCTAATTAATTAACTTGGGTAATTGAATTAATTAACCGGGCTCAAGCTATCTTAACCCAACAAGAGTGATGTTAAAGTCAAGTACCATAATTTAGTGGCATTGTCATTGGCTATTCTCCTTTATAAAAAGAATCAAGATTCGAAATTCCCCTCATCTTTGTTGTATCTATAAAAAATAAAAGACTAATATTGAAAATAGGGAAAAGTTAACAGATGCCTTGAGGGCTTTGGTTTATAAAACATTTTAAGAAAAATTTTATAGGAAAAGAAGAAAATAATTGATTCTTTTTACAACTTTTTATATTTCTCATAAAAATGATATCAAAACATTCCTAAAATAGTACATTAACAAATGATTAATTTGGTTCAATATTCAAGTTAAGAGAATGAAAAGAGACATAGAAAGACACATACCAAAAAAAAAGAAAAAAGAAACCCCTAACAAAAGTAATAAAAAATGATTTTGGATATTATAGATTTTTGAAAAAAAAAATACATGTGAATGATTTGATCTATAATTGACCCATACTTTTGGAATTAAAGATTCGTTTTTTTGTACCTTTTGACAAATGTTTTGTTTTTTGTTTTTTTTTTTTTTAAACCGTAAGTGAGAAAGGGGCATTCAAATGAGAAGAAATTGTATTATGACCGATATCACTAGAGAGGTGGAATGTCAAAGTAAAACTAATAGGGAATTGGAGTAAGGGTTCAAAGTAAAACTAATAGGGGCATTCTAATAGGGCATTGGAATGAAAAGTTAACAGATGCCTTGAGGGCTTTGGTTTATGAAATATTTTTAGAAACATTTTATAGGAAAAGAAAAAAGTAATTGATTTTTTTTTTTTACAACTTATTATATTTCCCATAAAAATGATATCAAAACATTTCTAAAATAGTCCATTAACAAATGATTAATTTGGTTCAAGATTCAAGTTAAGAGAACGAAAAGAGGTAGAGAAAGACACATACCAAAAAAGAAAGAAAAAAGAAACCCCTAACAAAAGTAATAAAAATGATTTTGGATATTATAGATTTTTGAAAAAAAAAAAAACATCTGAATGACTTGATCCATAATTGACCCATAATTTTGGAATTAAAGATATTTTTTTTTTTTTTGTTCCTTTTGACATTTAAAAAAAAAAAAAAAAATCCGTAAGTGAGAAAGGGGCAGTCAAATGAGATGAACTGGTTTTATGACTAATATCACTAGAGAGGTTGAATGTCAAAGTAAAACTAATAGGGTATACTACAGTCAACTACTTTGAGATTTGGGCTAATGCCAAACACATTTATAGAAAAAAAAAAAAAAAAAAAAAAAAAAAAACCCAAATTGGTCTTTAAATATAAATGGTGTGTAACGCTCTTTGTGCCCTCTACCTAAAACAAAATTATACTGTAGGTTTTCATTACCAAGATTGCAACTTTACATCATTTCTTGCTTTTCCCAATGCCAATAAGTGTTATAAGCCAAAAGAAACTATACTATGAACTTTGCCCCTAAAACAAATTTCTACCACTTAACTGCCACCTTTTTGTGAAGAGAGTCATAAATACTGGCCTCTCAGAAGAAAGCATATTTGGTCAGTGCTCTAATCAGCCAATATTTGGACAGCCAAAAGAAACTAGAACATATTAGAATTACCACAAAAAAAAAAAAAAAAAAAAAAAAAAAAAAAAAAAAAACTAAATCAGCTCTTTTTCAAGTAATTAATACTGCTTCAATCACTAGAAATTTTAGCTAAATTGTAATATTAAGAACTAGTTAGAAGAATATGGATGATTTCAAAAAAGAATAATATCAATAAAAAAAATCCGAATTATAAAATTATATATTTGTAAAAATAGAATGATGGAAATTATTTTTTGAAAATTGTTTAATTTTTTTGGAAGAACAAATTATCTACAATGAAATTAGAGAATAAATTATATATATTCAACATATGTTTGATATGAGTTTTGATTATCATGATAAGAGAATGAATAATTTATTTAAATAAAAATTATACATACATACATACATACGTGTGTGTGTGTGTGTGTGTGTATTCTTAAATGTATAATCAACCTCGTGCAATTCATTTAAAAGTAACAACGTTAAAACAAATGAATAACTGCCCTAAAGATTACATTTGTATATCCATAACCTTTATATTTAGAAAGACTTTCACTTAAATTTTTAACTATACATAAGTGGACTAAAATGTTATGTTGATGTGATTCAACAAATACGTAGTAACAATAAATACTATGTTTAAGATTTTAGATATTACGAGTTTTGGGATTTATTATTACTAATTTTTTTTTTTTTTGGGGATAAATTTGGATTTAGAATAGGTGCTTTCAACCCATACATATCTTTTCCCATTATGTAAGTGCACAAAAATGAATCGAAGTGAATCAAAATAGACTGAAGTGGTCCAAATGGACTGAATTGGAACAAAGTGGATTGAATGAATAGAATAGGACAAAATAAGGAAAAAGTGGACCAAATGGACTGAATAGGACCAAAGGGGACCGAATAGGACCTAATGGGACCGAATAAGACCAAAGTGGACCGAATAAGAACGAATGGAAAGATTAGGACCAAAGTAGACAGAATGGACTGAATAGGACCATGTGGATTGAATATAACTGAAGTGCACATAATGGACCTAATAGAACCAATGTGAACTGAATAGAACTAAAGTTGACAAAATGGACTGAACAGCCTGAATAGGATTGAAGTGGATGAAAGTTGACAGAATGGACTGAATAAGACCAATGTGGACCTAATTGGACCAAAATGGACCTAATAGGACCAATGTGGATCGAGTAGGACTGAAGTGGACAAAATGGTCTGAAGTGGACAAAATAGGACCAATGTGGATCGAATAGGGCCAATGCGGACTAAATAGGACCAAAGTGAACTTAATAAGACTGAATGGACCAAATTAAATTTTAGTGGACATAATGGACTAATTAGGACCGAATAGAATGGACCAAAGTAGACCGAATAAAACCAATGTGGACCGAATAAGACTTTTGAATATTTATCATTTTTATTGCATTTTTAGGGCTCATATTTTTAATTTCCAATGTCTATTTTCTTTCCAATGTCTATTTTCTTTGTATTTTTTAACTCAAAACTAAAGAGTTTAGCCCAAATATAATAAACTTTCTTACTTTTCAACCCAAAAATTAAAGGTCCAATTAGTCTAAAATGGACTAAAAGGGACCAAAATTGACCAAATGGCTTGACTAAATTGGACCGAAGTAGACCTAGTTGGACAGAATAGAAATTGTTTAATTTTTAAGGGAGAATAAATTATCTTCAACAAATTTTAAAGAATAAATTATACATTATATTACAATATAAAATAATTATTTATTTTCACGCATTGCGTGAGTTTGCGATTAGTAGCCTTTAATATGCAAAAGTAAAGGAATTGATGGCAGCTACGGAAATGTTCTCCATTGTGGTTAAGATAGAGAAGAAAACCCAGATAGATAATAGATGTTCAAAAAATTGTTAAAAAAAAAAAAAAAAAAAAAACCATATGTACTGAACTTACCACAATAGAAAATGAAATAATAAAAAGCTCAAATGTATCTACCTACTACGATTTTTTTATTACTTTATTACTTTATTACAAGCGAATCGGACAAACTTTGACTCTGAGACCGTGGGAGAGGGTGACAAAAAGTGTGTTACTTTCAACCAATTTTGGTATCTAGGTAAAGTTTTTGCCTTGGTATAGGACACAGCCAAAACAATTATTGTCTTAATAAGACAAATTTAAGGTCATTATAAAGAGTATAAAATCAATTTCAAATCGTCAAACTAAATACAGTTATGAATAACTGAATGGAGCTCATCAAGTTTGTCTTTGATTAACAGTCTTATATACATAACTTTGCATCAGAATCTTTTTAGCTTAATTTCATATTGAGACGAAAATCATCTTTCACTTATTAATTTGTCTTCATTTTATTATGTTCTTGATCAGGGTTCGCACAAAAGTTTGTGCACAAATACAAACATGTAAACCTTCTATAGCTAAAAGATTTGACATGTAAATGTAAACTGTATATGTGCCAATGTGCCATGCATATACACAATGACAAAAAAATTGAATTAAAATAAAGAAAGTATAAAAATTACTTTCAATTTTATTACAAAAATTTCAACAATAGACACATCATATATGATTGATGTCATCACCTCAATAATATCATAAACGAATTTTTATTTATATTTTAATTATATTTAAGAATTGATACATCAAATTATTATAAGATATGTAATATCTGAAATATTAAGTAGTCTTTTATTTTTGAAAGTTACAACAATGATGAGGGGCCTTTCTAGTCCCAATTCTCTTTATAAAGGAGAACAGTCAATGCTTCTTTATTTTTTTTCATGGAATGAGAACAGTCAATGCTAATGCCACTAAATTAGAAGTGTTAGGACATATGCGGTTCAATTGTTAAGAATATATGTCATTCTTTTATGTAATTGGCTAATCCTTTGACAAAACGCACTTTACTTGTAATTGGGTAGATCTAGGTGTTTTTAATACTTCAAGAAATTGTGTTTCAAGATCAAGTGTTGAAGTCATCAAGTCTGTCCAAGAAACAAGTTGAGAAGTGCAAGTTCATTAAAACTCGACAGCTAGCATGTGTCGAGGTTTAAGAAGCTGTTCAGCTCGTGTGCTCGACACCTTCTATCTGTCGAGGTTTAAGAATTTCATAATTAAGATATGATTTTCTTGGAATCCGTGTTTATGTGTTTGGACCTTCTTCTCTCCTAACTCTAGACATATAAAAGGATTGTTTTAAGGGCCGTTAAAGTGTTCACAAGTTGCACAAGCATTGAGCAAAGTTTGTTCAAGCAAATTATGACTGGAGACAAAGTTTTGCCCCAGTTCTTCATTCTTAAAGAAGTTGTTGTGTATGTGCACCATAGGGTTTTGTGACCAAGCATCTTCTTGATCTTCATTGTTGGGATGAACTGAAGAACTTTGCAGCCAACAACCTTCTCTAGTTGGTGATTGAAGTTGCATACTAGGATCCGCGCATTGGTTAGTCACGTACTTGGGAGCCGTGCATCAAAAAGAGAAATTGTCACTATAGAACAAGTCCAATTGGGTATTGGGGTAAAGGTTCAATTGAAGGTTGGTATAAGGTACTGAGATTCCTTTACTTGTAACCGCTTGTTGTGATAATAGTGGAATTTCGGGAGTGGTGATCTTAAAATCACTCGGTGGGGTTTTCGCCGTGTAGGTTTTCCCCATTTGTAAACAAGTCACCCTGTCAAATTTATTTTCCACTGTACTTAGTTTAATTGGTGATTTGTTTGTGCTACCACGCTCTTTGCATAATAATTTAATTAATTAATAACTTGGCTAATTAATCAATTAATCTAAATCACAAGGGGTCAATACGTTTTTGGCCTATCAAGTGGTATCAGAGCATGCACACTCTGATTATGTTTAATCTTTGCTGTGTTTGATCCATTGACCCCTGTTGTCATGGATAGAGGACAGTCATTAATTATACATCCTTTATTTGATGGCACTAACTATGCATACTGGAAAGTACGCATGAGGGCTTTCTTGCAGTCTTTAGATGAGAAAGTGTGGCAAGCTGTAGAGATTGACTGGATTAAACCAAAGGAAGTGCCGGCCGATTGGGATGAAGCAAAGATCAAGATGGCAAACTTCAACAGCAGGGCATTGAATGCTCTATTCAGTGTGGTCACCAATGAGAAGTTCAAAAAAATATCCTCTACTGAAACTGCTAAGGAAGCATGGACCATCCTTTAGACAACCTATGAGGATACAAAGACTGTCAAGGATTCAAAGTTTCAAAGGCTCACTACAAGCTTTGAAGAGATAAAGATGGAGGAGGATGAGTCGTTTGATGAGTTCTATGCCAAGCTAAAGGACATAGTGAACTCAGCCTTCAATTTTGGGGAAACTATTCCTGAACCCAAGATTGTGAGGAAAGTGCTCAGGTTTCTACCAGAGAGATTCCATGCCAAGATCACAACAATAGAGGAATCAAAGGATATTGACAAGATTCCTTTGATAGAGTTGGTTGGTAATCTGCAGACTTACGAGCTAGGGTTATCAGGGATTGGCAAGTCGGGTAAAGGCAAGAGCATGGCTTTAAAGGTCAAGAGCAGTGACACTGATGAGTCTTCAGATGATGTGGATTCTAAGATGAAGTCCTACATTACAAGACAGTTCAAGAAGTTTATGAAGAATGCCAATGGAAAGGGCTTTGACAAGGACCGTAGGAAATCCAGTTCTTCTCAGTTCAAGAGCCAAGACAAAGGGAAGAAGGATGCAAGGGATGGCGGTTAGTACACTATTCTCGCAGGACCTAAGTGCTTTGGGTGTCATGGCTTCAGTCACATGAAGCAAGAGTGTCCCACATATCTCAAGAGCATTGGGAAAAGCAAGGCACTTGCTGCTACGTTGAGTGACGCTGAGCCTGAGGATGATTCTGACAATGAGGATGATGGAATTTTAAATGCCTTCACTGCCACAGTCAATCCTACTGAGGGGATTGTTGAAGAAATGGACGAAGAAGAAGAATTGGTGGGGTCCAAGTTTGAGAAGATGAATGATCAAGATGATATCCATACAACCTATGAGAAACTGTACAAGCTTTCTGAGAAGCATGAGAAACTGTATAGGCTAGCCACCAAGAAGCTCAGTGATGTGGAACTTGATTGTGAAGAGCTTTCCATAAAGTTTGATGAAGCAAATCTGAAAATTGGTGCACTGAGGTTTGAGAACAATTTCTTGGCTGAGAAGACGAAGAAGCTTGAAACGGAGCTATTTCAAGTTAGAGCTCAATTGGAGAGGACTTCAAGTGTGAAGCTTGACGAGATGCTCAGCATTCAGAAATCTACTTCAGATCAAACAGGTTTAGGGTATGGTCTTTCTTCCTCTAATACTGCTTTTACTAGTACTACTGCTTTTACTAGTACTACTATTTTTGATCCTCTTGCTAATAATGTTGAAATTGATAACAATGATGTTAAAACTGATTTAACTAGTGAGAACATAGACAAGGGTAAATATATCTTTGGAGCACTCCCTAAGTAAGATAAGAAAGATGTTAAAAACCTTAGGGCTAAGAAGGCTAGCTCTCAAAAGCCTAAACAAAAGAAGTAGTATCTCTGTCATCATTGTGGAGCTGCCGGTCATACTCGACCAAATTGCTATCAATGGTTAGCCACTCAACAGAGCAACAGCATGATAGCATCTAGAAGCCAGAATCAGCTTTAATCCCCTCTTGCTCCTCTTGGAGATCTTCTCAAATCCTTCATGTTCCTTTCGAACTTGAACGGTTTCAATTCTTCCCTCTCACTGCCGGTTCATGGGTTTAATCAAAGGAAATGTTCTTCCAAGGCATGGAAGGAAAATGGCTCCAAATGATTTTATCACTTTCTTCTATCTTCTTGTTTTTGTTTGTTGCATTACTTGTGTGTTTTGCTTTATTGTTTTGAGTCAGTCTAGTTTTTTACTTTGCTTTGCTTAACATGTTTTTGTTTGTTTAATTTCAGTTTTGCTTATTTTTGTTTTTCATATAAAAATAAAAATAAAAAATTGAAAAATCAGAAAATACAAAAACAGTGTGTGTTTTGTGTACATTGGTACTTGTGTACCTTGGATGGCCATTGAAACAAAGTTTTCTAAACTTTGTATCTCTTGTAGCTTAGATGAGTATCTCTATGCACAACTAAGCAAGTGAGCTTTGTGGCTCTTGTTTGTGATGAGTAAGATTAAGTTATCTCTTGTACTTAACACTCATATCACTCTTTTTGACAGGAAAGACTAGAAAATTCTAAGAGGAAGGCATAAATAATCATCTCACCACTGTTACCCGTCAATCATGAATGACATCTGTATGCTTCGGCATAGCAAAAGTGTGATGGCAATGACATTTGTGTGCTTTGGCATAGCAAAAATTGGAATGTCAAATATCATTGGGTATTTCTTTTTTCTCTCTTATATGCCCATGCAAGATATGCTTAAAAGAAAAATGCAAAGAGAATAAAAAGCAAAAAGATAAAAAATGCTTTTAAATATGATTGCAAGCGTGTATTCTAGGAGATGTGGGAGTTATAGGATGTACCTCGAAGGTGATAGTCCCCATCAAACAGTTATGATTGTGTGTGAGTTAAAGTGATTTTCTCATATCTCAAATCGTCATAACATGTAGACGCTTATGCAATCTTGCGATGTTTTTCACACATAACACGTAATATTCTTTGCTACTCTTGATACATGAGTAGGTTCAATGTGATTTGGCCATCACAAGGTTTTACATGTGTTAATGTATGCTAACTAAACTATCTTGACTTGTTTTTGAAATATAAAATTGGTTAAACTTGTTTAATGTGTGTGTGTGTTTTTGGGATCCATGTGCTTAAAATTACTGTTGAGAGATGTTTTTGAGAGCTTAATATGTTGATTCGATCATTGGTTGAGTTACATGCTTGATTGCATTCACGTTTATGTTTTTCTCTTCTCAAAAAACTGTTTTAAAAAAAAAGGCTTGCTCGACACCTCCTCGATACCTAGCTATCTGTTGGGCTTCTTAAGCTTTTTCTTATCGCAATCTCGACAGCTTCTCGACACCTCGTGGATCGATCGAGAAGGTTCTTGCCTCCTCGATAGCTTCTTGACAGCTAGGTCGATCGATCAAGCTTTTGTTCTTGTTTCTGGTGGTTTGTTCCTTGACACCTTCTTGACACTTGCATCTGTCGACGACCATTTTCTCGACACCTATCTCGACAGATGTCTCAACACCTCTCAACACCTTCATCTGTCGAGCTTTACTGAGATTCTATATATACACTTCTGTGCGATTCGATTTCTCATTTCTCTTTATCTCTCTCTCTATAGCTCTATCTTTTTTCTCCCAAACACTCTCATCTCACTCCAATCTTGATCCTCAAGGTTTCTTCAAGCTTTTTCAAGAGTTTCTTCACTTGGTAAGCTTCTATTCTCTCATTCTTCATGCATTTCATGTTTTGAAACCTAGGTTTTGGGGTTTTTGAAAAATTTTGGGGTTTTCCAAAATTCATGAGTTATTGTTGCAATTTTGGGTTGGGTTATGCTAATGTGATCTTAAAACTTCATGCATTGCATCACATATGCATTATAACAGTATTATCATGCATTTAGATGTGTGCAATCTGCTTGTGTGCTGATAGGTTTGGATTGGGCTGAGCCCATGATGCAATTTCTTTCGCATGTCACATGTTCATGCATTTCCCATGCATACGTACTCTCTTTTCAATATACTTGTTATATTTGATTTGCTTTAGGACTTTTTCTGATTGTCTCTCTCTCTCTCCTTCTCTTTTTGTTTACATTAGTCGTGTCTATGGCACTTAAGCGTAAATCTGCTCTGTCTTGGAACCCTCTTCATTCCGAGGCATCGTCTTCATTTGATCCTACTCCTTTTAATATTCGGCTCCGTGATGAGGATGCCCAAAAGGCTTTCTCGGAGAACTTTTCCTGATAAGGCATTCATTCGGAACGCCAAGTTATTTTAGCGGACTTCGCCGACACTAACCTTCCTAATGCCATTCACAGTCGGGGATGGGAGTCACTATGTGACGTCTTGGTCACCTGTCTTCTCGTGCTTATCCAGGATTTTTACTCTAACATGCATGGGATTGATCGTTCTATACCTCATTTCTTCACTCGTGTTCGAGGTATACGCATTCCTGTCACACCGCAGCTTGTTGCGGATGTGCTTCGGGTTCCTAGGGTAAAGTTTCCTAACTATCCTAGTTGTGAGCGTCTAAGGACTGTGTCCAAGGATGAGCTCATGTTTGCTTTTTGTGAGCGCCCTTTTGTTTGGGGTGAGCATTAGTTTACACCACGTCGGCCTTTTGCTAAAGGTCCTAGATTCTTGAACATGGTGATGACCTTTGTACTCCATCCTCTCTCTCATTATAACTCCATTACAGAGCCTCGTGCTCGGTTTTTGTTGTCCCTACTTGATCATCTTACTATAAACTTCTCTTCTCATTTCATTCTCTCTATTATAGATGTTCATCTAGATTTGGCGTCCCTTGATAAGCTCATTTTTCCTTCCACTATCACGAGGATTCTACGCCATTTTTCCGTCCCTTTTCCGGTGTCCGACCATTTCACTTTCATGTGTGCCATAGATACTGCTACCGTAAAATGTAGTGAGGCGTAGTTTCAGTCACGGCAATTGGATTCTGCAGCACCTTCCTCCTATTCAGCTCCTTCATCTTGATCTGCTCCATCCACATCCGCTCCTTCCTCTTCCATGGTCGATGTTACTCTTGGTGACATCATGGCACAACTTCAGCGCATGGATGCTCGCCTTGATATACTTTCTACTGAGTTGTATCAGGTGAATGTTCGTGTTGGCCATATTGCTAGGCAGCAGGCGACCATGGGTGGTTTTGCTCCTGAGACTTTTCCTTCACCTCCTCTAGTGGTTTCTGATTCTGCAGTTGAGGATGATGATGATGATGGCGATGACAATGATGCTTCTGATGATGATGATGGAGATGCAGCTCTACCGATGAGATGTCTACTTGACACTCTTACCCTTTGTCACTCGTGACAAAAAGGGGGAGTAGTTTTGGGATATGAGAGTAGTCATTCTTAAGGGGAGAGTTAGTATAGGACTATTTTGTTAAGGGGAGTGTTGATATGAGGGATATAGTGGGGATATTATGTATCTTTTCTTTTCTTTCTTTTTTAGATACATTGTTCTTGTACATTGGGTCTTGTGACCATTTTTACACATACATTGTATTTATCTTCTTTATGTGTTGATGTATGTTTTTTTCACCTACCCTTACATGTGTTGTTTCTTTTCTTCCTTTATGCGTATGCTTCTTATACTTGTATGCAATCTATTATTTCTGTTTCACACAAAGATGCCTTGAAGAGTTTTGTTTAAAGTGTTTCAAAAATACAGGTTGTCAAAGTCTACTTGCCATAAACTCTCTTCTTGCAAAGTTTTTCAAGAGTTTGTGTTAGGATAGATTTTATTGTATGTAACAAGTGAGTATGAGTTGAGTGATTTATGACTTCTCTCATATGTTCATTTGTTTGTTGTGGTTTTGTCACGGATTGCTAAAGGGGGAGATTGTTAGGATATATGTGGTTCACTTGTAAAGAACATATGTCATTCTTTTATGTAATTGGCTAATCCTTTGACAAAATGCACTTTACTTGTAATTATGTAGATCTAGGTGTTTTTAATACTTCAAGAAACTGTGTTTCAAGATCAAGTGTTGAAGTCATCAAGTCTGTCCAAGAAACAAGCTGAGAAGTGCAAGTTCATTAAAGCTCGACAGCTAGCATGTGTCGAGGTTTAAGAAGCTATTCAGCCCGCGTGCTCGACACCTGCTCGACACCTCCTATCTGTCGAAATTTAAGAATTTCAGAATTAAGATCTGATTTTCTTGGAATCCGTGTTTATGTGTTTGGGCCTTCTTCTCTCCTAACCCTAGACATATAAAAGGATTATTTTAAAGGCCGTCAAAGTATTCACAAGTTGCACAAGCATTGAGCAAAGTCTGTTTAAGCAAATTGTGACCAGAGACAAAGTTTGCCCTAGTTCATCATTCTTGAAGAAGTTGTTGTGTATGTGCACCATAGGGTTTTATGACCAAGCATCTTCTTGATCTTCATCGTTGGGATGAACTGAAAAATTTTGCAGCTAACAACCTTCTCTATTTGGTGATTGAAGTCGCGTACTGGGATCCGCGCATTGGTTAGTCACGTACTTGGGAGCCATGCATCAAAAGGAGAAATTATCACTACAGAGCAAGTCCAATTGGGTATTGTGATAAGAGTTCAACTGTAGGTTAGTGTAAGATATTGTGATTCCTTTACTTGTAACTGCTTGTTATGATAGTAGTGGAATTTCAGGAGTGATGACCTTAAAATCACCTGGTGTGGTTTTTGCCGTGTAGGTTTTCTCCATTCGTAAATAAATCACCGTGTCAAATTTATTTTCCACTGCACTTAGTTTAATTGGTGATTTGTTTGTGCTACAACGCACTTTGCATGATAATTTGATTAATTAATAACTTGGCTAATTAAACAATTAATCTAAATCACAAGGGGTCAATATGTTTTTGGCCTATCAAGAAGTATTTTTTTTTTTTAACTTTAACATCACTCTTAAGATAACACAAAAATGAACCAACAAAATTGAGAAATGGGGGCTACAGTTGCAACACATGCAAGTCAAGAAAAAATGCTTTTTAGAGCGTTTGAAAAAACTGGATTGGTAAGACTATAGCCCCCATCAACAACCAGGTTCATCCCACTCACATACTTAGACTCATCACTCCCCAAATATAACGCTGCCTCTGCAATATCTTCAGGTTCCAATACTACTCCCTTCAAGTTTGCACACGATGAAACCACTTCCTCCACCTTAGTTTTCTCCATCCCTATACCTTTTAATACCATAGGAGTTCCAACTGTAAAGGGAGACACACAATTTACTCTTATTCCATACTGTCCCAACTCCACGCTCAAGTTCTTAGCCATTCCCACCACAGCATGCTTTGATGCCACATATGCATGTGAAACATCATTGGCCATTACTGAAACTATACTTGAGGTGAAGAGAATGCTTCCTTTTTTAGTTGGAATCATAACCCTAGCAGCATGTTTGGCACCCAAGAAAGCGCCGAAAACGTTGACATTCAAAACCCTTTTGAAATCTTCATTTTCTGATTCTAAAATTTGTGTTTCAATGTTGCCTGAAATGCCAGCATTGTTGAACATGATATCAAGCTTTCCATACTTGGTTACAGCCATGTCCACGGCCTTTTCGACATCAGATTCATTTGTTACATCACAATGGATGTATGAGATGGAATCAGAGCCGATGTCTTTGCAGACTGAGTGGCCAAGCTCGTCTTGGACATCTGCTATTAGGACCTTTGCACCATGTCGAACAAAAAGCCTTGCAGTGCTCTCACCTATACCACTTGCACCACCGGTTATTAATGCTACCTTACCTTCTAATCTGCAAGGACAAAGAAATAAGGAAACTAAAATTTATTAGTCTAAACTCCTAGCTAGTTTTTAATATATTATTGAAGATACATAGAATGTGAATTAGAGAACACAGAGTTTGTTAAAGGTTTGTTGTAATAATACCTTTTGGTGATGGGAGTTGCTGAAGAATTAGCACTCATCTTTTCCTTAAAATTTATGGGAGATCTCTACCAAATTGAAGATGTGAGTTACGTTAGTGAATGTCCCCTTTATTGTTCGTAGATAATTTATAGGGGAGAGGTTCAAGTATATGAAGTTTCTTGCTATGTATTAAGATTCTACTTAGCAGGTAGCAGCCATTAGGAAAGTCTTAGTTTTGACTACATAAATCATACCTAAAAGTTAGAAATCTTGTAATTTTTGACTTCCAAGGCAGCCATCAAAGTTGACGATGTAAAACTAACGGGCTATTATTATGTGTGGAAAGTTACACCCTTCTTTGCGTGCTTCAACGTAGGGGCTTGTCCATATTTTCCGCACATGTTTTCCTCCTACAAAGGAGGGTTAGGAGTGCCATTTTCACTAATTAACAAGATGATATGCTGATTTAGGACTACAGCCTTTTCGCGAGTTTTGCCGCATTCTTTCATCAGTGAGAACACAAAATCTTTGGTCCATAGGGATGGCTTTCATACCTGTAAGAGATTTATTGGAATAAAGGATACATGACTCACATTAACCATTTCCCAAAACCATCAAATCCTAGAAGTCTGAACTTATTCCAAATAGACTAATCTCCTCTCAAGTGCACACCCCAGGCGACTCCCCAAATGCAACTATTTTTCTTGATCTGTAACAAAAGGAAGAAACAAGGGGGCGAGTTTGACATTTCAGTATGTAATCAAATCCTTTACTAAGAACAAATATAAATAAAATTTCCAATTAGTGTAAAGTCTTATATATAGGCCTTGAAATTTTCATTTCAGTAAAATCAACAATTTTTCAGTGAAGTCATAAAAACAATTTTTCAGTCAGAAAACAATTTTTTATTTTTATTTTTATTTATTATTATTTTTTTAATTCAGAAGAATATACATACTAAGTTCATATACTATCAATGCATCTATGATCATGCTCTATCTTGGGACTATGGCCAAAATCAAGCATCAATATCAATTTGTGCTTGTGAGTTGCATGTGTATTGTATTAAGGTAAAAATACTATTTTGGTCTATACATTTTGGGGTCACAGTTAATTTGATATTTGTTCATTATCAGAAAATGCTTATGTGGCAAATGGATGCCAAGTTGACACACTTGAAGCTTACATGGCAAGTAAAATAATAATAAAAATTTAATTAACATTAAAAAAATTGCCACTTGGAAAACAAAAATAAAAAACACAAAAATTAATTTCTTTCCAAACAAACACTTAAAAAAGCTCGAAATTTTCTTTCTTTCCCCTTGATGGAAAATCCAAGAGACCGATAATACCTGATAAGTTCCAACGGATCAGTGGGCTGAAAAGTCTTCGGATACTGTTGATCTTGAAAGCCGAGTCCTGGAAAATCAAATTCAATCAGAGAGAGAGACCGGTGGAGGCCGGTCTAAGATCCTCCGATGGTAAAGTCAGTGGTTTGAAGTTGAAAAAAGGGACTTCAAAGACTTCACTAATTTCTTATCTAGAATTTCAAAAAGGAAAAAAAGTCCCTTACCTTTGCGTAGAAAGGTCTTTATATAGTGTTAGAAATTAGTTATTTCTCCAATCGTCATAGAGTTTGGATCAGAGGGTAACTTCCATAACCGCCATAGGAGTCACCTCATCGGGACCTGTGTCGAGATTCAAACAACATGACCCTTCGATCATGGCTCTTGGTTGGAAATGTGATGAAGTGTAACTCTTGGTGAACCTCGCTTGCCTATCATCAATGAAGGACGAGGTTCACTGGATGCTCGTCCTTCATTGGACGTGGTTCACTGGATGTTCGTCTTAATTGGACGAGTGAATGGAGGATGAAAGAGGACGGTCAGGGAAGGACGAGTGCACCAACCATTCGTTCTCCGTTTTCCGATTTGTACATTGCTATGGACGGCAATATGGACGAGTAATTGACTTGGTGTTTTTCTTGCACCATCAGTTGCCCCCTTGTCCATGTGTCGTCCAAGAAAATATAGTAATTTATTCCTCTGGATGGATGAGCTTTTCTAACGATCAAAGATGCCATGTGTCATAATCTAATTGATGGTTCACTTTGACGATTTATTTTTTCGAGACGAAGACCACGTGTCAGCGCCTGATTGGTCCTGTCGCTTCAGATGCCGAGGTTTATCCCCTATAAATAGTGGAATACCTCTGTTACCCCCCTTCATTCTAGAAATTTCTTTCCTTGTCCTTCCTCGTCCTAGATCTTCGTCTAGAAGCTTTTCGCGTCCATAGCTTTCATTCGTCCTAAATCCAGGTATTCTTCTTCCTCTCGTCCTTAGTTTTTCTATTCAGATGGCTGATGTTGTACTTTCCTCGTCTAGCGATAGTGTAGATAAAGCCATAGACGAGTACAATGATGAGAGTAGCTACAACAGTTCTAGTAGCAGTAGTGATAGTAGTGGGGGGAATACCACGGACGAGGAGTATGTTTCTGGCGTCCCTGGGCTTCCTATAGAGGTTGTACAGGAGCAGCTTAGGAAGGCCTCAGGGTCTCAAACTGGTACCTCGTCCACCGCCCCTCCTTCTGGTCCTTTGGACGAGGAGGAGGTAACTGTTTATAGTTGCGCCATAGATATCCCTTCTAGGACGGACGAGCAAAGATTAAAAAATCTTAGGGAGTGGAACCAAATTCCAAACGAGTTTAACCCTAGGTTGCCCGTCCGAGGAGAATGGTGTTGCAACCCTCACTTTGGGATAGGCGTCGATGAGGCTTATCTTTTAAGGGGTTTAAGGTTTCCTTTAAACGCCTTTACTAGAGAGTTGTTGATTAAGTTAGGTTTAGGGATATGCCAATTCAACCCAAATGCATGGAGATTAATCATCTCAATGCAAATTTTGTGGGGTGAAGTATTTGGAAAGGACCGTCCTCTCACTGTGGACGAGTTCCTCTATTGTTACAAACCTTCAGAGATACATCAATCCCCTGGCTTTCATCAATTCACAGCCAGGGGTAGAGATTGTAGATTGATCAAGTCCCTGGCCTCGTCTGACAGAAGATGGAAGACGGAATTCTTCTTCGTCTTCGGCTTCTGGGCTGGAAATCCTGTAGACGTTGGCCGGGACACGTTTGGTCGTTATACCGGGGACCTAGGAAACCTTCGTCCTGAGGGTAAGTTGCTCCCCTTTTTCTTTTGATTTTCCTTTTTCTTCTTTTTTTTTTTTTCTTTTTTTTTTAGCATTAATGACTAATGAATTAAAAAAAATTTAACTTGTTTCGTTTCAGCTGTTAAACGACCGTCTTTGAGCAAATTCCACCGTGACCGCGTCCACAGGGCTCGTCTATACGCGGATAGGGACTTCCATTCTTTGGTCTCGCTTAGACGACTCGCCAAGTGGAGTTTGGGCCCTAACCCATCTGACGTAGCAATTTCACACGAAGTCACAGTAAGAAGAAGTAAGTCCTAAGTTCTAAGCGTCCTTGCACATTGTTTACTTCGTTTCAACTCAAGTATTTTTACCTTTCTTTTCTTCTCTTTTTTTTTTTTTTTTTTTTTTTTAAAGGAATGGCAACAATGAAAGGGAACAAGGGAAAAGAGGTGGCTGCTGAGGGGGAACGTCCTGAGGTTGAAACTCAAGCTCGTCCTGCAACTGGGGAAAAAAGGAAGACACTGTCAAAGGGCTTGGACTTGGGAAATCTCCCCAGTCAAAGAGGCAAAAAGGCCAAGTCCAGCTCGTCCCAGGTGGTTAAGCCTACCCTTCCTTCGTCCCAGCAGCCTGTACATATATTTGACGTGGACTCGTCCATTCCAACTGAGAGCACTCCATCCCAGACCACTCCGTCCAAGTCTACTCCGTCCAAGACTGTGTCAACCTCGTCTCAGCCTTCTAAAACGGTTCCTTCAAATATTATTGAAAATAAGGACCTGGCTTGGGAACGTTTCAAGAAGGCTGTGACCGACGAGGATATAAACGTTTGCTATGATATGTCCCTTAAGGAATTTGAACATTCTGGTGTTCACGACCTTTTCAAGGTAACACTCATACCTCGTCTTGACCAAATATCTTCATTTTCCTTCTTCGTCTCTCTTTTTATTTTTTCTTTTTTTTAACTTTTATTTGTGGTTGTGTTTTCCCCATTTTTTGTAGGGCATGTCAAAGTTTATAGCGGCGTCTAGGCAGGCCACAGGGTTGGACAAGACGAGGATTCAGTTGGAGACGAGGATCCAAGAGTTGAAGGCCGAAGCGAAGTAATGGGCTGAAGTGGCTGTAAAAACCACAGACGAGGTGAAGGAGTTGAAGACTTTGGTTGAGGAGCTGAAGACCAGTGCTGCGGAGAAGGACGCTCGTCTTGAGGTCCTGAAGAAAAAGAATGATGAATATGAGACTCTCCTCTCCAAAGCGAAGGAAGATGCAGTGGTTGAGTTTAAAGCATTCAAGCAATACACAGATGCTTTGGACACCAACTATGCAGCAGGGTTTGAAGATTTCAGGATGGACGCTGCTGAGAAGTTTCCTGATGTGGACTTTAGCTCCATCGTGCTCAATTTGAACCCTGCCACCACTAGCTCTCTCCTTGGTCTTGACTCTGAGGACGCCAATATAGAGGACGATGCCACGACTCAGCCTTAGGACGCCCCCAATGTCGCTCCCTCTACTTGAGATTTTTTATTGTATTTCTGTTTGGTTCATTTTGTGACCCCTTTATGTAAGTTCAGTACATTTACTCCGTCCAAGGTTTTAGGTCGAGGTTTTAAACAATTATTTGAGTTTATTTAGTAAGGGTTTTTGGATGTAGGATATCCACCCTTGGCTTAATGAATGTCACTTTCGTTTTGTACATGTATGGACGAGTTTTATCTTTTTCTCCCTCCTTTTGACTTCGTCTATATTTTACATATATTTGTTTACCATTTTCATTGAAATTTGAAATGTAATTCGTCTGCGAAATGGTAATAATCAACATTACTCGTCCAAGGACCTGTTGAGAAATGGTATAGCATTGCTCGTCCATGGACTTGGTTGATCTTTATGCTTATGAAGTCAAGGCCTTATATTTTACTCGTCCATGGACTGGACTGTTTTAATAAAGGCCTTAACAAGATTGAAATATAGCCATACATTTCTTCGTCCATGGCTTAACATGCACTCGTCTATGCACTTTATCGTCCACGGTACGATTAGGTATCATGTTTTACCTTGCCCATCCTATGGACGAGAATGTCTTGGTCTTTGCAACTTGCTCTTTAGGCATTAGCTTTACCCCGTCCTTCGATTTGGACGATTGTGCCTTGCTTTCTAGGAAAGCTTGAGATTACATCTCCGCGTCCAGAGAATTGTCTCGTCTTGAGCTTTTAAGCTTTTTTCAGGAGTCAATATGAACAAAAATCGATGGAAAACATAAATTTACACAACATTATGTACATTCCACAAACATAGTTCATAACAAAGATATTGTTCATAGACGAGGTATGCACTTTAGAGGCTAATGCCTTTATTAGAACACATACAAATCAAACCATAATTTCGTCCATACGCTTAACATAACAAAACCACACTGAAAACATATAAATAAACGAAGTTTTTATGTAATCCCTGGGCTCGTCCAGAGTCATGCTCCCCTAGGCTGGCCATTTACTGATAGTATTTCCTCAAGTGCTCCACATTCCAAGGATGCTCCAGCTTCCTTCCATCAAGGGCTTCCAAGTAATAGGATCCCTGTCTTTTGAAGTTTATGACTCTGTAGGGGCCTTCCCAGTTAGGTCCCAACTTTCCATGAGCTGGGTTCTTTGTTGCTAAGGAAACCCTTTTCAGGACGAGGTCCCCTATGTTGAATCGCCTTGGCTTTACCATTGCGTCATATTGCCTAGCCATCAGGTTTTTATACCTCACCATTCTTTGTTCAGCGTCCGTCCTTACCTCGTCTATTAAATCGAGGTTCACACAGAGTTGCTCCTCGTTAGCTTCATCCTGATAGGTTGCCACCCTGTGACTGGCCATGTGCACTTCCACAGGTATAACTGCTTCAGTTCCATAGGCTAGTTTAAAAGGAGTCTCCCCTGTGGGGGTTCTCGCTGTGGTCCTATATGCCCACAGAACACCTGGTAGCTCATCTGGCCATACTCCCTTTGCCCCCTCGAGCCGAGTCTTGATTATCTTTAACAAGGATCGGTTTACAACTTCAGCCTGACCATTAGCTTGTGGGTGGGCTGGCGAGGAGTAATGATTTTGAATTCCAAAGTGTAGGCAAAAATCTTTGAACAATGCATTGTCAAATTGTCGTCCATTGTCAGATATCAGCACCCTGGGCACCCCAAACCTGCACACAATGTTCTTCCATGCGAAGTTTTTGACATTTTGTTGTGTGATGTTAGCTAAGGGTTCTGCTTCTACCCACTTAGTAAAATAATCAATTCCAACGACAAGAAACTTCATTTGCCTTACACCTAGTGGAAAAGGACCCAGAATGTCTAGCCCCCATTATGCAAAAGGCCAGGGTGCCGTCATTGGAGTCAAGTACTCTAATGGCTGCCTGGGGACGTTGCTAAATCTTTAGCATTGGTCGCAGACCTTGACGTAGGCCTTAGCGTCAGCTTGCATGCTTGGCCAATAATATCCTGCACGGACAATTTTGTGGACGAGCGACCTGGCTCCTGAGTGATTGCCACACGCTCCTTCATGAATTTCCCTTATTATGTAGTTTACTTCGTCCGGGGCCAAACACCTGAGATAAGGCTGGGAAAAACCTCTTTTATAAAGAATCTCGTTCATAAGAACGTACCTGGCCGCCCTTACCCATAGCTTTCTTGCTTCGTCCTTCTCTTCTGGGCGTCGTCCGTCTTTTAGGTACGACACAATTGGAGTCATCCAATTTGCTCTATCCTCCACCTGTTGTACTTCTGGGATGTCTATACTTGGCATATACTGAATTTCATCAAGTTCATCTACGGCTTCACTCGTTGAGGCTTCTTTCGCCAAGGCATCAGCTTCCATGTTCTCCTCCCTTGGGATTTGAACGAAGTTAACTTCCTCAAACTTTTTTATAAGGCGCATCACTCTGTTTAGATACTTCCTCATTCGCTCTTCTTTGGCTTCAAACATGCCATTCACTTGGCCTATGATTAACTGAGAATCTCCCAAGACGAGGAGCGACTCCGCTTCTACGGACTTGGCCAATTCCATCCCTTTGAGAAGAGCTTCATACTCAGCTTCATTATTAGTTGTCTGGTACTGCAAACGAACTTTGTGTTTTAGCTTATCCCCCTCTGGAGATTGTAAGACCACACCTACTCCTCCTGTGTACTGTGTAGATGAACCATCCACATAGACGACCCATTCAACATTTTCCTTCTCACCCACCTTGTCACAATTTAAGGTAAACTTTGCAATGAAATCTGCCAGAGCTTGAGCTTTTATGGCATGCCTCGGTCGATACTTTATGTCAAACTCACTGAGCTCGACGGCCCATTGGATCAAACGTTCCACAGCCTCTAGTTTGTTCATTGCCTTCTTGAGTGGGCGATCTGTCATGACGTTAATGATGTGAGCTTGAAAATAATGTCTTATTTTTCTGGAGGCTATTATCAGTGCAAAAGCCAATTTCTCCATTAACGGGTATCGTCCCTCTGCTCCCCTTAATGCTTTGCTGGTATAGTACACAGGTCTTTGTACCTTGCCGTCTTCCCTCACTAGTGCTGAACTCACCGCGTGTGGGGTGACTGCCAAATATAAGTACAACTCTTCTCCTTGCACGGACGGGCTCAATAATGGGGCTTTGGTAAGATATATCTTCAAATCTTCGAAAGCTTTCTGACACTCGTTGGTCCATTCAAATGCTTTTTTAAGAACCTTAAAAAATGGCAAACATTTGTCAGTAGCCTTAGAAACAAACCTGTTGAGGGCGGCAACTCGTCCGGTGAGGGACTGGACTTCTTTAACATTGCTCAGAGGCTTCATGTCCAATATTGCTTGAATTTTATCAGGGTTCGCTTCGATTCCTTTGTAGGAGACCATGAATCCAAGGAATTTCCCTGATGATACCCCAAAAGCACATTTGTTAGGGTTCAACTTCATATGATACTGCCTCAGTGTGTCAAATGTTTCCTGCAGGTCGTCTAAATGCCTTTCCTCGTCTTGAGTTTTCTCCAGCATATCATCTATGTAGACTTCCATATTCCACCCGATTTGTGGACGAAACATGTGGTTGACTAATCGTTGGTATGTTGCTCCAGCATTTTTCAAACCGAAAGGCATCACTTCATAACAAAATAGTCCCTGACTGGTGATAAATGACGTCTTCTCTTGGTCAGCCTCATCCATCCTAATTTGATTATAACCGGAGAAAGTATCCAGAAAACTGAGCAACTTGTGACCGGCAGTAGAATCTACCAACTGATCAATGCGCGGCAACGGGTAACTGTCCTTGGGGCAAGCCTTGTTTAGATCAGTGAAATCAACGCACATCCTCCATTTGCCATTTGCCTTCTTGACCATTACGACATTGGCTAACCAATCAGGATAGTATACTTCTCGAATGAACTTCGCCACAATTAACTTCTGAACTTCCTCTTTGATGGCGTTATCTCTCTCAGGGGCAAACACCCTCTTCTTTTGTCGCACTGGCTTTGAGGAAGGGCAGATACTTAGACGGTGGGTAATGACACCAGGATCTATACCCGGCATGTCTTCGTGACTCCAAGCGAACACATCTCTGTTTTTCTTTAAAAAATAAATGAGGTCCTTCTTAACCTTCTCGTCAAGGTCTGCTCCTACCCTGGTATACCTCTCAAGGTTGTTTTCATCTAGGGGAATATCTTCCAACACTTCAATAGTTTCTACCACAACTTTCTTTTCTTCAATATTCATTGTTTGAATTTGCTCATCTGTAGCCAACATGGCCAAATAACATTCTCTGGCTGCCAATTGATCTCCCTGTACTTGCCCCACTCCATGTTTCGTAGGGAACTTGACTGACAAGTGGTAGGTGGACGTAACTTCCTTCCACCTGTTTAGGGTTGGCCTTCCGATTATGGCATTGTAAGAGGACGAGCAATCTACTACTAGGAAATTCACATCGGTAGTCAACTGTTGTGGGCATGCCCCCACCACTACTGGCAATGTTACAGTACCTACAGGCTGTACCTTCGTTCCTCCGAAACCTACCAAAGGTGAGTGTACTGGACGAAGTTGGTTCCATCCAACCCTCATCTGCTGAAAGGCAGGGTAGTACAGGATGTCCGCCGAACTTCCGTTGTCTACCAACACTCTTCTGGTTGTGTAATCAGCAATAAGCAGGGCGATAACAATAGCGTCATCGTGAGGATGGTGGATTCTCTCAGCTTCCTCGTCCGTGAAGGTAATTGCCTGCTCGTCCACGGACCTTGCCCTCGGTGATCGTCCAAAAAGTTGGACGCTCTGCACTTCCTTCAGGTATGCTTTCTTCATTTTGGACGATTGTCCAACTGAACTTCCCCCTATAATGACTCTTATTTCTCCGAGCGGTGGTCGTGACGATTCCTCGACCTTTCCTTTCAATTTTTCGTCCTTATGGTCCCGTCCAAGGAAATTTCTCAGCTTCCCTTGCCTGATAAGATTCTCAATCTGCTGTTTCAAGTAAAAACACTCGTCCGTGTCATGCCCGTGGTCTCTATGGAAGCGACAATACTTACCTCGGTTGCGCTTGTTGGGATCTCCCTTCATCTTCTCCGGCCACTTCAAGGAAGGCTCGTCCTTGATTTGCATAAGGACTTGCTCAAGTGGCACATTCAACGGGGTGTACTGTTGATTCCGCGCCGAAGGGCCTGACTTCTTCTCTTGGTCTTTCCTATCTTCTGTTCGACCCTTCTTAGGACGAGGACCTTGTTCCGACTGACGCGTTGGGTTGGTTTCCACTCTCTCAAGTCTTTTCCTCTTCTTGGCTATGATAGCGTCCTCCGCATTCATAAAGTTCTGGGCTGAATGGACTAGTTCAGCCATGGTTTGAGGCGCCTATTCGTATAACTTGTGGATAAACAAATCAGAGTGAACCCCATTATGGAATGCTGCGAGAAGGAGCTTATCATCCACCTCGTCCACTGCCAAGGCGTCCCTGTTGAACTGCGTGATGAATGACCGCAAACTTTCATTCTCTCCTTGCTCTATGGTCAGCAAGCTAGACGAAGAACGTTTGTGCCTCTGCCCTCCGATAAAATTATTAACGAACAACTTGCTTAACTCCTCGAAGGACGTCACTGTGTTAGGGGGTATTTTGCTAAACCACACTCGCGCGGGCCCTTTGAGGGTAGTGGGGAAGGCCCTACACATTATTTCATCAGGAACCCCCTGAAGGTGCATGGTAGTCTTAAAAGTGGCGATATGGTCAAAAGGGTCTCGTGTTCCATCATACGAATCCAAGGAAGGCATCTTGAATTTCGGAGGCAAGGGATGGCCATTGATAGAGGCTGTGAAGGGAGAGTCAGTTCGGTGAACTAGGTCTTCTACAGGATTAGTTCTCCTCATGTTCTCCCTCATCTCATCCATAACTTTCCTCATCTGATCCATCTCCTTTTCCAAATGTAGTACCCTTCCAGGAATGGTACCCCTTGATTGACTCTCCGGTTCTGCACGTCTTCCATCCCCTTGACTCTGTCCAAGGTCTTCTCCATAGGCCTCATTTTGTCGTCTTTTAAGGGTAATCTCTCTCCTCAATTCTTGATTCTGGCGAGCCAAATCTGCCATAGCGGCAGCCATTGCTTGGACGTGTTGGCTAGAAGGGGGTTGCATGGCTGGTGTAGATTGTTGGGCACGATGAGGATTGCTAGAAGCATCTCTACTCTCTTGAGGGCCCGGACTGGTAGCCCTTGATCTGGTCCAAACCATTTCAGCCCTTTGTCGGAGAAAGAAAACACGGAATTCAACAAGTGAAGTCCAAGCGTGAAATAATCTCTCCCCACAGACGGCGCCAACTGATAAGTTCCAAGGGATCAGTGGGCTGAAAAGTCTTCGGATACTGTTGATCTTGAAAGCCGAGTCCTGGAAAATCAAATTCAATCAGAGAGAAAGACCGGTGGAGGCCGGTCTAAGATCCTCCGATGGTAAAGTCAGTGGTTTGAAGTTGAAAAAAGGGACTTCAAAGACTTCACTAATTTCTTATCTAGAATTTCAAAAAGGAAAAAAAATCCCTTACCTTTGCGTAGAAAGGTCTTTATATAGTGTTAGAAATCAGTTATTTCTCCAATCGTCATAGAGTTTGGAGGATTCAGAGGGTAACTTCCATAACCGCCATAGGAGTCACCTCATCGGGACCTGTGTCGAGATTCAAACAACATGACCCTTCGATCATGGCTCTTGGTTGGAAATGTGATGAAGTGTAACTCTTGGTGAACCTCGCTTGCCTATCATCAATGAAGGACGAGGTTCACTGGATGCTCGTCCTTCATTGGACGAGGTTCACTGGATGTTCGTCTTAATTGGACGATTGAATGGAGGCTGAAAGAGGACGGTCAGGGAAGGACGAGTGCACCAACCATTCGTTCTCCGTTCTCCGATTTGTACATTGCTATGGACGGCAATATGGACGAGTAATTGACTTGGTGTTTTTCTTGCACCATCAATACCCATCTACAAGGTTGTCAAAATTGGGACCCTATGTAGGATCGTAAGAGGTAGGTGGGATCGTAGATCGTAGAATTAGATTATGGATCATAAGATCCTACATTATTTGAGAAAAAAACAAAAAATACACATTGATTTGTTAAAAAAATCACATATATTATATATTCATTCATAAAAAACCAAAAATTGTTTCTCAAAAAAAAAAAAAAAAAACCAAAAATTTGCATTCATTTAATGTAATTACCATACATCACTACATCCATTTGTAAGTATTATTTAAAGAGGCCAAAAACCTCAAAACGTGACACTCTGTTGAGATGTTATTTTTATTTGAGTCCAACTGAGCCTTCTGCAAAGTTAAAGAAGATTACAAAAAATCAGGATCAATTGAGATGGTCAGAATTGTACGATCCTACCAATTCTAAACGATTGCAAAGATCCTTGAAAGATCCGAATCGTTTTGGGCAAGTGGGATCGTAAAATCGTAGGATTGTAGGATCCAGATTGAAATTTTGACAACCATGCCCATCTGGGTTTTTATCTTCTTCATCGTCATTTTAGTCTTCGTTAACACCCCTTCTCACATATTGGCAAATGTAAAACACAACCACTTCCACACCATTACACCCAATCTCCACGGGAGCAAGATAACATGCAAACCATCAAATGTCACATACTCTTCAAATTTTCAATAAGACCCAAAGAAAATTCAAACCCAAATCCAAACTCATGTACCCACATATTTTGACCAACAAAGGAGATTGTTTGTTTGTTTAGACCCCTAAACACTCAAATTGTTTAACCTAATTAATTAACCAAGTTAACACTTAGGTTTATTGTTCAGCAGGGGTGGCGTTACGTGCTGGCTAGTGGGTTCAAATGAACCCCCTGACCTGGCAATTATTTATTTATAAATTTTCTTACAAAAATTGTTTTGACTCCCCTAAAATAAATATTTGAACACCTTGACCATAAATTTTGTTAAATTTAGCTAAAATAAACTTGAATATGATCATTTTAATGCTATTTTTTTAATAGAGGGTAAGTGACAAGTTGTAACTAGTTTTTATTTTGACCCACAACTGACATCATTTGTTTACCTTTTTTGCTAATATATCACTTTTTTTTTACCTACCTTTAACAACTTGCCACCTATATTTTGTTGTGAAATTTTTGTGCAAGTGTTGTGTCAACAACACTACTCTTAAAATATTTAATTTTATAATAAAGAAAAAAATGTTTCAAATTTTTGTTCATTTGTTAAAAAGTAATAAACCTTCTATTTGGGACTCTGGCTTACTTTTTTGTTGACAACAAAATGAAATTTTTTTTCCCTCCACTTTTCTTTTTCTTCAGGAAAAAATTACACTACTGTTCCAACCAACTGATTTATATTTATATATGTGATTTCTTTCTTCATTCTCTCTATCTCTCTTTCTCCAATCTATGTTTTCTTAGCTTTTATCTTTGTTTGATCAAGTAGTTTTCTTAGCTTTATCTTTGTTTGCTCCAATTCTAAGAGAGTGACCATGTGTATGGTTAAAAAACTGTACACTTCAAAAGCAAAAATTTATATCAGTTAATTTTTTTTCTTAGTTCACATTTACTCCTTGTCCCACTCCTAGGTTTTTCATTATTCTTCTTTATCATATATTTTTATTTAATTAATATTACATATAAATATAATAAGTTATTATGCATTCAATGGTTGTTGTCTTACTGATCTTTAAATTATTAATAAATTTTTTAGACTATTACACAATATGGTTGTATTGTATACTAAATTGTATATAATATGGAAGCTGTATATACCAAAAAAAAATAATCATTTTATTTTTTAATTGCCTCCATGACAATTGACAAATTCCTAGCTTTGCCACTACCGACCCCCCTAGAAAAAAAAAATCCTGGAGTCGCCACTGTTGTTCAAATCTAGGTTAAATAGAAATAAATCATATCATATAGTGTGGAAAAATAAATAAGACAACGATATGATTACCCAGGAAAACCAATGAAACTATCCAGTTTCAAGGTAAAAAACCTGGGGAGGATTTGACCTAGCTATCCTCAAGGTAAACAAATCCACTAATAGAGAATTGAAGTTTTTACAAAATATTTAACCCTAAATCTATTGCTACCTCTAGTAGTAACTTACTGACACGACCACGTGCAAGCTCCGAATCCATGGACTCTTCTCTTTTGAATTTGTAGCACACAAGCTCCCACACTTATGACTTTGAGATCCCACTCAAAGATTTTAGATCACCATTTGTTGATCTTGCAGTGACAACTAGATTCTACTAGCACTTGATTGTAGATCTTGTTCCGATAGATACTTGTGGAGTTAGAAGGTACAAAACCTCTCAAATCTCATAGGAATAACTCACAAGTCTTCCAAGAGTTTTCAAAACATAGTTAGGGTTTTCCTTTTACACTTAGGAGTGTTGGACTGAAATGTTTCATGGGCTTGGGCCTGATTTAAAATTTTGCAGAAACTGCATTACTGCGATTTTCGATTGTTCGAGCCTATTCTTTAATCAGTCAAGCTTCACTGAATTTCAATTCTTTTTCCAGCAACTTGAATGGAGACTTGACTTGAATCACCTTGAGCAATATCTAACACCTATTCTATATATGTTTTTATTCTTGGTTTGCCAACATAAACAAATTAGGACTCTAAACATTTAATCCTAAATCTTTAGAACCTAACAAAGATAGGAAGCCAAATGAAACTCAAAATCCTATCAGAAAATTTTGGCTTGGACAAGTATAGAAAAACGAAAATCACACCTTTATTCTAGTTTTGGTTAACCCAAGAACGAGAACAAAGAAAAAAGTTTCAAGACCCAAGCTTCATCTATTGATTCACGGATAAGAGAAGAAATATAAAAATTTAGTATTTGTTTGGAAATAAATTGATTTTTGTGTTTTTTATTTTTGTTTTCCATATAGACGCTCATGTGGCAATTTTTAAAATGTTAATTAAAAATTATTATTATCAGTAAGCTTTAAGTGTGCCAACTTGTCATTTATTTGCCATGTCAGCATTTTCCATAAGTGAGTTAATAGTAGGGACTAAATTGATTGTAACTTGAAAATAGTAGAGACCAAATTGACTTTAAACCCAAAATGTGGGGACCAAAATGGTATTTTTGCCTTATATTAAATTGGAGTTATTTTACTAAATGGGTCGACCCTAACCTGATCCATTTAATAATAATGTCCAAACCCTTTAACTCTAACACGGTATGTTTATTAAGTAAGTTGGCACGACAAAACTCACATAGCACATTTAATAAACATGTTGAATTAGTAATTCAAAAGGATGCTAAGGTTGAAGAATGTGAATTATAAGATAAGGGAATGTGGGGAAGTGCATAGGGAGTAATATGTGATAGTTACCGAATAAATTAAAGGAAGAGTTTTAGAAGACTATTATAAGACCAACTTTACTATATAGTATTGCATGTTGGACTAGTAAGAAACAAATATCATCATAAAATGAGTGTAATTGAAATGCAGATATTAAGATAGATAAGTGAAAATTTACAAAAAAGAAAAAAAAAAAAAAAAAAAAAAAAGGAAAAAAAAAAGAAGAAGATTAAAGATAAGGGGTGCAGGGACGGAGCCATTGTTGGACTAGCCCTAATTTTATTTTTTTTAATTATTATATATGTCTATACTAGTTTTAGCAATTTTATTTTATAAAATTACATTTTACTCCCCTTAAACAATATCATTGATTCTTTTAAGAGTAATGCTATACTCACAAACTTTTTTATAAACTATTTTAGTAGCAAATTCTTATTGGTTCGCATATGGGCCTACTATTTACATCATTTTTTTACCTACTAATAACCACTTATTGCCTCAATGATTTATAAAAAAATTTGTAACTCTAGCATTTTCCTCATTTTAGTGACCATAAAAAAATTAATAGATCTAAAATCTAAAACAAAATATACAAGCCAAAAAAAAAAAAAAAAAAAAAAACTCAACAACAAAAATTACCAATAGTAAAACTAAAAAAAATTAAGTCCAGTCAACCAGTTTTATTCAAAATAAACAACCATACCCTTAAAAAAATTTTAAACAAAAATAATTTTGTTCTTACCCACCAAAAAAAAAAAAAAAAAAACTCAGTGGTTAAGTAGTAGCAGAGTCAGGGGTTGAACCTACTGCACACAGCCAATAGTAAAACTGCTCCCCTAACTCAAAGTTCTGATTCCATCCCTGAAGGGGTGGATCTTATTGACGAAAAGATGAGAGAGAGTCACTTGAATGGTTGCTCATGTGCCAAGGAGATTGATTAATGTACTAGTGAGAAAAATGATAAATTGGTTCAAGATTCAAGTCAAGAGAACGAAAATTGGTAGAGAAAGACAAAAATTAAGAAAAAAAATTTCTAACATAAGTAAAAAAAAAAATGACGTGTTAATTAAGTAAAGTGGTAATAAAAAATGATTTTCGATAATATAGAATTTTGAAGAAAAATACATGTGAATGACCTGATTACGTACAATTTGCCTACGATATATGATTTTTATTAATTTATTACAAGCGAATCAGACAAATCTTGAGACAAATTTTGAGATCGTGGGAAGGTAGGGTTGGTGATGGAGAGGTGGCGGAGTTGGTGAATGGTGATACCACCAAAAAAAAAAAAAAAAACATTTCTTTCAACTAGTTTTGGCACATGGATAAAGTTTTTTGCCATGGTAAAGGACACAGCCAAAACAATTATTGTTTAAAAATGATTTAAATGATTTCTTAACAAAATTTTGTTTGAATAATTTAATAAGTTATGTTATATATATTCTGGTTATATTTTTTTTAGCAATGATAGTTTATTAACTTATGTGGTAAGAATTTCCTTTTGGCAATTCACCAAATGATTCTTAACGAATTATTATTATAAATTTTTACTTTAAAATAAGTACCATTTTATGATCATTGATAATATTCCCACACATCGTGTGAGTCTACAGCTAGTTATATTTAAAAATTGATATATCAAATTATAAGATTTGTAATATCTTTAATGGTTTGGTTAAGGGGTTCTCTTAAGAGATTTGTTAATAGACCATTTTAAGAATATTTTAATACCACTTTTATGATTGATACATCAAATTATAAGATTTGTAATATCTTTATTGGTCCGGGTAGGGGTTTCCCTTAGGAGATTTGTCAATAGCTAGACCAATTTAGAAATGTTTTTGTAGGGACCGGGTTTGAGCACTTCTACGGGTTGAGAGAATGGACCCAAGCCCAGTTTGCCCCGCAATGAATTTATAGAGAATGGGCTCAAGAACTAGGCGTTAGTGAGAAGTGTAACGACCATGCATGGCTGCATGTGGGTTAGATAACCTGAACGTGAATTGGGATGCGTAATAATGCTCCTCGGACTTGTTCTCCAGGGCTTGGAGTTCTTATAATTTCTTTGAAGGGTGGTTACAAGGTTTTCTCAGAGAACACAGGTTGCTACAGTACTCCTTAGGTCATATCTCCGTCCCCTCCTTCAAGGCAGTGGCGGCTCCAGGAATTTTGTTTAGGGGGGTCATTAAAAAATTTTAAGAAAAAAAAACTTGAATATATCGAGTTATCGACAAAAAAAATTAATACATAAAAATTTACAATTTTCTTCTTCAAGTTTTCAAATTTTGAATTGTTATATGATAGTTTATTGTGAATTTCTATTGCCAATGTGGGTAGTTATGAGCCTATGACTATTTTATTTTGTTCAGTTTATATAACATTTTTATTTTTATGCAGTTGTTATTATTTACTTGTTATTGTTTTTATAAAAATATTTTAAACTAAATGACTAAACTAAACTCATTAGCTTTGTATTAATTATTGACACACACAATGACACTCATTCATACATAAAACTATGCACCATATGTCTACTTAACCAATCAAATGCTTGGACAATCACTAACTTTACAATTTTTTTCTTAAATTTTACTAACTTTATAAAAATAAAAATAAAAAGTTATTATAACATGATAACAACACACACACATGTAACAAATCATCTCTATTTCCTAATTATTAAATTATATAAATTTATATTATATTTATATTGTACACACAAACGTCTACACACATCATAATTTACACAAATAACATTATAACAAAAAATAATGAACACAATCAATATTAGACACACTCACACATAATATAAATTTATAAAAAATAGTGATTTACAATTCACAATTCACAAGTACTTACTCTTTACTTTTAGAGTTGGAGATACTTGTAATAAGAGTGTGCACAATTTAAGTCAGGGTGTGCAAAAACATTTTTAAAAATAAATTAAAGTATTAAACTAACAAAATATATATATATATATATATTTTTTTTTTTTTGGAAGTCAGGGGGTTCATTTGAACCCCCTGAATATTGAGTAGCGCCGCCCCTGCTTCAAGGGGCGTTCCTTACATTATATACCCCTCTCCCAATCGATCCTAACCCTACATTTGTTGAGGAATTAGACCATTACTTGAGTGCCTGTCCCATCAGCCGCCTTCTCATTCTCTCTGTGGGTTGCGGCAACCAAGGTGGCACTGTTGTGGAGTCCTCTCCTCATTAATGCGGCCAGGATGTTAGTTGAGGGCATTTAATGTGGAAGTGACAGTTCGTCCTGAACTTGCTCCTCCACCATGCTTCCATTGTTGGCGCGTGGTACTTGCTCTCTGCTCTTCAAATAGTCAGGAAGGCTCCCTTGATGGTGTTGCCTGTTTACTTTAAGGTGTCGGATGTCCGAGGACAGAGTCGTCCTCGGCGTGGCTTATTGGGCTCCTGGGCTTTTCACTTTCATCCTCGGATCTTGGACGCCTCCTCGGCTTGGGCCTTCGGTCCTGGAACGAAATGGGCCGGGCTGTTTGACTTGCTGGCCCCACAGTTTTGATACTATTTTTATGAGAAATATAAAAAGCTGTAAAAAAAAGAAGTTTTTTTTTTTTCTTATAAAAAAACTACTAAAAATGTTTTATAAACCAAGACACTTAAGACATTCGTTAACTTTTCCCCATCTTTAATATTAGTATTTTTTTTACAGCTACAATAAAGGTTATGGGGGGGGGGGGGTGGTTTCAAATCCAGATTTTCATTAAAAATAAGAACAGTCAATGTCAACTCCACTAAATTAGAAGGCACTTGACTTTAACATCACTCTTAAGATAACACTAAAATAAACAAACAAAATGGAGAAATGGAGGTGATAGTTACAATTTACAACACATGTATTGATACATATAAAGGGGAAAAAAAAAAGACATTTTAGTGCATCTAACTTAGATGATCTAAGAAAGTTGGATTGGTAAGACTATAACCCTCTTTAACAACCAGGTTCATCCCACTCACATACTTAGACACATCACTATAGCTTTTCTTAGCATAGGAGTTGCAGTTGTAAAAGGAGACACACAATTAACTCTTATTCAATATTATCCCAACTTCGTGCTCAAGTTCTTAGCCATCCCCACCATAGAATGCTCTGATGCAACATATGAATGTCGAACGCTTCCTTTCTTTGTTGGAGCCATGCTTGAGGCGAAGAGAATGTATTTAGTGTTGAAAATTTTAAAGTATAACTACTATTATTTTGTTACTCAAAATGATTTCTTTATGAACTTATTAGATACTCTTAATTTGTATTGAGGGTGGTTTCAGTTTAGATCATCAATCTCTAACTCCTCATAGATTGTAGGCTTCATCCCATCAACAACCTAACTTATCGCGGTAAATGCAATGTTTTAAGGACTTCATGGGCTATTATATAGTTGTTTTGAATAGCCATATTTATTTTGGAAGTATTGTAGTTTGTTTATAATATTGTCATAGTTTGGGTGTTTTTTTTTTAGTATGGGCTATCACATAGTTGTTTTGAACAACCATATTTATTTTGGAAGTATTGTACTGTGCTTATGATATTTTCATAGTTTGGGTGGTTTTGTGTGTGTGTGTGAAGGTAGACAAGTGTTTTGTTAAATTCAAGATAATACTTTAGACATATGTTATGTATGTATTGGTATTATATATATATATATATATACTTTTTTTTTTTTTGAATCTGTGCAATGGTGTTAGTGTGTTAGTTTGGACATTTGTTATTATGGAATATTGATGATCAACGGGTATATTTGATCTATTACAAGCTCATGATAGATATTGTTGAATTTTGAGCAATTATATAGCATTTTCAATATTTAAAAAAACCTAATAATCAGTCATATAGCAACCTTTTAAAAACGTCGCTAAAAAGCAAGAGGACAAATGCTTTTGCTATGTTTTTGAAATGTCGCTATAGGATTGATTATTTGCGGCATTTTAAAAATGTCACTAAATGTACTTTCCTACATTATATACAAAAAATGTTATATTATTTAGTGACATTTTAGAAAATGTCACTAAAAGTTTTTGAACGCCATTAAAGAGTCACATATGGTGACATTTTTAGAAAGGTTGCAATAGACCTATAGTGACCTAGAAAGCACCGAAAACATTGAAGTCTAAAATCCTTTTGAAAGCTTCATTATCTAATTCTATGATAGGCCAAAAATGTATTGACTCTTTTGGCAAATTAATTAATTAATTATCCAAGTTAATTAATTAAGTCAATTTAACATGCAATAGTGTGGTAGCACAAACAAATTACCAACTAAGTTAAACGCAACAGAAAATAAGTTTGACGCAGGTGATTTGTTTACGAATGGGGAAAACCACAGAGGTAAAACCCCACCGGGTGAATTTAAGGTCACCACTCCCAAGAATCCACTATTTTCAATCACAAGTGGTTACAAGTAAAAGGAATCCTCGTACCCAATACTAACCTACAGTTTAACCCTTACCCCAATACCCAACTGAACTTGTATTGTAGCGGCGATCTCTTCGTTCAATGCATGAATCCCAGTACGTGACTAACCAATGATGCAAGGAATCCTAGTACGTGACTAACACACCAACTTGAGGAAGATGTTGGCTGCAAAGTTCTTCAGTTCATCCAACAATGAAGATCAGGAAGCTCCTTGGTCACAAAATCCTTGGTGTAAAAACGCAGTAGCTTCTACGAAGAATATGATGAACTAGAGCAATTTCTGCTTCCGGTCATAATATGCATGGATTATTCTTTTGCAGCACATTGCATCATTGTGATGGCTCTTAAAATAATCCTTATATATGTCTAGGATTATGAGAAAAGAAACCCTACACAAATACTCATGGATATACGTGTAATCAGATCTGGAATTTCTGATTTCATAATTCCCGACAGATACAGCTTGTGTCGAGCTTTAGCAGTAATTCTCAATAAAAAGGATTCTGTCGAGACTTCTATCGAGCTTTAATGAGCAACACATTCTTCACTTGTTTCTTGGTCAGATTTGCATGACTTCAATACTAAACTTGAACACTTGTTTCTAGAAGTACTAAACCTATCAAAGATCTACCCAATTACAAGTAAAGTACATTTTGTCAAAGGATTAGCCAATTACATCAAATATGTCCCTAAAATGCCAGTATGAACATGATGTCCAACTTTCCATACTTTGATACATCTGTGCCCATGACCTTTTTGACATCATATTCATTTGTCACATCACAATGGATGTAAGAGATGAATTCAGAGCCAATGTAAGAGATGAATTCAGAGCCAATGTCTTTGTAAACTGAGAGGCCAAGCTAGTCTTGGACATTTGCTATAAGGACCTTAGCACCTTGTCGAACAAAAAGCCTTGTAGTGGTCTCACCTATGCCACTGGCACCCTTGGTTATTAACGCTACCTTACCTTCTTATCCTCAAAGACAAAGAAATAAGGAAACTAAAATCTATTAGTTTAAACTCTTGGCCTATTTAATATAACATAAGTGATAGAAAGAATGTGAATTAGAGAATACAGACTTTATAAAATGTTGTTATATTAGTACCTTCTGGTGATGGGAGTTGCTGAAGAATTAGCATTAATATTTTCCTTAAAATTGATGGAAAATCTCTGCCAAATTGAAGATGTGAGTTACGTTTGTGAATGTCCCCTTTATTGTTCGTAGATACATTATAAAGGAAAGGGTCAAGTGTACACAGCTTGAATAAATTATAAATGTTAGGGACATATTTTATGTAAATTAGCTAATCCTTTGACAAAACACACTTTACTTGTAATTGGGTAGATTTAGGATGGGTTTAGTACTTCAAGAAACAAGTGTTCAACTTAAGTATTGAAGCCATGCAAATCTGACCAAGAAACAAGTGAAGAAAAAGTTGTTCATTAAAGCTTGACTGAAGTCTTGACAGAATCCTTTCTATCGAGAATTAATGTTGAAGCTCGACAGATTCTCGACACAAGCTGTATCTGTTGAGAATTACGAAATCAGACTTTTCAGATCTGATTACACTCATATTCCTATGTATTTGTGCAAGGTTTCTTTTCTCACAACCCTAGACATATATAAGGATTATTTTAAAGGTCGTCGCTTATGAAATTGAGTGACCTAGTGCCTTATTCTCTCTGAAAGAAGTTACTGCGTTTTTACGCCAAAAGGTTTTGTAACCAAAGAGCTTCCTGATCTTCATTGTGCATGAAGTGAAGAACTTTGCAGCTAACATCTTCTTTAAGTTGGTGGAGTTAGTCACGTACTGGGATCCGTGATCATTGGTTAGTCACGTACTGGGATTCGTGCACTAAATGGAAAGAGTGTCGCTACAAGATCAAGTCCAATTGGGTATTAGAGTGAAGATTCAACTGTAGGTTTGTAATTTGAGATAGGCCAAGGGTAGCTAGTAAGATTCATTTTACTTATAATCGTTTGATAGGCCAAGGGTTTTTGCCTTGGTGGTTTTCCCCATTCATAAACAAATCACCGTGTCAAATTTAATTTCCATTACATTTAGTTTAGTTGGTGATTTGTTTGTGCTACCAAGCCATTGCATGTCATTTAATCTAATTAATTAATTTGTAAGGGGTCAATACATTTTTTCCCTGTCAAGTGTTATCAGAGTAGGCACACTCTGATTAGGCTTTAATCATTACTGTGTGATCCATTGACCTTTGTTGTCATGGATAAAGGACAATCTCTAATTATTCCACCTTTATTTGATGGCACTAACTATGTATACTGGAAAGTACGTATGAGAGCTTTTTTGCAGTCTTTAGATGAGAAAGTGTGGCAAGCTGTGGAGATTGGCTGGACTAAGCCAAAGGAAGCGCCAGCTGGTTGGGATGATGTAAAGATCAAAACGGCAAACTTCAATAGTAGAGAATTGAATGCCATTTTCAGTGCGGTCACGAATGAGGAGTTTAAGAAAATATCCTCGATTGAAACTGCAAAGGAAGCATGGATCATTCTCTAGACGACCTATGAAGGAACTAAGGCCGTTAAATATTCCAAGCTTCAAAGGCTTACTACAAGCTTTGAGGAGATTAAGATGGAGGAGGATGAGTCATTCGATGAGTTCTATGCTAAACTCAAGGACATAGTCAACTCGGCCTTTAATCTTGGGGAAACTATTCCTGAACCCAAGGTCATAAGAAAGGTGCTAAGGTCTTTGCCTGAAAGATTACATGCCAAGATCACTGTTATTGAAGAATCAAAGGATATTGACTCTATTCCTTTGATAGAGTTGATTGGAAACTTGCAAACCTGTGAACTAGGGTTGACAAGACTCAAGAAAGCAAGCAAAGGAAAGAATGTGGCACTAAAGGCCAAAAGTAATGAGAAGGATGAATCCTCAGAAGATGAGGATTTAAAGATGAAATCCTACATCACTAGGAAATTCAAGAAGTTCATCAAGAATGCCAATGTGAAAGGATTAGATAAGGACCGATGGCAAGGAAATACGTCTCAGTCCAAGGGTCAGAACAAAGGGAAGAAAGACTCTAAAGATGGTGGTCAATACACCGTTCCCTTTGGTCCTAAGTGTTTTGGCTGTCATGATTTTGGGCATATGAAACAAGAATGGCCAATATATCTCAAGGCTATTGGAAAAAATGAGGCACTTATTGCAACCTTGAGTGATATTGAAGCTGAAACTGATTCCAATGACAGTGATGATGAGGGAATTCTAAATGTCTTCACTGCTACAGTCGATCCTCCTGAAGGGATTATGGAAGTTGCTGAAGAAGAAGAAGACTTGTTGGAGTCAAAATTTGAAAAGATGGATGAGCAGGATAACATCCATATAGCCTATGCAAAATTATACAAGGTTTTGGAAAAGCATGAGAAACTGTATAGGTTGGCCACCAAGAAGCTAAGCGATGTGGAACTTGATCGAGAAGAGCTCTCCACAAAGTTTGATGAAGAAATCAAACCATTAGAGTTTTGTGGTTCGAGAACAACTTCCTTGTTGAAAGGACAAAGAAGCTTAAAGCAGAGCTGTTCCAAGTCAGAGCTCAACTAGAGAGGACTTCTAGTGTAAAATTAGATGAGATGCTAAGCTTTCAGAAATCTGTTTTTGACAAGATTGGATTGGGGTATGAATTCTCTATATCTCCTAATATTGCCTCTTCTAGTAAAACTGTGTTTGTCTCACCTGATATTTCTGAGAATGTTGACACTAAAACTGAAATAGCTAGTGAGAACATAGACAACGGCAAATATATTATAGGAGCACCACCTAAGGTTGAAAAGAAAAAGATTAGGAACCCTAGGACTAAGACAGACAATAATAAAAAGTCTCAGCAAAAGAAGCCGCATTTCTGTCATCACTGCGGAGTTTCAAGGCACACTCGTCCAAATTGGTATAAGTGGTTAGCCACTCAAGAAAGCAATAGTATGCTCTCGTCTGGAAACCAGAATCAGTTTCCATCCTCTCTTACTCCATTGGCAGATCTTCTTAAGGCCATTATGTTCCTTTCGAACCTTAATGTTTTCAATTCTTCCCCCTCACCTCAGGATCAAAGGTTCACAAAAAGGGGAAGGTCCTCTCTGATAGCAATTAAGACCAAAACCCTAACTGAGTATGGTAAAAATTTTGACTTTTTGATTTGACCGTCTAATTGAGTTGAATTTTAAACCATCTTGTAGATCATATTTTTCCCTTTGAAATGATAATTCACGAGCCAAAATCAGATTTAAAACAGATGAGATATTGACAAAATACCTAAACCCTAATTAAACAGGTTGTTTTTGGACCAACTTCGCGCAAAAAACTATACCGAATGGGTGAGAATTGGAGTGATTCGGCTGAAATAGCTTGAAGTATGAGGTTTCAACCACCTCTCATAAAAAGGGCTCGATGATATCTACCACGGATTGAAAGGAATTAATTTTTTAAGGAAAAACGTCTCAGAATTTCCTACAGTGCATCACCTCCCTTCCGGACATGATATCTTGATGACCGTAACTTCAAATCTTTCAAAGTCAGAACCAATGGAAACTAGACATCCATAGCTTTCTAGGGATATAAAGTTTGAAGAAAACGGAGCTCAAAAAGGCTTCCAAACAGCTACATGAAGATCAGACTAGAACCGAGAAAAAGACAAAATAGCTTGATGAGGTAACAAAAATGGTAGGCTATGTGATGATGTTTTGGTACACCATCACATAGCCTTCCATTTTTTGGCTATCTATATAAATACTCCCCTTAAAAAAAACAAGAAGTTTTTGGGAGAAAAAATAGTGGAAAAATCTGGGATAGGGTTTTCGAAAACGCCAGGACCTATACCAGCACTTTTAAAAGTGCTGGTGTAAATTAGGCAAACCTATTGCCACACTCATTGCATAGCTCTACAAAGTGCCAGGGAAAAAGGTGCCGGGATAGGCCTTTTTGGCCTATACTAGCATCTTTTTGAGCTATCCCAGCGGTTTAAAAAGACTGGGATAGCCCCCTTTTTTTTTGTAGTGGAACCCCCTTCTTTTTTATTCTTGCTTATATACTATTACCCATTTATTTTAATGCTTTTCCCCCCATCCCCTTTACTGTAAGGAAAATTATTAGGTATTCCTTGAGTACCATAAATGTGTACTCTCTCCTCCCACATGAATGGTGGATCCTACCATGAATTTAATTAGTGGGACCCACCATTCATGTGAGAGGAGGGAGTATGCATTTATGGTACTTCAGGAGTACACAATAATTTTCCTTACTGTAATGTCATCTCATTTATGTTAATTCTTCCCTCCATTCCCTTTACTTTATTGTCGTCCCATTTAATTTTTGCTAATCCCCACTCCCCTTTTATTTATGGCACTTTTTACTTATCTTGCTCTCTATATATATTACTATCTACTTACCTAAGAAAAATCTTTTCTATCCTTCCCTTTTAAATGGGTTTTAAATCTTAAGTAAAACACAATATGGGTATGTCATCTTAAGGATGGTTGATGGCTTAGAACTCTTGTATCTTTTTTATGAAGGACCCATAAGGCTTGAAAGAGATTAAAACTTATTTAAGGGATCTCTAAAATAAATAAATAAAAACCTCTATTGAATCTTTACTATTATTATCATTTAAATTCAAGTTCTTTACTTTTGTTGTCATTCAAATTTCAGCACTTTACTTTTCCTTGTCATTTATTTCCCTTGCAATTTTATTTACTTGCTTTAACTTTCTTGCATTTATTTACTTGTCTTTGAATTCATAACACTCATATACTATTGTTGTTCTTTACTTTTCTTATTAACAATGCTGCCATAAATTGATTTCTTGGGTAGACAAATTCCCTTAGTGTGTTTTTCCAAGGAAATGGTTTTCAAAAAGAGTTTTATTCCCTTTTTCAAAAGTTGTTTTCAAAAAAATAAACCCTTTTCTTTAAAAATCCCCCTTTAAACCCTAAAAATGTGTGTTCTTTCAAAAAAATCCTTTCTTTTTCTTTCAAAATGTTCTTTCTTAAAAAATATATCTTTCTCTCTTTAAAAAATAAAATCCAAAAAATGAAGTATTTTTCTAAAAAAATCTTTCCAAAAAAAAAAAAAATTTCTTTTACCACGTTGGAATTTCATTCAAAAAATGATAAAAGAAATATTTTGAATGAGCAAAGTTTCTAAAAAGAATATTTCTTTTCTTAAAAATCATGGGATTTTTGGAACCCAAAATAAATAAATATATATATATATATATATATATAACCCATGAACCTTTTCTTTCAAAATCCTTTTTCTTACCAAAAATAATTTTAATATAAATATTTTACGAAAATCATGGGATTATTTTTTGGTTCAAATCTTCTCAAAATAAAAACCCATGAAATTTTTTAAAAAAAAAAAAAAAAGCTTTTCTTCCTTTTAAGGATTTATCTACTTTTTTTTTTTTTTTATAAAAATAAATGTTTTTTCAAAATAAAGCTCATTTCTTCAAATAGTTTTCTCAAATAAAATCATGGGACTTTTAAAAAAAAAACCAAACCAAACCAAACCAAACCTCTTTTGCTAATCTTTTCCTTAAAACTTTTTCTTACCTCTTAAAACTAATGTTTTTGCTAAAATGATTTTTTTTTTAAACTACAAATCCCCCCCCCCCCCCCCCAAAAAAAAAATTTCAGGTTCCTCTAAATAATTATGTATAACCTTTTCAAAAAATCTTCTTTTTTTTTTTCAAAAAAATTGAAAACTTATTTCTCATTACAAACTTGGCTTGTTCAAAAGAATTGATGTAGCCTAAGTTTTTAGAAGCCGAATCTATAACACATAATTACTACAACTTTTCCACGAAACTTAAGTTCTACAAGAACATTAGGCTAGTAGGCAAAATAATAGAGAAAACCACTCTAGCAAACTTTTATTAACAGACACATAACATTAAACCACCACCCTATAAAGAGTTTATATATATAGGAATAGAAGTTATCCTACTCTCTTTAGGAAAAGATTTAATAAACCTACTTCTACTTGATAGAGGAAAAAAAATTTTAAATAGGAAAAGAAAACAATTAAAATCTCAATTCAACTAGGAAAAGGATTTGATTCAACATGATAGAGTAAATAAATCCTAATTCAAATAGAAAAAGGAAAACAATAAAAAACTCTTTGTTCTTCATAACGTGATTTGCATCAAGAATTCTTTTCTTTCAAAAATGGTGATAGTGGTTTTCCCTAAAAAAAAAAAAATCTTCTTCTTCACCAAAAAAAAAAAAAAAAAATGAAACTCTTCTTAAAAAAAAAAGTGTCTTTTCAAAAACTTTCCTTTCAAAAATAAAGTTAATATTTGCCCATGTGTTGTTATTTTAAACTTTTCCTTCGAACTACACCTTTAGGAATTTGTGCCTATGGTTCAATTCCATTGAGACCATAGCATAGGCACCAATCAAGTTTACATATTCTCTTCTTTCTTTGTTGGCACTAATATATTTCCGTTGTCATATTTTTTTGCATGGTAAAAATGAGAAAAATTGTGGATAACAACAAGGTGCTACCCCGCCAACTATCTCTCTTTTTATTTCCATGTAATAATTTATTAGTGTAATAGTTAGTATTCACATGCTAATTATCTAATAAATAAATATTTACATGCTATTGTATCTATTATTTCTAGCTATGTGGTAAATATTCTCTCACATGCTATTTATGTATATATCTCACATATCTTGATTGTAAATATTCTTTGACATAAATACTCACATGGAATATTATAAGTAAATAAATACTCATATATATATATATATATTTTTTTTTTTTTTGAGAGCGAGTTTCAACTTATGGCGCCCGCTCCTGATGAGCGCTCTTTATCATCAGACCAAGACACCAGTCAGTTTTTGGTGTAGGTGGGGATTGAACCCCAAATCTCTTATACAACCATCAGAGACTTTACCAGTTGAGCTAATTGGAACCCACAATAAATAAATACTCATATGAATAAATCCGCTGTAGCACATTGGCAATTCTTATGAATAAATACTCATATGAATGTGTGTGTGTGTGTGTGTGTGAATATATATATATATATATATATATATGTTGGTTGCGTAAAATCTTTTTCCAAAAATCAAAATGCCAAGTATCTTATTGCTTCACTAAAAAGATAATATTTGGATTAAATTAAAATAGGGTATTATCCTTTGGATAGGTGTTGTGGGGTGCTTAACACCTTCCCCACACGTAACCAAGTTATCGAGTCCAAGATTTTTGGTTTACCTTAATTAATAAATCCTTAAAATTGATTTAGTTAATTAGGTAATTTAAAATGAATTAGATCCATAGGTAATCAATCACACTTAATACAAAACCAATGGTTGGTGGCGACTCCTAAAATAAAAATAAGAAAAATGAATCCACACACACACACACATCATCCTAGAAACACAAGCACAGAAAGAGTCCCATCGCCAAGGACCCAATGTGTGATCAAACCCATGAAAAATCTGATTCATTCGATTTATATTTCAGGGCGGCCAGGGGGGGGGGGCACATTTATTACAAAAATAATATCATAAATAAAATTTTAATTATATTTAAAATTTGATATATCAAATTATAAAATTTGTAATATCTTTAAGGATCTAGTTAATGGATGCTCTCATTATATTTGTTAATGGACTATTTTAGGAATGTTTTAATATCACTTTTATTAGAAATATAAAAAAGTTGTAAAAAAAATCAGTTACATTTTAATTTTTCTCTAAAATGTTTCTAAAATTGTTCATAAACCAAAGCCTTTATGGCATCTACTATCTTTAATATTAATCTTTTATATGTGATAGATACAACAAAGATGAGGGGAGTATAGAATCCTTTTTATAAAAGGAGAATAGTCTGTGGCAATGCCACTAAATTATTTTAACATCACTTTAAAGATAACACAAAAACAAACAAACAAGAAATGGAGGTGATAGTTGCAGCATGCAACACATATATTGATACACATCAAGAAGAAAGGCTTTTTAGTGCATTTGAGAAAGCTGGATTGGTAAGACTATAACCCCCATCGACAACCAAGTTCATCCCACTCACATACTTAGACTCATCACTCCCTAAATAAAGCGCTGCCTCAGCAATATCTTCAGGCTCCAATACCACTCCCTTCAAGTTTGCAATCAATGAAACCATATCCACCATCTTATTCATCTCCATCGTCGGCATAGATTCCATTAGCATACAAGTCGGAGTTGCAAAAGGAGACACACAATTAACTCTTATTCCATACTGTCCCAACTCTACGCTCAATTAATGCAAAAGGAGACACAATTAATGCTCAAGTTCTGAAGAAAGGAAGCAATGCTTGAGGTGAAGAGAATGCTTCCTTTCTTAGCTGGAATCATAACCCTAGCAGCATGCTTGGCACCCAAGAAAGCACCGAAAATGTTAATGTCTAAAACCTTTTTGAAATCTTCATTTTTTAGTTCTAAAATTTGTGCTTTCCCATTGCCTGAAATGCCAGCATTGTTGAACATGATGTCTAGCTTTCCATACTTGGATACAACCATGTCTATGGCCTTTTCAACATCAGATTCATTTGTTACATCACAATGGATGTAAAAGATGGATTCAGAGCCAATGTCTTTGCAGACAGAGTGACCTAGCTCGTCTTGGACATCTACTATAAGGACCTTAGCACCATGTCGAACAAAAAGCCTTGCAGTGGCCTCACCTATGCCACTGGCACCACCGGTTATTAACGCTACCTTACCTTCTAATCTTCATGGACCAAAAAAAAATCTAAAATTTATTAGTCAAAACTATTAGCTAGTTTTTAATATAACATAAATGATAGAAACAATGTGAATTAGAGAATACAGAGTTTATAAAATGTTGTTCTAATAATACCTTTTGGTGATGGGAGTTGCTAAAGAATTAGCATTCATCCTTTCCTTAAAATTGACGGTAGGCTGGGTTTGGTGATGGAGAGGTGGCGGGGGTAGTGATACAATATATAAGTTACTTTCAACTAATTTTAGCATCTAAAGTTTTATGCCATCATATAAGCCAGCAGAAACAGCTAATATCTTATTCAGATTAATTTAAGATCATTCTAAAGTGTATAAATCAATTTTCTATTGTTTGACTAAATTAATTATAAGATAAATACTATGTTCACAACATTTTCACAAAAAATTGTTAAGTGTTTTTTTGTTATTGACCAATATTAGTGGGCAAAAAGTAATTCTAGTGGTGGATTCAAGTCAAAACCAACAATAATTTATCAATTAAGATTTGTTATGAAAATATTGTAGAAGTAGAACTTCTCAAATAATAAAGGTCTAAACATAGGCATATGAAAAGAAATTTCCTGGCTTTAAATAAAACTTTGCATCTAATGAGTCAAAAATCTTATAGATAATCAAATTGACTATTTGACAGACATGATTTAAGAAAAATGATAACAAAAGCTATCTACATGTTTAAGATGACGTTTATCCAGAAAGACATGTTGAAGATGACAAGCTTAATCCTAATAAAGGCACAAGACCATCCTTAGTTTGCAGTATTTTACTTGTACCACAAATTTATTAACAAAGTATTTTACTTGTACAACAAATTTGTTAACCATTTATTATGTATGGTTAGTTTAGTATTTAGTATCCTATAAATATCTCATATTGAGTTCATTATAAAATTGTAAACAGTATAATAAAGATGTAACTATTAAGGACTTTCTTATGCGAACGTAGGCCGAACCACATAATCCATGCCTTCCCTCTATAAACAATCTTATGATCTTCTTAAGATGATCAAGATCAAGTGATTACAAACTTTCATACATATATCTATTTTCAGGCCATATTACAAGAGAAACAAAGATAGTCTCCACAAGTGGAGAACAGATGGTTGAAGTATGAATTACTAAACGGAGGTCATCAAGTTTATTTTGATTAATAGTCTTATTAATGTACATAACATTGCATCACAATCTTTTTTCTCAATCTCTTTTTAACTTATTTTCATATTGAGGTGAAAATCATCTTTCACTTGTCAATTTGTCATCATTTTATTAAGTTCTAAAGGGTAGGTACAAATGTATATGCAAAAATGTAAACCTTATAGCTAAAATGCATACGTGCCAATATTGTGCCATGCATACACACAATGACACAAAATTGAATTAATATTAAAATTACTTTCAATTTTATTAAAAAAATAATATATTAGATGAATTTTTAATTATATTTAAAAATTGATATATCAAATTATAATATTTGTAATATCTTTAAAGATTTAGTTAATAGATGTTCTTATAATATTTGTTAATGGATCTGTGCGCGCCTAAAAATGAAGCCTCTTGGGCTGGGCCTCACTCGGACTCACAACTTACTTGTATGATGGGTTTGGATTTCCTACACTGGGTCGTTCTTGGCACTGAGACTCAATGAGATCACTTTTCTCTTCTCAAGGGTCTGGATCACCTTGTTCTCACTCTGCTCCCTATATATCTCCCCCTCTTTTACAGTAAATTTTCCAACCCCAATCTTCCCCAAACTTCTCGTATTTATAGTTTAAAGTTAGTGGAGAGGTCATGATCACTTACTAGTTAGTGCAACAAGCGGTCCAATATTATCAACCATAAGTGGGTGGTTAGGTGGGAGTGGGAAGCGGTGAGAATGGCTTTGGAACTTGGTTCCCACTTCCGCAACTATTCTCGGCAGCGGCACCTCCTAAGGCACGGCCGAGTATGTAAAGGACGGGGTGTTTCGAACGTTGCTTCTTCATCATTGCTCAGGATAGTATTGCCAAGAAATGATGAAGTGGCAAAGTTTGGGCCCGCAGCACGTGTGGCTTTGGGATGGGCCACTAGGTAGAAAGAGATTGGCTTTATAGGCCATACATCCAGGCCAGGGTCCCAAGCCCAAATAGGCCCTGGTGCGGGGGCCGTACAATAGCCCCCCTTGATTCACTCCCCATTCTCGGGGATGAATCAAGGATCACAAGGGGCGAAAATCCACCCGGGAAGTCGAAAAGTCAGTACCCGGCCGTTGATGAGTGTATTAATGCACGCCTCAAAAGACGCGTTTAAACTTGATTGATGGCTTATCCGTCATCATTATCTGACGGTTCGTGAACCGAGGCATTACACGCATGGTAGTTGAGGCGGCGATTCGCGTGGTTTCCCTCCAGCAGATCATTTAATGCTACTTACCCCGTTCCCTGTCCCTATAAATAATCGTTTCTGTCTCTTTTCCTCACTTTTGCGTTCTTTATCCTTCAATCTCTTACTCTGCCGAGCATCCTACTTTCGTGGCTCATCTCCTAGCCCAGAACACACCTCCTCCTTAGAGCCCACAATAAGTTCTTTTTCTTCTTCTTGCTATTTGCTCCATTTCATTCCATTCTTCAGTGTTCTTAGTATTCCTTTTCTTTTAAGAATTCTCGCTTGTGCAATGGGTTACTCCCACCTCCTTTCTTCTGCGGACACCTAGGCTAGTTTTAGGGCTGACTATAACATTCCTAGGGATGTCGACATTGCCTACTGTTACATGGGCGATATTGACATCCAAAGGTGCCGTGGTACAAATACAGTTTTCTTTCCTTTGATGGCTATTCTAGAGGGTGGGCTTCGATTCCCGGTCGACCCTTTGATCTTAAGTACCCTTAGATTTTATGGCCTTTGTCCTGACCAACTCCCTCCCAACTTTTACCGGGTAGTGAGTTGCGTAAGTAGGTTAAACCAGTTGTTCGAGTTGCAACTGAATCATCATGACGTTAATTTTATGTATAATTTGTGTGGAAACATTGATTCGGATTACTATCTAAAAACTAGGGATGTAAGGGTACGGCTTATTTCATGCCTGCCAGATTCAAATAGAAACTCGGCCGGAGATTTTGTACGGGTGAGCGGCAATTGGTTTGTCGAAGAGCTCCCCTGCACATTTTCACCACGCGATGTTGGTCGGTACCACTCGCCATTCATTCAATTTCTTTTGATTATGATCTGAGTAAGTAATTGCTAACCTTTATTTCTCCCGTGCAGAGAGCAAAAGGTTCAAGCCGAATATCAGAGTAGTGCATGTTCGGGACTTGAATTTTATGCTCAGGTCAGAGATTTTTGTTCACTCGAACGGACAACTCCGAGCGTCTCATCTTATCCTCGGTGTCGACCCCGTTTACTCAACTTGGCAAGCATTTAGCCAAGCCTTGTTAGTTGACAGCCCTCTCCTCTCATATATAGACGTCCGGCACGAGAACTTCCTCCCACCAAAGTTCACCATAGGCGAGGCATGTGATCTCGGCCCCCGGTTCATTTGTTCGAACGAGCGCCAGCCCATACGTGACTACTCAGCCGAGCGTGTATCGCGAGAGTGCCGAAAGTGTGCTCACGAGTAAGTTTAGCCAAAAGCTCCCGCCTAGCCTGAGAACCCTATAGAGTTCGGGGCTCCTGTTCAAGAGGCAGAAGGTGAAACACAGAATCAATCAGCTCTTCTGAAATAGAATCTGACCAAGGCAACGCCATGGTGACCAGGAGGAAAATGAAGATCAACCGCTTTGTCCCGAGTGCCCAGCCAATCGCGCAGCAACAACGAACCCCTGGCCAAGATGCTTCGCCTCCTGCTGCCCCAGCAACCCGTGTTCGAAAAAGACCGCGCATGGCTGATCAGACGTAGACGAGCTCGGGCAATGCGCCTCTCCAGCCATCGGCGGGTATCGTTATCCGGGAGCCGGTAGCACAAACCGGGGTAAACCTAGCGTCTACCTCTCGGGCTTTGGCGGAATGGCAATCCTCCTTCCAACTCGACGGTAAGCCTCTTCCTGCGACGGCCAGTGCACGAATATGGGAAAAATGTTATGGGGGTCGTGTTGCCCAGAGTCTGGTGTGTGGCCTTCTTTTACCCGAGGATGTGCACGCTTTTGCAGAAGGGACGGACGAGTCTTTGGGGAGGCGATTGCAGTGGCATACCATAGTGGTAACTGTTCCATTTTACTTTATCATCCTCGATTTTCTATTTGTTCATGTATGTGTACTTTCCATTTTTCCTTACAAACGTCATTATTGTGTAGCTAGGCCGCGCAACTATCACATATTGTGGACGGAAGGATGAAGGACCTTGCTGAAGATGTTGAGCGGGAGAAGGCTTTGAAGGATGTTGCTGAGGCCACGGTGAAGGAGAAGTTGAAAATTGCTGAGGAGGCAGAGGAAAAAATTGCTTCAGCTAAGAAGGCCCAGGCTCTAGTCGAAGGTAAGTTTGAGGAGCTTGAAGTGCAATTGGGCGGCACCGAGCTTAAACTGGTGGAGGCCCAGAGTCTAAATATTATGTTAGAAGAAAAACTGGCCGACTCGAAGGCGGCATTGGAAGCTTGCGAAAGTAAGTGGTACGACGAGGGGTTTGTAGATGCCGAGAATTCGGCGGAGCCAGTCATTCACCAGGCTCACAAGCTCGGATTTGAGGAGGGTTGGTTTGCCGCCCTTCAAACCATGGGGATCCTCGAAGATTCTCCCCTGAACGATTGCGGCAAAATCCCTTTCTTGAACCCCCCACAAGCTGTCCAGCATGCACCCCTTGTTATCGACGAAGAAGAGACCTCTAGCATGAGGGAACTGGTGAATGCAATTGATTCTCACGCGGGGCCGACCGACATGAAGGCGACTAGCCACCCTCATGCTGGGGATCAAATCGGGGGGAATATCCAGTTGCCAACTTCTTTCGCGGAACAGCAGCCTTCAGAGGATGCATCCTTCATTCACGCCGCGGATCTCTGAAGTCAAACGCCGAACCTGATTTTTCATGCTTTGTTTTTCTCTCTTTTTTAAGAAATTAAATGAACTGGATTGCCTATGTCACCGGGCTGTGGTGACGGAACAATTTACTTACTTTATGTTGTATTTTCTATCTTTCGAGTTGCCGGGTTTTGGCAACTAAACATCAGTTTAAGTTTTATATGCCTTACTGGGAATGCGTGCTTTAGCCGAGGATAGGTCTCTGTCCTTGGAGAATATAGGCTAAGGCTTCCTTCCGCTAGGTGAAGAGTATCAATTCGGAGACGGTTTTCTGTCCTTAGACGACTTTTAGGATTTATGCATGCTCAGAATCGGGTTAAGAACCGAGAGGCAGGTTCCTGCTTTTGGATAATTTAGGTTTCCACCTGCTCGGTGATAGAGATCAAACCGAGGGTCAAGTTTCTGTCCTTAGACTAAATCGTTAAGGTTTCCACCTGCTCGGTGATCGATATCGAACCGAGGGTCGGGTTTTTGTCCTTAGACTAAATCGATAAGGTTTCCACCTGCTCGGTGATAGGGATCGAACCGAGGGTCGGGTTTCTATCCTTAGCCTAAATCGTTAAGGTTTCCACCTGCTCGGTGATAGGGATCGAATCGAGGGTCAGGTTTCTGTCCTTAGACTAAATTGTGAAGGTTTCCACCTGCTCGGTGATCGAGATCAAACCGACGGTCAGGTTTCTGTCCTTAGAATAAATTGTGAAGGTTTCCACCTGCTCAGTGACCGGGATCGAACCGACAGTTAGGTTTCTGTCCTTAGAATAAATCGTTAAGGTCTCCACCTGCTCGATGATCGGGATCCAACCGACGGTCAGGTTTCTGTCCTTAAAATAAATTGTTAATGTTTCCACCTGCTCGGTGATAGGGATCGAACCGAGGGTCAGGGGTAGAACGATGTGAATCTGCATAAGCAAACATCATTACTATTATTAACAAAACATATACAAGAAATCGCACTTAACTTTATGCTCGGGGTATTGCTTATCAGTGATAGTACTTCTTCAAATTATGGACATTCCACGGTCGGTGCAACTATCTCTCGTCTAGGTCTTCCAAGAAGTAAGCCCCGGTGCCGGCCATCGCAGTGACCCTGTAGGGCCCCTCCCACGTCTGCGCCAATTTCCCGGCACTAGTATCCCGCATGTTGCTCACAGCTCTTCTGAGAACCAAATCTCTGGCAATAAACTCCCTTGTTCTTACGTCTCGGTTGTATATCTGGGCGAGCTTCTGCTGATATTCCGCAAGCCGTATAGTCACCATTTCACGGCATTCGTCCACCTTGTCCAAGCATCCTACCATCATCTCGTCGTTTTGGGCGAGATCGAATCCCACTACTCGCGCACTGCACAGACTCACCTCGGTAGGTATCACGGCTTCCGCTCCGTATGTGAGAGAGAACGGGGTCTCCCCGGTGGACCTTCTAGGAGTTGTGCGGTATGCCCACAAGACTTTGGGCAGCTTCTCGGCCCAGTTTCCCTTCGTACCCTCCAGCCTTTTATTCAGCCCATTCACAATTACTTTATTTACGGCCTCGGCTTGACCATTGCTCTGGGGATACGCTGGAGTTGAGTACCTATTTTTGATACCGAGACCACCACAGAAATCTCGGAATGCCCGGCTATCAAATTGTAGCCCATTGTCTGATATAAGTGAGTTCGGCACCCCAAACCTTGTGATTATATTCTTCCACACGAATTTCTTTACATCCACATCTCGTATATTGGCCAAAGCTTCCGCCTCCGCCCATTTGGTAAAATAGTCAACAGCCACCAGAACGAACTTTTGACCTCCCGTCGCCCGAGGGAATGGGCCGATGATGTCTAGCCCCCACTGTGCAAAAGGCCAAGGACTGCTGATCGGGTTCAGATGGCCCACGGGCTGATGGATTAGAGGGGCATGCTTCTGACATTGTTCGCACTTAAGCACATACTCGGTGGCGTCCTTCTACATTTTAGGCCACCAAAACCCTTGAGCCATTGCCCTGTGCGCTAATGAACGTCCCTCTACATGGCTGCTGCACACTCCATCGTGAAGCTCGGCCAAAAGCTCGCCCACCTTCTCTGGGTGTAAGCACAAAAGGTATGGCCCTCCGTAGGACTTTCGATACAAAGTCCAGTTTTTTGATAGCCAATACCGAGGGGCCATTCTACGGATCCTGCTGCCCTCATTTTCGTTACTTGGCAGTCGGTCCTCTACTAGGAAGTCGATGATGGGGTCCATCCAGCACAGCGCAAGGGTTGTGACGGCTGTGACGTCGATCCCTACAGTTCCTGAATCACTCAGCACCCTGACGCTCGGCTCTGAAACAAGCTCGACTTTAATTAGTCGCGATATCTCTTCGGCTACTAACGATGCCAGCGTGGCGAGGGAGTCAGCGTATCTATTCTGGGTTCGAGCCACCTGGAAAACCTTCACCGTGCCGAAGCCAGCCATAACTTGCTTCGCCTGTTCCAGGTACGCTCTCATCCGAAGATCTCGGGCTTCAAAACTGCCCTGCACCTGATTAACCACTAGACGCGAATCTGAATACACCTCAACTTCCCGAGCTCCTAAACTCGAAGTTGTCCTCAGTCCAGCCAGAAAAGCCTCGTATTCTGCCTCATTGTTGGATGCTTTGAAACTCAACCTAAACGAGTGCTCTAACCGTATTCCTTCTAGGGTGATTATAACAACCCTTGCACTGGCCCCCGTGGAGCTCAACGCACCATCAACGAATACCTTCCACGGGCGAACCTCTAGACGGCAAACCATCTCCCATTTCCTTTTAGGTGAAAATTCGGCGATGAAATCTGCAAGGACCTGGCCCTTCACTGAGCTTCGGGGTCTGTACCGTATATCGAAAGAACCAAGTCGAGTTCCCCATTTTGCTATTCAGCCCGTGAAGTCTGACCTCTTTAATAGTGACTGCAAGGGATACTCGGTCAGGACGTACACTGTATGAGCCTGAAAGTAGTGCGGCAGCTTCCTGGTGGCGTGTATTAGGGCTAACACAAGCTTCTCCAAGGGTAAGTATCTCGTCTCGGCATCAACTAGAGTCTTGCTGATGTAGTACACGAGTTGTTGGATTCCTTTGTCCCTCAGTAGCACAGCACTCACGGCGTGCTCAGATACTGCCAAATACATGAATAACTCCTTACCCGGTTCTGGTGCCGTAAGCATGGGCGCCCACGCTAAATAATTCTTCAGATCCATAAAGGCTTTGTCGCATTCTTCGCTCCACCGAAATCCAGTCCATTTCTTCAGCAGTTGGTAGAATGGTCGGCAGCGATTCACAAATTTGGAGATGAACCGATTAAGGGCGGCTAGCATCCCGGTTAATACTTGTACTTCCTTCGGGTTGCTCGGTGGCTTCAGTCTTTTCACCGCTTTAATTTGGTCGGGGTTGACCTCAATTCCCCGCCTAGTGATCAGGTACCCCAGGAATTTTTCAGCCCCCAAGCCAAATGCGCACTTCTCCGCATTAAGGTGCAACTTGTACTGTTGGAGAACCTTGAAAACTACCTAAAGGTCCTCCATGTGCAGTGCTTCCTGTTTGCTCTTCACCACCATGTCGTCGATGTACACTTCGACTATACGCCCTATCTTGTCTCGAAACATTCTAATCATCATTCGTTGGTACGTGGCCCTAGCGTTCTTTAGTCCGAAGGGCATCATCGTGTAATGATAATTGGCCTTCGGGGAGATGAACGCCATTTTCTCTTGATCCTCGGGTGCCAGGGCGATTTGGTGATACCATTGGAAAGCATCCAGAAAGCTCATCCTCGGGTGCCCATACGTGGCGTCCACCAGCTGATCAATCTTTGGTACGGGAAAAGGGTCTTTCGGGCAGGCTCGGTTCAGATCTGTGAAATCCACGCACACCCTCCACTTGCCGTTCTTCTTCTTCACCACCACGGTGTTCGCCAACCAATCTGGGAAGAAGATTTTCCTAATCATCCCAGCATCCTTCAATCTTCAAACTTTCGCTTTCACCGCCTCGGCGTGCTCCTAGGCCGATCTCCTCGGCCTTTGCTTCTTAGGAGTGAACGAGGGGTCAACTCCAAGTCTATGGACGATGAACTCGAGATCTACCCTGGGCACCTCATATGGACTCCATGCAAACACATCTACATTCTGTATTAGGAGTAGCAACATTTCTACTTTTTCTTGGTCCTCCATGCTCTCCCCTATTTGGAAGTACTTGTCTACATCCGGCAATACCTTTACTTTGAGCATATTCTCGGTGCGCGCGGCCCCCTTCTCCTCTTGCGAGTTCTGTAATTGCTATAAAGGAGTCCCCGATGATGGACATTTAAGCTCGGCTTGCTTCTTTTGGTCGGTTTGCTCTTTCTTCCAATCGACCATGGTGACTAAACATTGCCTGGCCGCCCGCTGGCTTCCTTGTATCATAGTGATACCATAATCGGTGGGAAACTTTCAGTGTGCAGAGTGGACGGGACAGCCCCTATTGCATGGATCCATGGTCTTCCTAGTATTGCCGTGTATGGAGAGAACGAGGCGACTATTATGAACTTTACCACTACCTCTTTGCCCCCCATGTTCACGGGCAGAGAAATTTGCCCCTCGGGAACTACCACTTTCCCATCGAACCCGACCAAGGGTGTGCTGTACTTTGAAAGATCCTCGTTCCTCAACCCGAGCCCCCTGAAGAGGTCTGGGTACATAATCTCAGCTCCGCTTCCCTGGTCTATCATTATTCTCTTCACAACGAAGTCGCCTATCCTGGCCGTGACTATCAATGAGTCATTGTACGACTGAATTGTTATTTCCAAATCACTATCGTCGAAAGCGATCAGCTCTCGGGTGGGTCTTATCTTCTTTGTGAGAGGCGGCATGCCCGAACTTCCTTCCACTGATACTACTGTTAACACCTCTTTCCCCCTTGCCGCAGTGATGCCCCTCGAGGCGACGTGGATAACATTAATTACCCCAAGAGGGGGTGGAAGGGGATTCCCTCTCTGTGGGGCGCCCTACCCTGCTCCTCGATTCCTGGCATCCGTCACAAACTCCTTTAGGTGCCCAGCCTTAGCTAGCTGTCCGAGATGATCCCTTAATATTCGGCATTGCTTGGTGGTATGTCCCCTGTCTTTATGGTAGGTGCAGTATAGGTTCTAATTCCTCCTAGAGGGGTCGCCAGCCATCCGGTTTGGCCACTTGAAATATGGCTCTTGTTTAATCTTGTCCACAATTTTGTGCACGGGCTCCTTGAACGTCACGTTCACCTCTCCTACCGCTGCTTCTGGTTCTTGAATTCTCAAATTTCCCTATGCCCTCAGTTGAAAACCACTCTGCCGAGAACGGTCTGTCATCTGTGCCTTTCCTTTGCTTTGTATTCTGTCATCTTCCAGCCATTTATATTCTTCAATGCGCCTCATTAGCTGCCTCATATCCTCGGGAGGTTTCTTAGTTAACGATTCCCTCAGCCCTGATTCCTCGGGCAATTCCATTCTAAAAGTGCTTGCGGCAATCTTCTCATTCCCTCCGCCGATCTCGTTGTAGAGCTCTCAGTATCGGCTAGCATAATCAATAAGGGTTTCCCCTGCCCTCATCTTCATAGACAGCAGCGCGTCCACCGGCTGCGGCTCCCGGCTACATGTTACAAATCGGGTCCCGAACTCCTGTATCAGCTCTGCGAAACTGTGGATGGAGCCCTTGCGTAACCCGTTGAACCACCTCAAAGCTGTAGGACCAAGGCTAGAGGGAAAAACCTTGCACATCAGAGCGTCATTATGGGTATGTAGAGACATCATCTGGATATAGTGGCTGGCGTGCTTCACCGGGTCTGTTTTCCCACCATACGAATTGAAAGGTGGGCGTGTAAATCTGTCCGGCATTGGCGCCCGCTCATTGTTTGCTGAGAACGGGGACCGAGCTGCCCTGCGCAGTGCACAGCTCATCGCATCCATGGCCGCATTCTGGGGTCGTCTCTCCTCTGGAGAATCCGAGCCCCGATTTCCATACTCCTGCGAACAAGAGTGATTTCGTCGTCGGCGAGATTCCCTTGAATGTGAACAGTCTCGGCGCCGACGGGACTCTCTCGAATGTGAACGCTCCCGGTGGTGGTGGGATCCTGATTGATTCGATCCTATTCCGCGTCGTTCTTCCCCAGCGTTAGGCCTTCTCCCTCGGTTGTCTTAATCCATTCTGCGGCGCTCATTTCTTGCTTCCAACTCCAGGTTTTATACTAACCTGCGCAGCCGTTCAAGTTCCTCATCCCTCTCGTCAAACTGCCTGCGCCCCGAAGCATTGGACACTGTTCTCTGCATTTGGTATGACCCTTCTCCGAGGCCGGACCGTTCTTCCAATTGCTCATAAGCCTGATCTTCGCGTCTCTTCTGCCTCTGTTCCCGCTAGGTGGATCCCCAGGAAGATCCTGTCGAGCCACTCTCGGCCTTACTTCCAGACATCTTCTTGCGTACGAGTCTCGGTGGAACCACTGCTTAGTAGGAGTTTCCCACAAACAGTGCCAGTTGTGCACGCCCAAAAATGAAGCCTCTTGGGCTGGGCCTCACTCGGACTAACAACTTACTTGTATGATGGGTTCGGATTTCCTACACTGAGTCGTTCTTGGTACTGAGACTCAATGAGATCACTTTTCTCTTCTCAAGGGTCTGGATCACCTTGTTCTCACTCTGCTCCCTATCTATCTCCCCCTCTTTTACAGTAAATTTTCCAACCCCAATCTTCCCCAAACTTCTCATATTTATAGTTCAAAGTTAGTGGAGAGGTCATGATCACTTACCAGTTAGTGCAACAAGCGGTCCAGTATTATCGACCATAAGTGGGTGGTTAGGTGGGAGTGGGAAGCGGTGAGAATGGCTTTGGAACTTGGTTCCCACTTCCGCAACTATTCTCTGTAGCGGCACCTCCTGAGGCACGGCCGAGTATGTAAAGGACGGGGTGTTTCGAACATCGCTTCTTCATCATTGCTCGGGACAGTATTGCCGAGAAATGATGAAGTGGCAAAGTTTGGGCCCGCAGCACATGTGGCTTTGGGATGTGCCACTAGGTAGAAAGAGATTGACTTTATGGGCCATACATCCAGGCCAGGGTCCCAGGCCTAAATGGGCCCTAGTGCGAGGGTCGTACAAGATCATTTTATGAATGGTTTGATATCACTTTTATGAGAAATATAAAAAGTTATAAAAAAAATCAGTTACTTTTTTTCTTTTTCTATAAAAGTTTTTTAAAAGTGTCTCATAAATCAAAGCCCTTAAGGAATCTGCTAATTTTTCCCTATCTTTAATATTAGTCTTTTATTTTTGATAGATACAACAAAAATGGGGAGAATTTTGAATCTTTTTTTTTTTTTTTTGAGAATACTAAGTATTTTAACATACACACACACAAGGGACACAAGGAAAGATGGGAAAAGATTTTAAAGAAACTAATAGTGGTGTATATACAAAAGGGCCTAACTCTTGGATATACAGCACATACTTTAAATCTCTATAACGCTCACTCATTTTTCAATGTGAGATTAACCCACTATTTTTTCTTTTGAGAATACTAAGTATTTTAACACATACAAGGGAGAGAGGGGAGAAGGTTTTAAAGAAATTAACAGTGGTGTATATATAAAAGGGTCTAACTCTTAAATACACAACACAAACTTAAACCGAGAATTTTGAATCCTAATTCTTTTTATAAATGATAGTAGTCAATGTCAATGCCATTAAATTATGTTACTTGACTTTAACATCACTCTTAAGATAACATTAAAATAAACATACAAAATAGAGAAATGGAGGTGATAGTTGCAACTTGCAACACATACATTGATAAATATCAAGAAAAAAGGTTTTTTAGTGCATTTGAGAAAGCTGGATTGGTAAGACTATAACCTCCATCAACAACCAAATTCATCCCACTCACATACTTAGACTCATCACTGACCAAATACAGCGCTGCCTCAGCAATATCTTCAGGCTCCAATACCACTCCCTTCAAGTTTGCACATGATGAAACCACATCCTCTACCTTATTCTTCTCCATCTCCCCCATAGCTTTTCTTAGCATAGGAGTTGCAGCTGCAAAAGGAGACACACAATTAACTCTTATTCCATATTGTCCCAACTCCACGCTCAAGTTCTTAGCCATTCCCACCACAGCATGCTTTGATGCCGCATATGAATGTGGAATATCACCAGCCAGTACTGAAGCCACGCTTGAGGTGAAGAGAATAGTTCCTTTCTTTGCTGGAATCATAACCCTAGCAGCATGCTTGGCACCCAAGAAAGCACCGAAAACGTTGACGTCTAAAACCCTTTTGAAATCTTCGTTTTCTGATTCTAAAATTTGTGATACCATGTTGCCTGAAATGCCAGCATTATTGAACATGATGTCCAGCTTTCCATACTTGGATACAGCCATGTCCACAGCCTTTTCAACATCAGATTCATTTCTTACATCACAATGGATGTAAGAGATGGATTCAAAGCCAACGTCTTTGCAGACTGAGTGGCCAAGCTCATCTTGGACATCTGCTATGAGGACCTTAGCCCCATGTCGAACAAAAAGTCTTGCAGTGGTCTCACCGATGCCACTTGCACCACCGGTTATTAACGCTACCTTACCTGCTAATCTGCAAGGAGAAAGTGATAAGGAAACTAAAATTTACTAGTCTAAACGCTTAGCTAGTTTTAATTATAATATAAATGATAGAAAGACTGTGAATTAGAGAACACAGAGTTTACAAAAGGTTAATTTGTTATAGCAATACGTACCTGTTGGTGATGGGAGTTGCTGAATTAGCACTCATCTTTTCCTTAAAATTGATGTGAAATCTTTGCCAAATTGTAGATGCAAGTTATGTTTGCGAATGTCCCCTTCATTGTTTGTAGCTACTTTATAGGGGAGAGGGTCAACTATATGCAACTTGGGCAAATTAAAAAGGGACACAGGAAGGAGAAAAAAACAAAATCCTTACATCTTCTATGATGCTTCTTGTTATGTATTAAGACATAGCAGCCAATAGGTGAAGTCTTAGTTTTTAACGAGACGACTAGTCCGAAATGCTACAGAAAGCATAAACAAAAGTTTTGGTCTTGAGAGAGTTTAATGGAAATTTATATAAATGAAGAAATTGACTTCCTCAGCTACTTTTTTTGACTGCCAATAGGCAGCCATCGAAGTGGAAGACTGGAGAATAATAATTCCTCAGCGAATACATTATCTAATGAGACAAGGGAGCAAAGGACATTTTCATTATTTTCTTATTCTCTTTTTTCAGGTATATACAAAAACGGCTCAATAATTGATGCAATTAATGCAATTGTCAAAGGCCTTCAAATAAAAGATTTGTGAAAAAAAATTATACATATAATATATTTATCTATATATTTTAATTAAAAAAAATTTAAGCACTTTTATTAATCAATAAAATGCATTAAAAAAACCCCATGGTGCCCTAAAATACAAATAATTAAAAAAATAAAAAATAAAAATAATCAAACTTCGGCTAATAAAATTAAATTTTAAGAGACAAATTTATTTACTCATTCTTGAAATATGCTAAAATTAAAATTAATATCAAGCAAATTTAATAATAAGGCAACGTAATTATCTTGAAATATGTTAAAATAGAGATTATAAATTAAAAAAAAAAAACTCTCATCTCCCAATCTCTCTGCCTCTCCATCTATCTTCTTACCTTTCTTTTCCTCATCTTAATCTTGATTCTTGATCTTTTTCCATCAACTCCGATCAGTCAATCTAACTTAAAATTTTTGTTTGTTGATTCTCTTCAATTCACAGCTACCAAAGGTAATCTTCTTCCCCTCTCTGCTTTTGAAAATGAAGATGATGACTCTTCTATTTATTTAACTTTAAGTTAAATATTTTTTTAGTTTATTTCACAGAACAATTATTTGATGAGAGTCCGTCTTGGGAGACCTTTTTTGCTATGATAGGACCCTTTTCTGCCTCTCTCTTAATTGGACCTTTTTCTGCCATGATAGGACACGATTTTTGCTTTAAAACTTAGCCATAGGATGATAGACTACAGGCTGGACGCTGGACATCTCACATCTGCTGACTGCTGTTCTGCACCGCGCACAGTAGTACAGGCTACACGGTGCGCAATTGTGCAGTGTAGCCCATAATTATACAATACGGTTTCTGACCTCTTTTTTTTTTTTTTTAATCTGAACACGGTTCCTACTTTATCGATTATTATACCAATTAATAATTTAATGTGTATCATATTAATTTATTTATATTATAGTAACACTAATTGATTGAGTCATATGTTAAATTAATTTTTATTTGTGTATGTTTAGACTTTAAAGTGGTCACGGCTTTAAAAAAATTGCAATAACAAAGTTCTATTATTCTATACTTTAAATTTTATTTTTAGTTAAATTATCATTTTTAATTATAAATTGTGTTTTATTTATCTATAAATATTTTCTCATTAAATAAAAAAATTCAATATATATATATTATTTGATTAATATTTAAATATAAAAATGCCCACTTAAAATTTTCGCCTAATGTCCCAAAGTTGTTGAGCCATGACAAAGTTTTTTTTTTTTTTTGAACAAATAATATATGACAATTTGTAAGTCTTAAGTAGGAGGAAATAGAATAAATAGAATGGAACACTCATAGTCATTCCTCTTTATTTCCCTAAAATCTTAAATTTTCATTCCCCCAAAATTGGGAGAAATGGTAGATAATGGAATTAAATTTAATGAATTTTTTTACTAAAACTTTCAAAATACTTCTATATACTCAACTCTTTATTTTAAAATACAGGTCCAATTAAAGATTACATGGCAACTTTATAATTTAATAGCTGATATGGCATAGGACACTTAAGTTGCCACATCAGCTTGTAAGTGCCTGCAGTAAAATTACAAATGTCACACCACTTTTACATTAGCCACATAAGCAATATTTTTAACAGAAGTTAGCCGAAGGACTAGTACCGCTTATTTTTTAAACTTTAGGGACTAATAGTGCTCACTTGAAACTTGAGAGACCAATTGCGCTCATAGAGTAAACTTCATGGACTAATAATGTAGTTTCGCCAAATGATTTTATTCCATTCTTTCTATGTTACTCCTAAACAAGATTACTTACATTCCATTCATTTTCATTTATTTATTTTAAAACATTCAATCAATGTTCCTTAATTCAATTTCATTCCATTCTTTTCTAAACGAAGCATCAATGTCATAGTTACGTAGAGAATGATACATTCAGTACGTATCTGGTTTCTAAGATAAGAAAAATAGGTAATTAAAATTAGCCAGAGGAGACAAACTTAACTTAGAAGGAATTTCTGGGAGAAATCAGAGGAATAGTTTAGCAACCAGAACAGCCCAAATTGTTGGCCATTCAATATTTTAGCATTAGTCTAACCTGTGACAAGGCTGACTCGTGTAAAAGATTGAGTCTAGGTCTCAGTAAATGTTTTTCTCGTGCTACCTTCAAATGAAGAATGATACGTAAACTATTTGGTTTGTAAACGCTAGACAGAGGAGATAAACTTAACTTTGAAGAAATTTCTGAGGAAATAGAAAAAGAATTTAGTGGAATTGAGCAGCCAGTAGAGCCCAAAATTGACCATTCAATATTGTAGGGGAAAATGGCTAAATGCCTTTTATTTATTTATTTTTTTTTACGAAAGATAGATGTATATTAAAACTTCAAAATAAAGTGTACAATGGGCCCGGCCCACCAAACTTAAAAACCAACCGGGGATCTGAACCCAAAGAGAGAAAAATAAAGAAAAAATAAAGAAAAGGTGTACAATGGGCCACCTAAAGAGCAGGCAGCCCATGCATGAGCACATTCAACAACGTGCCATGCTTCTAGCCAGGCGCTGGTACTCATCCAAAAACGAGACTGCTCTCTTAAGAATAGCATGTGGCGGAGTTTGAGCAGCTTCAAACTGGACCCGGTTTCGTGCGTTCCAAATAGACCATGCCACCATTGCCCACGTCTTGAGATCCTTCTTACTTAATTTCTCCACCATGGTCTGGTCTAAGCTGAGGAAATCGTGAGCTGAGGATATACACTTCTGGAGCTTTCCGCGAACCAGTGCCCAGACATTTCGTGCTAAGGGGCACTGCCACAAGGTGTGGATAACAGTCTCGTCGTGCTCACCACACACTCCGCACTTAGGGTCCATGTGAACCTTCCTTCGACAGAGGTTTGCTCGAGTTGGTAGGATGTCTGAGCAAGCCCTCCACACAAAGTTACGCACCTTAGGAGGGATGGGTAGCTTCCACAGCCTATTCCATATCCTCTTGTCGTCCCCTGCTCCGGAGTGTTCTGCACTTGACCTCCTGTGAATCCACAAGGCTACTTGGTACGCTGAATGCACTGAGAAGGTCCACGACTTATTCTCATTCCACACCAACTTGTCTCGGCTGTCCAATCTCCCCAGCCGTGTCCCCAGCACTTCGTCCCTTGATGGTGGCAAGAACCAGGCATTGACCTTTCCCCTGTCCCACTATTTGGTGTGTGGGTCAATGAAGTCACCCACTTTTAGCGACGTGTCCACACCATCATGAAAAACCGGGGGATTAGATAGCCACCTATGGCTCTCAATGCCAGCTGTGCCTCCATCTCCAATTCTCCATTTTGACCCTTCCCTAAGCACATCCCTTGCATTGAGAAGACTGCGCCAGACAAAAGAGGGATTGCTTCCCAATACTGCCTCCATGAAGGAACAAGAGGGGAAGTACCTAGCTTTGTACACCCTGTAAAACAAGGAGTGAGTCTCCTGAGTCAGCCGCCATGCCTGCTTGGCTAGCATTGCAAGATTGAAAGCATGAATGTCTCGAAACCCCACTCCACCTCTATCCTTCGGAGTGCACAACCTGCCCCAATTGATCCAGTGTATCTTCCATTCGTTCCGAGTCTGCCCCCACCAATATTTAGCCAAAATTGAGTTCATACCATCACACACTGCTCTAGGTATCTTGAATATACTCATAGAGTAGGTCGGGATAGCCTGAGCCACCGATTTGATTAGGACTTCCCTCCCAGCTTTCGAGATATTTTTCTCCTTCCATCCCATCACCCTCTTAGAGACTCTTTCCTGAAGCTCCCTGAAAGTGCTTACCTTAGACCTCCCCCCCACCATCGGTAGGCTGAGGTACTTCTCACAATTTGTCAATATTTGTGCGCCAAACAAAGACCGTATGCCTTCTTGTACCTCACGACTAGTGTTTGGGCTAAAGAACAAGGTGGTTTTCTACCGGTTGATAGCCTGCCCAGAAGCGGCTTCATATTGAGTGAGTAATCCAATTAATCGGCGACCTTCTTCTATCTTGGCTTCACAATTTTTTTTTACCAAAGTATCTAGTAAAATGCTCCTGTTTTAATTTTTTTTAAGAGAGTTTCAACTTATAACATCCGCTCTTGATGATAGATCTTTATCATCAGACCAAGACACCAATCAGTTTTTGGTGTAAGTGGAGATTGAATCCTAGATCTCTTATACGACCATCAGAAACTTTACCAGTTGAACTAATTGGAACCCACTTCCCGTTTTAAAATTTGATTTATCAAAATTGAGTTTTACTTAAAATTCGGTATCCTCACAATCGAGTTCTATGTGTATTTTAAAGTAGAAATATGTATAGAACTCGACATTACTAATGTCAAGTTCTACCTCAGTTACAAAAATAGGGGCATTTTACTAAATACTTTGAAAATATGGGTGTTTTGTTGCATACTACAAAAAAAGAAAAAAAAAAAGGCATTTTCGCCAATAATTTTATTATTTAGACTAACCTGTGACAAGGCTATGTGTTTGAGGCAGTTTTTGGACAACAATTCAACAAAGGCCCAGGAGCCATCCAAGCCCACAGCCCACAATTTCAACTCATATAGCCATCCAAAATTAATTCAAGTTGGGTCTCTACAGTTTCGGCCCAGGAAGCCCATTAATTTGGCCGTTACAGCTGGCTTAATAATAACCACCAAGAACATCTGGTATGCTTGTAAATAAAAAGATCACAGCTGGATCAAGGCTTATATTAACCAAAACAACTCCTTTCATCTCGTGGACCAAGCCCATAGAAGGAAGAGACAGCTAGCCATCAAATGGGAAAAGAAAGGAGTATTGTATAGGAGGGCAAAAGGGTTATTCCACATCAACTTGGATCCAACCAAAGTCTGAGCATTTCCAATGGAAAATTATATCCTATCCTATTTTACCATCTCAAAAAATTATTTTATCAACTATACCATACTATTTTACAACACACCCAACATTCTAATTTTTATTTTCCTATTCTACTCATTAAAATTATATATATTACCCACTAAAATAATATAATATATGTTTGATCTCATGACTCATGAGTAAGTAAGATAACCCATCAAAATCCCATCAAACAAAAAAAGAAAAAGGAAAAAAAAGAACTCATATAAACAATGTTATACCTTCTGTGCAATAAGGCTCCACCCTTCACCATAATTTCTTTCATAAATCAATGGTCAAAATAGCACTAATGAGGGATTATTGGAGCCAAGGCTCCAATAAATTCAAATGAGGGTTTTTTCCATGTTGTGAAGCTTAGATAGGATCGGGCAGTTTGACTGGGTTAACCAGAGAACCGACCCAAAGGCTGGTTTTTTGGGCTGGTTTAGCTTACATTTTGTTTTGGAAAAAATGCTGAAAGTAGTTAGCACTAGGATTCAAACTTGGTATCTTTAGGCTAATATGCATATCTAGTATGTCAACCATTAAGCCAAAAATCTCGTGTTGGTCAGATATGAAAAATTATTATATATAAGCACAATTTATGAATTATATTTATTAAAAAATTAAATGACATATCACGATTCGACCTTAATTGAACTCTGATATGATCTTAAAAACTTTGAACTTCTCTCTTTTCCAGTTTTTTAAACGGTTTGAGTTTCAAACCATGGTTTTTTTCTCTTGTGGAGGTGGTTTACAGGTATTTCGTCCAATCATACTATTGACTTTCAAATAGAGTAGTAATGATGCCTCATTTTAAGAAGGAACACTGCTTAATAATGAGCCAAGCTTATACCAAGTGGATGTTTCTAACTTTCCCCCTTTTTAGTAGGTTTTTTAATGACTCCAACATCATTATAAATAAGGGAGAAACCAAAACGTGGGGGAAGAAGATTAGATTTAACTTTAGACTAGTAAACACATTATACACACATACTTGAAACACTTGAACACTTATGCATCTTGAGACCTTAGGGTCCATTTGATTGGGGGATGGAAAAATGGAAAGATAGAAGAAATTTTTGTTTCTCTCATTTGTGTTTGTTTGGAGGATGGAAAAATGGAGAAATAAAAAATAGAATTTGTATAAGTTTACTCTCATGCTCCTATTACATAATTTTATTTTTTACTTAAATATTATATGAAGGAAAAAAAAAAGGTATTATTTTGGAATAAAATAAGCAAGCTAAATGTTGAATAAAGAACCCATAAAGGAAAAGACAAAAAAAAAAAAAAATTTGCAACGTTGATTTTAGTTTTGGGGAGGAGAAGGGGTAGATGAGTAATTTTCATCCAACTTTTTCTCTTTCTCATTTTCTCTCCAATTTTTTTGGGTTTGGAGGGGGGGGGGGGGAGGGTGTTGAAAAGTTGTGGGCCCGAGGAGAAAACAATCTGGCCCACCATTTTCTCTCCCCCAAAATCACCCCAACCAAACACTCCTCCCACCTAAAATATCTCCTATTTTCTCTTCCGCATTTTCCATCCTCTCTATTTTCACTCTAATCAAACGAACCCTAAAGCTAGGTGTACAAAATGTATTTACGAGTTCTTAACTACATAAATACGGGTGTCCCTTTTTCCTTCAACTCATTACTCCTTTCCCTTATTTCTTGAAGCTAACATCCATTTCCCTCAAATTGTAGGAGCCATTTTTGCAAGCTTTATAGTTTTGGCATCTCACATTTGCTAGTGTAAAACCTTGGGGCTTGGCTTATTGTACATGCCTCATGATTTGTTACAGCAAAGAGAGAAGTACGAGTTGATTACAACTAATATAAGTTTCTAATACATTAATACCTTACTAGCTTACTCTCTTTATATATTTCTATATGTCTTCATATAGAGCTACTTATATGGTACATTTATTGGCATGGACTTAAGGCATATTATAAACTTTTGGACATAGACCAATATATTGGAAATACTAGAAAGTGCAAATCAATTGAGTTACTACAACCCTTTCTATTTTAAAGGTTTGCTTGGAATGGAGAGGAGGGAGAGGAGGAGGAGTTTTTACTAAAACTCCCAAAATACCCCTATATATTCAACCTTTTATTTTAAAATATGGGTCTAATAGTAATATTATCATAAAATGATTTCATTTCATTCCCTCTATGTCACTTCCAAACAATATTACTTACATTCTATTCATTTTCATTTCTTTCAATTCTTTTATTTTAAAATATCTAATGAAGGTTACTTAATTCCATTCTTTTTCATTCCTTTCTCTTACTTAAATATATTCCATTCTATTCCTTTATGATCATTTCATTCAATTCCCTTTACTTCTTCTCTCCTCTCTTTCCATATGTTCTCAGCTAAACATATAGGGTTAGACTTTTATTCTAATAGAAAAATGTACAAGTATAAACCGGAGAATATAATTTCCAAATGGCAAAAGAGTCAATAGCTGAAACTTTTGGTTATTAACCAGGGAAGGTAGAGTAATGGCTAAGCTAGAACATTTTAATAGCCCTTATCTGTTACACGTATGATAAGAGAAAACTATAATTTCCAGAAGAAGAAAGCATAAGAAGTTCAAAGTTTTGCTCATTAGTTAATTTTTTTTTTTTTTTTTTTAATGTTAATTCTATCTCCTGGTAAAGCTGGGCGTTGAATAGATCTGGGGATCTTCTTAGACTACCATGAATTCTCATAATTCTTAATTTGGGTATTCAAACATGTTGTGGTAGATCTTGGACTATAGGTATTATCATTAAAGAGATTCCAAAGATCTTCCTTCTCGACAACGTTTTTCGAATGATCTAAAATATATTTCTAATTTCCAATAAAGAAGTTTTCTAAATAATATTGTCAAAAATAAAAATAAAACTAAAACTGCAAGTAGCCTTTGAATGTAGCATATATGGTGCCACTTTATAATTTTTATTTGAACGAAGCCAGTGGCGGCCACGTTAAGGAACACCCTGGCCTAAAAAAAAAAAAGAAAAAAATTATATATAATAATTAAATTTTTTTTATTTGTTTACCCTTAAAAAAAATTAAGAACACCCTCATGCTTGATGCTCCCAATCACAAGAGCCCAAATAAAAAAAAATTGAACTAAAAAAAAAAAATTGTAACAGAGCAAGCGGCAAGCCCACGGATTCTCAAAAAAAAAAAAAAAAAAACAATGAACGGCAAGCCCAACATCAAGCACACGGCAAGCCCAACAGATTACAGAGGTAACAAACTCACGGATTCTCCAAAAAAAAAAAAAAAACCAAACCCCAATATACGCTGCAAATCACTAAATCAGAAATCACTAAAGCAAACCTAAAGACAAAAACATCAACAGAGCAACGCCACAACACAAGCCAACAGACAGATCAGACATCGCTGCATCTGAGATCGGTCAGCCAAGCTCTAGTCCAGAGCACATCGCATCGGGATTTGGGCATCAGAGATCGCTCACTGGATCGGAACAGAAATCACCGATCGGTCTCATCGCTCGCCCCTCAACCTCAGGCCTCTCTGCTCTGGTGCTCCCTCAAGGTATTTCATTTCTAACTTCTCTCTCTTTTTCTCTTTGACTTTCTCTCAGTCTCTCAGTCTCTCTCTCTTTATCTGAAATCACTGAAATGAAATGAATAAGAGTCTCTCTCTCTTTTTATTCTTTAAGACTAACTTTATCTGATTCTTTTGAACTGTGATTGGCTGAAGCTTAACTTTATTAATATTTTGCCCTGTTTTTGACTTTTTGGCTTTATCTTATCCGTTGGTGTTGGTGTGTGTTGGTGTTGGTGTTGTTGTTGGTGAGATATTAGTTGTCTTTTAGTTTAATGTGTATTGTATTTTGTGATTGTGAAATTTTTTTATTGGCAGCTGGCTCTTGTGATTGGGGGCATCAGGCTTGTCTGTTGAGTGGGGTGGTGGGTGGATGGGCACATGGGGCCGGGTGGGATATTTGAATTAGGGGAAGTAAATGCACATGGGATGTATGCTAGTGCAACTAATAAACAATAATTTAATTAACCAATAATTAATTAGGAAAAGCAACTAATAAACAATAATTAATCAATACATTATAAAAGACAAACAAATTAAATTATGTTAGGCTAAACAATAATTAATAATTTTATTAATATTTTAAATGAACTTAAAATTTATTGTTTATTCTTTTGCTACCCTGGGAAAAATTCTTAGGAACTTATAGGAATACTCTGGGAAAAATTCTTAAAGCCGCCACTGAACGAAGGTGACACTTTATTTATAATTGAAGCATTCCATTTCCATGATTGCGATTTCATCCAATGGTCGCTGAGAATTGGATAATCAATTACCATTCAAACAGCTCAAATTGGGACTTGTCTATTGTAATGAATTGTATTTTCCGCTAGGGATTAATTATTGTTATATACATACACTTTCACACTACCGTACAGTTGTACACAGACAAAATTTGCATCAAAATCATGACTTGAGTGTGTGTATAAAGTTGTGTACAAGTGTATGTGTAATAAATACCACTTTGTGTTTCTGCAGGCTAATATCTTCTAAACCAGCCTTATGCAAGTAAGGCAATAATACTGTTCACAGTTTTTCCAAGACTTTAAAATGGTTATTGTGAATCTCTTTTTATTTTTTTTCGTCTGCCTATATATGTAATGATCTAATTGTGTTCAATCTCCTCAAAAAATAAATAAATAAATAAATAAAATTAAAAAAAAAAAATTGTTCAAACTTGCGCCAGAAAATAACATTTTTGAACGAGTCATATCAAATAATTTTTTACATGTCTTTGACGAAGTAGTTTTTCTTTCTTTCTTTATTTTTTTTTCTAGAATAATAATAATAATAATACTACTTGTTACGCCCTATAAAATTCAGTTAGTTTATAATGTTATCCTTGACCATGAACCATTCAGGCGTTCACATTACATATTAATTTGTTTATGTATTGTTTTATATTCTGACTAACATTTGTAAGTGATTATTTTTATTGGAAATATTGTGATCTCCACCCTATAAATGCCTAAACATTAAGGAACATCATAACCACTTCTAAGTCCTAATTCATCATTTTACTCCATTTCCTTCTGGACACAGAGCTTGTGGTGAAGATGAATGGTACTTACAAAAGGTAATAAATGCTTATGCCATTCTTTAATTACAACTCATAGAGGTTTCAATCACGCAGGAATGCTTCTGCAATAAGCAAAATTGATGCCCATCCTTGATGTTCAAAGGGGGAAAGGGGGGGGGGGGGGGGGGTTGTGGTTGTTCATATTTACTTTCATAAACTTTTAGTAAAAATATTAATTTTTTTGTGGTAAAAATAAAAATTTAGAATAGTAACAGTATGTTTTGATTTTATTTTGCCTTTTTTAGGTGTCTAGCCACTGTTTATAAGCATCATGTTAGAAGAGAACAATGCTAAAATTATTAGTACAAATTTAAATATATATATATATATATATATATTCTACAAACTAACGTGACAATTAATGAATGAGATTAGTGGAATTCAAAAGTATAATAAATAATTTTTCACAACAACAACAGAGTCTTAATCCAAAATTTTGGAGTCAACTATAAATCCTCAACAGATTAGTTAGGGTTGGCCATGTGTATTATTTTGTCCTATTCTATTCTATATTTGTATCTAAAATTATACTTTCCGTTAGGTCCTTAATTGACACGTCAATTTTATTACTTTTACTAAAATGATTTTTGATTTTCCTCTACCTTTTTCAATCCCTCAACTTGAATCAGCTCATTTTTTCTAACTGGTGAAGCATTAGTAACCAACCCTTAAATCCTATAATTTATTGGAATATTCAATTGATGGACCTTGAATTTCAGGTTGGAGGGCAAGGTGGCAATTATCACCGGAGGTGCAAGTGGGATTGGAGCAAGTGCCGTGCACATATTCCATGAACAAGGTGCCAAAGTTGTGATAGCCGATATCCAAGATGAACTTGGCCAAGCCATTGCCAATAAGCTAGGTGAAGATGTTTGCTACATCCATTGTGATGTATCGAACGAAGACGATGTTACCAATCTTGTAGACACTACCATTACCAAACATGGAAAGCTCGACATCATGTACAACAATGCAGGCGTCTTAGACCGTCCCTTTGGAAGCATTTTGGATACCACAAAGGCTGACCTTGACCGATGTGTCGGGGTAAACTTGGGTGGTGCTTTCCTAGGAGCCAAACATGCTGCAAGACTCATGGTACCCCAGTGCAAGGGTGTCATACTATTTACTGCTAGTGCTTGTACATCAATTGCAGGACTTTCAACTCACTCCTATGCTGCTTCAAAATATGCAATATTGGGTCTAGCCAAGAACTTGGCATCTGAGCTTGGGCAGTATGGTATAAGAGTGAATTGTGTTTCGCCTTATGCAGTGCTGACAGGCATGAATTCAAAGGGGCTTCATGAAGATGTTGTTGCAGCAGCAGAAGTTAGGGCAACCAAGATGGGTAATCTGCAGGGGCAAGTTCTTAAGCCAGAGGGTATTGCACGGGCTGCTCTCTACTTGGCTAGTGATGAGTCTAATTTTGTGAGTGGGCTCAACCTTGTGGTGGATGGTGGGTTCAGTGTGGTCAATCCAACCATGTTGAAGGCTCTTAAAATTGTTCCATAAAAATATTATTTTTGGAGCTAAATTTATCCTTTGAGTGCTGATTTCGTGATGATGTTAGGGTTTTTCTTTTTCCTTTTTTTTTTTTTTTGGGAACTATTTTTGCTGTTATCATCCTACATAAATTTGTGATTGTATCTTATCAAAACCAAAATAAATGTGATTTTATGACTACCCAATAACCGTGCATCAAAAATTGGAGGAATAAATCATGAAAGGTGACCTTTACATATTCTATTATACCATACAACCCCAGATGCTAGTGCTCGTAAAGTGCAAGGAGCACACTAGAAGAACCGCTATCCAAAATTTTGTATAATCCAACTATGTATGGGATTTTATTTCAACTAAGTACTCCTACAGAGTGCTATATGGCCAGTTTGTAACTAGCCGTATATCCGATATGGCTCCATGACAGATATACTAGCTTTTAATTATGTATAAATAAATCCATATTTTCACCCCAAAAAATTATTTTAAAAAAATCAGTAATAGATATACCCTATATACAAAATTTTGTCTTGAGAATTGGTAAGTGTAATAATATTTATTACTTATTAGAATATGATTCCAAAAAGTCTAGCGCCACAACAAATGGCACAATTTTGTCACAAGCGCTGCAAAAGTTGTGCCGAAACTTGTGGCAAATTAAAGTTGTGCCACTTGTTGTGGTATTAGACTTTTTAGAATGAATAAAAATTTTTAAAAAGAATTAACAATATTAAGAATCTAACTTAACTCAAATTTAATCTAAAAGACGAGGAGGATTCAATAAATAAATAAATAAAAAAAAAAAGGTCTAAAAGAGGATTAATGGGCAATTCCTAATAAGTTATTAGCTAATTAAAAATTGATTCAGATTTGGGTGGTTTGAATTAAAAATTGATTCAATCATTTAATTGTAATTAAGTTATTAGCTAATAACTTACTAGTACCTTGTTTTAAGAAAAGAAAAAAAGAAAAAAGAAAAAAACTAGTTAGTACCTTTTGGTTGGTGTGCTTATGACATCTAATGTTCAAATCCTCTCTTCCCGTTGTAAATATTGAATTATCAAAACAAAAAAAAACAAAAACAAAAAATCTCATGCATTACACAAACTACCAACTAGAATTTACATGATCAAGATCAATTACAATTAAATGATTAAATCTTGTTAACAAATCCGTACATGATGGAGGCGGGAAAGCTCGCCTGAGAGACATCTTAGACCCTCTCCTCCTATCACCTTTATCCCTTCCTGTGCTCTCACAGCCCACAGCTCGATGGTCATGAAGCACAAGTGCACAACACGCAAGTAATTTTTGTTGATGTATAGTAATCACAACAATCAAAGTCAATTACAATTAAAAATTAAGTGGGATCCTTTTTATTTATATTTATTTTTAATGAATCAATTAAATTATATTATATTTGCTACAAGCTACATGAATTCGGTCAATCCTTGAAAATAAGATATCAATCGGAAGTATGATTATAATTGCATTATGAAATTGAGTGGTTGATAGGTGACAACTATTTTTAATTAACAAACCCTTTGTAAAGTTTTCACATTGATAAACAAAACAGTGTAGATGCAGTTATACATGATCGGAAAAACCATATAATATATATAAGACATGAGGCACAATCCCGTAAGAAATTCCATAATAGTCGTCTCATCACTCAAATGACATACGCCAATACGTCAATAGCAATTATAATGATGTTTATCATTATATAAACCCTAAGTTAAGGACACAAATCTTTTTCTATAATTTCTTGGAGTGGGATTAAGATACTTAAGGAACCTTCTTCTCAAATAAATAAATAAAAAGGATACTTAAGTAACCTTAGCATATGCCAAATGATATGGAAGCTGCACGATTTTTTTTTTTTTCCAATGGTTGAAGGAGGAAGGGATTTGCATCTTAGATGTTTTCGTTAGAAATATCAAGATGTGTCAACTAGATGGGTTACAAAACTGTTAACCTAGAGGTGGTGCCAACAAGTTTAATCTTTTTAACAATATTTTTACAACCGACAAAGTTTAGTTACAAAGTTGGTTATAGCCTAAGGCTATAAACTTACTTAATAAAATAAACATTACTACATATTTTGAAAATCTAACATTTGAATTACATATTCTTTACGCTTTTAATACACATGTCAAAATTTATGTCAATTAGATATTATTTACCACATGATCTATAAGCTTATATTTTATGTATAATTTTAAATTGCAAAAACTTGCAATTTAAACAATTTATTAATGACATAACTATTGATCTTTAATTTTCTAGAAATTTTACAAGTATAGAGGATATAAAAAGAAGATGTAATCCAATAGTGGATTTATGAAAATTCATCTCCAATAAAAATATATTGAGTAAAATTGTAGCCTTAATTTTGTAGTTAAATTTTATCCTTTTACACTATAGATTTAGGTGCCAAACGGATCCTTCAAGAAGAGTGAAATATGTCATAAATTTTGTCTTCACCACTGCTTGGCGCCTCATCCCCATTTTATCTGCCATTGCCATCACTTGTTCACAAAAATATTTAAACTCTTGCGGATCCCAATCAATGGTATATTTAGCATAACCAAAATTGTTTTCTTAACCTTCAACGTAACTTTCACCGACTATGGCCATTAGAGTTTCTTAAAAACTATAAGAATGCGTTTGGATACTTGAATTTAGATTTGGATTTGAATTTTAAAGTGATGGATTTGAAATTCCTTAATTCCAAATTCTTAAATATTCAAGTATGTCATATAGATTTCTAAAATTCTATGGATTTAGAACTTATTCAAATTCAAGGATTTTATATAAGGTTTAAAATTTTTGGCGGATTTGTCAAATCCAAATCCTTGACCCTTTGTAAACTATCCAAACAAAGTATTTGAATTTTAATAATCCAAATCCAAATCCATGTGCCCAGATTCTGCCATTCAAACACATTATAAAGGATTTTGATCATGTTGAAGTGATTGACTATGACTAGTGAACAATCACATTTGCATAGATCTATCACTTGTTTTTTTACTACTCACAATCAACTGCTTCATCAAACTGTGGTATGCATTAAACAAGATTTTTTTAAACAGTTGTGTCCCTCATGCTAACAAGTGGCAACTACTCAACTACTTGAGTAGTGAGTCAGTGACTCTAAGCAAGGACTATTGGGCTATGTGGAGCCTAGTTCTATTTGATTCGGATTATGACTCAACCTGGTATAAAAGTGTTACAGTTTTTAATAGGATTTTTTCTGAAGCTTGTCTATAGAGTGGAGACTTGGGGCGATAGGGTTGTCAATTCTCTATGTAGGAGTGAAATACCATGGTTTTTCATATTAGGGTTTGGCGTGTTGTGTTGAGAAAGAGAGAGAGAGAGAGAGAGAAAGAGACTATTGTATTACCGCATCTTGTATTTTTCCCTCTAAATAGTGAAATTACTACAACTCTGTGGACGTAGGCAAATTGCCAACCAGTAAATATTGTCTTGTGTGATTATTTTCTTTGGTGCATATTTTTCTCTATTTTGCCTCTCACAAATCTGAGAATTTCATATATATTCCCTTCAAGGACCAACCCTCTAGCACAGAAACCACACAGTGAATTTATAAACAACCTTTTAGACTCAGTAATATGGGTCCATCCATGGTTGTCAAAATTGCGATCTGGATTGTAGGATCGCACGATTTTACGATCCCACCTCACCAAAACTTTTAAGATTGCACTAGGATCGTAAAAGTGGTAGGATCGTGTAGGATCATATAGGATCGTAGGATCGTATGGGATCTTACCGATCCCACCAAAAACATGAATTTTTGGTTTTTTTTTTTTTTTTTTTTTTTTCATGTTGTGATGGTATGACTTTTTATTTTATTTTTATAAAATTATGTTAACTTAAGCAAATGTTTTTTAGTTTCTACTTCACTTGTAATCAGAATGAAAGAATGCTTCATCATTTCTAAATGAAGAAATTGATATTGGCTTTGCTGCCTTTTAAGCTATAATGTTGTTAAATTTGTTTGATCAATATACTAATTTGTGTTCTAATATTACTAAAATATTTTATATATATATATATATAATTTTATCAATTATAATTGTATTTGTATATTGATTAATTGATTTTTTTGAGCATGCTCTTTAATTGTTGCTAAATGGTATAACTTGAATAGTTGAGTGTGGAATTGTATTTTGATGTCTTTTGCAGCTCTAGTATACAAATATATAATGTCTACATAGATGATGAAATGGATGATAATGATTAGGAATTTAGGACGGTGGTTATAAGAACCTTAAAATGAGAATAATTAAATTTTCACTTCACCTTAATATTCATCTTACTTTTGGATTTCATATTGTATTTAGCTAGTTTCCATTTGCTAACTTATTTTGGATTTCAAACTTGGAACTTATAACTTGGAAAATATTTTTCATATGTTTTGATAAATATTTTGGTATTTGGTTGCTAATTAAACATTTATTGAACTTTTTAAATACATTGGGTTAAAACCTAAATATACTTGTTTCGTTAGTATAGACTTAGCGATGTATGACATACAAATGACATCATATGATGTAAATCTTAGTTTTTTTTATGGATGAATTTATAATTTACGTGATTATTCAACATACAAAGTCATCATTATCAATGTGTTTTTTGCTTTAAATCTTAAAATATGTAGGATCTTACGATTCACGATCCGATTCTACGATCTACGATCTTGCCTACCTTCAACGATCCTACGTAGGATCCCGATTTTGACAACCTTGGGTCCATCCCTAGAATACGCCACATACTTATGGACTAAGGTGGAGAAAAGGAGTTGACATTCGATTTTAAATGGATAGAAAACCACTTTGTACCCTATATGCAAAGATCTCACCAGTTTCCGATCCCTGCCCAAATTTCATCTTGCACTCTTTAACCTTCTCGTTCCCTTTTTCCCTCTCTCTATAATATACTGTATATATTTAACAAAATTATCTTCTAACTCATTATGTGGTAGTTTATAAGACCATCATTGTATATTAAATAATATAATTCATTAAAATATTTAAACAAGTTATTTGACTTTTAAGTTGGTCATGTGGCGAAAAGTACATTAAATGGTCTTTCCAATTATCACGAATTGAATAGGTGAAATTTCTTTTTTATTTGACATAGAATTCTACTCTAGCCTAAACTAAATATATGTGCATGAAGCACCTTTTTGGAGACTTAAACTCCGACCCTTATCCCTCACACTCCACATGCATTTATACTTGTAGAATGACCATTACGCCAAAAGTATGCGGTTTTAGAGAAAATTTCACTTTGGAGGAAAAACCAATCCATATATTACATCTATTAATAAATTTTTATTAGATTAATATTTTAGAATTTTCACATTTATATCATAAATTCTCTTTCTTCTTAATATACATACCAAATTTCGTATTAATCAAATGTTATTTATTATTTGATACATAAATTTATGTTTTATGTATATTCTTATAATAAAAAAATAAAAAAATAAAACATTTTATAGATTAAATATTTATTAATCTCTAGTTCTTAAAATTTTACAAGTACAAATGGAATAAAAATAAAATGTGATATGACGGTTGATTTTTGAAGATATACATCTAATAAAAAAATGATTAAATAGTGTAAGGACAAAGTTTAGCTACAAAATTGGTTGTAGCCTTAAGGTACAAAATTGGTTGTAGCCTTAAGCTACAACCTTACTCAATAAAATAAACGTTACTACATATTTTGAAAATCTAACCGTTAAATTGCATGTTCTTTACGCCCTTAATACACATATCAAATTTTATATCAATTATAAGGTTGAATTTTATCAACCATCTTGTTGGCTTTATTCCGTGCCAATTTGCTTGTAATTTAGCACTTAGTAACCCTGTATTTAGGTGGGATTCATGTAAGGGTAGTGTGTGAGAAAGTGTGAAGAATTGCTCAATAATGTGTAAAGAAGCAGGGACTCACGGCTAGGACTCGCAGCTGACTCGCGACTTGCAAGCCGCCAACTGCAGCACATGTGAGAAGCATGCGGCGAGGTGAAGGGTCACGCCAGCTGTCACACTACAGGACAAAAGTCCCAGGCTGACCAGGCCGTTAGCTAGCGACTTGAACTCACGACATAGACCAGTCACGAGGCCAAGGCGCCAACTTGCCCTGTTTGGGAAAAACTATCTCTTCGTATTCCAAACACACACAACTATATATAGACCCTTATACCCACGAAATGTAGAGAGCTTCCAGAGATAATTTTGAGAGAGAAACCCTATAGAAAAACAAGAATGTCTCATCCACAATCTTCATCTAAGTGACTCTTCAAATTCCTCTACTCTCTTCCTCTCCATTGATACATCCTTAAGAGGTTCTTGACCAAATCATTTTCTCATCACACCCACGTCTGTGAGAATGTCTTTTGGTGCTAAGAGAAGCAGTTTGGAAGAAACCAATGGTGATTGGTTGATGCCATGGGTTATAGCGGAATCCGGTAAGATAGAGAAGAAAAAGATTCGGCACAACCTCGTTGGAGCAGGAAACTTGGAAGGCTTAGGTACCTGGGTAGATTACGCTTGGAGGGTTTATTGCTGTTCATGTATTCTAGTGGATTATTGACCGCTTGGAGGGCGGCGGAGAGGTTTTACGCCGAGGGCTTCAGTTTCCTCTTCGATAACACATCGTGTATTGTCCTTGTCTTTGCATCTCTCTTCCCTTTATCTTTGCCTTTTATTTTCTTCTGTAAATTGGCTTAGATTGTTTATCAATTCTGTGTTTGGCTTATGTTCATGTTATGCACATTAATTGTTTGATAATAAGCTTGAATTGATAATTTGTAATTTGGGGTCTAAACGTTCATAGGGTTTTCAACGCTATTTGAACTTTCATCAATCGAATATTCTTTACTATATGATCTATACACTTATATTTTATGCATAATTATAAATTACAAGAAATTGCAATTTGAACAATTTATTGATGACGTAGTTATTGATTTTTAATTTTCTAGAAATTTTGCAAGCATAAAGGATATAAAAAGAAAATGTAATTCAATGGTGGATTTGTCAAAATTTACATCCAATAAAAAGATATTAAGTAAGGTTGTAAGTTGTAACCTAAAGATACAATCAATTTTATAGCTAAACTTTATCCATAGTATAATATAAAAGTTATATCATGTATAATTCAACCCCAACTCTTTTGTCTTCTCTCATCACACATTGTCCTTGCATCAGCGTGTGTATAAATCTTTAGAAATTAAAGTAATATATATATATATTAGAAACGAAATTAAAGTAATTAGTTTTTTTTTTTTATTTAAAAAAAAAAGATATGGGTAGCTTAATAATGCAGTGGATTAAAATTAAAAAAAAAAATCTGTTTAGGATCCGCTTATTTTGCTGAAGCTGAATATTTTTTTCTGAAAGTACTGTAAATAAAGGTAAAAGTTAGCTGAAATAGTATAGTGAGACTCATAAATAGTACCAAAAAGTATAATGAGACTCATGAATAGTAGTAAAAAAATAAATAATAAACTAAACTGACTTTTTAATTTGTAACCTCTCAACCACACACACACACACGAAGTCAAGATAAATTCGTTGAGAGGTCAGGCGACCATACATTAAGGTTTTTAGACCCGGACCATTCATTAAATTGTAAAAGGGAGAGGTTCAAGGTTTTTGAGGTTGAACCGAGGTCGAACCAGGATCGAACCGTGATGATGTCATAATTAATTTAATAATTAATTAAAGCCTAAATATCGATATTAAATTTATAAAACTAGCAAAATTGACTAATATATCTATATATGTGAGGGAAATTTAATGATTTTCAAGCATATATTTAATAATTGAATAAGAAAGTTAATAAAATAAAATAATAACCATGAAAACATTAAAATTTATGATTAATTTTTGAAGTAAAGTTGAATATTTTTGAAGGATTTTAATTATAATTTTTTTTTATTCCTTGTAAGAGATGGATAATTTAATTAAGCAGAATAAAATTGTGTTAAGTTTTTTTTTTTTTTTTTTAAATTGCTAAGGGGTTGGACCGCACGGTTCTTGCCACCGGTTCGTGTGGACCAACTCCGGTTTTAAGGGTTCACGGAATTGCCACATATGTCCGATTCTTTATGCTTAAAATACCGATTTTCATCCTGGTTCCCAGTTTTCACAATTCGACCTCTCGGTCCGGTCTGGTTCTGAAAACTATGCCATACATTATTAGATTAAAAAACACCAACATGCTAAAAGTCAGCAAAAACATATATTTCAAAAAAAATAATAATAATAATGAAATGAAAAAACAATAAAAAAAAGTTACGTAGGAAACAATGAAAGAAAACCCACTTCCCAAGATAATAGGCTTTGTACTTTGTCCTATAAATTTAAGTCGATAGATTCAAAAGGCTAATTGTGGCACGAGCCTTGTTTAAGGTTGAGAAATAATCCTCTCTGTATCTCCATCACTTTCTCCCTATTTAGCAATGGCAAAAAGGTTAGTGACTATGTGCTTCACAAAGTTCTTACAATGATTTTTGCATGTGCTAAGTTTTCGTCCATTTTTTGAGTTTTTCTTGTTTCTATGTTTTATTTTTACTAGGATAAACTAATATAACGTGCACAACTATTATTTATGTATGACATATATACATTATTCATGACGAGACTGACGAGTCCATCTCATATGGATGATCCCATCAATATAGATGGAGACACCCTTAGGCTAGACGAAGTAAGCATCCATGTAACTGACGAAGACAGCCAAGCCATTCAATGCAGCCAATTAAACATGGAACAGTTACAAAACTAGCTGTATGATCCGTTGGGGCACATTGAAACTACATTATAAGACACATAACGTTACCAAGAGGAGCATTAAGACTTCTATAACTACTCCAACGGCTAGAAGTTATGAAAGCATATATAAAGCTCTCACATCGCCAAGTACAAGGTACATAGATACAGAGAACACACAGTGATTTCTTTTATTATGATATAACATATTTTGTTCAAAGGATTTCTTATACTAACTTTGGCATCGGAGGCGTTGTGGCAGGCACCGCACCGGTGACCACCCTTGAGAGTACATTCACACAAGCTGAAGGTTGCTTCCATCTGACTACCTTGACTGACGAACTTAGGCATCATCAGTTTGGCGCCGTCTGTGGGGAGCTTACATTTTCAAACGTAGTTTCCATAAAACTTCGATATTCAGATGGAATCTAACCCAGATTCCGCGGCCTTGGCTCAGCAAGTCCAAGCTCTCGTAGCTACTGTTGAAGAACTTACTAAGCAAAACCAAGAAATGAAGCTGCGGCTTCAACAGGAGGAGAATCAGTTAAAGGGCCATCCAGAGGATGAGGGAGACAGCCACAGAAGGAGTAATCAGCACAGACCCACCACTCTTGACGAACAGAATTCAGATCTTCTGCGAGAAATGAGGAAAGAAATGGACGAGTTAAAAACTGCCATCAAGGAGAAAATGGACCGGAGCGTGGATAGAATGGTGAAAGCCACGGATTTACCGTTCACTACGGCAGTCCTAGAGTGCCCAATACCGAGGAAATTTCGCCTTCCTCAAATTGAGCCGTTCGATGGGCTAAAAGACCCTCAGGATCATCTTAATACCTTCAAAACGACGTTGGGCCTCCAACAACCCCCTGACGAGATACTGTGTCGTTCCTTCCCCACCACTCTCAAAGGAGCTACAAGGGAATGGTTCACCAAGCTGCCAACGTCGTCCGTTGACAACTTTGACCAGTTGAGTAACGCTTTCTTACGTCATTTCATTGGAGGGCAGCGTCCCAAGAGGCTAGCAGATTACCTGCTTACCATTAGGCAGGGAGAGAAAGAAACCCTGAGGTCTTACGTTAAGCGCTTTACTCAGGAGACCCTGGAGGTAGACGAAGCGGATGATAAGGTATAGCTAATGACTTTCAAAGCAGGACTAAAGTCCAGAGATCTCGTGGCTTCGCTCACAAAGAATCCTCCAAAAACGATGGCAGAAATGCTCCTAAAAGCACAGAAGTACATGAATGCTGAAGACGCATTAGAAGTCATAAAGGATGCAGAGAAGCTAGGAGACAAAGGAAGGAAGGGGGACAAATGTAAGGGACAAAAAAGGGAGCGTTCAGATCGTCAGAGCAATGACGGGAATAGAAGGAGGGACGATAAAAGCTCTAGACCGGTAAAATTTACTCCTCTGATAATGCCTGTCGACAAAATTTTAACGCAGATTAAAGATGAACACTTCCTCAAATGGCCAAGGCCATTGCATTCATCTCCAAACGTCCGTGACAAGAACAAGTACTGTCGGTTCCATAAGAACTATGGTCATTACACCGAAGACTGTCGGGACCTTAAGGAGCAAATAGAAGAGTTGATATAGAAGGGAAAGTTACAAAGGTATGTGAAGAAAGGAGAGTCTAGCAGATTCAGGAACGGAAACAAGAATCAGAAGGAATCCTCATCCAGAGATGAAGGTAACACCTTCCAACCTCCCCAGGATATTATTGGTGAAATTAATACAATAGCAGGAGGGTCATCCCTAGGTGGGTCATTCAAATCCCTCAGGAAAGCCTATCAAAGGCAAGTAAACAGCATCTACATGATACCTCCGTCTAAGCAACGATGGACGTATCATGATATGTCTTTCAATGAAGCAGATGCCAGAGGAGTGAAGCAGCCTCACAATGATCCATTGGTTATAATACTGACCATAGAAGGGTTCAACACCAAAAGAATCCTCGTAGACAACAGTAGTTCAGCAGACATCATCTACCTCCTAACATTTCAGCAGCTAAAATTAGATCCAAAGAGACTGCGCCCATTTGACTCCCCTCTCGTCAGTTTCAACGGAGACAGAGTATATCCCAAGGGCATGGTGACGTTGACAGCAACAGTGGGGACTTACCCGAGGCAGTTGACTCATCAAATAGACTTTTTGGTAGTAAATTGCCCTTCATCTTACAATGTGATTATTGGGAGACCCATACTCAACAAATGCAGGGCAGCCACATCCACCTATTGCCTGAAGGTGAAGTTCCCAACGGACAGCGAGGTCAGAGAAGTGAAAGGTGATCAAGTCTTGGCCAGAGAATGCTACCAGGCCGTCTTGGCTGCTAAGGTGAATCACACTTGGATGGTTGAAGAGAAAGAAGAAGACAAAATGGAAGCCTTGGAAACAGTGAAACTGGATGGAGAAGAGGCAACCAAGACGACGAGGATAGGGACAACGCTAAGCCCTAAGATGAAATCAAGGCTAGTCCAGTTCCTAAAAGAGAACCAAGATATATTCGCCTAGAGCCATGAGGATATGCCAGGTATATCCCCAGAAGTCATCCAGTACAAGCTGAACGTGGACCCAGAGAAGAAGCCCGTCAAGCAGAAACAAAGGGTCTTTGCTCCAGAACGAGACCAGCCCGTTACAGACGAGGTAAACAAATTATTGACGACAGGATTCATCCGAGAAGTGTACTATCCTGATTGGCTTGCAAACGTTGTCCTAGTGAAGAAAGCAAATGGGAAGTGGAGAATGTGTGTGGACTTCATAGACTTGAACAAAGCATGCCCGAAGGACAGTTTTTCTCTACCAAGAATAGACCAGCTTGTGGACTCTACTGCCGGACATAAGTTGCTGACGTTCATGGATGCTTTTTCAGGATACAACCAGATAAAGATGGCTGAGGAAGATCAAGAAAAGACTGCTTTCATCACAAGCCAGAGGCTCTATTGTTATAAGGTAATGCCTTTTGGATTAAAGAATGCAGGAGCTACTTACCAGAGGTTAGTGAATCAAATGTTCAGCAAACAGATCGGCAGGAATATGGAAGTATACGTGGACGATATACTCGTCAAGAGTAGGGAGGAACTCACACACTTGGACGACCTGAAGGAGACGTTCGCCACCCTCAAACAATACCAGATGAAGTTGAATCCTAGTAAGTGTGTCTTTGGTGTAGCTTCAGGTAAATTCTTAGGATTCATGGTGTCCCAAAGAGGAATAGAGGCAAACCCGGAGAAGGTGCAAGCCATAATCAACATGGCATCACCTAGGACCGTCAAGGAAGTCCAAAAGCTCACAGGAAGAATTGCAGCCCTTAATAGGTTCGTCTCTAGGGCGACGGACAAAGGCCTCCCCTTCTTCAAGATTTTGAAGAAGGCATTCGCCTGGACAGACGAGTGTGAAGCAGCGTTTCAGGAACTCAAGCATTACCTGAGCAACCCACCTCTCTTGAGTCCTTCCAAAGAAGGGGAAAACCTATATCTATACTTGGCAGTATCAGATACTGCTGTGAGTGCAGCTCTGATTCGAGAAAAAGACAAGAAACAGCTCCCAGTTTACTACGTCAGCCAAACTTTCCAGGGGGCTGGGTCCAAATACCCAAAGATTGAGAAGATTGCATTCGCATTAATAGTTGCCTCACGAAAACTGAGACAATACTTCCAAGCAAACCCAATCTTGGTAATGACGGACAAACTATCAAAAAGTCCATGAGCAAACCTGAAGCAGCCGGAAGAATGGTCTAGTGGGTAATCGAACTCAGCCAGTTTGACATCGAGTACCATCCTAGGACAGCCATTAAGGCACAAACCTTGGCAGACTTCATCGCCAAGTTCACTTCCCAGGACAAGGACGATCTCACCAACAAGGCCAAGAAATGGACAATACATATAGACGATTCGTCAGCCCAAAAGAGGGGAGGAGTAGGGGTCGTCATAATCACCCTAGGTGGAGAAGTGCTAAAGTACGGAATTCAGCTGAAATTTTCAGCCACCAATAATGAGGCCGAGTACAAAGGAATCCTGACGAGTTTGAGACTCGAAAAGGTGCTAGAGGCTAAGAACCTATTAGTCCAAAATGATTCAAAACTGGTAATTGGGCAAATCAAGGGAGAGTACGAAGCAAAGGAAGAGAGAATGCAGAAGTACCTCAGGCTGACAAAACATTTAACTTGGGAGTTCGATGAAGTGGAATTTGTACAAATACCCAAAAGCCAGAACATGGTGACAGACGAAGTCTCGAAGATAGCATCATCAGAAGTAGGGGCGACGAGCGTGGGCTTGACAATGGAAATCCAGAAAAACCCCAGCATTGAAGAAGTCCCAACATTTGCAATCCAAAACAGAGAGAGCTGGATGACGCCCATCATATCCTTCCTTCAGGATGGACACCTCCCTCCGAATGTAGACAAGGCCAGGAAGATTAGGAAGAGGGCAGCCAGATTCATGATCCTTAATGACACCCTATACAAGAGAGGCTTCTCCATGCCTTACTTGAAGTGTGTTAACGAAGGAGAGGCTAAGTACATCTTGGAGGAGATCCATGAGGGAGTTTGTAGGGACCACGCTGGCCCTAGATCCCTAGTGAGCAAGATCATTCGAACAGGTTATTTCTAGCCTACTATACAGGTGAACGCATCAGAATTCGTCAAGAAATGTGACAAGTGTCAACGGTTCGGGAATGTCCAACAACTTTCGGCAGAGAGACTGACGACAATAACTTCCCCGTGGCCGTTTACACAATAGGGAATCGACATCATCGGCCCACTGCTCCTAGGTAAAGGTCAGGTAAAATTCTTACTAGTTGCTATTGACTACTTTACGAAATGGGTTGAAGCAGAGCCACTGGCAACCATTACTGAAGCGAGGATCCAAAGCTTTGTGTGGAAGAATATAATTTGCAGGTTCGAGATTCCGAGGACGATCATATCAGATAATGGATGGCAATTTGACAGCCAAGGCTTCAAGGACTTCTGTTCAGGCTTGGGCATCAAGAACCAGTTCTCGTCACCAGGACATCCACAGGCGAATGGATAGACGGAGGTGACGAACCGTACGCTACTCAAGATCATAAAATCCAACCTAGATGCTGCAAAGAGGGCCTGGCTAGAAGAATTGCCCAGTGTCTTGTGGGCATACAGAACCACAACGAGAACCCTGACGGGAGAGACCCCCTTCAGACTCACCTACGGGACTGAAGCAATGATCCCAATCAAGGTAGGAGTAACCAGCACCATACGAGAGATGTTCAACGAAGAAGCTAATAATGATCATCTAAGATTCATCCTGGCCTGTCTAGATGAAGTAAGAGACAAAGCCTGCAACAGAATGACGGACTACCAGCAAAAAATGATGGACTATTACAACAGACGGGTGAAACTTAGGCGACTCAACATAGGCGACCTCGTCCTGCGCAAAGTAACCCCGGCGACCAGAAATCCTACTCAAGGAAAACTCAGCCCCACATGGGAAGGACCCTACCGAGTCGTCCATTACTCTAGACAGGGTACCTATCACCTGGAAACCTTGGACGGACACCCGAGGCCATGAAACATTGAACACTTGAAGAAATACCATCAATAGACGTAACAGTTAAATGTACTCATTCTTGAAATTAATAAAGAAGTTATTCAGCTAATGTTTCTCTGCGAGCAGGTCTATTCGATTATAAGTCACAGAAAGCCAAAAAATGGCTAAGTAACAAGGTTCTGCCTTGACGGATATAAGTTACTGACGATGACAAGATCCCTAAAAAGGATGTAAGTCACAAAAAGCCAAAAATGGCTAAGTAACAAGATTCCACCTTGACGGATGTAAGTTACTGACAATGACAAGATCCCTAAAAAGGGTGTAAGTCACAAAAAAGCCAAAAATGGCTAAGTAACAAGATTCTGCATTGACAGGTGTAAGTTACTGACAATAACAAGATCCCTAAAAAGGGTGTAAGTCACAAAAAAACCAAAAATGGCTAAGTAACAAGATTCTGCCTTGATGGATGTAAGTTACTGATGATGACAAGATTCCTAAAAAGGATGTAAGTCACAAAAAGCCAAAAATGGCTAAGTAACAAGATTCTACTTTGACGGATGTGAGTTACTAACGATCAAAGGGTCCCTATAAGTGGTAAAGGCCAAAAATGGCTAAGTAACAAGATTCCACCTAGACGGATGTAAGTTACCGACGACTAAAGGATTCCTAGACAAATATAAGGTACTGCCGAGGTACCAGTTATGAAAGATTAACGAAACAATAGAGAAAGAGGTGCTAACAGAGTCAAAGATTCGTCAAGTGCACAACATGGGTGATCAAAAGATATCACCAGCATATCTAAAACTAAAGAACATGCAATACAAGTAAGTGCAAATTAAATTAAAAGCCCAAAACAAACGGGCAAAATTACCATTGTTTGTACAACTAAAAGCCCATAAACACTGGGCTAAAAATATTGTTCCCAAAATAGATGAAAATAAAATCATTCAGAAATTAGATTTACATAACTGCCCAAAACGAAAAGGGCATCCAAAAAGAGAACAAAAGAAAATTTTTGTTAAGTATCAGGTTCGAGCAACACCATCGTCAGTAGGAGCGTCAATAGCAGGAGCGTCTCCTGGGGTGTTAGGCTCAGTCGCAGAAGATTGAGCAGCTTCATCGGCAACCATCTCCTAGTCCACCTCCTCAAGATCCAGCCTCTCCTTATCCACTCCAGAGGGGTGCTTTACAAGGTATCTCCTCAAGAACTTGAAACCTTTAAAATACCAACTGAGGATAACGGTGTTGTACTCGTCAGTGGTCTGAAAGGCTTTAACGGACCTGGCAGCGATGGTCTTGAGACTCTCCCTGGCTCCAAGAAGCTGCTCGTCCTTCTCAATAGTCAATTGACGCTCAACCTTGAGGTCGTCATTCAGTTTCTTGACTTGCTCTTTCAAAGTATTCACCTCACCCATGGAGTCAATGAGGACCTTCTTCAAAGTGGAGTTCTCCGCCTCCAAAGCCTCTATCCTAAATGTTAGGGACGCCACCTTAGCCTCCTGAGTAAAATACTCAAAAGAAAGGTGAAGACTCTCCCCTAGCACCTGAAAAGAAGATCAGAGACGTCAGTAAAAATATATATATATATATATATATATATAAAATAAAAGAGTCAAAATCGCCCAAGGCAATATACCTAGACGAGCTTCTGGACATGACGAGTTGCAACCCCATTGAAAGGGACGCCAGATAAAGCCCTCAAATCTGCAGCCGTTATCACCTCGTGGGCCCGGTCCACAGCCATCTTCTCATCATTCCAAATTGTAGAAGGACGAGAGTCAGTTTTCTCCTTCTCCTTCTTAGACAGGCGTGGCCTTTTGGAGATAGGAGTGCCACCTATTTCTTCCACTGACGTCGTAGGAGAAGCTATCCTCGTCGTCTCACCCACAAAAACGATTGGATTGATGGAGGCAACTGGAGCAACAGGGGCACCCTTCCCAGTGACACACATTCTCTTCTTTCCTAGGTTTGACAGAGGCTCGTCTTTCTTTGACCTCATCTTCGCGTAAAGATCTTTGTTAAATTTGGTCGTCATTTCTGCCAGAAGAGAACACTTGTTTAAAAAAAAAAAAAAAAAAAATGGTTCTGACGAGTTCAACACTTACTCTTTTTTCCTTCGATCTCAATGTTGCGCAAGACGAAGGAAGACAGGTCAGGACCAAGATGGTAGAAGGCCTCTTGAGGATGAAAATTTTCCTCTGTAAACTCTTTTCTATCACCTGTTGAGAATCCCTCCCTTCCTTCCTCGTAAACTCTTTTCTATCACCTCTTGAGGATGAAAATTTTCCTCTGTTGAATGGTTTTCCACTGTTCTTCATCTTCAGAAATTTTCGGAAGTTTTTCGCAAGGTATACTACTTCCTTCTCCACTCCATCTTCTTCGGAAGGATCATCCATTCTTTCGGTGATGGTTTTAAGAGCAAGCGATTTACTAGTCCTGTGGGAAGGCAGTCCAAGCTCATACGTTTAGAGTGATCCAATGAGCTCTTGGATCTTAATTTCATCCAAATCCTTGCTTTCCTCTATGGCTGTGACTTTTGCCCGAAAGCTCTCTGGTAAGGACCTCAAAATTTTTCTCACCACCTTAGTCTCTTCAATCTTCTCCCCAAGATTGAATTTAGCAATTACAATTTCATTGAGCTTCCCATAGAATGAATCAAATGGTTCATCATCCCCCATCTTGAGCTCTTCAAATTTGGTGGTAAGCATCTGAAGCTTTGCATCCTTAACTTTCTTTGTACCCTCATATGTTGTCTCCAAAATCTTCCAAGCTTCCTTGGCTACCGTCATATGAGAGATCCTGTGGAATTCATCATGAGACACACCACAAAAAATAGCATTTAAAGCTCTACTATTAGCATTTGCGGCTGCGAGAGCTGCCTTATCCCAAGTGGACTTAGGATCCTCTGGCTTAGTCCAGCCTATCTCAACCGCATCCTACAGGGTATCATCCATAGAACATAAAAATGCTCTCATTCTGACTTTCCAGAAGGCATAATTGTTCCCATCAAAAAATGGTGGAACATTAAGCGATTGAGACCGGTCCATCTCAAACAGGGTCAAGGATCACACTCAGGTATTTAAACCACAGTAAGTGTACCCGCTCTGATACCAATTGAAAGCTCAAAAATGTGTTGAAAACACAAGAGCTGTTTAGACCCCCAATTAAAATTACGGCTCGATAGATATTACACTAATTTACTACAAAGTGCGGAATAGTGTAAAAGCGAGCGGATAAAAAATTAAACTACTCTAATCCATAAACTAAGCAACACGGTAGTATAATGGAATAAACAAGAGTAGAGAAGAAGGATGCAAACACAGAAAACACCGAGACGTGTTCTCGAAGAGGAAACCGAAGAACTCGGCGAAAAACCTCTCCGCCGCCCTCCAAGCGGAAATCGATCCACTAGACAATCAGTTGGGATACATGGGTTAGCAAGAGACCCTCCAAGCCTAATCTACCCGATGCACCTAAGCCCTCCAAGCTCCTACTCCAACAAGGCTTCTCGGAACCGTGTCTTGTCTAGCACCCCGGATCCCGCAACAAGCTCCATGTTGCATCTGCCATTTCAGGCTTCTTCCAATGCTTCCCAGCAGCACCAAAACATCTCACAGCACTCTCAAAGGGTGTGATAAGTGTTTGGGCTATCAACCTCTCAATGGTAAGGAAATGGAGAAGGAAGGGTTGAGGAGATACCACAAGCAAGTGTATAGAGAAATGTGAGGATGACAATCTCTAATTCCCAATATGTTTGGCTAGGGTTTTCTCTCTGAAGCATTCCTCAACATTTGTGGGTAATGAGGGTTTATATAGGATAGGTGCAAAATGTGTGAGTCAGTCAGTACAGGCTGGCAGAACAGCTTGTCTCGCGGGAAGGCCTTACCCGCGAGATACTCGCGAGAGACAGCTGTCTCCACCTGGCCTGACTCTTCGCATTGCAGCACGTGCAGGGCACATGCTTCACTTCGCGGGAAGCTAGGTCGCGACATACCCACGAGAATCCTCCAGTCTTCCAAATACTTGAGTCTTCACACACTCTCTCTATCACACAACCCTTACATCAAATCCCACAATAAATATAGGGTATACACGATTGAAAATACTTACAATTAAATTTAGCACGGAATAAAAGCCAACAAAATACATAGTTGTAAATAACAACTTTACAAGCATGAAAAGCCCTAACCACCCGAGGAGTAGAGACGGTTGTATCCCCCTCCACTAGATCGCCGCTAGACGACAACCCAGTCTCGAGATCGCTAGACCTAACTTCTGACATCATCTTCTTCTCTCTCTCCTGTCCTTCAAACCAATCAATTGATTGTTGTATCAGAGGTAACAATTCAGTCAATACCACACTCAGACCACTACCCTAAAAAACAAAGCTTTCAAGGCCTGGAAAAGTGCTTAATCTTTTTGTTATGTAGCATGACACGAGCCATCTCTTGAACAACCCTATTCTTCCGTTCCACTATTCCATTCTGTTGTGGTGTCTTAGGTGAAGAGAACTCTTGATGTGTGTCTTAATCATTGCAAAAGGCAGCCAGCTTTGTGTTTTCAAATTCCCTTCCATAATCACTTCTAATTCTGGCTATCAGAGTTCCTTTCTCAACTTACAATTTCTTGCACAAGTGTATCATCTTTTCAAGAGTCTCAACTTTATCTCTCAAAAGCACAACCCACGTATATCTAGTGAAATTATCCACAACAACTAGAACATACTTCTTTCCACCTAAACTCTGAACTCTAGCAAGACCCATGAGATCAATGTGCAACAACTCTAAAGGTCTTAAAGTTTGAACTTTAATCACAAACAGATGTTTGGACTTCACTTGTTTACCCATCTGACATGATCCACACATGCACTTTTCTATCTTTTCAAACTTGGGCAAACCAATAACTACATCACACTTGGAAATCTTCTTTAATTGCTTGTGACTTGCATGTTCCAACTGTTGATGCCACAAATCTACTTGATTGATCTTTGCACTGAAACACTTGTTGCTTATACTTGGTTTTATACAATAACAATTGCTAGCTGTCCTAACACCAATACACATGTAGTCACCTCCTCCGTCAAGTATCTCACATTCATACTTGGTGAAGAGAACATTTAATCCATTGTCACAAATTTGACTGATGTTGAGTATATTAGCCTTCAGCTCATCAACATACCAGACATCTTCAAAAACCAGCAACCCTAGAATGTCCACAGTTCTAATGCCTCTGATCATAGATTTGCTTCCATCTCCAAACATGACTGTCCCAATCTGTCCTTCAAAGAGTATCTTGAATAAAGCTTTATTTCCTATCATATGCTTGGAACAACCACTATCCAAATACCAAAGACAAGAATCACGTGCCTTTAAGGCTGTTAAAGTAGTATAACACAAATAATTATCATCACATGTAATTATACCAAGATACTCCGGGAAAGACTTAACAAAAGCAACAAGAGACACAAACCAAAAGTAGACAAATTGAAACACAAACAAATTAACCTAGTTATTTAGCGAAGTGATTAACTTAGGTAAATTATTCAGATCTAGGTTAACACAAGTAAATCAAATCATTGAAATAGTGCGGAAAAAAATAACACAACGATATGATAAGCCAGGAAAACCAAACCGGTAAAAAACCTGGGGAGGATTTAACCTAGCTATCCTCAAGGTAAAACAGATCCACTATGAAAGAATTAAAGTTTTACAATAGCAACTTAGACCACTAACATCCTATTGCTACCTCGAGTAGAAAATTTACTACCACAACCACGTGACAGCTCTGAGTCCATGGACTACTTCTTTCTTGGATTCATAGCAACCACAAGTACTCCCACTTATGTTTTCTTTAAGCTCTTTATGCAGCAACTGATGCGATCACCAAGCTCTCGACATCAATCTTGAGCTTGATAACCCTAAGTATGTATAAAGGCAAACACCTCTAGATCTCACAAGAGATTCATACACACAGCATAAACAACAACACATAAAACGTGGCTAGGGTTTTTTCTTTTATACTTGAGGCAAAACATAAAACCCTACACATCATACGGGCTTGGGCTGAGTTGGAAAAATCTGCAGAAAAATAATCTGCTTGTGCTTCGATCGATCAAGTAATTTTCGATCGATCAAGCCTTGTAGATTTACGTAATAAATCCTGCAGTACACTCGATTCCAACTTTACACATAAACACGCTTTGAGCAGCCTAATTCTAGACTCTAAGTTTTAATCATGGTTTGTCAACATTACACATTAAAGTTCTAATACATTTAGATCCTAAATCCTTATAACCTAACATATTTTTATGCATAATTTTAAACTACAAAAACTTGCAATTTAAACAATTTATTGATGACATAACTATTGATCTTTAATTTTCTAGAAATTTTGCAAGTATGGAGGATATAAAAAGAAGATGTAATCCAATGATAAATTTATCAAAATTCACCTCCAATAAAAAGATATTGAGTAATTAAAGTTGTAGCCTTAATTTTGTAACTAAATTTTATCCTTTTAGATTTAGGTGCCAAACGGATCCTTCAAGAAGAGTGAAATATGTCATAAATGATATCTTCACCATGCTTGGCGCCTCATCCCCATTTTATCTGCCATTGCCATCACTTGTTCACAAAAATATTTAAACTCTTGCGGATCCCAATCAATGGTATATCAAATGGTATATTTAGCATAACCAAATTTTTTTTCTTAACCTTCAACGAGAACTTTCACCGGCTATTGGCCATTAGAGTTTTTTTTTTTTCTTTTTTTTTTTTTTTTTTTTTTAAAGATAAAATTTATACTCTAGCCTAATTTAAGTGTATATGTGTGTCCTCCTGGAAACTTGAACCCTGCCCCTTACCCCCCACACTCCACAAACATTTATACTTGTGAAGTGACCACCACACCAAAAGTGCGCAGTGGTGCCATTAGAGTTTCTTAAAAACTCTAAGATTGCGATTGGATACTTGAATTTAGATTTGGATTTGAATTTAAAGTGATAGATTTGAAATTCCTTAATTCCAAATTCTAAAATATTCAAGTATATCATATATATTTCTAAAATTCTATGGGTTTAAAACTTATTCAAATTCAAGGATTTTAAGGTTTAAAATTTTTGACAAATTTGTCAAATTCAAATCCTTGACCCTTTGTAAACTATACAAACAAACAATGGCAGCTCCAAGATTTTTCTATAGGGGGGTCAACAGTGGTGAAACTAGGAATTTGTCATGGAAACAAGTAAACAATTAAAATAATTAATTTTTTTTTATATGTACAACTTTCATATTAAATACATTATACAATAATCTAAAATAGTATTATAAATATAATTTAGTATAAATATTAGTAAGACAACAACCATTGAATGCATAAACAAATATAATTTAATAACTAACCATACACATGGTCAGTCTCTTGGAGTTAGACTAATGGTAAATGTGAAACTAAGAAAAATAAAATAGTAATTGATATAAGTTTTTACTTTTAAAGTGTATGATTTCCTAACCATACACGTGTACACATGGTCAGTCTCTTGGAATTGGAGCAAACACTAAAATACTTCTTGGATTTGGAAATTTATAGAGCCTTTATCAAACTACTTAATCAAAAACAGAGAAAAATTAAGAAAATATAGAAGGGAAAAAGAAAGATAGAGAGAATGAGGAAATGATCACAGATATAGATATAGATCTTAAGTTGTAACAGTGGTGTACTTTTTTGTCGATGAAGAAGAAAAGTGTAGGAAAAAACAACTTTATTCTGCTTTCAATGGAAAAGTAAGCCAATGTCCTGGAAAAAAAAAGTTTTTTTTTTTTTAACAAATGAACAAAAATTTGAAACATTTTTTTTTTCTTTCTTATAAAATTAAATACTTTAAGAGTAGTGCTATTAACACAACACATTCACAATAAAACCTATGTGACAAGTTGTTAAAGTTAGGAAAAAAAATAATGTTAGTTATAGGTCCTAACGCCTAATAAAAACTAGTTACAATTTGCGACTTAACCTTTATTGTTAAATTATTGTAAATATATTGTGAAAGTAGCATTAAGATGAACATATTTAAACTTATATTAACTAGTTTTAAACAAAATTTAAGGTCAGGGGGTTCAAAATTTATTTTAAGTGCTAAAAAAAAAATAAAGAATTATATATATATATATATATATAAAATAATAATAATAAAAAAATAAAAAAATAAAATAAAATTGGCCAGGTCAGGGGGTTCATTTGAACCCCTTGCCTTAAGGTAACACCGCCCCTACAAACAAAGTATTTGAATTTTAATAATCCAAATCCAAATCCATGTGCCCAAATTCTACCATCCAAACACATTATAAAGGGTTTTGATCATGTTGAAGTGATTGACTATGACTAGAGAACAATCACCTTTGCATAGATCTATCATTTGTTTTTTTTTACTATTCACAATCAACTGCTTCATCAAACTATGGTATGCATTAAACAAGACTTTTTAAAACAGTTGTGTCCCTCATGCTAACAAGTGGCAACTGCTCAATTGCTTGAGTAGTGAGTCAGTGACTCTAAGCAAGGACTATTGGGCTATGTGGAGTCTAGATCTATTTGATTTGGATTATGACTCAACCTGATATAAAAGTGCTACAGTTTTTAATGGAGATTTTTTTTAGGCTTGTCCATGGAGTAGAGACTTGGGCCGATAGTGTTGTGAATCCTTTATGCAGGAGTGAAATACCATGGGTTTTCAGATTAGGGTTTGGTGTGTTGCGTTGAGAGAGAAAAAAAATTCTATTACCACATCTTGTATTTTTCCCTGTAAATAGTGAAATTACTACAACTCTGTAGACGTAGGCAAATTGCCTATCACGTAAATATTGTCTTGTGTGATTTTTTCTTTGGCGCATATTTTTCTCTATTTTGCATCTTACAAATTTGAGAATTTCATATATATTCCCTTGAAGGACCAACCCTCTAGTAGAGAAACCACACAGTGAATTTATAAACAACCTTTTAGACTCAGTATTATAGGTCCTTCCCTAGAATTTATAAATGGTCTTTTCAATTATCGCGCATTGAATAGGAGAAATTTCTTTTTTATTTGAGATAGAATTCTACTCTAGTCTAAACTAAATTTATGTGTGTGAAACTCTTTTTTGGAGACTTGAACTCTGACAATTATCTCTCACACACCACATTCACTTATATTTGTAGAGTGACAATTACACCAAAAGTGCACTATGTTAGAGAAAATTTCAATTTGGAGGAAAAATCTATCTATATATTACATCTATTAATAAATTTTTATTAGATTAATATTTTAGAATTTTCACATTTATATCATAAATTCTCTTTCTTCTTAACATACATACCAAATTTCGTATTGATCAAATGTTATTTATTATTTGATACATAAATTTATGTTTTATGTATATTTTTAAAATTAAAAAAAAACATTTTATAGATTAAATATATTTATTAATCTCTAGTTCTTAAAATTTTACAAGTATAAATGGTATAAAAAGAAAATGTGATATGACGGTTGATTTTTAAAGATATACATCTAATAAAAATTTGATTAAGTAGTGTAAGGACAAAATTTAGCTACAAAATTGGTTGTAACCTTAGGTTACAATCTTACTCAATAAAATAAATATTATTACAAATTTTGAAAATCTAACCGTTGAATTGCATGTTCTTTACGCTCTTAATACACATATCAAATTTTGTGTCAATCAGATATTATTTACTATATGATCTATACGCTTATATTTTATGCATAATTATAAATTATAAAAACTTGCAATTTGAACAATTTATTGATGGCGTAGCTATTGATTTTTAATTTTCTAGAAATTTTGCAAGCATGGAGGATATAAGAAGAAAATGTAATCCAATGGTGGATTTGTCAAAATTCACATCCAATAAAAAGATATTGAGTAAAGTTGTAAGTTGTAACCTAAAGTTACAATTAATTTTGTGGTTAAACTTTGTCCATAGTGTAATATAAAAGTTATACCATGTATAATTCAACCCCAACCCTTTTGTCTTCTCTCATCACACCTTGTCCTTGCATCAGTGTGTGTATAAAGCTTTAGAAATTAAAGTTATATATATATATATATATATATAAGTTAGGTTTAAGTTATACTTTGTGTAACTTTAAGTAATGTTACACCACTCAATAACTTCTTATTAATTTCATATTTTAAAAATCCCACCGTTGAATTACATGTTCTATATGTGCTTAACATGCATGCCAATTTTCATGCCAATCAAATGTTATTTACCATGTGATCCATAAACTTATCTTTTATGAATTATTTTTAAGGGTAAAATGCAAAATTGACCCTCTAAGTTTCTTCAGATTTCATTTCAGTCCTCCAACTCTGCTTTTATTCATTTCAGTCCTCTAACTTTCAAGTTTATTCAATTAAAGCTTTTTCATCTACTTTTGTTATATGTTGTGGTTAATTTTTCAATTTTATAAATTTTTCTTCAAATTTTTTAAATTAAAAAAAAATTCAATTAATGATTGAAAAATATTTTCCAGATTTTTTTTTGCAAAATTTTTTAACAAAAGTTAACGGAAATGCCTTAATTGAATAAATCTGAAACTTAGAGGTCTGAAATGAGCAAAAGTAAAGTTAAAGGACTGAAATGAAATTTGAAGAAAGTTAGAGGGTCAGTTTTGCATTTTACCCTTAAAAATAATTACAAAAGCTTGAATTTAAACAATTAATTGATAACATGACTATTGATCTTTGATTATCGTGAAATTTTGCAAGCATGGAGAGTATATGAATATAATGCAATCCAACGGCAGATTTGTCAAAATTCGCATCTAATAATAAGTTATTAAGTAGTTTAATATCGTTTAAAGTTATACCAAGTATAACTTGAACCCAACTTTATATATATATATATATATATATATATATATTTTTTTTTTTTTTTTTTTTGAGAAACGAAATTAAAGTAATTAACTTTTTTTTTATTTAAAAAAAAAAAGATACGGGTAGCTTAACAATGCAGTGGATTAAAAAAAAAAAAAAAACCTTTTGGCCAATGAAGTCAAGATAAATTCATTGAAAGGTCAGGCGACCATAGATTATTAGATTAACAAACACCGACGCGCTAAAAGTCAGCAAAAACATATTTGAGTACTACTCCATGGGTTAGTGTGGTGAATCCTAACATGGTGAATATTTTAAGCGCCTCCATGGGTTAGAATTTGAGTACTACTCCCCAACTCTTGTTTACTGTTGCATGGAACGTATAACAATAAGAGTCTTTATGACTTCGTAAGTGTTTAAAATTTATATGTTGTGATTAGTGTATAATCACAACTTGTCATCACTTTAGTTTTGGTTTTGTAACTTTATTACTTACAATCAATAAAGATCCATGCCGTTTATTTTAAAAAAGGAAATAAAAACTTACCACTTTTGGCAAGTTCTACCTTAGCCAGTGTAGAATTTTTTACTAGATTTTCTATTACTAATTAAATGTGTTCTCTACTCTACTCTACTCTACTCTCCTCCATTTCCCCTCCTTCTCCCCTCAATTCAAATGGGCCTTGAAGGGGCAAGTTCTCAATGTTGAAGATGTAGCACGAGCTGCACTCTACTTGGCTAGCGATGAAGCAAATAATATAAGCGGACTCAACCTTTTGGTAGATGAACGGTATAGTGTATTGAATCCTAACATAATGGGTTTTTTAAGCGCATTCACAAGTTAGAATTTAAATCAAGGTAGTCAATTCTGTACCGTACTGGCCGGTACGACCGGAATATACCATACCGGTCAGTTCACCGGTACAGATAACCTCTTATTTCGTACCGGAAAAAATATCGGTCGTACCGGCCCCGTACTGGCTGTACCGGCCCCGTACTGGCTGTACCGGCAAAATCCGGTTGTTTCGGCCGGAAAATGAATACCGGCCAAAACGCGAAAAGTCTCATTTGTAAGGAAAGAAAACAGAGAAAAAGGAGAAAAGGAAGAAGACGATGACGAAGCAAGGGTTGCGCCGTGAAGCAACTGCTTCTTCTGCTGCTGCTGCTTCTTCTTCTTCTTCTTCTTTCCTTTTTTTCTTCTTCTCTGTCGGTCTATCCGTCTCCCTCTCTCTTCTTTTTTTTGCCGAACCTTTTTTTCTTTTTCTTCTCTGTCCGTCTCCCTCTCTTTTATTTTTTTGCTGAACTATGTATGTGGTCTGGTTTCTCTTCTTACTTTCTCTTTCTTTGTTTTGTATTTGCTTTTGAAGTTTCCTAAGCTCTCCACGTGACTATAGTACACTGCCACCAGCTGCCAAGCATTGGAAACATTGAAAGCTTTTAATTTTTGAATAAAAGGTGAGCTCTCCACGTTAAAGCTTTCCACCACTTCTTTTCAGCTTTGGCCTTTGAGCCCAAATGATGTGACAATAATGTATGTGTATTGCCATATTGCCACGGTATTACAACAAATTTATATTTAGAACAATGCTAATATTACAACATTTTAAACAATTTTTGTTATAATTTATCGTGTGAGGAGTTGTAAGTGATGAAAATGTGAACTCACATACACTCACAATTTTTTTCACCCCTCACACACACACACACACACACACATATAAACAACTTTTATATTTATTATAATATACACATACATACATACATACATATATATATATATATATATTTATTTATTTATTTATTTATTTATAAATATAAAAAATAGCGGTAAATCCGAAACGGTACACCGGTATTGGCCAGTATCCGAAATATATCATACCGCTGGCCAAACCGGTACAATCTCCAGTACGGTATTGACTCCCTTGATTTAAATACTGCTTCTGGTTGGCTGCTGCATGGAATGTATAACAATAAGAGTCTTTATGATTTCATAAGATATGTTACGATTTCTAATATTGTAGATCATAACATTAGTAATTATAATTGGGACAAAATTGGCCAATACCCTTTTCGCCCAAATTATATAGTCTTCTGCCCCCTTCTCCAAACTAATTAAGGAAATACCTCTCTTTTAAAACTCGATTTGCTCAAAATCGAATTAGGCCCTACAATGGCGTTTTTAAGGAGCCTATAGTGACGTTTTAAGAACCTATAGTGGCGTTTTGTAACTCGGCCTCCATGAACTCGAGTTATAGGTAAAAAAAGTATATAAAAAAAAAAATTACCTACAAGTCGAGTTCATGGAGGTTGAGTTACAAAACACCACTATAGGTCCTTAAATCGTCACTATAGGCTCATTAAAACGCTACTATAGGGCTCCAAAATTTTGTTTTTTTTTTTTTAACTCGATTTTGAGCAAATCGAGTTACAAAAGAGGGGCATTTCCCTAATTAGTTTGGGAAGAGAGGCAAAAGGCTATATAATTTGGGCAAAAAAGGCATAGGCCAATTTTGTCCATTATAATTGTGACATGTTATGATCTAGAGCGGTTTTAACACTTCCATGTTATGATCTATTTGCAATATTAGAAAACTAAAATATCATCTTGTTTACAACTCTCTCCAATCCCTACCCTTAATGTAATTCCAAAGTATGATATTATTGTACTGCAAATGTCAATGACAAAGCCAAGACTTGTAGTTGAGGGAGGTGGCCTTGTTGTTGGTTGTGTGCAATGGCGAATCTAGGAAATATTTTAAGGGGGGGCCAAGGTAAACACAATAAAGTTCTTATGTATAAAAAAAAATGACTAAAAAAATCTTAATTTCACAAATTAACTTTAACTTTAAAAAGTTGCTTTTACGCTCTTTCAGAGCACTAAAATCACTTATAATTGATGCTAAACTAAATTGGTGCAAACAACATGAGATGTCATTTTTGCATCAGTTATAGATCTTTCCCCCATAAGTTATAATGAAATATGCAATCCTGAATATTAAATTTTATAACCTCAATTCCTCAAATTGATAGAATAAACGAGTTTATAATGATAATTTAATTTAATTATCCAAGCCACTAATATCAATTAAACAAACAACTAACAAATTTCTATTATCAAATTATAATAAATTTAATTTAAGTACTAAACTAATCAGCCATGCTAAGGACCTAGAGCTACAGTACTCTATTCTAGTCCTAGACCCATAGTTACTTTAGTTTTTAGGATTGAAATTGTTGTATATATTTTTTGTCAAAAACATTTGTTTGGGGGGGGGGGGGGGGGGGGGGGGGGGGGGGTGTGTAGCCCTTCCTATTTTCTATTTTTTATTTCATTTTAGTACTATTATTAAGAGAGTTTTTCAAAACTTAGGGGGGCATTCCGCCTCCCTGCCCCCCGCGACTCCGCTTGTGGTTGTGTGTGGTAGCTTAGCCACTGAGGTGGTTTTTTTTTTTTTGTGATTTTGATGCATGTTGTTGGGTAAGGATAATTATTTTGTTTGAAATTTTTTAAAATGTCAGGTTGTTTGTTTTTGGTAAAATTAGTTGATTAGACAATTTTTTTTAGCTTCACTATTGGTCATTTTTGTTGTTGGGCTAATTTTTTTGGGCTTGTATATTTTGTTTTAAAATTTAAATTTATAGATTTTTTTATGGGCTTTAAAAAGAAGAAAATGATAGAGTTATAATTTTTTTTACAAATTACTGATGTGATGAGTAGTTATTAGTAAGTAAAAAAACAGTGTAAGTGGTAGGACTAGATAAGAACCAATAAGGATTTATTACTCTAATAGTTTGTAAAAATATTGTAGAAAAATTTGTGGCTATAACATTACTCTTAAAAGAATTAATAATATTATTAAGAGGGCAAAGTGTAATTTTATAGAACAAAATTGCTAAAATTAATACCTAGTATATATTCTAATATTTTTTTAGGGGGGGGGGGGGGGGGGGGGGGCGCGCAATTGTCAAAGGCTACCTCCATCCCTACCCAAAGTATTGTATAATTACGCTCCATCTTGAAAATTATTTCGTACTTCTTGAGTACAGTAATGGCTTACTTCCTTTCTTCACATGAATGGTGGATCTCACCATTAATTCATAAGTTCTCATTTTTCTTCTTAATGTGTATACCAAACTCATTTTTATTAAATAATTTTAAAATCAAAAATTATGAAACAAACATTTTTGATGGAAGAGATAATTATTGAAAGCATGCAGAGTATAAAAAATAAATGTAATTTACGATGGATTTTTAAATAAACACATCTAATATTCTCTCTGTCTCAAATTATTAATCATCTATTATATTTTGGGATGTCCTCTAATGTAATGGACTTTGAAAATTCAATACCATTATTTAATTATTATTTAAATTAATAAAATAATTCTGGAAATTTATAACTTTTTTTAACTAAAAAACAACGAATTAATTCTCTTAAAAAGTTGATTTTTTTTAATAAAAAAAATGAATACAGTAAAATATATCCCACTTTCTCTCACTTTATTTAAGATAATTTGTCTTTGAAAATTACTAGGTTTGCCATTGTAATTGTAAGGGAGAAGTGTCGTGCAACATCATTGAACCTGTAATACGCTTTTGCAGTCTTCAATGGACAAGTCACAATGCACTACTGCATTTTCATATAAATGGCACATGATAGTACAATATTATTTACTTTTTTTTTTTTTTTGGGTTAAATGGAAAAAAGAGTCTTGTGGGCTCATCGACCCCACGCCACATGACGACAATACATAATACTATGTGTATCACACGGGCTTTATTGAGGTTATCGCTCGAACCGCTCCTCTCTAGGTGTTAGAACAAAAACTCCTACCATCAAGCCACACCTCGTGTAATATATTATTGCAATTTTTACTCACGGCATTTGCCTTCAACATAGGTGTTTTTTAAGATTTTTTTTTTTTTTTTTTTTTTTTTTTCTTTGGATGGCCAGAAAATTTGATTAACAGAAACACGAGCTACAGCGACAGTCCAACCTCACATCTCACAACAGAACAAAACAAGGGGGGTTGTAGCCTACAACAAAAGAACCAAAAAAAAAAATTACAATCTAAAGACCATCTAGCTAGAGAGTGAGGAGCATAATTACATTGCCTATTCACCCAACAAATTGAGACGCTTGGGGAAGCAGTTAAGAGAGCCCGAGCATCAGCAATGATGGACTTGATATGCAAAGGAGGGGCAGATTCTTTGTCAGACAAGAGATTGACACAAATCTGGGAATCTGATTCAACGCACACGGCCTCAAAATCCAAATAGGATGCTAAGGATAGCGCCCACTTCAAAGCCGCAGCTTCAACTTGGAGAGGGAGGATGGTGTTCACTTTCTTTGAACAAGCAAATACTAGCTCCCCTCTCCAGTCTCTAGCAACAGCTGCAATGACAAAGAAACGTAGGCCCACAACCACATCAATATTAATCTTAGCTGAATGGGGGGAGGGAGGGGACCAATGTTGAGCATGAGCTAAGCAATTCAGGCCGCGATGAGAAGGCCTAGCCAATGTTGAGCATGAGTTGATGTAGCAACAAATTGCAAATTTAGTTTTGAACAGAGTCCTAACCTAGTAACCTGCCATTTCCTTTTTCCCACCTAACTTGCATTTGATTGGGTAACAAGTACTTAGTTTAATGTAAATAAATAATGTCTCAAAAAAAAAAGTACATAAATAATGAGATTAAAGTTCAAAAAGGCTACCAGTTAATTTTCAAATTCAATGATAACAGCCATACTTATAAATCAATAAACATTAAATTAACTCCAATTCTCACATATTAAGGCAAAAGCATCCATTGTGTTTTTTTTCGGTTTTTTTTTTTAAAAATAAATAATAATAATACAGATCTGATTCGGGCAATACCCGAACCTAGCCCAATAATTTCGAGTTCGGGAAAAATCCGGCCCATTCTCTTTGTCCAAGATAAATCGGGTAATATCCAACACTTTTGGACTGAGTATCAATTACCAGGTGGGTTTTGGGCAACCCTACATGCACCAACATGCATAACAACTTTAGAAAGTTATACTCATGAGTTGCCACATTTATTGAATGAACAAAATAATGCAGCCAACATAATGAAGATTATTGAATGAACTAAATAATGCAGCCGACCTAAGGAAGATAAATTAACTGCCATAGACTTTTGGGTTAATAAACACCCACCTTATAATTTAATAAATAAATAAATAAATAAAACCCAACCCACTTGCCAAGCGAATACGATTTTAGGCTTTGGAGATTAACCTATAAATTTAACTCGATAAATTCATGAGGCTACTTGTGGCACGATCCCTCTTTGTCTTTATTTTGAGCATATAAATCAAAGGTCGTCGACAATCTATTCCCATACTTCGAAGGGTTAGAAAATATTCATTTTTGTCTCTTTCTCCCGGTTAGCAATGGCAATGGCAAAAAGGTCAGAAACTGTGTGGTTCACTAAGTTCTTACATTGCTTTATGCATGTTTTGCTTTACGTTATTTTCATTAAGATCAACTGATATATTTTGCATCACTCTAATTAATGTATGACATTTAAATATCCACTATTCATGTATATATATAATACCATTTGTAGTATATTTTATTGTCGGAGTAAACAGCATTTTTGGCTAGTGATATGGCCCATATGCATGGGGTATACTACGTCAACTAAATTCAATTTAAAATATTAGTACCTTAAAGTTCCACACAAGTTTACACATCCTAAGATATTGCTCAAACAACTTCGTTTTTCTTTTTGTCATTTTCAGAGATTTTAACGGTGAACCATTAAAACATGAAACTTTAATTTGATTTGGCATAGGCTTATATTATATTTTATATAATGTAACCAGAAATAGTACAACATATTACTCAAGTTTTGAATCAGACTTGATTTTACACGTGGGAAATGTGCACCATGTTCCTCCACTAATTCAATTCCATCTTCAGGCTAGACGGCAAAGTGGCAATCATAACTGGTGGAGCAAGCGGGATTGGAGCAAGTACCGTGCATCTCTTCCATGAACACGGTGCCAAGGTTGTCATTGCTGATGTACAAGATAACCTAGGCCAAGAAATTGCAGATAAGCTTGGGAAAAATGTTAGCTACATCCATTGTGATGTGACAAATGAAGATGATATCTGCAATCTTATTGACACCACCGTTGCCAAACATGGACAACTTGATATAATGTATAACAATGCGGGCATCATAGACAGCCCTATCCCATTAGGGAGAATTCTGGATACAAAGAAGTCAGATCTAGAGCGAACTATTAGCGTGAACTTGGTTGGCTCTTTTCTAGGAGCCAAACATGCCGCAAGGGTTATGATACCACAGCGCGAAGGATGCATACTATTTACTTCTAGTGCAGCCTCAGCAATAGCAGGAATTTCAAGTCATGCTTATGCAGCCTCAAAGTGGGCGATTGTGGGGGTAGCTAAAGGCTTGGCAGCTGAACTTGGCCAATATGGTATAAGAGTAAATTGTGTGTCTCCATTTGCAGTCGTGGGGACTGGTATGTCTGGAGAGATGAGTGAAGCTGAGAAGTCTAATGCAGAATTCGCACTAAGTAATTATGTTGGTAATCTAAAGGGACAAATTCTCAAGGCAGAAGATGTAGCACGAGCAGCACTATACTTGGCTAGCGATGAAGCAAATTATATAAGTGGGCTCAACCTTTTGGTAGATGGAGGGTATAGTGTGGTGAATCCTAACATGGTGAATATTTTAAGCGCCAACATGGGTTAGAATTTGAGTACTACTCCCCAACTCTTGTTTACTGTTGCATGGAATGTGTAACAATAAGAGTCTTTATGACTTCGTAAGTGTTTAAAAGTGATATGTTGTGATTAGTGTATAATCACAACTTACCACTTTAGTTCTGGTTTTGTAATTTTATTACTTTCAATCAATAAAGATCCATGCCGTTTACTTTGAAAAAGGAAATAAAAACTTAACACTGTTTGGCAAGTTCTACCTTACCCAAGGTAGAACTTTTGACTACATGTTTTGTTACTAATTAAATGTGTTCTCCCATGAACATCAAGTTACAAGTTTTTCCCATATATATATATATATATATATATAATAGGACGGGTTCAAGTTACACCTGATGTAAGTCTTATAAATTTACACATTTTTTATACCGTAGATTTCTAAGAAATCTAACGGTCTAAAAAAATCATTAAATACTATTATTTTTCACCTTACTACCTAATTAATACTAGCATTCTCTCTCTCTTTCTCTCTCTCCTTATTTATTTCTTTCCACTATATAATATTTTCTTCAACACAATCTAACAAAAAAAAATTGAAAAATAATCCCATAATCATTGATTTCACAAAACTATCCATAATAAGAGTCAAATGACTTTCAATTTGCTCCTTAAAATAAATAAATAAAGGAACTTATTTATAGTTTGTAAATAATTATTCAATATACTTTGTCCAGGCTAAGGATGCTTATTTTTTTCTCCTTTTTTCAACAATCTACGGGCTTATAAAAATCAACTTAGCTTCTTTGGACTTGCATAATATAATATTGCCTGAAATATGCTAGTTCTTCCAAATGAATGAAAATGATCTCAGTTCTCTTTGAGATGAATATTAATTTTACATGATTGTTCAAATACAATGAAGGAATGTGGTTTCATTCAGTGATGGACTACCTCACAAAGGTAGTGGCATCCCGTATTTCTACTTGACAACTTTTGATACATCTGCCAAAGATGCAATGAAAGATGAGAGGTCTTCATTCACTGTCAGCGAGTATCCTCTTGGAACTTGTGGAAAGATAGACCCTAAGAACCCCTGTTGTGCAAGAATTACACTCACAGGAAAGGTGAGTTATAAAATCAGTTTTATCTAATTTTAATATTTGGATTGTCACATAGCTTGAAGAAAAAAAAAAAAAAGAACTATATATATATATATATATATGAGTGTCAAGACTATGAGTGACTATTTTGTCTGTCTTTCTAGTTTCCAATTTGCTCATATTTCTTCCATTCTTATGCTTGAATATGCTTAAATATGTTATCCAACTAATTAAAGTACATTTGGAGAGACAAGTTTTAGAAATCTACATCAGGTGCCAAAGATGAATATTAATGTTACTAATTGGATAATATATGTGTGTATAAGATAGAAAGAGAACCTTATGTGCGTATAAGAAGATAGAGCTAAATTATCAACATTACGGGATTAATTAGTGATGTCAATAGGTGTGTATATATATGCACACTACAGTAAGATGACAACTGAAGTAATATTATTTAAATATTTTAAATCATAGTTTTTTTATTAGATAAATTAAGGATTGCCCATTAGATAATGGTAATAGTGGAAAGCAATAAATAAGGAGAGAGAAAATGCTAGTATTAATTAGGTAGTAAGGTGGAAAATAATAGCATTTAATAATTTTTTTTTAACCGTTAGATCTCTTAGAAATCTATAATGTAAAAAATGTGTAAGTTTATAAAAGTTATACCAAGTATAACTTGAACTCATCTCGTATATAATATATCTATGTGTTGGGGGAGGGGGTTCAAGTTATGCCTGGAATAACTCTAAGTAATGTTATACTACTCAATATTTTTTAATTGGATGTGAATTTTGACAAATCCACTATTAAATTACATTATCTTTGGATATTCTCTATACTTGCAAAATTTCAAGGTAATCAAAAATTAATAGCCATGTCATTAATCAATTGTTTAATTTCAAGACTTTGTAGTTTAAAATAATGCATAAAATATGAGTTTATGTATCGAATGGTAAATAACATCCAATTGTTATGAAAATTGAAATGAATGTTAAGAACATATAAAATATGTAATTCAACAGTGGGATTTTTAAAATATAAATTCTATAACAAATTATTGGTTGGTGTAAAGTGTATTATTCTATAACAAATTATCGGAGAAATCCAATTAGATTTTAATTGGATTCTCAATTTTGCGCCATGTGAACCATTTAGTTTTTAATTTTGTGCAAAGTGAATTATTGAGTGTAAAAATCGAAGAGTTCAAATCTAATTAAATTCTAAATTGGATTTCAATTGGAGTCCAATTTTCTGCCACATGTCCATCTAAGTTTTTAATTTTTTTTGGCAAGTGAATTATTGGGTGAAAAAACCGAAGAGTCTAAAACTAATTAAATGTAAAATTTGAACCATGCAATTGTGAATGTTTTTAATTGTTCTCATGCATATGCATGGGATTACACACTAATCTATATATATATATATATATATATAATAGGTAATACTGAGAAAAAATTCAATTAGATTTCAAATTAAAATTTAATTAGAGTCTAATTTTGCGCCACGTACCTCATCTAATCTAAATTTTTAAATTTTTGTGCCAAGTGAGTTAATTCAATGTAAAAATTGGATTACATTAAAGTTTAATTTGGCAACATGTGTCCCATCTAATCTAAGTTTTTTCAATTTTTGTACCAAATTAGTTAATTTAGTGTAAAAAAACGAGGAGTCCAATATAAGTAAATCATATAAAACATAATTTTTGAATGATTTTTATATTTATGAGCCTTTTTTTTTGTAGAACTAAAAACAATTCAAATTTATAAGTCATCTATATATATAGTCCCATCTAATCAACAATTTTAAAATTTTGAACCAAGTTAGTCAATTTAGTGTAAAAATTAGATTTCAATTAGAGTTTAATTTTATGGCACGTGTTCCATCTAATCGAAGTTTTTTTAATTTTTTACCAAATGGGTTAATTTAGAGTAGAAAACGTTGAGTCCAATATGAAAATCATAAAAAACATAATCATATATCTAACACTATATATAAAATTAGAGGAAGAGAGAGTTTGAATGAGTTTATATTTGTGAGCCTTTTTTTTATAACTAAAAACAATTCAAATTTATAAGTCATCTATATATATATATATATATAATAGATGAAACTAAGAGAAACTCAAATTAGAATTCCAAATTAGAGTTCCAATTTTGCGTCATGTGTTTTAAATTATTTATTCTCAAAGAGTTTTATTTCTTAATTTTAGAATCAAATGTGAGACCATATCATAAATATTCATCCAAGTGAGTTATTAAGTATAAAAACCAAAGAGTTTAGAATAAAAGAATCATTAAAAAAAAAAAGTGTTTCACAATAATAATAAAATATGGACAATTTACATTTTATACCTAATAGTATCCTTACAAATTTTTTTAAAGAGTTAACAAAATATAAAAATGACTATCAATAGTATTTCAATTATATATACGAGAATTATATTATGCATCTTATTGTATATCTTTAAGTGTATCCATGCATATGCATGAGGTTACAAGCTAGTATATATTAATATGTAAAGTTTGGTGAAAATCCAATTAGATTCTACAATTAAAGCTCAATTTTGCGCCATGTGGCCTAAATTATTTATTTTTAGAAAGAGTTTTATTTCTTAATTTTGGAATCAAATTTGGGACCATATCATAAATATCCATTCAAGTTAGTTATTGTGTACAAAAACTAAAGAGCCTAGAATTAATGAACATAAAAATATTTTTAAAATGAACAATTTACATTTTCTACCTAATAACATTTTTACAAGATTTTTTAAAGAGTTAAAAATATAAATATATATATATATATATATATAAGAATGACTATCAATTATATTTAAATTATATATGTAAGATTATTTTACTATGCATCTTAATATATAATTTTTAAATATATTCATGCATATGCATGGGATTACAAGCTAGTATATTAAGAGATAAAGCTGTGAGAAAATCCAATTACGTATTAAATTGGATTCCAATTATTGTCTAATTTTATGCCACGTGTCCTTTTTAATTTTTTTAAAAAAAAACTGTTCTAGGTGAATTAATGAGGTGCAAAAGACGAATGGTATAATATAAATAAATCATCAAAAACTCAACAACAAAAAAAGAGTAAACTCATGTGTATATCCTAAAGAAATTAAAATTAAAAAAATAAATAAAAGAGAGAGTATAATTTGAATCCATATATGCATGTAATTATAATTTTTTTTAATTGTACAATGCATATGCACGATTTACACAATAATGGATAATTCTACCAACTCCAAATTATTCCTCTCACATTTTTTTTTTAATCATTGAACTAATGGATGGTATGCGTGATCCAATTTGAGCCACCTAAATGATGAAAAACTTTGTTAAATTGAAGTGATATCAAACAAATAATTGATGTATATCTCCACCTATCATGGACTAGAACTTCTCAGGACTAATCACTTAAATGGAGGGGGGGTTAAAATGAGAAGGTTGCACCCCAAAACAAAATCAAGACAAACATCAGTCCCACACCGCTCAAGTACAAGAAAAAACTCTACTTTATAATAGGCGCAAATCATTTCCTCAAATGCCGAGCTCAGTAGCGAAAGCTTGTAACCTGTGCAGGGGCACTAGAGTGATGGGACTGTGTAACAACTTAACCGGTCGGGTGCGAGGTGGCGAATAATTGGCCTGCCCATTCCAAGCAAAGGGTTAAGCCATGTGACTTGGGCGAAGGCTCTGGGTCTCACGGTTTTTAGAGTGGAGGGAACTGCGTGAGGCTGGTTTCACAGAGCAGCGACAACCTCCCTCCCCTGGCAGTGGAAGGATTACGGGTCGATGCCTATCTGTGCCCATCAAGACCCGGTTGAGTTCGTCCAAAATGAACCATCACCTTTTTTGTTTTGGGTTTTGCTGTCTACTCTCATTTCTTTTTTGATCTGGGTTTTCCTTATGTTGTGAACAGATATGTGAAGACTGTCCCACTTGCAACACAAATGCTTGATGTAAGAAGAAATCAAAAGCTTGAAATGGTAAAAAGAATTAAAGACGGAGAAAGCTAGATTCCGGCTTGAGGTAAAGACCCACCATCAAAATTTTGGTTGTTGAAATTGTATCGAGTTGAGTAAGATTAGATTACAGGAACAACTGATTCATAAGAAAATATCAGATTCTATCACCTACCTAGATGGTATATCTAATTTCCTACATAGGCTTCAGAATGTCCAGAATTAGCAGCATACCTGGAAATAGGAAGCTTAGAATAAATCAAATTCAGAATTCTTCTTGATTATGATGCCAATGCTAATGGAAACATGTCTTTGAGAAACATATCATTAGAGGAATTTGTGAATAATGACTTTATCCCCTCTCACATAAAAACTTCATAAACAATTACAAATTGCGTATTTAATTATTATAAGACAATTTACAGCTGAAAATGTTATTCTAAACAATTGTTGCCCCCAGAAAACTTTCCTTATGTTCTGTTCATATGAAAATAGATTTATAAACGTTAATTTCTTTAGTGAATGCTATTCTTATTGGCTTCCTATTTGTTGCTTGAACATATTAGAGTTGAGAGATGAGTAGAGGTTAGAGAATCGTAGAGCATTTGCCAACATATGGTCAGATATGGTATTTGGGATCTCATTGTTCATTCTTTTATACTTCAATCAAACTAAAGTAAGTTACCATTACTCTATTTGCCTATTGCACTCCCTTGCGTGAATCTTTGTTTATGAATTACTGCAGACAACACTATTCATTGATTTAACTTTCTGTCTACTGGCTATACAACAAAAACAAGGTTTCCGCTTTTGCATCAATATTCTTTTGTATGCATTAAAATAGAAGATGTAAAATTTGATACATGATAAGAAGATGTAAAAGTTAAGTTTTAATTTTTACAAAACCTAGTTTTTAGATTTTTCTTCTCTTGATTTTTTTAGTTTTTTATGTTTTGAGAGGAAAAAGACATAAAATGGTAACAATAATACAAATTTACCTCTGTTTTTAATAGAGGTAGATAACTAGAAACAAACAGAGCTAACCTCAAGTAGGTAAAGTGTCAATTTTTAAACCACAGATAGGCAAAATGTTTTTCAAGCAAATCACAGTGGACCAAGTGTAATTTCCCTAAACAAACAAAAACACAATTCCAATCTAATATATATTGATAGGTAAATCAGAAAAAATTCAATTAGAATTTGAAATTAGAACTCAATTTTGCGTCATGTGTCTAAATTTATGTAGAGATCACACCATAATTATCCACTTAAGTTTGTACCATGTGTTCACTTAAGTTTTTTAATCTTTGTGTCAAGTGAGTTAATGAGTACAAAATACTAAGAATCTAATAATATTAATGAACTATAAAATTTAAAAAAAAAAAAAAAAAAAAAAAAAAACTAATCACATATTCTCATTAAAAATCACCATACAACAAAGATCACCACACATTCTATCTTATTAAAAATTAGAAAAAGAAAAATTATAAGTAGTATTAAATTTGGGTAAAAATTTTAATATGTGACTAATTACATATACTTTAAAAAAAATTGATTAATTATTTATATTTTTATAAAAAAAAAATTGTGTTTAATTTTAAATGTATTCATACATATGCATATGCTATATGCACTTTTTTTTTTCTTTGATGAGAAGTAATGTCTAATTCTTAATGCACAAACATATACAATGTAATTAACTCACAACGTCTAATTATTAATGCGTCACCAATATTGTACCATGAAATTAAAACTAGCTTTATATAATCGGCTATGTGGATGTCTACCTAGAATGAGTTAAATAAGAGTCCTATAGTTGGAGCTACGATCATTAAAGAATTAGCTCTTAAAGGAATCTAAGAGTAAGATCTCTTTGCTCAAAAAAAATAAGAGTAAGATCTCGTTTGGTAGCGTCATTTCACACACGTACAGATACACACATCATTTTTGATGCATGTACAACATTATTAATGGGACATTTGCCCCCATACCTAAAAGCTAAAAGCACTAGTATCGGGGTGTAAAAACCCTCTTGTTGCTATTTTAGCAACTAAACTCTTAAAATCATGCTTCATCCTGGGTTGTAAACTCAAAAAAATTTCCATCCTAGCTACAATAAGGTTGCATATATGCAACCTTAGAGCATCCACATCAGTTCTTCTAAATTTGTTGTCTATTTTACACGAAAAAACCTTCTCTTTCTATTTTACGCTATCATTTTTACAAAACACCCACATCTGTTTATCTATTTTACAAGATATTTCAATAAAATATTAATTCTTCTCAATTTTTTTATTATTTCTCTCAACTGCTTTTACTATATACGTGCGCTCTCTCTCTCTCTTTTCTGAACAGATCACCTCTCTCTCTCTCTCTCTCTCTCTCTCTCTTTTCTACCTTCTCTCCTCCTTTCTCACAAACTACTAACCCAGATCACTTCTTCACTAGGTCCTTTCTTCACCAGCCGATCCAGATCCTTTCTTCACCAGCCGATCCACGCTCCACGCTTCACCGGCCGACCCACGAGCTCCGATCAAGCGAGACCCACGAGCTACGGCAACCCAGATCCTTTCTTCACCGGCCAATCCACGCTCCACAAGCACCGATCCACACTCCACGCTTCACCGGCTGACCCACGAGCTCCGGTGACCCAGATCGTTCCAATAAACACTGATCTCTCTTTGTTGTTTGTCCATTTGGGTTTGTTTGTGTGTGGGTTTGTTTGGGTTAATTTTCAGTTAATTCTAGCTCGCTGGGTTGTTGTAATGGTTGGGGAAGAGAGGTAATTTGAGAGAGGAGAGAGAAAGAGAGAGCGCAGCGTCTGAGAGAGAGGGAGGTGAGAGTCAGTTAGAGAGGAGAGAGAAAAAACTATTAAAAAACTAAATACACGATTTTAAAAGGACTGATGTCGAGTGATTTTTGGTTCAAAATGTGTAAAAGTGGTCAAAATGTGTATTTTACACATTTATAAAAGAGCTGATGTGAATGCTCTCTATTCATGAGTTTGTAAAAAAAAAATTAATTTTTTAATCTCTCACACACTCTCTCTCTCTTCCTCTCACTTTTCAGATTCCTCTCTCTTCAATCTTTTCTCCTCTTTGTCTCACACTCTCTCCTCTCTTCCTCTCATGGTGAGGATTCTCTCTCTCTTTCTCTCAAGATCGACTTTAGGTGGTCGTGGTTTCAGATTGGCGTTGCAATGGGTTTTAGATCAGGTGGCCATAGGTTTCAGATCGGTGTGGCCATGGTTTCAAATCGAGTTTCCGGTTGTGGGATTTCGGTGGCCGTGGGTTTTGCTCGCCATGGGCTGTCTTGGGTTTGATGGGCTTTGCTTGCCGTGGCCTCCATGGGTCTTGGGTTTAATGGATTTTGTTTGCTACTCTATCCTCCACCTCCCTCTCTGTGAGGCTTCTCTCTCAAGGTTTTTTTTTTTTTTTTTTATTTATTCTTTGGGGTTGATTTTTGGATGGATGCTGATTGTGGTGGCAATGGGTTTGTCGTGGGTCTGGGTTTGCTATTGAGTGATGATGGTTGACTGTGTTAAATATTGAATGTTGAATGTTGATGGGCCTGGGCTTGCCGTGGGTCTGAGTCTAGGTTTGTCAGTTTGGTGTTGAATGTTGATAGTGGATTGTGGGTTTTTATGGATTGGTGGTGGTGGTGGTGTCAGGTGTGTGTAGTGCAGCAATGGTGGGGGGTGGTGGTGGTGATGGTATCAATTGATCTGCAGTCATTCTTGTACAGAAAGAATGAGAGAGAAAGAATAAATATAAATAAATAAATGGTAAATAAAGGAAAAAAAAAGAATATTTAACGGAAGTGATTAAAGTATAGAAACTAGGACATAGGTTGTATTGTAAAATGAGTTGGTATAATAGAAAAATTAATTTTTTAGATGGTAAAATAGAGACCAGTTTACAAACCCAAATAATAATGCTTTAATGACATGATTTATTATACATTAAAATAATTCATGTGAGAGATAGTTAAAGTAAAGTAACCATTGGTGAGGTTCCTAAAACCTACATCATGCATGACTAAATCCTCAAATACATTTTATAATTCAAGGCCTGATTTTATCCATCCATAAATTAAATGACTTCAAATTCTTTTAACTTAAGATTGGTAATAAAATCAAATAAATAAATAAATATATATATATATATATATATAGATATGTGTGTGTGTACCCAAATTCTACTACGTGGACTGTGCTTGGAATTGGGCTCACAATCTACTTGTATGGTGGATCTAGTGTTTCCTATTAAGGGCAGTTCCACCTCAAATCACTCTATTACTTCCCTTAATCCCATTGAACACCCTTACTCTCCTTTCTATGTTACTCTCTCCCAGGTATCATTTATTTGCTTTCTCTCTCTCTCACTTTCTTACTTTTTTCTCTCTAGAAATGCCAACCCCTTCCTTCTCATTCTATTCTCTTATTTATAGCTTGAGATGGGTGGAGGTGGTATGATTACTTCCTGATCTCACTTGTGTAGATGAGGTCCAATCTCATCATTTCTGATAAGAAGATGCTCTGTTGGGAATGGTGATAATGGCATTGGAACTAGTTCCAGCCTCCAAAAGAATGTTCGACAACGATACTCTCCAAGGCAATACCGAGATGCCGAGAACATCTAATATTCTCGGCAACTACATTCTCGATCAGGTTATATTTGATCGGCATGGGCTTGTTTCTGATATGTTCAGGACAAGATGGACATATTACGTCATTTGGGCCTAAATTGGGCTTTAAAGTGTGCCCGGACCAAGGTCAAAGGTCCAATGGGCATGGGATCACGTACTATACCATAAGGTTAAGGCCTAAAGTTCAATGGGCCCAAGATCATACATGTACAATATACATACATATATATATATATATATATATAAGTAATTAACTATGCTTTGAAATCCTAATAATCGGTGGCGACTCCTTTTCTTGACCTTTCTTTCCCCCATAAATATATATATATATATATATATATATATAAAGTGTACGTACAGAACATCACTTGCAAATAGACAAGATACAAGTCACAACACGTGCATCGTTAGCATGCTAATAGTTCTAGGACCACAATTTATTCCATAATTTTTTGTCACAACTCTGACGTGGCAGATTGTAAGTGGTTACCTATTATTTATACATAGACCCACCATTTTTTCTTCACCACTTATACGCATCACAACTTTGACAAAAGAAAATTGTGTAATTATTTGTGGCACTAGATTTTTTTCTAGCCTAAATGTTGGGACCGAAAAATCCAACTTCGACAAATATGAAATACCATCTTCAAAATTCCTTAATTTCTATGACCTACAAAACGCTTTTTACATGTAAGTATCAACAAAAAAATCCTAAATCTACCTAATTTTTTCATAAAATGTATTAACATTATGTGAAATATAACAACTAACAAGGGATAGATAAAACTTTTTTTTTATTTTGAGATAATATAGACAGAAGACATAAAGGATGGGGAATGAGGAAGTGGGAAGACAAGACTTTCAACACTAGTACTTACAAAAGGGTCCAACCTTTATAAGTACTAGCGAGGCTAATAAGCCAAAGACTCACTCACTAACTAACCGATGTGGTATTTTAGACCACTTATCTTTTTTCTTTTTCTTTTTTTGAGATAATATAAACAAAAGACATAGGGGATGAGGAATGAGGGAGTGGGAAGACAAGACTTACAATATTTGCAAAAATTCGTAAGGTGACCAAGTCATACATGTAATGGTTTAGTACTTTTTGTCAGCTACTGGAAAGAAACTGAAGCACAATCTCTCTCTCTCTCTCTCTCTCTCTCATAACAAACAACCATATATATATATATATATATATATACTGTTAAACAAGTGCTCTTAAGGCAATCATTAATAAACTATTTAAAAAAAGTTTTAACATCAATTTTATTGGAAGTATAAAAAGCTATTAAAACTTAAAACAATTAATTCATTTTTTTTTCCTCATAAAAAATTTCTAAAAATACTTCCTAAACCAATGCCCTATATATATATATATATATATATACACACACACTTTTTTATTTTTATTTTTTCATAAATAACCAAAACAATATTTAATATTCGTATCCTAACATGTTAGAACCATGAAAGGTTAATGGCCCATCTAATATCACGTGGTCCTGTAATAAGTTAGGCAATAGCTCACTTTTTTTTTTTTAATGAACAAAATAGGTGAGCGGGGGCGACCATTGTGGTGAACCCCATAGGCATGACCATTGGAGCACTCACCCGCTAGGGGTAATAACTCACAATTGAACGTGACAACTTTTCACTAAGTTATATTTGGTCCCCATCAATTAATTTTTTCAAAAAGAAATCTAACAACTCTCACGTCACAATCTTTATTATAAAATATAAAATACAATTCATATAGAAAGTGTGTTTCTAACAACTCTCACGTCACAATCTTTATTTTTATTTTAAAATTTAGCTATTTAATTAAAAAATAAAGAAGAAGAAGATGTGTGTCAAATTACAATTGGTAGAATATAAAGTTAAATATATTTCTTTTTTATACAACACATAAATTCTTTTTTAACCTAATCTAAGCGTATAAGTGTCTTTCTCTTGAAAACTTGAATCCTGGCCTTGCCCCCCGCACGCCACATGCACTTATACTTAACATGTAAGAGGATGTTTATATTCTTTATTAGGGTTACTTTTTTTCATTTTATAATAGGGCAAATTTTAAATATAGTTCCTTAGGCATTGTATCTTAGTTTTCTTAATTAAATTCAAACTCATGGCTATAATGATCAATAAAGCACAAATCATGCTATTTTAAAAAATAATAATTAAATTCAATACAATATTATATATATATATATATATATATTTAAAGAAATCTACCCACTTAAAGAAATTATGCCTAAATTTATCCTTTTTAAAAATTATTGTGCTCTCTCTCTCTCTCTCTCTCTCTCTCTCTCTCTCTCTCTCTCTCTAAAAATATTAGTTATCAACTCCCACAATCTCTCTTCTGTCTCTTCATAAAAAATTTATAAAAAATCCCATAAGTTTTCAAAATAAAATGCATTATGAAATTAGTAAATACCCCTATTTTTAGGTAGCAAGTTGTTACTAGTATAGTGTTAGAGATGGAGACAAAACGGGACCAAGTAGGGTGGAGCCTCCATAAATTACTCTAGCACATCTCCTAGTTTTTTAGAGTAATTATATAATATATATTCTAGAAGTACATTAATATTGTATTCTCTCCTCTCATGTAATAGTCAATCTTATTAATTAAATCCATAATGCATTTACTATTCATGTGAGAGAAAGGAATACGACATAATAGTACTCTCGAAGTATTACATAATTTTCCATTCTTTTGCCATGTAAGAAAATCATATTGGTAGTTAACTTTCCTAATAAGGCACACCAAGTTTTTTTATACAAGATAGAAATTCTACTCTAACCTATTCTAAGTTTATATGTGTGTAAAACTCTCTTCTGAGGACTTAAACCTAGCCCCCCCACACCCCACAAACATTTATACTTGTGTGAAGCACTTATACAAGCACACCAAGTATTGCTAATACTTAATAGTTAATATGCTTTTTATAGAGAGATTAAATTAATAAGTTTTCATTTAAAATATATGTTGATAAAGAAACTTTAATTTCTTTTTAACCAAAAGTTGAGGAATTTTCCTCCAAAATATTACGGGAGTGTTACTCTTCTTCTTCTTCTTCTTCTTCTTCTTCTTCTTTTTTTTAAATGCTGAATAAATACTTTATTGATCAAGCAAAACAACTAATAGAACAACAAGATGAAGTGGACCTGAGGCTAACTCCAATCGAATACAAATCTTCTATACCATTTTTTGTATTCCACTTTATGTTCCATCAATTATAACTTGCCATGTGCTTATTTTTTTTTTCCATTTTAAACTTTGGCTATTTTATAAGAAAAGTCAAATAAATACATGATAAGTTATAATTGATGAAACATAAAGTAAATGGTATAAAAGATTTATATTCGCTCTTACCATAGCTTGGACAACATGAGGCAACATAGATAAAATGAGAACTAGCCGCCCAGTTCAAGACAAAAGGACAGTCCATTAGGCTAATAGAAGGGCATACATGTTGCCCTCTCTATAAGCATAAAAGAGTGCAACATTTACAAACGATTTAGCCAAAATAAGAATATCCTCGTTACAACTTTGATACTCAAGTGGGGGGCTAAGTATACTAAGCTTCCCATTTTGGTCTTTGCTTACCACTGCCACCGAGCTATAGTTCATTCTCTAAAGGCTGCATCGAAGTTCAACTTAACCCATTCAATTGGTGGAGGATGCCAAGTTGGATCTCTAGTTTGCCTCTTAGTTTTTTCTTTCCATGCTTGCTTGTGCTTTATAAATAATCTCTGCACCTGTCTTGCAATCTCCATAGGACTTGAAATAACTCCTTCCATTCTCACTTTGTTTCTAGTCATCCATAGCGGGTCAAAAACAGTTGTAGCAAAAAGTTGGAAATTTCTGGACTTCTCATCATTTAGACCCAAATAGATTTCTGGGCTTAAGATCATTTTCACCCAATCTGATATTGACTGCATATGTTTAAACAATTACAATTAATAGGCCGAGGAGACAACAACCAAATTTTGGCAGCCCAGTCGCACTGAAGGAGCAAATGCTCCGCGAACTCAATTGCATTGTTGCACAAAAAACAGCTAACAAATGGGAGAGGAAACCTGTTGTTAAGAACAAAACTTGTAGCTAAATAATTCCATGAAAGTTTCTACTGTAGATTCTTGAATCTTGCATGGATTTTCAACTTCCAGAGTTTTTTCCACTCTTTATTTTGAAGGATTGGGTGGCGGGCAATACCTGGGATTAGTAGAGCATAATACGCTGATTTAACTGAGTATCCAACGTTTGCATTCAAACACTAGAATATCTGGTCATTTCATTCAAGGCATCTATGCAAGCAAGAATACTTTGACAAGACCAAGACACTACTTTCGGCACTGGGATTTTCATAAAATTTATGTTCTTCACATATTTCTTTTGAAAGACTTTTACCCACCATTTATCAGCATTGCTAGCTATTTCCCAAGCCATTTTCGCAACTAGCGCCTTATTCATATCCTCTGTCTTCTTAATGCCCAAACCTCCCTCACATTTAGGAGTACAAATGGACTTCAAACTCTTAAGACAACAACCCAATTTGTTATCATCTTTCACTTCCCTCCAAAAGTTCCAATTGAGAAAATCTAACTTAGTACAGACATGCTTACGGGAGTGTCACTAGACCATATGATTGTTGGCACATCCATTAAAACTTTTATTCACAATACTAGTAGCAGGCCCACAAGATGAATGGGGATAAATAATTATTTTGTCTAGTAATATGATGTATAATTTTTTTTTTCTCTAAAATTTTTTGAAGATAATTTGTTCTCTCTAAAAATTAAATAATTTCTATTTGGTCCAATTAGGTCTATTTTGGTCCCATTCGGCCCAATTCGGTCAACGCAATCAATTTCGATCGTCTTCAGTCCATTTTAGACTAACTGGGCCTTAAATTGATTCTTTGTGTAGGTTATCTTTTCAAGTTTAGCTCAAAAATTCATTTTGTTTCTTAATTTTTGGGTTGAAAAGTATGAAATTTTATTATATATGAGCTACACTATGTAGTTTTGAGTTAAAAAATACAAAGAAAATTGACATTAGAAATTAGAAATATGAGTCTTAAAAATGCAATGAAAATGATAAATATTCAAAAGTCTCATTACGACCACATTGGTTCTATTCAGTCCATTTTGGTCCTATTCGGTCTACATAGTCCTAATTGGTCCATTCAATCATATTTAGTATGTGTTTGGATCCAGCGTTTCGCGTTTCAAAATCTGGCATTTTGCCTTTTTTTTTTTTTTTTTTTTGGCAGGCGTTTTAGCTTTTACCCGACAAAGTGCACTATTGAGCACTGTTTATACACTGTTCACGCACTATTCACAGGACTCACGACCACTTTATTCAGAAAAAAAAAAATTTAAAAATGAGTCCTACGGTGCTATTCACACATTTAAAAATTATTTTGCTACAGTGTTTTCAGTTTTCAGTTTGCAGCAAAATAAGCTGTATCCAAATGGATCCTTAGTCCATTATGTCCAGTGAAGTTCTATTTGGTCCATTCAGTCCACATTGGCTCTATTCGGCCCATATTAGTCCTATTATGTCCACTTCAGTCCTATATGGTCCACATTGGTCCTATTCGGTCCATTCTGTCTACTTTGGTCCACTTCAGTCCTATTAGGGTTGTTCAGTCCACTTTGGTCATATTCGGTCCATTTTGTCCACTTTGGTTATATTCAGTCTATTCTGTCCACTTCGGCTCTATTCAGTCCATATTAGTCCTATTCAATCCACATCAATCCAATTGGGTCCCGTTCAATCCATTCTATCCACTTCGGTCCATTCGTTCTTATTCAATTCTATTCGGTTCACTTCGGTCTATCTTGTTCCTATTCGGTCCTATTCTATCCATTTGGCCCACATTGTTCCATTTGGTCCAATTCGGTCCATTCAAACCACTTAGGTCCATTTTGGTCCACTTCGATCTATTTTGTGCAATTACACAAGACTTATTGTTCCTTAGTTAATATTTATGCTTGTTTAACCAAAAAAACACTCTGGAAGTTTGACATTTGTTGATGAATTTTCAGTCTGTTGATGATATGATAAGTGGAATATCCTAAAAACTATGTGAAGTTTTGTTTGTGAATGAATGTTACGGATGAATGGATGCTAAAGTGATTTGTGTACGAGAGAGAGAGAGAGAGAGAGAGAGAGAGAGAGATGAAAAATATGCACACAAAAAAAAATAATAATAATAAAATAGTTAAAAAAGAAAAAGGGTTTGGGTGATGGGTTGGTATTCAATAGTCTACCGTAAGTGAAAATCTTGACCCCTTTTCAGTTTGATACCTCTCCTATTTATATAGAGATTTTTTTTTTTTTTTTTTTTTTGCTTATTTTAAGGACTTAAAGGTCATGTAATTCGTTGTATTATCTCATATTTATGTCCCATTGAAAAAACAAACAAAAATCGATTCTCTTTTGATTGCGTACATGCAAGTGTATGGTAAGATTCTAAATACTAATAGGATGTAGCAATTTAGAATAGAGTTATTCTATATCGTAAAAATTTCAATTCATTTAGTGAATGTATTTTGCATATAGAGTCGGTACGTCAAGTCCTCGCAGGGGTTTTTTTTTTTTTTAGATAGTTTTCATTGGTTTTTCCCTGCATCGCCATATTGTCTCATTTACTTTCTGATGTTGTTTATTTGTTTGCACAATATTGATGTTGTTCAAACCTGATCATAATTGGACTAAATAATTACTAAAAGAAACTAACAAATGTTATAACAAAATGGAAAGACCACTACGCACCTTTGATGCGGTGGTCACTCCACAAACATAAATGCTTGTGAGGTGTGAGGGGTAAGGATCAAGGTTTAAGTCTTCAGGAGAGAGGCTCACACACATATACACTTAGATTAGATAAGAGTAGAAATTCTATCTTGTATAAAAATAAATAAATAGATAAATAAAAATGGAAAGGAGTATATTTTATGAGAGGAGGGAGCAAATCAAACAAGGAAAAATGAACTAAAAAACGTGGGCTTTTTTGGTGTTCAGATAGTGGGGCTGATGAATTCAATTCTCACACACCATGTCCACTAATTAGTGACTCCCTTTTGTCTTTAGAACTTAAGAACAATAATTTTAGTGCGCATTATCTAACATCATACACATTTGTTCCACTAATTAGTGGACTCCCTTTTGTCTTTAGAACTTAAGAAGTGTGGGGGCCTGTTTTACTGTGTTGGGCTGGGCTGCCCCATTGTGATTGTACGCCCAAGTGTTCTGCGTTGCAGGAATCAAGACCGGTCCAACTGGAACTCAACTTGGCTAGCTTGTACGCGAACTATGCCTCGTCTGCCAGGAGAGTGCTTGCGGCAGGCAAATCTGTTTCAGAGAAGCTTGCGGCAGACAGATGCAATTGATAAAACAGAACCGTGTATTCTGGAATGACCAGATAGTTCTTTTAATAGAAAATGACCAAATGATCCATAATCACAATAATATTAACAATTTTTGACAAATAAAATAGCAAAGACAAATGGTAATAAAGATTAATCAACAGATAAGGAAATAAGTTTAGTTCGGTCCGCAGGAGAAAGGCCAAAGAGAAAGAATGCCTCTTCTTAACACGATTAACCTCCGAGGAAAAGAATTCCTGCCGTGGAAATTAATGGGTTTGAGGTAGGCGGACCTGGATGGACAATGCCCAAGACAATTATGGAAGAGAGCAGGGATTTGTGAGGGAGAGAAGGGAAGAGACCTATCGGTGCATGCCACTAACTCTTGCTCTTTTCCTCTCTATCTTTCTCTCCTTTTTAATCTTTCCTTAGTGATTTACCCTAATTGTGGTTTTTAGTATCGTGGTTCTCCTGTTTTCCTAAATATATCTCAGAGTCTTTTTTTACGTTGTGTTGTATTGCGTTGTTGTTTTTTTTTGTACACGGCAGAGGCTTCCTTCTTATAGTGCCTGCCGTGACTAGATTTTACTATTCTACCCCTTAACCACCTTTGTCTGGTCTGGGCGTACTTGCCAACCATTACTATTCCGTCTGCGAGTCCCCCTTTTACAGACAAAGACAACTATCTTGTCTGTTAGTCTGCCGTGGCACCCCTTCCTGCCGCGGTGATATTTCTCTCTCTCTATCCCTCATGGCATGCACCTAATGGTTCCAACTCAACCTTGCCTCTTTTGGGAGGTATGTCATCCCAGCAGGACATATCCCCCAAAAGAGCTTAAGTAGAAACCTCAAAACAGGTCTTCCCCTCTCCCCACCACCAAACCATGCCCTCTTACCTCTGACCCATGACCTCACCATGTCCCGTATTGGCTGGGTACAGGCTGGTGGTGTCTGGGCCTTGCGCGTGCATATGTCTGAATTCTGCCTGCTGTTCATGCATCTGCCGTGGACTGGAGACTTTGCCTGTACTATCTGCCATCCATTTCTGGCTTTTCATGAGCTGCTACTCTGATTTCCCACCCCCTTAGGGTCTGGGCTTTACTCAGTACTGGGCTTTGCGTTCTTTTCAACCCAATTCTTTAATTGCCTTGTCTTCCTACCGCATTACTTGGTCTTTCCTGCCGCGGCGAATTGTTCCTGCTGGGCCTTTTTTCAGGCCTGCCATTCCATTCTTTCCCCCGGTGGCTTAATATGGCCACTGATGTTCTCACTTATGGGCTCCAATGTCCATTTCTTTTCCTTTGGGCCTCTCTGGCCCATTTACTTCCTTTGGGCTTCCTTGGCCCATTTACTAACTCCGCATCCCATGGGCTTTTACTAACTTAATTGGGCTTCCCTGGCCCAATTTCCTCATTCTCATCCTTGGGGTTCATGGGCTTGCCATTATCCCCTACTTTCTTTGTTTACATTGCTTTGGGTCTGCCACGACCATTCTCACTTTTCCATACCATATACTGCCCATGGGTACTGTTTTCTCTCTTTCCGAGCCTTTTAGGCCCACTTACTTCCTCAAGACCCATTTGTTTGTGTTAAGGGCCTGTGATCCATTGTTCCTGCCGCTTAGGCCTAATGGTTTTACTTAGCCTGCCACTCCTCTGCTGCCCATATTGCTGGGTTGGACTGCCTTCTGTCTATTTCAAAAAATGACCCTCAACATTTAGTCCCCTGAACATATGGAGCGTTCCTGCGGTCCATATGTGAATAAAAGAACTTTCTATCCTTTATGTTTCCCTTTTTTCTTTTCCTTCGTGGGCTTTTTTGAAACTGTGGACCCTTTCATATATACATATATTTCTTTTCCTGCCGTGAACAGTGGTGACTCTTCGAATTTCCCAAAATGGCCGTTATCCTAAGACACAACTGCCGCTTCATTTATTTCAATCTTCTTTCGATGGCTGATCAGTCGCCTTCCTTCAGGCCAGTATTAATGACTCAGGTATTTAAGAAGAGAGTCCCTTCGAAAATCAAACACAAATACTTTCTTTTCCAAAACATCATGTCTGTCCCTCTTCCTTTACCGTCTTCTTCTCTTCAAACACCCATACCTCTTTTACTCCGATCAAACCATCGCACAATGGCACCGGTGAAAAGTCAGAGTTCTTCCCACCACAAAGGGAAAGAAAAAGTTTCTGATCCTCCCGCCGGACAAGAAATGGGTGAGGAGGCCATGTACTCCGAATCCGATCATTCCGACGAGGAAGATGCGCCGAGCGACCCAAACAGTGAGTGCACCCCTTTAATCGATCCTTGGTATAATGCCTATCCTCACTTCCCCAAGGTTTCCGGCGATTATGTGCCGCCGCCGCCAGGCCGCGTATGGCTCTCCATGTGCAGACGAAACCCCTATATTTCTTGGGCTCCGATGTCTTCTTCCATTTCCGATTTGGTCATCCGTCAAGGGGTCTCTCTTCCCGTGCCGATTCATTTTGAGTTTGGGTCAGGAACGGCCTTAGGTTGGAAGGAGTGGGTTGATCGAGAGTTATCCGATACGGTTTTTATGGGTTTGCTGCAACGGGTCGGCGTTCTGAAGGCCATCGTTTTATCCAGGAGCCTTTCTAATTTCCGAGACCTCTATAACCTCCGTCACTTGGTCCGCCGGTGGTGCGCCACCACCCACACATTCTTCTTCTCCTGCGGCAAACTGACCGTGACTCTTGAAGATGTGGCTAACCAACTACTCCTGCCAATCCTTGGTGATGCAGATCCTGCCACCATAGAGCTGTCTTCGGAGGAAGAAGCCATTGAGGCCGAGTTGAGAAAGAGAATGACAGGGAATGCTAAGTTATCATACTGGGTTAGTTCTTCCTCTAAGTTTTCTGTTGCCACCCATCGCGCAGCCTTTGTTGCTTTTTGGCTTTGCAAGTTCGTCTTTGGTTCGCACCCCCACTACGCCGTCAAGCCTTTGTACTTCCGTTTAGCCATTAAAATATCTGCCGGAGTGAGTCTGCCGCTGGCCCCCATGTTCTTGGGGCATTTGTATGTTCAACTGGACATCCTGCGGAGTGACGAGAGCCAGGCGGGCTCCTGCCATATTGTCACTTCCTCTGTTCACAGCACCATCCTGCAGCAATTGTTGTTTGAGCGCAGTGCCCAATACTGGGCGAAATGTAGGCCCGTTCGTTTTGTGAAGGAGAAGTACCAATCATGTCCACAAGTGATCACTGACTTCTGCGGCAGGTTTGAATCCAATTTCCCTTTAGCTTTTCGTTGGTCTGGTCTGAAGCCCATTGGTCACTTAGTCGTTGAGTCCTTTGATAGTGGTACCGATTTTACTTGGAGAGCTTATAAAAACTTAGGTAGGGGTTACACATGTACTGATTCTGCTATGGGTTCGTTTACTGATATCATTGGGACCACCACCCCTTTGGCCGGTTTTGATGAGATGGGGATCACCTATTTGGCGGCCACCAATGTTGGATGGCTGCTATACTTGGCCGATGAGGGTATCAAATTTGTTCACTACCCTGCCAACCGGGTGAGGAGGCAGTTTGGGCTGAACCAAGATATCCCTGATGACCTTTCCTATCTCATGGAATCTCCTACTTCAGTTCGACCTTTCCTGCGGCAGACTGCTTTTAACTTTTGGAGACAGCGCTTCAGCGCAGTTACCGTTCCTGGCTCATCGAGAGAAGGTCTTTGCACTCTTGCCATGCATGGCTATTGGCAGGCTGTGATGACCTCGTTTGGGCAAGAGTTGGTAGGTAGTCGTGGCTTCTCCCTTATCCCTCCAGACGAGCTAAGTATGCTTGTCTCTCCCAACCCTCGGTTGCTCCTGCCTTCCAAATCAGTTTTAGCTTATGCCAAGAAACAGAGCCGTTCTGCCATCTTCGAGTGGGACGAGGAGAAGAAAGGATGGTGTTGGCTCACGGGTGATTTTCTCCTGGGTTGGGAGAAGAAAGTTAAGGTAACCAATATTCCTGCGCCGACCAAGAAAACTCCTACCAAGCACAAGTCCGCAAGCAAGCCCAAGTCTACTGCTCCACAGCCAGCCACAGGTGCTCCCCTCTTTAGCAGGACACGGGGTAGCAAGAGGAAAACAACTTCCCACCTTATGTCTGCCACTGAGCGAAGGGTACATTATGCTAGAAAAATTTCTGCCTTGTCTTCTGTGTTCTGACTTTAACTTTCCTGTGGATAACCCATGCCATGCCTACTGATTTCTTTCTTTAACACTGCCTCTTGTCCCCCTTTTTCTTTGCAATCTAAGCATAAGGAGGATACGTCAGCTACCTATCCCATTGAGCTTGATGAGACCGAATTTGAGGTAATCTGCACTACCTTCCTCTTTCCTTCCTTTTTTTTTTCTTTTTTTTTTTTTTCTTTTACACATATTTCACCTGCCACGTGTCTTCATTTGTCTTGATCAGCCGTAGGCTCTTTTATTCTTTACCACATGTGTATATATGCATTTCTTTTTTTTTTCTTTTGCCTTCTAGGATCAGCCCGAGCCCCTTTCCATCTATCGTCCCACAGTCGATGAGCTGCCTGCCTCCATGGGCACACCCGTGGTGGGTTCTTTTGATGGGGCTGGTGAAGCTTTTCAGATGCCCGTTACTTCTGCCGCTGCACATGGGATTCCTGCCGAGGCTCCTAGCCCTCCCACCGGATTGGTACCTAGAGAAGAAGGTACTCACACTGAGGGGGTTAGCGAGACCACTCCATTTCTGGCAGAGATGCCTACTCCTCCAAAGGAAATTGTTCCTCCTGCCATAACTCAGACGGAGGCTGTTTCACCCGTTGCTCCTCTTGTCATTTCTACCAGTGATCCTTTTACAACTCTGTCTCAGGCCGTAAAGGACGCTTCTTCCTTGGTAGTTACTCCTTCTTCCATTCCCAGTTCGGCCACTCGCGGGCCCGATGTTGATTTGTCCTCCGAGGAGTCCGAGGATATTCTTGAGGATCTTGATAATGAGCCCGTCCTGCCGAGGAGGATTTCTGAGTCCGAGGAAGAAGAGGGTGGTCCACTCGAGGCTGGATTCACGGGTATGTCCCCTCTCCCTTTTTCATTAAGTTCACTTTTTCTTCTCTATTTATTGGGCCCACTCTTCTCTTCTTTTCATTTGCATGTCTATTTTCCCTGTTTGCAGAGACCTTTGAAGGGCTAGGCATTGCAGCAAGCGTAGGGGTGCCTGGAGCAGCTAATCCTGCCGCGCCCACAGCACCCATTCCTGTTGTATTCTCTGTACCAGCTTCTGCCGTATTTACAGCGTCGGTTTCTGCCATTCCTTCTGTGCCTGCTTCGGTTCTTCCCACAACCCCCATTATTACCGGTCCTGGTAAGCTTTCTTTCCCGTTGTCTATTTTTCACTTGCTCCTCGTGGGTTTGTTTCTTTCCTCTTTTCTCTTTCAGTTCCTCGTCTCATGTCTTGTGTTTTCCTTGGCAAGGTCACTTCCTATAGTCCCACCTCAGTTCAAAGTGAGCAGCAGTTCCGCCACCCTTCCAGATCCTGTGGGCGAGGTTGTTGCCTTTTTCGCACGCTTTGACCAGCCTGAAGTCAATGACCTTGATCCTGCAGCTTTCTGGGGCTCCGGGCCTTCTTACGTGGACTTTCACGGCTTTAGAATCCCTGAGGACTGTGCTTCTCATTTGGTGATGATCTATAACAACTGTGGGGACTTCATGCAGGGCTTCCGACTTGGCCGATCCGCTAGAGAGCATTTTTTGAAGATGTTGGGGAGTGTGTTGAATGACATCGAGCATAGTTTTGTTGACACCGTCTCTACCGAGAGGATCCTGCAGTGGAGGGCTGCAGTGCAGGAGCTTGTCAATGTCGGCTTCGTTGTGGAGTTCATTTTGGATTTCCTTCAAGAGATTGCCCTAGTCGTTTTCAGGAGGAGGGTCCGACCCACTGTTGATGCTATTGACTCGCGTGCGTCTTCTTTCCAACATTGGTGGGTCCGATCGTTTTGGAGATCAGTCTCTCATTTCCGGACTCCGTTGATGATGATGCAGTTTCTTCCTTGTTTTGTTGTTTCTTTTTCCTTATGACTCTATCTAGTACATTATGCTTTCTGTTAGCACCTATTTGGCTAGTTTGCCATGGTTTTGTAACTTAACTTTATGATGCTACATTTTACTACTGCTTTCACCTTTGCTATGACATATGATGATAATACTTAATGCTTTTCATTACATCCTCCTGAAAGCAAGTTACAATTTCGTGTTGTGACATAGTCACTTGAAAGATGGAAAGATAAAAGGAAAACATAAAGGTTTTTTTTTTTTAACAAAACAAAGGAAAAAAGAGACAATCATATGAGTTTTCTCCTTAGGCATAATATCGTTTCAACCATTTCCCGTTGATGGGATCCATCAAGTCTTTGCCATCCATCTGAGTCAAACCGTAGTACCCGCTTGGATGTGCCTCCCTTATCACAAGGGGTCCTTCCCACTTTGGTGCAAACTTAGACGGTCCTGCTAGGCCTCTTCTAACATAGTCTGCCACTTTCAGAACAAGCTGTCCTTCCACGAACACCCTCTCTCTAGTCATCCTGCCGTAAGCTTCAGTCATTTTTTGCCTATATCTGCGGCTGCGTTCCTGGGCCTTTTCTATTTTTTCATTAAGTCCCTCTAGGTCTTCACACCTTTCTGCCGCAAAGACTTCTTCTTCTTTCCTTCCTTTTTCTTGCATCTTCATGACCCTTAGGGATGGGGTCATTATCTCCGCTGGGCTCACCACTTCAGTCCCATAGACCAAAGAAAAATGTGAAAAACCTGTGGCTGACTTAGGCGAATTTCTGTAAGCCCAAAGAGCGTCTAGCAGGTGCATTGCCCATCCTCCCGTATACTCCTGGCTCATTTTACTGATAATTTTTATAAGGGTTTTGTTTGTTACCTCCGCTTGCCCATTTCCTTGAGGGTAGTAAGGTGATGACTGGTGGTGTTTGACTTGGTAGAATTCTAGCATCTTCCTTACTTCACCGTTGACAAAAGGCGTGCCATTGTCACTAATGATTCTGTGGGGTACCCCGAACCTCACGATTATGTTTTCCTTGATAAAATTTGCTACTGCTCCTCCGGTGGCTTTGCGAAGTGGTATTGCCTCTGCCCATTTAGTAAAATATTCTATAGCCACCAATATCCATATATATCCTCGTGATGGTGGGTTAACCGGTCCTACCAAATCAAGCCCCCAAGTGTGGAAAGACCATGAGGTCACCATGCTGTGCAAATTCTGCAGATGGGTGTGAATTAAGTTGGCCTGTACTTGGCAACTATGGCACTTTTTTACAAATTCTGCCGCATCCTTCTTCATGGTAGGCCAGTAGTAGCCCATTTGTAGCAAGCACCTGTAAAGTCTTTTCTTTCCCTGGTGTTCCCCGCATTCTCCTGAGTGCACTTCTTTCACCATTTCTCCCGCTTCTTCAGGACCCAGACACCTCAAAGGGTCCCCATCATACCCCTTTTTGAAAAGGACCATATTGTGCATGAAGTAGCGTGTCGCCAACCTCTTAAGTTTATATTTTTCGCTGTGCTTCTGCGGCAGGATGCCTTCTGTCAGGTACTGTATAAATGGGCCTCTCCAGTCTTCACAAGTGAACACAACGTAACTTTCTTCCTTGTCTATCTCAAGTTGGCAGGCCCCACACTGAGTTTGGACTTGGTCCGCATCTTTGCCCATGTTTGGCCAATAAAAGCCTGCCCTTTGAAGTCTGCGGTAAAGGCTGACCTCTCCACAGGATCCACAAGTTTTGTCGTGTACTTCTTTCAGCTTTCTCTGGGCCTCCTCTGGTCTCACACATCTGGCCAAGACCCCACCTGGCATCCTGCGGTACAATTCCCCCTTCATCAGTGCCTAGTCTTTTAACACCTTTAGTCCTGCGGCATCATCTTCATTCATCAAGGCTTCCTTTATGGGAATCCGTCAGTCCCCGTCGCACTGTCCCTCTCGGAATTTCTCCCTCAACGTATCAATTATCGATTCTCTCCTTTTGCTGACCTCTACTCTGGTGCTATCTCCTTCGAACATTATTTGTGGGCCTAGCGCGGCTAATGCGTCCGCAAACCGATTTTCATTCCTGGGAGCATGCTCTATTTCAAAAGTTGAAAACTTTTCCTCCATTTTCTGTGCCATTGCTCTGTATGGGGATAGGCTAGGTTCTTTCAAGGAGAAGCTCCCGTTGGCCTGGCAGACCACCAAATTCGAATTGCTTAATACCCTTAAGTGTTTGACTCCCATTTCGAGAACCGTGGCCAGCCCGGTTAGATAGGCTTCGTATTCTATGGTATTATTTAAACAAAGGAATTCCAGTTTGAACGACAGTGCTACCACTTCATCTTCTTCATGGTACAAAACTACTCCCACCCCTCCAGATTGGGTGGTAGAAGACCCATCAAATTTCATTACCCATTGCTCTCCGGCTTCCTCTACCATGGCCACTTCCCCCGGAACTTCATCATCTAGTGGGAACTCTTCCTCGCCTGGAAATTGTGCCAATAAGTCCGCTATAGCCTGGCTTTTCACTGCCCTGGGTGTCCCCATTCTTAAATCATATTGCGATAATTGTAGCAACCATTGGGATATCCTGCCAGAGAGGATCGGTTGCTATAGCAAAGCTTTGATGGCATGGGATTTGGTCATCAGCCATACTTCGTAGGCCAAGAAATAATGGCGCAACCTCTGTGAAGCGTATACAATGGCTAAACACGCCCTCTCTGCCCTTGGGTAATGAGTTTCTATATCTTTCAAGGCGCGGCTGATATAATATACTGGCTGCTCAATGCCACCCCCATCCTCTTGGGCGATCAACGCACCAATGGCATACGAATTGGTGGCCAAGTAGAGCAACAATGGCTTCTTGTGAATCGGGGCCTGCACTGTGGGGAGGTTCATCATGATCTGCTGTAGCCTTTTGAAGGCTGCCTACTGCGATTCCCCCCACTCAAAATCCTGCCCTTTCCTAAACAGCTTGGTGAAAGCAGAGGTGATTAATGCCAATCCAGGGATAAATCTTCGGATGTACGAGACTTTCCCCAAGAAGCTCTTTAATTCCTTTACCGTACTTGGAGGTCTCATGGTCGCAATGGCTGTAGCTTTGGCCGGGTCCACATCTATTCCCCTACTATGAACTAAGAAGCCTAGGAACTTCCCAGAGGACACTCCGAATGCGCATTTGAGAGGGTTCATTCTCAGTTTGAAGGCTCTGCACCTCTCGAATACTCTCCTCAACACTTGGAAGTGTTCCTCTCTCTTCCTTGATTTTACTACTATGTCATCTACGTAGTCCTCCAGTTCATGATGTATCATGTAGTGAAATATGGCCGTCATCACCCGCTGATAGGTGGCACCTGCATTTTTCAATCCGAAGGGCATTACAGTGTAGTCGAAGTTGCCCATGGGTGTTCTGAAAACGGTTTTCTCTGCATCTCTTAGCACCATCCTGATTTGGTTGTACCCGCTGAACCCATCCATAAATGAAAACATGGCACTTCCTGCCGCAAAATCTATCAGTAAGTCCATGTTTGGCAAGGGAAACTCATCCTTTGGACAGGCCTTGTTGAGATTTCTGAAATCTACACAACATCTTATCTGGCCGTTCTTCTTCTTCACGGGCACGATGTTGGACAGCCATCGTGGGTGTTGGATAGGCTTGATGAATCCTGCGGCAAGTAATTTCTGCACTTCTTCGATTATTTGCCCTTCTATCTCCGTGTGGAATGTCCTGGCAGGCTGGGCTATTGGCCTGGCCTCTAGGTCCACGTTCAACGTGTGTGCCACTAGTCCAGGGTCCAACCCCAGCATTTCATTGTATTCCCATACGAAGACGTCTTTGAATTCTTTCAAAAGCAGTATCAGTTCTGTTTTTTTCATTTCTGTCAGACTTGCACTAATTAAGATAGGTCTTGGTCCCTGTGAAACAGATCCCAAGTCAACTTCTTCCATTTCTTCTTCTGCCGCAACCTGTACTTCCTTTTTTGTCACAACTCCCTCATTCTCCTTTTCATTACTTTCTTCCTCTGATTTTTCTTGAACCACACAACACGCCAAGTTCTCGTGCTGCCACTCCTGGGTGGGGCCCTCCTGCATTTTACTCGTGGGCCCCACGCGCCTTCATAATTTATACACAATCCTGCCGTCAAGACCTCGGATCCTGACGCAGTGAGGTGTATCCTCTGATCCTGCGGTAGGCGCTTCCTTCCTCTTCCTTTTTCGGGCCAGCAACTCCCTCAGGTCGGGCTCGGGATCATCCTGGATGTCTCTCCATTTAGGCACGAAGGTACCTTGTGGTCTTGATACTGAACCTTCCCCGGATGAAGCCCATTGATCGTAGAACATGGTTTCTACTAAATGAGCTTCGGCCTGCTCAAATGGTGAGTGGTTCACTGCTATGCGTATCATTCTGCCGTTCATCCGTCCTTTAACACACTGGTGGTATGTGGATGGAACTAGCCTGTGTTTATGTAACCATGGTCGCCCCAAGAGCATGTGGTACAAGACTTCCATTTTTACCATGTGGAACCGAGCTAGAGAAGCTATGGGTCCCACTTTTAACCACAACTGGATATGGCCTGCGGTGTACTCTCCCCTTCCACCAAATCCCGTTACTTCCATTGGACACCCTTGGATCTTTCTTTCTGAAATCCCCGCAGCTTGCAGAGTGCTCAACGGGATGAGGTTTACGGAAGCACCTGTATCTACTAAGGCTCTCTTTATGGGGATTTGATTTACGGATGCTGCCAGGTAGAGAGGTCTCCTATGGTCTGGGTACCCCACTTCTATATCTTCATCACTAAAGGTGATTTCAGTTGACTCCTGTAAGAGAGCCCTGTTATCCTAGACTTCTGCTGATAAACATTCTACTCCTGCCCTAGAGGCAATGCTCACTAGAGCCTCGGTGGCTACTTTTCTTTCTTTTGTCGTGAGGCCCAACTGGTCAAATAAGTTTTTGAATTTGGAGCTCTACTGTAAAGTAGTAATTGCTGCGGCAGGCAGGGCTGGATTCTCTTCTTCGTCATCCCCTGGATCCGCGCAAATCACTACTGCTGCTACACCCTTCCCTTTGTGATTTGGGAGTGGGTTTCTTTGGACTTCCTGCTGGGACAGTTCTAAAGTCCCTTCCTTTATCCTGCGGTGCACTAGTCTATGGAGTGCCCAGCACTCTGAGGTAGAATGTTGGACATAATTGTGTAAATGACAAAAACGTGGGTCCCTCCTTTCCTCCTCTGTGGGCTCCCTAGCAACCTGGTTAGGTTTGAAAATGCCATCTGCTATCCATTTGTCTAGCAGTACGTCTAGCTCCTTTTGCGATGCATGGTATTGGCAGGGGAGTATCGTACTCTCTCCCGTCGGTCTTTCTCCTCCGCTCACCGGTGGACACCGCCATGGCTTGCGGGGCACTTCTTTTGTCTATGCTTGGCTTTACGGACTGGGCAGTTTTTCTCGCTTTTTGTAATAACTGCGCAAACTGGGAGATTTTGAGGTTTTCTAGAACTGCCCTGTACTCCCTGATCATATTTTTCATACACATCTCCACCAGCGTCCTTTCTTCGCAATGGTCATAGCAGTCGAGTGCTATGTCCCTAAATCTTTTGATGTACTCCATCAAGTTTTCACCATTCCTTTGTTTGGTCGCTTGCAGTGTTGCAAGCGTCACCATTTCTTCTCCGTGGAAGTACTTGGTACAAAATACATCCACCATATCATCCCATGTTGGGATCGATCCTGGCTTCAAGCCAATGTACCAAGTATAAGCCCGGTCACACAATGATTTAGAAAATTCTCGAAGACATAAGTCCTCGTCTGCGGCATAAGGGCCAAGCGTATCAATGAACTTGCTCACGTGCTCAACAACACTTCCCTTCCTGCCATCATATTGTGCGAAAACTCGCAGTTCATACCTCTCGGGGTATGGTTTACTGAGCACCCTTAGTGGATATGGGGGTCTACGTGCGTAGAATCTCTCTTTTGGTCCTCTAGCTCTCTCTTGCTCCAAGAGAGCCGCTACTTCTGCCATAGTAATAAAACGTTGATCCGTATTCTGTGGGACACCTCCTACTAGTGTCTCTTTTGCCGCATGCTCTGGATCATACTGGCTTCCTTTTTCCTTTGTTCTATCCGTCTTCAATTGACGAATTTCTTCCATCATTTGCTGTTGTGAGTGCTGTAAGGCCTGCAACACTTCAATGAAGGTGTTGGCGTTGTCTGCGGGGATCCTTGGAGGAGGTTGGGGTCCAGTCCCCATCTCGTTAGCACCTCCTGGCTGGTTAGGCTGTTGTTGGTGGGGCGTCGTTGGCCTAAACTCTGTTTGTGAGGGCACGGCACTCATGTTTCGTGTCGTCCTGGACTTTGGAGGCATTTGTTTGCGAGGGCTCTTGTCCCTAAACTATTTCTCAACTCCCCAGTGGAGTCACCAAATTAATGTGGGGGCCTGTTTTACTATGTTGGGCTGGGCTACCCCTTTGTGATTGTAGGCCCAAGTGTTCTAGGTTGCAGGAGTCGAAACCGGTCCAACTGAAACTCAACTTGGCCGGCTTGTGAGCGAACTATGCCTCGTCTGCCAGGAGAGTGCTTGTGGGAGGCAGAGTTGTTTCAGAGAAGCTTGCGGCAGACAGGTGCAATTGATAAAACAAAACCGTGTATTCTGGAATAAACAGATAGTTCTTTTAATAGGAAATGACCAAATGATCCATAATCACAATAATATTAACAATTTTTTACAAATAAAATAGCAAGGGCAAATGGTAATAAAGATTAATCAACAGATAAGGAAATAAGTTCAGTTCGGTCCGCAGGAGCAAGGCCAAAGAGGAAGAACGCCTCTTCTCAACACGATTAACCTCCGAGGAAAAGAATTCCTGCCGTGAAAATTAATGGGTTTAAGGTAGGCGGACCTGGATGGACAATGCCCAAGACAATTATGGAAGAGAGCAGGGATTTGTGAGGGAGAGAAGGGAAGGGACCTATCGGTGCATGCCACTAACTCTTGCTCTTTTCATCTCTATCTTTCTCTCCTTTTTAATCTTTCCTTAGTGATTTCCCCCAATTGTGGTTTTTAGTATCGTGCTTCCCCTGTTTTCCTAAATATATCTCAGAGTCTTTTTTTACGTTATGTTGTATTGCGTTGTTGTTGTTTTTTGTACATAGCAGAGGCTTCCTTCTTATAGTGCCTGCCGTGACCGAATTTTACTATTCTACCCCTTAACCACCTTTGTCTAGTCTAGGCGTACTTGCCGACCATCACTGTTCCGTCTGCGAGTCCCCCTATTACAGACAAAGACAACTATCTTGTCTGTTAGTTTGCCGTGGCACCTCTTCTTGCCGCGGTGATGTTTCTCTCTCTCTATCTCTCATGGCATGCACCTAATGGTTCCAACTCAGCCTTGCCTCTTTTGGGAGGTATGTTATCCCAGCAGGACGTATCCCCCAAAAGAGCTTGAGCAGGAACCTCAAAACAGGTCTTCCCCTCTCCCCACCACCAAACCATGCCCTCTTACCTCTGACCCATGACCTCACCATGTCCCGTATTGGCTGGGTACAGGCTGGTGGTGTCTGGGCCTTGCGCGTGCATATGTCTGAATTCTGCCTGCTGTTCATGCATCTGCCGTGGACTGGAGACTTTGCCTGTACTGCCTGCTGTCCGTTTCTGGCTTTTCATGAGCTGCTACTCTGATTTCCCGCTCCCTTAGGGTCTGGGCTTTACTCAGTACTAGGTTTTGCATTCTTTTCAACCCAATTCTTTAATTGCCTTGTCTTCCTACCGCATTACTTGGCCTTTCCTGCCGCGGCGACTTGTTTCTGCTGAGCCTTTTTTCAGGCCTGCCGTTCCATTCTTTCCCCCGGTGGCTTAATATGGCCACTGGTGTTCTCACTTATGGGCTCTAGTGTCCCTTTCTTTTCCTTTGGGCCTCTCCGGCCCATTTACTTCCTTTAGGCTTCCTCGGTCCATTTACTAACTCCGCATCTCATAGGCTTTTACTAACTTAATTGGGCTTCCCTGGCCCAATTTCCTCATTCTCATCCTTGGGGTTCATGGGCTTGCCATTATCCCCTACTTTCTTTGTTTACATTGCTTTGGGCCTACCGCGGCCCATTCTCACTTTTTCATACCACATACTGCCCATGGGTACTATTTTCTCTCTTTCCGAGCCTTTTAGGCCCACTTACTTCCTCAAGACCCATTTGTTTGTGTTAAGGGCCCGTGATCCATTGTTCCTGCCGCTTGGACCTAATGGTTTTACTTAGCCTGCCGCTCCTTTGCTGCCCGTATTGCCAGGTTGGACTGCCTTCTGTCTATTTCAAAAAATGACCCTCAACAAGAAGCAATAATTTTAGTGCGCATTATCTAACATCCTACACATTTGTTTCACAGTACATGTCCACTAATTAGTGGACTCCCTTTTGTCTTTAGAACTTAAGAAGCAATAATTTTAGTGCGCATTATCTAACATCATACACATTTGTTTCACAGTACGTACTTCAAATTTATCAAGATTCAAAGACATGACTTACAAATTGTATAAAGGTGATCATGAGAGATTTAATTGGACTACCTCAAAATTGTCACTATCACATGATAAACTTGCACTAAGAGAACATTGTTTGGTATTATTTCACTCATTAATCTGGGAGAAAAAAGACTATTATCATTATGGCACACCATTTTTGAACCCAGAAACAAAGTTTCTTACTGATATGATTAAGAATCTGGGTACTGAAACATGTTGAACGATGGATTGACAATGCTGAAGCCCCCATCAATTAGGAGATTGTGTCCACTCACGTATCTTGATTCATCACTAGCCAAAAAGAGAGCAGCATTTGCAACGTCTTCTGCCTTAAGAGTCACACCCTTTAGGTTGGCAAGGGAATTCATCACATTCTCAAGGGTTTCATCATCAACACCAACAAATTTCGTTGCTAAAGGTGTTGCAAGTGCATAAGGTGACAAACAATTGACCCTAATGCCAAATTGCCCTAGCTCAACCGCGGCATTTTTGGTAAGGCCTAAGACAGCGTGCTTTGAGCATGTGTACGCATATGAAGCTGCACCTCCAACATACGAGCTTATGCTAGAGGTTGAAATAATGCAACCACTACGTGCTGGAATCATGGCCTGCGATGCATGTTTAATGCCAAGGAAAACGCCAGTCACATTTACGTCAAGCACACGCTCGAAGTCTGCTTTTTCATTGTCAATGATGCGAACCTTGTTCTCATCAGCTATGCCAGCATTGTTGAACATTATGTCTAGCTTTCCATAAGCTGCCACAGCTTTGTCCACAGCATTTTTTATTTGGGCTTCATCAGTTACATCGCAATGGACATAGAGTGCATTTGACGAGCCAAGAGCCTCAATAACTGAATGACCCAATTCATCTTGGATGTCAGCTATAACCACCTTGGCTCCATGATGGACAAAGACTTTGGCCGTGAATTCACCAATGCCGCTAGCTCCTCCAGTTATTAGAGCCACCTTTCCCTCCAACCTACACAATTTGGAACCAACTTAGTCAAGTAATACTCTATAATTTAAATGAAAGGACATCTTCTAGAGTCCTTTTTAAAGGACTGTTTATTCTTTATATAGAAAAATAGGCAAAGAAAATATTTTGTTGCAAAGAAACAAGATATCAAGGAATTGTGCAAAACATTTTGTTAATTTATATATTGCCATGAAGCAATGACATCTGTCCACTGGCTCAGGTGTATTTGAAATTTAGTATGTATATGAACACATTTTTAAATTTGTTGAAGTTATAAATTGTTATTGATAAGGTAATGGATCTATATAAAAGTGATTGTTCACAAATCAAAACTTACCATTTCAATAAATTTTGAAAATATTTATCCATTGACTTACACATTGAAATTTAACATCTCTATTGATGAAGGAAAAATTGCTCAAATTCTCTGCAATGTGTTTAATTAATTGAACTCCTGATTTGTTGAAGTGTATAACCTCAAGTGATGTAAATATATGATAACAAGAGTCTTGAAACTCAATTTCATTTTTTTTTATATTTCAAATGAAGAAGTCAAACTTTTCGATCCCCAACTATTGAATAATTTGAATTATCAATAAGTAATAGTATAAATGTGATGAGTCACAGGAATAATGTTATAAACTGAAACCTTACTCACTAAACCAAAAAGAAAAAGAAGAAGAAGAAGAAGAGAGAGAGGAAAGAAAGAAAGGCATCCAACCATCTTAGAGTGGACCTATCTCCAAATTCTGGCAACTCTCAATCCAAATCTAGCTAATGAGATTATTGGTAATAATAATTTATTAAGGTTTTAATGTATAGGCTGGTTTATTTAATCGATAAAGTTTTCAAATTTAGAATCAAAACCAGTACATATCTGAAATTAAGGAGTATTTATATGTCCGCCTCCAATCGATTGAAAGGAAAATTAGAAGTTTCTAGGCAGCAATAGACTTTTTCTTGTTTTTGGCAAAAAGACTTCATTATCATAAGAGTCCTTAGTTCCTAAATTGGGTTGATCATGAAAGAAAAATTATAAGTGTCCAAGTAGCATTAGATTTTTTCCATTTTTGGCAAACAGAGTGCATTACCATAAACACTTCCTAAATTGGGTCGAGCTTGGCATCAAATAAAAAAGCCATTCTAAACTATCTTTTCCTACTAATTTGCAGTAAAATCTCATTGTTTGTATATAAATTTTGAAATAGCAATTTTATTAATAGTATGTACTTACCAATTACCAAAGAATTAACAATTCTTGGAACAGCCTTAGAAGTGTTAATTGATCATAAATGTGAATAATTATAACGATCTAATAGAAGTTTATAACACGTGTAAAATAAAACCATGATTAAATCATATCTTGCTAACCTTCTTGTGACTGCGGAGATTAATGAACTTGTTGCCATTGAGCAGAGACAGAGAGAGATTTCTTAACTCTTTTAGGTGAGGTTGGGATTAAGGGCATGATTTAGACTAGTGGACCGAGAACCCTATATTTATTGATAAAGATGTGAGCATTTTCCATGAGGTAGGGTCTCCAATTAGGTATGTATTTTGTGAAAATTCAATGACAAAACAAGCGGACCTAAAATTATTTTTTTTTATTCAAAAATATTCAATGCCAATTTTATTCAACCCAACCAATTGACGAAGTTACTGTAGTACTGGGGACATTCCCAATTTTGATAAATTTAGCTTCACCTCTTCATTTGTTAATAACATTGGACTGAAAATCAGTGCATGTTCCATCAAGCATCTGATTTATTATTGGGGTCAAATTTTGGAATTTAATTAAAACTCTAATTTTTTTCTAGAACTTTATGTACTCTTTGTGGATTCAACTAAAGGCTAGAGAATTGAGTGGGCTAACATGTCATGACCCTTCTTTTTTTATATAGATATTTTATTATCAACCTCATAAGTCCCTCTTTCTCTATCACCTCTCCCCCTTACTCTCATCTCTCTTATCCTTATCAACACTAACATTATTTTATTATTATTGATGATGAAATGTGTTTTCTCCACCTCAATGTCTATAAGTTATGACCTAGCCCACTCTATCCCTTTACAATACCTGCTCCTAATACTCTAATAGCTTCTTAATAGCCAAAAATATCATAACAATTACATAGTACACACACACACACACACACACACAAAAGGGTGCTCTAGCCGGTTGTGGGTGTCCATGGTTCGGGCCAACTGAGCTTATATTGGCCCGACGATATCTAAATTTAGAGCTAATCAAAGCCCGGCCCATTTTTTTGGAATTAAAAAATGAATAATAATAAAAAGAGCCCGGCCCAAGCTTGGCCTAACGACTGAAAGCAAAATCAGAAGTGGCTAGGCAGCAATAGATTCCTTTTCCTTTTCTTTGGCAAAAAGACTGCATTGTCATAAGAATCCTTACTTCCTAATTGGGTTGAGCTTGCATGAAAGTACAAAGACACTCTGAACTATCTTTTACAACCAGTGATGTGGGCTGGGATTGGGAGAAACTTACTTTTGAATTAACTGGTGAAATCAAGGGGATGATTACTACAATTCCTATTTCGACCTTAGGTGGTGGCTCGGACAAATTGACTTGGGCTGGATCTTCTAAGGGGGGTTTTTGATGTCAAAAGTGCTTATGGGATTGTCATGGAGTCTACCAAAACTAGTACCTTTTCAGCTAGTTGGATATGGAAGGCAGATCTGCTTCCAAAAATTAAAATGTTTCACTTGTTGTGTGCCCATAATAGTATTAGTGTCAAGTATTGTTTAGGGAAAAGAGGAGTGGTCCAAGATGAGGTGTGTCCTTTTTGCTGCAATGGTGTTGAAACCATTCTTCATGCCTTGAGAGATTGCATTCACCTGAAACAAGTGTGGAACCAGCGAGGGGTAAATGCTTCTAATTTTGACTTTTGGCACTATAATTTGATAGATCGGTTGTCACTTATTGCTAGATCCAATGACAAGATGCATGATACGGGTCTCCCATGAAAAGTGGCTTTTCCCTTTGCTATTTGGAACATTTGGAAGAGTAGAAATGCTTTCATTTTTAATGGGAAAGCTAGGAGTCCAAAGCTGGGTGTGGATATCGTGTACCAAGCTAAAGAGTATCTTCATTGTGTGGCAACTCCAAGGCTAGGGAATCATAGAATCACTAGATATATTCGGTGGGAGAGACCTAAGCAAGGCTAGAAGAAATTGAATACGAATGGGGCTTGCATGGGGCTTCATGAGCTGGCTGGTTGTGGGGGTTTGGTAAGAAGTGCAAATGGGCAGTAGGTTGCTGGGTTCAGTAAGCGGATTGGGGTCACTTCCAGTTTTGCCGTTGAGTTGTGGGGGACTGCGTGAAGGCCTTCAGCTTTGCTACAACTTAAATATTAGTTGTCTTGAAGTTGAGATGGATGCCAAGTCCATTGTTGATGTTGTAGGGAATCCAGATTATGTGAACAACATTACCTCCCCTATCCTGGATGATTGCAGACAGTTGTTAAGTAGATTCCAACAAGTCCGCATTAAGCACTGCTTCCGGCAAGCAAATCAGTGTGCTGATGGTTTAGCTAAGATAAGCTTAAGGATGATTGCGGATTTCCTTATTTATGATAGTCCACCTGTGGACATTGTAAATGTTTTTGAGGGAGACCTCAATGGGATGTATTCCGTTAGGATATGTCATGACTCTTCTTTTGTAATTTAGTTTTTCTTTAATGTTATCGTCTTTCACCAAAAAAAAAAAACAACCAATTTGCAGTAAAATCACATTGTACCTTGTAATATAGTATCTACCACTTACCAATGATGGTAACCGAGTACTTTTTTTCTTTTTCTTTTTTTATATTAAAAAAAAAACCAATAGGCAAAACATTCAAATCCACCAACAACAACAACAACAACAACAACAACAAAAAAAAGGAAAAAAATCTTTCAACTCTTCGAACAACCTTATAAGTTTAAGAGAAATGTTAACAAATACCCTAAAAACATTGATTTAAAAACTATTTTTAGAAACATTTTATAGGAAAATAATAAAGTAATTAATTTTTCTTACAGTTTTTTATATTTCTCATAAAAGTGATGTTAAAAACTTTTCTAATATAATTTTTAAATAATTACCCTAAAAGCACTCGTTAACATGACCTTAAATTTAAATTTGATCAAAATAATGATAACAATCTATGGGAAGTTTAGCAAATAACAAGAACACAGGTAAAATAAAAACATGATTAAGCATAGTCTTGCTAACCTTCTTGTGACTGCAGAGATTAATGAACTTGTTGCCATTGCACAGAAACAGAGAAAGAGACCGATGTCTAACTCTTTGAGGTGAGCTTGAGATTAAGGGTAGGATTCAGTGAACGAAGAACCCCACATTTATTGATAAAGATGTGGCGGCATCTTCCATTTGGAAAGAACCAATTAGGTCTTATTTTTTTGTGGAAATTAGACGACAAAACAAGAAGTTGACGAAAAAGTATTTTTATTGTTTTTAAGTTTGATGATTACTAATCACAGTGACTTCTTTATAGCTTTAGTTAAAATGTTAAATTACTCAGCTTAGAGAGTGAAGTTCGGAACCCTAGCACCAACCTAGGTTTTGAAGTAAGGAGCAAAGAAGCAACAAGAACTATTTCTTTATGAAATGGATCTCATTCTAATATAATGAGTTGGCTGGCAAGCGCGACAAAATTAGCGGCATATATAGGTAGCCAACAATGAACTTGTCTTTTCTCAACCAAAAAAATAATAATGAATTTGTCTTAAACAACACTTTTTGTTTTTTTTTTTTAATTGATAGTCGAGAGAGAAGATGAGGAAGATTTTAAACATTAAAAAGTCTCGGTTGAATTATCAACCTACAAAGCTCATGACATCTCAGACACTTTTAAAATATTAGGTTAACATTAATTTTTGCTATACAAGACTCACGATTTGTCTATACTAGTTAGAGGCTAGAGGATTGAGCCGGCTAATATGTTATACCTCTTATTTGGGACTAACTCCCTTGTTTCTTGTTCCATTCTGCACAAGTTTCAAACAGGCTAACATGTTATAGCCCTAATTAGTATATAATTTAATATTTTCTATAGATATTTCATTAACTCTCTCTTTCTTTGCCCCCCACCCCCTTCCCCCTTCTATCTCATCCCTCCTACCATTATCAACACTAACATCATCTATAGATATTGATGAGTATTTACTTTGCTTCAATGGCCCAACTTCCGTCCTATATATATATTTTCCCAATCTCGAAAAAAGAATACGACGAAGATATACCTGTAATTTGGCCTCATCCTATTTACAATCTCTACTGTTATTATTATTATTTTTTTTTTTTACAAATGAGAGTATTCACTTTTTTGAGTATTTGACTTTTCTTTTAAGCATATGCAGTTTTTCATTCTACACACATCAGGTTATTGAGAATTTCCTTAGGGTGACCCTAAGCTGTTAGCAAGAGATTTTGAATTCAAGATCTCATGGATATCATGAGACCTTAAAAACTACTAAGTCAACTTTTTGGTGTTCAATTCTTACTACTCAGATCTCCTTAATAGCCAAAAATGAAAATTTGTGAACACAACTTTTATGCCACAATTCTTATCATAACTCTAATATATACGAGTTACAATTATGAGATGTACATAAAAAGTAATGAATTCATGCAAAGATGATGGTTCATGAATCACAATAACACAATATCATTAAGTTGTGATAAATTCTATAGTCCAAAACAAATTGTGGCCAAACAAAAAAAAAAAAATCATAATTCATGACAATTACAAAATTAGTAACCAACAAAAATAAAAAAAAGGTGCTTCCGCCAGTTATTGGTGTCCATGGATTGGACCATATTAGTTGATCAAAACTCGAACCAAAATTAAATCCATTCTAAATATGCCAAGGATAGTGTTAACGGCACTGTAAAGTGGCCGTTAAGAAACAACTTTATGTGAATAAAATTAATTTTTTGTCAAATTCTTTACCAATTTTATAAAGTGTAAAGCTAATAAAGTTAACTTTTTGAGTTTCGTCTATTATTTCGTTACCATTTTCAATCATCTTTTTCAATTTATACCAATTTTTTATTAAATAAACCCCACCATAATTTCGAGTGCCCGGTAACATTTTCCATACGCCAAATTTTAAGAAAGAAGTATACAATTTTTTTAAGTACCATTGACACTGACATAAGAGAATCAAATTCAATTACCGCATCAAAATATTTAAAGTAGCATTTCAGGATTTCTCGAACTTTGCTTTGGGTGTTTGTTTTCTCATGGAGTGGTTACGTTTGTTGTTGTTGTTATCAATATTCACGTGTCATGTACTACAATTCAAATGGGTTTCGGTGTCTGTGTCGGGGTCAAAGCTACCTGAGTTGACTCGTGAGTTGTTGGAATCGGCGAGGGAGGCCGAGTTCTTGGATTGGTTGAGAAGGGTTCGAAGGAGAATCCACCAAAACCCAGAGTTGGCTTTTGAGGAGTTCGAAACGAGTCAACTCATTCGATCGGAACTGGACTCGCTTGGGATTGAGTACACGTGGCCTCTTGCTAAGACTGGCCTTATCGCTTCTGTTGGGTCCCACTCCCTGCTTCAACCATGGTTCGCTCTACGGGCAGACATGGATGCCCTCCCCATTCAGGTTGGTTTTTTTTTTTTTTTTTTTTTTTTTTTAATCTCTCTAACTCAAACCTAACAATTTACTTTTCTTTTCTTTTTTTCTGTTTTATATATTTACTTTTTAAAACAATTTACATTATATTATTTATTTTTCACTGTATTTTATTAAAATATTTTTTTTATTACTATTTTTTATCTTAAGTAACAAGACCATTTATATATATATAAATAAAAAAAAATTTAAATACAGAAGGAATATTATCATTATAAATTTACATGTTCGCTGTAGTAACAATATGTTTTTACACAATTTTGTATAAATATAATTATTTTTCTATTATATAAGCATTAGTACGAGAGCTCTAAACATGGAACTAGTTGTTTTAGTTGAAGAATAATGTGGTGGTTGTTTTTTTTAATTTCATTGTTTGTGGACAATTGTCACCAACATTGAAGATTTAATTGAATAAACAATAATTCAAGGGCAGTTATTTTCACAATACTTTTTTTTGCAAGTGTGAACAAGGATTACATCACTGACTCTATTACTGACAATATATATTTATTTATTTTTATGTATTAATCACACCAAATCGTATAAACAGCTATCCAAAACTTATTGTTAAATAAAATCAGAAATGCATTCATTTTGTACTTTACTTTCGTGCATTGCTCTGCTGACTATGAATTTTATTTTTTTCAAATTTTCTGAGCAACTCTTTACCAGGTGTTTATTAAATGTTTTGTGCTTTTGTTGTATGCTGGTTGTAGCTGGAATCAAAGTGAGAAGAAAATGGTCTTAAAATAAAAAATGGATGAAAAAGACAGAATATTAATTGAAGGCAAAATTTAACAAATAGCTTGGAATCGTGTGGCAAGTTGGCAACTGACAACCTAGGGTGGTTGGTTAGTATAATAGTATATCAAGAAACTTTGAGTTATTTAGACCTCCTCCATTTAGAATTGCATGTGTACTTCAGATAACATGTATTGGCCTAGTGACAAGTGACAAGTTAGTTTTATCATATTGTGGACTAAATTTTTTGATTAGGCATGAAAGTTTTAGCTACGGCTTAACTCAATGCCAATGCACAATGCTCTTAATTTCAAGATAGAAAAATTCATTCGCAGTAAGATGCAGTGGTTTATAATTTTTTTTTAAACTCCTTTTGAATCATGTCAAGAAGATAAGTGCAAATTTTGGTTATAGAAATTCTTTCTTGCAAGTAATTCTTTCTTCATAGTTTTGGTAATGGAAAAGACAATTTTAGGCAAGATTAGCTTTGGAAATAAATTCCATATGCATGTAATGTAAGAAATTGATCTTTGGAAGTCTGCAAAAGTTTGGCAATTTGGACAAGTTCAGCTTTACATGCTCAAAAGCATCAAAAGTTATGGGAAACAAAAACAATGACCAAATTTCAAATTTTGATACCGCTGCCTTCCCAACTGTCTCATGGAAGCTGCCTCATCCATAATTTAGCATTCCCATGTTAAGGGTATCTTTGTAATGGAGAGAGATGGGAAGCGAGGAGAGGGAAGAGTGGCTGGAATACATTTGTTTGGACGACAAATAATGATGGAACCAAAATTTATACCAAATGTTTAATTTCTTTTTCCTGTTATTTAAACTTAGGATTTACTTTTGTTCAAAAGTGAAACCTTCATTTTTAATCAAGTACTTGAATTAATTAATTGTGATTTTTTTGAAAGGAATTGGTAGAATGGGAGTACAAGAGCAAGAACCCTGGAAAAATGCATGCTTGCGGCCATGATGTTCATGTAACAATGCTGCTCGGAGCTGCTAAGTTACTTAAGCAAAGAAGCAGTGAATTGCAGGTAAATCAACAATCACACAAACATTAGGAACAACAATGAAGAATTAAAAGAACCTTATTAGTGTCTTGGTGTACTAGTCCAAAAATGAAAGTCTTGACTTGATGATAAAGAGAAATTGTCATGGAATTAATGCATAAATTCAAATCCTATCATATCTATCCCCCCCCCCCCCCCCCCCAACCCCCCCTAAAGTCATATATATATATATATATATATATTTTATTGTTTTGATAATGTTGGCTGATTGCATTGTCTAAAATCTATTTCAAAGGGCACCATTAAGCTTGTTTTTCAACCTGGAGAAGAGGGTCATGCTGGGGCCTTTTATATGTTAAAAGAGGGAGCACTTGATAAGGTTAACGCCATTTTTGGATTACATGTTTTACCAGAAATGTCCACTGGTACCATTGGTTCGAGACCTGGTCCAATGCTTGCTGGCGCTGGCAGGTTTATAGCCATAATTCAAGGGAAGGGTGGGCATGCTGCAAATCCCCATGTAACTAGAGATCCTGTACTTGCAGCATCATTGGCTATCATTTCACTCCAACAGATTATTTCCCGAGAAACAGATCCTCTAGAGGCCATGGTAATTTTCCTCACATTCTTGAATAATTGAATTGTATAATGATCCATAGGGAAAAGTATTAGGATCCTCTTCAATTGAAATGAATTTGTTTAATGGTTTAGATTAATTATTATAAATCTAATTGTGTATCCAGTATCAAGTCATGTGAAATTTAAAATTACATGGTACTTTATACACTGTCAAATTTAGGAAATAAAATTTTTATTCTTTCCATTTCAATTGAAATGGAAACAGAGACGTTCCTGTTCAAAAGCATACATGTTATTTGTTGTGATTTTTCTATATCTTCCATTCAAAAAAAAAAAAAAGAGGCATACATGTTATGAGTACTTCTGCTAGTGGATAATTAAATTCAGTATGAGAAGTAGAAACCTAATAGCATTTTCTTGTCTGTGTTCATTTTCAACATTTACGAATTACAGGTGATCTCTGTTGGGTTCATTGAGGGTGGCCAAGCAGGGAATGTAATCCCAGAGACGGTGAGATTTGGAGGCACATTCCGGAGCATGAGTACAGAAGGTCTATCCTACCTTATGCAAAGAATTAAAGAGGTACTTTTGACACAATTCAAGTCTAATAGCTTAGATACACGCTTGTTTTTATCTTCTTCTTTTTTCGAGAGTTTGAGATGGTATGATATAGAGGATGAGATAAGCACACTTTGAGAAGGTATGAGTTGAAAGGTTCCATTTTTTTTTTTTTAGTTGTATTTCAATAGGTTATGTTGCCATTTGCCAATTTAACATCATCAAATTCTGATAAAGTAAACAAATTGACTAACAGGTGTAAGTATAAGGGAGCCAAGTGTTTGCAAACCAAATTGCAAGGTCTTCTGAATTTTAAGGGCATACTACAGGGGTGTTAATTGTAACTGTCTAAAAATATCGTTGAGCAAAGGCTACTTCCTTTCCCCTAATTAAGCTGCTTAATTTATTCTAGTGAGTAGTGACTATTGGCAGCTACTTTTCCTTGGAAGTTTGTCCTGAACAATGTCTAGGGAGTATGGAGCTTCTTTGTTAGCATGAAATCTAACATTTGAGATAGAAGAGTATGGTAACAATTGTAATTAACAGGTCATTGAGACGCAAGCAGCAGTGCAACAATGCAATGCTACAATAGACTTCTTGGAGGATAAACTGAAGCCTTATCCTGCAACTGTTAATGATCAAGCAATGTACAAACATGCAAAAAGGGTTGGAGAAAGCTTGCTTGGGGAACCCAATGTCCAACTTATTCCAATGACTATGGGAGCAGAAGACTTCAGCTTCTACTCACAGAAGATTCCAGCTGCATTTTTCATGATTGGGGTGAGTAATGAAACGCTGAAATCAAATAAACATTTGCACTCACCCTACTTAGTTATTGATGAGGAGGTTCTTCCCATTGGAGCAGCTCTCCATGCTGCTGTGGCCATTTCTTACTTGGATGGCCATCTTGTTGAGACTAGTTAGAGACTTGGGCATGTTAAACCAGCAACAATGGAAAACCATAGAGCAAAATAATGTGTCATTCAAATTTTATCTGATTCACCAAATAGACAGGAAAGATCATGAATATACAATGTAATAAACCCTGAAATTCTGTCCACTTATAGTTGTACTTGTACATGGCTTGTACAGAGAAAATCTCAACTCTCAACAGACTTGTTTGGGAAATTGCCTTCTGAGTAATGATATTGTTCTGAAATGTCCATACCAAATCTCAAATTATACATTTTATTCCTAGCTACCAGTATCAACTGGAATAGTTTGCTAGCTAGGTGTCACTACTATCAAAGTTTTTATTTTAAGAAAACATGGGCTTTTAGTCCCCCAAAGGATTATTGTAGAAGTAGCTAACAGGTAGAGGTTGAGGTATGAAAGAGTGATTCCTTGGTTAGGCACATACTGGGCAACAAGAGATACTTACAAATTGTCTACTGTTTGGATGGAGGGAGAGGAGAGAAACGGATACTGATTGAAAGAAAGGCATTGATGGGGGTGTTAACCTTCCCCTATTTGATGTATTTGGGTGAAGAAGGAAATTATTTGAGAGGATTTGGAAAAAATAAAACACAATTCCCTTAAATTAGGGAATTTAGAAGGTGATAAGACTTGATAGTCAATAGATACTAAAGAACTATAACTTTCGATATCTTGGATCAATAATTCATAAAGATTGAGAGATTGAAAATGATGTGAATCATAGGATAAGAGTATGGTAGATGAAGTGGAGAAGCGCATCAAGAGTATAGTGTGATCATATAATACCTAGTAATTTAAAAGAAATTTTTTTTATAAAACTGCTGTTCAATTAGTTATGCTCTATGGTATTGAATGTTGGGCTATTAAAAAGTAACCTATTTATAAAATTGGCTATATCAATTTTCATTTTCCTCTTAGTATTAATTAAAACATCATAACAAATTAAGATGAAGAACAAATGACACTCAAACTTTTACTTATAAAAAAGAAGAAACTATCTTATATTCTTTGGTTTCCACTTTCCACTAAAAGGATAATTTCCCTTTTATAGTGAAAAAGGAGAAAAAAGACCAAATAAGAAGGAAAAAAATGACCATAAACTAGGTGGTCATCTAATTGTTAAGACCCGTGAATTGTGATGATCATTGAGAGGTGCCACCTGCCACATAATAAAAACTATGGGCATAATAAGAGAGACGTACCATGGATTGAGTAAGATACATGATGATGCATGAGTACATGAGTTAGCTTAGACACAAGGACACGGTTTATGGTTTGTGTTCAATGCATTAGTGCATTGAACATGTTAGGATAGAGTAATACTACATGCATTTTTTACAATATTTTTACAAATTGTTGATATTGCAAATTACTAGTGATTCTCATATAATTCAACGACTAACATCACTTTTTTAATTACCAATAACTACCCATTATCTCAACCGTTTGTAAAAAAAAAAAATTGTAAAATAGTTTGTGACTTTAGTATTTTTTATTAAGATATGAGCACAATGTCCAAAACTGATATATGTCTGTATCTTAACACGTTTGATAATGGGCACAATCCAACCCATTCTCGAAATCAAGCGTACAAAAGTTAAAATTTGGAGCTGGGCTGGATTGGGCTAACAATCATCAAACCAAAGCCTAATACAAGATTAACAGGTCAAAAAATTCAGCCCAAACCCAAACTAATCCTACCGACCAATTCCCCTATCTTTCGGCTATGTAGTCTGGGCCGCAGAGCATGGCAGTAGGTCCAAGGCCAGGGGAGGATTCAAATTAAGGGCAAAAGTAAAACCTATCTTTCAAACAGTGTGCAAGTAACACACGTCTGGGTGATTTTATGAAAAAAGGTAAGTTTAACTCACTTTGTTTAATTTATTAAAATATACTGTGTGAAAAAAACTCCGCTCTTATATTAAAAACGTTAAAACTGTTATTATTTTTTATTTCTTTTTATATTTTTTTCGATAAAAAATCTTATGAAAAGATAGTTTTTTTTGTATTTTTTTTGTATTTGTTATCAAGAGAAAAAAAAAATGAATCAAACGAAAAATTATTTTTTAACTTTTTATTTAGCTTGACGTGAGATGAAATTATTTAATTTCTAAAATGCCGTTAAATAAAAAAAGTCAATAAATAATTTTTTAATTTATTTTAAAGTTGCTTGCTACTAAACATAAAATAAAAATAAAAAACGAGATCATTTTTCTAGAAAATTTTAGTATGTGAAACGGGTGAACTGGCGTGTAGAGCAAGCGTGAGTCAAAACTCAAAAGAGGCAGCTGGAGCCTGGAATGAATAATGAATAAATAAAAAATGCTCCCGCACACTTGTTTACTCAAATACAAAAATAAAGCCTAAACAATATTTCTATTTAATACGTAAGAACTAAGAACTAACCTCGAGGCTCGCAATCACATAAAACAAAGTAGCCATAGCCAGGTTCTTCATATCTAGATAGAATCCAAGTGAGCCAAAAAAAAAAAAAAAAAAATCTTAACCCCAAAAATCAATTACAATCAAGTCAGTATGGATTTACTCATGTGCTTATTGCTATCATTGACAATATTCTTGCACCAACCTTGGGCATCAGAAGCTGATTTAGGATCGGATATGGGGTCGTTGACTCGTGAGTTGTTGGAATCAGCAAAGGAGAGAGAGTTCTTCGAGTGGATGAGAGGTGTTAGGAGGAGAATCCATGAGTACCCAGAAATAGGATTTGAAGAGCACAAGACGAGTGAGCTCATAAGGGCCGAGTTGGACTTGCTTGGGATTGAGTACAAGTGGCCTGTGGCCAAGACTGGTGTGGTGGCTACTGTTGGGTCCGGTGAGAAACCCTTCTTTGGTCTTAGAGCTGACATGGATGCCCTTCCTTTGCAGGTCCCTCTCTCTCTCTCTCTCTCTCTCTCTTTTGGCTTATGAATAATCACATGCACACACTCAATGAATGTTGGACACTTTTTTATTTACATGGACTCAGTTCTGTTCTTGTCTTCTTGATCAATTCTGTTTGAACTTAACATTCTTTTGGCCCAACAGATTAGTATAGTGCAGTTGTTAAATTAGCAATTAGCAATTGTCATTTAAACTATTTGTATATGGTAAATTTAATCACATATTTTTAATATTTTCTCTCATGTGTAGGTCAAAATTACTTTTTAACAACTGAAATCCAACACGTGAAAATTTAAATAGAAGGTAAAGTAAATAAAATAATGATCGAATTTAGAATCTTATGCTCTAATATCATATTAAATTACTGATGATTCTAAAAGTTTAAACTATTAAAATATAAAAAATTTAAAGCACGTATTTCTAACCGAATTTAAATAAATTATAAAATTGATTTAGATTTGGTTGTGTCTCTGCGAGTTTGACATACACAAACACACACTGACACGCATATGGATTAGACTTTAGAACAGACAAAATGACAAAATGTAAAGCTAAAGCTACAGTCCCATGTGGTGTCATCAAGCAGCGATAGTCCCAAGATGGTGAACGAAGCCTTTTCCAAAGCTTCCTTCTCTAAAATCTGTCCACGATAAGAGTTTATTTATCTAGGCAGAAAAAAAAAATTAAACTAAAAATTCAATTTTTTAAATAAGTGTGAGCTTTTTAATTAAATAAGTGATGCAGTCTATTATAAGAACTATATAATTTTTCTCACTCTTACGCGAAAGAATATCTCTACGAGGGGAGGAAGTATACTCCTAAAATATCTAATAAATTTTCATCATAATGTACCAATTTTTGTTTTTTTTTTTGTTTTTTTGCACTCTTTTTGGTGATTCATTGGAGTTAATTAGTTGGGCCCCCACTTCAATGTAAACTCATGTACATATTACTAATTTCGTGGTTCTCTTATTTATGATGGTTTGTATTCTAGCGATATTGAAGATATAACTTATTTTATCACCGCACACTCTTTGTATGGTGGTTACTTCATAAGTATAAGTGCTTGTGAGGTGTGGAGGGCAAGGGCCATAATGTGCCAATTTTGGTTTTTTTTTTTTTTTTGCACTCTTTTTTGTGATTCATTGGAGTTAATTAGTTGGGCCCCCACTTCAGTGTAAACTCGTATACATAGTACTAACTTCGTGGTCCTCTTATTTATGATGGTTTGTATTCTAGTGACACTGAAGATATAACTTATTTTACCACCACGCACTATTTGTATGGTGGTCACTTCACAAGTATAAGTGTTTGTGGGGTGTGGAGGGTAAGGGCTGGGGTTCAAATCTCCAAGAGGAAGCTTCACACACATATACACTTAGATTAGGTTAGAGTAAAAATTCTATTTTGTAAAAAAAAAAAAAATATATATATATATATATAACTTATTTTCACTAAAGGGTTTATTTAGTTGGGGAAATAGAAAAGTAAGAGAATAGAAAAGATTTAATTTTGGTTAGGGGGATAGAAAACTTTTTGTTTGGTTGAGGAGAAAAATTGAAAAATAGAAAATCTAGTTTATGTAAATCTACTTTTATACCCTTATTACATAATATGTAAGAAATTATTTATATTATACTCATTAAATAATAAAAATATTACTTTTTATTAATTAAAATTATTAAAATAACATTTTATAAAAATTTACACATCATTCATATTATATTTTATTATTTTTACTTGTTTTTATATTATATATAAAAGGAAGAAAAAAAACTGAACCCATTAGAGAGAGAGAGAGAGAGAGAGAGAGAGAGAGAGAGAGAGAGAAAGAAGAAGATTTGGATAGAGAGAATTATGAAATATTGGAACCTAGTGGGAAAAAAAATGATGCATTATGAGGGCACTGTAGCGTAGTTGTTGTTTAAAGAGGGGTAGAAGTGTAAAAGTATGGCTGAAGCAACATTTTACAGAAATCAACCTAGTTTTCTCCCCATTTTGGGGAGAACTTTTTGGTGGGTCTAGGGAGAAAACACCTTACTCCACCACAAAATTTTCCACTCCCCCTCCCTAACATACATTCACTAAAATTTCTTTCTCTCCACTTTTCTCTCCTAAATTTTTCATCCTCCCTAAAATCCTTCCAAGCAAACATACTCTAAGAGACTAGGTTTTAGTTAGTTTAACTAGTAAAATTTATTGTCATTGAATAAAAGGTTTGAGATTCGAACCCCGTCCACAAAGAAAAAAAAAACTAATTAATGTCTTGATCTAATGATAAAGAACAATGATCATGAAATGAACGTTATAGATTGAATTTTATCATACATATAAAATAAATAAACTTATCATATATGAGAGGAAAATAATAATAAGTTCATATAAAAGTTGGGAAAAAGTTTAGCTCCATTCTTCCTTCAACTCATTATATAACTATATTGAAGAGACTCTGAATGTATAGTTTTATATAGCATTACTATTTATATTTGTTAAAATGGTAAACTATGATTTATACAACTTTTTAAATGAACCAAAGAAAGAGTGACAGACCTACGCCCCTCACTAAATATCAATCGTCAATGGTACAAAATTTTTGACAAATTTTACTTTTATAATTACTGATGTTTTTATTGTTGGCTATTATTATTATTATTTTATCATTTGATTGGTTGCTATTTTATTTGAAAATGATAGTAATCTACTCACAACCTTTGTATTTTTTGCGTTTCTTTTAATTGATTAGTTTCTTTCTTCTAATTAGAGCGATGCCTAAAACTCTATTATATGGAGTAGACGCTATTAATTGAAACTATATCTTATTTATTAAAAAAATATATATATACCATGCCTAAAACGTTTTTTTTTTTTTCATGGTCAACTCATATGTGGTTTTGTTTTGGAATTTTATGATTTGGGCCATCCGGCAAGAACTTGCTGCCAAAAGAGATGGCCGGGATGGGTTGTTGGCCATTGAAGCAGAGGTTGTAGAGGACAACATGGATGTCATGGTCAATGGTGTGGTTGTCAAACTCAGTGACAGTGAGGCCGATGGCAAGTTTAGATTGCTAATTTGAATATTCTGATTTTCAGATGGTATTAATGAGTATTGATTTTGTGTGACAGTTCCTATTCATTAATTTGTGAAATACTGATGTAGCATGTTGGAAGTAGAGAGTGTTACACCACATACTTACTGAATTTAAACTCAAATTTGTATTATCCCTAACATCACCTCAAAACTTCCTAGAAAGGATCCTCTCCATTTGGTTTGGTACGGAAAGAGTCATTTTTATGGTGGAGAGATTTATCGTCTTAAAAAATCTATGCTAATATACATAATACCATATCATTTAAACTTTTACACCCACAGCCACCTAATCAACCTTTTACCCTAGCTTTAGTCCTTACTAAAGCAGCGCATTACATGAATTTCCTTTAAAATGACATGCCAGTTGCTCAACTGATGTAGCTAATGGTTAATTTTCATGCTCTGCGTAGTTATGTTATTCTCTTTGATTTTATATATTTTCATTGAATGAAACATTGAAATGAACATTTACCATTGAGAAGGAATTGGTGGAGTGGGAGCATAAGAGCAAGATTGATGGCAAGATGCACGCCTGTGGTCATGATTCTCATGTAGCAATGCTACTTGGAGCAGCCAAATTACTCCATGGAAAAAGAGACCAATTGAAGGTAAATTTGAAGGCTTTTTCCAATTAATCATCAAGAATATGAACCATGAGTGCTAACTATACATATTGTTTCAACTTACACTTTCTTAAGGGAACCGTGAAGCTTGTTTTCCAGCCCGGAGAAGAGGGTTATGCTGGTGCTTACCACATGTTGCAAGATGGTGCTCTTGACGATATCAATTCCATCTTTGCATTGCATGTTCTGCCATTAATACCCTCTGGAGTTATTGCTTCAAGGCCTGGTCCAGTGCTTGCTGGTGCAGGGCTCTTTTCCGCTACCATTGAAGGAAAAGGGGCACATGCAGCAGCCCCACATATGACTAAGGATCCAATTCTTGCAGCGGTCTTTGCAATCCTTGCTCTCCAACAAATTGTGTCTAGAGAGACAAATCCCCTTGAAGCCAATGTAAATCTCTTTCCTTACAATATTTTGAAACTGGTTTTTTTTTCTTTTGGCATGATTTCACCACTTGCTGGGTAAGATGAGCAGCAGCTTACAATGAATTGCATTAACAATGAAGTAATGCTATTTTTACAACAATAAGTCTTAAGGACTAGGGAGACAACATTTTTTTTTGTTTTTGTTGACATAGCGTGATTGCTACATAATAAAAGTAGTTTTAATGATAAACTTAGATAAAAGTGATAATCAAATTACAATAGGTCACGTCAACAATTATAAAAAATATTGTCCCTGACATAACTTAACAAATTTCCTTTCACAAACACTCATCTCTATCGCTGATTTGAGAGTCAAGTACATGTTTGATAACTACGATGTGACAATAAAGATAGAGATGGGTTTGTGGGTGGATTTGTAACAACAATTTTATAAAAGCAGCATTGCTCTTTAATAAAAGAACTGCTATGTCTGGTTTGAAATGTGATATGGCTTTTATATCTTTAATCAATCCATTTACATCCATAGCCCCATCGTGCCAATTAATGTGAGAGCTTAAATTTGAATCATATAGGTGGTGACAGTTGGATTCATAGAGGGAGGCCAAGCAGGAAATGTAATTCCAGAGTCAGTGAAATTTGGTGGAACTTACAGGAGCTTGACCTCTGAAGGTCTCTTCTACGTCAAGCAAAGGATCAAAGAGGTGAAACATGCATTCCTTGTCTGACCTTCATTCATTTCCACCATTACCATTCAGTTGAAAGAAAAAGTAGTGAACATCTAATGTGTTCCACTTCCAGGTCATAGAAGCACAAGCAGCTGTGCATCGATGTAGAGCTGTATTGGACTTCAAGGAAGACACACCACTGCCTTATCCTGTAATGGTTAATGATGAGGCATTGTATGAACATGCAAAGAAAGTTGGAGAATCTCTAGTTGGGCAATCCAATGTTCAGCTTCTACCGGTGTCTGCGGGAGCAGAGGATTTCAGCTTCTTCTCACAGAAGAGTGCTGCAGCAATGTTTGCGCTTGGGATTATGAATGATACTGTGAAATCCGACCAGCCATTGCACTCTCCTTATTTTGTTATTGATGAAGAGGCTTTTCCAATAGGAGCAGCTCTTCATGCTGCTGTTGCAATCACATTCTTTGACAGCCATGTTGTTGGCACTTACTAACTTGACAATAAGGAACTTGGGATTTGTTTTGGATTCAGCTGGAGATAATGACAAAGAAAAACAAGAAGATGATGTCAAGAACATCAGAAGCGTGATTCGCATCAAACAATGAAAATCATAAAATTAAATTGCGATGAATATGTTAGAGTAAAACCTAAAGTCCGCCAAAATCAAGTAAAATTTGTAAGTTGACAAAGTTCAGTTATAGTTCTTTAAATTTAATTTAATTCCCTGGATGCATTGACCAATGCAATGCAAGCAATGTTGCAATTAATTGGCCGATGCAAGCTCATAATTGAAGTTTTTTAGTCTTAAGCTCATAATTGAAGTTCACTGGATAACCTCAGGCACAATACTTAAAGAACTGCAACTAAATTTTACTTCAGACAAAGTGTGTGGGTTGTATTTTTTTTTTTTTTTTTTTTTTTGGGACAGTACACAGGCTCAAATAGAAACAAGGCTCCTAAGCCTTATGCTTGTGGTTTGGTGGACTGGGCCTTTTGGGAGGTCCTAGGGGCTAACTTTCAATTCTTTTTTTCCAAAACTTTTAGATGCTAATTTTTCAGATCCATCTTTTGGGCTATTTCACATTTTTTCATTTTCTCTAAATGGGCAAATTCTTCTCTGTCAAATTGAAAGATCCTCAACTACCTTCCTCTATAGTCCACCTTCCTGCATTTCCCGAGGTACTAGGCTTTTTCTTTTGGAGTGCTGATTCCTAAGCCATCAGGCTTTTTCTGAACCACTGGCAGTTGATGGGACATATCCACCTTCGTTCTTTGTGTCTATAAGCATGCTCCCTTGAGCTGTCCTAATCCCAGTTGACTTCTTTCTACATATCTCGAGAATCTCGGGCTTCTGGGAATCCCCAGGTATCTTGGTCTAGTCCTTTTCTGGGCTCTCGAGCAAGTTTTCTTCATAAGGGCTAGGCTGAACTTCCTTTTTTCCTTTTTCTTTATTTTCTAAGGCCCAAAGCTTGCCCATTCATGGGTTTGGACCTCCTCTCACTTATCTTAAGTGGACCTTGATTGGCGGATTTAGGCCTTGTCCCTTCTTTGAAGGCCCAATGGGTTCTTTTTTCTTAAATTTGTAAAATTTTGGTCCTTGACACATTTCTTGTGATATTTTGGACCTCAACAAAGTGCAAAAAGACCCCTAAGTTTGGGTCAATTGCAAAACCTTGTGTTATCAATTTTGTCTTATTGACCCCAACGCTTAAGAACTATTTAAATTAACCACTCCATCTCAATCTCATTAACTATATAATTGATAGAAAATTGTCATGTGTTATGCACATATTGTTTTAAAAATGATTTTTTGTAATAGTAGAGTGGTAACATGCACACCATTTGACTCTTTTTTTCTTTTTTCTTTTTTCTTTTGTTTTTTCAGTTATAGTTAATGAAAATTAAAATAGAGTGATCAATTTGAACAATTCTTAAACCTCAAGAATCAATAATACAAAATTGATAACTCATGAAATCAGTTTATTGCAACTAACCCTAACTTAAGAGTTCTTTTTTGCATTTTGACCTTTACTTATTATATATCTCTAAACACATTAAATATTCTTCTAGGCTTTGGTGATCTTTTGATTGTAATTTGTGGACTAAATCATGACTCATAACATTGGATTCAAATGCTTGGATTTGATTTGTTGGGTGACGATTTTTCCACCTCACCAATTTGTACAAAATCATATAAACCATTTCTTTTTTGGATGGTTTATATGTACAGATTGACGTCATATTTCTGATGAATAATTTTTAGAAGAAACGTTATTTTCCCCTACTCTCCTTTCTAGATTATAATATATCCTCTAGTATATTATGATTTACAATTAAAACAAACCTTCTATATTCTCAGAATTTTTATCCATTCGGACACCGGACACGTAAATAAGAAAGAGTAATGCTAATGCTATACAATTAGACTTCATTAATTTTTCATAATACATAATTAACACGTAATTTTATATAAAAGAGAGCAGACAAAGCAATTTGTAATCCAGAAAGAACTGCTTACTCACGCATGAGTACAATTTTTGAGCTGTAATTATTTCCTGTCAGACCCAAACTTGGGCTCTTTAGTGGCAAAACAAAGTTACACTTTAAACTTCCAACAATACTCCTCAATATACAATAAAAAGTATATCCTATATCAGGTATATATGTTTTTTCTGTCTCATAGCGAGTGGGTCCAACTCATTTATTCCAATAAACACGGCAAACAATGAATTTCAATTTCACTTTGTTAATGGTTAATGGTTACTATATAAGAAGAAGAAAAAACGATGCATGAGAAGTTGTTGTAATTGGTGGAACGAAATATTTCAATTCTCATACAACACGTTAATAAGAAAGAGTAATGCTATACAACTACACTTACTACTTTTTCACAATTTTTCACAATTTTTCACATACTTAATTAGCACGTAATTTTACTAAAGAGGGTAGAAAACATTTTCAATTCAGATAGAACTTCTTAGTTCTTACTCACGCATGAGTACAAATTTGAGCTGTAATATAATTTCTTACCGACGGCTCTTTTAGTGGCAAAAGAAAGTTATTTAAATTTCCAACAAGACTCCTCAAGTTACATTGCAAACAATGGATTTCATCACTCGGTGGTTGTTGCTATCAGCATTCTTATTCCAGTCCTGGGCATTGGAGGAGTTTGGTTATGGTTCAGAGCTCAAGTTTTTGAGTCAGGAGTTGTTGGAATCGGCGGGAAAGCCCGAGTTCTTTGAATGGATGAGAGGGTTAAGGAGAAGTATCCATGAGTACCCAGAGCTGGGATTTGAGGAGCACAAGACGAGTGAACTCATTAGGACTGAGCTTGACAAGATAGGAGTCGAGTACAAATGGCCTGTTGCCAAGACTGGGGTGGTGGCTTCTATTGGGTCTGGAGAGAAACCAGTTTTCGCTCTCAGAGCTGACATGGATGCTCTCCCCTTGCAGGTTCTCCCGCTCTCGTTCCCATGCATGTCACTTTTTTTCTTTTCTTTTCTTTCTTATCTTTTTATGTGTGGTCGACACTAATTAATTTCCTGAGAATCTAAAACTTAGTTGTTATTGAATTGTTGTTATTCCTTGTGTCACGTATGGTTAACCCTAATTAGTAATCTTAAAGTGGCCCAAGGCATGGTTGTTATTGTTATTGTTGTTTTCAATTTGATAGGTTACCAAAGTGCAATTGCATGATGACAAAATAAAAGGGAAAGCTCTAATTGTGAGCATAGTTAATTACCAAAAACAATTTCTTTTCTTTTTTATACGAACCTTTTGGCCTTTGTTGAATGGACAATCTTGTTGATTATAATTAAGTTTTAGAATTGAAATTGTCATACATAGGTAGGCCGAACTACTCACAAGGAAAGGGGTTTAAAAATCATTTTATAGTATGTATAACTACCGAACATTTTAGTTCATCCAAAAAAAAAAAATAATAAAACTAATGAACATTTTAAAGAATTAGGGTTAAAATAAAATTAAAGTTCTCTCCCCAAAATATTTGAGGCAGTCCAATGATGCTCTTAAAAAGTTATTTTTTAAACCCTAAAATCTAAGAAGCGTATCAAATTAAATATTCTAAAACCAAAAGTGACAAATTAGGCATTTTAGTTTGAAAAAGAAAAAAAAATTAAACTTCAACCTATTATTTTTTAGGTTCAATATAGGTTGAGAGATTTAATTTGTTACTTTGGATACCTTGGAGATTAATTTATTACTTTTGAAAATAAAGTGTTTAGTTTGTAACTTTTTAATACATCAGGTTTTAAATTGCTACTTTTCAAACTATAAGGTTTAATTTGTTACACTCTTAAAGGGAATTTTCCCTAAAAAGGTGAGGTTTTTTTCCCTCTTGATTTCACTTTTTATTGTAAAAATTGCTATTTGTGCATCTATTAAATTTTTGCATCATACATATCACATATCTTATAATACATAATAGAAGATGTGGGGACAATTTTTGCTTCAAAGGCCAAGGGCTAGACCATGTTGGAACCTTAGGCAATTTTGTTGTCCCACATGGAAAAGAGCTCCTCCCTCTTCATGCCATATAAGGAATGAACCAATGGTGATAGAGTATCACTAGTTTATAGAGTACCACTAGTTTACCGAACTAGTGGTACTCTATCACCATTGGTTCACCCCTTATATGGCATGAAGAGGGAGGAGCTCTTTTCCATGTGGGACAACAAAATTGCCTAAGGTTCCAACATGGTCTAGCCCTTGGCTTTTGAAGCAAAAATTGCCCCCACAGAAGACATTTGATCAATAATTTGTACTGAAATTGAAATTTTTTAGAATTTCACTATAAAAATGATAAAAGATGAATTTTATTCTATAAAAAAAATTCTCATTAAGCAAAAATTTTAAAAGAGCTACCAACTTCTTTTTTTATTTTATATTTTTGAACATGTCTAATATCAAACAATAAATCTTTTGTATACTCAATGGCTTATCATTATATATTTTTTATCAAAACTCAACCCCAAAGAGAAAGTCCTGGCTCCACCCTTGGTCATACAAGTGCTTTCGTGATTCACTGGCTTAACTTTAGTATTTGTATCATAACACAAGAAAAAAGAATAAGAAAAGCTTTCAGTACAAAAAAGGTGATGCTTTTACATTAAGCCATAAGGGAAAAGCGGTATATGCCAAGCAGTGATTCACTTGAATTTTCAATCTTTCACCATGATAGTGAAACAACAGCCTATAGTGCAGTGTGTTTAAAGAAGAATATCTTTAGCTTAAAAAGCTTAGTTAAGAATCCTGTAGATCAATTGGTATTCCCGCTATTTCCAATATAACGCCCATTGTCAAAGCACGTACTAATCATTTCCTTATGGCTATTTGATGATGCACTTATGTGCAGCTATTATTTAACTATATGCTCTAATATATGTGTCTGATCCATGAAATCAATATTACAATTTGGAAGGAATTAGTAGATTGGGACCACAAGAGCAAGATCAAAGGCAAGATGCATGCCTGTGGTCATGATTCCCATGTAGCAATGCTACTTGGAGCAGCTAAGTTACTCCAGAGCAAAAGAGATGAATTGAAGGTAATTCTAATCTCTTGCAATCATCAGCAACAATAACAATAACAAAGAACTTTTGTTCCCACTTTTGTTGTTGCTAATTACTTAAGAAATTTTTTTTCAGGGAACTGTGAAACTAGTTTTCCAGCCTGGAGAAGAGGGTTATGCTGGTGCTTACCATATGCTGCAAGATGCTGCTCTAAATGACATCAATGCCATCACGACTATACATGTTTATCCAACATTTTCTACTGGTGTCATTGCCTCACGTCCTGGTGCGATTCTTGCTGGTGCTGGGATCTTCTCAGTCACGATTCAAGGGAAAGGTGGACATGCTGCAGGCCCTCATGAGACTAGAGACCCAATTCTCGCAGCAACCTTCTCAATCCTTGCTCTCCAACAGATTGTATCTAGAGAAACCAATCCTCTAGATTCCAAGGTAGAATATAAGGCTCTTTATCCATGATTAAAGTGGTAGAATAATTTAAGCTTTTGGACTAACAATAATTAATCAATCATGGTATCTGAATAGGTGTTAGTAAATTCGAATCTTATGTCCATTCTTACTCCCATGTAAAAAGTAAAAATTTATTCTAATTTGATCATATTAGATCATTTCACATTCATATTCCATCCATTTCTAATCAAATTTTCTGAAACTAAATCTCTAATTAAATCAAGTTTGTCTGATATTGCCACCAATTCTGTTTAAATCAAATTTTCAGGGTTCATGACTTGAACTGATCCATTGACAGCAATAGCCTGCAGTGCCACATTCCTATCAACAATATAAAACCAATAAATCTGAACCATTCTTTTGAATCATATAGGTGGTTTCCATTGGGTTCTTAAATGGAGGTCAAACACACAATGTAATACCAGAGACCGTGAAGTTTGGAGGAACTTTCAGAAGCTTGACCACTGAAGGTCTCTCCTACATTAAGGATAGGATCAAAGAGGTAAAACCTGCATTCACTGTTTGACCTTCATAATTTTCTGTCATTACCACTCAAGTAGTAGATAACTAGGCATAATCTACTTACAGGTTATAGAGACACAAGCAGCTGTACATAGATGTAGTGCCATGGTGGACTTCATGGAGGACAGCGGACACAAGCATTATCCAGTAATGGTAAATGATGAAGCACTATATGAAGATGTGAAGGAGGTTGGTGAGATCCTACTTGGGAAACCCAATGTGCAGCTTTTCCCATTGACCATGGGATCTGAGGATTTCAGCTTTTTCTCACAGAAAACAGCTGCTGCAATTTTTGTGATTGGGATCAAGAATGAGACTCTGAAGTCAGATCTGCCTTTACACTCCCCTTACTTTTTTATTGATGAAGAGGTTCTTCCAAGAGGAGCAGCACTTAATGCTGCTGTGGCAACCTCATACTTAAATAAACATGTTGAGTCTTCCAAAAATCATGGGTTTGTTTCCACTTCTCCAAAGGAAGAACTCTAGAACACATTACTGGATGAATGTAAACAAGCATAATAATGGCAATAAAAAAATAATAGCAGCAATAAATTAATGTCTGTTTATCATCATATCACAAATTGTAGATAGACATATAGGATTGCAACCCTTTTCAAAACAAGGTATAGCCACATCAAGCAAAAATTAATGAGGAAAAAAAACAGTGTTGACAAAAACTATATATTTTTTAACAAATATATAAATTATAACTTTTGCCACAAAATATTACCATAATGTTATTTTGTGAAGTGTGGATCACACAATAAGTTAGTTGTGTATGTCTTTTTGTAATGTTGTGATACCTAAATTTTTTGTTTTCATCAATGCATATATTTTTAACGAGTAATGTGTAATGAATTACAAGCCTAATAAAAAAATTGAGTTTTCATTCAACTATTTAACCTCATTATTCAACAAATGATTACAATGTGAAAAATTGAGCCTACTATTCTAATCTTATCAAAACTAAGTTTCAAATTACAAAATAATTCAAACTAATAAATTCTAAAATACATATATATTTTTTAAATCTTTCTCAAAAACATATATTTTTTAAATTAGTAAATAGAATTGAGTCAAGTTATTTAAGTTGAAAAACTTGCCAACTGAAGTCCAATCCAAACCAAGTTTCAAAAAAATTTACAACCCAACCCACCAACCCACGCAAAACTAACCAAAATCATTGAATTCATCTAGTCAAGTCAGGTTAGGTTAATGGGTTAAATACACACCTCTCTCTCTCTCTCTCTCTCTCTATATATATATATATATATATATATTATAATATAATATACACTAAAAAAAAATCCTAAGACCAAAAAAACTTTTTTTTTTTTTTTTGAAAGAAGACAAAAAAAAAAAAAAAAAAAAAAACACTCAAATTCTAAAGAAAACAGTAATGAGATTTTGAGGTTAGCAATTAGCATTGAGCTAAACACGGCCCAGTCCAGGGACAAAAAATTAAATGATCACAAACCTCGTACAGTTCCAACACTGGGGACTTTTAAAAGCCCATCTCTCCTCAACCAAACAAACAGTTCTCCGAGTTCACAAAAAAACAGTACAGATATGGTGCTGTGGTCATATCCACCAACGCCGAGACAGCTAGGCGTGACGGTCTGCTTCTTCGTCACCGGCGCTTCACTCTTGGCGGCTGGGATTCACCTCTCCTACGCCAACGTAGGACCCCAACAAGCTCGTGCCAAAGCCCGAAGCGATTTCGTCAAACAGCGCCTCAGGAAGCTTCTCGACGACTAGCTTAATTTGTTACTATTAACAACCACCACGCCCTTGGTAAACATTTCTGTCCATTTTTGCTTTGTGAAGTATTGATTAATATAGCCTGCCAAAACACACAAACACATTTGTACTCTTTTAAAAACCAAATTTACAGAGACCCCATGCCAAAATGTAGTTTTTTTAGGCAAACACATTATTTGTAGTTGAGAATGTTGGGAAAGTTCAGTTTATATATGGAATAAAGTTGGGGTTTACTCGATGAAAATAGTTGAGGCCTCAACAATAACATGTTGTGTTTCTGACTTTCTGGTGGCAATTTTAGCTGTGAACGATTCTATGTGCCTTTTGAAGGTACTATGCTCATAGCCATATATTTTGAAATGTTTTAATCTCCATCATTTCTTGAAGAATATAAAGAAAACGGTAAATCTAGTTGCACAAAAATTTTCATAGGTTTTTTCAGAATTGCTAATAACTGTTACGATTAGATTAGTACATAGTAAAAGTGATGTTAGATACCGTATTTGCAGGACAAGTTACCTAGTCCTACTAGCTAGGGTCACATTAGGATAAGGCTAGGTTTCTTATAAATGATCTCTAATGCATAGCATTGTATAATCAATATCAATTTAGTATTTGCTCCCTATTTACAGGTGGATCCATCTGAAATCGATAATCACAACTTACCATCTTAGCAAGTTGTGAAAAAATTGCGAGGAAGATTTGTGTCTCAAGCATTGCTTTAAGCAAAAGGCTGAGATTAAAATCATAGTGGGTATGTTACTCATAGCTACCATAGAAGAACTCTCTTAGCTGTTATCTTATATCACCTTGCTTGAGTTTTAGCATAATCCATGAGGTTCTCGGCTTACAGAAAAAAGACAACTTTAGAAGTACTTTATTGCATTGTTATGGGTTTTGAGTGTCAAAGTTGAGGCAGGATGGATGTCCTAAATGGAAAATTTTTGGGCTTCACCTACTTTTGTGTGATTGAATAAGTTCATGGCTTCAGAATATTGTGAGTAATATTTGAATTCAGACCATAAATAAAATTGAAGCATTACTTTAAAACATTCTCAACTAAACTGGTTTTTCCATCTGTTTGCAAGCTTTTTAAACACATAGATCCTATGGTTAATTTTGACAGTGTCTTGATTGTTTTGATAAGTCATTTTTCTTTTGATCTTCGTAATGTTTAGATGGTAGAAGTGCAAGCGCTAAGCATGGCAATAGGAATGCTATGGGAATGCCAGGAATGATTAAGGAAAACCCACTGAGAGCGAGAGGAATGTAGCAGATTTATGGCATGAGCAAGATGCTTCCTTAAAATAGTTTTTGAGGCTGTTTCTGAGAGGATTGGTCCGATTGGATTTGCTTTTGGACGATATCATCTCACAAGCACAAAAACAAAGCTCCTTTATAAGGGAGAAAACATATTGTTAGTGCCATCATTGTAGCAAGTGTTTGGATGCTTTGCTAGACCTCCTAGAAAATTTGATGTGTTTTGTGAAGCTTATGTAATTTCAAGGCTAAATTACATTTTTGGCACATAAAGTTTGGGATAATTTTCACTTTGTTTCTTTACTTTCAAAATTTTCATTTTGCCCTTTGATATTTGTTTTCATAGTGACCCTGTTGTCTATTTCCGTTAGTACTATGATCGTCCATAATATGTTTTTCTGCTTACAACAATAAAATTCCTATATTTTAGAGCTAGTTTTCATGAAATAGTTACAAGGCTTTTGGCGGTTAAAGGACCATTTGATTCAATTCCATTCTCAATAATAATAATAATAATAATAGGGCAAGAGCTAAGTGTTGTTCCTTATGTTCCTCTTTTAAAATTCTATCACGTTCATAAAATAAAAGTATATTTTTTAATTAAATAGTCACGTGGCTAAATTTTAAGAGGAGAACCTAAAGAACAATACTTAAAATATTGTACTTAAGTTTTGTCCGTAATAATAATATATGGCACTATGAATAATGTCTACTTGAGTTAACTTCATGATTCAGCATGTCCGTCCTGAAAAACAATGTCCTACTTATGACCTAGTTAAGCATATTTGACTTTGGAAGTAACCTCTTCAAGCTTTGGAAATAATCTCTTGGCAAGAATGTGCAAAGATATCAACCCAGTAGTGTTGACCAAGTGGTTAAGCACTCGGTCTCAAAGTGGCTGTCTTAGATTTGACTAGGAGTTCCCTAGTTCAAGTCCAAGCACTAAAACTTTGAAAAAAACTCTCTGGACTAGTGATTTACTCTGTTATGGGCTAACACTTTGAAAACTTTGAGGAAACACCGTGGGAAACCACACCCAAAAAAAAAATGTGCAAGATATTATTTTCCGACTAGCCACAATAAAGATATTTTCTTGGAGGATATATAAGTGTGCGTTTGTTTCAGCTTTTAGGAGCTGAAACGCACGTTTATATAAAAGCTGAAGCAACTTGTGCGTTTGGCTCAGCCCAAAACGCAACTTTTTGTAAAAAGTGGCGTTTTGGGCCAAGGCTAAAAACGCGTTGAGAACGCGCAAAATTTATGGAGCTCTGGAGGTCCATAAGCAAAAAGTTCATGCGCGTTGGAACTATCCGTTGGGCTGGTTAGTCAATTACCAAATTACCCTTGATAAACACTACAAACAAACACAACTATCTTTCTCTGTGCTGCTCTGCTACAGAACAAGCACAACAATCTTTCTCCGTGCTACAGAACAAACACTACAAACACAACAATCTTATTAATCAAATCATAACAAAAAAAAGAAAAAAGAAGTGGACAGAAGACAGAAGCCATCTGGACTGCGTTGGGGACGAAGATGAGCAACGGCACGAAGATGAGAGCTCCCTGGAATGTTCTTGAATGAGGGAGAAAAGGAAAATTTTCTTAACGCAGAAATAGTTTTGGAATCAAGTAAAAAAAAAAAAAAAAAAGAAGAGAGAGAGAGAGAGAGAGCTGGAGAGAAAAAGAGAGAATGGAGCTCCCTGGAATGTTCTGATGAATGAGAGAGAAAAGGAAAATAAAAGAAGGGGGGGTAGAGATAGTTGCCACGTGTGTGGAGGAGGAAAAACAAGAAAAGAAAGAAAAGAAAAGAAAAAGAAATGAAACGTAACTTATGGATGAAAGTGAACTGAAGAAAGGAAAAATAATATAAAAAATAAAAAATCCTAATTGAGAAATGCTACCGTAATATTTTCACAATATTTTCATAATAAATTTTAAGTAACAGATTGTTATTAGTTAATATTGGTTAGCAAAAAAATAATTTCAGTGGTGGGTTCAAATTAGAGTTAATAACAACTTTCCACATAAATTTTGTTGTGAAAATATTGCAAAAAATATTGTAAACGTAACACTTCTCATAATAAAGTTTACACTGTAAGTTGTTATTGGTTCTCATTTGAACCTACTAATGACATTATTATTTTTTTATCTACCATTAACAACTTGTTATATAGATTTTATTGTGAATTTTTTGTAAAAATGTTGTGTCCATAACTTGCATTAAGAGAGATAATTAAAACAAAGAATTCTCTTATATATATATATATATATATATATATCTTGTCCTTTTTGGTAATTTACCCTTCAAACTGCCACTTTTAAGTACTAACCAAACGCTCAGCTTTTTTATTATGCACTTTTTAGCATTTTTTACCAAACACTCAGCTTTTTGAAAAAGCACTTTTTCATTATGCACTTTTTGAAAACTCCACTTTTTTATTATGCACTTTTTCAAAAAGTTGAACCAAACTCACCCTAAGCACCCATTGCTTCATTGTATTTGTATGTTTGCTACAAAGAGCAGGGGACCATATTTGTTCTTTTCTTTGGTATTAAAAACAAACTTACTTCCTTATTAAAAAAATACTTCTGTAAGGCTCTATATTTGGCTTAAAGTACCCGTGGCACTGTGCAACACGTTTTTCACGGGGAACTAGGAAGAAACTACAAGTCTCTGTTGGCATTGTCTATCTAGTCTACGCTGCAATTGAATTGAGAGCTTATGTCTTATTTCCAAGGGTCGCTGAATATACACAACTTTGGTCTTTTTACCGAGGGCCCACTGTGATGACCACTGCGTTAACTAGATCATGGTTCATCACATTGGATGTATAAAGCTTGGAAGTCATTTCTTGCGTGAAGATTTTTCTATTCCACCAAATTGTTCAAAATGATATCATTATGTTTGGACATATTTGATGATGGCAATTGCGTAGCTCAATTTTGAAGTGACCGTTAGATGAATCATTTTCAGAACGTTTTCCCTCACTCTCCTTTCTAGATTCCAGCATATCCCCTAGTATGGTACGATTTACAACCTTTTGTCCTTTCAGAATTTTCATCCTTACTGACACGTAAATAAGAAAATATACATTGAAACTTAACTAACATGCAACACTTGCACTGTGTTTGATTGGGGTGATTTTAGGAAGGATGGAAAACATAGAGAGGAAAAGTGGGTAAAAAATAGTGTTTTTCATTGTTTGGCAAAAGAAGGAAAACACTGAAGATGGAAAACCCGAGAGAAAATTCTCTCCTGGGCCCACAAATCTCATCCTCCCAAATCGGGAGGAAAATTGTGGGGAGAAAACTCAGAAAAGTGGACTTATGGCATTTTTACACAAATGCTCTCTGGAATCAAGTTAAAAAAATAATAATAAAAATAATAAAAAGAGAGAGAGAGAGAGAGAGAGAGAGAGAGAGAGAGAGAGAGAGCGCTGGAGAATGAGAGCTACACATGCACTAGCTGGAAGCCTGGAACGTTCTTGAATGAGGAAGACAAAGCAAATAAAAGAAGGGGGATAGAGATATAAGGACAATGTGTGGAGGAGAAAAAAAAAAACGTATGGATGGAAAGAAGGCTGAGAAAGGACAAATGATATAAAAAATAAAAAATCTTGAGAAATGTTACCACAATAATTTCACAATATTTTCACAATATTATTTAATGAGTAGAAATAAATCTATTTTTTACCTATTATGTAACAAATGTATAATAGTCAATTTATATAAACTACATTTTCTATCCTCTCACTTTTCTTTTCAACTAAACAAAAGAGTTTTCCACCCTCTCACTTTTTCATCCCTCCAACCAAACACACAAGAGGAAAAACTAAATATTTTCTATCCTCCCACTTTTTCATTCTCCCACTAATTTTTCATCCTCTTAATTTTCCACTTCTCCATCCAAATAGATCCTTAGGGTGTGTTTGTTTGGAGGTGAAATAGGATGGATGGAAAATTTCGAAGAGAAAATGAGTAGGAAATTTTTTTTTGTAGTGTGTTTGGTTGGGCAAGAAGGAAAGAAAATAAATGGTGAGACTCACATGTTTTCTTTTCAGGTCCATTGAAAATTTTCTCTCCAAAATAGAGGGAAAACTAAAGCGAGAAATTAGACATTATTTTTAGACAAAAAAGCCCTCTTCTTCACACTTTTTTTTCTTCCTCCGGACGTTGCTTCTTCCACTTCTTTTTTTCTTTTTCTTTTTTCTTCCTCCTGCACGTTGCTTCTTCTACTCCTTTCTTTTCTTTTTTATTGGACAGGCTTGTCCAGTGCTCATGTTCTTTTTTTTTTCTTTTGCTTTCTTTTGTGTTTTCTTCTGCTTCTTTCTTTTTTTAATTGGCAGGCTTGTCCAGTGCTCATATTCTTTTTTCTTTTTTTTCTTTTTTTTTTTTTAGATGTGATGTTTTTAATAAATTTAGGTGATTAATTTTTTTTAGTTGTTTATCATTTTTTTGGTTTTAATTGGACATTATTTTTTAACAATGGTATATGCGTAAATTTATACAAACTCACTTTTTTTTTTCTCTCCTCTTTTCCACTTCCAACCAAACAAAGAAGAGGCAAATTAAAATATTTTCTATCTTTCTACTTTTCCATCCCCCATTATTTTTTATCCTCTCACTTTTCCACTCCTCCAACCAAACAAAAAGTTAAGTTTTTCTCAAAAAAAAACAAAAACAAATTTCTCATCTACGTGATTAGCAGTTTAGCAAGTAATTTACAAAGGAGGGCAGAAAAGCAGTTTCAATCCAGTAAAACTGCATTTTTTTAAGAATAATACTCAGCAAAAAGAGAGAGAGAAGTGCTTACTCACGCATGAGTACAAATTTGAGCTTCAATAATTTCGTATGTGACCCACACGTGGGGCTCTTTTAGCGGCAAATGAAAGTTACTATATAAATTTCCAACGATACTCCTCAACAAACATTGCAAACAATGGATTTGTCAAGGTGGTTGTTAGTGTTACTATCAGCATTCTTATTCCAGTCTTGGGCATTGGAGGAGGCTGGTTATGGTTCGGAGCTAAAGTTGTTGAGTCAGGAGTTGTTGGAATCGGCGAGAAAGCCCGAGTTCTTTGAATGGATGAGAGGGTTAAGGAGAAGAATCCATGAGTACCCAGAGCTGGGATTTGAGGAACACAGGACAAGTGAGCTCATCAGAACTGAGCTTGACAAGATGGGAGTGGAATACAAGTGGCCTGTTGCCAAGACTGGAGTGGTGGCTTCTATTGGGTCTGGGGGTAAACCAGTTTTTGCTCTTAGAGCTGACATGGATGCTCTCCCCTTGCAGGTTCTCTCTCCCTCTCCCATTTCACTTTTTTTCATTTCTTTTCTATCTCCTTGCTTTTACTTGTGATCGATCTTGATTACCCTGTTGAGAATTTAAAACTCACCTAAGGCTTGGTTGTTATTGTTTTTGTTCACATGTCACATGTAGCTGTCCTTAGGCGTGTTTCTCAACCTTGCAATGAGCCATTTACCAAACTCTGATTGCACGCTGACAAATAAAAGAAGGAAAAACTCTAATTGCATAGTTAGCAACTTTTTGGCATTTGTTGAGTGCACAATTTTGTTGTAAAAGTTTTGGTTTTGAAGTTGTCAAACAAGTATTATTGTGATTCACTGGCTTAACTTCAGTATTCATGTATTCAAGACTGGGAGAATAAGATTAGCTTGCACTACTTTACTGATAAGGGGGATGCTTTTACATTAAGCCATAAGGCAAAGCGTGCATACCAAGCAGTGATTCACTTGGATTCTTAATCTTTCACTACAATAGTGAAACAAACAGCATCATATGCAATGTCTTTAAGGGAGAAGAATATTTTTAGCTTAAGAAGCTTAGGGAACCACTGACCACAAATTTAGGTAGATCACTGTTTAGAGGCCGGGTTGACTCCATTTCCTGGTTAGACTTAGCAGGACTTCTTGGATTAGAGAGGAGTTTTGTCTTATGAAGTTATGAGGTGGCGACTCTGATTAACCTTCTCTGTGACACACACTTGTTCCATTATGGATTTTGAACAAAAGCCCCTAGATATCATGATTCATGAAGGACCAAAACCATATGAACTCGCTCCCTGCTTTGGTTAATTGGAGCTGGCTAGCCCATTGTTGGAGCACTTATACTAAACATTTCCTTATAATTATTTGATGATGCCATTATGTGCAGCTATTAATTTAACCAACTGATCTATTATGTGTCTTATCCATGAAATCAACATATTACCATTTGAAAGGAATTAGTAGACTGGGACCACAAGAGCAAGATCAAAGATAAGATGCATGCCTGTGGTCATGATTCCCAAGTAGCAATGCTACTTGGAGCAGCTAAGTTACTCCAGAGCAAAAGAGATGAATTGAAGGTAATTCTAATATCTTGCAATCATAAGCAACAATAACAAAGAATTTTTTTTTCCCTACTTTCGTGGTTGCTAATTGATTAAGCCAATGTTTTTCAGGGAACTGTGAAACTAGTTTTCCAGCCTGGAGAAGAGACTTATGCTGGTGCTTACCATATGTTGCAAGATACTGCTCTAAATGACATCTATGCCATCTTGAGTATACATGTTTTTCTATCATTTTCCACTGGTGTCATTGCCTCCAGTCCTGGACCAATTCTTGCTGGTGCTGGGCTCTTCTCAGTCACAATTCAAGGGAAAGGTGGACACTCGGCTGCCCCTCATGAGACTAAAGACCCGATTCTCGCAGCAGCCTTCTCAATCCTTGCCCTCCAACAGATTGTATCTCGAGAAACTGATCCTCTACAGTCCAGGGTATTATATGGTGCCCTTTAAATATAATCAAATTGGTAGAATAACAATTAAATTCACAATTTTTTAAGAACTTTAGCTTTAGGGACAGACAATAAATTATTGCATTACATAACAAGTGGTACTGAGTTCTTAGCTTATCTCCACTCTATCTCCTAATTAAAAAATATAAATTTATTCTAATTTAATCAATCAAATTTGTCTGATATTGGCACCTATATGTTAGAATCAAACTTGGAGATCTCATGTCTTGAACCAAATTCTAATGATTGACAACAATAGCCTGTAGTACGACATTCTTATCAACAATAGAGAACCAATAAATTTGATCCATTCTTTTAAATCATATAGGTGGTTTCTGTTGGATTCATAAATGGAGGTCAAACACACAATGTAATACCAGAGACTGTGAAGTTTGGAGGAACTTTCAGGAGCTTGACCACTGAAGGTCTCACCTACATTAAGGAAAGGATCAAAGAGGTGAAACACTCATTGTTTGACCTTTACAATTTTCTGTCATTACCACTCAAGTAGTAGATAACCATGCATAATCCACTTACAGGTTATAGAAACACAAGCAGATGTGCATAGATGTAGTGCCATGGTGGACTTCATGGAGGATAGCAGACACATGCCTCATCCAGTGATGGTAAATGATGAAGCACTGTATGAACATGTGAAGAAGGTTGGTGAGAGCCTACTTGGGAAACCCAATGTTCAGCTTCTCCCAGTGACCATGGGAGCAGAGGATTTCAGCTTTTTCACACAAAAAACAGCTGCTGCAATTTTTGTGATTGGGATACAAAATGAGACTCTGAAGTCAAATCAGCCATTGCACTCCCCTTACTTTTTTATTGATGAAGAGGCTCTTCCAATAGGTGCAGCACTTAATGCTGCTGTGGCAACCTCATACTTAAAAAACCATGCTGTTGAGACTTCCAAGAAACATGGGTTTGTTTCTACTTCTCCAAATGAAGAACTCTAGGACACATCAATGTATTAAGGCAAACATGCATGATATTGATAATATAATAATAAGAGTAGTAATAAATGTGTGGTTATCATTATATCACAAATTCTACCTAAACATTTAGGATTGCAATCCTTTTCTTATGAGGTAAAATTACATCGAACATAAACTGAGGAAAAATAATAATATTGAAATTTTATTTCTTCAAACTTCAAAGAACTAACCTGTCCAACACCCAAGACTATAGTCAGGGTCTGGCTACTGGCTACTGGCTACTGGCTAGCCCAAAAAAATAAAGGCATAAGTATTAGCTGCAAGCCTGCAACAACATCCCATGCTCATGTTCACCTTTCTTTTTCTTTTTTCGGTAGAAAAATTTTATATGAACAAAACCTTTGGCAGGCTCTATATTTGGCTTTACAAAATTCAAATTTTGTATTTGTAAGTGATGCCTTGTAAACTAGTGTGCAACATGTTCGAACAGTCTCAAGGAAAAAGGTAGAAACTACAAGTCGTTTCAGGCTTAAATAGCCCACTTCAGTCCCATTTTGTCCAATTCGGTCCAATTCATTATATTCGGTCCACTTTGATCCACTTCTGTTTATTCGGTCCACCTCAGTCTTATTCGGTCCATTCGGTTTTATTCGGTCTACTTCATTTCGGTCCACTTGCTCCAATTCGGTTCATCTCAGTCCAATTTGGTCTATTCAGTCCACTTCTGTCCATTCGGCCCATTTGGTCCTTATTGGTCCACTTTAGTCTATTTTAGTTCACTTCTATTTATTTTGGTCCACTTCAGTCTATTTAGTCCATCTCTATTTCGGTCTATTAAATCTTCTATTCGGTTCACTTTGATCAACAGAATCAACACCTTTCATATATTGTTGCACATGGAAAATGCTTAATGCTAAAATATATAATTCGCTATATAAAAACAATAATTATCAAAACATATTAATAACTATCATAAAGTAAATTACATTCAAAGAATCCAAACTAGATTCTACTGCCCTCCAACTTCGTTCCAAATGTCTTTTTAATTAACCTATAATTTAATGTCATACATAGTACATAATTAGTTTTTGGGAATATTTCTACTAAAAAAAAATTGATGAACTGGGAAAACCAATTTCATACTCACATTCTCACACAAACTAGATTCTAAATTTTTTTTTTTTTTTTTTTTTAGAACAATAAAAAGTGGTGGTAAAAAGTAAAAAGTAGTAATAAAAAGCTGACAAGCTCAAAACTGAAACGCACAGTGAGTTTGAGAGTAACATAAATCCTCCTCTTCTCACTTCTCACTTTCTCCGCATTCAAACAACATTGGCAAATGAATCTATGGAGTTTGAAGAAGAGTCGGTGCAACTAGTCTTACAACCCCAACACAACGTTGAGGATGACAACCTTAACGCACCTGATTCACAGATTATCATTCAGCAACAGCAACAGGAACAGCTAAAACGGCGTCGTTGCACAAAAGACCGACACACCAAAGTAGATGGGCGACACAGGCGGGTCCGGATACCCATTACCTGTTGCCCCGGAATCTTCCGACTGACTGAGGAGTTGGGTCACCGCTCCGATGGCCAGACCATCCAGTGGCTGCTCAGTCAGGTTCGACCTGACCTTGTTCTTTCTGGTCGTAACTCGGGCTCGTCGAACTCAGTCCCACCGAGTTTAACTTTGCCCATGTCCAAGTACATGCCTGTGAAAATGGAGGAAGATGGGTTGTTGGAGCACAAGGCCGTGACTCTTTCCCCTAGACCCACTGTGAGAGCCACTGTGGTTCAGGCTTCTACAGTGTTCTATGATACCCCAGCAACTTTGGGTAACTCTCTCTCACTCACTTGGGTTTGTTTTATTTTTGGGTTTTTTTTGTTCTTGTTTTGTTCTTGTTTGGTTGCTGGGGAAATGTGGGCTTCTACGGTTTTTTATGATACACCAGCATCTTGGTCTGTAGCTTTAGATTTTTAGAATTTTTATTATGTGGGACCTGAACTTTTTCAAAGAGAATGATTGTTTTTTATTTGGGTTTGAATTGAAAGATTCTGATTGTTCTTTTTTTTTATGTCCCACCATCGGATGTGGTATATGGTCCAACCTAATGTTCTTGCCTTTATCACATTTCCCACATGGCTTTTTAAAAAAATTTATACAAAAAAAAGTTTGTAACTTTGGGTGTTATTCTTCAATTTTTTGGGATGATTTTAACTCACAATGAATATGGAAAACATTGAAAAAACAAGTATAGGAAGATTTGTTAACCATTTTTGGGGTTGTTTTAAGGGATTCATACATGAAAATTAGATAGTGTCATGAAATTGGCTTCTTCTTCTTTTTTTCTTTTTCTTTTTCTTTTTCGAAGTTATGGGAAAATTGGAATGTTTAAGTACGATGCACTAGGAAAATAATTGGGTTTTTTTTTTCCTTCACCTTCTACTGAATTATTTGCACTGCATTGGAGAGAGCTTGAATTTGTTTTATATTAATTGTCAAGCTATGAGGCTAGAAGAATGGATAGATAGGCCCTTGTGTTCGGTATAAGAATGCGCTTTCTGGTCCACAAGCAGTTGGAGATTGTCTCTAGCCTTGTTGTATATTTTTTTTCTTTTTAATGTCCTGATCATGGGTTTTCTTGTATTTGCTTTGCTTTCAAGGGGGCAATATAATGGTATTTCATGATTACAATGATTTTCATATTGCTGAACACAATTTTTATGCTTTAGTTTACCTTCATTTGATTAAAGTAGGGAAACAGTGACATTCTAGTGTGATCTAAATAAATCGAGTTCTATACCTTTTTAAGTGTTGTCTGAATTTTTAATTACGGTTTAAGATGGCAAAAGTCATAGCTAAATTGTGCTTTTGAGGAGTCTATATGCTAAAAAGTTTATTTACATTATTTTCCTGTTCTTGCTACCATTAAATCATTGTCCTGTTCTTGTGAGCAGATAAGGCAGAGAGACTGATTGCCGGTGCAGCTGCATATGGCTCACAAATAGTTGTGTTTCCAGAAGCATTTGTTGGTGGTTATCCACATGCAGTGATGTTTGAGGGTTTAACAGATACCCATCTAACCTGGGAAAACAAGCAGTTCCAAATGTACTTTGCCTCAGCTATTGATGTGCCAGGTTCAATCCCTTTCTATGAAAATGAAATTGTTGCCTTTGGCACAAAGTTTACATGCCAGACATATTTTTGCATGAGATATGTGATTCTTAGTGTACATTTCTGAACTGCTGCCAGTAAGTTGCCCTGTGCAAATGCGCTTAAGCATGTGTTCAGGCAGCTAACCCATTAAATTTGTGGAATTTAGAGTACACAGTATCCTCTTGGTTAGTGGTTACTCTATCTATCTTGTTTTGTTCATTTGTTTTCTACCATATATGTCTACGTCTCTCTCTCTCTCTCTCTCTCTCTCTCTCTCTCTCTGTGACACAAACTCACTCCTGTGCACTTAGATCAATAAATAATCTCTTTCATTTCTTTGAAGCTTGAGGAGACCTTATGAAGGTAGATTTTAGAGTATGTTAGCTTTGCTTTTCTCCTATTTCAAGTGTAGTTCCTACACTAAAAGCCTCATTGCAATAACTTTTTTGAACAAAGTACAATTGCAGTTCTCTTACCACATATTGACGATTATCAATCTTAGGGGTGTTCACCAAACCGCATAAACCGCACAAACCGCAAAAACCGCCCGCAAAATGGCATAACCGCACCGCACCACAAGTAATATTGCACAGCACCGCACCGCACCGCATGGTGCAGTGCGGTTTGCGGTTTTATAACAAGAAAACCATAACTTAAGATTGAGTTGCTAGGCATCCAAATTAAGGGAAACAGATGGAACATACATGCATTGATGCTAAAATTAAGGCCATTTCGTGTCTATTTTCACGAGGTAGTCTTGTTTCAATAAAATTACTTTTACCTAAAAGAAAAACTATTGATGCTAAATCTAAAAATTTTACATAAACTAAGTTTGTGTCTACTATCTACCCAAAAAAGAATCAGTTGTGCTGCCAGTTGCTAATAGAGGCTGAACAACTTTATGCCTAGTCAATATTTCAAGCTTCAAGTTATACTATTACTACCTATATTACATTATCTTGTAACTCATAGAAATCACTAGCAAATGTAGATCTATTCTTGCTGTGGCTATATTTATACTGTAATTTGTTTATACAGGTCCTGAGGTTGACAGGCTTGCTAAAATCTCGGGTAAATATAAAGTTCACTTAGTGATGGGAGTAGTTGAGAGAGTGGGATACAAACTCTTCAGTGCCATTCTATTTTTTGATTCCTTGGGCCGGTATCTTGGAAAACATCGAAAGGTAATGCCTTTGGCATCAGAATGTGCAGTGTGGTGGTCGGGAGAGAAATCATTACTGAATGTATATGAGACTCCAATTGGAAAAATAGGTGGCCTTATCTGCTGGGACAATAGAATGCCTTCTCTAAGAACTCAATTATATTCTAAAGGTATACCTATTGTTGTTTTTACCTGCTGCTTTGCCATAGTTACTTATTAAGAGAACACCTATTGTTATTAATGCCTTCTCTACTGTGAAACAACTGGCTGTCTCAGTCAGTTGTTTCTCTAAGGTTTAAACTGGGTTGTTGTTCTGTGTTCCCTTCCTTTATATTATTTATATTCAAGAGCCTCCTTCCACACCATAGTTCCTCACTCTTTTGTTTAATCCTCCTGCCACCACATGTAGGCATTGAAATATATTGTGCGCCTACAGCTGAAGCAAGGGAGATATGGCGAGCATCAATGACCCATATTGCCCTAGAAGGTGGCTGCTTTGTTCTATCTGCAAACCAATTCTGCAGAAGGAAAGACTATCTGCAGTCACCAGAATGTGTTTCTGGAGATTCAAATGGGAATACATCCATGGATACAATCATATGTGCTGGAGGTAGTGTTATTATATCACCATCTGGGACCATTCTGGCAGGACCTAATTACCAAGGGGAATCCCTCATCTCAGCTGATCTAGGTAAGAATTTATACTTATGACTGTTACATGTATGGGAACAGCCATTTTGGTACGGCCAAATCTGAAAAGTAAATGCATTTTTTCCTTGAGGATAGATTGACCAAACCTATCTCTCAAATCTGATAAAATCTTTTTCACACTTTGATGTTCCAGATCTTGGAGAGATTGTTCTTGCAAAGCTAGATTTTAGTGGAATTGGGCATTATATTGGACAAAACTGTGTCAATCAGATTTCAGATATACCCAATCCAATTTGGTACAAAAGTGCAGTGAAATCGGAAGTTCTTGATGAGCTGTGATGGTGACATAGTTGTGTAGAAAATTTGAGTTACTGGAATTAACTTCTAGTCTTCCTCATGCCAAACAGCTAATATACTCTTTTGTACACCTTTTGTAATGTTTAGAAGATGTACAAAGGTTGGCTAGCGGTCACCATTTGTCAAATTACGTTTGCAGAATCAAACATGTTGTATAGTTGCTTCTTGGGCAATTTTGGTGTTTAAACTTCAGAGTACGCCCAGGGAATGTATTATCTTTCACAGTTTAATGAATATGTTTAGTCCTATATTTTTCCGGCTTTCGACTTTTTCGATTCTGGCCTTTGTAGGTTTCTTTCAAAAAATAAAGGTTTTTTTATTTACCCCTATAAATCTCAGTAGTTCTACTCAAAGATACTGGTTCATACTGGTTCCCCAGATATTGTGGTGCTTTTAACTCCTTCAGAGTATAATAACATTGCTCATTAGGCATTTCATCCAAGACTAATATAGCTTAAGCATAATTCAAAAAGGCCCATTTTCGATGCCCTTCAATCCTCAAAGGGGAGCGAAACAAAAATACATCTTTTCAGTGGTATTGTGAATACTGGTTCCTTGTATCCTAGAAATGGCTGTGAATCCATCTCTCAGGTGGCATTCATAAATACTGGGTTTTACTTGGATTATGAGATATGGCAGTGCTCTTTCTCTTTCTAGTTGATAATAAACTAATAACAATGTTCATGTTCATCCAGAAATAATAAAAATTTAGCATATAATTCAAAAAAGTCAGATATAGATACCCTTCAAGGTGGACGAGACATATTACAAATAGCCGCGAGTACACAATGCTCCTAGCATACTCTGTCCCAGTATTACTAGAAGTATTTGTATTAAGAGAAACTTCGCTTAATTAGTACAACTTTCTACAAAAAGAAAAACTATAGACACAAATATTCCTACAAACAGACAACATGCTAATGCAAACTGAGCTTGCTGCAACTTGAGCTGCTACGAGGGATAGCAACCTTAAATCAACAAAGAGACACCTTTCACCATCTGTTAAGTTTTCTCGGATTGGCTTGCAGGTAAGCGCTTCCTCCAAACTAGCCCCTTCTGCATTCAGCATCCATCATCATAGGTCCAGTGCCTGTGGAGAAAGCAAGCAAAAGCATTGGTTCACAAACAGAGTGATTTTCACCGCCTGGATTTCCTTGCATTGTGGCCTACACCTCCGGTTTCTGCTAGCCTTGACTTCAAACCACCCTGCGCCATAGCTGTTCTCTCCTGAGCTGCATTGACAAGATCACGGGAAGCCCAAGGCGGCCCCATTTGTCGTGTTGGACTAGCACTAACTCTGGGGGAAACCATCCCAGAATTAGACAACATTTGGTCCCTTAGACCCTTTACTGATTTATATCCCTGCATCAATTCATCTGCATACCCTTTTCCCTGAGATTGCTTTTCAATCTCCAACAATCTCCCCCAATCTAACCTATCCGAATTATGGAGTTCAACCCCATCGGATATACTCCTTTGCAAAGTAGTGCTTCTCCTTGGTGCTCTCCCAGAGGTAGACTTCCTTCCTCTGGTTTCTTCTTCCTCAATTTGAGCCATTCTTGGATCATGACCAAATCCGGAATTATGATTCCACTTATAGCTCTTGTTATGGTTGTCCATATTCAACTCTATCGAATGAAGATCACTTTCAGCTGAGACTTGTTCACACTCTTCTCCATCTTCCACTACTTCTCCTCCATCCTCATCTTTTTCATCACTTGAATTATAGGAACTAAAGCGAGTTCTACTTAACAATGCAGCAATGTCGTCATCATTCCTATGATGATGACTTACAGAATTCCGCCCTCCTCTCTCTTTCCCTCTTTTAGTCCCCAAAAACGCTTCGAGTTGATTCCTCAACTTATCAACTGCCGAATTCTTCTCCTCAACCTGATGTTTCGCCTCGGACAGTTTCATTTGAACTTTCCCCTCTCTCAACACATCAGCTAATTGCATCATCTCCCTCTCCTCCTCAACCTCTTTACGAGTTTTCTTCACTTCCTCCTCCACTTGAGCTATATTATCTTCCCCAACATCCCTAGCTAATTCATCACATACTTGTTCCACAATCTCTCTCGCTCTCTTCTCACTCTCCAATTCCTTCACAACCTTAACAAGAGACGCCTTCGTCTCCGCCAATTCCCTCCCGAGCTTCTTATTCAAGCTCTCCAACCGTCTCCTCAACTTCCTCTCCACCTCAAGCTCACCCGCCACAGACTCAATCGCGGCCTCCACAATTTCCTGCTCTTTGCTCTCCCACGCCGCCTTCTCCTCCGCAAAACACTTGATCAAGTAACTTATCTCGCTCTGATCCGACCTCTGATCCTGGATTAGCTGATTCACCTGCAACCTAGCCCTCTCCAACTCGGCATGTAAGGCCGAGATAAGCGACATACTAGTCGAAGGCCGATCTTCATGGCCCCAAACTCGATTGATAATCTTGAGTAATTCTTTCGATGTGGTTAAAGCATTGCTAACATCCTTCAAACGCGTTTTCACTCCAACTGTCGATGTACATGCGCTCGGAGTTTGAGCTCGAGATCTAGTTTCAATCTGCTTCACCAAAAAAAGTTCAAATAAAATAAATAAATTCGCTAATATTTCAAAGTAATCCGAAGAAATTTGATTATACCTCCATTAAACTAGCATTGCTGAGATCATCGACGCCGTGGTGGTGATCCGTGAGCCTAAGTCTCTGAGAAAACGACGGCGTTTGCCTCCGACGACTTCCAGTTCCAGACCGATCCATTCTCTACAAAACGCAGCGTTTAATAACAAAATTTTTCAAAAAAGAATCTACAGGAGAAGAAGATCGCGAACCTCAGAAACGGGACTGTGAGACGGATCGGACAAATGCGGCGGCAGAGAGCCGGAGTGCACGGACCGAGCGATTCTCTCTCTACCTCTGATCGCTTCCTTCTTTCTCATCCGCCGCTCGTCGGAGCTCTCTCTGACGCTCGGGCTCGGCGACGGAATCTCATTCATCTCCCAAAGCGTCGCCGCCAGCTTCCTCGCCGACACCGGCGGCGGCGGCGGCTGCTGCTGCGATTGGTTCTGGTGCTGATACTTGGTTCTGAGGCCACTCGGTTTGGGCGAGTCCAAGGCACCGCGCAATGCAGAAGCAGGAGATCGAGACGAGCTCATGAGCCTCCATGTAGGCACGGGCGTAGTGGATCCGCCTCTCTTGCCAACGAGTATCGCTCTCTTGAACCTGTAGTTTTGGAGTATCGACGAAGACGACGACGCCGACGACGTGCAGCCTCGCTTTCTGATCTTTCCAGGTATCAAATCCACACCGCCTCCTCTGTTTTGTCTTGGCATTATCACTTTCTTTCGCTCAGAAACTTCTAGATCATACTACTACAAAACGCACAGTTTAAAAGAAAGAAAGATGTTAGCTCTTTCCCTAGATGAGTTTCTGAGTCTGAGTCTGAGTTTGAGTTTGAGTTTGAGAGAGCACTGATGGCTTCCACTACTACTGCTAGAAGATTTTTCGATCAGTGCAGACTGTAAGCTTTTCTTTTCTCTTCTTTTCCATGGGGTGTAATTGTAAAGTGCGTAAAGGGAAAGGAAAGGTGTAGGAATCAGAAGCGGTGTGATTCATGTGAGTGTGGAAACGTGTCAATGAAGGAGTGGATGAAAGGGAATGAATTTTGTTTGGTGGTTGTGGTTATGATGGAATTGAGACCGTCCGATAATTAATTCAGAGGGAAGAGATTCGGCGACAGCGTGGTTTTTGAAAGTTTTTATGTGAATAGTAGTAATGGCGAAAATTCGGTGGATTTGGGATGGCCCCCTGAATTCAAACTAGGCTTTGTTTAGGAGCTAGGCTTGAATGAGAAGTCCAACCAAAAATTTAGAGTTGTTCAGTCAAATCACCGTCGTGGCTATTATTATTATTATTATTATTACAAAAGATTCTCAGGGTAAGTTAAATGAGGAAAATATGGGATTTGTATTTATGATTTTTTTTAATAATTTTTTTTTTTTAAATCATTTTAGAATATACACACACTACTTCATGTTATTTTGTTCATTAAGAAAGAAAATAAAAATGTATGACCAATTACTTGTAAGAGCTTCTCAAAAAACAAAAAAACAAAATTGTAAGAGCATTTACATTAGGTAATGCAAAAGAAAGAAGCACTTTGCATTACTAAATAATATCTCATTATATTCTCTTACCACTGTTTTTAATTTTTTATTCTTTCATATGTTTTGTGAGATTAAAGTAATTAAGGGTGGAAAAAAATAAATTAAATAATAGTAGTGTTTAAGACATGCACATTATTAGAGTGGACATCTATTTTTAGATGTTATTATAGCAAAATGTAGAATTTTAAATAATGTTGCATTATCGGGTGTGAGAATCTTTTTGTGGATTTGATACTATAGCAAAATCTAAAAGGACGGAGTTTTGCTACAAACTTGCTACAATTAGGTTTGTAGTCAAGCTTTATCCAATCTAAAATGGATAAAAATGCATTTTGCATCACCAAATGCTAATACTCTAACATGATAAAGTTTTAGCTAAAATTAAATCTTGAATTAGTTTGAATTTTTGATAAGAAAATCTAGATGGACTAAGGAAGTGATTCTTTCCATTTGAAGGAGACCCATTTCATGATTAGGATTAAATTTTACAAATACGAAAATGTACTACCAATTATTTTCAATTAGATTTTTATACTTAAATTAATTTTTAGTTTTCATTTTTCTTCTAAAAAATAATAATTTTAAGTTTTAGTAAGAAAATCTAAAAGGGTTAAGAAAAATGATTATTTTCATTTGAAATTGACTAATTTCCTGATTTGGGTTAAATTTTACAAACTTGAGGGTATACAAACTATCACGTTATTTTAAATGACATGACAATGTGTGTATTGCTAGATCTACATAGTTCTAGCTATATAAGATGTAAAATTAATAATTAAGTTTTGGATATAATTTTCCTCCTAACTAATTTATAACATCTGAATATAAATTATAAGAATAACAAAGTTTAACTACAAAATTAGTTGTAGCCTTAAGTTACAATCTTACTCAATATCTTTTTATTGGAGGTGAATTTTGAAAAATCTACCATTGGATTGCATGTTTTTCTTATATCCTCTATGCTTGCAAAATTTCTAGAACATTAAAAATCAATATCTATGTCATCAATAAATTATTTAAATTGCAAGTTTTGTAGTTTAAAATTATGCATAAAATATAAGCTTATAGATCATATAGTAAATAATATTCAATCAATATAAAATTTAATATTTATATTGAGAGCGTAAAAAACATACAATTCAATGGTTAGATTTTCAAAATATGTAATAATGTATAGGCTACAACCAATTTTATAACTAAACTCTATTCTTATAAAAATCAAATCAAATTGTTTATAAATTATGAACATTGGTAGCAAGTTACCTAAAATAAGGTAAGGGGTGAAAAGGTAACCAAAAAAAAAAATTACCCTAAAAGCTGCCTACGTTAGGCTTCCCATTTCTACTCTAAAATAGGAGATTTGCTTGAGTAGCTTCCTATATCTAGAGAATATTGTTTATTTTTCAAATCAGTATTTTATTGATTTTGTGTCTTGATAACTGTGACAATAACAAAAAGTTTGGTGCTTTGTAAGTGAAGAAATGGCTGACATGAACAAGTAGTTAGCTAAAAATTTTATAAAAAAAAAGTAAAAAGTTTTTATCTTAAAATAGAGAGAAATTTTTATAAGCTCGGAGAGGGGGTGCGGGTGAGGTGACATTTTTATTCCCACTGGTGATGGAAACACTGCTTTTTAGTTTTTAGAGACAAGTAGTTTTTTGATAAACAGTTTTTAGAGACAAGTTGATAATAACATGGGACCATAGGTTCATAGTCAAGTCATCCAAACTCCAAAGACAAGTCACAAGAGGCGAGGAAGAGCCAGAATGTCCTTCTCCATCCAAACAAGCGCCAATCTCAGGGATCAACATCTGTCCTGTAGGAATAGTCAATTGCCAATGGTAGTATGCCATGTCGCCACCCGTCACCAACGCACAGTCCCTCTCTTGATACATCACTGTTACTATGTAAAAAGGTTGCCTCTTGCACATCCTCGCAATCGCATCACTTGTTTCTTCGACCTACGCGACAGATTTCTCGCCTCAAAATTTTTAGCCTTTGAAATCGGGTGCTTAACGTGGATTTGTTAATGTGCACATGAATGAGGTTTAAATTAATGATTTTATTTCGTGTCCGTTTGGCACGATTAATTTTGCCGATTTAAAATCTATTTAGATATCGTTTATTATTGAAAATTAAAAATTAAAAACATTGTAACAAAATAATTTTTAAATGTATGAACAGTGTTGTGAAACCCAGTTTTAATAAAAATTTTGCTGAATTCCGTACTTGTAGGTCCCGTGATCAGTGCACGGGACCCACTGACTGAGACACAGACAGGCTAAAAACATTTTCAGCGCAATCCAAACTAACACTTATTTTACTATTTAGTTTTTTTTTTTACTATTTATGGGTCCCACAGCACTTTTTGATCCTATTCATAGGTCCTACCGTACTATTTCAACTAAGTTTTACTTTTATCTATGATACTTTCAACAAAAAGTTTTCAGTTTAAGCAAAAAGTTCTCAGTTTCAACAAAATAAGCGAAGGGTCTGTTTGGCAATATTATTTTTGTTAACTTATTTTACTATTCAGCTTATTTTTGCTACTATTCATGGGTCTCACTACACTTTTTGGTACTATTCATGGGTCTCACTATACTATTTCAACTAACTTTTACTTTTATCTACAATACTTTTACCAAAAAGTTTTCAGTTTCAACAAAATAAATAGATCACAAACAGACCCTCTGTGTCTATTTAGGAATAGCGTATTTAGTTTTTTGATGAAAATGTGCTAAAGTATACTTGTACTTTTAAAAAAATTTTAAAATATAATAAAAAAAGGGAAAAAGTAAGGTTTTATACATAAAAGTTAAAAATAAAAGTTAAAAGCTAAAACTTAAAGCTAATGTCAAACACACTATTCATGTATTTTTTAGGGAAGAAGGAATTTATGATCTTACTTCATGATTTTAGAGTGTCAAATAAACAAAACAAAACAACATATATTATACCTATGATAACATAATAAGACGTTTTTGCTAACTTTAACAGAATTTAATGATTTAAGAAGTGTTAACAACACCCACCGAAAAAGAATTTTTTTTTTTTTAAATTTTGTTCTGCCTTCAATCTTATTCATAGTAAATATACACAAACCCAAATAACGATTAAAGGAAAAAATCAAAGAGAGCACCAAAAATGTGAGAGTAAAATGATTTTTTTTTCTTCAATTCTTTCTCTATATATGATATGTTGGCACTTTAGTAAAAATGTCCTATAAAGCAAACCACAAGAGAGGGAAGTGTCCCAAAATAAACTGCAAAGTATTCCATGTTTTAATAATATACCACAATGCAAGTAAATTGTGTGTGTGTGTGTATGAGAGAGAGAGAGAGAGAGAGTAAAATCCATTACTAGCAATCAAATTGATACAGTTCAGTGTAAGACCGTTAGAGTAATCATCGCTTTGTCTCTTTTAGGAGAAAATAGGTTTGAATATGACATTTTTAACTATAGGGGTGTGCATGGATTAGATGTAAAATCTTTTTCAACCAAATTTGATCTCTTTTGGTTGAAAAATCTCCAACCTAATCTAAACCTTGTTAGCTCTAGATCCCAACAAATTAACCCAAACCAACTACCCAACCCCTAGGAGTTGAATTGGATCATTGAAATGAGGCAATTCTATTGTATCAATATCATTGTGCTTGCAAATCCTAGTGCCAAAAAACATATCAAATTTGAGTTGTATCAATGTAATTGTTTTAGGATTTATCATGGTTAGAGCATTAGTATTGGTGGTGTTAAAAAGCCATATTGCTATTTTTAGCACCACCAACCACAAAAGTGGGGCTACAACGGTGGAGCTATAGCCAAAAGATTTGGCTTCTCAACTACAATGCACAACCAAAAATGGTTGTGCATTGTTCTTTTATTAAATTAAGGCGTAAATGCACTTTTAATTCCTACATTTTGTACTTTTTTTTCATTTTGGTCCCTATATTTTATTTTTACCACTTTTAGTTCTTGTTGAGGGTCATTTTTGTAAAACAGACCCAACTCAGCAAAGCAGGTAGCAAATAGAAGTGACAAGCACAGAATAAAACTATTAAGTCCAAGCGGCAGGAATAATAGATCACATGCCCATAACATGAACAAATGGGTCTTGAGGAAGCAAATGGGCCCAAAGGGCCCGGAAATAGAGAAATGGCACCCATGGGCAGTATATGGTATAGAAAAGTGAGAATGGACCGCGGCAGGCCCAAAGCAATGTAAACAAAGAAAGTAGGGGTTGATGGCAAGCCCATTAACCCCAAGGATGAGAATAAGGAAATTGGGCCGGGGAAGCCCAATCAAGTTAGTAAAAGCCCATGGGAATGCAGAGTTAGTGAATGGGCCGAGGAAGTCCAAAGGAAGTAAATGGGCCACCAGCCCAAAGGAAAAAAAAAGGGACACTGGAGCCCATAAGTAAGAACACCAGTGGCCATATTAAGCCACTAGGGGAAGGAATGAAACGGCAAGTCCGAAAAGAGGCCTAGCAAGAGCAAATCGCCACGACAGGAAATGCCAAGTAATGTGGCAGGACATGAGGGCAACCAAGAAATGGGCCAAGAGAAATGTAAAACCCAGTATTAAAAGAAGCCCAGCCCCAAAGGGAAACAGTGAATTATACAAATGACCTATGTAAAAGAACAAATAAGCGCGGTAGACTGTGCAAACAAAGCTTCAAATCGCAGCAAACGCATAAGCCGTAGGCAGACTTTGAACGTACATAACAGGAAGGCACGTGCAAGGCCGAGGCACCACTAGCCTGTACCCAGCCAATATGAAACGTGGTGGGGCCATGGGTCAAAGGTAAGAGATAAGGGGTGGTGTGGTTTGGTGGTAGGGAGAGGAGAAAGATCTATTTTACGGTTCCTGCCTAAGCCCTTTTGGGAGGTACATCCTGCTGGGATGACAGACCACCCAAAAGAGGCAACGTTGAGGGGGGAACCGCTGGTTGCATGCCATGGAGAGAGAGAGAAAAAGCATTTAAGCCATGGCAGGAGAGGATGCCACAGCGGACTAACAAACAACACAAACCTGCCTTTGTCTGGCGAGGGTAAGTGGTACACAGACGAGCCTCTGGGTTGTCGGCAAGTACACCCAGACCAGACAAAGGCGGTTAAGGGGGTGAAGTGGTAAAATCCGGTTGCGGCAGGCCCTATAAAAGGACCCTTGACGTGCCCTGTAAAAGGGATCGAAAAACAGAGGTATCACGAAGTAAAAGGAAAACAAAAGAAAAAGAAAAGAAAGAAGAAAAGATAAGAGAAAAAACAGAAAATAAAGAGAAAAAGTGTAATAAGCATGCACCAGTAGATCGGTTCTCTTCTCTCCCCCTCAAAATCCCACTCTCTGGAAGACGATTAAACAATAGTGATTCCTTTGGGCACTAATCATTTAGGTCCAATTCCTTCAAAGTCATTAATCCCCACGTCAGGATATTTTCCTGGGAGATTAGTTTCATTGAGAGGAAGCGTTCTTCCTCTTTGGTCTTTGCCACTACGGACCCTAACTTAACTCGATATTATTCATTTGATTAATTCAAATCGTCATTTAATCTCTCACTTCTTTTGTAAAGCCACTTTCATTACTGTGATAAAAATAGAGATTACTTGGTTATTTTCCATCAAGGAAAGAGCACTATATCCTGTTTTCTTTTGTTATTATATCTACCTACCATGACTTATTAAAAAACAGCTCTGCCTGCCATAAGTACTCTCCTGGTAGACGAGGCCAAGTTTGTGCACAAGCCGGCCCAAAGTGAGTTGCAGTTGGGCCCGTCTCAACTCTCCTACTCAGAATACCCGGGCCCATCACCGCAGGAGGCAACCCAGCCCAAACCAATACACAAAAAAGGCCCCTACAGTCCCTAAACCAATTAACGTGTGACATTTAAGTCCTTACCGTCGTCAACTAACAGGAAAAGCTGAGATGGCAAATAGAACACTCTATTAGTTGACGTGGCGTTGATGTGGCACTAATGTGGCGATTAAAATATGCCACATCAGCATTTTAATTTTTTTTTTAAAAGCCATGTTAGATAATTTAAACCAAAAAAGAAAATAAATTAAAAAACAAAACTTAAAATTATTTTTTTAATAAGAAAATAAGAACTTGATCTTCATGTTCTTCCTAAATCCAAGAAATAAACTCAGCATCTCTAAGATAGCTATTCCTTTAGAACTATAAATTAAAAAAAAAAAAAATTTAAGTTCTTCCTCTCTAACCCAGCCGCCTCTCCTCCCTTCATCATTCGCTCTCACTCTCACTTTCACTCTAGCCTCTCTTCCTCTCTCTAGAATATGCGGCTAAACCACCAAACCACCGGCCTCTCCTCCACCTTGCCGCCACCTCATCTGGCTGTAGATTACATAAACAAAACCCAGAAATCACCGGCCTCTCCTCCACATGCATTGCCACTCGATCAGCCTTATTTTTCACCCTCCATCATCACCAACAACGGTGGGATTGATTGGTTTTCTAGGTTTTATTTTTTTGGATTTCTGGGTTTTATTTTTCTAATTTTCTAGGTTTTCTGGGTTTCATTTTTCTGGGTTTTCTGGGTTTTATTTTTCTGGGTTTTTGGGTTTTCTGGGTTTCATTTTTCTGGTTTTCTAGGTTTTAATTTTCTGGTTTTTATTTTGTGGGTTGATTGGGTGGGATTGATTGAGATGGTGGTTGGGTTGTGGTAGTCCGACGGTGGTTAGGTTATGGGTGCTAGGTTTATTTCTTGGATTTGGAAGAACATGAAGAACGAAGAACAAGTTCTTATTTTCTTATTAAAAAAATAATTTTAAGTTTTGTTTTTTAATTTATTTTCTTTTTTGGTTTAAATTATCTCACATGGCTTTTTAAAAAAAAATTAAAATGCTGACGTGGCATATTTAAATCGCCACATCAATGCCACATCAACTAATAGAGTGTTTCGTTTGCCACCTCAGTTTTTTCTATTAGTTGACTGACAATATGGACTTAAATGTCACGCGTTAATTGGTTTAGAGACTAAAAGTGGTTTTTTTCTTCACATTCCTTCTTTCTTCTTCACCGAACCCAAACCCAACACTTCTCCTCCCTTTTTTTTTTTTTTTTTTTCCTTCCTCCAGCCATTTTTTCTCTATTTTTTTCTTTCTTCTTCACCTTTCTTCTTTCTTCTTCATTGAACCCAGCGCTTCTTTTCTCCCCTTCATTTTTTATTTCTTTCTTCCTCCAACTCCTCGCCACACATTAGCGCCTGCTTGCCAAGCCGTTGCTGACCCAAGCCCCAAGTTATTGTCAACACAAGACCTAAGCCATTGCTGTTAGGACATATATGGTTCACATGTTAAGAACATATGTCATGATTTTATGTAATTGACTAATCCTTTGACAAAACGCACTTTACTTGTAATTGGGTAAATCTAGGATGTGTTAAAATACTTCAAGAAATCATGTTTCAAGATTAAATGTTAAAACCTTCAAGTCTGTCCAAGAAAACAAGCTGAAAGTGCAAGGTTACTAAAGCTCAACAACTAGCTCAACAGCTAGCATGTGTCGAGGTTTAAAGAAGCTGTTCTGCCCGTGGCTCGACAGCTACCTCGATAGATGCTCGATAGGTTCTATCTATCAAGGTTTACAAAAATCAGAATTTCTGATATGATTTCTTGGGATCCGTGTTTATGTATTTGGACCTTCTTTTCTCCTAACCCTAGACATATAAAAGGATTGTTTTAAAAACCGTCAAAGAGTATACAAGTTGCACAAGCATTGAGCAAAATCTGTTCAAGCAATTTGTGATCAGAGACAAAGTTTTGCCCTAATTCATCTCTTCTGAAAAAGTTGCTGTGTATGTGCACCTTTGGGTTTTGTGACCAAGCATCTCCTTAATCTTCATCGTGGATGAACTGAAGAACTTTGCAGTCAACAACTCTTTCTAGTTGGTGTTTGAAGTTGCGTATTGGGATCCACGCATTGGTTAGTAACGTAATTGGGAGTCATGCATCAAAAGGGGAAATTGTCACTACAGAACAAGTCCAATTGGGGTATTGGAGTAAGAGTTCAACTGTAGGTTGGTAAAGTACTTGAGATTTCTTTACCTGTAACTGTTTGTTGTGATAATAGTAAAATTTCGGGAGTGGTGACCTGAAAATCACCTGGTGGAGTTTTTGCCATTAGGTTTTCCTCATTCGTAAACAAATCACCGTGTTATTTATTTTCCGCTACATAATTAGTTTATTGGTGATTTGTTTGTGCTACCACGCGTTTACATGTTAATTAACTTAATTAATTCACTTAGCTAAATTAATTGGTTAATTTATCACAATGGGTCAATTCGTTTTTGGACTATCAGCTGCCAACCCAAGCCTGGTGGTGGTGGATTTTTTTTTTTTTTTAAATCAGATTTGTGGGTGGTGGTTGTTGAGGTGGATTTGTGGTGGTGGTGGTGAGTTGTTGATTGTGTTGTGTTTATGGGTTTGTGTTTGTGGTCGGGGTCAGGATCAGGATTGGGCTATGTTTGTGTTCGTGGGTCTTGGTGTCCCTAGTGGTGGTGGTAGAGGGTTGTGGGGGTGACGATTTTTTAAATCTTTCTCTTTCAATTGCCTCAGTGGGTTTTTTTTTTTTTTTTTTTTTGTTGGAGGATTTGTGGGTTTGTTGAATTTTAGTTGCTTTTATGTGTGATTTTGGTTGGTATTTGAGATGATTTTGTTGCAAATTTGGTGGATTTGGGTTGTGGTAATAGTGGCCTGTGGGTAGTGGAGGTGGCTGTGGGTTGTGGGTGGCAATGAAGGTGGTTGAGGTTTTGGGTTTATTACTTGTTCTTCAAAATTTTCAGATGAGAAAGGGAGAGACAAATAAAGTGAGGTGTGAAAGAAATAATATTTAAATGAATAGGTAAAAAAATAGAACCACTGTTGTTGGATGTTTTATAAAGTGAAAAGGTAAAATATATAAAGTAGTTTTTTGTGATGCCAAATAGCTAAAAAAATAGTTCCACCAACATGGATGCTCTTAGAAGCTACTCATAGATGACAAGGTTATAATCTACTCAAAGATAATGAATTGATGATATTTTGCTAATGTCTATTATACCATAACAAATTTTTGATTGGAAAAATGACATTTTTATTAAGGGTGTGGATTTTTGACTAATTACTCAAAATTATTTTTGACTAATTATTTATATTTTTATTATAAAAATTGTATTTAATTTTAAATGTACCCATGGGTAAGCATGGGTTACATGCTAGTCTATATATATGTGTGTGTGTGTGTGTGTGTGTAATTTAAGTCAAAGTTAATAAACAATCTAATTAGATTCTAAATTGGATTCCAATTATTGTCTAATTTTGTGTCATGTGCCCTACCTAAGTTTTTTTTAATTTTTGTTCTAGGTGAATTAATGTTTTACGAAAGACGAAGAGTCTATAAAATAAACCATCAAAAGCCCAATAAAAAAAAAAAAAAAAAAAGTAAACTCATGTGTATATCCAGAAAAAAAAACGTTAAAAAAAAAGGATTAAAACTCGTGTGTGTGTGTGTGGGGGGGGGGGGGTGGCGCTTAAAAGATGTGTAATTTTTATTTTAGGTATAATTTGAACTCATATATGTGTGTAATTATAATTTTTTTTTTGTACAGTGCACATGCACGAGTTATTCACTAGTTTCTAATAAATAATGACATTGAGCCACTTTGCACAAACAACCTAGTGTTGTATTTCAAGTTTTCCAATTAAATTCAATAATTTTTTTTCACTTATAAAATGTGGAAAACAAGAATTGAATCTAGGTTTTCTTTTTTGAAAAATCAGAGCCATACTACAATACTCTTAATTTATAGAGAAATGATATGCTCAAAATATTTTCACAACAAATTAATACTAGATGGCAAGTTGTTACTTGTGGGGAAAAAAATAATTTTTATGGTGAGTTCAAATTAAAACTAGTAATAACCTATCACCTAAAATTTATTATAAAAGTGTTGTGAAAATATTGTGGATGTAGCAGTTCTTTACTTTTAAACCATTGCGTCGGTTTGATATCTCAATACTAGATTCTCCTTATTTTGGAAGAATAAAACAACACCACTAAACTATACAATTCACTTAGCTTACTTATCATTAAGTTGAATTCTATCTCAAGATGGAAAGTATATTAGTTTTGTCAATCATCAAAGTTTTATTTTATAGTATAGATGAGAGTTACGTACTTTGATTTCTCAGTGATGACATGATGCCAATATGCCATCGATGTGTGATTCTCAAATTTACATAGGGATTCCTATGATTGTGAAACACAAAAAAGCCTAGGGGTCCATGAGATTCTTTTCTCATAAAAGATCTGGGACCAACGTCTCAAATCTCTATTACCGTTTGATTCGTTTCCAAGAGAGCCACTTCCAGAAAAAAAATAGTCAATAGTTCTATCATACAAGTTCTCTATAATTCAGCCGCCTACCCTTACCTTCTTGCCTCATTATTCTATACAAAAGGCGTGGACTTCTCACTCTTCCTAGCTAATCTCCTCTCTCTCAAGTCTCGATTTAGAACCATCCATCCTTCACTCTTTTCCTACACAACATAGAAATGGCAACTGGGTTTGTGTTTCTATGGTTTTCTTTCTTCACTTTGTTATCATCTACAGCTTCAATAGCCAAAATCACACCTAGATTCCCTTCTTCAATCGTTCGGCCTGAGCAGCTCTCAGCTGCACTTTCTACCAAAAACCAGCTTTACAAAACCAAGTATTTCACCCAAATCCTTGACCACTTCAATTTCAATCCCAAGAGCTACCAAACCTTTCAGCAAAGGTATCTCATCAATGACACGTTCTGGGGAGGTGCTCATAGCAATGCTCCAATCTTTGTCTACACGGGAAATGAAGGAGATGTTGAATGGTTTGCTCAGAACACAGGCTTTATGTTTGAAAAAGCACCCCATTTCAAAGCCCTTCTTGTTTTCATCGAGGTAACTTTGATTCATATTAGAGAATAGAGATATGTTAATTATATACCAAGTCTTGAATTTTTATTCGAAATTCCCTTATGTTATTGATATTCAACAAGTCAATTACAGAAGTAACCGAGCTTTTGATTTTGGATAGAATAGAATAGAGGAAAAAGAATACATGTGCTGATACTAACTAATCTTGTTAAGGAATTATAGTGACTCCAAAAAAATGTTGAGACAAACTTTTTAAGTAAAAGTGTCTTGGATAATGCTATAAATTGCAGCATAGGTTCTATGGGAAATCCATTCCATTTGGGGGTCATAAAGATGTGGCTTACAGCAATACAAGTACACTTGGATATCTGAGCTCAACACAGGCGTTGGCAGATTATGCCACTGTGATCATTGATCTGAAGAAAAATTTATCGGCAACCGACTGTCCTGTTGTTGTTTTTGGAGGCTCATATGGTGGAAGTAAGTAACAATCTCATCATCATGTCCTTTGCTTTGTTTTTTGTCCTCTTCTTTTTCTTTTCCTTGGTAGAACTTTTGTCCCAATACAATTGAGTAAGTAACAATCTCATCATCAAGTCCTTTTGCTCTGTTTTTTGTTCTCTTCTTTTCCTTTTCCTTGGTAGAACTTTTGTCCCAATACAATTGTTTGTGCAAAAAAAAAAAAAAAAATGAATATTATTGGAACATAGTGGGGGATATTAAATTGAGTTCATTGGCTTTTCAGTGCTAGCAGCATGGTTTAGATTGAAGTACCCGCATATAACTATTGGAGCCCTGGCATCTTCTTCACCTATCCTCAATTTTGAGAATATTACATCCCCATATAGCTTCAACAACATTGTCACCATGGACTTCAGGGTCTCTCTTTCCCACTCTCTTTTATATTTACATTTTTGACCCAGCTAAAAGACATTAAAGATGAGATTCTAGATAAGGTTCTAGGCCAAGTAATTACCTTTTGTATACATATTGTATAACAAGACAACAATAATAATGTAAACATTCCGGAATTATATAAACCACCTCACATCTACTATTTGTATATAAGGACAATTAACTCTTGTTTTTTTTTTGGGGCTAAAAGTACAATTAACTTATTACTAATGAATAATGATAATGACAAATACTTTTTTTTTTTTTGAAGCCATGATAATGACAGATGCAATGTAAAATAATTTGAAGAGTAAATTATCTTTTTGGTTGTATGTGAAAATTTAGAGTGAAAGCGAGAATTGTTACAAAGTGCTCAAAGGTTCATGGGATCAAATTGAAAATAAAGCAAATCAACCTGGAGGTCTCGAGGCCCTTCGTAAATCATTCAAAATATGCAAGTAAGACTCATTACTGTTATAATTCTAGCTTACTTTGAAAGATATTATCTTCATAGAAATTGACTTTTAATTTTAATTTTTTTTTAATCTTCTTATAGGAACCATATTAGTGCAAGTTCTTTAGAAAGTTGGCTTAATACCGCATACTATTACACGGCCATGACAGATTATCCCACTCCTTCAAATTTCATAAGTCCTTTACCAGCTTATCCGGTGAAACAGGTATATATGTACTCTTAAAAAGTAACACATGGCTCAATTTTTTTTTTTTTTTTAAATTAACAGATGCTCTAAAAATATTTATTTAAAAAATAATTTTAGAAATTTTTTATGACAAAAGAAAAAAGTAAATGATTTTTTTTTGAAAAATTTTTATATTTCAATAAAAGCAGTATTAAAATTTTCTTAAAATAACCTATTAACATATGTTTTACAGGCACCCCGTTAACCGGACCTTAAAAATAGATATATTATTTTTTTCATGTTAATATCTTCAGTTTTAGTCTTTTAGATAATTTGAGGGGTATAATAGACATTGACACACTTTTAACCTTGTTCTTGTTATTTTTAGCTGAGTACTTTTTGACCTATTCTTGTGTGAGTGTATCAGATGTGTAAGGCAATCGATAATCCAACGACTGGAAATGATACGTTCGCGAAGTTATACGGTGCAGCTAACATCTACTATAACCATAGTGGAACTGCCACGTGCTTTGATCTAGCCGATGATTCTGATCCTCATGGCCTCGGAGGATGGCAATGGCAGGTATGTGATTCTACACCTGATTATACCCTTAAATCTGTGCTACAGCCAAGACTTTTTTTTTTTAATTTTTTTTTTATAAATTTTTTATTTGCCTATGATAATATAACAAATCACCCACTTCAGTACATTGTGGTAAAAATAAGTATTAGAGTGTGTTTAGATATTACTTATTTTGTTGAAATTGAAAATTTATTGCTAAAAATACAGTAGATAAAGGTAAAAGTTAGTTGAAATAGTACAGTAGAGCCTATAAATAGTACCAAAAAGTGCAGTGGGGTCTATGAATAGTAACAAAAATAAGCTGAATAGTAAAATAATTTTAATTTTCCATCTCAATCCAAACACACACTTAGGGTGTATTTAAATATCGCTTATTTTGTAAAAACTGAAAATTTATTGCTAAAAGTACTGTAGATAAAAAAAAAGTTAGTTGAAATAGTACAGTTTGACCATGAATAGTATCAAAAAGTATATAGACAGTAACATGAGACCCACCAAATTTTATGCACCAAATTTTCAACAAAGTCAAAATGCAATCCAAACACACGGTTAGTATAATTTTAATGATTGATAGGAAAAAAAAAAAAAAGTTAGTTGAAATAGTACTGTAAATAAAAGAAAAAGTTAGCAGTCCAAACACATTTAATGATTGATAGTTGAACTGAAAAATAAAATAAAATAAAATAAAGAGCATGAATGGAATGGTTTCGCTTTTCATTTCAGTCAAAGTTTTAGACTAATGAAACCAATTGAAATGGTAGTTTTTTACAAAACTCTACCTCACAACCGTTTCTTTGACCATACATGCTATATTTTATGTATTTCTTTACATATTTTAAGATTACAGATGTCATTTAATAAGCAAATGTTTATTATATTAAAATATCAGTGTTAGAAGTGGATTACAGATTACTTTTCATTTCAGTGGCTCAAAGCCCAAAAACTCACATACGACCAGATATCATTTATATATTTGAAATCCACATCTCATACATGAGATCTCGCATGTTATAGAATCCAGTTTATTTTTGCAGTTAAAAAGCTTTGAAAGTAAAGTTAATTTTTAAAAAAAAAATGCTATCTACTCGATATTTTTGCAATAATTTCACATTAAATTTTAAGTGAAAGATTGTTATTGGTTGTTACAAGTGGGTAAAAATAAAAATTTCAATTGTAAATTCAAATTAAAACTAATAACAATTTACTACCTATAATCTGTTGTGAAAGTATTCTTGTAAACGTAACACTTTTCTAATTAAAATATGAAATATATTTTCCTTGTCATATTTGATTTGTGCCATGTCTTAATAAAGTAAACATTGCTGATAGAAAATGAAATTACCAAAATAATAATCTGTCATGTATAATGCAATAAAGTAAACATTACTAATAGAAAATGAAATTACCAAAATAATAATCTGTCATGTATAATGCTATAGAATCAAATTCAATTTTCAAACACTTGCATCTCACATGCAAAATCTGTCATGCAAGGGGAAATAAAATCCTTGAACAAAATGGTACTCATTAAATTGTGATAATGTCATAAACACATAATGTTAGAATGAACACAATTTTTTTGGTAAATTACATATTTGGTCTCTATCTTTTAAGTTGTGTCAATTTGGTCATTCACTTTTTAAATGTGTCAATTTAGTCCATAACTTTTTGGTATTGTGTCAAAATAATTTCTACCATTAAATTATAAATGAAAAATATTGACGTGACTAACGGACAACGGCTCAAATAAAATATAGTTTTTATTTTTTTGCCAAATAGACCAATACCTGTACTGCAACATCAGCTGTTTCATTTTCAAGAACATTTTTTTCTTTCAAATCAGATTGTGATTTGTGATCACAATGACAATATTCCCTTGCAGACTGGTAAATATTTTCCTCTTTTCAAAATGTTGTCTTCCTAAATTTTTTATTTTTTTGTTTAAATCTAGAGGTATGAGTATGACTTATGAGTCGTATGACTTACTATAATAAGAATGGATATTTGAATTTTCTCACTCTTAAATAAGTACTATTACGATGCAAACTATGATGAATCCGACCACGTCCACTGAAAAAGGAAGATCTTCAATCCACAACCCACTAAAGAGGAAACACTTTCGTAAGTTTGAATCTAAAAATCTTCACTAATAAAGAGAGCATGTGAATTGTGAGAGTATCCAAGAAAAGCATGTGCCTCACATGCAAAAGTTGAACTTTACCATTATTTATACCTGGTAATTACCATTATCTCTTTGGACCCTATAGACTATAGCTAGAGTAATATTACTTTTTCCACTAGTTTTTTTTTTTCAATTATTATTATTACTTTTTAATTCGGTAATTACAATAAGCGGAAGAATTGAATTTGAACCTTAGTCGTTTATATGAAAAACGTTATTAAAAAAAAAAAAAAAACTAGTTGAGCTACAAATTATTATTTTTTCACTAATTTTATAATAAGCTCTTGCAGTGCCGGGCGGGCAGTGTCGGCAATTGGCATCCAACGCAAAGTGAATATGAACTGGGGGAGGGAACATTGTTTGACCATTTTTCTTGGGATGTTCAAACTTAAAAAGTTGGCGTTTAAAATTGTCTATATATCATAGTTTTGCAAAATCCTGCCCCTTTCACCAACAAAGAGCTCATTTACGTTTCTCAAAAAAAAAAAAAAAAAAAAAAAAAAGCTCATTTACAATTCTCAAAAAAAAGAAAAAAAAAAAGGAGCTCACTTATTATCTCATCAAATTTGGGCTCCATTCAAGTTTTATATAGCAGTTTACAATAAAATCCATGGCATCATAAAAAATCAGGGTAAGTGGGTAGGTTTTAATTATATATATATATATATTGTGGGACCAAATAATTCCACGGCTCAGCCCACTCCATTTCTGGGCTGAAGGCCCGAGCCGAGAAGACATCTAAGTCCGAGGATGACCTCATCATCGGACGTCCGAGAGTTTGAAGAACAAGCTCGCAACGAGCAGTCACCTCCACATTAAATGTGCCTGACAATCGCCCTGACCGCGTTAATGAGGAAAAGACCCTGCGCCAGCGTTGCCTCGATCGCCGCAACTCCCAAAGAGACTGGGAAGTCGGCTGATGGGACAAGCACCTGAGCAAAGGTCACGATCACTCAACAAGTGTAAGGCTAGGATTGATTGGGCAAGGGGTATATAATGTAAGGGAATCCCTCCTGCGTGGGGGACACGAAAAAAGAAAGAGAGGAAAAGAAAGAACAGAGGGCAAGAGCCTCCTCGGCCCATGGCCGAGGAGCCCATCCCTATTGTAAACCGTGTTAGGTTCATTTACTTAAGTAAAAGAGACCGGAGTTCACGCCGCCAGAGCGCCGGCCGGCGCCTAGACCTTCGACCCACTCTCTATAAATTCATTGCGGGGTTCGTTGGGCTTTTGACCCGGGGTCCATTGGGCCTGGGCAGCCAAAAACCCAGTCCCCACAATTGGCGCCGTCTGTGGGGAGGATTAGTGCACCGGTTGGCACAACAGGCGACTGTTCTAAACCACCATTCCATGGAAGATCGGCAGTGATGCAAAAAAAAGAACTATAAAAGAAAGAAGAGCGTTGCAGAAAGATAAAAGCTCAAGACAGAAAATTCAACAAAAAAAAAAGAGAGACTTTATATTATTTCATAAAAAAAAAAAAAGATTACAGATTACAATCAGAGGCTCAGGCAGGCATGTTTTACAACTATTCCTACCAGCTAGTCCTACAATCAGAGGCCCAGGTGGACCCGTCCTAAAACTAGCTAGAGGGAAGTGTCAACCCGTGCTCTTATTGGCATCAAGAGAATGGGAGAACTTGACAATAAGCGGGCTGAAGGGGGCTGGGGCTAGCTCGTTCCAAGGCCCCCAACGACTCCTTTCTCGGAGCGGCGGAGCTTGAACAAAGCGAGGAGCAGATACAGGGGCTCCGGGACGCCCTCCCCATGATGTTCCCTTGATTCTCTCCAACCCCCACGAGCGTTGGCCGTCGGTGACGGCAACACTCGGGCACTGCCCATGATGTGAGTTCGCATGTCTCCTCCGTCGGGGGTGCGCTCGGAGGAGAAATGTTAGGTACTGCAACGACATCCCTCCGGGCCAGCGTGCATGGCGCCATCGGGGTTACGCCTAGACTCTGCCGCACCGGAAGCCCAGTGGGGGCTGCGGCCACCACGGCTCTTAGCACGGATGTCCTCACACCCGCCCAAAGCCGCCTCATACCAACTAACTCCGGTCACAATTCCGGCGGGGTTATTAAAGGGGATTGAGGAGCTAGAAGGGTGTGTTCTTTCTGTTTGTGTTGGGAAGCTCATGGAGTATGAGGAAACCATCCCCCCCCCCAGAAGGCCTTATATAGAGGAGTAGGGTTGGTGAGAATTAATTCACGCAGAGCTCAAAAAGTGGGTTATCGAAGCGTTGGATAATAATGAAGCCATCAATTCACGAGGCCATTAATGAAGGCGCGTCTCGCGCACCGAAGCGTCAGGCGCGGAATACGAACGGCCAAAGGACGCTTCGCAAATGACAGAGATGAGGGCTCGAGATGGAGATGAGATCAATGCCACGTGCAAGATCATGAGCCTTCCGAAGGAGGAATCGTCCCCAGTAAAGCAAACCGAGGACGAACCCCTATTTCCAGATGCCAAGCGTTAGACAGAACCAAGGCACTGCATAACCACTTAGCAACTGTACCTAGGTCTTGCATGGTCCTCGGACTCAAGCCTACGGGGAGCTAACTACTTAGCAACTGTACCTAGGTCTTGCATGGTCCTCGGACTCAAGCCTACGGGGAGCTAACCACTTAGCAACTGTACCTAGGTCTTGCATGGTCCTCGGACTCAAGCCTACGGGGAGCTAACCACTTAGCAACTGTACCTAGGTCTTGCATGGTCCTCGGACTCAAGCCTACGGGGAGCTAACCACTTAGCAACTGTACCTAGGTCTTGCATGGTCCTCGGACTCAAGCCTACGGGGAGCTAACCACTTAGCAACTGTACCTAGGTTTTGCATGCTCCTCGGACTCAAGCCTACGGGGAGCTAACCAGGACTCAAGCCTACGGGGAGCTAACCACTTAGCAAATGAACCAAGGCACCGCATGATCCTCGGACTCAGGCTTACGGGGAAGCTAAATACTTCGGATGAACCTAAGTGTTAGGTAGAACCAAGGCTCTGCACGGTCCTCGGACTCAGGCTCACGGGGAAACCAACCACCTTAGATGATCCTAAGAGTTAGACAGAACCAAGGCACTGCATGGTCCCAGGACTCAGGCCTATGGGGAAACTAACTCCTTCAGAGGATTCCAGGTGTTGGACAGAACCAAAAGCGCTGCATGATCCTAGGACTCAGACCTATGGGGAAACTAACTACTTCAGAGGATTCCAAGTGTTAGACGGAACCCAAAGCGCTGTATGGTCCTCGGACTCAAGCTTATGGGGAGGTCAACCACATCAAGGGGAACCTAAGTGTCAACCTAAATAATTTTCTACCAGGCCCTTAGGGAAAGATGGGCCCACTCGAGCATACATGCCCTCGCTGCAACAATTGGTGCCGCGATTGGCCGAGGTGCAATCAAAGATAAAATTACACAAGTAAAGAAAGAACGAATAACGTGCGAATAAGCAAACAACCGCAACAAACAGGAAAAGGAATAAAACTCACATTCCATTAAGTTCACAAATGTTACATGGTGAGTACCACATTACAGTCACCAAGCAAAAAAAAAAAAAAAAAAAAAGTACAAAGGACCAGGAGGACAACAGGGTCGGAGGGCCTGCCTCACTCATTTATACTCCTCCCTCAACCGGGGGCTGGACCATAGCAGCATCAAGGCTTTCTGAGCTTTGACCAGAGGGGACGGCCTGCGAAGGCGAAGCAAGAATAGCTGCCTCCTCAGCAGCAGGAGCCCCAGCTCCAACGCTAGACTTCACAGCCTCCTGGGGCGCCTCCCCAACGGGGCCCTCACCCGATTCTACCACCTTGGAAGGGTCACTCCCTTGAGCGGGCTCAGCCGTGGGCTCGACAGCTGATGTGTCCTCACCCATAGCAGTGACGGTTTCCTCCGCAGCCTCCTCGGCCTTAGCGCCACTTGGAGCAGCCTCGCAGATGGCAGGAGGATAGTACACATTCTCCTCCTTCCACAAATCGGATGAGGCCTCAACCCCAGCCTGCCTGAGAGCCTCCCTCCAAACCTCGGCAGAATAGCGCCTGCACAACCCGGGGACTTCAGATCTAAAGGTTGCCGCTGTCTCTTCCATTCCCGCGGCGTAAGCCTCCTCCTCGGCTTCCTTCACAGTGGCCAGGGCTTCCTCCCTGCCCTGGACAGCCTCAAACTTGGCCCTCACTGCCTCGTCCCTCGCCCACTCGGCTGCCTTCTTGTCTGACTCGGCGGCAGCCACCTTCCTGGGCAAATCTGCAAGCAACCCCTTTGCAGCCTTCAGCTGCTCCTCCGCCTCAGCCAGGCGCTTCGAGTAATCCTCGGCCTGCTTTTGAAAACCAGCGAGACCGGACAGGGCGGCGTCCCGGGCACTATTCATTGCACTCAGCTCCTCCCGGGCCTTGGATAGATCAGCCTCAGAGCGCTTAAGAACATGGACGGCCTCCAGGTGTTTCTCGCGCTCCACCCCCATGGCTTTCCCCTGGTCATGGGCCACGTCCTCCAACATATATGTAGCCTGAACGGCCTGTTCAACAAAACAAATACGCCATCAGCTGAGATCAAGAAGCGGAAAGGAAGAGCTACAATTAGGAAAAGTTACAAGTATTGAGGGGCTTACCATCCCCAAGTACCGCTTGAGGCAGAGGAAGACCTCCCTGCTCCTCATAGTTGCCAGCTCTGCCATGTCGGCTGGGAGTAACAGGCACCTTTCCACCGCGTCGGCCACGTATGTGCCCTCGCCCTCGTTGAAGTCTCTGAGGGAGGAGTCTTCCCTCAGCAGCGCCCAGCGGAGCATGGGGGTAGGAAGCCAGGCCTGAGGCTCGGGCAGGTCTTCAACCTGTTTGTCCTGGCCTCGGGAGCCTATTTTCAACTGTTTGGACGGCCGCCGATCATCACCCTCCTCCCGTGGGGACTCGGACCTCTCCTCAGCTGGCCTTTTACCCTTATCCTTCTTCTGCTTGGGATCAGAGGGCTCACGTCTGGGAGGCAGACTCGCCTTGGGCAGAGAGGGAGGAAGCCCCGATTGGGTAGAAGCCGACTTGCCCTGGGCAGAACGAGTTCTCGGAGGAGGAGGAGGGAGCTCCGACTTAGATTTCCCCGGCTGGCCTTCGATCAGTTCCGCCAAGCTAACTTGCGGCTTCTTCTTGTAGCCCATTTTCTGCCGAGAAGAGGACTTGGACGCTGAGAAATCCGCTTCGGTCAGACGAGGGTCGCCCAAATCTCCTGGAGGGTCCTCGGACTGGTGAGCTTGATCAAACACGTCAAATTCGTCCTCGGCAGGGCCAAAATCAGCAACCTCCACTTCCCTCTCAGGGCCTACTTCGGCGGGTTCCGAGATTCTAAGGGAGGAGGAGGGACCTGCAGGTATTGCGCCTTCTGATGTGGAGGGCACCTCAGGGAACCGAAACCCGTCCTCGGTCACAGTTATCTTCCGAAGTCGAGGATCCTTTACTCTGATCACGTGCTTCGGCGCCGCAAATGACCTGTGAGCCGGGTCGTATTTCAAAATTTCGTGAGCGGCCCTAACCTGATTATCGTCGTCGTTCACAAACACCTCTGCCCTCAGCACCTTTTGCAAGTCTTCCCGGTTTATTAGGTTGAAGTGGCGCGTGAAGGCGTGCGGATCTGCAAGAAGAAACACATCTACATTAGAAACCAAACAGTGCGAGAGAAAGTGACGAGAGAAAGGAGGGAACTGATCAGGGTCCTAAAACTCTCCCTCTCTATTTTCCCACTGCCCACCTGGGGTTCCCTCCGTTGTCGGGCAGTGAAGGCCATCATGCCACTCTCCAGACACGATGAGGAAGTCTTTGTTCAACCCCTTGCTGGACTCAGGGAGACACTGAATGAGCCGGACTCTGTCATCCCTGGTCTTCAGATAGTAAGTTTCGCCCTTCAGGCACTGGAGATTATAGCACCAGTTGACGTCATGGTGGGTCAATCTCAGGCCCATCTTTTCATTTAGGGCATCCACACAGCCCAGAACCCTAAAGACGTTGATGGCACACTGAGTGGGGGCTAGCCGGAAGTGCATCAGATAGTCCCTCATCACCGGACCCATGGGTATCCTCATGCCACCTTCAACGAAGGCAACAATGGGAATCACCACCTCACCCTCCTGCCTCCGAAAGCGCCACTCACCCTCCGCACAATACCTCAAGCCCACGTTGGCCGGTATCTTGTAGTCGGCAATGAATTTCTCCATCGCCTCCTCAGTGAAGACATACTTCTTAAAAATACCCATCCCAAATGAAGCCTAAACGAGCTAAGAGGGAGAAAACGAAAAAGAGGCAAAGATGGAAAAGGAGAAAGTTCAAAGGGAGATAGAGTGACTTACAGAAAGATATAGAAGCTCCTCGGACAGGCCTTTTATGCTAGAGATGTAGACTCTTGAGTGCAAAGAAGCAGAGGAACCGGGCTTTCAAATGGGTATTTATACCCTAAAATTAAGGAACAGAGCGGGTTTTCCCACTCCCAACCGTTAGGCGAATCCCCACCGTTGGATTAACATCCTCCCGTTGCACGTGGGGAGCACAAAGCCGTCTGGATTTAATGAAGGGCACGTCGCGCCCTTCAAGGCATCAGTAACGCTTCTGAAGCAGGTGAAAAGACTCCAGTACCCCCAGAGGGCCAAACTCAAACGGTACATGACGCATGCCCGAGGACATCAAAATCCTCCTCTCTGCCCGAGGACGCGGACAGCAAAATTTTGAGGGGCTATTGTGGGGCAAATAATTCCACGGCCCAGTCCACTCCATTTCTGGGCCGAAGGCCCGAGCCGAGGAGACATCTAAGTCCGAGGATGACCTCATCATTGGACGTCCGAGAGTTTGAAGAACAAGCTCGCAACGAGCAGTCACCTCCACATTAAATGTGCCTGACAATCGCCCTGACCGCGTTAATGAGGAAAATACCCTGCGCCAGCGTTGCCTCGATCGCCGCAACTCCCAAAGAGACTGGGAAGTCGGCTGATGGGACAAGCACCTGAGCAAAGGTCACGATCACTCAACAAGTGTAAGGCTAGGATTGATTGGGCAAGGGGTATATAATGTAAGGAAATCCCTCCTGCGTGGGGGACACGAAAAAAGAAAGAGAGGAAAAGAAAGAACAGAGGGCAAGAGCCTCCTCGGCCCATGGCCGAGGAACCCATCCCTATTGTAAAACGTGTTAGGTTCATTTACTTAAGTAAAAGAGACCGGAGTTCACGCCGCCAGAGCGCCGGCCGGCGCCTAGACCTTCGACCCACTCTCTATAAATTCATTGCAGGGTTCGTTGGGCTTTTGACCCGGGGTCCATTGGGCCTGGGCAGCCAAAAACCCAGTCCCCACACACACACATATATATATATATATATATATATATATATATATAATCAAAACTGAGAGAAAATCCAATTAATTTCTAAATTAAAGTCTAATCTTCTGCCACGTGTCTCATCTAATTTTTAAATTTGTGTGTCAAGTGAATTATTAGGCGTAAAAATTAAAGAATCTAAATTCAATTAGATTCTAAATTGAATTTTAATTGAAGTTCAATTTTGCACTATGTGTCTCATTTAATTTTTTAATTTTTGTGGCAAGTGAATTATTTGGTACAAAAACTGAAGAGCTTAGATCAAATTAGATTCTAAATCATATATATATATATATATATATATATATATATTAAGAAACCATTACATATTTTAGAAATTCATGGCTTAAAAAATGTGTAAGTTGTAATTCTTACACCAAGTTTAATTTGAACTCATATATATGTGTGTGTGTGTGTGTGTGTGTGTGTGTGTGTGTGTGTGTGATTGTAATTGTTTTTAAATATACTCGTGCATAATTGGGATCAAACTAGGTCTGAGCTCAAATACACTAACTTGTCAACACAAGCCCACTCTCTCACAATGAGCCGACTCCTAAGAGTTTTCTTCTTTTTAATTTTTTTTTTTTACTTAGTTATTAAGGTTTTGGAGGGGATTAACAAAGTGGTTAATTTCATTTCAATAGTCATTATGATTTCTTTGTTAGAACAAAATATTATGGCACCAATCTATTATGACATTTTAATTTGAGATCACAAGAGATAGATCAGTCCAATTCCTCTATTGTATCTTTTTTCAATTTTTTCTGATTACAGATAAGTTTTTACTCATAAACAAATCAAAATGTGTCGTAGTAACAAAAATAAGTCAATCCAATTATGAGATTTTGTGCAGGCATGTACGGAGATGGTAATGCCAACGGGTGGAAACAATAAAGAGAGCATATTACCAGAGTCTTTTTGGAACTACGATAACCGAGTTACTTCTTGCAAATTGATGTACGACATTGTGCCAAGACCTAATTGGATTACTACTGAGTTTGGTGGCCATGTGGGTATATCATTTCGCATGTTTTCACATCATTGATCATTTTTCATGCTTGAAACATTTTATGTGTATTTTAACTAGGATATCAAGAGGGTTTTGAAAAGGTTTGGGAGCAACATTATCTTCTTTAATGGCTTAAGGGACCCTTGGAGTGGAGGAGGGTATGATCTCTCTCAATTCTTTCACTCTCTTTCTTCATTCTGATTTGGTCGAGGTAACTTGATAAAGTTCAAAAAATATGTTTATATAATTGAAAAATCTCTTCGCCGTTTTGGTAGGGTGCTGAAGAATATATCCAAGAGCATAGTTGCTATCGTTGCAAAAGAAGGTTTGTAACCCCTTTTATTAATAAAAATAAATATATAAATATATAAAAGTATATGTTATTGTTATTGTATCATATATTGTACAATTGCGACCCTGCATGTTGAGATAGAATAAAATAACTCTTTACTTTTTGCTTCATAAACAAAATTGATATAATTTGCTCTTAATTTTAAAGAGAAATGTCTTATAAACGCACTTGTTACACACATTGTATATACATACATTTTTGAACCAAAATTGTGCCTTCAAGTCATGATTTCCAAATTATGAATCACGACTTCAAGTTATGATTTCTTCCCAAAAGTAATGCTTGTGTAACAGTGTAAGTTATGTGTAACAGGCGTGTGCTAAAAAAATATTACCTATTTTCAACACAGATTGCTTTCACCGTGATGGCTTTTCACCATGATGGTAAAAGATCTTCTGCTCTGTTTGATGTGCTTTTCACCTGATGACTTTTTATTGGATTTTACTAACAGGGGCTCACCACGTGGACCTAAGGTTCTCTACTAAAGAAGATCCAGAATGGCTTAAAGATGTGAGAAAACAAGAAGTCAATATCATTGCAAAATGGATCGCACAGTATTACCATGACTTGGCCCATCTCTCATCCTAGAGTTCAAGATCAGATTCTTTTTCGAATAATTGAAGGTCTTAGCTTAAGAAGCTAATGTCTAAGCTTTTTTATTTTTCTTGGATGAAAGGGAAATTTGTTTCTATTACATGATACCATACACGGTTAGGCTAGCCATACACCACTGTGTTACTTTAATTAATAAATACTTATATTAAATAATAATGAAGGATCTTATTGAACAATTTCCATGGTGTTATCTACACTTATTTTCAGAGTAGCAACTCTGAACCCCATTTATGTAGGCTTAGATATCCTTTCTCGTCCACCCTAAATGAAGGCAAACACATTAACACAGTATTACTACTTAACAGTAAACACAAAACCCTAGTTCATAGGATCATCAACTCAACACCAATCCTTCTATAGTCAACAAGGAGAATCAAAGCACAATTCCCTCTTATGAAGCAAGAAGGAAATTTGTCACACCTCTAACCCAACAAATAAGCTAGGCACGTGACAACGACTGCACACTTATAAAGTTGTCACTTTGCAAGCGTGCAATGCCTTCTTATAAAGTGGTACTATCCTCAAAGGATATTACATTAAATAAAATTCAAAACTAACCTCAATAACTCAATTGCCAAAAATCTCCAAAGTCTTGATGAAAAAAAAATCCAAACCTCAAGGGCAAAAAAAAAAAAAAAAAAAAAAAAACTAGAAGTTCAATCTTATTTCAAAATTCTTAAGCACCTCTCATGCGCATGACCTTTGCAAAAAAAAAAAATACCCTCAAAACTTGTTATGTCTCATAATCCGAAACTAAAAGGGAAAAATGGGGTGATACCTTGACCCATTTCTTGCACTAGAGGTTGAGATCAGTGTGTTTTTCTAATAATTGAAGGTCAATACCAGCCTAACTAATGTATAGGCCTTTTTATTTTACTTTTCTTGGATAAATAGGGAAATATTGTTAGGTTCTAAATATTTAGGTTTTAATTTTATGTATGGTGGCAAACTAAGTACAAAAACATCTCTAGTTTAAGATATTTAAGTCTTAGAACAGTGTTAGATATTGCTCAAGTTAATTCAAGGCAAGATTTAAGAACAGTCAAACTGCAGAAAGAAAATTCAGAAACTGCAAGGCTCAACCGATCGAGAGACAAGTTCGACCAATTGAGATGCGTTTTCTGTAGATTTTAAATAAGGCCTGAAAGCTCGCGAAACGTTTAGACATAGAAATCCTTTCTCATCCACCCTAAATAACGTCAAACACCGTATTACTACTAAACACAAAACCCTAGTTCATAGGATCATCAAATCAACACCAATCTTTCAACGGTCAACAAGGAGATCAAAGCACAATTCCCTCCTAGGAGACAAGAAGGAAATTTGTCACATCCCCAACCCAACAAATTAGCTAGGCACGTGACAACAACTGCACACTTATAAAGTTATCATCTTGTAAACGTGCAAAGCCTTCTTATAGAGTAGTAACTATTCTCAAAGAATATTACATCAAATAAAATTTAAAATTATCCTCAATAACTCAATTGCCAAAAAATCTCCAAAGGCTTGATGAAAACAAAAATCCAAACCTCAAGTGCATAAAATACTAACCAAAAAAAAAAAAATTATAAATACTACAAGTCCAATATTATTCCGAAATTCCTATGTACCTCTCATGCGCATGAATAATCTGAAATTGAAAGGGAAAAATGGGGGTGAGCTTGACCCATTTCTTGCACTAGAGGTTGAGATCAGTGTGTTTTCCTAATAATTGAAGGCCAATTGGCTTACGAGCCTAATTAATGTATAAACCTAAATTTTATTCGAATGGCTTGTCCTGTGTTTCAATATTAGTACCAAAAAAAGTTAATCAAAATGCTGTGTATCATTCTCAAGCCAGTGATGCAATTTTCAGTCTGGTAGTTGGTACTTGGTACATTTCCTTTTGTTGGGGATTTTTCCAGTTTTATCTCGGATTCGTTTATATAACATCTGGGTGGGCTTTTATATGGATTGGACCTTATCTAGTATCTATGCTACTAAGTACTAGTAATTTGTAAATCTTTAAGAGGCCCAACCCATCCAATGATATGTCTAGGTCTTTAGTCTCCAGATGGTACCTTGTCCCAAATTCTGTGCCAAAATAAATGAATATCAACCCCCAAAAAAAAAGTCAATTAAAAAAACTCACAATCTCACCTCCCACCTTATATTTAGAATTAAGGGTAGTGTGTTAGAGTCACACCCAAATAGGAAAGCCACACTGACCATCCTCCTCTACCCATTTTTCTTTAACCAAAAGAAAAGAAAAAAAAAATTTACACATATCATATGGATCATTCTATTTAAAATATAATAGAGAGGAACACATTCTAAAGACTAAAAAGTAAAAGACAAAGAATTGGGTTCTACCTAAAATATGAGTAAAAGACTTTTTTTTTCCCCCACAAAAAAAAATAAAAAAATAAAAAAATAAAAAGAAGAAAGATTTTTCCTGTGGTCAACAAATGTTAACCTTTTCAAGGAGCTATACTCTTAAAATTCTTCTCTTTATAGTTTTATTTACATGTCAATATACCTCCTAAATTCTTGCTGATCTATATATTTAACATTACCTTTTGGGGAGGGCACCTGAGGTATCTGCCTAAGAAATTAAGTTATTCAACATATCAGCATTGATTTTGTTCTAGTTTGAAAAACTTGAAAAGTCAATTAGTGGCATATTGGAGCTTACTTGGAGATTTCCAAAAAAGGGCCACTTTGCATTGATTAATCATACATTCTTACTAAACATTTGAAATCTCTTCAGCTACCCAATGAGGACTAGGGAAATAGGGGGAGGAAAAATTCAAAACAACTATTCAATGCAAAATGTTTGAGAATATAGCAGGCGTGTCTGATTCATAATTAGATTGAGATCAAACTATGAGACACATCATCATCATTTTCACTTTGCTTTTCTCTCTTCAAAGTTAGGCCAATATTATGACAGGTTGGTTTAGTTATTCAAAATGTCGGCGAAGATGGTTTTGTTTTATCTCTGAAGTCACTTTGAAAGTGCTATTTTGTGGAAAAAATCACTGTTAAATTGTGACCAAGAAACATCACCTCCTCTCTTTAACAAAATGTGGACATTTCTGTGTCTCAAATTCTCAATCCGTACAACTCCTAGCTGATTTTTTGCATTTGGCATGATTTTTTCATGTAGATTGATGATAACATTATTGTGTCTTCAGGTTTCTGCCAATAATTTGGTCACTTTTGTTGGACTTGGCTAATTTTAGTTGGGTTGTCTAATCCTTTCTCCACAAACTTTTATGATCAGCTAACAGGGTTGAAGTCCCAGCAAAGATATTACTTGTAAAGGGGAATGGGAACTTGTCTGAGAAAATATTTCGTAAAAAGCCGCTTCTTTTTTTCAAACGTTTTTTATTTTTTTATTTTTTTATTTTTTTTATTTTAATGTTTGTTATGATGAAAACTTTTTTGTGGTTAAAAAAAAAAAAAGTTAAATAGAGCGAAAGAATGTTTTTAGCTTCATAAGAGCGGAAAATATATTTTTGAATGTCACATATTTAACAATTCGCCATAAATAAATAAAAAAAAGATAACGATGAACTCTCTATTGGTGATGACTTTAACAACATCAATGCCTCTAGTGTGAGAATAGTACCTCACAAAACTAATAATTCAAGTGTGTATGGAAGATTTTATTTTTATGAATTTTTTTTTTTAAAATGGTATGTAAAAATATAGTTTTATCCCAAAAAAAAAAGGAGGTTTTAAAAAAATTGTACATAAATCTTCAGTGAATAGGAATTTTAGTTAAAACAAACAGAATTATGATTGGTTTTAGATTACTATCATGCAAATTGTCCTAAAAAAATGTAATAGGGTTATATTTATCAATGGACACATTTATTAGTTTGGTATTGTTCTAAAATGAAATTAGCTAGTCTATTAGTTTGGTATTTTCACCTCTCCAATATAAGGTACATATACCAAACGGATGAGAAATGGCTTTTCTTGTAGGCTTGATGGTTGTCTTATCATGAGTCATGACACGCTTAAAGCCAAACAAAAGGCCACGTGTTATTGGGATACGAGCCGGTAGAGAGAGGGAGAAAGAAGGCCTAATTAACTTTGAATATTGCACTAGGTTTAAGAATATAAATTATCCGTTTCACTTTTTGTGTCTATCTTTATATTTTATCAATCATAATTTGTCATATAATTGCTTTTTTTATAATAAAGTTATGATTGATAAAAAATGAAGTGATAGTGTAAAACACAAAAAGTTTGACTAGATGAGTTATATAGAGTCCTAGAACGCATGCTTTAGACATTAGAAAAAGCAACAACCCCCTCCCCCCCCCCCCCCCCCCCCCCCTTCTTTTCTTTTTTGGCCTTACCCCAAAAAATGAAATGTCCTATAACGCATGCGGCAATAACATTGCTGTGAAGGGCAAGTCAATTGAGTCCCTTTAAAGGGCCATCTTTGCCCATCCTTAAGCAAATGGGGTGTGATGTGATGACCACCTCAAAGGGACCATACTATTTAGTCCTTATGTATAGTACAAACCCCTACAATATTGGTCCAACACCAATATCCTAAGACCCTACATTACATTACAGTACAAAATTCTCACACACCATCATATGCCACGTGTCAAAAACCCAATTGCATCACCATCTTAATTAGGTCTTTGATGTTTGATTGATCCTCTTTCTTTTTTGCACTCTGCATTTGCTCACCAACAAAAGGAAGCATGCACCCAATAGTCAAGAATGGACAAAAAAAAAATTATAAAGATGGGCTTCAATTCAAGGTCATTGATCTTCTGGCCCCACTTCCCAAAAGAAAAAATTGATATTGTGGGGCCCAAATGGTAAGGCCCTCGCATGCCTTCTGATGATGGATGGGAAATTGATTTCATCAGCCATTTAGGGCCAAGCCAGTCAGAAAGAAAAAAGAGGAGACGTGGCCTCTTCTATATATATTTAGATTCGACATTTCTTTATTCATAGTTTAAAGTTTTAAAGTCCATGAAACTTATAAGCCTGTGGCTGTAAAATCAGATGGGTTGCTTTTGCTCCTGATAGAGTACATGCCTTGGGAAATTGGTATTTTGTTTGCTTTTCTAATGAAAATTCTTGTTTTTTTTTTTTTTGGGTACTCTTGGAAGTTAGCCAGTTAGTCTATAGCTGCATTTGGAGTGAATCCAGTGCCAGATACTTGCCTGTTTGAATTACTGAATATAGTGTAGGCCACCTAAAGAGAGAGAAAGAGATGTGTGAGGAAACTTGGTGACTGGTGTTAAGAGTTCCTGAAATTATTAAATTGTATGGCTTGCACTTGCAGACCAATTATATATTTCTTGGGCAAATTCATTCTTTGTCTGATATGTCAGATATTTTGCTGAGTTCTGGTCCATAGTGATATATTTAAATCAAGGTTGATGGAAAACTTATATGCACTTTTCCATATTTCCTTTCACCTAAAAAGCCAAGGTTTCCACCAAGTGGGAAAATGGGTGACTTAAGAAACTGATATTTGATTTAAATGTCAATTCAATTTAAGAGTCAATCCAGGCTATGGCCAGCACCAAAATCTTAACCAACTCTTTTTTTTGTTTATTTCTCGGTAAAGATATATTTATATATTACAGCTATATATGTTCATGAGGATTATTATTGCTACACGTAAATGTTGTTGATGAAGTTCACCATATCCAGAGGGCAGGAGAGTAAAGTGTGTGGTTTTCACTGAAATATCCTGTATATATCACCACCCAATAGCATCCAAAGATTTAAACTCTGTCCCATGTAAATTTAATAGACATCCAGTGTGCGTTAAAAATATTGATGATCACTTCAGGACCACATTTTCAGATCTAACCACAGACTGAGGAAGATGAGCTGCAACTTGGGTGAAAATACATTAACCTGTACTTTAAAATATAAAAACACATATATATATATAACTATACTTGGGATTCTTTTTACTGCTCTTTCATCTTTTACTGAATTCTCATTGTACAAATTGGCTTTTGTTGCTGTAATTCATACCTAGTTTCATAAGCATATTGTGTTTGGTTTTGTTTTATTCCTTAGTTTATTTATCGTTTTTACAAAGGGTAATACTTGTTGCACACTAGTTATTACAATGTTCATAGCATGTGTGTGTGGAATCTGTGTGGCATATATGCTAAATTGTAGCATATCCATTTTCTTTATGGATAATGTTAAAATAACAATTGAACCAAAACCAACAAATTGTCTAAGCTTTGCTTCTCCACTCCTTCCATATTTAATATCCAAGTATCCCTATCTAATTAAGTCAAGGTCTCCTGATACTAATCTTGCCGTTAGGACAAATCATTGGACTCCAGAGAAAATGAAAAGTTACTGGAGAATATCAACCCCCTCTTTAGTCTAAGATAGCGGCTCCATGAAATTGTACGCGTGAAATGAGTGTCAAATAGAAATAGTACATGGTCCAATTCAAGACGTAATCACAGTGTAAAGGAATAAGGTTCTCATGACTTTACAGCTTTGGAAACATATAAGTATCTAGGGAGAAAGATTTTCAATTTCTATGTATCAAGTTGATTTTGTATCTTCAAAAAAGAGAAAAAAAAAAAGATTTTGTATTTTTTAAATCCGTTTCATTAAGGTAAGGCTTCCGTACAGTGCTCAAATATATTGGACTGAATACAAGAACTAGCATGTAATTATTTTAGAGTATGAGTGTTGTGTCATTATTGTGTAATGCACTAGAGCATTGGGTCCAAGTCAAACTATATTCCACTAAGAATGTCATGCAAAATTATTATAATAAAATCAAAGGATGTTTATATGTTTATATGTATATGAGCATATGTTCATTAAAAAAAAAAAACCAGAAGATATCAACTATAAGTTAATTAAGAATGTATTATTCTTCAAACAGCTTCTTTCTTTTTCTTTTTCTTTTTTCTTTTTTCTTGTCTTCCTGTAATTTGTTTCTAATAACATCAATATGCAAGATACGTATCTACCTTTAGATTTTGGTACATTGTCCTTGGCCTTTCGGTACATGTTTGGACAGTATTACTGCTTCAATGAACTGATTACTGATATTGTTATATAAAAATAAAAAATAAAAAATAAAAACTGATTATTATATCTACAGTCTGAAGCAGCTTTTTTTCATATATTAATCAGTAGCTTAAACTAATATTTAAGCTAATCCAATCATTGCATTCTCACAAAGCTTACCCTATATACAATTAATTCCACGTTCGCTCGAAATATGTTTAGGTATAAAAAGAAATTAACAATAATTGATATGATATGTTATATATAGTAATTAAATTGTTGCTAATAAAAGTAGTGTGGTTGTTCTAAAATCTAACCAATATCACAACTTTTTTAGTTCTGATCAAAATAACCACGACTTATCAAATCAACAATAATAGGAAGAAAAAAAAGATTGAATCTTTGGAGTTACTTTATTTGGAATTGTTTTTTTAGTGCAAACATGCATAATTTGATGAGAAAGAGACTCATGAACTTTAGTGAGGAAGTCTCACGGATTGGTCTTACAAGTTAGAACAAGTTACAAGCCAGGTGGGCAGGGTTTTACTGGGGAATTGATGAATTCCATAAATGGAAATACCCATTATAAAATACATTATTTTTTTCTATGACATATTACACCTCCATATTGACCAGTCTCTACTTTCCGAAAAAACCTCATGGGTCTGTCTTGGTCATCATCAATCTCTGAATAAACTACAAGATTTTCCAGATCACGCAAACTCTCCACGAATTACATGACAGATTCCTCACCCAACCTGTGGATTTCTTAATGGTCAAGGATTCCTGCACTTGGCCAAGTAAGTAGCAACATGTATAAATGTTTGAGAAAAACTTATTTAAATATTTCAGGTTTGGGCATTCACATCTATATCATATATGTGGAATAGTCTCATCGTTGCAGATTTTTTTTTTTTTTTCCTCCTTTTTGAAAGGATAATAGGTAAAACCCGTGTGTTCATTACATCAATTATGTCCACTAACGATAATGTTTGGTAGCAATATTTGGACCGACCTATTGAAGACCGTGATTTGTCAATTTCAGAGACGAATTGCATGGTACAGAGATTATTATAGAGATGACTCTAAAGATGACACAAACATGTTGTTTGTATTAGAGAATGAAAGTATATATAGCACAGCCCCAGCAACCTCAATTATATATATGATTCCAACATGTACTTAAAATTTACAACTACCAGTCCAAGCTTTTGTAGGCATGAAAAGTAGGGTGTGTCTGAATCTATCTGGAAAATGGAGGTGGATTTTGTCTGAAACTCATGGACAAAAATGCCTTATGCCTTATGCCTTTTTCGGGCAAATTATATAGCATTATGCCTCCCTTTCCAAATTAATTAGGAAAATGTCCCTCTTTTAAAACTCGATTTTTGATAAATCGAGTTAGGCCCTATAGTGGCATTTTTAAGGAGCCTATAATGACGTTTTTAAGGAGCCTATAATGACGTTTTAAGGACCTATAGTGACGTTTTTTAACTCGACTTCAATGAAATCGACCTATAGTGGCCTTTTTTTTACCTATAACTCGATTTCATTGAAGTCGAGTTAAAAAAACGTCACTATATGTCCTTAAAACGTCACTATAGGCTTCTTAAAACGTCACTATAGGGTTTAAGAAATTTTTTTTTTTTTTTTTAACTTGATTTATAAAAAATCAAATTTTAAAAGATGAGTATTTCCCTATTTAGTTTGAGAAGAAGGGTATAATGCTATATAATTTGCCCGAAAAGGGTAAAAGCCCATTTTGTCCGAAACTCATAGAAAAGACATAATCTAACAAAATAAATATACAATGATATATGATACAAAATATTAGGCATGAGTGTGAGAGACAAAGAGACAGAGAGAGAGACCCCAAGTGAATATTTGAGAGAGAGAGAGAGAGATGTGAGTGTGAGGAGAGGAGTTGAACACGACTGTCCCAAAGGGTCTTTAGTGTTCTTCAATTAATTGGACAAATCTTATCTCATCTCTCTGCTTATTGGAAAGGGAAGGGATCTGTGGATTTATTTTCAGGCCCCCAATCGTTTCCATTGCTCCTTTTTAAAACTAGGAATGGCCAAACCACCAATAATGCTGTCATGCACGTGACACAAATACTATTATCTCTTAAGTAAGCGACGAAAAATTCACTCATATATCCCACAATACAAGGACCACCTCTGAGTTCTGTGCAATGCCCTTAATACCCACTTACACGTTACACTAAATGACCTTCCTTACTCATAAAATGAACAATTCAAGTTCATCGTATCAAACCAGATATACATATATATAAGGATAAGAAAAAAGAATTCATTACTAGTGGTATTTTCCATCGTTTTTATATCTTATGAAACAAATATTCAGTTTGTAGAACCTATACAAACTATAAATTATTAGACAGTGATTATAGAATAATTATTACGATCTCTATCTCCTTTATTTAAATAAAGATATATATTATAACAATCTATTAGGCATGCTGGTTGGATTGAAGTAGATGAGTGTTACGTCAGGGAGGGCCTACCATTTGATTTGTTTGCCAATGTAGTAACATGGGGTGTTTCGAGTTACACAAAATAATTCACCTGTAGAATCTTTTTTTTTTTTTTTTTCTTCTTTTCCCTTTCTCTAGATTTATGAAGCCACATGTTTCTGCCCAATTTAGTAATTTCAATTATTTATAACCCTCTCACATCATTTTGGTAACAAAATAATTACTATATATTTCTCATTTTTCAAGCCCTTATATAATGTGAAAAATATTAGTAAAGGAAAAAAAGAAAAAAAAAAGAAAAGAGAGAATGTCTATCAAATTTTCACTGAAATTAATGATCGTATATTTTTCATCACGCAAAACCTTAAAGTACTCTCGTACTTACATTTCCCCCCTACTTACTCTCTCTCTCTCTCTCTCATTGTCATATCTTTGCTGCTACATCAAATAGTTCCCACAGTTTCCACATCAAACCCATAATCATCACGCTTCTCCAAGCCTTTCTCTCTCTCTCTCTCAAAAACATGTCCATAAACCATTACTCTTCGGACCTTCCAGAAACACTCTGGTGGACTCAACTTCAACTCCAACAATATCAACAACAACAACATCAACAACAACAACAACAAAGCACTTTCATGGAACCAAATCAAAACCCCTTTTCATCTTCATCTTCTTCAAAACCAAACCTTTCTTGGAACCCCCAACTCTATCATCACCAACACCACCAAGCCTGGCTTAACTCTCAAAATTCCCAGGACCCAATGTTTCGAAACCCAAACACACCCTTCAACTTCAACCTCAACGATGAAAACGACAACGACGAAGACCTTGACGACCAAAACCCCACCAGTCAACCCCAAGAATTCGAACAACAACAACCTGATGATCATCATGAAAACGAAGAAGCGGCAGCGCAGCAAAAAGAACACATGTTCGAGAAGCCATTGACACCAAGCGACGTGGGCAAGCTGAACCGCCTCGTAATCCCAAAGCAACACGCGGAGAAATACTTCCCACTCGGCGGCGACTCAAGCGACAAGGGTTTGCTACTGAGTTTCGAGGACGAGTCGGGAAAGTGCTGGCGATTCCGCTACTCGTATTGGAACAGCAGCCAGAGCTACGTGCTGACCAAAGGCTGGAGCCGCTATGTTAAGGAGAAGAGACTCGATGCTGGTGATGTCGTTTTGTTTGAACGACACCGTACTGACTGTGACCGATTGTTCATTGGGTGGAGACGACGTGGAACTGTGGCTGCGCATGATAGCAGCTGTGGTGGAGGTGTGGTCGCACACAATAGTACTTCTAGTGCTTGTGCTAGTGGGGCTGTTTCTGAAGCGTGGACCAGATCGTTCTATAACACGCACCCTTATCCTACGCATCATCATCATCATCATCATCATCATCATCAGCAGGAGCAGCATCAGCATCAGCATCATAGTCACCCCCTCCCATACCAACCTGACTCATGTCTTTATGCAGGTTTGTTTCAACTCTATAAAAAATTCTAATTAACTCAACAGAGATAAAATTTCTGATCGACTACGTCAAATAACTCAACTTTATGAGTTGAAATCCTAAAAGACTTGTCTTTTATTTCCAGAAAAAGTAAGATTGTATAGGCTTTAATGTATGTATTATCTTTTTAAAAAAAAAAAATTGAGTTTCATAGAAGCACATGAAAGTGCGTGAAAGACACCTTCCAATTGGTTGGGAGGAATGTGTTTTTGTTTGGAGGTGTGTTGTTGTTGTTCATCCCTTGGAGAAGGCAAATCTGTGGTCTGCTAAGCGTGTTGTTCACGCGCTACATTGGGATTTTTTATTTTTTTGTTGTTGCATTAATTTTTTAGTTACATTCATGGCAGTACTGAGTGAACTTTTCTTTTCTCGTAAAAACAACGTTAATTTTAGGAACAGGGATTATCCTGGATCTTTGAACAATTTGAGACACAGTGAGTGAGCACAGGCATTACATGCACGTGTACTTATACTTTCAATGTTCTTTTTTGGCAGCAGAGTCATCATCATCACCTGTTGAGAATCAAACGACGCCGGTTGGGAACTCGAAGATACTTAGGCTGTTTGGGGTGAACTTGGAGTGTCAGCCTGAGGATGAATCAGTGCCGTCCATGCTGCCTGATCATGATCATAATCATGCCTCGTCAACTTACCAGCACTATTACCGTCATCAACATGACTATTCTTCTTCAGTCCCTCACGATCACATGGTACACTACTAACTATTTTATTATTATTAGAGAATTGCTTTGCTTAAATGGGATTTGCTGCATACATTAGTAAACTATTTTATAAAACTTTTTATAAAAAAACAAAAAAATAATTAATTGTTTTGGCAACTTTTTCAATTTCTTATAAAAATTTTCTCAAAATTAATGGTTGACCCTTCTTATATATGTGGTGGTTATTCTCATGATGTGTTTATGGTTATCATTACTATCTGGGTTAAATTATATATAATGGAAAGAGATGTAACTAAACTTAATATTTTTCTATTATGATTTTGTTGTTTCCTCTAATCAGACAGGTTAATGCTAGTGTTAGTATGAGACCTCGGTCTCAGGTCCCAAGTAGACTGATTCTTTATTATTTTTTATTAAAAAAAAAAATACTTTGATTCAAAAGAATCAAAACCCTTGTAGTGTTTGACATGGTTGTTGTTAAGCACATGTTAGCTTCGAATAATCAGTCTGCAAGAAAATGATATCATTGGATTAATCTAACTTTTAGAGAAGCATTATCAGGTGGCTAGGTTATACAATTTTTTTAAAAAAAAAACTGAATTATTAATGGGTTTCTTTTCCTACCAACTATATTGATCGGTAGTTTATTTAATTTCATTTTGGTGCTTGAGACTTGAGAGTGGGATCTATGAATTTGGGTCCATGTAGAAAATGTACTTTATATGATTGCTTACAGTGGCTCATGTTCAATAGAGTGGCTGTGTGTGTGCGCTCACCATATTAACCCTAAGGGGCTTGATTTGTTGTGGGCCATAACCATCTTGGGGATATAGTGAACACCATGATGGTATTGGTATGACATTATTTTTAACATAGAGTTGAATCACAACCAAACCAAACATATCCAAATTGATGTAGTTTGGTTAGTGTGATCTAGGTCTGGTTTGGGTGGGTTCTGATTTGGAAAGTTGAAAGTGCTAGTTCAGGCTTTCTAATACAAACCATACAACATATAATGAGAGGAACCAAAGGTTTGGTGGCTAGAGAAATATCCCATTTGCTACAATGCCAAATGGCCAAAATCTCTCTCTCTCTCTCTCTTCAAAAAGAAATTTGAATACAATCTAACTGCAGACATCTTTTATTGGATGACAAGCCTCCAAATCGATGAAGGTGAGCTGCTTTTCTAGCAACAATTATTAAGCCACCGCTGACCAAATAATTGATGGCCAACTAGATAAGTCATGATGTACACTAATACTTGCATTAGTGATAAATCATGCATGTATTATTTGTTTTTTTTTTCAATGAAGTGTAATTATTAGAATGTACGTGGGATTCTAACAAGATAACTCTAATGTCAACCAGATGAGAGATCGCTGAGGATAAAGATCTGTGGATGTGACGTTCTCAGTACTGACTTATTGTAAGTTTTTAACCCACTTGAAGTCTTGAAAAAAAAATATAGAAAATATATATATTAGAAAGAAAAATATCCCAGATTTTCAGGCCAACTTTCCAAGCCAAAGGTAAGAGAACCAAAGAGTGGTTCTGAAGCACAATTTTTTTTTGTTTGCGGCTTTGACACAATTCATGTAGCAGATTATAGAAAATTTTTTTTTTGCTACTCGCAAATGTGACAAAGTTGTGAGTAAAAAAAGTTGTAGTTTTTTATTTTCTTTGGAAGCAAAGGAAGGTGAAAAGAGTGAAGTCTGAAGATTGGGAAGAGGGTATGGGAATTGGGACCTCAAAAGGAAAAAAAAGCTGAGAATGACTGAATGACATCAGTTATGCCAAATGGGAAATTTGGGTCGTGGAAAATCAGAAATGAGGAATCTATTTGCTACTGTTGAGATTCTGGGTAAAGATTTTTCCTATGGGCTCATCATAATAATGGGGAGGGTATGGTTGTGGGTAATGGTGGTGTTGGTGTTGGTGGGTGGGTGGGTGGGTGGGTGGACTTGAATAGATTGGTGACAGCCCAGTCGTACTAGCCCACTCCTCTCTCCTCTCCTTCTCTCTCTATATCTATATCTCTTTCTATTTTTATCTTTATTTTATGTCAATCTCCAAAATGTATCCAAGCAGTTTTTTTTTAGTGCTCTACCTGGAATTTGCACGGTAGTGAGAAGCTGAAAAGGAGAGCATTTTTTTTTTCTTCTCTCTCTTTTTTCCTTATTGAAAAAGTTTTGTTGCACTCGCAAGTCAGAAGCCTAAATGTTTATGAAAATACCATAGGGACATGATGATGTTGATTGCGGGTTTGGTAATCTTCTTCGTCATCAGCATTTTAAAATGTGTGGATGGAATGGGAAGTGATAAAAAAAGAGAATTATTTAATGCAATACTAAAGTGCGTAAAATCTGATTCTCAAGACACATGTCAATTTGGCTCCAGCCTGTTCTGTGCTCCGTGGTCTCCCAAGAAAATTGCATTACGTTTTTGCTGATATTTTCACTGTAAAAGTTAAGGAACAAAATGATCTTTCGATCAAAATGAATATTGGAAAGTAACTTAAAGACAAGATAGGGTGACTAAAGATATGAGAGAGAAGAGTTCAATGGCAAACAAACAAATCTAAGAACAGGTCCTAATGAAAATGTTAATAGGGACAAACAGGCTATTCCACCAATTGTGGCTAGAAAAATATCAGAAGCAAAGCTGGCTTTTGTTTTCAAAACCCTCCCTGAGCATATTGTTTCTATTACTTTAATGATGCAAACAGCCATTACAAAGAGAGCAAAGCTTATGTAAAATTGGAAAGCACAGTTAAAGGAAAAAAAAAAGTGTGGAAATCTGATGCTAAAAAGGATTGGAGACAAATGGGAAATATAGTGAGGAACCTGTCAAAATGAATAGGAATCATCTAAAGAAAGAAATAACGTGTGTAAATGAATGTGCTGAGTTTACCCTGGTGTTCCAAACAGAGGAGGAAAAGTTGAGCATAATGCAAAATGATGGGGCCTGATGACAGTTCTAAAAAGGGTGTGCTATCCACCTTCATTATTGATCATCAATGAAGCAAGAATTCTGCTTGAAATTACATATAAAGTATATAAATTGAGGAAATTTAGAAGACCAATTGAAAGATGGATTCTGAAAAATACTAGAGGAGAAATAACAAATTTGTATAGTTAGGCTTGGCCATTTTTGTTTCCTATCTATTAATTGTGCAATTCGCCAGAGAAATGCTACATCTAATTATGCGTATTTATCCTCCATAATTCCATTGGATATGACTTCTAAAAACACAAGAAAAAAAAATTCCAAGTCACGACATGACAGATTTCGTAGCCACCTTAGTTTTTCCTCGACTCATCTGGTTCAGAGACTCTTTTAGGCATATGCTGTTTGAACTTTGAACCTGGCTACAGGTTAGTAACTGATAAAAATAGGAAATTAACAAATTCAAGACATGTTTGAATACAATAGCCCTCGACAGTATTGCTCATACTGATCAGTATGGTGCTTGTTCTAAATGACAACTTGGGTTTTATAACATTCAAAGATGCATTACATATTTGGTCTGATTAATGATTTAGTGTTCTGATTAGGCAAAAGGTTCTTTTACAAGATAAAATAAGGGTAAACAGCTTGGAGTATGATGAGCTTGGGTGCATGTGTTTTTTTATTCATCTCATCTTGGAAACATGTTAAGGCACAAGAATTAAGCAACAAAGGAAGAACAAAATAGAAGTTGAATAACAACTGTGTCATGTGATTATCAGGGCCCATAATATTCTGACAAGGTAGATACTGATTGACCTCGATTGGAGATGGTGTCCAAATTCCAATGCTTAGTGGCTCACTGGCTGTGCAAGTGGGAGGGTCCTCAGATATGTATTGTTATCATTGGCCTAAGAGGTAATGGCCAATCAAAGGAATGAAGGGACTCTTCCTGTATAATGGGTTTGTCCTGCCAAGAATAATTCAATCATGCATGACTCACTACAGTACAGGTATAGAAACACCATGTGAGAATTTCTTCATTGCACTTGGCTTTTCCTCTTCCCATGCTTTATTGCTTTTAGGCTCTTGGGTCAACCATACGTTCACCTGCCTTTGTACCTGCAATACGAAAAAAGAGAGCCCTTTTGAGCCTAATTAAACTCCCAAAGGAATAAAAACAAGCAATGATGTTGATATCAGAAATGCATTATCAATAATCCCAAGAAAGCACAAAACCCTGAAAAGAGAATTTTAAATTTCATAGAATGAACCAAATCAAACATTAAAGAAACCAGAGTCCATAATTTTGGAAAACTCTGTCCTAGTAAGAAAGATCCACTCAGATTTCCCTCTTTTTGGAAAGGAAGTCTAACTGTAGGAAAATATTTGTAGACCAAGTGAATCTTGAAACCCGGTGTCCACTACCACACACTCTTGGTGCGATGGTCACTCCACAAGTATAAATACTTGTAGGGTGTGAGGGCAAGGGTCAGGGTTCAAGTTTCCAAGAAGAAGCTTCACACACATATACACTTAAATTAGGCTAAAGTAAAATTCTATCTTGTAAAAAAAAGAAAAAAAAAGAAAGAAACCTGGTGCCCAAGGCTCCAAAATTGATTTGCAAAAGACATATACTAATGGTCATAGATTATGAACCATATCATGTTCTGGAGAAGACTTAAAGCTAGAGCCATCAGCCATGTGATTGGAAAGATTTGAACCAAAAACACAGTCATGAAGAGGGAAGGAGCTGATATGTGGCACCCCACCAACCATATCACTTGACAAAGAAACTCACAAAACAGTCAGCCCCTCAGTGGAACCCTTCCCGGAAATAGAAAAAGCAATTGCTAGCTCAAAAAAATATCTATAAGGATCATTGATGGGTTAAGAAGAGCTACCATGCACTAGAGCAAGCAAACCTACTAGCCAAAAGCAGGAGCAAATTTCTCTTTGTGGGGCCATGATCTCCGTTTCAATCTTTCTATATCATGCAAAGTCATTTTCAGTCTTCTCTACCTCCATGAAGCAGTGTACACTAAAAAGTATTCACCTTCGCATCGCACAACCCAATTTCTCTGCCATGTACAATCCTTCTAAAGCCGAAAGTGGTGTCCCACTGCGGCTGTTTCTATCTTAAAACAGAATTACAGTGAGAAGTCTGCCCACCAATTCTGAAGGGTCCTTCGAAAGGCTGAAAATGATCCCCACATGGAAGCAGTGACAGAAAAGAAAAGATTGTAGAGAAATCATCCTAAATGAAGCAAGATATCTTAGTCTTGATCCAACCAAGACGATATGAAAATTAAAAACAGCCAGATAACACTAAATCATGAGTTATTTCATTTGGATGCATGCAGTGGCGTGTCACTTAAAAAATAAAATAAAATCATCTGATGCAAGCTAATATCATGCATTTGTCAAATAAAATGCTCATATTAAATGTGTACAATCTTATTGAATGAAGATTTCATTTTGATTGAGGGTTTTTTTTTTTTTTTTTTTTGTTCGGTGGGGGAATGTAGAGAACTACCATCTCTTCATTCACACAGAAAACAAGAAAAAACAAAACAAAACAAAACATAAGACAACTTAATGCTTCCATACCTCCATAAATTAGCCATAATTTTGGAAGACTCTGTCCTAGTACGAAAGAACCACTCAGATTTCCCTCTTTTTTGGAAAAAGGAAGTCTAACTGTAGGAAAATAATTGTAGACAAGAGAATCTTGATACCTGGTGCCCAAGGCTCCAAAATTGATTTGCAAAGGACATATAATAATGGTCATAGTCTCATAGATAATGAATTTCCATATCATGTTCTAGAGAAGACTTAGAGCAAGAGCCATGTGATTGAAAAGACTAGAACCAAAAACACAGTCATGAGGCGGGAAGGAACTGATATGTGGCAACCCACAATCCAGTCAGTCCCTCAGTGGAACTCTTCCCTGCAATAGAAAAGGCAACTGCTAGCTCCAAAAAAAATCTCTAAGGATCATTGATGGGTTAAGAAGTGCTACCATGCACTAGAGCAAGAAAACTGACTAGCCAAAAGCAGGAGCAAATTTCTCTTTGTGGGGCCGTGATATCCGTTTCAATCTTTCAATATCACGCTAAGTCAATTTCAGTCTTCTCTACCTCCATGAAGCAGTATGCACTAAAAAGTATTCACCTTCACATCGCACAGCACAATTCGCCTGCCATGTACAATCCTTCTAAAGCTGAAAGTGGTGTCCCAATGCAGCAGTTTCTATCTTAAACAGAATTTCAGTGAGAAGGCTGCCCACCAATTCTGAAGGGTCCTTCAAAAGGCTGAAAATGATCCCCACATGGATGCAGTGACAAGAAAAGAAAATATTGTAGAGAAATCATCCTAAATGAAGCCAAATATCTTACTCGTGATCCAACCAAAACAATCAGATAACACAAAATCACAAGTTATTTCATTTGGATGAGTGCTGCGTGTCACTAGAAAAAAAATCATCTGATGCAAGCTAATGTCATGCATTTGTCAAATTATATGCTCATATTAAATGTGTTCAATCTAATTGAATGAAAGTTTTTTTTTTTTTTCTTCTTTCTGGTGGGGGAATGTATATAACTACCATCTCTTCACACGCGCGCACAACCACACACACAAAACAAAACAAACCATAAGCCATCGTAATGCTTCCATACCTCCACTCATTAGCAAAACAGAAACCAATAATTAGAACATAGAGAAATGAAGAAGAGAAGAATGATAAAAGAATTGCTATTAGTGTACCACACAAATTACATTTGTTTCTGTTATTCATTTGGGAACAGTTGAGAGTTTATAACAAGCAGATCCTTATGCACTCTAGCTGCTGCCATAGAACTTTAACTGATAGTATTTCTCAAGCATTACTCTCCTTGGACTTCACACAGATATTAAACAACACAAGTTTCATATCAGAAATATTCTCTGTTCATCATAGTTGTACACGCTAGATTATACCATTAACATCTATTCCATTGGCTGGAAATAAAATGAAAACAACACAAGTATAAGGCGTAAACAAATCATAAAATTAATTACCAAGGATTCACAAATGTGGCAAAATAACGACTTCAGCACTACCAACTGACAGGTATTTCAAAAGACATTATATGTACAAAAGATTTTCCAGACTATTCATAGCTCTCAAGTTTTTGTTTACACCATGGTAAAACCCTTAAATTTGAGTCGATCATGCTAGTAGTTCCCTACAATCTGAGCTCTAGCAAAGCTCTACAAGTTGAGTGATTATTTTACGCACTAGAAAAGAAGAAACATATATATTGCTTCCTACATAATGTCAATGTGAATTTTTTGGCGCATTGCCTTCCTGTTCAGATTTAGAATCATCCTTCTTCTCCATGACCTGTTGAACACCTTCTTGATAGCCCTGTATAAAACTTTTGAGAGCATCTCTGTAGGCAGAAGCTCTTGTCATGTACACCCGTTGCAAAGCAGGCCTTAGTGTCTCCATTCCCCCTCTCGCAGCCACAGCTATAAATTTTGTTTTCCCCAAGTAAAAGATAGCCAGAATTAAACTCAATAAATTACAAACTCAATAGTGGTATCCAATTTGATGTTCAAAACAATAAAAGGAATATTGATAATGAGGGGAAAAAAATGATGGTAATATAAAGATTAGCAAGTGAAGAAAGAAATACTCAAGATCTTCCAACATATTTGTTTTTCAAATAAAACAGTAACTATTAATTTATGAACATCAACTGCAAGAATATGTTTTTGATGTTGCAAGCTTCTTTTTACCTTCCAATACAATATTCTTTTCTTTATTACATGCTCAGAATTTCTAATGTGAAGCAGCCTATAGTGACAGATTGGATAGGGCTAGAATGTGGAACCTAAAGACATATGAGAAGATTGCATATAGGTCAAGGTGTCTTGCACATAATGTATCAAGTTTATGGAAAATGCTAAAGCTACTCCAATTTTATTACTTTTCAAACTAAAGTGACACTGAATGTAATTACTACCACTTTACCAACATAATAAATAAATTTCTGAATTACTTTTTGTGATTGTTAACATATTAATCTGTAGTTTCCCTAGCATCGACACACCAAAAAAAAAAAACAGAACATCAAATGTACAACAAACTGAGTCCACTGACACTAATAGTGAATATTATTAAAACAGAAATTTACAGAAATTTAGTCTTACCAAGATCCTCCAACGTTGAAGGTTCTCTCTCCTTAGTAGTCCCACCCTTTGCTCCATTAGGCTTACTCTCACTCTCATCCTCATCAAACTTCTTATAATCATTTGGCCGAAGATCCGGACCAATGTCACGTACCCAACTCGCAGCATAAAGCCTAGAAGCCTCCTTTAATATCTTCACCATCAAAAAACACACACACCCATTAATTTGAATTTTTTTCTAAATTAAACTTAATGAACAATTTTGCAAAAAAAAAAAAAAAAACAGAGATAATGGTCAAACCAAGAATCGGTCATGCCAAGTGAGTTTTGGGCGCTTTTTGATGTGAGGAGGATCAGGCAAGGAAGAAGGGAAAGCAATTTCTTTGAGATCATGGCGCACATAATCATAGATTTTCTTGGACACTACCTTCAGCTTCATTGTATATATAAATCTATATCATAATCAATTGGATTTGTGTGAGAAAAATGAACACAAATTGTTAAGTGGGGAAGAGTTTGACAAAATTTGATAGCCTATAAATGGTGTGTTGTTTTGGTGATTATTATAGTTGAAGAAGAAAGAATCTACAGTATACAGTAGACCCCTGAAATTGAATGAAGTGATTGAAGTTCCATCATTCAAAACATTCAAAACTGTTCCTACTGATTTCACAACTAAACATAAAAACATCATTATAATTGACATTGAACTCACAGAGAGAGAAAGAGAGAGTGGTCTCTCATCTTATCCAACTCCCAGTCACGTACTGAGAGTGGTGAACCACTGCTGACTGTTGAAGCCACCAGGTGAAAGAGAGAGTGTGGCGGTGTTTGGGTGCGACTGAAAGTAACTCGAGAAGTGATGGGTTGGTGATATAACTGATAATGGCAAATTTTTTTTTTTTTTTTAAATTCAATAAAAATATCTCCTAAATTTGTTTTATATATACACACACACACACTAGTCGCTAACCTGAGCGATGCACAGGATAGTTAAATAAAAATTTAAAATGTTTATTTTATTGAAGGTACTATGAGTTGAAACTATAACTGAAGATTAAGTCATTTTGTTCAAAATAACCTTTTCGCAACCAACATGCTAATTGAGTACTACTCTTAACAATTCAGAATCAAGTTTAGGAATGACATGGGATCATGTAGTTGTTTATCATATAAGATATATCACATGAATAACTAAAGGCTGAATCTAATGCAAGTGCAATTAACTTTATCGTTGTGACAATACTGTTGGGGAGGAATTGCAGAAAAATAGCTCGACGCCATGATTATAAAAATTTTAACACCTCTCATTATTATTACTTCTCAATATGAAATAGAAAACAAAAAATGAAAAGGTCGTCTTATTCAAAACCCAACTTTTCTCCAACCTCACAATGTACCTTTCCTATAGAGGGAGAGGCATTTTCATATCTTCTTAACCTAACAAAACTCAAAACAATAGAGACAGCCTCATGAGCATGTCCTACACAGCCTTATTAAGGGCGTCCCTTTTTAAAGGTTCCAACTGTCCATTATATTGAAATAATTGGCAAATGGCTATTGAATATCCTTGAATTTCTCTCCAAAACTTCACACCAGATTTTCCCTTAACATATTTTTCAACCTGAAAGTCTGCATAAAACTAAAGATATAATTATTTCTTATAACTTCTAATTTCAAGGGTTCCAGACTAATCCACTTAAATCCACATATCCAACTAAATTTCACAATCTAAGCCATTGGAGCTTTTGCAATACACTTAATATCCGAAACTATTACAACTTACTGTACCTCTCCAAATTATTTTCTTTGTAACTTATAACCAAAATGAGTTTGTAATGTCATATCTCTAATGGAAGAGAAAAATAAAACGAAGTTGATTGAAAATATTTGCTGGCTGTTTTGGGAAGGAATGCCACTCCTTCAGCTGATGACATAGATGTGGCACATATACTTAGTAATCATCACCACTTCAGCAACTTCTACTTAGGAAAGTGGTAATATAGTACATGCTTATTTTGTTCTTCTTATGGTTAAAGCTTTAACCTTAGCAATGCCTAGGTTAGCTTTGTCCAGCAATTTCCTCTTTTTATGCATCAAGGCACACAACTAAAAGCAATGATTTAGCTGTGAGAAATACCACATTCAGTTTCTGAATCAATTAATTGTATATGAGCAATAGTGACACATGTGAGCAGAGAATGAAATACCCATGTAAAGAAAGAGGAAACATGTACTCACAAAGATGCCCAAAAATAAGATTTTTCTACCTTACACAACCTACTCAAACCCTTTTTGATGAGTTTTGGTGATAGGAACTTTGGTTCAGGAATTTCTTCAAACAGTTTGAGGGAGACATCCAACCTATATTTGTTCACTCTATTGGGGGTTCTCTCAAAGAGAGATTTTTATTTCAAAAGCAAGAAAGCACATTTTCCAAAGGCATCCATGATAATAATAAGTAGTAATAACAGTTATCATGGAAATGACAATAACCTCTATTGAGAATTCCACCTACCTCAGCCAGACGATGGGTACTCCCTCTGTCTCACAGTTACAGACTCTCTATGTTTCTGCTTTTTATTTTTATTTTTCTGCCTGTGGTACGCTAAGGTATGTTATTTGGTAATATATAAAACTCGGTCATGGGTTGGGTGAGAGAAGGAAATTTAGCATAAAGTCTTGTCTCTAATATCTTATATCTTATAGAAAATAAATCTATTAAAAAAAAAAAAAGAGTTTGAGTGGTTTTGTTTTGCATTTTGATGGCGATTTTGAGCGGTACCATGTCTAAGTTTTGCCATTTCGTTTCATTGCATAACTAAGTAATCACTTCAATGTTTTTATTTAATATTGATTTGTATAGCCAATAATTTCAAGTGGCACCGGTGGAGAATCAGTATATGTTACTTGAATTTAGAACTAACTTACTTGATTTTAATCATTGTTGGCAATAATGTGATTAAACTAATGTTAGTTTATGTTTTGGCATTTGGAAGGGTGTATTTGCCAAATAGCATAATTTTAGGAAAAATCTAGGAAAAAAACATCTGGCCAAACTTCTATAGTTATGTAACACTTTTTTGGAACTTAAGTTTGTGAAACTCAAGTTCCAAACACTATGTGTCACTCAAGTTTGGAACTGGACTTTCACTTAATTCCAAAAAAATGCATAACTAAATAAGTTTAGCTGGATTTGTTTCTCATAAATTTTTCCTAAAATCAGGTTATTTAACTAAATTAGCGCATTTGGAAGAGTTTATTTAAATTTTTATCAAAATTGATATATCTGTTATGTTTGTTTTTGTTTTTGTTATTTTTTTTCTTGGTGGTATTCTATAGCTTTGTGTAAAGGAAAATTTTCCATTTAGCACAAACAATTTCTGACAAGTACATCTTTTAGTGCCTTCGGTTCTATGATATTGAATTTCAATTTAGTTAGGTTTTTTGGTGGGTGATTTCGTTTTAATTGCAAGTTTTTGTTGATATTTTGTAGTATAGTATCCTTACATGTTTTCCTATTATGTCTAAGGGAATGAAAGGAAGAAGATTGATATAAAAATCCAACATAAAATAGATCACTTGAAGTATTTAAATATGCCCTCAAAATCTTGGATATCATATGTCTAATGCTCAAGCCTTACAATTCTATCTTCAGAGTTCAGATGACACCATTCAGTTATATTTTGTTAGCTTTTAAAGAAAGTCAGCCATGATAGAATCATAATGTTGTTTATTATGAATCTTCTTTGATAGTGTTTTCCACGTGCCTTGCACGTGCACTAAAACTATCATATATAAGGTTGGGGTTCGAATCCCCTATAGAGGCAACTTTCTTAGCCTGAATGCTTAAAATAAATCGAGTGAAGCGAAGGCAATTTGTTAATGTCTTAACCCAACCCTACATTACATTAAATGGACAAATAAAAGGGTGGAGAAGTAAAACTACTATCGACATCATCTTAATATACCCAACTTTACATTACATTATATAGGCAATTAAAAGGATAAAGAAGTAAAACTATTACTGATAGCATCTTATTATGACACACAAGCCATGTAATAAATTATTTTAGCAACCTTACATTACATGATTTTAATCTCGTCCTCTACTTTATAGAAAGTAGGATCTAACAATTGATATTCTTTCTCGTGATTTTCATGTTTAGGCATCTTAAAAATCTTTTATCGGGAGTTCCTATTTCCCTAATTCTTAGGAGTCTTTCGTCTAAATATTGCTAAAATCAAAGTTAATAGACTTTGAATAGTTCTATACTATAAATTTTATTACATCTAATTACTCATTGCCAGTTGGACACATTCTCGTTCGATGCAGTATACTTGTTTTTGCCTTCTGTTCTTATTTTCCCCTTACAAATTGGGCAGGAGATTATGGAAAATGCTTCATCCGCATATAATTTAATAGAGGTTAGTTTTTTGGCCTTTTGCTTGCCTCTAGCGTTCCAATATACCACACATATCTAAAAACGATCACATATTGCTTCCAGGTCCTATCCGTTTCTGAGTCCTATCCAATGTACTAGAAGACTATACCAAAGTTTTATCCCATCCTCAATGTCTGACAGGCAACACATGCAAGAAGACGGAAGTCTCAAAAATGTCGACAATTATAACGATGAACATATGAATGCATCTTAACCACTCAAGTTTATTTGATATGAACCAAACGGCCCAAAAAAAAATAATAAAAAATTTCGCCATAACAAATGGAGCCTAAACGTGAAACACAAATAACTCACTTTGTTTTTATTTTATTTTTTGAGTAATAGTAGTCTTCTAGGTAAGACCCTTGTTTAACATTTACATTTAACTGCTGAGTACTGATGCCTTCTAAACTTAAACATCAAACAAACAAGGAAAGAGAACATTTTACCAACCCCTATCATCAGTTAAAGGTTAAATTTACAATGTCGCAGGATGATCAAGAATTCTGTTAGTAAAAAAACTAACTGTACTAATATTAAATTATCAAAAAAAAAAAAATTGCTATTAATATTCTAGATTCCTTTCAGAATCCTCAGGTTTGCCAAAACAGAAAATTTCCAGTCTGTAAAACTGAATCAGACTCAAGTAACCCAATCGATGACAAAATATATGGGTGGGGCAGGGGTCATAACCATTATTAATTTATTTCTACAACAAAAAAGAAATTGTACCTTACATCAAAATTGAATATGGCACAGTTTGGATGACATTTAGTCATACTTCCAAACCCTACAAACATGTCATGTTGCAGAATGCAAGGGAAAACGAGGATTTGATTCTATCATAAAATATAGCTTACACTGCTTGCAGATTTTAAATCATAAATATATCAAAATAAAGCATCTCTCAAAGACACCAACATCAAAGTCAAAAGCCTCTGAACTCTATATCTAAAACTGAGCTGTGCCAATAAAAAGGTTCATTCCCAACAGAAAATTGACCACACTTCAAATCCTAACACAAAATCCTGGATGCAGGGAGTATTTAAGTAAAAAATCTGGCACACTTCATAACTCCCAGCCAGAAGGAGGAGGAACACCTTCAACAGCAACAGTAGCAATTGGTGGCGCAATTTGATCCCATTCAGCTGTTATAGCAGCTGGACCTGGAAAAAAAGGATAAGAAATATGGAAATAAAATGTCAGCAAATTCAACAGATGCCATACCACATACATAGTTTTCTGCATGAACAAATCTTATTTTAAACACAAGATCAGCACATGTTGCAAATATTTCTTTTATTAACATCCAGGAATAATGTAATGGAATTCCAGCAAACAAATGAAGAATTAAATTCAAAGAACAAATGACAATAGTTGTAGTATTCTTTACTGTTGATAGACAAGTTTACCAAATAAGGCCAGAATTGAATCCATCATATGATTTTTTAGTAGTAAATCCAAGCTATCAGTGTTAGAAGAAAAACTACCAACACTAGTACATGAACACTTGCACAAAATCCTGAAATCAATTTATAAATAACTCTTTTTGCCCATAGGGACATGTCAAACATGTTTATAACATTAGAAATATACAAAAATAATAGCAATATAGCACCAGTGCATACAAATATATTTAGATGGACCATATCAACGAGATAAAATTTACATAATCTTGCATTTCAATAAGCCAAAGTAAAAGAAAACAACTTAGTTCTACCTGTTTCTGGAGTCCATGCCGCAGTAACAGCAGAAATAGGTTGCGGAGCATCAGGGATCCACTGGGCATCAGCAGCACCTTGAACAGGCCATTGGTCAGAAGCAAGGGGAGCAAGATTATAATCAATTCCATAATCTGCAATGGGTTGAGCTTCTTCTTCTTCTTCTTGTTGCTTAGCCTCCTCGGGCTCCCGATAGAAAAACAAATCCACCTGCAAATAAAAAGGATGACCCATTTTACATTAGCAATTTAGCTCTCTAAGGAAAAATAAAGTCCACCAAAAAGAGCCTTCTGCCATCTTCCATACCATCACTTCCCACCTACTCCCAGGACGAATAGTACCACGCATCTGCAGAACCATCCTTGCCAAAAGCCAGAAGAGACATCCTATGCTATGCTTCCCCTTGTTGTTGGCAGGGATCCCAATATCAACATACCGCATGGGTGAATCGGTATCACAAAAGGCAATAGTTGGAATATTTCCAAGCGCAGCTTCCTTAATGGGCTGCAATCAGCTTTTGGTAGTGAGTAAACATTGGTACAAATAAGCAACAGTACAAGCAAAAAAGATGCATCAATAACATCAATTTAAGCAGCAATCACCTGATGATCAGTCCTTGGATCAGTGAGGATGAGGAGACGAGGCTCACTGAATGAGGTCTGCAACTGATTGGTGAAGGTACCAGGAGTGTGCCTCCCAGCAATAGCATGGGCACCCGTGTACTGAGCAAACTTCAGGACCGCTCTCTGACCATACGGCCTTGCAGACTGTACGATGATGTCTTGTGGGTTCTCAATTGCAACAATAACCCGGGCTGCCAACTGAAGCTTTTCCCATGTCTTCCCCACATTGATTATGTATATTCCTAAAAGTCAAAACAACACTAATCAAGTATTAGACAAGCACACAGGTAATCAACACATAAAAATCAATTTCCCCAGTCCATATATATATAAAGGACATGAAAAGAAGCTCTTACTAGCACTTAGTGTACATTAAGAACTGAGCCCATTATTCAGAAACTTAAATTGCAATAAAATTTAAACAATCTACTCTAAGAGCTATTTAAAAAATAAATAAACTCTATATACATATACAATAAAGCTTTAAAACCTAAAAATCTTAAACAATTCCATTTACAGATGAAATGCAAGGAAAGACAATCTGATAATTGATATGCACAATTTCACATTTCAATCCCTGATTCAAATGGATCTTCGTTTTGAAAATGAAAAGTTTAAAACCACTATGCTATATATAACAAAACCAATACAATACATCCAAACATAATCAATACAATGTTCTTATTTCTGCCATACTCAGCTAAAACCCATAAAAACCAAAGCTACCAATAGTGAATTAGTGTTAAAATATTACATGGGTATTGCAAAATTGGACACCCAGTTAACTCTACTGTTACTAATAATCAAAACCAATCCAAAACAATAACAAAAACCCAGAAGAGAAAAAGTGAAAAAGAGACAGAAAAACCAACCATCACTGCGCCTCTTGAAGACATAACGCTCCATCTGAAAGTCGATGTTTTTGGTGCCCAAGTGGACATGTGAGGCCAACATCATCTGGATATCTTTCTCCTTCTGTGAGAGTTGCGCCGGCGTGGCGGCGGCGGTGTTTTCCATGCTTGCTTGCTCGCTCTTGCTTTTTTGTGAGGAGAAAGAGAAACTGTGAAAAACCCTAGCCTGCCTCTCTGCGCTATGTGGGTGCGTGGTGTAGAGCAAAATATAAGAGAGAGCGGAACTTGGGTTTTCCATTTAGGTTTTCGGTAAAATACAAACAACACCCCTAAAGTTTAAACTAATATCATATATTACCCTATCAGAAAATATATATATCATATATTGCCAAGAATTTTAAAAACGATTTTCCAATTTACTCCCTAAGCACAAACTATACTTTTAATTATGGAGGTAATTCGTGTTCGCGTGTCAAATTCACATCGTGTTAACTCGTGAGTATCTGACAATATGGATCAATACTAACTCGACATGTTTATTAAATGAGTCAAGATTTCTTAACCCTAACACGACTCATTTATTAAACGGTTTAGTTGTATCAACATGTTTATCAAATTTTATCAAAATGGAAAAAAAACAAACAAATAAATATTTTTTATATAAATTTCAGAACTAATGAGTAACTGCATCACAAATAATCATTCAAAATTAAAGTATATCTCAATATTACAAACAATCAATCACAATATGTTAAAGAAAGTAAACCACAACAATTAATAAGTTTATATAACTAGGATTTGAAGAGTATATTGCTAAAATGTCATTTAATTAAACGAGTCAGACGAGTCAAACGGGCTCTATGGGTTGAATACTAACCCAACCCATTTATTAAACGAGTCAGTCGTATCAACCCAAATATGACACGAACCCATTAAGTCTCAACCCATAAACTGTTAATTTTGTATCGTGTCGTATTAGGTTTGCGAGTCGTGTTCAATTTTGTCATCCCAACTTTTAATTTGGTTTGAAAGTTTGTGTTTCGTTAACCAATGATAAATAAATAGCACTTCCTCAAAAAAAAATGATAAATAAATAGCAAGCACATATTAATAATGAAGAATGAGAAGCATAACAATATTTTCAAATGGTGTTTAGAGTCTGTTTGGATACTGTTTATTTTGCTAAAACTAAAAATTTATTACTGAAAGTACTGTAGATAAAGGTAAAAGTTAGTTGAAATAGTACAACGGACGCCATGAATAGTACCAAAAAGTACAGTGAGACCCATGAATAATAGTAAAAATAAGCTAAATAGTAAAATAATTTTAATTTTTCATTGGTATCCAAACACGCACTTAATGACATTTATACATAAGGAACAAATTTGATATTTTTAAAAAAATTTAGTACTATTTAGTATTGGTTCAAACCTCAAGAGTTTTTTTTTTTTTAAAGAGAATTTAAACTTATGGCGTCTACTCCTAATGATATAACTCTTTATCATCAGACTAAGACACCGATCAATTTTTGGTGTAGACGGAAATTGAATCTTAGATCTCTTATTCAACCATAAAAAACTTTATCAATTGAACTAACTGAAACCCACCAAACCTTAAGAGTAGTTTTTGTATTTTACCCTTTTATATTTAGTAGCGTGATGGTTTTAGGAATTAGGAAACAAAATTGTGTGAGAACTCTAGCATGCTCTTAAATGACTTAAATGCCGCTCATTAGCTACTTCAATATATATTTTACATATTTTATTTTCTTTCTTTATTTGTTTATTTAATCGTTTATTATTATTTATAATTCAACAGTTACAATAACAACAAAGGGGGAATTTGAACCCTTGACATTTCCGATAAAAACTCCAAGAGGTGTTAGTTTAGTTACAAAACTCTTCACATTTTTTTTCCCAAGTATTGTTGGGGGTAGGAGAGGTGTTGATTGTAGGGATGACAATTTTTCCCTGCCCTGCTTAACCCGCCTCTCCTCACTTCGCCCTGCGCGGGTGTAGGGACAGGGTTTTTGGCTACCCACGTCCAGTGGACACGGGTCAAAAGCCCAACGTACCCCGCAATGAATTTATAGAGGAGGGATTCAAGAACTAGGCGCTAGCGAGAAATGCAACGGCCATGCATAGTTGTACGTGGGTTGGATAAGCTGAGCGTGCGGTGGGATAAGTAAAAATGCTCCTCGGACGTGTTTTCCAGAACTTGGAGTTCTAATAATTTCTTTCTCTTAGGATAAACAAGAAGTTCTCTCAGTACATGCAGATTACCATAATCCTCCCGCCCCCCTTTTAGGAGGAATTCCTTACATTATATATCCCCCTTCCAATCAATCCTAGCCCTACATTTGTAAAGGGATTAGGGCATCACTTGAGTGCCTGTCCCATCAGTCACCTTCCCCTTGCCTCTGTAAGTGGCTACAACCAAGGTGGCACTGTTGAGGCGTCCCCTCCTCATTAATGCGGCCAGGACGTTAGTTGGGAGCATTTAATGTGGAGGTGACAGTTCCTCTGGGGTGCGCTCCTCCACCATGCTTTCATGTCCGGTATTTGGTACCCGCCATCCATTCCTTGAATGCTCGGGGAGGCCCCCTTGGACTAAGTGCTGCTTGCGCGTCCTAGGACCTCGGACTTCCGGGGATGCTATCATCCTTGGCGTTGTTTAGAGGGTGGCTGGGTGCCACACTTCAGTCCTCGGTCAATGGGCGCGTCCTCGGACATGGGCCTTGGGCCTGGTTGGGAGTGGGCTGGGATTTGCCTGACCATTTCTTGGCCCCACAGCGGGTTTTCCCTTCCCCACAAAGGTGATGGGGTGGGGATGGAGTAAAATTTTAGCCCCGCACCACGGGGCAGGGCAGGGATGGGTTTAGACTTTTTAGACCCACCCCGCCCCGCCCCGCCCCGCGTTGTTAAGGGTTATAATTGTAAAATTTTCACACCTTAAAACCTACTATTTAAACAACCATATTAATATTAGTTTATTTTATTCTACCTAATGTGGTTCTTTGCCTTTATTTTGTTATGTGTTATACTATGAGATTTTTTTTTTTTTTTTAATGATTGTCTTGTTAAACACTTGGATATATTATTCATTTTTTTTCTAAAAATTGATTTGATTTGATTTGATGGGATAAATTTAGTTATAATTTCAAGTATATTTTTATTAATGAAATAGGTTTCATTAAAAAAATTGTACTAGTTGTAAGGAAAATTAACAAAAAGTAGAGTTTTACTTAATCTATCCTGAATGTGTATATATCATAGTTTAAAAAACCGGACCGGACCGGCCGGTCCGACCTGTCCAACCGGGAACCGGCACCAAATCCGGTCCGGTTATGATAAAAAACCGGAAATAACATAAAATCCGGTGAACAGTGATAACCGGCCGGTTCAACCTGAGAACCGAAAAAACCGGAGGTTGAACCGGTTAATGACCGGTTGGAGATTTTTTTATTTTTCCTACAAAACTACGTCGTTTTGGACCCTTTAAAATCCTAAAAACTAACCCTAAGCCTAAAGTCCTCCTTCCTTACCCTCAGTCCAGACTCTCATCTCACTCTCACGCACGCCTCTCGGCCTCAGCCAGTGAGCTCCCTCACTCACTCACTCAAGCAGTCACACTCCCTCACTCCCTCAAGCTCTGCCGCACGCTCTCAAGATCGATCAAGCTCTGCCTCACGCCCTCAAGCTCTGCCGCACGCTCAAGCTCTCCCTCACTCACTCAAGCTCTGCCGCCCTCAAGCTCTGCCTCACTGCATCTCTCAAGCTCTGCCGCACGCTCTCACTGCCGAGGTTTTTAATCTCAAGAGTTACTTAGTTTCTTTTTTTGATTCTTAATTTCTTATACAATTTTTTAAACCCACATTTAACTTTTGGGATATTTGTACTGATTTGGGTTGTGTTTTGATTAGATGTTGAGGATATTTGACTATTTGTTGATGTTGAGGTTATAAATAGAGGTAATTTCATTTGGGGTGTTGTGATGATTATTGGTTTAATTTGTGTCATAGTAATTGTTTTTGTTGAAATGAATGTATTTAGTGAGTTTTGTTTACAATTCCCAGCTCTCTGCTTGGTTGGTCACTTGGTCTTGCTGCGCTCTCTGCTCTTTGCTCTCTGTGCTCTCTGCTTGGGTAATGATCTTTTTTTTTTTTTTTTTCATTTTCTTGGTTCTCTTTTTTTTTTTTCATTTCTCTCGGCTTCATCAAGTAATAAACTAATAATTAATATTCTTTTTTTTTTTTTTAATGATTATGATGATTACTTGATTTTGATTTTGTTTTTGATCATTTTCTCTGTTCTGTTTTTTTTTTTTTTTTTTTTCATTTCTCTCGGCTTCATCTCAGATTCTCAATTCATGTTGTCGGCTTCAACTCAGGTTCTCCTTCTGTGACTTCACTGGTAAGTGGTAACTTCAATTATTAGTTTACAATAGCATTTTAGTTTATTTGTGTTTTTGTGTATGTTGTGGATTTGATTTACAGAGTATTATTGTTTGTGAAATATAGTTTACAGAGAATTATACAATTTATACTATTGATTGTGTATGTTGTGCTGATGAATTTATTTGTTGATAAAATGGTTGCTGCCAGTCTGAAATTGTTGAGTAAAATGGAGTCCGCCTCTGTACCATCTAATGAACATGCTTCTACAACCGGGTCTAATACTAATTCTTCATCTGTGAGAGCGAAATGTGATCCCGCATGGAATCATGTAACTGAAGTAGTGAAAGACGGAAAAAGTAGTTATAGATGTATACATTGTAGGAAAAGTTATAAAGGAGGGGGCATTAATAGAATGAAAAGACATCTAGCTGGAATTAAAGGAGATGTGGCTGCATGTATGGGTGTACCTTATGATGTTAGGTTTCAAATGGTTGAGAATTTGAAGGAAATTTCAAAATTTAAAGAACAAACAAAAAGGGATCAAGAAGCATCTAATTATTCGCCATTAGAGGACTCACCAGAATTTGAAGATATCCAAGAAATTACTCCTAGAAGTATTCCACCTAGAGGTAGGGGGCTAGGTAGGGGAAATAGAAGTGGTCCTAGTAATTTTCCACCAAGATCCAATCTTGGCAAGAGAAAGGTTGGTGACATTGATAATTACTTCGCTCCTAGAACAACACCGGGAGCTCAACCTTCTATTAAAAGTGTATTTGCTGGCAAAGAAAAGAAGTGGAGGGTTGATATGGCTGTAGCAAGATGGATGTATGATGCTTGCATTCCAATTAATGTTGTGAATTCTAGTTATTATCAACCTATGTTTAATGCTGTAGCTTCTTATGGTCCTGGATATAGAGGCCCAAATTATCATGCCCTTCGAGTGCCTTTGTTGAGAGATGCAAAAAGAGAAGTCCAATTGATTGTTGATTCTCATCAATCATATTGGGCTGAGACTGGTTGTACAATAATGGCTAATGGGTGGACTGATACTAGGCATAGAACATTGATTAATTTCCTTATCTATTGTCCTAAAGGAATTATTTTTATACGTTTTGTTGATGCTTCTGACTTGGTTAAAGATGCTATTAATTTGAGTAACTTGTTTGATGAAATTGTTAGTTGGGTTGGTCCTGCAAATATAGTACATTTGGTCACTGACAATGCTGCAAATTATGTAGCTGCTGGAAGAATTGTGTGTGGAAAATATAGGAACATTAGTTGGTCACCTTGTGCAGCACATTGCATAAACCTAATTTTTAAGGAGATTGGGAAAATGGATCATATAGCTAAACTTGCAGAGCGTGCATCCAAGATCACAGTGTTCATCTATAACCATGTGGCTTTGCAAGCTTGGTTGAGGACTAGAAAAAATTGGACGGAAATTGTGCGTCTAGGGCCAACTAGGTTTGCTACTACTTTCATTGCCTTAGGGAGTCTTAAGGAACATAAGCATGACTTACAAGCATTGGTGACTAGCAAATTTTATGTTGAATCAAGATATGCAAAAGATAAGAAAGCAAAGGCAGTGGTGAAAATCATTCTTGACAATCAATTTTGGAATGATTGTCATGTAATTGTGCATATTATGTCACCATTGATTCGTTTATTACGCATTGTTAATTCTGATGAAAAACCAGCTATGGGTTATGTATATGATGGCATGTATAGAGTAATTGATGGAATCAAAAAAATTTTCAAGGACAAGAAGAGACTATGGGAGCCTTATGTTAATATTATCAAGGATCGTTGGGATAATCAATTCTATAGAGATATTCATGCTGCTGCTTACTGGTTGAATCCTGCATTCCAATATGACTCATCCACTCTTAATAAGAGGCTAGAGACACAATCTGCTGTGACAAATGTTATTGAATCAAAAGTTTCAGTTGGTCGATTGAAGTTGGTGAAGGAATTAAGGCTATTTCGAGAGCGTGAACAAACTTTGGAAACCCAACTTGCTCAAGAATCAGCCAAGACATCTCAGCCGGGTAAGATATTGTTTACTTTAGCTAATACTAAAATGTAAATATGTTTTAAAGATCATAGCTCTTTTTTATATTTTTGGGATAAGTATAGTTGTGTTTATTGATTCATTGTATCTTTATTTTGTGTTGTATATGGAACTTAGATGAGTGGTGGAAGTTGTTTGGATCTTGTGCTCCAACCTTACAAAAGTTTGCAATTCGGATCCTTAGCCAAACAGCTGCCTCTTCAGGATGTGAGCGGAATTGGAGTGCTTTTGAACAAATACATACCAAAAGAAGAAATAGATTGGAGCATCAACGACTTAATGATCTTGTGTTTGTTCATTATAACTACCGATTGAAAGAAAGGTATATATTATATAATCTCTTTGTTTCAATGTTTTGTGGGAAAATATGAGTGATTCACTGATTTGGTCAAGTGGGTTCTTTGTGATTGTGAAATATAAGTGATTTGGTTACTAATTAAATTATTCATTATGTTCATCTTATGATAGAGTCAAAAGGAAGAAGTTCAATTTTGATCCTATTGATTATGCAAGTATCGATAAAACTGAATTTTGGGTAGTGGAAGATGAGGAACCTCCATTTCTGGATCATGAGGAGATAGAGAATGCATTATATGAAGAGGGAGCCTATCCAATTGAAGAAGGGTCTTCTAGCCATGTACAAAGAGGTTAGCTTATAACAATTCTTTACCTAGTTGCATATTTTAATTAGACTATTTATGATTTATGAGAAATGATTATGAGAATTGTTATTTCATTTATTGTTCTTTGGTTTTGAAATTTGTATAGATATGGACAATGAAGTGATTGAGGATGATGATGACATCAATTTGGAATCATTTGGTGATGAAGATGATGCTCCTCCCGGATTTAGAGATAAAAATCATCCTATTCATGTTGAAGATGAAGAAGATGAGGATGAGGATGATGATTATGATGCTAGTGGTGGAGCATTTGGTTCACATGATGATATTGATTTCGATTGTCTTCATAACAAATGAGGCTTGGGTTTTAAAACTTAGTTGTTTGTTTGAAACTTTGAAACTTAGTTGTTGTTTGTTTGAAACTTTAAAACTTAGTTGTTGGTTGTAATGGACTTATTTGTTATTTTCATTTGGATGTAAATGTAATAACTAATGAACTTATTTATTTGGTTTTGTTGAAAGTTTATTAGAATTTCAGGATGATTATTTTGTAATGTTATTACTTATTGATTTGAGCCCTCTTGAGATTGCTTAGGTTTTTTTGCTTTAATAAGTAAGGAAATATTTTATTACAGGTGATGTTTCTAAAGCAAGTTATGGACCCTCTATTGTTGAGTGCTATGTTGTGACCAATCCATTGGCTTTTGTCAATAAATTATTACTGCAAAAAAAAAAAAAAAAAAATGTGTTTCTTTGCAATTTGATGCAAAAATCAGTAATCAAAAGTTATTAAGTCAAATTATATAAAAAGATGTTATATTATATACTTATATTCTTGTATTTTTTTAAAGGAAACATATTTGTTATTATAGGTTTGTTAGTTTTAGACTTTTAGTATATTAAAAAATTATTAATTATTTATATAATTTAAATAAATAATAATTAAATTATTTATGACGTCATCGGTTCGACCATCGGTCGGACCCCGGTCTGACCATAAAACTGATATTTAGCTCCTTTTCCGGTTCTTTTACCGTACCGGTTTTTAAAACCATGGTATATATATATATTTTATTTAACATATATTAAGTTATTTATATATAATTTAATATTTTTATACATATATTTTCTTTTTTAACACTCTCATAGTCGCTCAATTATTTTCTTCCTCATCTTTATCTTGTTAATCCAAAAGTCACTTTCATTAAAAATGACAAAAATATCTCTAATTTGCTTGCAGCCTGCCCCACTTCCACCATGTGCAAGTTTTCTTCATCCTAAAAAGAGGGTAAGACACCCATGATCCATCTCCATCTTGCCCTATTTCCATCCCCATAATAAGGGGCTTGAAGAACCCAATCTAGCCTAATATAAAGGGTCGCAAACTAATTTGAATGGTGGGTTGGGGGAATCCCGGGCCAATGATTTTAAATTTTTCAACCCAATGTTGGATGGAGCAAAATCTCACTTGATAAACTTGATTCAAAATATTTTGAAACATAAAATTTTTTTTTAACACACCTTTCACCTTCATGTGTCCTATTAGTCCATTTCAGATTACCTTATCCCCTAACCTTATTCTTATCAAATTTTAAAACTCTTTTCAGTTTTTCTCGACTAATCACTTTTTCAAATTTCATCTCTCTTTCTCTAAAATCCATTTATCTCAATTTTGTCATTGCCTCGTGGTGCTAAGATAATTCAAATTGTAAATTAAATTTCCTCATTTTTGCAAGGAAATTGCAAGCTTACTTGCAAAATGAAAAAAAAAATGAAAAAAAAAAAAGAAAAAAGAAAAGAAAAGAAAGAGGCTATACAAAGAGTTGAAGAGGTGGTCATGGATTTCTTTCAAAAAGATAGTATATTTGGTTTTTTTTTTTTTTTAGAGGTGTAAATTTGTGGAAATAATTAATTATATTGCTTTTAACTTTTTTATTTAATTGAAGGTGAGAACTACATGGATTTATAAATATAGATGTGTAGATTTTTTTTTTTTTTTTTTGATGTGTAGATGTGTAGATTCGTGTAAAAATAATGCGATAGATATACATTTTTGTAGATAAGAATAAAAATTTAATGTGCAGAATAACTTGATGGAGTCAAATTGTTCTCCCTGTTTGACCTATAATGGTTTCATTTGCTCGTTGATCGACATTAATTGGGCCTTTTATTTACTCGACAAGGTCACACTGTATGGCATGTATATTTTGAAACTCAAGCCGACATTTCCTCTCATCACTCCTAATTTATAGTGATTGCTTATCACTTTCACATAGATCCACAATTATTTCATATAATCTTTCGTATTAAAGTTGCATAAAAAAGTTGAGGTCTTAGAGATTTTTTTCCCCCCAAAATGACTCCAATTCAACCATCGAAGCAACACAACCCAATATGTACGATGTGATTGGTTTTAGAGCTACAATTGATTGGGTTTAGATTAACTTGACATTTTTTAAACCTAAAAAGTTGGGTTGAATTTTAAAAATAGCCCAAACCCAATTCATGCAAATCCCTATTTTATATATATTGGGCTAGATGGTCACGTAAGAGGAGTTGTATACACAGTGGTATGCTCCCATGGTGGAGCCGTGGAGGAATCTAATAATTGAATAGACTAAAAAACATGCAGTGCACGTCGTTAGAGCAAAGTCTCACCATGAAATGCTTAAACCCCAACAAGAAAAGTTCAAAAAATTGAAGTCTTGTTCGACCAGGACTTTAGTTTATAAAAACTAATTTACATTTATAACACTAATTTCTTTGCTGAAATTATGTATAACATTAATTATAGGCTATAAAAGTAGGTACGCTGTAGCTAAAAAAAATCGCAATCACTCCACAAACCTCTCTATATTACTCAATTATTGACCCCACATTATTAACAAACAACCTGGTTTCTCTTTCTCTCTAATGACTTCTTCAACCCCTTCATATGGATCATGAACCTTCTCAGCAACCAAATACACAAAAACTCCGTCTTCTTCCTTTCTTATTCCCCATCACAATCCAAAAAGAAGTTAAATATGCACTTTGTTTTCTCTTTCTCTTACTTTCTTCCTTTGTTATTTTCAACCTTGTAACCCCTATTGACCCTCAGTTCATCTTTGGCATTGGTTTCTTCTCGCAAATCCTACCAAACAATCAAAAAACATCATTAGGAGGTTGTGATTATTCTAATGGCAGATGGGTTTGGGACGAAAGTTACTCCCTTGAGTCATACACCGAGAACTGCCAGTTTCTTGATCCTGGCTTTCGGTGCAGTCGAAATGGAAGAAAAGATGGTGATTATCGTAAATGGCGATGGCAACCAGAGGGCTGTGATCTTCCAAGGTATGGATTCAAAATGGAGTTTCATGCATGCATGATTGGTTGTACTTTCTTTATAATCCATTTGTGCAATAATTCTCTCATGAATTCTCGTTTTCATAGCATGTGAGAGCTGTATAGACTATAAAAAGAATAATAGTATAATACATATAACTATCTAGATTCTAGTTCATATTAAGTTCTTAGCTCAAACTCTACAAATTTACTAATATTTCAGAAATTAATAAACACACCCACTTCTGTTAGCACAAGCACTAAAAATTTGGAACGAGCAAGAATCAAGGACCACAAATATTACAGTTTCAAAACTTTTTTTTCCTTTTAAAAATTTAAATCTTTTTGGTAGAGGGAGTTGGTAGAGGGAGTTGCGGGACAACTGTGAAAAGTCAATATTGAAGATTTATGACGTGTGGGAAGTTGCTCTCATCAAGTGCAACCAATTAGCAATGTATATTGGCTAAGAAAAATCCCCTTATTTTCTACTGTAATACGGAAGAAAATAAAATTTAAATTTTGTTTTGCATCTAATTTTTCATGTACCATTGCGGACCTTTAGCTCGATGGTTACTTTACCGGTATAAAATTTTTGTAGAGTGAGTGGGATAAAAGTTAGGGTTCAAATCTTCAGGAGATAGCTTCATACACATATATACTTCAAATTAAGTTAAAGTAGAATTTTTATATTTAATAAACTAAAAAATATATTTTATGCTTGTTTTTTCTCAAAAAAAGAGAAAGAAATCATATGCATTTAAGTTGCAAGACATAGGATCCCACCCAGCTAGGCTATGGTTTATTGTGAACTGCGGAGGGTGGCATTATTAAGAGACTTCTAGTTAAAGGAGTTCAATATATAGGCTATAGCTTTCAACCAACCACTCATTTTCTTTCTATCATTCCAATTTCCAATCAGCCACAAAAAAAGAAAAAAAAAAGATTAATTTTTTTTTTATAAGATTTAACCGTGTGGAGGTACATTAGATTGAATTGAATGTGTTTAAATTTGAATAAATACTTACCAATCAAATGATAAAATTCTGGTTTTTTGTTCAAATGCAAAGACATCTATACATGAGTCATGCATTAATAGTGCGTCCTTCGATTAGCCTTCTTCCAAATGCACACTAGGAAGGAAATAAAACTTTTAGACAGGGAATGAGAGCCAAAATTAAAAATATTACTTAATTTAGCTTAACGGCCTTGTTTCGAAAAAAAAAAAGAAGCTTAATGGTCTTTATTCACAGTGGAGAAAACCATTTAAATGCTACATCTTTGCTATTCTAAATTATTATTTTTAGATTGAACTCTAAATATATATTCTCAAAAAAAAAAAAAAAAAAAAACTCTAAATATAAAATATATAGGAACTAAAATTAGCTTAAAAGAATCCCTTGGACTAAAATGAAGGAAGGATCATTAATATTCCTTGATTTTAGTCGATCAAAGTAGAAAGCAGTTAATTTTCTTCTTTCTTTCTTGTTTTGGCCTCATACAATCACATAATTATAGTACTTTCCATGTTACCAAAGATCATTACTTAAAATTATAATTTTGCTTCTTTTTTGCTAATCTCAGATTTAATGCAAGTGATCTCCTGGAAAGAAGCCGAAATGGACGTATAGTGTTTGCCGGCGATTCTATTGGAAGAAACCAGTGGGAATCCCTGCTATGCATGCTTGCAAAAGCAGTCTCCAACCAGTCTAGAATATATGAAGTATATGGAAGCCCCATAACCAAACACAAAGGCTTCCTCTCCATGCGGTTCCATGATTACAACCTCACAGTTGAATATTACAGAGCACCCTTTTTGGTTTTCCTAGGCCGGCCTCCTGAGAACTCATCTGATCAAATCCAAAAAACCATTAGGGTTGATGAGTTGCACAGTTACTCCAAGAAGTGGATTGGAGCAAATGTTTTTGTTTTCAATGCTGGTCATTGGTGGAACGAGGACAAAACTGTTAAGATGTAAGGAGCTTCTATTGATGCTACGACTCTAGTTTGTCAGACTTCAATTACTAGTTATTCAACTTATGTACAACTTTTTAATTATTTTTTGTTTCTATACTTTTAGTTGCAAAATGAGATAATTGACACTAAATGTTTTTACCACCACTATTGCTGTGTTTTCAGGGGCTTGCATTTCCAGGAAGGTGGCAAAGTAAATATGGCAATGGATACAATGGAAGCATTCAGGAGGTCTTTACAGACATGGAAGTCTTGGGCATTACAAAATTTAGATTCAAATAGAAGTCATATATTCTTTCGCAGCTATTCCCCAGTGCATTATAGGCAGGTCTCAGTAAATATCTATTTCATTCGAATTAAAATATACAATAGAACCTTGAAACTATATCATCATTACAGAACTTGAATTGAATTAGATTAGTGAACTGAAGGCCAGCACCTGATACTATAAGTTTTTTTCTCATCTACATGCTTGAATCCTATGCACTCATTTTCTGCATTTCAAAAAGAAATGAGGGGAGGACAATAATAGCCGGAAGGCCTTAATTATAAGCTCTGACCCAAGCTTTTCATACATAAATTGCAGGAATGGCACCTGGGATACTGGGGGCCTGTGTGATACAGACACAGAACCAGAAACAAACCTCACAAAGCTGGAGGCGGAGCCATTAAATAATGAATTCATTTCCAATGTAATCAAACAGATGGATTATGGAAACAGGAGTATCCAGTTCTTAAACATCACATATCTAACAGGATTTAGGTTTGATGGTCACCCTTCAAAGTATCGCGAGCCAGGCACTCCAACTCCCTCTCCACAAGACTGCAGTCATTGGTGCTTACCTGGAGTGCCAGACACATGGAATGAGCTTCTCTATGCTTATCTATTGTCAAAAGGATTCAGAACCCAGTGAAATTAGCTTTTAAAAGAAATAAAATCATGTCACCTCATGATTAAAAATAGTGTTTCAATTTTGACAGCTGTACAAAATTTTGCATTGGCTTCTAGTCAGGCTAGTTCCTCCCCATTTTCATTCGGATTATCTTCACTGGTTTCCATCTCCTTAACTTTCTCAAGTTGCCTCAAGAGATCCAATCTTTCAGGTCCATATGAGGATGGTATCTGCCAAAAAAACGTGTCAGCTCACCAGGACACACAGGTTTTGGCATCTCACAAAGATTTTAACAAAAAAAGCTGATCGAGAAAGCCAAGCCACACACCAGAGCTGGTGCATATCTCTGAATAGCAGCCAACATTGCTGCATGCCCAACTGCAGTAACCTAGAGGAAATAGTTGTTCTCAACATTAAGTAAGAAATGAATCAATATTCAACAGCCAAGAGAAAATTTATCATAAAAACAATGTTTTCTCCAGTCATGTAAACCGTGATTATGCATTTAAATAGCACAGGACTGATTTTGAAGCTTTCAATAAATGTACATATATGAAAACCCTCACTAGATTCCCCTCTTTTTCTTCTGATAGATAGAAATTATAGATGTATTCCCTCCATTTAGGTTGTACACAAACAGAAAAAGATATATTTTCCCCATTTAACATTGATGAAAACTATTTCCTCACAACTGGGTAGTCTCAACTCCCCATCTCAAATGATGTGGCAACAATACTTAATTTAAGGGAGAGTAATGGTGCTACTCATCTAAATGAAAGGGGGAAAAAGGTGAGTTAGCCAAGACGAAGAGTTGATCAGGGTTATATAACCTACTAACATATGTCTCTTGAGTTAATATAATGGTTAAGAAAGATACGAGGAAGGAAAGCTGGATAGCGAAAAAGGAGATGCAATGTTGAATAAAAAAAGAATGCTGTCTTGAGGGAATTATTTCCATATTAAACTCACCGGAAGAAGCATCAAAACGCCAATTGGAACAACTGATGCTAAGTCAGTCATCGTTCTTTTGAAAACTTTCTTTTCCTTTTCTGTCAATTCATCTCCTACCAGGGCCCTTCTGAGCAATCCCATAGAAGCAGCAACATCAATAGCTAAAAGCTGGGTTCCTTGCAAGACATCCTGCTCAATTAAGTGTGATTATGATTACATAAGCTGAAATATTCTCATGTAACCAGTCAAGGCAAAGAAATGATTCTCTTAAATTCTGATTAATGTTACTAATTCCAAAGATCAAATGATTGGCCTTGGCTCAGGTAGTAACAGTGAATGGAGGGGTTGTGTAGGTCTAGGCTATTAAAGTATCAGAAACATCAAATTTATTAAAATCAACATTCTTCTCGGGACTCTTTGAAATTGCAATATTCATAATGCAGATGGATTTTTTTTTTTTTAATAATTAGATAGTTTGGGGAGAAGTGATTAGAACCCTGGATCTCTCTGTTGGAAACATTAGGAGGTGCCAACTAGTTAATCTACAAGGATCTTGGCTTAAAATAAGATTAATCATGTATACTAGTTACACCACAGATCATATTGTGACTGATGGAAAACCATAGATATCCATACCGTGCTAGTTTCTTTTAGCTTGACTAATGATTTTTCGATGATACTTTCTTTCTTCTGAACCTGGACCAATTGAGAACCTCTAACATCACACTGATTATTATCATCATCATCTGTAACATTAAACTCCTGAAAAAAATAAAATAATAGCATATGATCACAAACTAAAGCCTGAAACAACACCACAGACAAGCAAAGGAAGAAAATTTTCATGACAATGTTCTGACACAAAGATGACTGCTGGGCACCAACACAAAACTAGCAGGGTCATTTCCTTGGTGTCATAACCCATAACAACCATATTTTTTTTGATAGGTAAGAAAACTTGTATTAAGAGAAGACTACTTCATTAGAAAAATGAAGTAGCTAGAAAAATATGTACAAACAACAGAGAAGAAAACAAAAAAATTATGTATCTAAAAAGAAGAAAACTGGATGCAGCCAAAAATAAGCATTAGTGCAAAGAAACAATTTCTCACAGGTTTGTAGATAATTATTCATGTTCATCACATGTAAGCAAAGAGAAGGACCCCATTAGCCAAAACTTTCTAACATATTCTGTTGGCATTGAAAATCAAAGCCAATAGCTGGCCAACCTTAAAATATTCTAACACATAGGCCCACTAACTTCATATTATTTGGAATTTTTGGGAGAAGGTCAAGAGTCAAATCTTTAGGATGGATAATAAGAGGAACAACCCATTATGCTATCAAATGTTACATCCTAACACTATTTATAGGTGTTATGTATACTATATACCACTTGAGATTTGTAAAAGGCTAAAAACTGATTTAAAATATTAATTGCTTCTTAACGGCTTCAAGATTAATGTCAAGAGGATTTTCAAATAATTCCAATTCAAGTGAAAATGCCCAAACAATTTAAATATAAAATGAGAGTTTAGACATCAACTGAATTTTAGAACAAGGGCCAAATGCCACAAGAAATTTTAAAATCAACAAAGTTGGCTGGGACTTCAGGCACATTTAAACTAGGACCTATTTAACATCCACCTGAACTTTGAACTCCACATCCTAATGGCAGTTGTGTCTATATTTTATATTGTGCACAACTAACTTAAAGAGTATTAGATATACCTCCTCATTTCCTGATTGATTAGCACTTCTTTGGACCCGTTTTTCAAGTTCTTTTAGCTCATTCCTCAGAAGTTCAAAACGGCGAATTTCATTTGATTCTGAGCCTGCATTATCTATATTTGAAGTAGTCTGCTCCAAACATTCATTTTCCTGCATAGAGAAACCAAATTTTAAAATTCTTTTCAATTGACAAAGCACACCTGCTTCACATAGCAAAATAGGCATTTCAGCTCCCTGAGCCAATGGTTACATTAGCAAAATATAAGAAACCCATAAATCACAGAACCAAATGCTGGGTTAATGGACTTAAAATCACTTGATCTCTCAGCTGAGAATATTGAGTGTAAAAAAACCCTAATAGCTATCTTACTGAAGCTGAAATAACTCTGTATTAAAAATTCAAATGCTGAAAAATGAAATCATTGGGAGAGATTTCAAAGTTCAGACATATTGAGACTTTCAGCATGTTTAGTTGCATAAATAGTAGGTCCAAAAGTTCCACAAATGATTCCCAATGGAGCTATCCAAACTACTGAGTGCCATTGACAACATGTTTTCAGTTAAGTATGTGGAAACATATCATTAGTTGACAATGTCAATCTTTCCAACAGGAAAAGATTAATATTGAGAATCTAAGGGACAGGTACAGTTTACAGTTGATAAATTTATCTAGGTGACCTTGTCAGTCACTTTGAAATTAATGGAAAGTATCAAAGTTTGCCCTATAGAGCCAGGAATTCTTTATCATTATTGCTTTACCAAATTGTGATTTACAAACCAGCAAAAGAAGTACTCCCATACTGCCTCCATCAAACTAGTAAAACTTTTTATCCACCCAATTTAGTTACTTTTTAATTTATTATATCATTGCTCAATGCACCTATAGAAAAAAAATTGCTCAACGCTCATAGAAACTCCTCTTGACCCAAAGTTGGGAATTGGCACTCTAATACCCAAGAGCGGACATCCTTGGAATAAATGGAGCTTTTGACTTCCTAGAGAAGTGAGATCTGATTAACTAATGACCTATTTTCCTATGCAAATCCACCTTGCAATTAGTTCATAACCTACAGTCCTACACCCCTAAGAATAAATACCACAAGATCCCATTGACAACCTAAACAAAGCCCTTGTTTGATTTAAACTATGAAATTAACCCACAAACACAAACTTCATTTTCGAAATTAGCAAAGATTTTTCACTACACCATCAAAATATTCACTCTAATCCTGTCATAGCTTGAGCCTAGTACCTTCATGTTCTGACCCAAATTATAAAACCTTGTAACATCAGAGAATCTACCAGCAGATTAAATCACACAAACCATAACTTCAAAGGAGCCATTATAAAAATGCATTCCAAGGCCAGCTAAAAGTTCTTGAATCATAATAAAAAAAGGGCTGTTTTTACATAAAGAGGAACAAGTTTTCTGCAAAACAAGGCAAACTTCATTTGAAAGATCAACAAGGTAGGCTTGCATATACAAGAATCCTAAAATATAACAAACACATTTGGCTATAGCTCATGGCAATATAAGTTAATTAATGCGAACGTAAAATTTTATATTCATGTTAAAAGCAGAACATACGGATCCATCCATAATTGACTCTGGGCCAGGCTTTTTATCTGGAAGGCGCATAAAGAAGCTCCACATAGGTTTATTGAGAATTCTGGAGAGAATTTTTTTCAAATAAGATTAACCCAACAAAAGAAAGAAATAGCATGTCAGTGGGAAAATTTTAAAGACAAGCAGTAATTAATAAGCTTCCAAAAGGCAGAAGCTACTCGTACAGTAGTAGTTACATACCTGTTGCTCCTATCCGGCACTACATTAGCATTCTTCCTGTTTTTCCCTTTCAGGTACTGTTGCTGCCCGCTGATACTTGACTGGGAATGACTGTCACCATCTCCCTGGATGATCATTACAGAAGTAACAGCAAGATCAATGAGAAAATATGCATATTTTAACAAGGATTATAGATGTCATATGCAAGATGCAGATGTGACCCTAACTGATGGAGAATGAAACTGAAGAGATCAAAAGGAAAGGATTTGTACAGCACTCCTTTTGTTTTTAGAACGCAACTAATATGTAAGCTCGGCAAAGAAGTAAGCATCAGACTACAAACATGTAAAGAAAGACTCGGTTTGAATTAGTGGTTTTCAATGTCAACAGATCTCTTAGTAATAAATAATAATAAAATGCACAAAAAGAGCATAATGTAGCACATGATCAGATCATGCTTGCTTAAAAATTTATTAGTCTTAAAAAGAGAAAAGGCAATGCCCAACATTTCAAGTTCTTCAAGATAGTGAGAAATTTAAATGAGAGGTGCAGTCATTTCTAGTCAACATGTTATGAGGTCTAGCTACTCTTAAAAAAAATATTAAAACATGAAGAAATACCTGCCGAAGGGAGGCTGCTTTTGCTCTAAAAGATGCCTCCAAAAATTCAGCCTCTTTTTTCAGCTTCCTCATTTTCTCAAGGTCAGAACAAGCAGCTTTTAGATGCTCTTTTCCAGAACAAGAACTTGATACATGCAACTCTTGAAGCAATTTTTCTAGTCTTACAAGAGCTTCTTCTACACTCTCCAATGCCTGAAACCAAATGCCAATTTCACCAGATCAAAGAAGCCTCCAGAACATTCCAGATAAAAGTACAAAGTATAGTCTTTTTGGACTGGGACAATAATGAAATTTAGAAATCCATTTGTTGGGCTCGTCAAGAGAAAGGTTGGATGCCAAGGCTCAAATTAAGCAAGTTTAATTTGTAATTTTACCATAAGCAACATCTGAAGACATCATCATCCTAGAAATAAATGAAATTAATGACAAAAATAACATTCTTATTTGTGAACATATGGACGTTCTTACATTTATGAGGCCATAAAGAATAAGGGGTGCTTTTATTATTATTATTATTATATATTTTTTTTATCAATAAGTTACACATGCACTCAATGGGTTTTGAACCTATAACTTAACCCTCCATCCAGAAGAAGTTCCATTTGAGCCAGAGCTCATTGGCAAGGATTGTGTTAAATTAAATATTCAACACCAAACTTTGATTCCATTGCATGGTAGATGAATGCAACAACCCATATAGAGAACTTTCTTGTCTTTATATTATATGATAATTCACACACGTAGAATTTTTGTTGCTTTAAAAATACGAAGTATAGTCTTTCTGGTTTTTTCATGATTTCTTTGGATTTCATATAGCAAAATGGTGTAATGGGGTTATTATAAATTGCCTCAAATTTCTGTTTTGACTTGTCCTGAAATTTCATAAAGTGGAAGGAAAGATTGCTCATTGTTTTTAAAAAAAAGTAATTTGATATTTTTTATTCACCAAGGAAAGTATTCCTAGTCCACCAAGGAATGGATATTTAAGTTTTACATATGTACAATGTTGCAAGGGGTTTGGTGGCTTTAGCCTAAGAAATCCTCCAGAAGACTTTAGAAAAACATGGAAATTTCTTCAAGAGTAACTTAGTAGTTCTTTTAGGGTTTTAACACACCTACATTTGTGAGCTCAGAATTTGTTAATGTTTGAGTGAGAGAGCACAATTGGATGTATTGGGACTTTAGACTTATGACTGTCTCATTTGTGAATTTGTTTGTTGGTGGGTATAATGAGAATTGGATTACTTTGTGTTTGTGAGAGTTTTTCTGTGTGTTAGTGTTTGTGAAATTTGTGACAATGTGTTAAGTTATTTGTGAGGTTTGGTGAGAGTGACTGTAATCCAAATTGTTGATGTGGATTTTGGTTGGTGTTACTTGTGGATGTAGGCATGGAGTTGACCAAACCACATTAAAATTTTGTGTCTTATGTGTGTTTTTATTTCTTGTTTATGTGTATGCACTTCTGCTAGTCTCAAATTCCAACAAGAATATTAAACTTGGTCCACTAATACCATGACTAAAAACAATATCAAGACCATGAAATTTAGTATGCACTCAACTCAAATTCACATAAACATAGAAAAGATTACAGTTGAAAAATCTCAATCAAAAGCAACAACACTGGCAAAATGAAAGGCAAGACAAAAATGCAAATTAAGCAATGAAGTCCCCAGTGAGCCACGGTGAATCATGTTTATAAGTTTATTGAATACTTATTCATATCTACAAACATGAATTATTCTAGGAAACTTTCTAATCAACTTGCAAGATCCCTATCCCATAGGTGTCTAATCAAGATTCATTTGACTTTGCTAGATTTTAGGTAGAAGTCATATTCACCACATTTCTTATTCAAAATAAATTTAGTCTTCTACTTCTAAAAGTGGGTATATCATCAATCCAACATTAACTTGAAGCCATTAAGCAAGAGAACATTGACTTGATTTAAGTATAAAAAAGCCAACCTTGTCAAAAGAATCCAATGATTTCTCAGGCGGAAAATTAGTCTTAGATCCAATCCTCTCAACAGAATTCTTACTTTTACTTTCCACCATATCATTCCTGCATCACATATTTTGAAGAAGCATAATCGCAATTACTTGTTGATTCGTAAGAAAGTTTCATGGTTTACATGCACAGACCATCCCATGTTTTACAGGTTCTTTTCTAATCCTTCAAACAAAGAGTACACAAATACACTTTTGTGTGTGTGTGAGAGAGAGAGAGGTGATCAGCCTCCGTTTGCTTACTTCGATATCCGCAATTCGTCCTTGCACTCTATTAACTTGTTGTGCCTAAAAGATAGAAAAAAAATTATCATAATTCCATAAATCAGATGCATCACTTTATTGTTAAATTATTACCGAACCATGAAATTACCCTCTAGACAGAAATTTTGCTGCCTTAACATTAGAAGGGTTCTCCAGCCATTCACTGTATTTGATAAAGCTCTGCATCCAATGAGAGCAAACATCTATTACTTGAGGGATAGCTTCAGCATTGGGAGGGCCATCTCTTTTACTTTTATGGCTGTGCAACTGTTTTTGGGTGCCAAAGTTGCCTGGATAAAAAGGAAGCCAATCCAACTCTTCACAGACTACCTATGGAATGCAAAAGGGTTAAATTCCATAACTGAACCACAACACATATTAATAAGCTTATAATAATCATACGTGCTAACCTCAACATACAATTGATAAGAACTTATTGATGAAAGTTGAGGATAGTATAAAACACTGCCCCCAATAAGGTAACTGCAAGAAAGAATGGCACAAATAAATAGTCAACCAAACCATAGAAGCAATATTAAACTTAAGGGGTGATAGAAAAGAAGAAAACAATGTCATAGATCAGAAGCTATACCTAACAAAGCCTTCAATAGGATCATCTATAACATCAAATCCATTAGCAGATAGAAAGGACTTTGTACTTCTGCCTAAAGCAATAAAGAATCCCAATATCGCCAAATCCTTCTCCAAAACCTGTTGCCAATTAATCTTTAATTTCAATAACAGCATCCACATGATTGAAACAATGCAGTTAAATGTACACAAAAGTGTATAGGCCTCTAGCATAATTAACTAGTCATTATGTTTTAAAGAAAATCAAAAAGGGCATAGCCCTTGTCAATATATTTATTTTTGATAATTCGATAGTTAGAGGAGGGGAGATTTGTTGAACCCTAGACGTCTATATTGGAAACACCAAAATGTGACAATTAAGCTACAAGGTTCTTGGCCCTTGTCAATGTTAATATATTCTTTTTGCTGCCCACTCATGATGAATGACAGTTTTTTTTTTTTTTGGAAAAACTTTCAAGTTTAATTTATATTACAAATTGGTTCGCTTCAAACTCTCTCAGGTAAAACCATGTGATTTTAATCTTTCGCTAATTCCGTAGTATTTATAGAACATTTCTAAAATGGTTTTTTTTTTTTTTTTTAATATTTTATATATATATATATATATATATATTTTTAAATATGACAGACCTACCAAACATAGCAACCAGCAACTCACACAAATAACTTTCAGATGTAGCAACAAAAAAAAAAAGTTATATGAATAGCTGGCAAATGGTAACTCGGAACTCCCTCATTTCTCTGCTATTCTTCGTCTTTATTTTTATTCTTCTACAAGTCCTAAACCTATATATATATATATATATATACTACCAGACCAATAATGCTGATTGGCTACTGCTTTGATTCACTATTAAATTGATGATATTATAAATTCTTATAGGGTGAGGAATGTTAGATTGGTACTTATACTTGAGTCTTACTTCAAAATTATTTTTAGCCAATAATAAGTTCATTGCCTCAAATCTATCTTAAATCCAAACTCTTTCATTCAATAAGCCACCTTTGCAGGGCTGAAAGACAAAATGTTGTCTCTAAAGCTACAGAGACTTTAGCACTAACCTCAATACTTTCAGATGTTGTCAGTCTTGACCATATTTTCTCCCTATCTATAGCTCGTTGCAGCTGCTTCTGTACAAGATTTACCCAGAAAAAGACCTCTTCTGAACCCCAATCATTATTTACTCTACATGCTGCAGCTCGAGGACCGAAATGAACAAGAAATTCTCTGTGTAGACCAATATCTTTCATAGAATGATAAGCCTTGCGTATAGGAATTAAATCAACCAGCATGTCCATCAATCTACCAGTTATTTCTGGAGTCATGGAAAAGAATTGCGGACAAGAAACTTTTGCTGGACCAAGTTTTGTAATTGCAGCAATGCAAGTAAGTGCAAGCATGAGAACTGATACATCACTTGCATTCCCAGATCCCGATGATGTGCCTTTTCCACAACTGTAAGCAAATTAAAAATAACATAATCTCTACATTACCTTCATAATCATTATGCAAAACCTCAACATGCAGTTTTGAAGATGACAACATACACAGCAGTGGCAGCAGTAAAGCGTGCATCCCCTTCAAAATAATCGACAAAGGACGTCACCACCACTGGAACTTGCTCAGAAAAAAACCATTCAGGAGCTTCAGGTTGCTTGGCTGATAATTTATCCTGAATTAAGCTCTCCAGGGGAGCAGATTGCCGTAATAAACTGCATTGACTCAAATATCAAATACATCAAAAAGCCGAGATAACTGAAAGCAATATATAATATAGCTAAAAGAAAAGGGAGAAGAAGATGGCCATATGGGTAGTTTAGTAATATAAATAGGGAGCTTGATGGGAATTACATCTCAATGATATCAGAGATCATCAAAGAAAGTACCAAGAAAAGGCAAAGCATAAAAGACAGTAAAAAATTTAAAAGTTTACCATTAGAGATCCTGCCTCCGAAATGAAGGCAAAGCCGCAAAGTACAAGTTTCCTGGCATTAACTTCACACATAAACTAAATCCAAGAATTTTTACATCTCAAACAACTGTTTCTTTTTACAGAGTAAAAAAGGCCAATTATTAAAAAAGGAAAGTGAAAGAAGCTTGTCTGTGAATTTTAAAGACTATTTAATTTCAAAATTGGCTGTGCAAGACCAACAATCAAATCATGTCACTGGAAAGTTGAAATGTAAAGTAAGCACAATTACAATCCAAGGTGGGGAAATTCCAGATCCTTAATTCATCACAAGAAACACTATCTTGATTAATAAAGTGGACATTCATATCCATCAAGGCTATGTCAAAGGGGGACACAAAAAGGCTTTAAATTGACAACAAAAGGCCTCACTTTGACAAGCTTCTGAAAACGGATAGCTCTTGAGCAACATAAGCACTGATAATATGAAATATGAGCAACTTACTACCTCCTTTGAACAATAAGATTTATATCCCTGTCTCTACGATCACCTCGGGATGAAATCTCACTTGCAGCTTGCAATAAGGAATACACAGAAGCCTGAGAAAATTCATGAGTCTTCAGATAGCCTAGATATTTATTATACGAGTTTAAATTAAGTAAGAACTGATTAGTCAATACCCTAGGACTAGGAATTCAGAGTCCAGCACTCTCTTTTAACTCATCACATACAAAAATCTAGAAGCTTAACCAGGTTGCTTTTCTTTTTTTGAAGAGTAACCAGTTTACTTATATGATATATTGAGCAGGAATTTCAGGAAAAAAGTAGTATAATGTATCAACTAACAACTCTATGAAAGGAAACAGGAAGCTAAAATTGCATTTGGGAAAGATAACACTTTCAATAGATCTATATACAGTTTATTAAAAATAAAATAAAAAACCTATCATGCTAGTGCAAGCGTTTACATTCATACATGAAGCATTTACCACATGAAATTCTGGAGAATGTCACAATAACTTTTGAAGAAAGTTTCATGACTATACCTGATAAGACACTGATTTCACCCATGCATTTCTGTCTACACCAAGCCAGGCAGCTGCAAACCAAGATATTTTTGACAATGAGCCCTGTTCTTTGATTGCTAACTCAAAAATCCTGGCAGCCTCATGCAAAGTCTGGACAAGTCCATCGCTATTATCTTCGGCTTGTAGTGACTGATTTAGTTTGACCCTCATTCCCTCCACATCACCACCGGTACTTGCTGGGGGACTACCATTGACTGTTACACCATCATCAGCAGATGCAAGAGGACAGTGTTGTGCCATCCTTCTTGATTTATGAAAGGTTAAATAGGTTTTCCTATATCCCACCAACCGGTGGCTAAGGCCAACATTATTGCTCTCTAACCAAGCAAGACTTATAAAGCATCTCCTTCTTGAATTACCCCAATTTATTAGGAGGTGATCCAAGCTAGCCACTTGCTTGCTGGAAAAAGGGGTTCTAACTGGCTCGCGTAATAGCCACGGATCTGAAGAGCTGCAAATACAAAATACATAAATGACACAATTTTCGCCACAATAGGTGACTCTTAAGGCTTATGGTGGCACATAAAACTACAAGGCTACATCTACTACAAGTCTACAACCAAATCTTTCACTGTTTAACCCACATTTAAACCGTTACAATCTTTAAGGTGCCTTATTCTTCCTACAAAACAAGGAAATTCCCCTTAGTAATCAAATTTTAACTTTGACTGTGGGAAGCACTTCAAATATGACATTATTTCATCATAATTCCTTGTCCATTTTAATTGTTAGAATAATAGTTTAGTGATTAAATTCACTCAGCTTAAACTTTTGGAAAATGGTAATTTATCATGATATCAGAGTCAGTGGAACCCTATCTCCAATCTACCACTCATCTAAAAATCAGCCCAACATGAGTGAGATTGTTAGAATAAATAATGATTAAGTGATTGAATTCACCAATTCCTAATAGTTTCTTAACCTTTTGGAACAAATGGTAGTTTATCATTAACCACTCAAATACAAACACAATTCCACAACAGTTCCACAAAGCATCACAAATGTAGTGTAATTACTTACAACGTGATTTGAGGAATTACAGAATCAAGAACTCTAAAAAAAATTACAAATTATCTGACTTAGTCTCTGTTTGGTTATGTAGAAAACTGAGTCAAAGAAACTACTATAAAAAAATTCACATTTTCCGCTGTTTAGTCAAAATAAACAAAACTGTGAAGAAAAATAAAAATCAACCTTCTAATCCACAATAACTCAAATTGGATTCTCCAGCTCTTTGAAGAAAACTAGAAACAAACGGACAATAACATGTTTAAATCTTTGTTTTATCCTTTTTTTTCTTTTCACTTTCCTCCACTTTCGCAGCAAACAAACAATGAATTCTCAAATTAAAAAAAAAAAAAAAAACATATAAACAAAGAATAAAGAGATAGTAACCAACTCTAAAGCGCATAACAGAAATTCCAACTGCCTAAAGTTAGTTAGTTCAACAAAATACGCAAATATATAGAGAGAGAGAATTGAGTACCTTGAATAAATTAAGCTTTTATGTTGCAATTTAAATGCCATATAAATATGGGAGAGAAAATTTTGGTCTCAACGACGAAAAATATATTTGAGTTTGAGAGGGTAAAGTGATAGATATGAAAAATGGAGAGCCGAAGAGAAAGAGAATGGGAAGGTGACGTGGCTAAAAGGGCATTTCTTTTTCTTTTTTTTTGTTTTGGTTTTGGTTTTCGTAGACGTGGAGAAGCGAACGATCACACAACAGATAAAAATTCTTTTTCAGTCGTTGTTTTTGCTTTTGCGATCTACAATGGAATGGGTTTCTAGGAGTGTATGGACTTTCTGTGCTACCGTGGGTGAGTTGGGGTTGGGTTTTGAGCTGTGTTCAGCCAATGGGTTGGTCCTATGCTTCCCCAATGGGCTTGAAGCCCAATCAACGACCCCTTATGACCTTATCCTAGTCTATTTAGTTGGGGGAGAAAAGTAGGTGATTTGTGTGGATAAAAGTGTGTTTGTTTGGATGTGAATTAAGGTGGATAGAAAATTTTAGAGATAAAATGGGAAGAAAAATTTTTTGGAGTGTATTTGGTTGGATGGAGAGGAAAGAAAATAAATAGTAAGATCCAAGTGTTTTTTTCTTGGGTCCATTAAAAAGTTTTCTTCTCAAAATAGAGAGAAAACTAAAAGAAGAAAATGAGGTTGTTTAATGAACAAAAAATGTCCATGGCCAATTTTTTTTTTTTGGATGGATGTTCCCTTTCTTTTTTTTCTTTTTTTGTGCTGGGCACGTTGCCTCTTTCTTTTCTTTTTTTCTTTTTTTTTTCCTTTCCTTTTTTTTTTTTTTCTTTTCTTTCCTGGACGTCCCCTTTATTCTTCTTTTTTCAATTTTTGATTTCCTGGGCTGGGTGGGCACGTTGCCTCTCTCTTTTTTTCTTTTTTCTTTTCTTTCCTGGATGTTCCTTATATATATATTTCTTGGATTTTTTTTTAACTAGACACGAATTTTTTTTTTTTGGGACATAATTTTTATTTTTTAATAAATTGGATGATTGCTTCTTCTTTTTTTGGTTGTTTGTCACTTTTTTGTTTTAATTGGCCATCATTTTTTAACAAGAGTGTATGAGTAAATTCATACAAACTCACTTTTTTCATCTCTCCACTTTTTCACTACCAACCAAATAGAAATGAGAGAAATTAAAATCTTTTCTATCCTCCTACTTTTCACCCCTCCAACCAAACAGACCCTAAGAGGAAATAAGAGAGAAAACTTTTGGTGCCTCCTCCCAAAGTTTAAAGAGGTATTTTTATCATTTGATTTTTTTTTAATAGTCCTTTTGTAATTTAGTTGGTTTTAAGGGGTTTTTATTTATTTTTTTATGCATCAATACTTAGGGTGAGGAGATTTTAACCAGAATATATGTTTGGAAACGGATGAGATGCCAACCAATTGAGTTGTGTTGGGGACATACGTTTTTGCGACAAGGGCCAAAAATGCAAGATTAGCCCAAATCTCCCATTGGGTTCTTTAGAAGTGTTTATTTGAGGAGAATCAAGCCCAAAATTTCAAATGTATAATGAACAAAGGTTAATGGTGCTTTAACAAAAAAGAAATGAAAATGCTATAACTGAAATACAAGAAAATGCAGAAAAAGTACACAAGTCCGAAACTTCGACCTACAGTCAGCAAAAAGAGGAAATTGAGAGAGATTGTGAGAAAGAGAGAGAAGGTTCCCCTATACCCATATTTCCACCCATTGGTTTTAGAATTGTGAGAATATCTCCTGACTGAGTGGGCTTTTGCTCTAAAGTTTCAGCTCTATGGAAAAAACGTAGTTGATTAATTTTTGATCTGAAGAGAGAGTTTTATATAGAGTTTGAGGTGTTGCTAATGACTAGTTTTTTAGTAGTGGAAGAGGCTTTTAACCCCCATGATACTAATTTGGTGTTTTGGCTTGGGTTGCTTTTGTTTAGGGAAGAGTTTGGCATGCTTTTAGTATGATTTTGGAAATAAAGTGGCTGACTCCGTTAGATATTATTTCCTTGTCATTGTAGGCTTTTGACAACTGCATTTGGTGGCTACAATAGACTACCTAATTAGTTTAGGGTCAGCTATGTTTTTTGGGTGGAAAAGAAAATATGGTAGCAAAATTAGGTTAGTGCAGAAACTTTGGGCCACAGTTAGCCAGAGCATAAAAGCTCTTTTATGATGAAAATTTCGGGTACAAGACCTCCTCCATGAGCCTGAGGTGCTACTAGTGTCCCTTGCCCACTTGGTAGCATGCATGTGTTAGGTTCATGCAAAAGGTCCGAAGAGAACTGACTCATACCCTCCAAATCACACTTCCTCAATTTCTCCTAATATGTCGCATGGGCTTGGGCCATGCTTAAAAGAATAAAATATAGTGTAATATATGAATTGAGCCCACAAGAAAGTTAGGCTTGGTTGAAAATGTGTTGTGAAAATAGGTATCAACAAGCTGCGAGGCTCTTGGCCATTTTGGAAGTTTAGGGGAATTTTGGCATTTTTTTAAGTTTTGAGTGTATGTTGATAATTTTGGAGATTTCACTATTTAGGGAGAGGTCATGTCATTCTAGAGATTTATAGGGTAGTTAGTTCATTTTAGAGATTTTTGGGATTATTTTTTTCATTGTACAAGTTTTGAGGGTAATTTGGTCATGTAAAAGATTTGATGAACACTTTGGAGGTTTTGAGGAAATTTTGTTCATATTGTAGGTTTTGGAATATTTCTACCATTTTGAAGGTTTTGAGAGAATTTTAGTCATTTTAGGGGATTTTTTGGGGTCCTATTTTGGAGGTTTCCTTGGAGTATTGGTTATTTTGGAGAGAGAATGGAGCTTTTGTTATCTTGACTCTTGAGATTAAAAATGTATTATGCTCCTTGGAAGGTAGAAAACATTTAGCTCCCAAACAGAGTGATTTTTCGTGTTTAACAAAAATTATTTCAATTCGATAAATCAAGAATCTTTATATGTGTTAGTTTACTCATTTTTCAAAAAAAGAAGCAAACACATGTATAAAATACATCTTAGCATATATGAGTATGTATACTAGGCCTCTCTAGTCAAAACTTTCATAACATAACAGAAGTCAACAACGATTTAGATGGAACGCAGCCTCTCGGGAATCCACTTGAAGTTCATGCATAAAATAATTTTAGGTGAGGATTGAATGATAGTTGATTTTGAAGAAAATGACATTTCATCTAATCATATTCTATCCCATGAAAAAACTCATAAAGTGGTTGTAGACTTGTAGCTCTTACTGTCCCTACAAAGAAATGTTAAAGATGAATTATTCTCTCCTCATAAGCTTACGTACATTCTTTTTAATTTGATTGGCCACAATTAATCTTGCCTATTTGAGTTTAAGAGCATTTGTATCGATGCTTGAATAATAGAAAAAGTACCACATTTTAGCTAATCAACTTCAAAATTCACCCACGTCAGGTTATGCAAAACTGTGTAAAAATACATGATTGTTACAGTACAATTGTGTAAATTTACACTGACACTATTTATTTTACATTTAATTTTTTATTCTTTCTTTATGTATTCAGAGGATGAAGGAATAGAGTGAATGATAGTTGTTATATGTGAAAAAATATAAACAATTAAAAAAATCAAGAAAATTTGATATTTTAATGAAATATAATTTAAAATAGATAATTTGATAGAAAGTATTTTAAAAAGTTGTTATGTAAAGTAGAAAAAATAGATTCTTATATTAAATAAGACAGAAATTTTTACACGAGCTGATGCAAATGCCTATGGGTTTACACGCATTCTTTAACTTGCCTAGTTCTTTTTGCTGAGAGAATTGTCTAATCTTTTTTCATTGGTAATATTGACATGTTAAGCATTGTATTAAACACAAAGTGAACGATAACAGTTAGGGTTTACACTTTACATTCCAAATAAAAACAGAAAATTGCTATGCTGCCCCTCTTACCTAAAAGTCCACACATTAGTTTAGCCTCATGGTACAAATAGACAGAGTCCACCCTGCAGTTGGTGAGACTTGTCTAGTTGAGCATTAGAAAACTTGGCTGTGTATTTGAACGGCCTCTGATATTGATGGATATATATATATATTGCAAGCTCGTCAATGCTTATGGTGCTAATTATTTCACCATTGAGGCATTGAGTCCTGCCACACTGCTGCAACTCAAAGAGATTTGACAATGAATAAAAATATATCCTTCATGTCACTCTTAGTATTTTATTTTATATTCTATCGATATCGGTCTATAACAAATCTATTTTCTTTTTCTTTATAAAACAACCCAAAGTTTAATGAATAAAATCTTTTATCTCACTCTTAGTGTTCTATATACTATATAGTTTATATCATGCATGAGTCTGCATAATAGACTGGACAAATTTATAACCATGAATTTTCTAAAATTTTCCGACTCATAAAAAAGTTTGTACCTCAACTGTACTCGAAAAAGAGGCAAAAAGCATCCATGTATATTACTTTGTTATTTTAATAAGGGAAATGGTTAATTTTAGCAACAAGTTTTCAAAAATCATTTCTCTAATTAGCAAATCTTACCTTCGGGAGGATTAACGTAGGATTGAGGGAGTCACATTACTTGACGGATTCCCTTAACATGTTAATGTATGTCATTTTCTCATATTTGGAGAATCTTGCTTTTACAATTTGCAGAGTTGTCTTGTTTACATGAATTTATAGTAACAGCATATATACCTCAATATATAAATCATTAAATGGTGAATTTGTGTGTCTTTAAACTTTGTTTTGGGTTGTCAATTGTTGACAACTATGAATTTTCTAAAATTTTCCGTCTTATAACAAAATTTGTACCTCAATGGTACTTGGAAAAGAGGCAAAAAGCATCCATTTAAATTACTTTGAGGTTTGAGGGGTTCTTGGTTTGTTTGAGTCTTGTCTCAGGACCAAAAAAAACACAACCAGTGATGGAGCTAGAAAAATATCTTTGAGAGGAATGTGATTGATTTTAATCTTATATAATTTTTAGAGAGCCAACGTGTAAAAATTAATATATATATATATATATATATATATAAAATATTTATTCTTCATAGAAATTACGAGGAGGAAGGGTTTTTTCAAAACCCGGAGAGGCCATGGCCCCCCTTCCCCCGCTAGTGTGTGTGTGTATATACATATTATATCATCACTCAACATATATTTTGATAAGATTATGGCTTAGTTTGTTTGAGAGTATTATCTAGATCTATAGATTTGCTTATAATATAAACATTGAAAAAAAATTGAGGGGTCAAGCGTTAGTTTTCTTCTTATAAAATACCTATATATATAAAATTATAATTATAAATATAAATATAAATACCCATGTAGCTCCGCCACTAGGCACAACATTCACATTATTAGCAATTTAGCATAACCACTGCCCACTGGATTCCTATATTGTGGATAAAGACAGGCCATTAGCAACTGCATTGACGTCATTTCACTCTCGTGGATATGGTGTGCCTTGTGTTACATGATACCAACTTAACCTGAAAAAAAAAATTATTATTATATATAAAATTAAAATTTTTTTTTTTAATGTTCTTATCTTTAAAAAATTTTGTTATCAACCTAAATTTTTTTAGGCCCAACATAAATAAACTTTTGACAAAGTTTGTCAACAAACTTGATTATAAATTAAGGCTACAACTCCACTTAATATTTTTTTTATTAAATGTGAATTTTGACAAATCCACTATTGGATTACATTTCTTCTTATACCCTCCATTCTTTCAAAATACCAATAAAATCAAAGATCAATAACTATGTTATCAATCAAATGTTTAAATTTTGAGTTTTTGTAGTCTAAAATTATACATAAAAAATAAGTTTATGGATCGAATAGTAAATAAAATCCGATTAACATGAAATTTGACATGTTTTATAAAAACATAAAGAACATGCAATTCAACTATTAGATTTTCAAAATATGTAGCCATGTTAATTTGTTTAGTGAGAGTTGTAACCCTAGGTTACAACTAAATTTGTAGTCAAACTTTGGTCCCTTGAACAATATATTAGGCTTTTACAAACAAAATAGAAAAGCTTAAGAAAAATTTTATTGAACTAAAATTGAAAGAGATGTAACTTATAGCATTAATAATGAGACTATCATGTAACAATTTCAAAATAAGAAAATTCGTAAAAGGAAATTGTAAAATTTTATGTATTTGCATTTTTTTTTTGTCAATATATGAAATTCTTTTTTTATTAGATTATGTTTCCCTTACTCTCACTCTCTCTCCCCCTAATTTTTCCAACCCCTTAACATGTTCACCTTCTCCTCCCTTTTATAGTCTCTCCTTAGTAGGGGAGTTATCATTACTTCCCCACTTGACACACTTTCTCACATCTATCTGAATCCTCAGGAATTTTCACGACTTCAGAGAATTTCCTTGGAACTTGTTCCAGAAGCCAATTAGTGCTCGGCAGCGAACTCCCTAAAGTTATTTGACAATGTTTGGTCCCAACCTCAAATGGTTGTTCTCCCTCGGTCTTTCCTTTGGCTGGCTTGTCAGTGTTAGGCCCAACTTGGCTCGAGTGTAACTCTATATTACCAAGAAGTTGCCCATTTTCTTAGCGAGCTAATCTTATCCCCTCCGTGTCTGACTTTAGCCATATGGGCCAACCACACTGTAACGAGCCTTAGTCACATAGGCCCCTCTTTGTGTTGGGCTCTGGTGACATGGGCCATTCCCAATTCAGGGGGCCTAAGCCCCTACAACTACTTTGGAAAAAATTCATGGAACTGTCATTGTACATGACATCATTGCCATAAGAGAATTCACAACCGCGACAAACATTGGCGTGACATATTTAGAAGCTTTAATATGCCATAGTAGTGACCTTGTTGATCTAAGGATGGCGGCTTTGGGTCTTTCAATTAGGTTTTTTGTGGCTTTGTGAATGTATTTAAATATTTACATGTTAGTAGTGTGTTTAGCTCAGAAGTGAAATTAATCACACACGAAATACTAATAATAAGAATGAATGGTTAATGTAATTTGACTTTTCTAATATCTGCTACCTCTATCTAGTCCAATCTAATATCCACGTACATTTGACTTTTCTTTTTAAGCTTCCATTAGAACCAAACCATCATGGATCACATTCACAAGGTACAAACACATAGATTAAGATTCAAACCAACGAAAAAAATCTCTTCCGACAAGTATAGTACTCTAACATGTGAGAGGTTGGTAAATTAAGATCAACTTGACAGTTGACATACAATATAAAATTGAATAACATGATATTCACTTATTGACTTATTACATACGAGTGACTTGGTATGTTCATTGTTTGCTACAAAAGATTCTTTTCCACCTTATATGAAACATAAACACAATTCAGCAAAAAAAAAAAAAGAAACATAAACACAGGAGAACAACAGGAACCACCAAACTAGAACCTCAAGATTGGTGTTTATTTCCTTTCAGGTTTAGTAACAAGGGATAGTCTCTGTCTCTGGTGGGCTCAATAACTAAATCACAGTAAAAAAAAAGTATCTCCTTCAAAAAAAAAAAAAATTTCCATTATTTAATCTTCACGCTCTGCAATAGCATTCCAAGTTCCAACAGCCAGCTCTACAGCCTTTTTTTAAAGAAAAATTGCAAGCTCTTTTCAGTTTTCAGCCATTATTTACTAACACCAAAAGCTTTCCGCATTCATACCTGCAAAAAAAAAAATATATTGGCAATGTATTTGTTTACTCATGCATGTGAATGTGGTTAACATTTTCCATGAGGTACTCACCCCAATGCATTCTCTACCGTCATCAATTGCGTAATTGTATCGTACGAGAGAGTACCATTTTATTTTATTTTATTTAGTTATAGTTGTACACCTTTTTCTACTCATTTGAATTTTTTTTTTTTTTTTGACCCAAGAAATATCACTGGAAATAAAATCTTCCAATTGACCAGTTACATAAAACTAATCTTACGCCTGACTACTTAACCTAAAGAAAGAAAAGTTTAAGAGTTCCAATTTCTAAGTTTATATTATTTGACATGTATAAATAAAACTAATGGCAAGTATGGCTTTTCTCGCATATAAAAAGCTTGGTATATGGTCTATTTCCATTTAAATAGGTATCCATTGTAGGTGAAGTAGTGGACCATAATACCCTACCAGTTGGAGTTATTGATTTTCAGATATTTTCTCCAGGAAAAGATATTTGAAAAATTGAAATTGTCATATATATATATATATATATATATATATAAAAGACTATAAGAGTTTAGACGCAGCTGTCAATTGGAATGATCTTCCTGATTCCTGATTGTCTCTAATACATACTTGAGGTTGCAAGGACTTCGATGTGCTTGATCTATGTATGTTAAATGAAGAGTAGATGGTGGTTGTGGTGGTAGTGAAAGTGATGGTGAGTAAAGGGCTGATAATGAATTAAAAACCATGCCAAACCGCTCAATTAAGTTCTGATTTGTACATCATTGGGCATTGATGTGCTTGATCAGTCGGTCTCATCTTATGTTGTTTTCGAATTGATGCTCATGTTGCACTCAACTTTTCTGTGAAACTAAAAAAACACATTGCTATTATCTTCATCATACAGAGTTTATGAATTATGAGAGGTTTGGCTTACCTCCAATACTTTTTTAACTAGAACTTCCTTTTATTTTAATGAGAGACTATCATATCACCTACTAACTAAATAAAATATGAAAATTAATTATAACACTACCACTTGACATTGTATATTTAAAACAAAAAGATTGGAGGTAAGCCAAACTCAATTATAAAAGCAACAAAAATGGATTTCTTATTCCAATAATGTAAACAAAAAATCTATAGATTAACGAAAGGTAGGTGGAAAAGAATTGACTTTATTGGGTGTGCTTAAGTAGGAAATGGGGTTGTTGTACATGTTGATATGAGTACAGCTGATATGAGACAAAAAAAACAGGTTTAGTCTAACTTTCATGAACCACAAAAAGCTGTCATTTACAAAATAATTAAGCTAATTTCCCAAGTATTATGTTGCATAGAGATTGTGGAAGTCAAATAGTACGTATTTCATTTTACATGTGAAAGTATAGTACGGCTTAAAAAATCACCATTGATCTAACAGGACCATTAAATTGTTTAACCATGATAATTATTTGCGAGCATATATAAGAAATGGAATCTTGTTTGCTAAGCCAATAATTAATAATGGATTAGTCAGAAATACCATTTGGTATATGTGTTTAAAAACTGAAAATTGTTATTTAAAAATATTTGTGAAAATACGTGTGAGTGAAAAAGTATGCGAAAATGCGTGAAATATGTTGTTTAAAAACTGAAAATGGTTGTTTGAAAACACAAACCAAACACCCCTTAAAAATTCCAAAACATGATTCATTCCAAAATAAAATCTAAAAAAAAAAAAAAAAACAAATGAGGCACTATGGTTTAACACTTTATGTATCCTTTTTATCCCTTAAGACACCTTTAATATTAAATTTTTATGACTCTCCACTCATTTTTAAGGAGATCCTGTGACTCCTGTCTATTAATGTATCAAAACATAACTCTAAATAAAGGTTTGAAAAAAAAAAACCATATAGTCTATACTCTTCAAGTGCATAACACATTTTAGATGTAACTACAAATATTTTGGCAAATTAAAAACCTCTGGTTAAGTTTCCTTAGGTTTTTAATTATTAAATTTAGAAATTTTTTTCATATATGTTGTGTGAATGCTTGAATCCAAAAAAACAATACTTTATATACAATTTATATGATCTAGATTTAAGTGATTATTAATTTATTATTTTTCAATAAAATTATTCTAAAAGTTTATAGCCAAAAGCCTACAATGTACGGGAATAATACTGCTAGTGTGAAAGTTTATATAGTAAGGCTTAAAAAAATCACCAATGATCTAAGAAGACCATTACATTGTTTAACCTCATGATAATTATTTGCAAGCATATAGAAGAAATGGAATCTTGTTTGCTAAGCCAATAATTAATAATGGATTAGTCAGAAACTTCGTGAACATGCACTCTTTCACATTTGAGATTATAAAAATTCCAAAACATGATTCATTATTTGAAAATAAAAATTTTTTAAATGAACAAATGAGGCACTATGGTTTAACCTAGAAACGTTGAGAGGGAGAAAGAAAGAACTACAATGATTTATGATGGCTTAATTAATGTTTGACGTACTTATCAAATAATTATACAGAAAGATATCTTTGACTGAGAAAATGGATCTACTTCGGGTATGTTTATCTATATATTAATGTTTACCTGCTTGTCACGCATGAGCATGGCTTGTCTCATATGCAAATATTATATATGATGGAAGCTTAATTTCAAACAATTCACACCAAACTCTCACGTAGAAAATCCCCAGTGTATCGAATAACGATATTTATGGTCTGTTTATTACATTATAAAATGACCTTTCAAGCATTCGAATTTATATAATGATCATGAGTTTCAAGAACCATTTTTTTTTTTTTTGAAAAAAAAGAAGTTTTTCCTTTTCACATTCCTAACCTTTCACTTTTGCTAATACTAATAAGATTGCAAGTGATACAAAATTATTTACAATATATATTGTGGTTTTGTAATTGAAAGAACATCATTTTCACATTTACATCATTGATATTACTTTTATTATTATACAGTAGAAAGCAAGTCACATAAATAATTTTTTTTTAAAAGTTTTGAAATTTTTTGTTCAATTGAATTTATTGTTATAATAAATTTGGTTTCCAACAAAGCATATATTGAGTTGGATTATGTTCCTATTAGTTATATTTAAATAAAAGCAAAAATAAATGTTTGGTTCTTGAAATTTCAAATTCTATATATTTTGATCCTATAATTTGATACGTTCTTTTTTTATTCTAAAAACAACAATAAACAAATCACTAACTCCTATAATTTGATATGTTCTTTTTTATTCTAAAAACAACAATAAACAAACCAAGTTAGTGATTTCGTTTATTGACTTTATTCTCTATTGGCTTACTTGGCTAACAGAACGTTGATATGGTAATTTTTTGGCATGGCATTGACAAAGGATAACTAAACAAGCCTCATAGGTTTCCACATGTTTTCCCTTATTAATTGAAGAAAAAAAAAATCTCACAGTCTAGACCCAGCAAGTAGAGTGCCACTATAATTACGCTTTGATGAAAAACATCAACTCAAATCGTCCCCTATCCATTTTTTTGTAGAATGGAGATTCTTCCAGGGGTTTATTAGAGTTTTTTATTTTAACCTGTAAGAGAAATACATGGCAAGCCACATGGCATGCCTAATTATCCTTTTATCAAAACTTGTAACAAAAATAAATAAATTAATGAATAAACACATTTTGTTAATCACATAAGCAAAAATTAACTTGGTCTGTTTAAAATTTTTTGAGAACTAAAAAAATTAAAAATTTTAGGAACTTTGACCCAAATTTCAATGATCAATCATACCATATTTTTTGCATCTTCCACATTTGAATGGAATGGCACACACTGACACACAAGAGCTAGGAATCTAATAATTTCAATACGATTTTGTTTTTTTGTTTGAGAAGATAACTTTAACACGATGTCATTACAAGTTTGTGGAGATACATACATACATACATACATACATATATATATATATATATATATAGTGGGGAGGCCCAAATGTATATTGGGCCTTGGGCCTTGTCCGAGGAGGCCCTGTGGTCCGAGAATAGATCAATAGCAAGAAATGCGTAATATTTCGAACTTTACTAGCAAATTGTGACTATAGAGGGTGGGAGAGGTTGTCTGAGGAGAAATATCCCCTCGGCTAAACTCAACGAAGATTAAGATGTATCTCCTACCATCCAGGGTGACGTTCCAAGAGATTCTATTGATAAAGACATCCATTATGAACATATAGGGAGGATGGGAGCTAGGAAATATCTAAGGGAAAGCTGTTGTCATTGCATTAAATGCCCTACAGCTAACTTTCTGGCTACATTTATGTGGAAAATACCCCTGAACAGTGCTGCCTTGACTACCCCAACTCACAGAGGGCCAGAAATGGTGTCCAATGAGATAAACACTCAAGCAATAGCATGGATGATCAACAAGTGGAGAGTCAAGGTCATTTAAAGGGAGATATATAATGTAAGAGACCCCTGACGAAAGGGGGATCGAAAATAGAAGGAGAAACACTATAGCAATCAAAAATTGAACTTTTAACCTAATTTGAGAGTTAATATATAAGAATTGGTCTCCTTAGATTGTGCCGAAGACGATTTTACTTAAAATAAACAAATCTATCTTTATTTATTTGTCATTTGAATCCACTTTATTACTTGTTGTTTGATTCATTAAGGCCAAATTTTCTAACCCACTCTCTACAAATTCATTATATTTAGCTTTTTGGGCCTAAATTCCTCTATCCTTTGAGCTTAAGACTCAAATTGCCTCCTTACATATATATATATATATATATTAAACGTGATAACTTAAAATATACTCCTTCCGTCCCAATTTTTTTGTCCTGTTTGAAAAGTCAAACTTTTTAAGGGAACATCATTTATTGTCTTGTTTACCTTTTAAAAATGTATAAATTTCCAAAATTACCCTTAAAAAAATTTATTAAAAAATTGAATTAGTAAATTAATAGGGGTATAATAGGAACATTAGTAAATTAATGACTTTTATTTTTAGAAACAGGACAATATTTTGGGACATCTCAAAATGAAATAGATGACAAAAAAAATAGAACGAAGGGAGTAATTATAAACGGATACGCACAAATAATAAATGTGCAAGAGGAATAATAAATAGTATATAGTATTTAAATGAATAAGATTATTTTTTTTACAGATATCATATCATGCTACACGACAATTCATATATATATATATATATATATATATTAAACATGATAACTTAAAATATAATTATAAACGGATACACACAAATAATAAATGTGCAAGAGGAATAATAAATAGTATATAGTATTTAAATGAACAAGATTATTTTTTTTACAGATATCATATCATGCTACACGACATTTCACATATCTGGATCTGTCTCTTTTTTTGCAGAGTAATAAGCATCTCGAATCCTCTGCTGCCATAAAACTGGAAAAACAATGCAGGGTTCATAATTCCAAAGTCTAGTTTGGGTAAATCTTGCTAAGTTGGCTAATAAATAATAATAGTATTCTATAATTTGCTAGGAAATTGCAAAGTATGGCTCTTTCCCTGACAAACAGATACAATAAGGATCTATATATTCTTGAATTGCAGTTAATTAATGAAATCTATCACTTGGAGTTTCGAGCTTCCAAATATTCATATAACTCAATGCACTATGCACATGACAAGTTAATTGTGACTGAAGTCATTTACCAAAATGTTCAAAAATTCATATTTTAGGGGAACCAAAAAATAAAATTCAATACATTAAAAAACTTTTTAGTTAAAATTTATGGCTACTTTTTACAAATTATAATATTTGATCAGGACAAATGGTATTTCTTCCTAATTACATTATAGTTGCACTGTGTATTTGGCAACAAATTAAAAAGTTAACTTTTTGTTTAAATTATCTATCCACATTATTTTTTGTCTTAATTTTATTTCAAATAATTAAACTTTCAACTTTTTGGAAATAAACTAACCTTTTGTCTTACATTATACTAATAAGCTACCGAAAATAAGCAGTTTACAAACAAACCTGCAATTTCTCCTTAAAATTTCATACTAACAATATTAATTATTGGTGATAAACACTTTATACCGAAGATTTTCATAAAATTTAATGAAAAATTCAAACTTTTTTTTTGGTTTAAAAAAATTCAATTTTCAGTTATTTTTAATGAAAATCATTACAGTAATGGTAATGACAGCTCAAAAGTGGAGATTAGAAAGCACTTTAAGTGATGGATTAATAAATATTTCCAAGTCCAACAATGTGGTCGATTGTAAGCATTATTGACTACTCAAACCTTCGTTTAAGAACACATGCATATTATATATGATGATCTCTATCTTCCACCTTTGTGACAGACCATTACTGTAATCTTTCTTGGCCTTATGTTTATTAAACTAATCCTGATCAGGCTGCTATTGACATCGATGTTCTAATCCTCTTATTTAAAAATGGAAAACATCGTCACTCAACAAGTTGCAATATGGGTCATGCTTGAGATAGTGATGCACGGACCTAATCAAATTTAAAACTGAAAAACCAGTCTTACTATAGTAAGAATGGTTTTTATCTTGTTAATTATGTTCAGTTTTTAATAATTTATGTTTAGCCATTCTTAATCATTTACGTTGATACATTTTTTTTGGATATGAATTTCTCTCTATAGGCATCTCTTAATCTGTGATTCTTTTCCCATTTACGATTAAGATTAGGACATGAAATTTTATGTCAGTCTCTAAGCCACATTAACTGTAATATCCCAATTTGATTGATTGTGTGATGAGTCTTACATCGGGCATATACCGGGTTAAACTAGGCTTTATTAACAATTACAATGAGCTTCAATTGTGACTGTCCTTTTGAGGTATAGTGCAAATATGACTAGCACTTTTCCTTAGGTCGTTATATTAACATACAAACAAATAATCAACAGTTTAATTTTTAAGAGATTTTAGAAAACAATCAATCAAGCAAATATGTATAATTCATATGCCTAACAAACATGAGAAAGTGCATAATTCAGTACACTCTTAGCATATATACAAGTCAGGCAAAATTTATTTAAGGAACAATTTTTAGCACCTTTAGAATCTTGATATACCACCTTCTCAAAAAAAAAAAAAAAAAAATCTTGATATACCATTGCAATCACAGAAGTGTATTTTGCAAAGTTCTTAATTACTTCATCTGTCACACAAGCAATTTCATTTTTGAAAGTTCCTTTGACTCTATCTCAAGCAACATTCACATTAAATTGTTAGCTGATAACTTTTTATAGAATAGAAAATGACACAATAGCATTCATCAAGGAAAAAGAAAATGACATAGTAACTAGCTAGGGAGAATGGAGAGTGAGAGAGAGAGAACAGCCTAGATAAGAAAACTCTTAACTCAGTAAATCTGATTTTATATAGTATTATTGAGCTTTGTTTTAGGGAAGATTATCAAACAGACTAATTAAAAGGGACTTCTTCCTACATAAAATATTATATCTTAGCTTATGAAATCTGATTCTAGAAGCATTTTTTTCCTCTGATATGACTCAAGAATTGGACACAAACAGAAAGGTCTATTAATTGGAAAATATAGAATAGACAGGTTAATATACATAGATAAAACCTATCTTAAAGTCCACATATTATTATAAGATATGCAATTGTAATATATTACACGAAATTATAAAGTATCAATTCAGTCACAAACTCTTTAGCAAAAAAAAAAAAAACTCAGTCACAAACTCACAATCTTTGTATTAGATTTTTTTTTTCTTAATAAAGTTGAATATATCATATACGGAAATTTCGAAAATGTGAAAAACAAATATTTTGAAATGTCGGCATTCTATAATATTTAGGTTTGGTAGAATTAAGATGAAGAAAAAGAACAAAGCAGCAGGCCATATATGATCAATAGGTAAACATTTTAATATTAATAACCGTCCTCATACGTAGTTTTCATCTACTTGCCTTGGAGGCTTGGACCTCTCAACTCTTTTGAAAGATACTACACCTTTTAGTGAAGTGTGAACCCTCTGAAGTGTGTGAGCGACTTCAATTTATAATAATACCCCAAGTATTGAAGGAATCAAACGTTTATTAAGTTTTTTTTTGGCCAGCCAAAAAATTTGTAGCTCAAGTTGCATTGCCTCTACCGAATGTATATATACACACATATGGGTTGGGTTCAAGTTACACTTAGTGTAATTCTAAAAAATATTATACTATTCAATAATTTGTTATAAAATTCATATTTTAAAAATCACACAATTGAATTAAATGTTCTATATATTCTTAATATTTATATCAATTTTCATGTCAATTGGATGTTATTTACCATTCTATCCATAAACTCATCTTTTTTATGCATTATTTTAAACTACAAAAACTTGAATTAAAAAATTGATTGATAACATGGATATTAATTTTTGTTACCATGAAATTTTGTAAGCATGGAGAATCTGCGAAAATAATGTAATTTAACTATGAATTTGTCAAAATTCACATTTAATTAAAAAATATTGAGTAGTTTAACATTGCTTAAAGTTACATCAAGTGTAACAAGAGTTGTCTAAAAGATCTAAACTGCTTACTAATTATATTTAATTGCGTACACACGTGATGAGCAAAAAAAATAAATTAATATTATGGATTATTTATCATTGTAGTCCTTAACTTTTGCCCTATCAAAGAAAGTATGGTTAATTAAGTTACGCTAGGTGTAACAAGAATTGTCTGAAAGATTTAAACTGCTTACTAATTATATTTAATTACATACACACATGATGAGCAAATAAACAAATTAATATTATGGATTATTTATCATTGTGGTCCTTAACTTTTGCCCTATCAAAGAAAGTAGGGTTTATTACGATATAAATGAACATAATAAATAATATCAACTAGTGTTACATTATAAATTAATGTAATAAATTAATAAAGTAAAACATTGAATCATTACAGGAAAATCTAAGATTGTTCTTATAAAAAAAAAAAAAAAAATCTAAGATCAGTGCTGTAATAAGTTTTCCCCCGCTGAAACGGGAAACTTCATTGGTTGGGTTTGGATACCACTTTTTCTCACTCATTGTAGAGTTGCGTTTTATGTTTTTTTTTTTTTTTTTTTTTTGCCGGCTTTTTTGACTTTGGGGGACAAAATTTACTGTGCGTGTACTGTTCACGCACTGTTCACGCAATATTTAATATTAAAAGTGGGTCCCACAACACTATTCACACATTTAAAAATTATTTTGCTACAGTGTTTTCAACAACAATCAGTTTTTATCAACTTTCAGCAACAATAAGTGCTATCTTATACATATTAGACAAGTGCAACTGTCATTTTGGGTTAGTTGTTATGTTCATCAATCATCACATCTTACCAAAATTGTGGACACGCAAAAAGAAGATTAAAAAAAACACCTTCTAAACCAGGACAGTCCCGGACACATTAGAACTTGTATAATATATAAGTTAATAGTAATAATTAGCCTTCTGGTGCTGTAGCCTGTAATATAAGAGTCTGCGTTTGGCTAATTAGTTGTTTATTATATAAGTTTATTCGTTTATTTATTGCGATTTGATAAAAATATAGTTATATTTAGAAAGAACTAGATTTTAAAAATCTGTATATATAAAAATAAAAAATAAAAAACCCTAAACCATTAAACAGAAGTTTTATACACATACTCCAAGAATTGAAATTTTAAAATGTTACATTTAAAAATAAGTGTGGTAAACACATACTCTTAGAACATTTGTTTGTTAATGAGTCATTTAAAAAAGTTTTGATCTTACTTTTATTAATATATATATATATATATATATATAATTTGTTACTTTTTTTCTATAAAAAATTTTTAAAAAATGTTTCTTAAATAAATATTCTTTTTTTTTTATACAAAATAGAAATTCTACTTTAGTATAATCTAAGTGTATATGTGTGTGAAGCTCCCTATTGGAGAATTGAACTCTGATCCTTGCCCCTCACACCCCACAAGCACTTATACTTATGGAGTGACTATCGCACTTAAATTAATGTTGCACTAAATAAAGCACTTAAATTAATGTTGCACTAAATAAATATTCTTAAGACATTAATTTATTTTTTTCATTAAAAAGAAAAAATAAAAATAAAAATCTCTCACAAACTAATGGCATGTTTGGAAGTTTAAAGAGGGAGGTGAGTAAAGGAGAGTAGAGAGGGGGAGAGTAGTGGGGAGTAGAGTAGAGGGGAATAGTTATCCTCCACCTTGTTTGAATGTTTTTAAAATTTAGTAAGGGGAGGGAGTAATTAGTCTTTTCATTTGTAATTTTGTTAATATTGTAAGGGCAAATTTGGTAATTCATTTTGTCAATCATTTTTATCATCCACTCTCCCTCCAAATCTCTCTAATTTGGGGGAATTAAAAATGAGGGTTAGAAGTAATTCAAATCCCTCCAAATCTCTCCAAATCCCTCTCCATTCTTCCTTAAAAAATATCCAAACAATGTAATTTAATTACTCTCCCCCCCTCTACTCTACTCCCCCTCCTTTTTCCAACATCCAAACATAGCATAAACGTAAACTTTGTTTGAAAGTCAAACCGTGTTAACAAGTGAATCAACAATGATCGGCTACAGCAGCCTGGAGTCAACTCATGAGTACTATAGAAATTGAAAATGAAGGGCAATCTCGTAATTAATGAAAAATTCAAGCCCAAACTCATTCCCAACGTTCCTATATAAACCTCATGAATTCATAATACCAAAAAGTGTGAAAAGGCATCAATAGTTCAAACTTCAAACACTAGTACCATACATATATACATGGCTTCCTTGTCTACACCACCACCTACCACCACCACTATCACCACCGTCAATGAATGCGGCGCCACCTCAATCTCCGCCGTCCACTCAGATATTCTTCAAACACATATCCTAACACGCCTTGATGGGCCCACCTTAGCCTCCGCAGCTTGCACTTGTTCTCAGCTCAATACACTTTCATCTCAAGAGGCACTTTGGACAAACATTTGCAACTCCAAGTGGCCATCCACCAACACGCCACGTATACGCCACGTCATATCCACGTTCCCAAACGGTCCCCGCTCTTTCTTCTCCGACTCCTTCCCGCTCCTCACAAATTTGGACCACCCAAACAACTCTCCCCAAAGCCATCACGACCGTACGTCGGAACTAATCTCAGCCGTCGATGTTTACTACAAGGGCAACCTCGTATTCAGCAAAGTGATCGAGACCGAGACAGTTACCGGTTGGTTTAAATGCTCGCCGTTTCGGTTGGACCTCTTGGACCCCAAAGACGTGGTCCCCACGCCGATAAAGTTGCTGGACGATGACGAAGACACGTGTCGAGATCTTGAGGAGGATTTGGAGCTGAGCTGGATCCTGATCGACCCGATCGGACGGCGGGCGATGAACTTGTCGAGTCAGAAGCCAGTTTCGGTACAACGTCATTGGTTGAGTGGAGAAGTGCACGTGCGGTTCGCGACAATCTTAGCCGGCGACCACCACAGAGGATCATCATCCGAGTTCGTGCAGTGTGGGGTAGTGATCACGTGCGGTGGGTCCCAGGGAAGGGTGGTAGTGATCAAGGAGATGAGTTTGCAGGTGGAGGACATGGAAGGGATTCATTTGAATGGGAAGGACAGTTTGGTAATTTTGCAGAGGGCAATGGAGGGTAAAAAGGGAATAAAGATGAGGGAAGACGTAGGAAGGAAAAGATACCAGGAGTTTTCGGAGAGGAAGAAGGAGAGGAAAGAGAGGAAGCTAAGAACAGAAGGGAGATTGGATATGTTGTGTGTGGCTTTTGGGGTCTTGGGATTTGCCACTTTTTGGTTATTTGTTTTGTGCAGATAAAAAAAAAAATTTAAGGTTTTATTATATATTTATATCCCAGGTAAAAAAAGAGAGAATAAGGTTGTTTTATATATTTTTTTTTCTTTTTATTTTTTCTCCAAGTTCATTGGTATAATTATAAAGAAACAAGAAGAAGAAAAAATTATGACTTCATTTCCTTTCATCCTTTGTACAATTACCTTAAAATTACCTCTATATGAGTTCAGTATATCTTTCTTAATTTAGCAATATTCTTTTATTTTTAATTCTAGGCTGTATTTGAATTTAAGAATTTAGAATCAAAATATTTGGAGAGATTTTTTAGGATATAATGGTTTGGTATGAATTTTAGTAATGCGGGTTTAATTTGGAAATGTGCAATTTGGCATGGATTGGGCATGTCATGAAGAAGTTTATGGTCACATTATGAAGTTGTTTGGTAGAGATGATAAAACAGTGAGAGAAGAGAAAATTTAAAATAAAATATTAAAAAAAAAAAGTGAAAGGAGAGATTAGTATTTCCATTATAAATGTTTGGTAAGAGAGTGAGAAAAAAATGGAGAGAAAATAAAGCATTTTGTATTAAATTTTTATTACATTTTGTATTAAAAGTTTTTTTGTTATAAATTAGAATAATAAGGTTATCAAATAATGTATTTAGGGTTTGGCTTACCTCCAGTACTTTTTTAACTAAATGTGTCTTTTTGTTTTAAATACACAATAGCAAGTAGTAGTGGGTTTTAATCTCTACCTTTTATTTGGTTAGTGGATGATGTGACAGTTTCTTATTAAAACAAATAGAAATTCCAGTTAAAAAAGTACTGAAAGTAAGTCAAATCTATTTATTTAAGATGTTTTCTCTCATATTTTATTAAAGATGACTCAAGATGAAATAATCAATCTCTCTCTTTCTTCCTTTCGTTTTTTACTAAACCAAACAATAGGCCTATTGTTTGGTACTTTGGTTCTCCTAGGAATATATCAAAGAGTATGCTATCATGTGGTTTTGTCAACCATTAGATTGGTTCTGGCTATAAAAATTACATTAATTGTGAAGAAGAAATGAAGAATAGTTTATAAAGTTTTATATATAAAGGGTAGCTGTCATATATATATTGGCAATAAAAAAATTTGAGAGTAAGATATAGACATTGAAAGGAGACGTCAGACGTGATGTTGTAACTAATAAGATATTTCTCTCTCTCTTTTTTTTTTTTGGTAGAGAGTAAGACATTTCTCTCTTTTTATTATTTACAAAAGCGTAGACGACTTGATTTTCTATATAATATTTGATTCCAACATCAAGAAATCAATGCGTGTAAATTATAATACTAAAAATCCCTTACAAAATAAGAGTTTTAAGAGGCTTGGACACTGTTTTATGATTTTTTTTCTTAAATTATTTTTGAAATAATAAGGTTAAGAGCTTCTAATGTCGACCTGAATAATACAAATTATCTGTACCATTTTTTATATTACACTTTATATTTTACCAATCACAACTTACCATATATTTGTTTAAATTTACTTATAAATTAATCAAAGTTTAAAATGGAAAAAAAAAAAAAATGAACACATGGCAAATTGTAATTTGTAGAACATAAAACAGAATATAAAATGTGGAGTAATTCTTAGGTACTTCCGGAGCACGGAGAATGGTGCTCCCTCCTCTCACATTCATGGTGGGGTCCACTCATTAAATTCATGGTAGGGTCCACCATGAATGTGAGAGGAGGTAGCACCATTTTACTATACTCTGAGACTACCTAAGAATTTTCCTAAAATGTGATACAATGGGCTAGACCTACATTGGATTTCATTAGTGGAGCCAGAAAATTTTCGTGGATTGGACAAGAGTATATTTAATGTGGGTTACAAGCAGAATAATTGTGGTGGAAATTCAGGTTTGACATTATATATAGGAAATGTACGTACTTGCTTATTGCTATTAATTTGTCCTAATCGGCCTAAAATTGAGTAATTTCTAAGTTGAGTGTGAATGTGTGAATACTGACTTAATTGTCATGACCCAAGAGCTGTTAGAGTATGACTCGCTGATTTTAATGAAACACAAAAAAAAAGGCCAAAAGTGGTTGAAAATTCAGGAGGGGGAACCAAACTTATTTTTCTCTTAAAAAATTAAAACTTATTAGTGTGGACAATCAAGGTCCTCTCTCTCTAATCACATGCTTTACATGACTTGCCATGGTTATTTTAATTAGGGTTATTTACAATTATTAACTATTACAGTGTATAGAAAATTTGTATTCATAAAGACTTGCGCTTTAGGTCCACTTTAGTTGTATCACACATATTTCTGCCTCTTATATAAGCTAGGCACACTCTTGTATATTTTAATAAATCAAAGCAATATTTCTAATATTAACCTTAGGTTATGATATGCAAAAACAGTTTGGTACAAAATTATGAGATGCGCCTAGAAGCAAGCAACTAGCCTAGCGTGTCTCTGGCATAGACTTGCAAAATCAAATAATGGAAGAGTTGAGAAATGGCACGTGAGAGGACTTTGCTTGCAGTGGTCTAACCCATGACATTATGTTTTACCCAAATATATATATAAGGGAATTAATTGTGTCGGATCGTGAGTTGTGTCATTCCACCTCAAAACCAATTTGTGATAAAGAATATACACTTAAATCTTTTATGACATTCGGCATCACGCCACACAGGCCTTTTTTAGAGTGGTTGTAGGGAGTCAAATTGTGGTCCTCGAATGATTTGGTTTGGTTAGGTATTGCGTCAGTTAAGAAGATTCTAAAGAATAAGAAATTCAAACAAGATAAAGACACAAAAAAATTGAAAGTAACCTATATTACACTGATCCTAAGAATAGAAAAGTAAATTGCAAAAAAGGTAAAGCAAATTGCAAGAACTCTAAAGTAAATTTAAAGAAACTTATTTTTATTAAAGTATAATGGTTACTAGGTTAATTTGCGCTGAAATGTAAAGAAACTAAAAGAGATGCTAACTAAAAAAAAAAAAAAAAGAAGGAAGAAGAAGAAGAAGATATAGACATGTTGAAGTATTAACTTATAATTGTTTATCTCTTTTCTTCATGGGTAGTCGACCTTTTATAATTAAACTAATTAGTAATTGCCACTTTACAACATGATGAAGTTTTTTTTTAAAAAAACTTTTTGGTAACTACATTGTATCATTGCGCGCGCACACACACACATATATAAATAATTATATATATATTTCGAATAATTCGATAATTACATTGAATTAAGAAAGGGAATTTAAATCTTAGATATATATGTTGGAAAATAAAAAGTGCTAATTAAATTACAATATTCTTAGCATGACAAGTAATAGGTGGTATATTTTAATAAAAGTAACATGTAATTTAGGCTGCATTTGGTTTGGCTTCAAACCACTTTCGGAAAAGCATTTCCGTAAAATTGGAGTGTTTGGTTGATTTGGAAAATTCAGTCAACTTCAAACCATTTCCCTTTGACCGGAAAATAACGCAAAAATCCTGTAAAACCATTTCCGTTCCTATTTTCACTTCAAATGACTTCCGAAAAGAAAGAGAGAGAGAGAGAGAGAGAGAGCGAGAGCGAGAGGGAGAAGATCGCACGCACCAGTCCAACAATCACGCCTTCGACGTCGCCGACGAAACCCGAGCTCCAGTCCGACGATCACACACACCAGATCGCATTGGTCTCGTCACCAGCGAACCCCGAGCACCGCGCCGATCAATCTCGCCTCCGCCCCGCGTTCTCGCCTTCGACCTAGACCTTCGACCCACCGATCTTCGATCTTCGACCTTCGACCTTCGAACTTCAACCCGCTCAACCTTCGACCCGCTTGATTCCTGTGTGATTTTTGATTTTTGTTGTTGTTGTGGTGGTGTGATTTGGCTGAGAAAAATTTGGCTGTGATTATTTCATTTTCTGTAATTTTCTGTCATAAAATTTGGCTGTGGATTGAGATTTGGCTGTGATTTTGAAATTTTCTGCAATAAAATTTGTTTGGATACTAAGAAAATGTGAAAAATTTGTAGGAAAATAGTATTTTCAAAATAGAACCAACACATGAAAATATTTTCTACAACAATTTTTATAATACAACCAAACGCTTAAAAATATTTTCCTTTTTCGAAAAATAGCATTTCCGAAAAATATCTATTTTCCTGAAAATATTTTACGGGAACCAAATAGAGCCTTAGGCAAAGATGTTTTTCCTGCCAAATTACTAGTCCTTAATTATTAGACTTTCACATGATATGATTGCCAATTTTTTTTTTTTTTTTGAACGAAAGGTAGAAATGATTGCCAAATTTAACACTTGTATAAGTGGCGGCTCTAGGATTTTTTTCTAGGGGGGTCAGTAAGAAGATACATCTTAGGTAAAATATGAATTTTATGGTCTAAATGGTTTTCTTATTACAAATTTGTTTATAGTACGTACTAGTAATAGAATAAAAAATAAACTATAGGTACATTTGACATATTTTTTCTTAATATAATGAGCATGTTAATTGTTGTTGTTAAGTGAATTTTAATTATTACTACTTAAAATACTTTTATTTATTAGTTTATGACAATTATATGTTTACATTGTACTATCAATGTAAAATTTGTATTATAGATAATTATACTATACACATTTGCAAAATCCATACAATATTCTACACATTTGTTTAGAAACAATATAAATATTACAATGATAGTACAATGTAAACTATGAATTTTCCATTAGTTTATTTCAAATTTATTAAGATCTAAATGGGCTTTTTAAAATGATATGAAAAAAAATTTTACTTTGTTGTTGGGCTTACTATTTCTCCTAGATTTTAGATAAAATTAGATTGTTGTTAGGCACTTTTTTGTATTTAAAAAGATCAAAATATTGTTAAGATGATCATAATTAAACTTATTTCAAGTGGGTTTTAAAAAAATTTAGAGTCAGAGTGTTCTTTATTTAGGAGAGTAAAAAAAAAAACAAAATATATTATATTTAAAAAAAAAAAAATATATATATATATATATATACACACATATATTTGCTAGCTCAGGGGGTTCATTTGAACCCCCCCTAACTATACATGGCACCGCCCATGCTTGTATATTGCCAAGCATTCAAAGATGTCTATTGAATCTTAGAAAAGGTAATAAGACACATTTAGGGGCAAACAACTTTAAAACTAAAAGCTTTCTCCCAAAAAAAAAAAAAAAAAACTTTAAGAAACTAAAACTAAAATAGCGAATTGATAAAAAAAAAATTAATACATATTTTTCAAAATAACACCCAATTTACACGCATTTTAGAGGAATAATAATAATAATGATATCTTTTAATTGAATTAATTGGGTTTAAGTATGAAAATACCTAGTACTCTAATAATTTTGTCATATTTTGTCATTTATAGAATATAACTGATTACATAAAGGCACCTTGTCACTATTAAGGGTCATGCGTCCAAGTATCCAACCCACCAACTTAACAAAATCATCCAATCTGATCAGTCCTAACAGTTCAAGGTAGTTTTTTTGTGGGTTAGGTTCTGATTGATATGTTTTCAACCCATTAGACCTAACCTATTCAAACACACACACAAGTGCACGCGCGCACCTAAAAATTTATTTAATTTTTTTTGTTTGATTTATTATAGTATTTTGAGAATTTGTTTGGATTAATTTATAAATTTGGAATATGATTTAAGCATATTATGTGAATTGTAAATATGTATTAAAAAATCGAGACTTATAATCGTTGAATGTCTTTTATTTTTTTTTCCCTTACAAGAAATGAAATATTTTATATCCAACATGTTTGATTGATTTTTACACACATAATAGGTTGGGTTGGGTTGAGAATTCTTTTAACTTATTCCCCTAAAATTTTTAAGTATGGATCTCTCCGTTCAATTAATACTTTTTTATGGTAAAAAATATGAAAAACTCAATCTCTACATTCTATAACAAATGAAAAAAAAAAATCTAGTATCACAAACTATTATACAACTTCTTTGCTACAATTATGACATGGCAGAGTGTAAATGGTGAAAAAAAAATGATGGGTTAGACTTGTGACAAAAAGGTGTGGAATGGTTTTGTGGTACTAAAGCTTCAATAGGATTGCACTAGTGTTCTTTGTTTCCTTTTCAACGTGGACTCAAACGCTTATTGATTTTAACGTCTTAAACTCACATGTTTAGCCACTTTTGTCAACTTCTCAATCGAAAAAGTGCATGGCATATACATGTGTTAAATTGTTAATTCTATTTCTTCTCCACATATATATGGACTTGCGTGGAATCATTCTACAAAGCCATGTAGACTTGCATGCACTCATTTCGTAACCATGTGAACTTCTTGGACCCTAGACTTTCATGCAATCATTTTGCAAGCCATCTGGACTTCTTGAACCAAGCTGCACAACACATACCCAAGTTACACAATTATCTTACAGTAGAGAGTGTCTAATCTCTAATGACACAATTTTGCTACAATTCTAATATGTTCATCTATGAGTGATAAGTTTATGTAAAAGTGATGATTCAACATTCATAGTCGATCACTTTAATAAGTTGTGACAAAATATATGGTCATGGAATAACTATATAATAGATAGTCGACCAATTGTCACCTCCAATAGCAATGCACCTTTAAGACCATGACGCTGTATCAAGGCAAAAATCAGATCAAATGTCCACTCCAATGGCAATGCACCTTCAAGACCATGACGCTGTATCAAGGCAAAATTCAAAATAATTTTAGTGCAAATGATCCTAACATATTGTGTACAAGGCTCCCACCGCAGATTCCTTGTTATGCTTCAAGTCTTGAGATCGAGAGTCAGACTCTCAAGCTCCAGATCAGATTGGTTTCAAGCTCAAATACATATATGTTCAAGACAAATGAACTCTCTCAGTTTGCAAAAATATTAAAGTATATTACAACCTTTACTCATTAAATGCTCAAGACAAGTGAACTCTATCTCACAGATCAGACTTATACTTGTATTCAAAGTTTGTTGGATTTTGATCTAAAATACTATCTGATGTTGCTTCTGATGATGTGTGGTGCTTCTACTTGTAGCAGACACATGCCTTGCGACCAAAATTAGATTATTAGCTAGAAAAAGTTAACACAGACATTTGGATAAGACATAATTTATAGGAATCCAACTTTTCCTGCCATTGTCCTTTGCACAAATTATATCTTCATATAAGTACTTGACTGTCGTCTTTCGGCTCTGGAGGCCCTCTTGCTATTGGCATTCCACCTCCAAAATCGGATTTGGGTTTCGCATAGTCCACAAAAACAACACGCCCATTTAATGCCTGCCAATAGTTATTTGTTATTTTTCAATTTCAAAGGTTAAAAGAATCAAATGCAGAGATGAAAACAGGGGCTTACCTTTCCGTTCATCTCTGTAAGGGCTTTCTGAGCTTCATCTTCTGTAGCAAAGGTCACAAATCCAAATCCTTTTGATCTGTCTGAGACTCTGTCCATTACAACTTTAGCTGGAAAAAGAAAAATTGTTAAGCTCCAACTAACTGAATATTCTACTGGCTTGAAGAGGGTAACTTAATGTTATTGCATATGGAAAGCCCACTGTCACCTTCAACAACTTGACCATATTGAGAAAATGCTTCTGATAATCCTTTGTCATTGGTGTAAAATGACAATCCTACAGCATTGTGAGGGGAAAAAAAAAAATCTTTAGCAAGTGCATAACATAACAAAAAATTGAGAAACTATACAGTATGTAGGACAATAAAAGCTGCAAAACTATGTTATCCTTTTTTTTTTTGGGAAAGTCTAAGTGAGTTAATATACAGTTAAACAAAACTTTTTGTTGGCAAAGATAAAATGAAAAAATGATTTAGATAAGAAGCCAAAAAAAAAGAATCAGAAAAACTCTATGGCCTTAATCTAGGGATCATGAAGCTCTCCACTGCTTGATATATTTTACATACAAATACAAAGAGAAAATGTTTCTATATGATTTGTGTACTTTTAACAGAGCATGTCACTAAGTATCAAGGGAAACATTCTACTAAAATTCAAAACTTAAATAAGTAGCAATTTTATAAAAGATTCCAATGCTCTTTTAGTAGAGGTCAAGCCTCAATGCAATGGCAATTGCCTTTCACCAAAAGCAATAGGTCACAGGTTCGAGTTTGGGAATCAGCATTTCCCAAAAAAATTGGGGGTAAGGTTACCTACCAATCACCCCTCCCAAAACTTTCAAAAGCAAGAGCTTTGAGCGCTGGGTACAACATTTTTAGTGCTTTATTAGTACAATTCAATGCACTTCTTTTTTAATATTATGAGAAGCTTAGTTACTTTGAAAAGCAATCCTTGTGCTGCTTCTCAAAATTAGCAAGAGGCTAAAGCACCTTTGATTTATGTAATGAGACGCTTCTGTTCTTTAAAATGACAAAACAACCTATAAAAGCCCCCATCAGACAGAGTTTAAAAGGTTCAACTGATAGAACCATCCAGTAATCAAAATTAGGATCTGGAATTCTGTGAGTAATACACACAGCATGTATAACACAACAGTATATTGATCAGAAAAAACATGAGCTAGGAGAATCACATCTCTATGTTGGTTACAGATGATAAAAAGGCATTCACATATACAAAAACAATCTCAAGATTAGTAATTTTGTACCTAAGCAAAAAAGATAAAACACTATTTAGACAAGACTTGAGCAGACACACTTCCACCACTTTATTTGGAAATAAAAACAATCTGAACCATACATGAATATTGATAACCATAAAGGTTTTGAAGTAAATGTAATCAAGATTAGCATGAGTTCTTAATTAAGGTCAGAGCCATGTACGTGGCTGTATTTAAGGATTTCAATAGTACCCACAAGACCATTCAGCTCTCTGCAAGCCTCACTTGGTTATGGATGAATTAAACGAGCATTTTGTAGAAAAAGGTGAAAGAAGGAAACGCAAAAAATTCATATAGGTATTATGTCGAACAGGTTATGGTCATGGTTCAAGGAATCCAAAACAAGATGGTGACATAAATAAACAGCGAAACATATGATTGGTTTTTGGTCACACATAAATAGTGGGTAATAACTACTTAACGTTTTGAGATAGTAAAACGTCGTAAAGCAAACTGAAACAAAAAGTTAGGAAGAGAGAGCGAGAGAGAGAGAGAGAGTACCTCCAACGAAAAGTTTGGAAGCTATGCCTCTGGAACAAATGAGAAGAGTTGGAGGAAGGAGAGAAGTGTATGATAGATTACGATTATGCCCAACTAGTCTTCTTAGCGCCGCCATTCGATGCCACACACACTGGGTTCTGCTGCCAGGGAAATACTCTTGACTCTCGAGAGCTTAGAAATGATGGAAACTATTCCGCGATATATATATATATATATATATATATATATATATAGAGGACATTCTGGCCTTTTGCCCCTCTGGGCAAAAATATTTGGCATTATTCTCCTGTTTCAAAATTATATAGGTGCGTGTCCCTGTTTCGATACTCGATGACCCTAAAATCAAGTTACTTAAAGTACTCGATTGGTTTAAAATCGAGTTATGCCCGATCAAATTTAAAAATAAAATAAATAAATAAATAATAAAAAATTGCATAGAACTCGATTTTATGGAAATCGAGTTCCAAAACGCCACTATAAGGCTCAAAAACGCCACTATAGGGCTCCCTGAACCTGCCATGGGACAATGACACTTAGAAAAAAAAAAATTGCAGGAAAATGCCACTATAGGGCTTTAAAACGTCACTATAGGGCTTAAAAACACCACTATAGAGCTCCCTGAACCTGCCATAGGACAATGACACTTAGGAAAAAAAAAAATTTGCAAGAAAACACCGCTATAGGGTTTTAAAACGTCACTATAAGGATTAAAAACGACACTATAGAGCTCCCTGAACCTTGTATGGGGTGATGACACTAAATTTTTTTTTGCATGGAACTCGAGTTCCATGCAATTTTTTTTTTTTTTTTTTTTAAAGTTTGATCGGGCATAACTCGATTTTAAACCAATCGAGTACTTTAAGTAACTCGATTTTAGGGTTATCGAGTATCGAAACAGGGGCACGCACCTATATAATTTCGAAACAGAGGCATAATGCCAAAAAAAAAAGAGGGTAAAATGCCAGAATGTCCTCTATATATATATATATATATATATACCTTTGATCCTAAGTTTGTTTTTTTTTTTTTTTTTGAGAAACCCTTTAATCCTAAGTTAAATATAACACATAGAATTTTAAGTGTGTTTGGATACCGCCTATTTTGCTGAAACTAAAAATTTATTGCTGAAAGTACTGTAGATAAAGGTAAAAGTTAGTTGAAATAGTATAGTGAGACCAATGAATAATGCCAAAAAGTGCGGTAGGGCATATGAATAGTATTAAAAATAAGTTAAATAGTAAAATAATTTTAATTTTTAATCCTAACACAAACGCACACTTAATGTATGTCTGGATAGTGCTGAAAAGCACTTTTCAGCTACGTCCCATGTTTTCCAGTGGGTTCCGCAAGTACTTTTTTCAGCAAAAACAACTTTAAAACTGAGTCCTACGACACTATTCACACATTTAAAAATTATTTTGCTACAATATTTTCAATTTTCAGTAATAAGCGGTATCTAAATACACCCTTACAATCTAAAATTCAATTCTCAAACTATGTAACCATGGCCTAAAATTTTATTTAAAGAAATGATAAATACAGAAATTAAAATGATAAGTACTTGAAGTTACAGGGTAATCTATTTTTAAAATCTTTATATATGAAATGATAAATACTCGAAATTAAAATGATAAGTGTAGGGACTGAATTTGAGCACCTCTACTGTTGAGTGAATGGATTCAGGCCCAACTAGCCCAATACAATGAATTCGTAGAGAACGGATTCAAGAACTAGGCTATAGTGAGGGATACAACGGCTAGGCATGGTTGCATATGGATTGAATAGCATGAACGTGGGTTAAAATGTGCAATGATGTTCCTCGGCCCTCCTCTTGGGAGCTTGAAGTTCTTATTATTTCTGTAGTGATTGGTTACAAAGGTTTCTGTGATGATACAGGTTGCTACAGTGTTCTATACTTCTAATTTTCTCCTTTTTTTCGGTCCTCTTTCAAGAGGGATTTCTTACATTATATACCCCCTTTCGGTTGATCTTAGCCCTACATTTGTTGATCAAGCAGGTCACTACTTGAGTGCTTATCCCATCAGCCGCCTTCCCACTCTTTCTGTGGGTTGCAGCAACCAAGGTTGCACTGTTCAAGGGTTATTTCCTCATTAATGCGGCTAGAACGTTAGTTATGGGCATTCAATGTGGAGGTGATAGTTCATCCTGGTCTTGCTCCTCCACCATGCTTCCATGACTGACACGTTGTACTTGTTCTTTCTCTTTAGATGCTTTGGAAGGCTACCTTTGGTGGCCCGTTACTTCCTCCTTCTATGGTCTTGGTTGGTTCCTGGGCAATTTGGACTTTCACACTTCGTCCTCGGGCGTCTCTTCCTCCTCGACATGGGCCTTGGGCTTGGTACAAAGTGGGCCGGGGTTACCAAATTCTCTGACCCCACAATAACCCCTCAAAATCCTGCTGTTCGAGTCCTCGGGCGAAGAGGGGGATTTTGACATCCTCGGGCCATTGTAATGGCTTGTCACGTCTTATCCTCCGTCAGTGCCAGAGTCTTTTCGCCTGTCCAAGGCACGTTCCTGGTGTTTCGGTATACGGAACGCGCCCTCATTAAATTCTGGCGGCTCTGTGCTCCCCACGTTCAACGGCGTGATGCCAATCCAACGGCTGGGCTTTTCCCAACTTTATAAGCAGGGAAACCCGCACGGTTATCTTTAATTGGGGGTATAAATACCTGTTTGATTCGATTGGCCTCTTTACTTTTGCACTAAAGAGCACTTGCGCACGTACACTGAATTCGGTCAAATCTCCAACTACACTCACGCCTTTTTTCAGCACAAAAAGCCTGTCCGAGAAGCTTTTTCTCATTTCTGTAAGTCTTCTTCTCTCTCTAGCTCAAATTTCTTCTTTGATTCCTTTCTTTCCTTCACCCTTTCCTGAGTCTCTTGGTCGTTGTTAGGGATGGGTAGATTTAAGAAGTTAGTTGAGTCTGAAGAGGAGATGGAGAAATTCATCACCGATTATAGGATACCCAGTAATGTGGGCTTAAGGTATTGTGAGGAAGGGGAATGGCACATTCAGAGGAAGGAGAGTGAGGTCGTAATTCCCATAATCGCCTTCCTTGAAGGAGGTATGAGAATCCCTATGGGGCCAGTAACGAGGGGCTACCTTAGGTACTTTAGGTTGGCCCCCACTTAGTGTGCCAACAACGTATTCAGAATCCTGAGTTGTGTGGACGCCTTGAATGAGAAGATGGGGTTGAGGTTAACCTATCAAGATGTGAATTGGTGCTACAACCTCCAACAACTAAAAGGTAAGTCTTATTACATGAAGACGATGGACGATAAGGTCCGGCTTATCCAGTGCCTTCCTGAGTCCAGCAAGGGGTTGAACAAAGACTTTCTCATCGTGTCCGGGGAGTGATACAATGGCCTTCACTTTCCGACAGAGGAGGGGACACCAGATGGGGTACTTTGAGTAGGAGAGGGTCTAGTCTTTCGGGTTGTAGGTCTGCTTTGTTTGGTTGTTGACATGAACATGTTTTCTTTTCTGCAGATCCACACGCTTTTGAACGCCATTTTAACCTGGTCAACAAGGAGGACTTAGAAAGGGTCCTCAAGGCGGAGATCTTTGTGAACGAGGCTGATAACCAAGTTAGAGCCGCCCACAAGATCCTTGGGTACAAGCTGATCCAGAAGTCGTTCTCGGCTCCGAGGTATGTGATCAAAGCCAAAGATCCTCGGCTTCGCAGTATAACTGTAGCGAATAAAGGGTTTCTGTTTCCTGAAGGGTCTCTTGTTCCGGAAGGTATTCCGTTGGCAGGTCCTTCTACCTCCCCCCAAGCTGCGGAGGCCGAGGGAGAAGAGCTAGGAGAAGAGGAAGAAGTTGCTGATTTGGGTTCATCCGAGGACGAATTTGGTGCATTTGACCAAGTACACCTAGTCGAGGATCCCTCTGGTGACTTGGGCGACCCTAATTTAACCGAGGCGGACCTCTTATCTGCAAGGACTTCTCCCTAGGCCAAGATGGGCTTTAAGAGGCAATCCCAGACAAGCCTACTTGACCTGCTTGAGGGTCAGCCGGGGAGGGACGAGCTGGGGAAGTCCCAATCCAAGCTTTCTCCTCCACTACCCAAGTCTCAGCCTGTTCAGACCAGGTCGTCTTCTTCCCAGTCCAAGCTTCCACCCTCTCCACCTCAGCCGAATTTGCCACTAAGGCCCGAGTCTACTGATCTCCAGCATAAGAAGGGTCCTAAAGGCAAAAGGCCTATGGGAGCTGACAGGACTAGTTCTTCCCAGGAGGAGCATGAGGCTCGGCGGCCCCCTAAGCAGTAAAAAACTGGGCACCAGGGTCAAGGAAGAGAGGGGGTTGTGCAGTCCAAGGCCCAGGCTTGGCTCCCTGCCCTAATGCTCCATGGAGAGCCTTTGATGGATAACGCCTCCCTCAGGGACTTTAGAAGGGGTGAAGGCATATACGTGGCCGATGCGTTGGAGAGGTCCCTACTACTCCCCGCCGAGATGGCCCAATTAGAGGACCTGAGGAGGTAGGAGGTCATCCTCAGCCTGAAAAGGTACTTAGGCATGGTAAGACATCCGACGCTTGAGACTTCGTTGATTTTTACTCTTCAGTTCCCAACTTATTGTCTGTTTGTTTCGATTTCAGGCTGTCCAGGCAACTTACAGGCTGGAAGAGAAGGCCAATAACCAGAGCAAGGCCATGGATCAGGAACGCGACAAGCGCCTGGAAGCCACGCGGACCCTTAAGAACTCTAAGGTTGATCTCAAGAAGGCAAGGGAGGATTTAAAGGAAGTGACGAAGGCCAGAGACAGCGCGGTGTCCGGCCTAGCTGGCTCCCAAAAGCAGGTCGCCGACCAGACAAGGTGCCTTCTTGAAGCTGAGGGTCAACTGAAGATAGCCAAGAAGCACATTACTGACTAAAAGCAGAAGTTGGCCTAGGTAGTGGTGGCCAAGAACGTCGCGGAGTTCACCAGGGATGAGACTTTAAGGGCCAAAGCAGAGGCGAAGTCCGCGAGGACAGAGGCTGAAAGCTCTAAGGAGCAAGCTGAGGGGGAGGCCTTTGCCTTGGGGGTGGCTAAGACCCAAGCTGCCCTCAAGGCTCAAGTCCCTGAGGTATGCAGGCACTACTGCTCCCAAACTTGGAATGAGGCCCTCAACCAAACTGGGGTCGAGGTCTTGTCTGAGTTTAGGAGAGCCGAGAGAGTGTACTATCCCCCCGCCATTCGCGAGGCTGCCTCTGCTAACTCAGAAGCCGACACCGCCCCCGAAGCGGCAGACGGGGACCAGGCCAATACTGCTGAGGATCCCACTTCTACTGATAAGCCCACCGAGAAGGCTGAGTATCAAGGGGTGCCATAGAAAGAAAAAACTCGTAACCAGGAAATGCCCCAGGATGTGATGAAGCCCCCTGTTGGCCCTCAAGTCCCTCCTGCTGACTCCCAGGCGCTTCCTGCCAAGGAGGACCTCCCCAAAGTTGCCCCTCCAGCCAAGAAGACAGCTCTCATGGTGGTGCCTCTGCAAGCTATTCCACTAGGTCAGAGCTCCGAGGACCCCGAGGACACCTCTGGACAGCCTCCCAAGGGGGGAATAAAGTTCAAATTGAAGAAATAGGCTGTCTTAGCTAGCTTCTATCTTATGTTTTGTTTTTTGTTTTGTCGTTTTTGTTCCCCCCCCCCCCCCCTTTTTTTAAGCACTGTAATGCTACTTTTAAATTGAATGTATGAATCCCCTCTTTTTTATATATATTATGTGTTTATTGTTATCGTGATGAGTTTTGCTACTTATATAACCTGGGCTTTAATTATCAGCTACACAATCTCAGAAGCTCGACCTATTTTTGCTGAATTGAATACTGAGGGAACAACTTTACAATATTGGTTCTACATCTCATGAATTGGTTACTGTAAATAGTAAAAAATGTTGAGCACACAGCATCCGTAAAGATAATCCTTTAAATTCCAGGATCAAATGCCACAGCACAATGTACAAAGGTGCTCATAAGCGTGCTTTAAAAACTTAGTGACCTTAGAAAATCCGTTAGTTGCTGATTATGCTAAGGGGTTAGGTTCAATGTGCCTCAGAATGCCTTAAGTGATGCTCATGGGTTTGTGTTTGTTTACATCTTTGCTAAATGTAGCCAGTCTCTCCAAAGATCTGAGTCTGAGGGCCATGCAAGACCTTGGTGCTGCCTAACCCTTAGGTTCTTCTCTAAGTAGCTAGTTTCCCCATAAGTTTGAGTCCGAGAACCATACAAGACCTTGGTTCTGTCTAACACTTAAATTCTCCTATAAGTGACTAGTTTCCCCATAGGTTTGAGTCCGATGACCATACAAGACCTTGGTTCAGTCTAGTACTCAAGATTTTCTTGAAGTAGTTAGTTTCCCCATAGGCTTGAGTCCGAGGACCATGCAAGACCTTGGTTCAGTCTAATACTTAGGTGGCCGCTAAAATACAAGATATATAATCATAATAGACCTAAAATTCGAATCAAAAGGAGATACTTTCATTAATAATAATACATTCTCAGGTTATTTACATTTCATGGACGAGGTACAGGTTTTTCATCTAGGTCTTCTAAGTAGTATGCACCTATCCCCGCCATTGAGGTAATTCGATATGGTCCCTCCCAATTGGGCCCCAGCTTTCCCCAGGAAGGATTCTTGGCAGCCCCCACAACTTTCCTCAACACTAGGTCCCCCGGTGCTAGTGGTCTTAGCTTCACATTAGCATCATATCTCTGCTTGAGCTTTTGGTGGTAATAGGCCAGCTGGATCATTGCCCTTTCCCTTCGTTCATCAACCAGATCTAGACTCTTCCCCAGTAGTTCGTCATTACTGCCCGGAGTGAAAAAGCTCATCCTTAGTGTTGGGAAGTTTATCTCCAGAGGGATAACAGCCTCGACCCTGTAAGTCATGGTAAAAGGTGTCTCCCCCGTTGACCGCCGTGGTATAGTCCGGTATATCCAAAGAACGTGTAGCAGCTCTTCTACCCATCTTCCCTTGGCGTCATCCAGTCTCTTCTTAAGACCATTAACGATGACCTTGTTGACTGCCTCGGCCTGCCTATTTCCTTGAGGATAAGCTGGAGTTGAATACCTGTTTGTGATCCCAAGTTCGCAACAGTATCTTCTGAAGGCCTTGCTGTCAAATTGAAGTCCGTTATCCGAAATGAGGGTATGAGGGACCCCGAATTGCGTGACAATGTTTCTCTAAAGGAATTTCTTAGCATCCACATCCCTGATGTTGGCCAACGGCTCAGCTTCAACCCATTTGGTGAAGTAATCTGTGGCAAGCAACAGATATCTCTTATTCCCTGGTGCCTTGGGGAAAGGGCCTACAATATCCAGGCCTCACTAGGCGAACGGCCATAGGCTGGACAAAGGGTTGAGGACCCCTCCAGGCTGATGAATATTTGGGGCGAACTTTTGGCATTGATCACACTTCTTAACATACTCTAGGGCCTTCTTCTGCATCCCCGGCCACCAATATCCTTGGGTGATAGCTCGGTGCGACAGGGAGCTTCCTCCTGCGTGACTCCCATAGATCCCCTCGTGCAGCTCTTCGAGTAGTAACTCTGATGCCTTGGGGTGAATACACAGTAGGTATGGTCTAGAGTAGGATCACCTATACAACTTGTGGTCTTCGGACAACCAGAACCGAGGAGCATTCCTTCATATTTTTTCAGCCTCTAACTTCTCCTCGGGAAGAACATCATCTTTGAGGAATCTCACTATGGGATCCATCTAGCTGGGACCCACCCCAACTCGATGGATGTGGACCGTGCCCTTTGCCACCTCATTTACTCTTTCCAGATGCTCTACAAGAATGATCCGAGGCAAATCCCCTGCCGAGGAGGTGGCAAGTATGGCCAATGCTTGATCATTGCCCTTACTAACACATGAGTTCTTCCCACAGACGGCGCCAATTGTAGAGACTGGGTTTGAGCACCTCTACTGTTGAGTGAGTGGACTCAGGCCCAACTAGCCCAATACAATGAATTTGTAAAGAGCGGGTTCAAGAACTAGGCCCTAGTGAGGGATACAACGGCTAGGCATGGTTGCATATGGATTGAATAGCATGAACATGGGTTAAAATCTGCAATGATGTTCCTCGGCCCTCCTTTTGGGAGCTTGAAGTTCTTATTATTTCTTTAGTGATTGGTTACAAAGGTTTTCGTGATGATACAGGTTGTTACAGTGTTCTATACTTCTAATTTTCTTCTTTTTTCCTGTCCTTTTTCAAGAGGGATTTCTTACATTATATACCCCCTTTCGGTTGATCTTAACCCTACATTTGTTGATCAAGCAGGTCACTACTTGAGTGCTTGTCCCATCAGCCGTCTTCCCACTCTTTCTGTGGGTTGCAGCAACCAAGGTTGCACTGTTCAGGAGTCATTTCCTCATTAATGCGGCCAGAACGTTAGTTGTGGGCATTCAATGTGGAGGTGACAGTTCATCCTGGTCTTGCTCCTCCACCATGCTTCCATGGCTGACATGTTGTACTTGTTCTTTCTCTTTAGATGCTCTGGAAGGCTGCCTTTGGTGGCCCGTTACTTCCTCCTCCCATGGTCTTGGTTGGCCGAGGACAGGGTTGTCCTTAACAAGGTTCCTAGCAATTTGGACTTTCACATTTCGTCCTCGGGCGTCTCTTCCTCCTCAGCATGGGCCTTGGGCTTGGTACAAAGTGGGCCGAGATTACCAAATTCTCTGACCCCACAATAAGTACTTGAAGTTACAGGATAATCTATTTTTAAAATCTTAATATATGAAATGATATATACTAGAAATTAAAATGATAAGTGTTTGAAGTTACAGGATAATCTATTTTTAAAATCTTAATATATTTCACAATTATCTACACATTCCATCTTTAATCTTGAATTTATGAGGCAAAAAAAAGAGGGTAAATCTACTCCAGCAAAAACAAAATGAAGTTCTCCAATCTCCATTTCAAATATTAATAAAATAAGATATTAGCCTTCCATGTTGTTTCATTCTTTTCATAAATTTTTTTTATTGCTCAACTATGAAATATGTGTCTGAATATATTCGATTATCAAAAAAAATATGTCTGAATATATTCAGACATATATGTATGACACTGTCATTGTGCTGCTGGCTGTTCCAGAATGATTTTCTAAATGTTTTTGTATTGTCATAAAATTAATAATAAGTTCTTTGAAATAAAATTGCTCATTCATAGGGAAAAAATGTAAAAAGAAAATCTTAAACAAGGTCTTGAACATTCTGATAACAAATTTTTTTTTTAGTTAATACAATAAGATATGAGCCACCTATGTTAGTTTCATAACTTCTATAATTTTTTTTAATAGAGTTGTGCAACTAAAAAAAAAATTAAACTTGGTTTTAACATTTTGATAAAAGAATTTTCTATTTCCTGAATAATGTTCTTACATTCATGCACTGATGAGAAAAGCCATGTTTTTTTTTCCTATGTTCACAGACATAAAAGAAAATTATGGACTCATCATGAATCTCTACAGATAATTCATGAGATTTTAGATTGAATACAGTAGAAGAGGATATTCAAACAGAGAGAAGAAATCATTAAATTATGAGGGGCAATATTAACAACAAAATAGGAAAAAATCAATACTAGTTTTTTTTTTTTTTTTTTTTTTTTTTTTTTTTTGCTGAATGAAAATAGGGGGTCTCTGATGTGGGCTCATCGACCTCACGCCACGTGACGGTAATGGGTAATACCACGTGTACCACACGGGCCTTACTGAGACTATCGCTCGAACCGCTCCTTTCTAGGTGCAAAACGAGGACTCCTACCATCAAGCCACACCTCCATGTGATAGGAAAATATCAATACTAGTTTTGTCACCGCAATGCAATAATTTCATCTTCTTTGCATTCTCCCACATCAATTACCATGGTACCTCTCTTGTTAGTCGGCAAGATCCTGCAGCAGCTTCTTCTTGGAGGCTGTTCAAAATACAAAGAAAGATGTAATTAAGTTATCAATCATGATAATGACAGATGATATGATTATAAATTAAATTTGTAACTCAAGCTGACTATATACATTTTCTAGTGTTAACATCAATTAAACTAAGCAGTATCTCATGAAGTGTTGATTATTCTTCATGACTCAATCCAACATTTTCTAGCGGGAGGTGCCCCTATGGTCACGCCTAGGGGGGTGAGTCACAATGGTTGCCCCCAACCCCTTTCTATCTCATCAAAAAAAAAAAAAAAATTGATTACCTTATCCCACAAATATGGGTTGGGCGTCTTGTAAATCTCCACTCTTTAATTTTGAGGAGTTGGCATTTGCCATTCGCAGTTTGGTAGCGGAGTTTGATGTGGAAGATATTCGGTGGCTGTTTCATTTTTATTTGACGATGAATTTTTAGCAGTAGAAATGTAATACACAAAAGGTATCTGACATTTGTGCATGCTATTAGGGCCAGTGTTGAAGGAGAAAGCAGTGTTATCAACTTTGTGGCGCCAATCAACAAAGGTTCTTCTAGGCAATTCCATGTCTCTGACTAAGAAAGTGCATCGGAATATTTGTACAACGTAACCCCATGAAACAGATACTGTCCAATTTCGATTTTTGTCATAGCAAATGGACTGTTGCATCAGCCCACCCGAGTCCATCTTTCTTCATTGGGCGCCTGAATCGTTTTAGGGCGTCCACTTTGTCCTTCGTATTGGGGAATATGTAATTAGTCTCCATGTCTAAGTGGTGTAACGAGACTAGAGGCGCAACTAGGAGGCCCACTCCACTAGGTTGCCATACACATCAAACTAATCACCAATGAGAAGAAATAAATTATTAGAGATGAATATTTTTATTTTCTCTATTCTATTTATAGCTAATTTTTTGGCATGTTATTAATTTAATTCATCATTGTAAAACTAAATCCATTGATGGAAGACAACAGTTTTGCTTAAACCCATTGATGGCACCTAAATTAGCTTAGCTATTAACAATTAATAAAATATCCCTATCTATTTATCTAAATTCTATATTGTTTGTATAATATTATATTTATTGGAGAAACCCGACACACTAGTTTTAATTACACACATAAAGGGTTACAATAATAGATTTACAATAATAAATCTTTGGAGCATAAACTAGTTCTCATTATTATAATATTATTATAATGGTTACTTGTAGAAATGTTATCTAGCTAAAATTCTACTGTAATTTGACCACTTATCAGCTCCCTTTGGATAGAAAAAACATATTTGTTTCTTATATAAAGTTTCCAAACTCTCTCCTATCTATATCTTAACATAAATACAAAATCATTATTTTAACAAAAGTTTAGTGGAACAAACAAAAATGAGGTTCTTAATTTCATGCATATTAATCAAGGAAAAAAAAAAAAAAGCTAGCCTGGTGAAATCCTTTTTCCTTTGTGAGAGGAACACCTGGTTCAGCCATACAAGCTTGAATTCGATCATCTGATCCATACAAACCTGGATACCTCTATATACACTTAATTATCTTGCATTTTCTCGAGTGCCATTGCTAATGGATAATTTATAGCAAATCCACCACCACCATAGGCCATATTATATGAGAAGTCTATGTTTTGCAAATGACTTTCAGATGTACTTCCAATATAATAATAGCTATTATGATCATACTTCTGCAAAACCTTGACCAAATTATCAGGAACAAAAAATGTGTCATCATCCCCCATTACAAACCACCTAACATTCTTCATGTCTAACCTCGATACTATGCGTGTTATACGTATGGCAGACCGATGGCCTCCCTTGCGCTTGTACTCGAACTTTGAAGTATCACTGGAAATCCTCAAAGCAGGTAAACCATTATCATTAGGTTCGACTTTGACATGCTTATCTAACCAAACATTTCCACGCATTTCATTGGGTCTCCACCATAAACTGATATATTGTTTCCTTTTGTTACAAAGTTTGGCTGAAGCTGCAATGCCAAAAACTATATGGGAAAGATTTGTTTTTTTCTAGGGAGTTAGAAGTTGGACTAGAAACTATAAGGGAAAGATTTGTTTTCTTAGGAGTCTTAGGAGTTGGACCAAGGGATGATATCGCAGAATTATCTTGCTGATGGATTGAGAAAGATTGTTTGGGACAATAATATGGCTTGTATATAAATGCAAACAAGTAAGAGAGTATCATAAATATAAATAAGCAAGCAATTATTCCCGGAACAAGGAGTGAGAGAACAAAAGACAATTGGAAGAGAGAATAAAAATTTAGCTAAATTGAAACACCACAATATTGAGTGTGAATTCAAATGGCATAATCCATCTAAAAAACTTTAAAAGAAAATTAGAAAAAAAAATTAAATAAAACACGTTTCTAATATTCTATTTTAAAATGTTTTCAAAAAAAAATATTTAAAAATAAAAACACCCTCACGTTCAAATTACTTTTTTTGTTTTAATACTTATCCCATCTCGTCCAATTTAAAATAAAATCATATATATATATATATATATATTCATCATTCTCAGAAAAATATCCACTAATTTTTATCAAACTCAAACTTATCAACTCTCATGCAGTTTAAAATATATATATATATATATATATATTTTAAAACTATTCATCATTCTCAGAAAAATATCCACTTATTTTTATCCAAATCAACTTTTGAACCCATTATCAAAGTCAAACTTATCAACTAAAGCAACCGATTTTTTTTTTTATAAACTATTACGTTTTCATTTTTCACAACAAAATTATACAAAATCTTGACAAACACACGAGTCTCGCATGGCCAAGTCTGTAAGACATCCTGAGAATACAACTACTATGAAATAATAATAATAATAATAAATAAATAAATAAAATTAAAGAATTCAAGTTTGAATTTCACTGCCAAATGCCTCAGATGATCGATTGGAAGGAATAGGTGCAGCAGGCAGTTTGGTCACTGCAACCAAAATGTGAGCATAACCGAACACCCCAACTAAAACATCATCACTTTCATCCTCAATACAATCACCCAAACATGAGTAGCCCTGTGAGACAGCATATCTGAGCCATGACTGCAGCCAATGAATTAGTAACCATACATGTCAAGGGTGCACTTCTGCCCCCATATATACATGCTCCTACTGACACCAAAACCGGGGCTAGTATAAGTTGTTGCTAAAGAACCCAATACTCCTACTACTGAATTTCTTCAATCTTGCCGACCCACCGCCTCCGTTACCTAACTTGTTATCGCCGCCAACTGTTGAATTTACTACGTACATCAAAATCACGCAATGACCTTGAGGTCACATTATCTTCAACTCCCATCACAAACTGTACAGCTGAAAGATTGGCTAAAGCCCATGCTGCTGCTAAGTAATCACATTTCCATAGTTTTGTGGCAGAAATAATATCCCCAATGATCTTACACTGACCGTCTGGCATGCGCTCCACAACAGCAACTGCACTGGCTGGGGTCTTCAGTTCACCCGACTTGACTTCTTGTTTCAACAAGTTGAGCATAGATTGACATATTTTTTCACATGTAAAAAAAAATCTACCCATATACATTTCATCCTTCAAATTCAAACTGGATTGGAAGTGTATATTCAATTTTTCCAAATCTACATTGGACTCCAGAATCGCTTTTTCATTATTGATTAAAAAAAAATGTTGTTAGGCTTGATATCTTGACCTAAAAAAACTATATTCAAACAATAAACAAATCTCCAAACATTTAGCTGGAAGAATTAAATTTTATCCAACACTAACACTCCATCAAAACCCAACCCTCTAGAGGATGTCATTTAGTGCACATAACTTCTTTTTTTCTCTTTATTTTTTGATAATTCAATAGTTGGAAAAAAAGGAATTTGTAGCTTTTCCATTAGGTACGCCAAAAGGTATTAATCAAGTTACAAAACTCTCATTTCCTTTTTCTCTCTTATAACTCCATTAATAATTGCATATATTTTCAAACTTAAAAAAAAAAAAAAAAAAAAAAAAAAAAAAAAAACAGTACACAAACTCGAGTAGCCTTTTCAATTATTCCTTAATTAGGCTTATCCTGTTAAAATGACAATCATATCTACTGCACATTTGCCAAAGAATATTCACTTCTACAATTTTCCTTTTAGAGGAAAGTTTTTTCACTAACTTCAAACAGCTGCTCATTAAAGTGTTTCCATTTATAGGTAAGTTTCATCAGTTTTACACATAGCTAAATAAAAGCTGTGTCCCATTTTGAGCACCAACTTTTTTTTTTATTATCCACTCTCCTTAGAAGAGCATTCACATTGAGAATGTCATATGCCATATGTATGCAAAATTTAGCATAAAGGCCCAAAAAACCCCTCACATCTAGACTTGTAAAAACCAAGTATTGCAAAAAAATTTGCAATTGTGCTACAGTGCAATTCTAAAGGTATAATTGCACTGTAGCTCAATTGTAAAAGATATATTAATATTTTATGTGTAAATATCAAGTATTCTCTCTCCACGGTCTCTCATCTCTCTCTCTCTCTCTCTCTCTCTCTCTCTCGCTGAAACTCTTTCACACCAAGCCTCTCTTCTCTCTCATCCCATCTCTCTCTCGCCCTCGCTGCCAACACCAAGCTTCTCGTCTTCTCCGTGGATCATGGCTCCATCACAATTCATGGGCGCATCAAGTCCGGCGTGGGTCGTGGCTCTCTCAAGTTCGGTGTGGGTCGTTGGTTGTGGGTCTCTCAAGTCTGGTTGTGTTGGTTGGGTTTTGAATCAGTGTGGATCATGGTAGGTCGTTGTGGGTTGCGGTGGCTCTAGGGCTAAGGATCGTGGTGGATTGGCAGGTTTGGAGTTCTGGGTTCTGTGGTTTTTTTTTTTTGTTTTTTGGTTGCTATGACCAGTGCTTAAAAGAAGAGGTGAGTTTGGTTTGATTTTGATTTTGTGAGTTGTCGTGGTTGCCAGAGTTAGGAGTTGCCGTGGTTTGGTTTGATTTTGATTTTAATTTTGTGGGTTGACATGATTTTGATTTTTTTTGTGCTTGAAGATGACTTTGGTTTTCAACTGATAAAAATCAGTGTGGGTACTGAATTTTGGAGATAAAAATCAGTTTGAGTATGTTCTTCATGGTGGTGGCGGTAGCATGTGGTTACAGAGGTGATTTAGGTTTTGCGTTTTTGTTTTTATTTGGATTTTGAATATATTATTTTATTATGTAAAAATATTATTTTAATATATCGTATTGTAAAATAAAAGTTAGAATGCTAAAGTATTGTAAAACGGTATTTTATAATTAATAAAGTAACTTTTTGAGATGGTAAAATATGATAAGATAAAATTTCCTGATGCGAATGCTCTAAGGTGCTATGCGTCACAACAGGTCTCAGTCACATCCAGTGAGGCAGAGCAAGACAAATCTTGTGCGACTTTTAGTGATATATTCTTTTTGCCTTTTTATTTTTGTATCCCTCGAAAATACAAGACATGAAAACAGAAATGCCTGCATCACAGAAAGAGACTTTCGAGACTTTCTGTGCAAGCTCAGCATCCACTAGAGCCGAAGTTCATAATACTTTTTTTTTTGTTGATAAATGTTCATAATAGCTGGTTGTCCCTAATGTCTGAGCAGAGATTTGGACACCAAAAATACAATCCAAAACAATCTAATGAACTGACAACAAATATATAAACCTCTGAAATGAACAAAAATGTCTATTTCAACTATTACCAACATTCTATTCAAGGGAGGAAAATGAAATAAACAAAACCCAACAAGAGAGCGCTACCCTACATCCAAGAAAGCAACTTCTCAAAGTAGACAAGTTTCCAAAAAGGCTGAAGTATCAGTAAAGTTACACAAAAAAAGATATTGCACCAAGTTTTCCTCCAATTTAAAGAGATCTCCTCAAACCTGTGGTGATTAAAATAACCATCCACCTGTATTTTAATCATATGACCCATTAAGTAGCCTAAACAAGTGTATAGCTATTAAATAGGTAACGCGATTAAAAATAGACATAGATGATTGGTTGAATCGCCATATTGTGGGCTGGGGAAACTTTCCTCGACTTGAATTGGAAGAAAATTCTGTTCAAAGATATTATCCACCATCATTATTTATGGAACCAGAGCTATATACAGAACTGATTTTTACACACATGTTTAGATCAGCAATATCTTCAGAAGGAAAGCTCACTAGTTCTCTAGAGGTACTCAAGGATGGTGCACCTTCACTAATGCTTTGTAAAACATGTCAATAAATTGATCGTCCTAGCAAAAGAACAGTTCCATGAATCAGCCAGTAATTTGTTTAATAATAATAATAATAACAATAATAATAATAATAATAATAATAATAATAACTTGAGAGGCTGGGAATGTTGGAGGCAAGTAGACAACATTCAACCACAAGGATCATCCACTGAACCACATACCGAGTTGCAGTTAACAGTAAATACACGACAATTTAGCAGAAATAAATAAGCCTCACCATACAAGCACAGTAAGGTGTCAACATAATCATGTATACCATGATTCACAACAATTCCTCTCAAAGTGGTTTTACTCATACAAGAACAAATTAGATAACCAGGTAAAAAAGAAAAAAGAGAAGATGGAGATACCTGAACAAGCATCAGAAGTGCATCGCGAACTTTGTCTCTGCTAATAAGAAGTCCATCATTTGAAGGAGAAGAACTCGGAGTAAGCGACAATGGTGGAGTGGGCGGTGGAAAGGGTTGAAGCATTGGAGTGCCATATGGACGTTGCAGATTCAGGGGAGGGTGAAGGACAGGAGCAGTGGGCATAGATGAAGAAATAGGTGGCATTATCAAGGCCGATGAGGAAGGGGGTGCAAAAAAAGAAGAGGGCTTCAGAAGATTAGCGACCAGATTGCTGCTGCCGATTGGATCAACGGTGTCTTGAAGGGGGGTTGGATTAGATGGAGCTGAAAGAGAAAGTGATGGTACTTGTGGAGTTGGAGCAGTAGAAGAAACAACACTAGATGAATGAGAAGATAAAGGGAGAGCTGCAGAAGAATGATAGGGCTGTGACAGCTGTCTAGAGTTCGCTACATTTGGAGCTCCAATATTCATAGCTGTCTGCAATAGTAGAATTGAAATTTACTAATATTAAGTAAAGGCAAGAAGGTAAGGATGCAGACTTAAGGGCATCCAATATCAAATAGATCACTTTCAGAATATAGAATGGAACATCCAACCCAGGGCTACAATTTGTTGTATGGAAACTTTTCAAAATCAACAGAAAGCTTTTGGTACCATCTGAAGGACCAGATCTCAATTACATCGATAAGCATTACACACATATGCTTCATCTTAGGATGCAAGCAACATGTTTTGAGAGAAACAAAGTAGTGCTTAGAACACAGAAAAAGTAGCATGTCACCAACATATCCACAGGAAAAAGCTCAAAATAGAATAAAACCAGTGCTCCACTATATCTAAGATATTGAAGAAAAAATTTTGAAGTATCAATGTTAAACTAGACCACATACATTAAAAAGATTCCGAAAGGAAGAATCTTCAGGTGCATCAGTGGCAGATGATGATGGTTCCAGAGGACCTTCCATTAATGACATGGATGGGACTGCTTCAAGTTCCTCAAACTCACTGAGTACAGAAAAAAATTGAGGGGATAAAAAACAAGAAAGAAAGTTAGAGAATTATTCACAATTTTACAGCACAGTTTGCAATCAACAAGATAAAATTATAATGCAACTAGCAGAAACTATTACTGAAGCAGAACGCCATTAAATACAAGTTTTGTGAATACCCAAGGACCAACCAGGGAAACCATAAACATCTTAGACGCTACATCATTTTGAAAAGAATTCACCATTATTGTTGTCAGCATTTTTTATGGTTACCTTTTGCTTGAAGATACTTTTGACTTTGTAGGAACTTTTGAATATGCATTAAGTATCCTGTAGAAAGGAAACATAAAAATGTAATCTATAAGACAACTACTAATTATAAATCTCCATCACATAGAATTATAATGTAAATCCTATACAACATAAGTAGAAGAAGATTAAATCCAGATATTTGAACTTCAAGTTATTGGTTATTGATCCCAATACATGCCCTAGTTACTAATTCTCTGTCCTCAACCTTTTTATTTCTTATTTTCTTGGATAAGTGTCTGTCCTACTCAAATATGTTAACAACATCCTCTTGAATTTTTCACTTGTTATAGATAATGAATAATAGGACCATTATATGTTATGCTATTAGTTTGACAAAAAGGAAAATTTTAGTTCTATGGTTTCAAATTGACATAATGATGTGTGCCTCAAGAGAGACTATGCGTGTTTATATTTACTGCCTATTGAAGACATGTCAAAGGAGTGGTAGTGTGAAGATAATAGGATAAAATGAAAATGAATTAACAGTAAAAATAAACTTGAACAGGGGGAAAAATAAAAATTAAATTAAATTAAAAAAAAAAAAAAAAGGAACCATGCAGAACTTTCAATAATTATTGATGAACAATGAGGCATATTTCGGGAGAGGTCACATGGTTGTCTAGAGATGTAATCTGATTTGAGTATTTGACAAAATTAAAGCAAAGGCAAATCATTTGTTAGAGCTACAACATGATTTAGAATCTTAAGGTTATGGTACGAAGAGGGCATAAACAAATTCTATGGCATGCCGATGAAGTATGAACTCTAGCTCAAATGACAATATAGACAAGGAATATATTGTACCTACTAAATAGATTTGCAACATCGTCACACTCCCGTGGATTGTAAAACCAAATTCCATTAACCTCTTGGGATGCATTCCGGTACAACAGATATGGAACTTGAACTTCATACTCAAAATCTCCCAAGAGATTCTCCACTAGGTTATCTGTTAAAGGGTTAAAACGAAAACAAACATAAGAGAATGCTTAAAAGATACAGGCATTTCCAATAAGTAAAACCAGGAACCTATACCAAGTGTAGCTTTTTTTTTGTATATAGATGGGGAAAGGGGAAGGAGAGTTCGAACCATATACTAAGTTTAGCTTTATTCCTGGCCGGAAATCAATCAATGGTGTATACCATATGATAATCATGACATTAATTGCTTCATTCCAGAAAGTTTCTTGGTTCAATTGCTATGGTATAAACCCTAGTAAGGTAGTGCAGAGAAGGGAATACAAAGTCTTCTTCTACATGGTAGCCTAATGCCCACAATAGAGAGCATTCAAAGCATAGCAGGAAGGTTAGGTAAGCCATTCCTAGAGTTGACTATAGCAATCAAATAGGCCATCGTGTTCTCCCTAATTTCAAATGGGCCTTGGTTTTTTCTATTCTACACCATGAACAAGCAAGATCCACACAGATTTTTAGCATTGATTGACATAATTCATATCCATTTATTAAAAAAAACATCCTCTTTAACAGAACAAAATCATAAAATTAAAAAAAAAAATTAGAACCTGTGTTACGCCTATTCATTACAATGAATTGGAACCGCGGTTGAGTATTCCTAACAATAACAAAAACAACAAACCACAACAACATTATTAGCATTAGACAAAACAATTTATAAACAAAACGAGCTTAACTAAGAAGTTGAGACATAAAATAAATCTAAATAACATAAAAAGCATAGCTCATTAACACCGAACATAAATCAAAAACATAAACAAAAACAAAATTTTTACCTCTTAACAACAAAAAGAGATCCTTCAACGTCTTTGCGACTCTGCAACCGCCAAATTTTTTTTTTACTAAAACAAAAATTATAATAAAAAAAAAATACTTTGTATTGGCATTAAGTAAGTGTAGAAGGCAGAGTTAAAAGTCAAACAGTAAAAAAATCCTAAAAATTGTTATAGTTTCCTACATTTTCTCGGCAGCCAAACAGGAGCTAAAAAAGAGAGATATAGAGAAACGAACCCATTGGTTGCTCTCGATGTTGAACTCGTAGAAGGTGACGTGAGCGGCGGTGATTAAGATCTCTTCGATAAAGGGATCGATTCTTTGGAGCACGGTGAGGTTGAGCATTTTTGTGCTCTGTTGATCCAGATTCGGCATCAATTTCCCTGTCTGAGACATTATTCACACCAAAAAAATAAAAATAAAAAACCCTAAATCGAAATTAATTTTCCTTTTGGAATTTACTTTCCCGGGAAAGTTACAGAGAGAAAAAGAGAGAGCAGAGCATGCGAGTGAGAGAGAGAGAAGAAAAAGTTTTTTGTTGTTTTTTACTGTTCTACTACTACTACTGCTGCTGCTGCTGGAGTCGTCTACATCTGCTTAATATGATATAGATCTTCGGTGCTTTGAGACTTGAGAGCTGGCGTTGAATTTACAACTATACCCTTTCTCTGCTTGGGTTTTTTAATTCTGGATTTTATATGTATATACATGTTCTGGTTGAGTAATTTTTAGGTACGTCCGGAATATAGTGAATGGTGATCTCTCATCTTATAATCACGGTAGAGTCCACTCCTTACATTTATAGTAAAGTCTATCATGAATGTGAGAGGATGGAACATCATTTCATGCTCTGAAACTACCAAAGTATTTTTCATTCTAGTTTATGGGTTTTATGCAAATTTTTCGGATGACATTAGTTGTTATTATGTGCAATGAACATGTCTCTTAATGTAACCAACTAAATAAGTCAAGTTTAGTGCACATGACAAAGCATTTGTCATCGAGCCTCCGAACATGTTTGAAGCAAAACATTTTTCATGAAAATGTGGGATTGACTTTTTTAGTTTTTATAGTAACTAAAATTATGCAATTGACTCTCTTATTAACACTTCCATCACTTTTTATTGGATGCAAAATGATTATATGAACACACATGTCATGGTGCAATACCTATGGTAGATATTGCAACTAATGCAATAGTTCTCAACAGTTGAGATTAAGAGTTGAAAAAAACAACTTTCTGTCTCAACCATTATGGGTTTTGTGCAAATTTTTCTGATGACATTAGTTGTTATTATGTGCAATGAACATGTCTCTTAATGTAACCAACTAAATAAGTCAAGTTTAGTGCACATGACAAAGCATTTGTCATCGAGCCTCCGAACATGTTTGAAGCAAAACATTTTTCATGAAAATGTGGGATTGACTTTTTTAGTTTTTATAGTAACTAAAATTATGCAATTGACTCTCTCTTATTAACACTTCCATCACTTTTTATTGGATGTAAAATGATTATATGAACACACATGTCATGGTGCAATACCTATGGTAGATATTGCAACTGATGCAATAGTTCTCATAAGCTGAGATTAAGAGTTGAAAAAAACAACTTTTCGTCTCAACCATTAAATAAAAAAATGAGAAACAGTAAAAAAATCAAAGTGGTTTTTTTTTTTTTTTTTTTTTTTTTTTTTTTTTTTTTTGTGAGAGAAATGGTGTAATTGCACCTAATGCAATACCTAGAACATTGTAGGTATTGTACCAGATTCTAATCTTATGTCATGAAGTTGTTGTCAGGACTAACTCAAAACGGCTTAAGGCACTCTATTATTATTATTTTTAAGATGAATTTTATAAGTGCTGTTGAATAATTGGTTTAAGGCCCCCTATTATTAAAAAAAAATGTTTCTAAATTTGTGGGACACTAATTAGTTTAAGGATTTAAGAAGTCATTCTCATAGCACAGGCTTGTGTTTGATAATGACCCCGTAGGGGATCTCTTTATATTTGAGGTCCAAAAAAATAATTTATGAAATTTGTTTCTTACTAAAATTTTCTATATCAATGCATCTGATCGATGCTTAAAATTTTTTTTCTTCTTTCATGACAAATAATTTAAGAAATAGCTGCAATTAGCCTCTCATAAAATTTCCCAGTATAGCATCTGATTATATGTTTTAGCTTATTAAAGCCTATAGAAGCTGATGTGTGCAAGTTCCACAAGCAGAGGGGTGGAACTCAAAATAAATAAACAGAGGAGTGGACTTCTCATGACCCTAACAAACCCTTATTCGTTCTACTTTTGATTCGTAGGCTTTACTCTTCATTGCCATTTGCTAATTGGAACCCCAAAAGCGTCTCTTTGATGTCCTGAATGTAATGCCAAGAATATGCCTTTTATTTTCCATAACTAATGATAGATGCGGAACCAACCAAGGTTGGTTTTCTTAAATATATATATATATATATATATATATATATTTGTTGGTTTCAGTTGCTTTTGGTTTAATCTTCAGAGTCACCCAACTCGGCACAACGTCCAGTGCTATACTTGTTTCATACAGCAAGGCCTTATTCAAGAAAACAAATGAGCATGTCAAAAGGGCATATAATGCCTGAAATAACTTAGCTCCTTGGACAGTAAGATATTAGTCAAGCACATTCAATGAACAGCATCACCAGGATAACCACAAGTATGAGAGGGTTTGTGGTATTAGGAATTACTCTATTGTTTGAGGAGAGAACCGCAACAGAGAAGACACAGCTTGCATCTTTAACAAATACACAAAACGCTTACGTTAAGATGCATGAAGAAAATGCTAACAGGATTACAAACCACCACCACAGACAGCATACACTATGATGCACAACTGAAGAATAACAATAAATATTTTCATAACATGGTTGTCTTGAAACCCCCACTACAAAATCCCTTAAAACTGGCCTCTTGACGATTTTGACAAGCACAACAGCACTTTCAACTCAAGTCCAGCTCAAACAATCTCCTAAGCAGTCACTAAAATGTAAATACTTATACAACATATCGGTAGGTGACATATCGGCCAGCAGTTTCACTTGGCCGGATTATCTTCACAACTTGTCCACGCTTCAGCCCATAATATCTGGCAATTGGATCAGTCACTTGAATACGAGGCAGCTGCATTCCAATCACCCAAAACATAATAAAATATCAAAATTTGATGGTATTTGCAACGAACATGCAAAATGACATGCATTCAGAAGGGGCTGACATCCCAACCTTGAGGGATGGTAGAAAAATTTTACATGATCTACACAGATATCCCAGTAAGGAAAAAAAAAAAGGAAGAAGAGATTGCACATTCAAATTCGCTCATGATCATGTGATTGAAAAGGACGCCTTCATTAGAGAAAAAGAAATTGAAAAAGATATGTTAACATTAGAGCAAAAACATTTGGATAATTACAAAGTTGTCCAAGGTAACATAAAGAGAGCACTCTCATAGTAGCCTCATTGTCTGATTACGTAACTCTGAAATATTGTGGCAGTTTTGTGTAATTGCAATTAGTTTACAACTTTTTTTTTTTGAGAAAACAATAACACTTATTAGAACACACGAACACAAAAGTAGTATATAGAGTTTTTAAAATAGTAATACTTATTAGAACACACAAACAGCAATTAGTTTACAACTTAGTTTGACTTATTACATTCAATTCTTAGATTGCACTTTGGAAAACCGAAAACCCCAAGAATTTGGCCACTGACATAGATCATATCCAGTGATACCAGACAGTAAAGCTCACTGTAAATAACGGATAACCTGAGCCCAGCTGATTTATTAGGACCCTAACAGGCTTTAGAGAACAGCACTACACTCAAAATCACTAGGATAAATTTTCCTCAGCTCTGCTCATTAGCTCTCTTATGAACCTAGTCCTTCGAAGCTTTACCTTATTTCAACCTCAAATTTTTATTTTATTTTTTGTAGGAAGAGATTTCATTAACCAAACAAACAAAAACAAAAGTAAGAGTTTGCTACAACAGGATGATCACAGTACAAATTAGGACTGTTCAAGGACATTAACAAAGCCACATCATCCAAGGATACACACTAATAGCAAAAGTCTTTCTGCTAAACACAGCAACACTTGGCCAAAGTTATAGCATATTTAGAGACCAATCTATGATCATGGAGCAGACTAGCAAGTTTCGTATTGTCTAGCACAAAAATGATGCTGTAATGATTAATTTTGCGTAATAATAATCATTTCTTAAAACCAATATTTATGTGTGTGCACCTAAATAGTTAATTTTTGGCATGTTAAGGCATATTTTCTGTAGTATAAGCTTCCGGTCTCAGCAACAAATCTTATAGATTCTAACAAAAGTTTAACTGCTATCAGTTTCCAAATATTTGCAACTGAAATGTTAACCTACACTGACCTGTGTTTCTTTTACGGTGTACCTCTCCAGCAAAGTTTTCTTCTCCTCAGTTGTAAGCACCTGATGCTCAGGAACAAGAACATGCTCTTTAATGTTTACCATCAGCTCTGCCTCCTGTATGAATGGATATAAGTAAGAATTTAAGAAGGAAAATAAAAAAAACTTATTTACACAAAGCTGCATTTGAATATGTTCCACAAATATCAAGCAAATTGAATGTCACCAATAACACCTCACACGCAGACATAAAAGAAATGGTTCGTGTATCACAAAGATGTCCCAACATACTTTTTAAAAAAAATCCCAAGATGATTACTTTGTCACTTTTAGAGTAAAATCTCTTCAAATTGATGATAAAGATGATAAATCAGTTTAAAAGGAAAGATAAAATCACTACAAAAATTTCTTTGGGAACATCTTTGACCAAAGTTCTTCAACCATCAAGTTGCAAGAATGGGTGACTGGTTAAATAAACATTCAAGCTCAGTAAACCATCAAAACCACCACTAAGAAGACAAACTTTCAAGTTCACTCAAATAGCTAAACCATCAGACCCACCAAGACCCTTGGGAGATGTGCATACTAAGCAGGCCATTGCAACAGCCCTGTTGTCTACAATACTAAGATTCCTTGGGTAAGAAAATAATGGATAAGCTAGACAATAGACATAATTTAAGAGCCACAACTTTGTTCTTACAACATTATGAAGTCACTTTCACCTGGAAAACCTCCAAGTGGAACTTTGCAGATATCTCACTTATACAGGTCCTCGCAAAGGGGGTTAAATTTTGTTGAACAACCAAGATTGCTCTGAAAACATTCTCCGACTTCATGCGATTGGTGTAAGTCTTCACTGTCTTAACACCAACCTTTTGTTCCTCAGGGAAGAAAACATAGATCTGATATACAAGGAACAACCAGTAAGAAAACCAACAAAAGAATGCATAGAAGTATACACCAGTACCATGCGTTGTACATTCTGATCATATATATCAAAACATATAACCCTTTTTTTTTTTTTTTTTGAATCCTAGATGTCTCTGTTGGAAACACAAGGAAGTACCAACCAGTTAAGCTACAAGGCTCTTGACAGAAAAAATAAAGAAACTATGCACATAGAACAGTTATAACATATGAATTGATCTAGCTCCACTTTCCCTGATCCCAAAAGAATCATAGAATTAGTGATATCAATGACAATAAAAATGTAAATGCTAAAAGCACATACGAGGAAACTCTGCACAGGGAAGTACTAAACTATACTGGAAGCAAGAAAAACTCAAAACGTAGGCAAGCAACATCAATCAAACCTTGGTCCCAAAATCTTGGGGTTAGCTAGGATTCTCAACAGGCTAATCAGGGTCAGCCACATTTGTTCTTTTCCATCATTCTATTCTACCCAAAAGCATACTCTATGTTACCTTCTTAATTAACATGTCCCATTTTGATTGAAATTGGATAGTACAAGTTTGTCAACAGGTTCATATTATTGATGATATAAACAGTCTATTCGAAGTAAAAATTCATGGAATCATGAAGAGGTAAAACATTTTAGTCATAGTTTCACAATATAAGGAAAAGAATAAGTTAATCAAGAAGCTCATGAACAAGCTCGAGCTTGCTTAACAAGAAAATGAGTCAAAAGTTTGAACATAAAATCTTGTTTGATGATGAACTAGAGCTCATTTACAGCAAACCGGTGTCGTAGGACAAATTATGTGTTATTTTGGTGAATTGGGTTTAGAAGTTAGGACCCTTTAGAAGAAGGGTTATGCTTCAAGCATCAATATGGGTTCAAAGATATAATTTAGGGTTTCTAAGTTTTTTTTTTTTTTCCCTCGAGTTGAGTATCAAAAAAGTAGAATAGAATTGAAAATAGAGAAAGAGAAAGATTGATGGGGAAACGAACCTGATCAGAGGAATCAGTTCGCTTGGTTTTGTTGATGACAAGGTCTTCCCTCTTCATGCTCTCGCCGTATTTCCTTCTGAACTGGTCTTTGGTCATGTCAACCTCAAAGTCTGCAACCAAATAACCCCGATCCTTAAGTATTTGCATCACTGTTTTTCGGATCCTATATAGCCTGTTTGTTTCATCCTCCGGCAGTACCATTGTAAAGCACACCACAACTTTTCTCTTTGAAACAAATAAGAAAAAAAAAGGTTTTGACGACAGAGAACAAAACCAAAGGGGTTTTTTAGTTTTACAGTTCTTCTACTGGAGCGGAGTCGTGTACATATGCTGTACCGCCGGTGCTTAATTGTGAAATTACGAATATAACCTTTCTCCGCTTGGGTTTATTGTTTATGGGCTTTGTGGCCCATTTTTACACAGATGGAAGATGGACCTCAACACTAGAAAATGCAAATACAAACCAACAACCACCAACCACCACAAAGGGAGAGAGAGTCGGGTGTGTGGCTGTGAGATTTTTGTAAAATATTTTACACTTGCTTTTTTGGTAAAATATTTTACAAGTTTTTACCCACAAAGTTTTAGTCAAAGGAAAATATTTTACAGCTTAAATGGGAAATATCGAAACAAATTAAAGGTAAACAATAATTTTTAATATTTAATCACTCTATACATATTTTTCAACACTTTTTAATTCACTCATATTTTTACTATACGTAAACAACGATGCTAAAAACCCTCTAACTGAAGGCCTTATATATTTAGATGCATATAGGATATTGTCATGTGACCATTTTTAGATATATAGAAGCATCCTATTGGGACTTACGAAGGAATCCATACCAACTAGGTCTTTTAACGGCAAGTCATTAGTGACATGTCCTTCGTACCTATTTTTCTTTTGGGCTAAACTAAAGTCTTCAAGTTTTGTACCTCAATTTACATTAGTGTTTTAAACACAAATATCTTCCTATCAAACAATAATAATAATCTCCTCTCTCTTAACTATAAAGATCCTGTGAAGTTTGAATTTCGCACATATAATTTAATTGTGTTGACTTCCTCCTTGAATCAAATCAATTGTGTTGATTTTCTCCTTTACTTTCCTCCTTAAAGTTTCAATTATATATTTTAAAATATTTATTAAATTTTTTTTACCTTAAAGAATAGGTCTTTTAGTATTTTTATTGTATGTCCGACCTATATAATCTCTTAATTTATAGACTAAATACCACTTGAAAACTTATATTACAAATTAATTTGTTTTTAGTGTTGCAAGATGTCAAAATAATGATTATTTATTTATTTATTATAATTACTTACAACAATATAGAAGAAAAATTTGGACGTTAGATGTCTTCGTAAAAAATGCCAGGAAGTACCAACAAAACTCTTAACAATGATTTTTTTTCTTAAACAAAGGGGTAATTGCATTTTTTCACCTTAAACTAATATCACATTTTACACTTTTCCTCCTAAACAATCGAAATGCACGAACGACCCCCAAAGTTATAACTTTGTAACACTTAAACTCACGTCATTTGTTTTGGTATTAAGTCTAATGGAATGTAACATTAAAAGACCAATTTACCATCTACCGTATGTTTTGGAGGGAGGAGTAAATTGGACTTTTGATGCAAAATTATGTTAGACTTAATCCCAAAATAGACAATAGGAAGTTAAGTGTTATAGATTTATAATTTTGAATGATCAATTGTGCATTTCGATAGTTCAAGGAGCAAAGTTGTAAAATTGGGTATAATTTAGAGTTGAAAATATGTAATTTCTCCATAAAGAAAAGCTTGAACTGGGCACAAAAAGTCAATGCGCATATATCACAATAATTCTTCATTACAACACATGCCATACATTCAAGTAGATTACAATTTTTTTTTTTTTAATCAAAGAAAAAATGAAAGTAGATTACAATTTTTCAAACGTCACACAATAAAATTCAAAGTAACACTGAAAGAAATTCATAAACAACAATACAAAAACTAAAATTTATTTAAACAGCTAGCTAGCTGGTCCATCATCTTGTCAAGGCTTTCGGATGGCCAAAGCAGACAGCAAAATAAGGAACACAAAGACAACAACCGAGACAAATGCGGCCACCACGGCACCGCTGACTTTCTGGCAGAAATCACCGTATTGCTGGCAGATAGCTAGCCAATTTGTGTTGGAATTGCCATTGTGAGCCAAGTAGACTATGGCTGCAGCCGCGGCAGCAGCTGAGGTGTTTAGAGTAAGTGCCACCTGAATTTAATAGATGGATTAATTTAATGCCTAAGTTAAGAAAAGGTTAATTATTGTTTCATACTCTCGGATGTGAAATGTTTCTCGCAATGTCCACACTTTAACACCAAATATCCACATTGTGTACACTATTTGATGTGAAAAAATCAAAGACTGCTAAAAAAAGTGATGGCAAATTATGGTGCTGAATTAAAAGGTTAAAGAGGTTAATTACTGTGTCCAAAACGAGTAGGAGCACTCTTGGTCCGACTGCTTGGGGGCGAACGATGGATACTATGGAGAAGGGAAGAGAAAGTACAAGGTAGCCACCCACTATTGCCATTGCAATGACGAAAAACCTGCATTTTTTTGAAGTCTCAAAAATTTTAATAAACTTCATACGTTCTACATGCATGAACATATACATATTGACCATTCACAAAGTTTGTGTATAAATGAATGATACAATTTTGCTTTGCATAAGTGGCACTTTTTATTGATAAAAGTAGTAGTTGAAAGAGAGAGAAATTCTTCATTTGAAATGGAACAATTTTATGGTTTGGATTTAGTAAAATCTTTAAGCATGAAATGGATCGAAATAGAGAGAGAGAGATGAAAAATCACGTACTGGAAAGTGGGCAAATCATCGTAACTAGCTTGGAACTGGAAGAACTGAGTGAAGAAGGGAAGGGTCTCATCACTAGTACCCATGGTGGAAGCCGCGGCTAGAGCGGGGATGATAGCTCCTAGCCTAAGAAGGAAGTCGAATATGGCAACTCCTCTTTTCCATCCACCCTTCCCTTGCTCTTGCTTGACAATTGCCACAAGAGGTGCTTTGCCTTTAGCAACAGCGCTTGACTCTGGAACATCAATTGTGGTTGAATCACCGCTCCTCATTTTTGTGTAGAAATGAAAATAGTGAGCTAGAGAGAAACTGATGAGAACTAAAAGCTTGTGTTGAGAGAATAGTTGAATAAGAGAGACTTTGAAGCTTGTGGTGATGATGAGAATGACTTGATGAATGAACCTTATATAGAGAATCACAAAGGAATTGGTTTGAAATAATTTGCATTTACAATTGTGAAGTTATAGTCAATGGTAGCTGGGGGAACTAAGGGAGTTGCTAACCATTTCCATTTGATTGAATTTTGAAATCACTTTTTGTTCACAAAGCAAGTACAAGATGGTCATAAACTCATAATTTACTTGCTCCAACTTCAAAAATAAAGTCGACCAAACAATAATTTTACGATTATTTTTGTCACAGGTTGGATGTAATAGAAATTTTATGCACAGAGATCAAGCAGAAGTGAGTTATCGCATGTCTGTCCTTTGTCATTTTGGTATGTCATACTATTGCTTTTAGCACCATATAATGGAGAAAATAGAAAGTGGGAATAGTAGCTAGGATCTTAATATATAAAAATTAAAGTTAAAATGTCAACCTTCTATAACTAACAAAAGTTTATTATTCTCCTAATCAGTGAACTAAACCACATAGCCTTGCTAATCCAACAGTGTGAATATACGGATCTTTCCTACCCCACTTCCAAGTTACACCTTATTCTCTTTAGATAAAACCACATTGTTATGCACCCTTCAAGGTTGTGACTGAACTGAAGACCATTAATCCAGTGTTTTATTTTCTTATTCTTCACCGTATGATCAAACCTCAGGTCCTCAGGAAAATTTCCTTCAAAGAGACAACTCAATAGAAATCATAGTTAGCAATTTTGTTTAATCTTTCTTCCTAAGGTGGAGACTAAAAGTTGCCCAACTTGCTGCTACACCACAGCTCCCCCAATAAAAACATAAGATGAGATTAAATTAAGCATCTAGTCTGGGTTTTTTTTTTTTAAAGTATAGGCGAATTTTGGCCTTGAAGAGAAGGAAAATTCACTTCCACTGATCCCCAGCTTTTTAAGTTACCCCTTAAGGTTCATTCCATTGAAATATTAAGTTCTTAAACTAAAAGAAGAAATAAGACAAAGATCTTCCTCAAAAAAGAAAAATAAAAAATAAAATAAGACAAAGATTAAAGACAGACAAAGTGAATTCCCATCTCTCATGGTAAAAGGGTAAGCTCAGGCAATTTTCCTCAAAAGAGAACATTCAATGTTAGTGTTTAGCTGGTCCTCAGGGTCGTATTTCCCAGATTGGGTTTAAATTTTGTTTAAAACAAACCAAAAGAGAACTATTACACTTTGTAATACAACACGCATTAAGATTATTTTAACAAATGGGAAGCCTTGGAATCAAATTCACTATATGCAAGAGCAAAGAACCAAAAATTTCATCAATCAAATCAAAATAAATTACATATCATCATACTTTAAGTGAACAAGTAGTATAATTCAGTTTTTATTTTACAAGACAGGCTGCTCTGCTGTAAGTTCTGTTAACAATTCAATATCTCTTGTGGTATTGAACAAGATACAGGTAATACCAAAATCAAACAAAAGAATTCTAACACAGGGTATGTGCAAAATTGGTCAATCCAGTCAGAGTTAATTGCTTCTATCAGCCAGTAAAAAACAGGTCAGACACTGCTTCTAGGCGTCAATTGGTAAAGGACCAGGTAAAGACTGCTTCTGGTTGGAGGCAATTCCAACCCCTGATAGACTACTGGGATCACAGACCCAAAACAAGGAAACTCGTTATCTGTGTATACTCCATCCATGCTGGGCAAGTGCCATATTCACACGATTAGCAGCCTCAGTAGTGTCATTAAGGGCAGAATAGCTCCAGCTCTCTGATATCTGTAAATCAAACCATGCATTGTGAAAGAACCTTAGTTTTGTTTATAATGTGATCAGGCTACTCGGGCCAAAGAAAAAAAGTAATCAGATGAGACATAGGCCAAGGCACAAATGCATTTTACTTGTGTAAAAGCAATATTTTCCTATGCTATAAGAGTTACATGATGTTCCTCATTTTTACCCTAATAAAACACTTGTTGCACTTAACTTCTGGTAGAAGTGGTATGCTATTAAGCCATTTTTTAAAACTGATAATTACATACTTGCATGGTGGGTCTTGAACCCACAATTTCATCATTCACCTTGCTCTTACAAGGGGAGGAGAGGTTCCATTTGCACTAAAGATCATCGGTGGTATACTACAAAATTTTATGTGAGATGTAACCGCTATGCCAAATATAGGCCCCATTTTTTATTTCTTAAAAAGGCGAGTGTAATAATAAACAAGGCACTGAGAGAAAACAAGGAGCTAAAAATAAATTTAGAACATCTGCTGTGAGATTCTTCTCTCAACACCAACCAACTTTAGAAGAAATAAAGTGAGAAACAATAAGTGCGAGGTAAAACATAATATTTCAGCTAAGGAGAACAAAATAAGACAAATAGCAACCTACATCCTCTTTACCAGTGAATGGTCGAGCAACTCCTCGTTCCTGAAGAGACTTTTGGAAATCAGCAAACTTCCAAGTACACCGCTCAGCACCAATTACATAAACAGGCTTCCTATAGCCGAAAAAATCATTATTAAAACACATGAACTTCAGATCAAAAGAAGAACTTAACAAACAATTGTTGAGAGGTTAATCCTCATCATCATTCTTTGAACATACCCAGTACTGCAAGCCTCACTCAACATACTTACTGAATCAGCTGTGATGACAAAAGCATCAGCCCAAGCTAGATGCCCCATATGTGGATTCCGATCTATGCAGTATTACATAAATAAATGTCAAACAATCTTTGTACTTATGAAATATACTTTAAAAAATATTCTTTGTACTTGTGATATCTTAGTACCTTCACCATCCCAAATGTACACTTTTTGGTTACCACTAAATTCTCTTACTAGAATATTGGACACCTGTTGTTAACAGCACAGAGAATAAGAGTGCAACTATCAATAAGTTCTTCAAAAGAAATTCCTAAAGCATATATACCTTCTCAGGAGTTCTTCTAGAGAAAGATATCCTGATGCTTCCGCAGCTCCAAAGAATATTTCGCAGCATATTTGCCAACTGCTTTGCAAGATCCGCACCGTATGGACAATTGCCTAGAATATGATAATCTTTCATATACTCAGGGAATGGCAGGGAGAAAAGTGTGAAAGAAGAAGGGCTCAAGATGTGATTTTATTCAAATAAATAAGTAATTCTTGCAGATATAACATCATAGAGATAACCACAGTTGCTGATGTAGAAAAACCAGTCTAAATTACAAAACACCACAGAACTTAATGCATGGGAGGTAGAATTAGATTCCGCAGACTTCAATCAGATTTGGTGTTTGATATGAGCAAAAGCTTGACAGATTATAGGTGCAAAGAAAATTACCAGTAGGCCCTCCAACATTGACCACAAGCAAGGGCTTTGGAAGTGGTGCCAACTCATCATGCCAGGCAGAAGCAGCACTCCTAAGTGCAGCAGAATCAACCTGATGAAGAGCTCCCACAGTGAGAACCTGAAATCCAAATTTCCACACTTGTGAGCTTCATAAGCCACTGCAGTAACTAACCATATCTAGCAGAAAAAGTTTAACGACCATCACATATTAACCATTTGAGGAAGTATTCTATACCTACCACATTTTTCCCTGGAGGTTCACGTGGAGTTATCCACCTGCGGAGAAACCAAGGAATTTGCTCTTGTGCATGAGGAGTCAGAGGGTAATAATCATGACGAGGAGTAATTACCATGTCAAACCGATTCAAATGGGACCTTGGATGTTGTATCTGGAACATGTTGTCAAAAAGAAATCTATTACAACCAGACATTGTAGTGCTTGCATGCATCAGCAAATCAAATCCACATAGTAACAAATGGTATGGTGGAACTAAGAAAAAATGGGAAAGAAGTATTACCATCAAAATGCTTAAACAAGCTATTAAACAAAAGATCCAAAATAGAAAGTAAACTTGTTGCAAACAAATACCCTGTAGCTAATAAAAATTGTTCCAATACCCTTATTTATTTTTATTTTTTTAATCGGTAAGTTACATACACATCTGGGATGGGTCTTGAACCCACGACATCATCCTCCACCTAGCACTTATGAGGGGAGGTGTTAACTGGGCTAAAAATCATTAGCAACAAAACCCTCATTTATCATTCTATTAAAAGTAAAAAAGTTAGATATAATTCAAGTTACAATTTTTCAAAAAGCATTGAAATTGTTGGAGTAATTGAAAAGCTAGTACTAGTAGAAATCATTTACAAAAGCCAAAAATAGCCAATTAGAAATCAATCACATTTTCAAAAAGCATTGGAGTAGCCGGTGTATTAAAAAGCTAAATCTTTAAAAATGAAAATTTAAACAAATTTGTACAAAACAAACATTCTGCATCATGTTTTGATATCAACATCATGTAAAATTACAGAGCTATAATATGCAATCAAAGAAAGATTAAAAAAGAATAAACTTTAACCTGAACAACAAAGACATTTTCTGGAGCTAAACGTTTTATGGAGCTTGAAACAGAAATAGTATCCCGGCCTGATGCAACCACCAACAGTGGGCCGTCTCTACAAAAATAAAAAAAAAATAAAAACGCAAAACTCTGTTATACTAATTGGTAATCTGTTTGGTCTTTGGATATATCAGTGCATCAGCATTGAACAATACACTTTGTTATACACGATGTTCCAAAGAATATGAATCATGAAGCACATACAATTTGTAATTTGTAAGTGTAACTCCAATTAATAAAACAATTCATGAAAAATGAAATCATGGAAACCATACCTGTCAAATGTTTCGCGGGCCATTTTCGCAATATGATTTGCATCAGCTTCTAGAACATCAGATAGGCCTGTGCAACCACCATTTTAATTCTCTATATAATCAAAATTAACAATTTCCAACATAATCAACAGCTATCTTTATCACAAAATACATCTATCTCATACATAATTTGAGAGTGAATTCAATACAATACCAGTTGTTTGAGAAAAAAGAGGCATCACTTTTTGCCCATTAACCATGACTTGATATCCAATTATTCGCTTCATGAAATAGTCGAATTTTTTGTGTAGAGAAACTGGAACCCAATGAAGCCACTCATTGATTCCTCCTCTTGGCCTTGTAACTCGCTGCAAAATTCATATACAAAATCATTAACGAAAACATTTAAGACTTCGTACGTGTAAGTTGCAGTAAGCTCAACTAATAACTATTTTAGCCTAATGACAAAAGAAAACGCTCCTTATAAAGCGAACAATATATAAGTTAAAATAGCTGGACTAGTAAAATCTCTTGTTTTAGCCTAATGATAAAAGAAAACGCTCATGTTAATTGAACTAGTAAAATCTCTTGGTGTCTCAAGATAAAGTGGGACACGGTATCGTATCTTAAAAAAAATTTAAAAAGAATTCATACAGAGAATTGGGATCAAAGAGAAATGGCTTACGCATAAGGAGTGGTGGCGAGAGAGACCGAGAGCGCGAACAAGGCCAATGCTTTGATTTTCTGAGCCGGCGAAACCGTTTCCGATTATGATAGCTCGTTTGATTGCGCCGTAGACCCCACCAGAATCGAAGATCTCAGGCAGACCCGAAAACCCGCTGGGCGGTTCGGGAAGCCTGATTGGTCTCATCAGTCATCAGAAGTCAGACACAGTATGGAACCCGTTGGGTGTGTTTCATTCAGTTTTTTTCTTTTCAATTTCCAGTTGGGCGAGGTGGGCCGGCTTGGGGCCCACGTTATGCCCATTTTGAGTCGACTAGTCTCATTTTACTAGAAGTGTGTCAATTTATAGTCAGAATTATCTCTCTTTTTTTGTTTACTTTTTTTTTTTGAGAATCTGTCAGAATTATCATCTCTCGGAATAAAAAGATATACTTTTTTACCAAAAAAAAAAAAAAAAAAAGGATATACTTATCCATGCCACTTAACTTTTCTTTCATTCTTTATATATAAAAAAATTTATAAAAAAAAAAACTTTTCTTTCATCCTTCATTTCCTAACTTTTGTTTATCAAAAATTTCCCAACTTTTCTTTTATTCGAAGCATCTCTCGAAATTAAAGATACTTTTTGGGGTACATATGCACTTAATGTACTAACTTTTGTCTTCTTCTATCATGAAAGCTAGACATGTAATAATGTTGTACTTGTAGGTGATTCCTTCTTAGCATGTCAATAAAGGGACAATTAGGGGTAATCCACCCTACAAACAGACTCTAAGACTAGAGGTAGGTTGCCATTATTGAAACAAAAAGACTCAAGGGAACTTAAAGCAAACTTAGTAATTGTATGAGCAACAACGTTAAAGTCTCTCTTGACCCAACTAAAAGAGAAATTAAAAAATTACTCAACCGAACTTAGAATGTTGACAATCATGAATAAATGTGTCATGTATCCTTTTGTGAGTGCAAAAATTGAAAATATAACTCGTTTTCCATCATGAATTCAATTAGAATGATTCATTATTACGTGAGATGAGAGAATAACACATTGTTGTACTTCGAAAATATTGAACAATTATTTTGAAAAAAGTTGATCTGATAAGTTAAAAATCAAAATTAAATGATACTTATTTTCAATGGTTGTATAACTTGTTTAGATGACTTTTTTTTTTTAGAAGAAATTGTTTAGATGACTTTGATGGATCATACGATTAAAATATGCATTGTAGGGACGCAGTTTGGTACCTAAGCCCAAAGGATGAAAGGAAGTAGGCCCAAAGAGCCTAATACAATGAATTTGTAGAGAATGTGTTAGAAAATTGGACTCTAATGAGTTGGACACAATTATAAAAAGTCAAGATGACAATAGAATAAATATGGATTGATTTTATCTAAGGAAAATCGACCTCAGACACAATCCGAGGAGGTTGATTCTTGTATATATTTCTTTTGGATCTGATTACAAGTCTTGTTCTTGTTTCTACCGTGTTTTCTTTCTTAGTTTCGATCCCCTTTCCTCAGGGTATTCTCTCTCTTTTATACTTTCTCTATTCTTTCATCCTCACCCTCCACATGTAGACCAAGTTTTTGGTGTTAATCCCTGTCCTATCAGCACATTCTTAAAGTCTCTAGGAGTAGCTGTAAGGCTGAAAATTATTGTTCAAGTATCACTTCCAAATTAATGCAGTCAGAGAATTAGCTACAGAGTATTCAATGCGGTGGTAGCAGCTTTCTCTTAGATATTTCACTGCTTCCCTTTGTCCTGTGCTTTCATGATGTGTATCTTTATCGATAGAATTTCATGGAACGTTGCCCTAGATGGTAAACCACACCTTCTGACCTCTGTCTTGCTCAACCGAGAAGGCATTCCTCCTCGGACCACCTTCTTGGACCTTCCCAGACATAGTTTGCTTATGAAGCTCTGATTCTTATGTCTTCACTATTGTTTATTTGTTCTCGGACCATTTAGCGTCCTTTGATAAGGCCCACAGCCCAATATACACTCTTGGGCCCTTTATCCCTACATGCATGAATAGTACTATAAACTATTATGTCTTTCTCAAAAAAAAAAAAATTAATAATAATTATGTAATGACTTGAATAAGATTCCTATAACATAGTGTCTTATTATAATTTTTTCTTCAAAAGTTTATTCATTGAAAATTGGCAAAAGTATAATTGTATATAAAAAAAATGAAAATTTTAAAACTTATACATAAACAAATAAGTTAATAAAGTTAACTAGAAAAAAATAATAATACAAAGGGACGATTGAAATAAAACATTATCATTTTGAATAAACTTAATGACATTATATGCAAATGACTCTGTCACATTATTTATATTGTTTAAAATTGAAATTATACCTTCATTTATCAAATCCGTCTAAGTTTTTTTTTTTTTTTAAGAAAGTAAGATGGGTTAATTAAATCGTCAAAGGTGGAGTATTCTCGCAAATGCACCACACAAAAAAAGAAAAGAAAAAAGATGTGATAATTGATGTTGTTTAAAAAATTAACTGGTGAAAACAAAACAATCAATAAGACAGTCATATAGCGATCTATTATTTTTTCATTTTTAAAGCAAATGTAGAGATTAAATCGACACACAACACAACATATAAAATCAAAGGATGGGATTATTATTATTATCTACTATTTTTAGTCACCAAAGAAAAAAAAAATGGAATATTAAAAAATTACATTGGCCCATGTTTGCAAATATTTATAAATGACCCAAAATTGAGCCCATTTAAGAAAGCCCACAAAACCCAAGTATTTAGAATTGGGTTCAGAGTTCAGACCCTGCAATTCACACCTTCGCCTGAGCTGAGACCAACAACTCGAGCTCTTGAATTCAGTCTTCAAGCTTCTCTCTCTCTCTCTCTCTCTCTCTCTCTCTCTCAAAGATGTGGGCCAGCGCGGAAGGAGGGCCTCCGGAGGTGACACTGGAAACCTCCATGGGTTCTTTCACCGTTGAGGTACTTTCCTTTCTTTTTAATTACCTTCTGTTTGGTTGCTCAGAAAGCCATAGAAAATCAAACAAAGAAATAAATTGAGTTTTTTTTTTTTTTTTTTTTCAATGTTACTTTATTTTGGTTGTTAATGTTTGAATGTGAAATAAACTAGCTCACACAGTCATACAAATGCAAAGTGTTATTAGGTTTCAAACTTCAATTTTTATTTTAAATTTGTCGTGTAAAACACAGCTATACTACAAGCACACACCGAGAACTTGCAGGAACTTCATTGAACTCTCTCGCAGAAACTACTACGACAACGTTAAATTCCATAGAATCATCAAGGTCTCTCTCTCGTGTAAAATCGTTCTTGTATTGTACTTTTTGTTTTGTTGAGGAATGTAAATTTTTACATAGATATATTGGTTCATTTTTGGAATAGGATTTTATGGTGCAAGGTGGGGATCCCACTGGAACAGGAAGAGGTGGAGAATCCATATATGGGTAAATTTTAATTTTAAATTTTTTTGGGTATTTCTATCTTTTATGACAAATTTGTTTCTGGAAAATTATTCTCCAAGTTAGCTTAGTATATGGTAAAACGATAACAATCAAGCCTTAGTCCCAAAACTATTGGGTTGGCTATGGATCCTAAACATACTAATCAGGGTCAGCCGCGCACTATATAATATAGTGGCAAGCGACTAAATTTTATGCTAACCGTCAACTTACCACAACTCTACTCCCTTTTTTGGGGTTTGGGACTGAACGTGAACAATGTATATGACACTGGGTATAGACACAGGCGGAGTTAGCTTTAATATATGATAGTGTATTTTAAATCCCTTTTCACTATCCTCTTATCAAATTTGTTCCATGATTGTTTAGACCATAGTTTGATTCCAATACTGCTTAAGTACAATGGATCACTAAAAACTGTGAATGAATACCATATTATGTCTTTGATACATGTATGACTTATGAGGAATTTTTTGTATGTGGATTTCATTGATCGTTGTACTTTACACCATGATTATAATGGTCTCTAGTATATGTCCTGTATACATTGTCTTTTTTCTTCAATAAATTACTTTATTTATCCAAAACAAAAAAGAGGGGTTTCTTGTATGACTTGTTCTGTGTCCTGTGATGCTTTGCAGTTCGAAGTTTGATGATGAGATTAAGCCGGAGTTGAAGCACACTGGGGCGGGTATTTTGTCCATGGCAAATGCTGGTCCAAATACAAATGGAAGTCAGTTCTTCATAACCCTGGCTCCATGTCCATCACTGGATGGTAGTGATATGATCCTTCCCTGTTACAGCTTGCATGTGTTTGATCATTCTCTTTGAAAATTTGTTCAACCTTTTTTTCCCATGTGATTGGTATAGGTGGTACTGTATTACTGCTATGATTAAGTTGCAGAATAACCATGCTTGAACTGCTGACATAAAATGTAAAGCTTCAACACTTATTCAAGAATGGACCCCTCAATTCCTTGAAGTTATTACACCTTTATTTGGGGCTTTTCTTTTTTGTTTTGGAATGTCGTTAAGCTGTTATTTTTTTTTATTCCTTCATTCAAGGCCAAAATAAATGCCAAATTACTACTTAGCCACAAAAGGGCTACTTTAGGATATTACATCATCTTTTGAGCAGTTAATATTTCTGACATTTATTATCTTTCATACTGTATGATGTGTTTTGGGTTGCCTCAAAAATAATTTTTTTATTAATGAGTGTTTAATATTGAAAATGGTAAGCATGGTTGTTCCTTTCTTTGTCTGATACATTGAAACTTTTTTTCATGTGCTCATAATGCTGGACTGATGTATCTGTACTGTCCAGGAAAACATACCATATTTGGAAGAGTTTGTAGGGGAATGGAGATAATCAAAAGACTTGGCAGTGTCCAAACTGATAATAATGATAGGTATGTTTTCCTTAGAAATATCCCTGATCTATAAGTGCCTTGATTTAGAACATGGGCTACATCAGCTTGCTACATTGTTATTTGGATATGAATTTTTATATACATATTAGATGCTTCCTAACTGTTTCTAGAGAATAAAACTTGAATATTGACAATCATCTAAGCATGCCACTGTTCTGAAACCCAATAATGTGGCCTCCTCACCCTGAATAATCCAAAAACTGAGTGCAGCTAGACTAACCTTGTGTCGGTTGCGAAAGCTGAAAAGTGAAAACTAAGAGAATAATATGGTGTTATGTTGGTCCCTCTTGAAAAATGAAACCTATCTATAAGAAATTCTAATATTATTGATAAACTATCAATTGTCCCAAAAGCTACAATTGATGGGAAAAGTGAACTTAATTACTTAACTGTTATTGTAACACTTTCTCACATCCAAACTCCTCAATAAGAGAGCTCAACACATGGAAATTTTTAATTTTTATCAGTTATCATCTATCTTTAATCTTCCCAATGTTCTATTGGGTTTCTGTAAGTTCATATCAACTAATAATCCAATTGCCAAGAAGATTGAAACAGGTCTTTGCTTGAAAAGACAAACAAAAAAGAAGTATATAATTATTGTGGGAAGATAGCTTGGTGAGGTTGTGATCCTTCCAAATTGTTAGGTCACAAAGTTAGAAAACTTTAAAATAATAAGCAAAATAGGCAATGATTAGAAAAAGTGCTATAGGCAGGACCCTTCATGATTCCGTTTCCTACTGCTTCTAGGAATACATTGCTGAATGATAAAACTGAGACACCTATTAAAAAAAATAAAAAAATGATAAAACTGAGACACTAGCTCTCAAAATTTTCGGTGAAAATGTAACTGCTCTATTAGAGAGTACTAATTTTAAGCTACAGAATCAAGCTGGATGCTGGAACAACATTGGCTATATCTACACTTTTAGTACATTTAGTGACTAAAAGGGACCTACTAATAGGTTTAGTCAATCATTTCTAGCTCAAATATCTTCAGTCTGCAGAAGTGACAATCACTATATCACAATTTGGCAACACAAATTCCTAGTTTTGATATATCATATCCTGGCTAGATTTACAAAGTAATGCAATTAAGGCATATAGATTATAGGTTCCACCCAGATTTACTGTGTTGTAACTTTTTTCTGGTGATTGAGCTCATCTGTACACTTTTAAAGTCTTAACTTCTTGTCATACATGCTGTGTTTACAGACCCATCCATGATGTGAAGATACTACGGACATCGGTCAAAGATTAATATCGAGTTGCTGTTACTGAGGCACATGTTTCAGGTTCCAAAATGGTCAAGACTCAAGTGGTGGGTTTCTTGAATATCTTGTATCATTCAGAAATGTGATAAAACATTGTATTTGGAATGCTTTCATAGAATAGTAGGGCAGAAAGTTTCGAAATTTTTTAAGTAGGAAAGTATCTACCTGGATTCAGGGTTTATTTTTTGTTTTAATTTTAATTGAGTGTTCCCAAATATTTGACCTTTGGCCAAGACCTTGCAAGTTGCAACTTAACTGACATCTTATGGTATTCCTAAACGTCCAATGTTTAAATCTTCCTTTCCCCAACTACGAGTAATCAAAAAATATCTGAGCTTTGGTTTACTTCAAATGGCTCCCTAACATAAGAATTCTATAAAACTTTAGCCAAAGGCCAAAGTCTTATGCTTATTGTTTCAAATTTCCATGCCTTTTTGTTTGCCCAATCAGAGTTTTCACATTGAGGAAAAAAACTTCCTTTTTGTTTTAGAGGAGTAGCTAGAGTGACACACGAATATTAAGAAAAGTAATGATAGTCACACTCTTTATAACACACACTGCTACATGAATTGAAATTAAAACATGGGTAATACACCAAGGAAGAGAGAGGGCTTGGCGGTGATTCTTCTTCCTCAAAGAGAGAGAGAGTGTTCGAGTTGAACACTGTTTGTTCATTTAGACCCCTAAAACTAGATTGTTTAACCTAATAAATTAATCAAGTGATTACTTAGATTAATTATTCAGATTTAGGTTGAATAACAATAAATCATATCATGTAAAGATGCAGAAAAGTAAATAACACGCGATATGATGACCCAGGAAAATCGATGAAACGAACCGTTTCAAGGTAAAAACTTGGAGATGATTTAATCTAGTTATCCTCAAGGTAAATACATCCACTATAAGAGAACTGAAATTTTTACAATCAGGTTTAACCCTAAATCTATTGCTACCTCATGTAGTAACTTACTAACATGACTAAGTGCAAACTCCAAATTCACGAACTCCTCCTCTTTTTGGATTTACACCAACACAAGCACCCTTGCTTGTGACTTTGAGATCTCACTCAAAGGTTTAGCAACACAAACTTTCTAGTTTGTGACTCCAAGACCACTCTTGAAGGTTTAGATCATCAGTAGTTGTTGATCTTCTTGTTGCAACTTCAGATCTACCGGATATAATAATATAAGAATAATTTCCGGCAATGACTTTGAAAGAGAAAGACACAATACCTTCTAGATCTCACAAGAGCACCTCCAAAGTCTCTCAAAAGCTTTGAAAACGTAGTTAGGGTTTTCTTCTATATACTAGAAGTGTTTCACTTGAAACCCAAAATGTTTAAGCAGAGTTTGGGCTAAAATAAAATTTTGTAGAAATTTCATATCTGCGATTTTCAGTCGGTCAGATCTAATTTTTAATCGGTCGGATTTCACTGAATTTGAATTCTTCTTTCTGCAGCTTGTATCTTATTGTGTTCTGACTTGTAACACCTGGAGCATTGTCTAATAAACTCTATAGACAAGTTTGTGTTCACGATTTGCCAATTGTTCTAAATTTTTAGAACCTAACAAACACTCTTCAGATTCGAATTCAAAAGCACAATCTCACTTCTTTCTCTAACCAATAGCTTTATAGTTTAAAGTTACTTCTTGTTCTTAAAGCGAGGAGCTTTGGCTTCAATTCATAATGGGCACAAAATGTGAGGGGGTTAAGAATCTTTTTATCACTTGTAATGGCTCATGCCCAATTATAACATTGTCCACAAAAAGCTCCTCGCTTTAAGAATAAAAAGTAACTTTAAACTATAAAGATATTGGATATTCCAAGTTTTATATGAATTAAAGCTAAAGCTCCTTGCTTTAAGAATAAGAAGTAACTTTAAACTATAAAGCCATTGGTTATTCCAAGTTTTATATGAATGATGTATGTATAAAGAAAAAGAAAAGAAAAATGGTAAAAAAGAGTAGGATTAATGGGCCGGATGGCATGGGCCATAAAAAAGATGGATTAGTAGAATCTAATCCCAAAAAAAAGAAGTGACCGTTGGAAAAAAAAAGGATGTGTGGTGTCAAATAAATTGATTCAGCCATTTGAAACAAAGAAAGAAACAATACACTCAGTTTTTTTTTTTTTTTTTTGAGAGAGAGAGAGGTGAGATTTTGCTTTTGAATGTGAATTTGAAGAGTGTTCAACTCAAACGCTCGCTCGCTCGCTCTCTCTCTCTCTCTCTTTGAGGAAGAAGAGTCACCGCCAAGCCCTCTCTCTTCCCTAGTGTATTATAAGGTAACCCTAACCTTAACCCTAATTCATACCCATGTAATTTATGCAAATGACCAATTATCAAATTCATTTTAAATATCCCAGAATGTTACTTCCATTCATTCGAGCTTGTGAAAGTAAACGTTTTGAACCCATTTGATGCGATGGGAGTTTTTGTAAAGGCAAGTAAGATTAACATCAGCTATGGAAATAAGGACTGACTCCTGCTAGTATCGCAGCCTAATGGTAGATCATAACTAGAGCCAATTAACAATTTGCCATGGATTAGAAACCAATTATTGATATTGAAATAGACTTATAAGAGCATCAAATGATACAATACACCGATATACTCTAAGCACCTTTCTCTCATTTACGTTGGTTGAATTAATAGAATAAATTTAGTAACCTCTTGCTTTATGTTAGCTACAGCACAAAGCAAACTAAAATTACTATTAAAAAAAAAAAGGTAAAATAAACTTTCCCTACACAAATAGGTCACTTAGCACCAAAGTTAAGAAACTTAAATTAAACTTAACCTCAAATGTGTACCCAACTCGACAATCATACTTAAATTGAAAAAATAACAAATTCACAACTAACAACTCTTAACTCCATAATTGGTTTAGCACAAAAAATCAAGTTGTAAATCAAGTGGTTTCATTCAATAATAAAATATAATCAAAGCATACCCAACCCAAAATATATACCCAACTTCAAGTCCATACCCAAATTGGGAAAAAAATAAATAAGAATAACAAAAGAGACAAAAAAAATATTACAACAAATCTGAGGTGGCAAGTTATTATTGATGGGTAAAGTGATGAAAATAATATGCACAAATTAGAACCAATAATAACGTACTACTTAAAATTTGTTGTGAAATTATTAAGAATAATACATGGACCGAAATAGACCAAATGAGAATAAGTGGACCAAAATGGACCAAGATGGACCAAATAAACCGATGTGAATAGAATTGGACCAAAATGAACCGAATGGACCTAAGTGGACCGAATTGGACTGAAATATTCCAAATGGACTGAGGTAGACCAAATTGGACTAGGTGGACTGATGTGGATCTAATTGAAGGACTGAATGGATCTAGGTGGACTAAAATGCTACGCTGATATGGTTAAACAAATGTAATAACAATTAATGCTCAGGTTTTAGATATTATATATAATATAATTCATAGGCTTACGTAGAAACCTAAAAAATTTGAATTGCGGTTTTTTTTTTTTTTTTTTTGGTAAAGAGAAAAAATGTGTAGGAGAGGAGGCTGCTAACCCCTACATGCTTAGGGAATGTAAACCAAATTAATATATGATTAAAGTATAATTGAAATGACAATTGGCATGAAATTAGAGTGCATTTAAAATATGGAACGTAAAATTAATGGCATTCAACATAATTTTTTTTTATACAAGATATAAATTTTACTATAGCCTAATTTAAGTATATATGTGTGTGAAGCTTCCTCCTAGAAACTTAAATCTCAGCCCTTGCTCTCTACACCCCACAAGCATTTATACTCTTGGAGCCACAAGCACTTATACTTTTCGAGTGACCATCGCACCAAGGGTGTACAGTGAACACAAAATCAAAATGCAATTAAGAATTAATTTTAATTCTTGATTTGACTTTCTTCTACCTTCTACCTTTTTATATTATAGTTGCATCAATATTCAACAATATCTACCACCGCACACTTTTGATGCGATAGTCACTCAACAAGTATAAATGCTTGTAGGGTGTGAAGGCAAAAGTAGGGATTTAAGTTTTCAAGATGAAGTTTTACGCACATATACACTTAGCCTCCGTTTGGAAAGCGCATTTTGCCCGTTTCCAGTGGAAGCGTTTTTTCCTGTAGGTTCCAAGCACTGTTCACAAGACTCACAAATACCATATTCAACAACTTTTTCTTTAAAACTAGGTCTTACGATACTATTCACACATTTAAAAATTATTTTACTACAATGTTTTCAGTTTTCAACAATAAGTGATATTCAAACAGATCCTTAAATTAAACTAGAATAAAATTTCTATCTTGAATCAACAAAAGAATTATAAAAAAAAATAAAAAAATCTAGAGGTGCGGCAAACAATAAACCCTCCACTGGCAATAAATACTTTAGCGGGTCGCACGTTAACTCGGTGCACTATTGTCCATTTGCCCTTTGAAGAAGTTTGTCCATTGTCGTTTAAATTTGTAAATTAATATTACATTGAATTTAATTCAGTAATTTATTATTAATCAACAATTTCAATTTAGTTGAAAATTTTTAAGTGAACTCTAGATAAGTTTTATCCTTTATTTTTTTACTTTGACCTTTTTGGCCATTGCATTGCAAGCCATCTTTTTTGACATCACCATTGCCATCTAAATAATTAAACAATGTGAACCCAAAAGTTTGAAAGGACTTTACTCGTCCTCTAGGTGATCTGACCATCCATGTCAATTCATAATCAAATAAACAAGCCATACTAAAACCAAAAACAAACAAACAAATAAAAACAAAAGCAAAAGGTTTCCTTATAATTTACAAGCCCCAACTAATTTCTATAATTCAGGTTAAAAAATTGCAATACAGCTAAGTATCAGCTAATATCATCATCACCTCTTTGCTTTCCTCTATATCCTATTTCTTGCACGTAAAAAAATCAAATCTCTCGACTACCGCCCACATACTTTCCCCAAAAAAAAATGTGATCCTATGGAAAGGTCCCCCTTGGTTGCAACTCACAATTACCACCCACCATCAATTTCAGCAGAAGCAGCCAACTATAAATATACACCACAGTAGCATAACCCCAACAAAGGTAATACACCACTGAATCCATCCAATCTTAGCAAATTCCTTGGATAATAACTAGTCAGATAAATTCAAGTTCAGCTCAGCTTGCCTGAGTTAATATTCTGATTCAATGGACCCCCATTTTCTTCACAAGTAGAGTCGTTAGGCATTGATGATGTAAGTGGACTATATCCATTACTCTTGATAGGCCCAGGAGGGCTTTCTCTTGAATTTGTAATCCTTGTTGGCTCTGGATTTTTAACATCAGGTTCTTCAGTAACCACAGGCTGTTGCATTTCTATGTGCCGTGAAGATGGCACATCACCTTTGCAGTACCTCTGCCACATGTTTCGGTATGATGACTCAAGACTAAGGATATAGTTTTCTCCATCACAGACGGGGGACTTAGACATACGGTCTCTGAGAGCCGCCCTCAAATCTGAGAGGGCTGTAACGTCAGAGGCCAACTGCAGTGCCAATTGGACATATTCGTCTTCATTTTTGGCAACCAGATGTCCCAAACCTACAAAGCATCAGCCAGAAGTCCACCTTAATTAGGATGTTTGGGAAAAAAAATTCTTAAATAAATACACTCTACCACTGCTAGTGCAATAAAAAAAGGCTGAAAATCTGAACCACAGAGCCGGCCTGTTATTCCTTTGTATTAGTCCCATTTGGTATTACCTGGCCTGAGATGCACTATTAAACTATTGTTATTAAAGAGTTGAATCGTTGACACATACATTTTAGGCCTTGGAGTTACCAAATTTTTATCTTTAGAGGATATACATCCACACTCTTACAGAATGCAAACAGAGAATTGCATTTTCTTGGTGCTCTCCTTCCTAATCACAGATGTCTAAAGCATGGAAGATATATACTTCCTTCTTAGTCATATACAAAATATGAAATATGGCCTTATTTATCTTTTTCAACAAATCATGCACATAAAACAAATGCAAGTAGGCATATCACCGAAATTTAGGAGACACAAGATGGACATTAACAAATAGGGAAAGGGAAAAGGTTCTCACCAACTTTGCTGAGAAGACTCACGCCAACATTGTGAGCATGCACTGATCCAGCCATAGTAACACATGGGACTCCCATGTACAAAGACTCACACGTTGTGGTGGTTCCAGCATATGGGAAAGTGTCCAGGCTACATAGAGAGAACATAACTAAGAATCCCTTTATGGTACGCATATGAGAAGCCACAAGATACATGGTTTGTAGTCCAATTGGCAGCATGTTATGCATGACAAACATTGAGAATGGCTGAAAACACAACAACTAGAAAGGAACTTTAACTGGACATTATTGTCACTGATTTTCAACAAAATTGTTTTATCTGACATAGAAAACACGATAATTCCAATTCCAACACATATCACACAAAGGAGGAAGAACAAAGAGCTAATTTTAGTCCTGTATAAAAGTAGGATGGGAGATCAAAAAAGAAAAAAAAAAAATCTGTGTATTTATATTATATGCTAAATAAACTAGTGTAAGCATCTCTGAGATTGGTATGTACATTTTATGCTGAATAAACTCAGGCATTGGAGTGCAACAATAGAAAATGAGGAGAGGTAATTGTGAAGGACACACTTCTTAAAATGAATGATATGGTACACTGAATTAAGAACTTTTGTCAGACTTTGGCACCCATTTGATTCATTAAATAATACATAAATATTTCAAGTAACTTTTTCTATTTTGTCACTTGCATACACATCCAGTGGGTCTTGGACCTGACCTCACCCTCCACCGAGTTCTTATAGATGGAAGGAAGAGGTGCCATTTGAGCTAGTATTCATTTAGTATGCAAAAAACTTCAGAGAAAAATTCCCTGTTAAAAAAACTCATTTGAGTATACAAGTCACAGCAGGTTTGTCACTTCGTCTAACATATTCCATCCTTTGCATCCTTGCCCAATTCAGATACTTCACTTTTTATTCAATTGGTAAGTTACAATTGAACCAGAGGGTTTTGAACCCACGACCTAAAGGTATTTCAAAAATCTTTTAAGTTGTGTAATGTAAGAAGTTATGAGTTTATGTCACAAATCAATTGCATCAGAAAGAACTATTATACTGTTCAACTAAAAAACATATTATGCTATAGTTTCCTCTCAAATGCCAAGCATTAGACATTTTGTTCATAAAAATCGGACAGGTGTTTTATGTTAGCTATCGGCCACAAATCACAACTCCCCTCTGGTGTTCAGGCACAAAATTATGTTTGTAATTGTAAGCACAACGAAGGAGGTCAGTAAAAAAGAACAAACTTAAAAACTCATAAGTGCAGCATTCTATAATGGTCAAAAGGTAGTTTCTGAGGACATAAGTCATTGTGGGAGTGAACTAAAAATTCTAGAATTGAAAGTTGAAGCTATCAAATTCATTCCATTCAATGCTTTCTTTGCCTTCCACTTGCTCTAAAAAGTTGCAATTTCAGATGTCCTAGTAAAAAAAAGGTCCTAGAAAGGCACCCTTGTCAAGTCCTAATAGTTAATGAAAACTGCCACTAAACTAAAACAAACTAAATCCAATATAGCCCAAAAAAGGATAAAGAGCAAGGTCATGGGTTCAATCCCATCTGGGTGGCAAGAGTTGTATTAACCTTATAAATAATTTTTCTTTAAAAAAAACTATAATGATTATTAATAAAAGATATAATTATATAAACAAAAGTCCACAATATGTAGAAAATATCTGGCTTCTACAGAAACAAAATGTAAAGTAACTGGCTTAAGGAATGAAGATTTAATTACCTAATGTCCATAAGAGAATAGGCTTGCATATGATCATGGTTAAGAAGAATCAATGGCAGAAGATCAACACGTAATGATTCTAAACCCAGTTGCTCCAATGTTGAAAGAAATCTCTCTCTTACACTATCACAACAAAAAGGTTTACATTTCACCACAAGGCGAGAATTTGGAACAGCACATAAAATCCTTGCCCAAACTTGCAACACCTTAGGGGTGATCTGATGAAGGACAAACAAATGGAAAGGAAGATAAAGAATAAAATCAAAGGATATCAGAACATCAGTTGGACTTCAATAAATATACATTTTCAAGTAAATCAGTGATCTCATTCCAGTATAACCAATACCTTAGCTAGATTATTAAAACTACCAAATGTAATAAAGCCATTGGAAAGAGCAGGAGCTGGGGAGACTGGCCCAGCCTCAGGGGAAGGTGTATAACAAAGGAAGCATTCTGGTAATCGAACCAACTCTTCAACATGCCTGCCATGTATTAATAATATCATTTTAAGAGAAAAGTGGAATAATATACCTCAAAGATCAAATTTAGTGCATTAAATTGTACATGGAAATGTGCGAACTAAGACCTACTTTTGCTTTGTATCGGGAGGATCTGCCAATGAATCAGTGATTCTATAATCAATCGTAGGCAAACCGGTTGTATTTGGGTAGCCAATCCAAGTAACCTACAAATTCAACAACAGTCAATTATTTTATATGTATAACGACCAGCCTACCAAAGGATGCATTCCATTGTTGCAAATGCATAATATGTCATTCCACTTCAAAATGATGCCAAAATTTCAACTTAAATATAAAGGATACAAGACCATGGACCATATATGCTCGCCATTCTCAAAGTGACGACAAATGAATAATTAGACCGCCAACAGTTTGAAGCAATCATCCCATACAATATGCAAAAAACCGAGCTGATCATTGCTTAATGCAAGTCTGTATGCTTGGAGTTGCATAATATTTTTTGGCAAGAGGCATTGTATAATATTTAGGTTCAGAAGATAAAATAAATCAATAACTGGCTTTTCATAAGACAATAACAGGTGTATCAATTTTGCAAGTACCCAGGTATTCTAAAAACACTTCAATCATTTCAGCTCCACAAAAACAATAACTAGAAAATTAATTATACCAAAAGCTTTGGAACTTCTCCATTAAAAAAATTAAAATAGGAGAGGTACAATAGCCTCCAACATACCTGGATGGGTGCAGGTCGGCAAGCCATCATTCCCAACTTATTGTTAGCTGTATGACCAGTAAGTTCTACAAGGATGTCAACTTTATCTTCTCTCACCATGCTTGCCACCTTCTTTTCATCAATCCCATATATATCCCTCCATAGCCCACCCTTTTTTATGACTCTCTCTTTAAACCTATTAGTTTTTGCATCTGCCTGTAACATCATTTAAATAAAAAATGCTCTGTATGAGGATTAATAACGACTTGTGGAGACCAGCATGCGGTATAAGCATTGAAGAATTCACTCAAGTTTGAAAAATGCATGCGCTTGCATTCTCAATTATATACAGACATCAATTTTATATTACTGTAAAACTAAATTAATTTAAGTGTAAAATTCAAAATTCTAGTAATTACTCATCAGATTTTAAAATAAAGAATTTAAAGAAAATGGAGGGCATTTCTCAGATAGAGGCAGTGATGCCAGAGACATTGGTAGAGTTAAATAAAATCATTGTAATGACGGAGGCTGCACTGATGGCAGTAGTGACAACTGCAGTAGAGATGGGGGTTGAGTAGCAGTTGTGGTGGTGAACTTCAGAGTGCTAACATCAATGTCGAGAAGCAATGGCAGTTGTCTTAGAGGTAGCAGTAGGGTGTCTGGTAAAAATTAGATGAAGTTGTGATAATGCTAACAATGCCCAGTGGTTGTGATGGAGGCAATACTGGTCATTTTTAGAATGGCGTTAGAAACAGAGGCGACAATAGCCACGTGCAATAGTGGTTACAATAACGTTGACAGCAAAGACTGGCAATTCTAGTGGCAGCAATAGCATTAATCAGGAACACACGATGAACAAGAGTGGTATTGTCATAGGAGAAGCCAGCAGTGGTACTTCTGTCTTTCCAAGGATCAAACTATAAATTTTGGGCAATCTAATGGGCTCCCATAAAAATGATGAAGAAATGGTGCCATGAGTGAAGCAATTAACTTTTTTGAAATCCAAGCAATCAAACGTATAGAAACCACACAAAGAGGAGACCAAAAAATAGATGTATGGAAATAGAAACGATTGCCACAGTTTGGCAAACAGCGTAACATCAATAATATGGTTGTACGTCAGAAGATAATACCTTCACCACCGCTGAATAAACAACCACCTTGTACTTTTCATAGTTGTGATAGACTAGGGGGGCTTCTATAAAATATGATACAGAATGAGTGAAAAAATCAGGAGATACATATCCAATCACAAGCGGTCGTTCCAGATCCTTCTGGTTGTCCCATGATGTGTACTGTGGAAATAACCTCGTGAAGCGCTTACCCCACTCCCTGCATTTAGGCTTTCAATTTAGATGAAGATCAAAGCTAGAAAATTTTCACTGTATATAAACTTCCAACAATCTAGTGTTAAACCCATGCAATTGAATGAGAAGAGGGACCGCCACTTGCAAACCAAATACAAACCGAATTTGTGTCAAAATCAATTTATATGAGATCCATTATTCTAAATCAGGTGGTGACACCCACTAATGCAGTTCACTGAGAAGTGTCCCTGACCTCCAACTGAGATTTTTGTTTAGGGCAAATGATTAACATGTAAAACAGTTTCCATATAGCAGCTTGCAGAGTAAATGTACTATAGAACTCAAAAAAGATGCATTCAAGGTAGAAAAATTAAAAACTTAACCTTGTAGTCAAAATTGAAAACTAAGAAACAACTAACCTCACAATTTTCAAATCAGGCTTCTGGTTAAAACCCAATATTAGAAATATACATATTCTAAAAAAGGTCAGTTTAGGTCTGTGAAGGTTAATAGTGAATACAGTGTTCTACTTGTCTTGACCCAAAAATTCTTGGCTTTTATGGCTCAGTAACAAAATAAAATCTCCCTGCATGTCTCATAAAGCACAAATTAAAATGAATATAAGTTGCTGCTTTAACATACGTGCATATGCTCACAGCAACATGTAATGACTTTCTAGAAATACAGAACCCTTTAAAGAAAAATTATATGAATTCTAAAACAGGGCTGACAGATGAATCTCGTGATTAGATTCTCAGCCAAAGGAGGGGGTGAAGGCCTCTCTACATAGGTTCACAATGAAAAACTCCATTGGTCACATCCAGTCATCTCTTAGAAAAGAATTTTTAATTGAAAAAACCATTTCCATTCCGCCAGAAGCCTGAGTATTATGTTCTTTCCAAACAGTCCACATAAGATACGGTGGAACAGACATCCAAAGAGATGATAGTATTATCTCAACCAAAATTTGCTTTCCAACATTTGAAAAGCACATTAAGCGTGTTACGTATCACCACAAAATAGATTTACCAACCCCCCCCCCCCACACCATACACACGCACAAAAAAAAAAAAAAACAAATAAACAAACAAAAAATTAGAAGTTACTCCCAAGGGAAACACAAGAACATTTCTGGTGATGCAGAAATAAAAATTCTTACCATGATCCTGCGAATAAATCATACATTTATAATAAATATATTTTAATTTTATATTAGTCATCCAAGAATGAAGAACAAATGCATGACAGTTAATTAGAGATGGACGAAACCTGTGAGCCTCAAAAAGTTTATCATCATGTCCTTCATTTATGTAATTCTTCGCAAGCAATCGATTCTGCAAAAAGGGTCAATCAACCACAGATAAGAACAATGTGGTTAAACAAGGGGGCCCAACCACCAAAAAAAGACAACTCTAGCAAAGAATCAACACACAGGCACGTGGCCCTCAGATAAAATTACCATAAACTGTGCAATATGTATTACAAATTTGAAAACGTTCAGTGGTATTTGAAGAGAAGAAATCATATTTTTAAACTGCTGGCTGCAAAAACCTGTTAACTTCCTGATTTAGTTACAGCACAATTTTTTTTTTTTTTGGATAAGTAATAGAATTTTATTGAAAATGAAAAGGGCTTCTCTATGTTCACAATGATGAACATAAAGCACCTTAGAAAATACAATCAGTTCAAACAGAATATCTAAGGGAAATTTGGAAATTAAAAAATTGAAGTACAAATAGTAAAACCCCATATCCGAGACCAATCAAACAAAGTATGGAGCAGCAAAGACTTCAATTGATCAATAGATCTTTCAATCTCCTCAACTATGCGATTGTTTCATTCCTTCCACACTAACCACATCACACATGTTGACACCAAATTCTATACATTCAAGGAATGTTTGCCAAACCAATTTCACTAACTGAAAAGAAGGGATGCTACCTTATTCGGCAACACCCAATGGATCCCAAAAATAGTAAACACTTCACTCCATAAGGCATGAGCAAACTCACAACGAATTAAAAGGTGAGTTACAACATTAACACTATATTTGGGAGGAGGGAAAGGAATAGAATAAAAAGAATTATTTTGGAATATTAGGTTTCATTTCCTTGTTTGGGAGTTTTAATGTAGGAATAGAAAGAAAATTCCCTTGTTTGGTTGTTTGGGAGTATAAGTGGGAGGGAATGGAATGGTAGATGGGAACACTCATACCTCCCTATTCCCTTAAAACCTCAAAATTTCATTCCCCTTGGGAGGAATTAGAGGGTATGGAATTAACTTTAATGAAATTTTCACTAAGAACTCCCAAAATACTCATATATATTCAAACATTTATTTTAAAATAGGGGTATAATAGTAACATTGTTATAAAATTATTGTTATAAAATGAATCTCTTCCATTCTTTCTAATGTTACTCCCAAACAAGGTTACTTATATTCCATTCCTTTCCATTCTTTTAGTCCAAACAAGATTAGTTAATTCCATTTCTTTCCTTTCCTTTCCTTTATTACATTCTATTCCATTTCATTCCATTCCTTTATAAACTCCTAAATGAAGTGTAAGGGATGAGGAAAAGTGTAACAGTATTTGTTTGGTACTAGTGACAAACACGAGACAAGCATGAGGTAGTAACTCAAATAAATTAGGTAGTAGCTCTGACAATAAGTAGCTAAGCCTAGTTAAATAAATTCACATCTCCATCAGTGCAATTACATTTGAATGCCAGCTATCCTCCCAAAATAATCAGATCACTGTGGCACATTAAAATAAGTCCGTTCTAAATCTTGTGTGCCCAAAAGCACATCAAGTCTCCCACCCCCCCCCCCCCCCCCAAAAAAACCACCACCCACCAAACAACCCAAGAAGAAGAAAAAAAAGACGGCCCAACACTGCATTTAACGTTACAAATAATATTCTGGGCAACCTGAAAGATCATTCAAGGCTGTCAACGGTTTTCTAGAAGCAACACAAACATTTCACACCAATTATAGCTACACATGCAACATTATATTACACTTTTTGACAATGAATTAATCAAAATTGTAACATTTTGGATGATAGGATGCCAAATGTTATGTTGTGGTAATTGACAATCCAATATTTATTGTAATTTCTTCTAAACTGAAAATTACAGTTCAATATTTATTGAATCAGAGTGCTCTGGGACCAAAACATTTTAACAGTTATTATCGAGCCCATCATCCACATTGAGCCCCATTCAGTATTTCAAAACACACATCAAGCTCAATTCCAGATATGATATTATTCTTTTTTTGAAAAGTAATATTACTATTCTGAAAGAAAATTAAGACTGCAATGGAACAAAACACTCGAAACAATACTTTTTATGTGATGAAAAAGTTTGAAAGACACTTAACAAGCATCTAAGATGTGCAGGAGTTAATTTGCATGAGTTAAAATACCTGGCCTGCATTTCGAGAGTCAGGATCTATCTTAAGGCATTGCTCATAAGCATCAATAGCAAGAGTTATGTTGCCAGCATCTCTATAGAGAACCCCTACAAAGGACACAGAGAAACAAATTTATAACAGAAGTAAATAGAAAAGAAATAGCAGAAAGATAAGAGATAATATAAGCAAAAAAAAGCTGCCCTGAAAAAAATATATAAATAAATAAATAAATAAAAAGAAAAAGAAGAAGAAGAAAAAGAAAGGTATCAAAAAATATATAGGTATTAATCCACTACACCAATTAATTCAAAACTCCAAAATACCTGAAATCACCATGATAAGACTAGGTACTCCACTTTACATTACCCTATTCAGAAAATCCTATATGATCCTGGTTTTTTAATCCATTCTGCATAGCATCTGCCTTGTCACCAAATTGATCTTTACACATACTTAGATTCAGGGGAGACGTTTTTTGTGAATTCACAATGAGCTTGTAAGCAGCTGTTGGGTCAATCCCCCACTGGAGTTTTCGCCCTCAGATTCTCCAGCTTTTTGTAAGCACCCATCCCTTCAGTTAGACCTTATTAACTTACATATAGATAGAGCAGGAAATGCTTGACGACAAAAGCCCGTACCCAGTGTTGGTCCAGCCAAAATATTGCTGTCAGGTTTAGGTAGGCAGACCAGATTTTCTTATTTCCTTGCCAAAGGTGATTCTTATAATGTAGTCAATTAAGTTGAAAAAGAATTCCCGTACCCAAAGATATACTGTCAAAGTAATCTACAGTTCATCAGACCTAAATAAGTCATTTCTTGCAGCAACCTAATACTGAAAGCATTTCCAACATGAACTAACTTAAACTGAACTAACACACTTATTTTCACATCATAGGAAAATCAATTTTACCAAATCATGCACATAGTCCAATGAGTTAAGGACCAAAGGATTTCAGAAATAAAACATTCAGGCAGACAACAGACTAACCCAAGTTATTATATGCCTCTGCGTATGTGGGATTTGCAATGATAGCTTTCTCAATCAAATTTGCAGCGGCATCCATTTTACCCTGCCAATAATGAAGGTAGTTGACTGTCTTAGACTATAGACATTTCACATATCAATCGTCAGGAAGAAATTCAAAACCAAACCTGAACAGTGAAAACAACACCAAGATTGTTCAATGATTGGGAGAAGTTCGGTTTGATTGACAAAGCCAACTGCAAATGATCATAAATAACGAGGACAATGTTAAGGATGTTGATTATGGAAAAGACATGCACTCCACACATGAAGAGGGGAGTAAAAACAACAATAAGAAAAAGAAGAGGTGTCTTGCACAAGTGCTGAAAAATTACTTGATAACACTCTACAGCTTTATCAAGGTTGTCTCGATCTTTATATATTACTCCCAGATTGTTGCACGCCTCCGCACAATGGGGATTAAAGTGGATGGCAAGTTCATAGAAAACAATAGCCTTCACAAGTAGACACTAATTATTGAATCTCAAGTTTTCCAACTATAGCCAATCAATATAACCTAAAAAAAAGGATGAACTTGATGCTTGGAAAGAGAGAAATAGACAACCCCCAAGAATCACTTACCATGTCAAACTCAAGCATTTCACCATAAGCAACCGCTAAATTATACATAGCATCAGCATAGTGCCAATTATAATACAAAGCCTTTTTGTAATATGCCACACCTTGATTGATGTCACCCTCCAATTTAACCTAAAAAATGCCGAATCCAATATCACACATGGAACAATTGAACAGTTGTTAATAAAAGAAAACAGAATCCACAAACAAAAATCAGGGGACAGAGAACCTGTTAGAATATCAAGCTAACACAAAAGAAAACAGAAATCTATAAACAAAAATCTGTGGAAGGACTACATATTAGGATATTTAGCCAACGCATAATGGTAAAAGAATAACACCATCATAGATATGGCAATCATTGCAAGTGCATGATTATCACGTTGACTGTTATGATTCAAGTAAAATAGGACAACCAAGTTTCTACAGGAAAAAGGCAAAGGCTAGCGATCAAAGTGCAAGATGCAAAGTGAGAGTGAATAATTTTGAAAGGACCTTGTCACGAAAGAGGTTGCAGAGTCTCTCCTTTAAGTTGCTGATCTCTTTCAATAGTGACAGATAACTTTTTTTTTTTTATAAGTAAGAATGTTATATATACGAAAGGCTACTTTATGCATGAAAAACATAGAGCGAACCCAGAAAAAACAAGAAGAAGAAAACAGAAAAAACAAAAAAGAAAACCAAACAACATATTAAATACAAAGAGAAAGAGAGCTAAGAAAAGAGGGGAGAGAATCACTAGTCGTGATTCCCCAAGCCCGAGACCAATCAAAAAGAGTCCCACTAAAAGAGGCAATCATCTGAACACCTGAACTATCTAAATCCTCAAAAGTCCTCCGATTCCGTTCCTTCCAAATACACCATAGGATGCACAATGGAACTAAGTTCCAAATCTGAAATGAATGCTTCCCCAACCAATTCCACCAGCCAAAAAGCAAATCTGGGATCGATCTAGACATAACCCAAGACAAACTAAAAGTTTTTAAGACAAAGCTCCACAACCGATAAGCCATCTCACAATGAAGAAGTAAGTGGTCTACCGTCTCTCCACAATGCCGGCACATAATGCACCAGTCTACAAAATCCAATCCCCTCAATCTTCTCAAGTTATCACCCGTTAGGATCTTGTTCCAAGCTACACACCAAACAAAGAAAGAAACTCGCCTAGGAGCCTTTACTCTCCATATTCCTTTCCAAGGAAAGCCAATTGAGGGAGAATCCCGCAATTTGTTATAATATGACCGGATGTCAAACTCCCCGTTAGTCTTCAACTTCCATCTCATTCGGTCTCTAACATCCATTGGAGGAGTATTAGCTCCCAATGTACGAAGAAAATGCAGCCCTTCATCCATCTCCCAATCATTAAATCTTCGAAAAAAACGAACATCCCAAATGGAATTAAGCCACAACTTATACTGCTATTCTTCTGAGACATTCTAAGCCATGAAGAAGAAATATTATCCATTTCTAGATTCACAACATTAAGAGTGATATGCAGTCCTTTCCCTTATATGTCTAGATAACTCCATATTTAGTTTTTTTTTGGTACACAAGGCCCAACCAACATCAAGAATGTTATGTCCCTTGGCCCAAAGTTAAAAATGGGATTTTGTCAGCCAATTAACAACCATAAACCACGTCAGCATAAGCAGATATTAACAATGGTTAAAAAAAAAAAAAAAAAAGCAAGTTAACCCTTGGGGTTGGTAGTTTTTAAGATGGTATCAAAATCCTGTTTATCTACAAGGTCCTTGGTTTAAGTCTTGGTGCCACCCAGTTTATCAGTTTCTTCTTTTCTGTATAAGCAAGGCCTATGGTTGGTTCAGGATTGTTGGACGGGCCAATAGGAAGGACGAGTGCTAGTGTATCTGTGAACTCAATATACTTTATTGACGCAATTTCTGACAGCTTAAACTTTGAGGGCCGATGGTTACCAACACGGAACATAAAATGCAAATTCAGATGTAGTTACAAGAAGTAAATGAAAACAAATGGATGAGAAGTCACCTTTGTTCCTAAATCTGTCAGGGCTATTGCCATATTATTCTTTGCAATCTCAAAGTTTGGTGATACAGCTAGACACCTGACACAGCAAGGCAATTAAGCACATGTAGCATCAGTGGTAAAACCATGAAAAGAAAATTACAGAAATCATGTGCGAGGCCCAGCTCAGATCTAAAAAGATTAATTATAAAAAAAGGACTTTGAAGGCCCAACAGACAGCGTACTGCAGATTACCTCTCATAACAAGCAATAGAGGACTCCAAGTCATTACGATTTTTGTATATGACTCCCAAGTTGCAATATGCTTCAGCATACATAGGTCTCTCCAATACAGCCTTCTCATAGCAATTAAGGGCCAAGTCGAATTGCATCATCTCAGAATAGACAACACCAAGATTATAATATGCAGGCTGCATGTATCAAAGTGTATGAGACTATAAATTTGCTTGCATACCAAAAAGAAAGGCAGACAGCAGCAGAAAGTGTGTTAATGAAATTACAGCATAGTGTGGATCTATTTTGAGTGCTTCATAATACTTCTGAATTCCCTCCTGAACACTCCCAGCAAGCTTAAATCCAGTTCCAATATCTGTTAAGACAATGGCTAGGCATTCTGCAGCTGGTTTGTATGCAGGGTCTGCTCTCAGAGCTTTCTGATACGACTGTAAATCAAATTGATCAAGTCTTAGCAACAAAATTCAGTAAATGGCTCTAGTATAAAATTGTAATTAATTACTCGATGCAATATGTAGATCAAGTTCAAATTAAAGTTATAATCGATACTTTCTTTTCTTCTTTTAATAGGTAAAAACTTAACAACCCATGCACCTGTACATGATTGAACCCATAAACTTACCCTCCTCCCTTTACCTATGGGGCCATAACCAATGACTGCTAATAAGGCATGTACAATATGTTACAGGAATAGCTGATAAATGGTCAAGTTAGGTCAAGCTGATGATTAATTGAGCTCAGCTAGAATCATGATACCTAAAACCAAACTCAGCCATAGCCCTAATTATTCAGCCCAAGTTTGGCCCCCTAATATGTAACAGACATCAAGCAGATTCCGAACGCCAAAATTAAATTACTCATGAAATTTTTTTCTTCACTCTAATGAAGTGGAAGATTGATAGTCAGGACCTACAGGCCAAGGGCCAGTCTCAGGTAGACAGTTTCTTTGGGGGGTAGGCCTCCTAAATGGTAATGGAGGGGTGCAAAGGTTTCCTCGGGCCAGACGGAGATTGGCCCTCGAGTGCAAAGGCAGAAGGGAGCTTGACTGCAAGACCCAACCGTCAAGCAAAAGAAAGGTCACGTAGTTGAAATGTTATCAAAATATAGGTCTACTTTGGAGTAGGCTGGGCCTCAACTTCTATGCTAAATCTACCATTTTAGTATAAATTTTTGCTCACATGGCAGCACATAGGAGAATAGCCAAATAAGAAAATATGTATTGATATGAATTCTTCCAAGTACTTTTCCTTTCACATTTCAGACATTCATCCTCCTTTGTTTCTGATAAGTACATTCATACTTTCAGACAAAAGCTTTTGATATCTACTAGACTAGTACAAAACAGCCTTCTTGTTGATGTGAAACTCAAAAAGGAACACCATAAATATTGTATTGCAGACATTAATCGAGTGCCAAGAAGCAAGAGGCCCATGAAATTAAAGATTTTTTTAATTGTGAAATCAACTACTGATTAATCCAAATTTTAAAAAAGTTAAAATCTTTCTTTTGCCATGATAGAACTAGAAGTGACTTAACTGTCATGAGCATACCTCAGCAGCCTCCACTAGGCAACCCTCCTCTTTGTACAAAATACCACAATAAGTGAGGGCACAAGCATTCTCTGGCTCCAATCTGATGGCCTCAGCAAAGCTTTCGAACGCAAGCTTTGTCATATTCTGCATCTGCAAGCATATCCCTTTACCAATGTGTGCTTCCACATTACTACTATCCTTCTCCAATACACTGTCGTAAAGAGCAAGGGCATCGACAAACTTGTTCCTCGAGCGGAGAATGTTAGCATAAGCAATGGCATCTTTCCCTTCAAACCTCTTGTGCAGCGGAACAACCCCCACAAGAGAGCCGCTGGTACTAGGAGATGACTGTGATCCATTCAAGAAACCATTATCTCTAACTGGGTCACCCTCTCTCCCATTCCCAACAACTTTTTCCGGCCATGCCATCCTAGCACCCCCCTACAACCTCAATTCCCTGAACCAAAAAACCATCATATACAATTCAAACCACATACACAAAAGTTGCCAGCTAGTACATTCAATTTTTTAAATAAAACCAAAGTTCCAAACTTTCAAACTTTCAAAACACTAAGTTCAATTGAAAAATCAATTCAGTTCAATCAACAAACAACATTACCAGCATAACAAGAAATAATCACCAAAAAAAAAAAAAAAAAAAAACCCCAAAAGCTGAAACCCTAAGCTGATATAGCATGATCACAGTAGCTACTCTCTAACAAAGACTGATCACAAATAATATAATATATCAAAAAACCAAAAACCCTAGTGAACAAACTGGCATTAAAGAAAGCAAGATAGTACATTTATGAAAGATTAGGGATTCAAGAGAGAGAGAGAGAGTGAGAAATTGCTCAAAAAGATTAGGGATTTGGCGGCGCTTACAGTGAAGGTCGATGAGTTTGCTTCGAGTACTAGAAGCACATAGTAAAGAGCTAAAGTTCTTTTCTTTTTTGGGCTCAGAGAGAAAGAGAGAGAGAGAGAGAGAGAGAGAGAGAGAGAGAGCCAGAAAGACCCTCTCTCCGACAGAGTGATTCGATGTCTCCTAAAACCCCAGAGGCAAAGAATAGAGAGAGAGACCAATGGTTCGGTCCGTTAATTACAATAACAAAGTAAAACAATAACAGCAACGTTTGGAATATAAGAGAAGGGCAAAGAAGAAGAAAGGGGGGGGGGGGGGGGAGTGTTTGGTTTGGGTTTTTTGTTTAATGTTTTTTTAACCCTGTTGTTCGTCGGTATTTGCTGTTAATACCACTCAAAGCTCATGGCGTTCGTTATTGTCATTTGTCGGTAGCACTCGTTGTTGTTAAATAATAATGCTAACCTGCCTAGCTATCGTGCTCCTGCAACCGGCTCACTCCACCAATTTATGTACATATGTATAAACACTTTTTTGTGGATATAAATATAGAATTTAATATGTAAGTTCAATGTATTAACCTGTATAGGAAACCATCTCATTTTCTTATCTTTGACACTGATTTGAGTTGGAAAATTATTTCTTAACTTTCTTTATTTAGTTTTGAATGGGATAAAATTATTTTTCTTATTTAGTTTAGTGTGAGATATTGTTATTTTCCATAAAATTTTAGTGAAAACAATTTTATCTCCAAGTTAAATATGGAAAGTTAAGAGATAATTTTTCTTTGACTTTTTTTTGTTTGACTTACTTTCAATATTTTTTTAACTGGAATCTCATTTTGTTTTAATGAGAAACTGTCACATCATCCACTAACTAAATAAAATGCGAAGATTAAAATCCACTATCACTTACCATTGTATATTTAAAATAAAATGATATGTCCAGTTAAAAATATACTAAAGGTAAGTCAAACAATTTTTTTTTTATATACTAACAAATTTAGTATGTAGAAAACTATATTCATATAAAGTTTTTCCCATTGAAACAAACTAAGCATCAATACAAAGTTACAAACTATAAATTATTTGGGATGTTTTAAGTGAGGTATATGTATTGGTTTAGGAAAAATTCTTAGATACTTCCTAAACATGAAGAAATTATACTTCCTCCTCTCATATTCATGGTGAACTCTATCATGAATTTAATGAGTAGATCTCACCATAAATATGAGAGGAGATAGCATCATTCTTCATGCTTAGGGGTTACCTAAGAATTACTCATAGTTTAGTGGCTGGTATTGTATATATCAAATTATTACAATTAGTATTGAATGGTACTCACAACTTTAATAATTTTATCCCATCTATCTGTCATATGTATCATCTTTATTGTATTACGTTTGTTTCATACATAAAAAAAGTATTCTCCAATGGAGGACTTTTTTTCCAAATATATTTTGTTTAAATATTAAGTTATGTAATCAAAATCATAGATATCTAAAATATTTATATAGAAGAACAAAGATTTTTAAAGCTAGTATACATTAAGATTTTAGGTTAAAACAATCTAAACCTAAGCCTCCTTTTAGTGGGTCATAAACCCTAAGTATATGTCTAGATGGACAGAAAGTAGAGGGAAGCACCTCCCCTTTACTCTTCCTCTATTTCTCCAACCACCTCCCCTCTATTCTCTCTCTCCTTCTCTCCCTCTCCCTCTCTCCCTCTTTTCCCATCCAAAGACCAAACATTTGGTAAATGTTTAAATCACAAAAGTCTTGTGTATAACTTGAATTAAGTGTTCGTTTGGGAGGGTGTTTTAAATTGCAATTTTCCGAAGTAGAGCTTTTTTTAAATTCTATTTTGGTAGGTACAAAATTTTCAAACAATTAATTTTAAAACGTTAAATGATAAATATACAAACGGCTACTAAATCATATTACTATTGTCTTTTCAAAAAAAAAATCATATTACTATTGTTAAAGAAAATGAGAGATGATGAACCTTGTGCAAACGATGGTATTGTGGCATCTAATCTATAACAAAAAAAAAACGTTTGACTTTTTTCATAATATTCTTACATACAATTTTTTTAGGGCCTCATAAGTCTACACATTAGTACTCTAATATTTCTTTTAATTGAGATTAACTTGTATTCTATATTTAACATAAACAAAATTTAGTTACAAAATTGGTTTTAGCTTAAGATTACAACCTTACTCAATATTTTTTTATTAGAGGTGAATTTTAACAAATTTACCATTAAATTACATTTTCTTCTTATATTCTTCATGCTTGCAAAATTTCTATAAAATTAAATATCAATAGCTATGTCATCAATAAATTATTTAAATTGTAAATTTTTGTAGTTTAAAATTATGCATAAAATATAATCTTATAAATTATATAGTAAATAATTATATCTGATTGACATAAAATTTGACATGTGTATTAAGAGTGTAAAGAACGTATAATCAAATGGTTAGAATTTTGAAATATGTAGTAATGTTAATGATATTAAATAAGATTGTAAATTTAGGCTACAACTAATTTTAATTTTGTTGCTAAACCTTGTACTTTAAACATTCTATCAGAATCTTTCATATTTTATTTTTTAAAATGGTAAAATAGATAATTTCATATACAAACATAATCATGATAAGTACATATTAATAATTACTATAATTAACAATTTTAATATACAGAATAAAATTTTAAAAAATATTTTATCAAATTTTAGAAGACGGATTCTGACTAGAATCTAGCACCAAACTAAAAAGAGATGTTTGTTTTGTACTTTGAAATGAAATAATATAATCAAATAATGAAGTAAAGCTCTTTTTGGGCATGTGGAAGAGCTGACTTGGACCCTTTCCACACGCGTTTGACAAAAATTGCAATGCTTTCTAGCTAAAGGCACGAAACACAACAGTTTAGACTTTAGAATGCGTCCTTCCCCGAAATTCAACTGAGGTGCGGTCATGGATAGAATAATAAAATTTGAATATGAATTATTCTTTTAAAAAAATTATTTTATTTTATAGATACATAATTCCAACATATAAAGAATTTTACTGTGGTTGTCAAAAACAAACACTTTGAAGGTACTGACTAAGCAGATGACTTACACAATTAATTTATAAAAACAGAAGGGTAGGAATTCCACAATGGGAGATCTAAACAACTTATTGAAAAATGATAAGGAACAAAAAGGTTGTTATTAATATAAGAGTTGCTTTCTTGAGGTACAAAGGGTTGTGAATTGAAAGTTAAAAACTCTTAAACCTATTCTGCTATTACAATTTTTTCTCTCTTGTTCTTCTCTAAGTCTTATCTCTCAATTTTTCTGAACTTTCCCTCTTTCCCCAGTTGTCCTGTTTCCAGCTGGATTTGGGGTATACTTGTTCCATCACCCATCAATTCTGCCATTCTTTCATCATGAAAGAGGGTGTTTCACTGTTTAGGCCAGTCAATTAGTATTTAATGTGGAAGAGATTAGGTGAAAATGTCTTATTAATTCGGAGGTGACTGCTCCAGTGGTTCTTATCTCTTCATGGCGTTTTCCGAGGTGAGCTTGATGGAAGGTGGCATCTCAATCCAAAAGGGAACTAGTCGCCTGTGGTTCCTTGCATATCTGATATGGGAAAGGTTTTGCTTGTTTCCTCGGTAGTGGAGCTTTGGTAATGGTGGTTGATCCAAACCTCCACGGGATCCGCTCCGTGGAGTTATCTTTCATTCCACAACCCTCTTTAATTATATCCACACATTTGGGTTGGACCTATCTTTTAAGAAATGATTTGTTGGGCCTTTAGCTCTCACCCTGAGCTCAAGTTCATCCCCCCACATTTACCAATTGAGCTAAATTTAACCCACAAAATAAAAATATATCTATTAATGATTTATTGTTTGTACTTTGTAGTTTGCATATATATATATATATATATATATACTTCTATTCTTTTTGTTTTTGATGTGTAACACTAGATATTATTCCAACAGGGATGGGGAATTTGAATTTTGAACCATACATATCTCCAATAGAAAAATCAAAAAGTGTAAGTTGAGCTAAAATTTCTTGACGAATTCTAAATATAAATTTATCATGATTGTGTGTGTATTTTTAATAGTTGTATGCAATGTTTTATTTAAAAAATATTTGAAAATTGTGTTATGCTAACAAAGCCTCCAACTTATGCATAAAGTTCTTCTCAAAGAAAGAAAAAAGAAAAAAAAAAACTTATGCAAAAAGTTTTTAAAAATTTATTCACTGAAATAAAAAAATGCAAACTAACAAAAGAGCCCATACCATTTTATTTTTGAGTAATGCTACAAGTACAAATTATTTTACAATATTTTTACAAATTGCTGATGTAACAAATTTTTTACTAATTTTAATTTGGGTCTACTATTAACATCATATTTTTGTTTATCAATAATTATTTGAAAAATACTAAAGTCATATCAATAGTTTGTAAAAATATTATAAAATAGTTTATATTTGTAACATTGCTTATTACTAGATATAATAGAATTTCAACTCTCATGATCAAGTTAAAATACCAATCAATTTTTGGTAAAGTGGATTTTGAACTATACATAATCACAAAGTCATGCCCCTGCCTTTTCAAATAAAAGTAATGAGTTTGGTAGGAAAGAAATACAAAAGCACAGAAAAAGTGAACGTAAAAACAGTAGAAGCAAAATTAGGGGGGCAGCAACCAAAATCAAAAGATCCAAACAAATTACATGACAAGGACAACTTTGCTAGACGATGGGCAGCCATATTAGCTGACCTAGGAACCCAAGAGACAAAAACATGAGACAGATCAGAAAAGAGCTAAAGAATGACCCAAGGATGGGTGAAAATAGGGATGGCCATGGGTAGGGTATAGATCGGGTATACCCATACCCGACCCGAAAAGTTTACCCATGGATACCCGATTATCAATACCCATTAATATCCATACCCAAATCTTACCCGAATATATTATCCATGGATATCCATACCCTACCCGAAACCCGAAACCCATTAAAATTTTTTTTTTTAATCCAAAACATTTTGACATAAAAACTAACCAATCTTTAAAAAAAAAAACTAATAAATAAATTTTTTTTTTTTTTTTTTTTTTGTATCTGCTTCTTTTTTCATTCCAACATAAATTCCTCAATCAAGAAAAATGCATTCATTCTAACCTCCACATTCTTCCTAGAAATATAACATGAGCAAAACATAAATAATATTCCATACATCAGTTTGGGAATAAGTATCTCCAAAATTTTCAAAAAAATTCTCTGAATCTGTATCATGTTGCTACTACTTGGTTTATAATTGAAGCTGTCCTCCTCGGCCTCTAAAAATTCAGTTGTTCTTCCATTTTCAGCAACACCACCCTCTTCCAACACATTGAGAGCATGCGAGCTTGATTCCCTGTCATTGATATATTTCAACAATCTATCATGAGCATCCACTGAGATAACATCTATAAAATAAAATAAATTTTACAAAATCTAATGTAGTGATTCATTAGATTTTTATGGTAAATATAAGATAACACTACATTCAATAAATATTGGCTCCACCTACAATCATAGGAAATACAACTCTCGCCAATCTAATAAATAGAAAAGGTACGGTTCTTTTGACATAAAGGGAGAAGTCCAAAAATTACAAAATGCAATGAATGAAGATAAATCCATTATAGCCTATGCCTTCAAACAAAAGCTAAGGATAAGAAGCCCCCAAGCTAATAAAAATTACAAATCAATTATATGTGAAGAATTGACTCCTGAAATCGCAAATTGACAGTAACCTCCACGTTCAAGGATATAACTAAAAAACTCATCCTCAATTCTTTTTGAACATATGTGTTGAATTTATACTTCTGTGAGTCTAAAAAAAAATCTGATTATAAGCAAATAACGATGACAACTTACAGGCACCAGCCAACACCGATTCCACAGCAAGGAAGGCGACGCTCTCTCACTGTCACTGGTCTTCCCTCAGCAACTGCATAACCTGGCAAAATTAATGACATCCAAAATAGTTTACTTCAGATAAGACCACTGGAATTTGAAATCTTGCAATCCCTCACAAGAAAATTTCAACCAACTCACTCACAATTCCTTTCATATTTACTGGCTTTGGTGGCTACTTTTGTGACTTCAATAGCCAAAAAAAATATTTTAAAAACGAACTAATTAACTAATGAAATTCTATCATTAATAGATTTTGTGCTGCAAAGCTACATTTCAATTTAAAAATCACAAAACTTATCAGTCCATAATAGCTTTGGTTTAAATATTGCCATTTTTATGGCAAGTTCACAGGCACCTAGTTATAGAAAGGGAATGCTATTCCAAACATAGACCAAAATCAAGGATAATAATACCTATCCATTAGTCTGAAAGCTCCATGGCATGACTTTCCTCCAGTTCATCTTCTTCATAATCATCAAGAATGTTTTGAATGGTAGCATCTTTTAGTACGCCTTTAAGTTCGCTCCATAACCAACTCTGCCCACACATCAATGCTTCTAAGGTATCATGATGAAGACGGCTACGGTGTGAACTCAACAATCTTCCGCTAGTGCTAAAAGCCGACTCTGAGGCAACTGTTGTCATAGGAATAGCCAAAATATCCCTTGCAATGCGTTGCAAGGTAGGATACTTACTAGCATTACGCTTCCACCAACCCAAAACATCAAATTGTTCAGTTCTAGTTGCCACTTTCTCACTAGTATAAAGTTCAAACTCCGATATAATATCTCTACTCCTTTGGCCTATGTTAGTAGTCGCATTACTAACAAACAAATCATAGTCCCTCATTGTATCATCATGTTCAGGTGCAGCACTTGATGTAGATGTAGAAGATGAAGCTTGAGAATAAATGACTCCTCTATCAATGTTTTCTAAGTCATAGTCCGCAAACAACTCAAAAAGAAGGTTCTTAACCTTGTCAATTTCTTCGTTAGCATTACTACCATACATTTTATTAAAATAAAATGTCAATAACATCAACTTATATCTTGGATCTAAAACAATAGCCAAACTCATGATATCATGAACATCACTCCAATATTTATCAAACTTAGCTAACATCTTTGCTGCCATTTTCTTAACCAACTCATCTTCACTTGAAAGCCATTGATTTAATTCCAACTTCAACCGGAAGACTGAAGGAAAATAATGATTAGCCGTAGGGTAGGCAGTACCAGAAAGCAACTCAGTAACTTTATGAAAGTAACCTAACTTCTCACAAACAATTTGTGCTACCTCCCAATCCCTATTAGTTGGAGCAGATTGATACTGAGGCTCACAACACAGTAAACGGGGAAAAACATCTTTATAAATCAAGGCAGTTGAAAGCATCAAATATGTAGAGTTCCAACGAGTTCTACAATCAAGTACCAATTCCTTAGTACTTGCAATATGTGATTGGCGAGATATTTTTTCAAAAATTTCTGTTCTTTTTGGTGATTGTGTCCAAAAATATACACTACTTCGAACCTTCTCAATACCATCACCAATTACATTCAAACCCTCTTGAACAACCAAATTCAAAATATGTGCTGCACAACGCACATGCAACAATTTTCCACCTAAAATAAGTGAACTAGCTTGAAGCTTATCCGAAACAAGTTTCATCATGCCATCATTGTTGCTAGCATTATCTACAGTTATGGCAGATAACTTCAAATCAATGTTCCAATCAGAAAGACACTCCAAAAGGATTTTAGAAAGAGAATACTTATCATGTGGAGATGGCATACGAATAAACCTAAAAAAAATAAACATAAATATGATTAACTAAAGAAAGTAGAAAGTTAATAAGCTTGCCTAAGAATCTAAAAACTAGTACAACAAAATGACTCAAAGAAAAATAATACCTTATAACTCGGCTTTCCAAAGTCCAAGAGTCATTTATGTAATGCGCTGTGATTACCATGAATGACCTCTTACTGTTGTTTGCAGTCCACAAGTCCGTTGTGATTGCAACTTTACTTGCATTCTTGTCAATTTCTACCATAGTCTTCTGCTTCTTTTCATTATAAATTTTTTTGATATCTCGCTTCAATGTGTTTCTTCCTACTATCTTAAAATTTGACTGAAGACCACCAACAAAATCCCGAAACCCAACATGATCAACAATTGCAAGAGGGTACTCATGCAAAATGACCATTCGGGCAAGGTCCCTCCTCGAAGCCTTCTGATCCTCTTCATTAAAAACACTAGGGCTTGAGATCCCTTTACTTCTTGCCCTATTGGAGTGAAATAAAAGGGAAAAGGGTCAAGATTAAGGAATCTTGAATTACTGTTTTACCCCTCTATTAATCATTCTTTTTCGATGAAAAAATCATTCTTAACCCTATATGTCTCATCGAAATTAAATATCAAAATATACCAATCGAGTTATAAGGCTGGTTGAGTTTTGATTTTTCAAAAAATTGTGTTTGGCTACCAAGAAATTGTGGGAAAGAAAGGAAACTGTTGATAAATTTAGAACTTTTCTTTTCAATTTTAATCCATATCATATTAAGTATTATTTTTATTATTTTTTAATTTTGTGTTCTATGTCAAATTAAGTTACGCCAAATAAAGATTCTGTTAGACACATAGGAAATAAAGTTAACAGAAATTGGTGGAATGTTTCTCAAAAAAAAAAAAAAAAAAAAAGAAGAAGAAGAAAGAAATTGGTGGAACGACATAAAATGTAATGTTTTCAATAATACAGGGATTACAAAATTCGAACTTCAAGTAAATTAACTTCGAGGAAAACCATAATTCTGCCTATTTATATTATTATGGAAAAGATGGTAAGAACACGTGACAATCTAATTACTTAGTAGTTTTTTTTAATAATGAAATTGCTTAGTAGTTGATGTAGCACTCTCTATGTAGATTGTGTTGTATATATAGGTATATACATGGATAGGTTGTAATAATGTTGTTTGAGTTTGGAGAATATTGTTTCATAAAGTTGCTAAAGTGAAAATTCCAAAGTAAGAATTCGAAATTTAGCATTTTCGATCAGTCAAATCTTTGGCTCAATCGATCAAAAAGATGAGGAAAATAATCCTAGAGTTTCTGGATGGTTCGATCGCTATTCAATTCCTGTTCGATTGATCGAAAAGAGCACTCGATTGACTGAAAGGAACTTTCAACCGATCGAAAGTCATAAAACAAGATTTTTCACAGAATTTTCAGGTGACTGTTTAGAGAGTTTGAAAAGGTTTCAAGTCTTGTGAACGGTTTTATAAAACATTTTAACTCTCCATACGTGCCTTTTGATGAAATATAACCTCATGGGTATAAATAGAGGCTTATATTCACTTGAAAAATAAATAACTCCACAAAATAGTAAGTTAGAGAGAAACACTAGAAATTCTGTAGTCATTCTCTAGAATTGCTATCTGTAAAACCCAACATCTTAGTTGTATCTTGGAGACAAACTTGCGATAACCCTTTAGCAACAATAGTGTGGGGGGCAAATATTGTTTAAGGAAAACGATATTGTGCCTTCAAGTTATCTATTTTCTGTTTGTCTTTCGTATTAATTTTGTTATTCCATTATTACTTTGTGTAATTTCCCCAACAAATTGCCGTATTAGTTTTGTAAAACTTATATAATAAATTAGTAATGTCTCTAGTATTTTTTTCAAATCTAAATTATAAAGGCAATAAGGACAAGATGACTAAAAAACACCTTTTGAAATAGCTATGGAAGCCATATAATTAAAGGCGACACAAGTAAAACTCATTGCAAGTCCTCTAGAATGTACATTACCATAAACACAAGTTAAAAAGGCATAGAAAAAGGATATTCTCTATTTCAAATGGATCTATTTCATGTTTTAGATTAAATTTTACAAATTTATAAATGTACAAACCAAATTATTTAAAATTTTAAATGATACGACAGTCTATACACCGATATATCCAAAAAATAAAATCTTGACCATAAAATTGACAAATAAAGAAGACTTGAAATTTGAAATGAGAGGATCTTATTCCTAGTAACAATACTATTGACACGCCCAATTTCACAACATATATATTGAGGTGGTCAATTGTAAGTAATAAAAAAAGAGTAGTAAATCCATGTAAAAATTGGTGGACAAAAAGTATCCTACCATGTAACATGTTGTAAAATTGAATGTATCCCTAAATTTGTTATATTCCTAGCGGCATAAGAAAGTTTAGGGTCTATTTGGTTGGAGAGATAGAAAAGTGGGAGGATAGAAAAAATTTTATTTTCTCTCATTTTTGTTTGGTTGGGAGTGGAAAAATGGAGAGATAGAAAAAATAAGTTTGAATAAATTTACTCATATACCCTTGTTAAATAATGATGCCCAATTAAAACAAAAAAGTGACAAATAACCACACAAAAAAAGAGTAATCCCCCAAATTTATTAAAAAAATAAAAATCCTGTCAAGAAAAAAAAAAAAAACTATCTCGCCCAGGCCCTAGAAAATCAAAAGAAGAAGAAAAAAAGAATAGAAAAAAGAAAAGAGGCAACGCTACTGCCCAGAAAAAAAAAAACGCATAAGCCTAGAAAATTAAAAAAAATTAAAAATTAAAGGAAGAGGCAATGTTCCCCACCCCCCCCAAAGAAAGGCAATGGCTGCCAAGGGTGAAGAAGAAAAAAAAAAAATAAAGGTGAGCATTTTTGTTAATCAAGAAAAAATTCATCTCCACTTAGTTTTCTCTCTATTTTGGGGAGAAAATATTTTTGTGAGCCCGAAGAGAAAATACATTATCCTTACCATTTATTTTCCTTTTTTCCTATCCAACCAAACACACTCCAAATAAGTTTTTCTTCTCATTTTCTTTCAAAATTTTCCATCTATATGTTTCACTTCCAAACAAACACACTCTTAAAGGCCAGATTTGTCGTCACAAATAAGTGGAGCCTATCATTGGACAAAAATGATAATTTAATGGTAACACAAATGCAATCAGTTATCAAGGCGACCTATTTCTTATGACATACTGTATTTTGGTAACTCCGTGGATGTTGCTATTACGAGAAGTTTCTTCTACGGCGATCTTTTTAAAGTTTCAAGGCCGACATGCGTTGGGGTACAAATTGTTATGCATTTTCAGCAAACAACTCAACAGTCGAAGGCAACAAATTCAAGGCCGACATGCATTAGGGTAGTTTTTGTGCATTTTCAGCAAACAACCATACAGTCAACACGCTACCAATAGAGTGTTGACTGTTGAGTTGTTTGCTGAAAATGCACACTACCCTAATGCATGTCGGCCTTGAATTTGTTGCCTTCAATATAATTTGTATAAATTTTCTAAAAATAAAAATATTAACAAATCAGTATATGTTTTGAGCTGAAAATTTACATGAGTTTGGACTGGACTAGAATGCGTTGGGTTGATGATTTCAATTCAAAGGAGAGAGAGGCTAAGCTACTTAGAATATGGGTCTAAATATAAAATTTTATTTATTTTTTGTCTGAAAATATGCCTAAGATAGTTTTTTTTCATGAGTACTGAAGACCGTGGCCCCCTACTGGGTACGTCCCTAAATGTAGTATAAGAGTTTCATTCATGCTATATTATATATATTGTTCAATGGTTTTTCACCTGAGACTTACTTAGCATGATTCTAGAATCATATATATATATATATATACATATATATACATAATTTTTTATTATTTATTTTGTTCATGGAAACTGCTAATAATGGGAATTCTGAATTCTATTGGTATTACAAATGGAGCTACGTACTGTCAAGAAAAATATTGCTTTCCAGTTTCCACTTGGACCACTCTACTTTAAACATGCTAAGAATTCATTTGTTTGTAATGGTTCATATGGAAAGAGTGCTCAGCCATGGCGTGTCCTACTTACTCATTATCAGAATGGAAAGATTTAGTTTTTGACATGTTAAGCACTCTCTGCCATTAGTTAGAGTTTAGATGGCCCACTGCTTTTGGATGGGAGCCCTAGCCTCTCCATTTTATGATGTCAAATGTCACTATATATTAAGAAGAAGAAAAAATATTAGTTGCTTGTTGCTGTTAAAGTGTTAATGGTAGGATTCCCATTAACTATCAAAAACAAAAAAAGGTTGGATTCCCATTAAGGTGTTATCGGGTTCAAAATGGTGATGATCTTCATATGATAAGGCATAGTTTCACATTTCCATGACTTTTGTTCCCCCATTGTTATTGGTTGTTTTGTCCAATTACATTCTAATTTCTAAGCACTTCTCTCTGTTAAGCCCATAAACCACTATCCTTCACTTAGGCCCATTATTGATTTTAGCAGGTTGTTAAAGGTATCATGTTCACGCGTTTAAGTAATAGCTCACTGATACTGACATTTCTTTTTATAGTATCTATATATGTGGTTCAAATTACACCTCTTCCAAATTCACCATCTACCTATCTCAAGAGGAATATCATATTCATATGTTAAATGATAGGAATATGTAGACATGTCACATGCGTTTGCCATGTGGTATGACCAAAAAGTTCTTTCATATTGATTTTGTTAACCTTGTTCATGTAGCATGAATGAATAATGATTGATATACCATACTCTTGGATATTTGATTATTATGTCCATTTAACAGGTATTCTTAGTATATTTATTAATAAACCATTTAAAAAAAATATTTGATACCACTTTTACATATAAAACATTGTCAAAAAATTCATTTTTTTTATTTATTTCTTATAACAATTTTTTTAAAATATTTTCTAAATGAATACTTTTAGGGTATCTGTTAACAAAATTCTTGATTATTTGATAGAGTTTGTGATACATAAGACCCTATATTCTATAAAGTTTATAGTCATATGTAAAATTTTGGTCACTAAAAGTCTTGTAACTCAATTGACTAACTGACACCTCTTAATATTTTCAATAGAGACGTCTAAGATTTAAATCCATCATCTCCTAAATATTGAAAAAAAAAAAGAGTAAATTTTTCGTCATCGTTAAAAGTGAAAAATGTGTTCAAGTGCTCAGGCTTTTTTGCACTTATTATGCCTTTGAAACGTTAATTTATGACATTATTTGAGTGCAAAATAGCCATGGCCAACATAATGATTAATTAATCTTTATGATGCCAGTGAGAATCAAAATAATTTAAGAGTCTTTCTCAAAAAAAAAAAAAAAAAATTTAAGAGTCACGTAACGACAAGAATCATAAAACTTTATGAAATATTATCTAAGTTGCAATCAATTCCTAAAAATAATGACTTGACCCATAAGGAGGTTATTATATTTGTTATTTATATAAAATGGGATGGTGGCTTATGGGCGGTGCTATAGCCAATCCCGCGTTTAAATGAACCCCTTACTTGACCAAAAAAAAAAAATTATATATAATTTTTTTTGACCCCTTAAATTATAAAATTTGAACACCTTCAACCTAAATTTTGTTTAAACCCAGTTGAAACATGCTTGAATATAATTATTTTTGTACTACTTTTACAATAAAGGTTAAGTTATATGTTGTAATTGGTTTTTATTTAGACCCTTGAGGATCTGGAGAGGAGGCAGACGGGCTTCTTTCCTCACTTGGACCCTCATGATCCTTGTGACTTGACGGGTACACTTCCTCGTAGCCCGTCCCGTCACGAATAAATGACTGATTACTTGACGCACACTTGACGCACTAGACATAACCTACATGCGACGGTGAAACCTAAGGTTGATGGGTCTATAGTTTATGACGGAAGTGAAAAATCTAAGAAATATAGAATGCTTTCTTCTAAATAGGAACAGAATACTCACCAGAATTAGAAGATGAACGATCAGAGGTCGTTGATGACAGACGTAGTGATTGGACGGCTTCGCTCTCTTGATAAAGATGACGGGTGCGCTCTGATCACAAATTTCAGTAAAAAGTGAAGAAATGAGAGGAGGAGAGTTTGGTTTATATAGAGGGATTGCACGGAAGACGAAGGGACGTTTCGATCCAAGAGAACAGCCACTCGTTGACCGCCACGTGTCCTGTGTCATAAATGATTTCAGCCCAGCATGTCAAGATTAGGAATATTCCCTAAATGACCAAGATCAAACCGTCACCCCATGGGTCCTTCCGATAAGAGATCACGGACTCATGGGGTGAATGGGGCAACTGAAGAGGATAAAATTATGGATGATGGACCCATTAAATGAGGCTCGACGGTGCTGGACTGATCTACACATATTGAACGGATGTTGTAGTGACAGATATAGGGTGGACGGACCAAAGGTCCACGTGGCTCTTTGTTGGTTATTATGTGGTCTCCAAGAAACTCTAAATGGAAACAACTTGCGTCTCACGATTAAATCTAGTCCATCGAGTCCTAATATGAATAGAATCCTAACACAAGGAGGATTCTTAAATATGCGCACATTAATGAAGATCTTCCCTATCTAAATGGAAACAACTTGCGCCTCATAATTAACCCTAGTCCATCGAGTCCTAATATGAATAAAATCCTAACACAAGGAGGATTTTAGAATATGCACGCGTTAATGAAGATCTTCCCTATAAGGAAAAGACTTGTTATGCAAGTATGAGAAGTTCGATTCTATGCTACTATAAAAACCCAAGGACTCTCAGAAAATAGGTACGCATAATTCATCCAAACTTTGCCACTCTAAGGTTGTAAAAAGGTTTTTTCTGACTTAACCTTCGGATGATCTTTGGCCGGTACCACACCGGTACTCTTTTAGGGTTTTCTTTTTTTTTTGATTGTGCATGATTGTTTTGAGTGTGTGAGGATTGTGTAGTTCACTGGTGATTTTCTCGGCATCATCAGTTACATCATTTTTTTATATTCCTTTAACAACTTGTCACTTAGATTTTATTATGAAAGTGTTACGTCAATAGCATTACTGTTAAAATTGCGTATTCATTAAACAAAATAAATAAATAAACCTTCTCTCCAGACTATTCCTAGCTCCGACACTATTGACCCCCCTAAAAAAATCCTAAAACCACAGTTAGACTTAAGCTTTTAATAGTATTTTTTTTCCTAGGCCAGAGGTGTGGAATTTTTTATTTTTATGTTCCATTTGTTTTGATAAAACACTTTTAAAAAAATATTTTTCTGAAAACTATATATATATATATATTTGGGTATATTGTTGCAATCCTACTAATGAGCCAGAAAATAAGTGTTTTGACTTTTGACTTACAAAGAAATCGTTACTATTTCTTATACTTCTAAATAATTATGAAAAAAAATATTTAAAACTAGTTTAAAACTATCTATAGGTGGTAAGTTATTAACGTGAGTGGATCTAAGAAACGATGATTTATAATATAGGAAAACATTTTCTATTGTTTGGGCCATTTAGTAGCTACAAATTAAATAATAATAAAAATAAATCCAGGATTTGGAATTTATGCAAAAATAAGTGAAAAAACGACTGGTTTGAGAAAAAAAAAATTACTTGAAAAAAATTTAACACTCTTGAGTGTAATTTACACGATTATTTAATATACATTTTAAAATAAAATTGTCCCATTTAAATTTGTCATCTATGACATCAAATTGTATTGAGCCGATCCTACATCAGCTAACTGTTAATAACAAATCACTTGATGGAAAGAATATGTAAAAGACCAAGGGTCCCTTGACACCATAGACTCTAAATTTGGGTTTTTTATTTTTTTTTATGGTATATGAATAAATAAAAATAATCTGTTATATTTTGAATGCTTCATTAATCGCAGTCTATCTCCTTTGTATTTCTTTATAAAGGGGAGAAAAAATCGCACATGACTAACTACAATTTACGAAGTATAAAATCGAACGTTAAAAGTGAAACAGATGATCTACTTGAACATCAGTCAATGAAGTTATGTCAATTTCATTTCTTTTGTTACATATATTCTATATAATTTTTCTTACCCCACTCAATTTTGTATTTTTCCCCCCTTCATGAGCAACACGTTTTCATTGTTAACTTTTTGTCTTTTGATGAATGATTGATTAAAATGATATGATTACAAATATATTATATCCTCCATACTGTTCATATGATATAGATTGAAGTTTTGGATGGGAACGTCCTAGTCGTGGACTAGTACTAGTAGATGGTGTTTGTTTTCTTCCTCCAAAAAAAAAAAAAAAAAGATGGTGTTTGTTTTAACAGAACCAGCTGTGTGCTGCCTTATATAGCACCCGTGAACCAATCTTTTTGCCTGCACGTTTTTGCGTTGTTATAAAAATTGGATCGAGACGTTTCATGTATAAGGACCATTCAGAGATACGCGTGGCAACCTCTTTCCCTCTCTCTTGTGTGTGTGTGTGTTTGTTTCTCAAAAAGAGATACGTGTGGCAATTTTTCTTTTCCAATCAAGTTAGGTAATACGACGTGAATTAATTGATGCTGAATGAAAATGACCGTGAATTGCAATTTGAAGACAAAAAAACTGTACTCTTACTCTAGATACGTTTGGATGTGAACAGGAAGAACGAAGCAATCAACGTGGCCTCGACCCTTTTTACGCTTAGAAGTTGAATCTCCAAAAGGGTAAAATCTAAGTATATATAGTTCTTTAGGTATTTTAGTTACCTTAAAATTTTCAATTAAATCCAACCATGTAGTTGCGTTGAATAATAAATTAATTATATGGTTGGATTTAATTGTTAATGAAAAATCTAATACTACTATATATTTTTATTAAATCGGTCAATTTTCATGTGGATAAACTCAATTAAAAAAAAATCTAAAATACAACCGTCGAGGAATTATACTTATATTTTGTCTAAAGAACAAGAACATAAATGTTCTCACATTATGTAAATCCTGCAATTATTCACACTATGGGATAGATGATGCTATTACATGTATTATATGCATGAGATAATTAATGGAAAAAAAAACAACGAATTAATCAGCTCTAAAGGATGATTTGTAAAAGCTCTTCACAAATTTGAGGTTTCTGGTGCAGGACTGACGTACATGGCTCAAGTTGGAAACTGATCCTCAAACAAAATTGAAAAGGGTCTCATTGCACAAAATTGAAGGTGGGGCTTTAGCCCTCATTCACTTTCACTTACAAAATAAGAAGCTCAAGACACTTTCAACCCTAGGCTTTCACTTACAAAATAAGAAGCTCAAGACACTTTCAATTAGGGGTGTGCATGGGTGGGGTTGAGGGGATTTTTTGACCCAACCCACCATAGTGGGTCAAAAAAAATTCAACCCAACCCAACCCATCACATAAGTCCAACCCAACTCAACCCAACCCACATGGGTCGGGTTGAACCCATAGATTTGACAAATTATTATTATTATTATTATTAAATTGAGTATAAAAAAATATAAATATTAATATATTAAAAAAACCTAAAAATTAGTATCAATGTAATTCCTTAAAGGCAAATAACACTAATGACTAAACAAAAATAGTAATTTATTAGGATTTGTGTGAACTAATTGGCTTTTATATAGGATAGGAAGAACTAGTTATTTAAAATTTTTTATTAATTATATAATATTATATATATATATATATATATATATTAAATTAGTATTAGTAGGAGGAACCGAGGAAATGCTACTCTACAGCTGGTTTTCTTAAAAAATTATTAAATATACAATATATATAAGTGTCCTACAGCTGATTTTTTTTTTTTTTAAAAATTATTAAATATATAATATATTTTAAATATATATTAAATATGGGTGGGTCGGGTCGGGTTTGGCGGGTTTGTAATTTTATGACTCAAACCCAACTTGACCCGCTATAAAAAAAAAAAAATTTGTAACCCAACCCAACCCACCAAGACTTAAAAATCGACCCAATTCGGTAGGTAGGGTCGGGTCGGGTCAGGTTTGGCGAGTCGGTGAGTTTTCTACACACCCCTACTTTCAACCTTAGGCCCCAGAGAGAGAGAGAGAGAGAGAGTAATGAACAAAACAAATAATGAGACCTTTATTAAAAAAAAAAAAAAAGAGAGAGAGAATCTATGAAGCACGGGTGCGTTTCGGGACTCAGGTGCGGGTGCGAGACTCGGCAATTTTTGAAAAAGGTGGGTGCGGGTGCGACGGGACTCGGCGATTAAAAAATTATTAAAAATATTTTTATATAGTGAATTTAATATTTTTATATAAAAAAAAAATCAAATAAATGGTAGAATTTATTATTAAAAAATAATTATTTATGATTTGTTTTTAATGAAATCAATATTTTTGGTAATTGTAAACAAAAAACTACATTTCAAAAAAGTTCTTTTACTCATTTTTTAATTTTCAAGCCCACCCACATTAAATATTTGACTTTTCCACCTCCTTAATTTATATTCTTTTGTTACGTACATTTATTCTTCTTCCATCTTTTTTTTTTTTTTGGTGTCTTCTCATCTTCTTCTTCCTTCTTTTTTTTTTACCCTCTCACAAGGCCACATGAAGCAGAAGAATGGCAGCCACTGCCCATTTCATCCTGTTTTGGCGGCTGTTTCGGCCGGAATTGGCCTGTTTCGGTGGCCGTTTCGGCTGGAATCGACTGTATCGGCATGTTTCGGTGGCCGTATCGCTCGTATCGGATTCCATTTCTGCTAGAATTGGCCCAAATCGGCCCAAATCTAGCCGAATCAGCGCGAATCGGCTCGAATTTGGCCGAGTCAGAGCGAATCCCAAAAAAAAAAAGAAAAAAGGGGAGAGTCGATGAGTCGGACTCCGGTGCGGCGACCTTGGAGCCGCGTTGGTGCGTTCTAGGAGAGAATATAATGAATAGAATAAATAATGAGATCTTTATTATAATAATAATAATAATGATTAGAACCTGTTAATTAGTTTATTATTATTTCTTAAATGCATGTATGACAAAATCTGGTTGTGAATCATCTACAGGGAAAAAGCAACATTTGCGGACTTCGGCATTTAACCTATCGGATCAAAAAAAGATGAAGGTTACTTATAATAATTAATAAATACCACAAAATTCCAAGTTTAATTATGTTTGTATCCTAGCGGTTATGATACAACGGATTACAAAATCGCTTAAATGGTTTTTTTTTTTTTTTGGTGTTATGCTAATGAGTGCCTTTAGGGTATTAGTTAATAATCCATTTTAGAGAGAAATTATACAGTTCTCATGATGGACCACGTCACTTGTCAACTATTCTATTAAAGGACTCCTACTTATTTAAAATTGTTGAGTCAGTAATCAGTTTCCGTTTAAAAAAAATTTCTGACTCAACAATTTTAAACGGATTGGTGTATTTTAGTGGAATGGTGGACCACGTCACTTGTCCATCATGAGGATCTTATAATTTCTATATTTTAGAAAAATTTTAACATCACTTTTATAGGAAATGAAAAAGCTGTCGAAATATTAATTGCTTTTTTTCTTCTCCCATAAAAATTTTCTTTAAATGAATTATTAACCAATACTCTCAGGGCATTCGTTAGCATTTTCCTTTTTTTTTTTTTTGGTTAACAAGAACAAAACTAACCCACTAAGGCTCCGCTTGGGAGTTCATAAGAGAATGGAATGGAATGGAATAAGATGATCATAAGGGAATAGAAAGGAATGGAATGAAATAGAATTAAGTAACTTTGATTAGATGTTTTAAAATAAATGAATGGAAATGAATGAAAATAAATGGAATGTAAGTAATCCTATTTGGGAGCAACATGGAGGGAATGGAATGAAATTATTTTATGACAATATTACTATTAGACCCCTATTTTAAAATAAAGGGTTGAATATATAGGGGCATTTTGAGAGTTTTAGTAAAAAAATCATTAAATCTAATTCCATTCCCTCTCATTCCTCCCAATTTCGGGGGGAATGAAAATTTGAGGTTTTAAGGGAATAGAGAGGAATGAGTGTTCCCTCCTACCCATTCCATTCCCTCCCACTTAAACTCTCAAATAAGGGAATGAACTTTCCATTCCCTCCATTAAAACTCCCAAACAAGAGAAGGGAAGAATATTCTAAAATTATTCTTTTTATTCATTTCCATTCCATTCCATTCTTTCCTCCCAAGCGGAGCCTAAAAGAAGGGGGAAACAAATCGGAGACAGGCCTCCGTAGAAGAGTCAAAGTCCACTAACCCCTTAATAGACTCAGGAGAGGACAAAAATAAAGCAAAATTAACTGACTGGGTTCTATCCAAATTGGCCATAGCATCAGTGCAGGTGTTGCCCTCACAATAAATGTGAGAAACATGAACGTTAGGGATCCTTTGCAGTAGCGACCTGCAATCATCGACCAAAGTCATCAGGCGAGGGTGAACTTTAGACCTATTAAGTAGAAAATTAACAACAAGCAAGGCATCTAATTCAACAAAAACATGGGAGAAGCCCATGGAAATAGTTAGCGACAACCTATCTCTAACCGCCCATAGCTCTGCCATAACACTAGAAGCATGCCCAATCTATCTTGCAAACCCACAAATCCAAGCCCCATTATGATCCCGAATTAGACCACCACCGCCTGCCATCCTGGGATTCCCCTGCGAGAATCTGTGTTTAACTTAACCCAACCCTTTCCAGGGGCACACCACTTCACTATATAAGGAACGAACCTGCTAGAGGTAAAAGAGAAGCTCGACACAGCATAAAATTCACAAGCTATAGCGACACAACTCTTAACAGATCTATCTACATGAGAGCTCGACAGCCGCAATTGAGGATTAAAAACTACCTTGTTTCGGTTAAACCAAAACGACCAGATACTAAAAGGAAATAATAACTTCCAAGGAAGATCATGGTTAAGAGAAAATTGCTCGCCTGTTGCAATTGGCTTTGGTTCACATTGTTAGGCACATATGGAATATAAATGTTTGCCTTTACTTGATAATCAAATATTTTCCAGCAAAATTAATCCAAACCAGATCTAAATCAATTAAAATGTTTAAAGTTTAGTATGATTTAGGTTTGTAACTGTGAAGGCGAGAATTCAACCCGAGCTTAATTGCTTGCTTAAGGACACAATTAATTTAGATTATGAGTTTAAAACAATCCGCAATGGGAAATTTGAACAAGAATCCAGAAACTATCTCACTCTCACAAAAGTATGCAAAAAGGTTATTATTCATATGATTTTTCTCTGTTACAATTCTCACTTTGTATTTCACTCTCTATCTTTTGTTTGTCTTCTTTTCTCTTTTACACTCTTCCTCCTTCTTTTTCATCCTTATCTTGTGTTTGATTCTCTTTATTTTCTTCTCCAACATGTGTCATAGTAGGTGCTGTTCTAGTTTGGTTGGACAGCCTTCTGTCCTATCAAGCTCTTCTTTTCTCGAGGTTATGATGAACAAAGACTTTTAAGGCTTCTTGTTTTATTTTGATAAGTTATCTGTTGCATTAAATGATACTGCGTCAAGTGGATTGTTGTGGATTTATCAGGAAGATCTGAAGGGCTTCCTTGGATGCTATGCGTACCTTGGTATGATGTCTTTGATAGTTCAGCCATCCTCGAATATTGTACATATCTCAGTGAGATGCCTTTTGTATTTCGTCTATGGGCATTTATCTCGGATGGTTCAAGTGCTCCATTCATTCTTGGATTGATGGTGGTGGGCCCTGTTTGGTCGATTCTCGGGGTTTGGGATCTTGAGGGTACTTTTGATGATCTCTTGTTTCATTTTTTACCCTTGTTCTAGGGTATGCTTTTCCGTGGTTGGGCTTCATTTCTTGGAAAGGCGTACTTTGGGCTTGTCCTGATCTAAGGCCAAAACTTACTTAAGTTTTAAGTGCCACGTCCCTAGAGTAACCTAAAGCTTTGATTAGCTCCAAATTATGAGCAAATCACTCGTGCATCTTCTATCAAGCTCTTCAAATAAATAATTTGACCAAGAATAAAATACTTCAAAACCCAATTTGATTACGAGTAAATATCAAGGAATGAGCTAACACTAGAAACCTATCAATTAATAAGTTGTTGTAGTTCCATATAAAACGAGAAATGGTTTCATTTCTATCTTATGGCTTGAAGATCCTTAAGTAATTCTTTCTTTTATTAATTTTCATTTCTTTTACTGATATTGATATGAAATTAATTATGACTTGCACTTCCCCATCTTATATATGCTATTCATACTTCATACACCCCTTGCCAATTATCATAACAAATTTTATTTCCTGATGCTGTTATGCTATAGCTAAATGCTTAATCTGGTTGCTTGCTTCCTTCTGGTAGGACTTAATGTTGCTATGCAAAATTATTTCATTTTAGGATTGGAAATGCTGATCAAAGAATGAATCACCTAAGGATTTTCAAGCCAAATTACTATCTTATTATACAGAATGCCTTATTCTACATCAAATGATCAACATTCATCGTGTCTAAGATTTGAAATATTAATGTCTTAGAAAATTCTACTATCTATGTAGTTTGAATATTGTGCATATAGCCAAGAGTCTTGTGACTAAATTAGTAGACATTATCTTATGTTTCCAAATGAAATACTCAAAGTTTAATATATATATATATATATATATTTATATTTATTGTGCCTATATATTTATTGTCAACTTTTTTTTTTTTTTTGAAAATGTTATTGTCAACTTAATTTGATGCCTTTTTGGATCAGATGCTAGGTTCAATGACCACCCACTTATTCTTTTTTGCACGTAAGAGATACCTTATTTGATAAATTATTTTTGTATACATTTATAATATTAACTTCCAACTGATTTCATATAAGAAAATTATAGGAAAATTATTGAATACTCTGAAAGTAACATAAATACATTCCCTTCTCTCACATAAATTGTGGGTCTTACTATAAGTTTAATTAATGGGACCCATAGTTATGTAAAAGGGGAGAGTACGCATTTATGATATTCTGAAAGTACCCAATAATTACCCATTTCCAAGTTCCAATGTGTAGTCATCATTTAAGCTTTTGACTATACCTCTCAAAATTTCAATGTTTTTTTTTTTTTTATAAATATTTTTTTTATTCTAGGTTAAATTAATTTGAATAACAACTTATATAGCTAGCTTTGGACTTTTTGACCTCATAAAGTTGATGACTTTTCTATCAATGTTATGCAACCTCTTATAATCTATGTGTTGCCTTCCTAAATAATAAAACTGATGACTCTTATATTGATATTAAAACTTTTAGACGTTTTACAAATTTTTATTATTTTTTTATAATTCAATAGTCCATTAAGAGAGAATTTGAATTTCGAATATCTTTGTAAGAAACATCATAGGTAATATTAAATTATTTAAATCATTACTCTGTGTTGAAAATTCAGTTTTGTTTTTGATTTTATCTCATTATTCAATAGAATGGCAAGCGTGTGCAAGACCTAAGTTTGAATAAATCTCTTATATATTTATTTAAGAAAACAACAAAATCACACACAATTCACACTTCTACCGTTTTACGTATGTTTCGTATCATAGTAGTATATGTCTTTTTCTGTTCTTGCTTTTGATGATGGGGTCGAGGCTTTTCGGTCTGGTAGCTAGCCTCGCGGCCACATGCTATGTAGTCTATTCTCCCTATAAGAGAACATATATAAAATATTTTCCCGGTCAAAATACAATCAAATGATAAAACCCAAAAACAGGAAAATTTCAACAATAACAACAAGATTTTGTCTTTTGCACCATCGAAAGGGCCAAAAAATGTGCGTGATTTTTATACTGACCTTTCCTGTATGGGGAATACCATATACCAAGGGAAACTATATTAGGAATTTCAAAAAAATAAAGAAAAGAAAAGAAGTGATATGGAAATATGGTATACTATATATATTCCCCTGTTTGTCCTTTCTCAACATTCCTGATTCCTTCATTAATTTTCTTTATTTGGGTGTGAACATTAACCCTAAGTGCCCCAATTTTGATGAAATTAATTTTCTTTATTTGGGGTGTGAACATTAATTCCCTAAGTGCCCCTATTTTGAGGAAGTGAATAACCCTAATGACTTAAACATAATAAAGTTATTAATACAACAAAAACTCATAATAATTTCCAATTAAGACATTCAAGATTTAAATCTCTCACTCTCAATTATCGATGTGAAAAAAGAAAAAGATTATATACTTCAAGACATATATGATTTAAACTTATTTTTATTGCTAGTGGGTATCATACCTTAAAAAATATATAAACGTATCATAGATTTTTCCCCCTTTTAAATAAGGTTTTGTTTTTCATATATATGTTGACTGTTGAGTCCAACTATATCGGTACTATTTATCATTCGTTTGGATTGAGCGTTTGTAGAGTAAATGCTGCATTTGGCATTTTGGAGCCCGGGTCCTATGAACTGTTCATGGACCAGCGGCCCAGAGAAAAACGCAACAAGTGTTATACATAGTGTTTTCAGATTTAAAAATTATTTTGCTATAGTGTTTTCAACAATAAGTTTTCAGTTTTTAACAAAATAAGCGGTATCTAAACAAACCCTAAGTATTTATACATTGTCTTTGTAAAATAATACGGGTAGTGTTAATGGGTACTATAAGGTGTCCTTAAGAAATTACTTTATGTCAGATTTTTTACTAATTTTACAGGGTGTGGAGCTAATAAAACTAAATTTTTAAATTTCACTCATCACTTTAGTCATATTTTCAATTACTTTATCAATTTATACTAATTTTTTATTAAGTGGACCGCACTATAAATAATCCTTCCGGTGCCCGTTAACATTTCTCAAATAATAATAAACTAGTCGCAAACCCGTGCTACACACGGGAATCTACCTGTTTGTGTGGTAGACTCACTTGACTTTAATTTGTGTTACAATTTGATAAAAAAGTTATTCCTTGATCATGTAATGACTTACAAAAAATAACTCAAAAATTCAAATATTAAAACTTTTGAAATGACATCTTAGAAATTATTTAAACAAAACAAAATATATATGATTACACGATAAAGAAATATAAGAGAAAGAATGGTTCAGTTTAAAAGAATAATTCATGACTATAACTATTGAAATTTACCGGATAGTTTTAGATATTGCAAAAAAATGAATCTAAAAAAATATAGATTTTCAAAAATTCCAAAAGTATAAATTTTTTATAAAAAATCAAAAGATTCAGAGCTTACAAATTATAGACAAAAAAAAAGTATATATGTGACTACACAAAAGGAAAATATAAAAGAAAGATGTGTTATCCTCAAAAGAATAATTCATGGCTATAGTTATTGAAATTTGTCAAATAATTTTAGATATTACAAAAAAATAACTAAAAGAATCTAGATGTTAAAACTTTTGAAAGGCTAAAGAATCATAAGATTCACTTCTTATAGATTATTGAAATAAAATAAAATATACATGACTACGTAATAGAGAAATATAAGAGAAAAATTGATTGTTGAAATCTATCACACATGTTCAAATATTGCAAAAACTAAAGCAAAATTCAGATGCTACAACTTCTAAAATGCCACACACACACACACACACAATTAAAGAATTAGAAGATTTAGAGCCTAAAAGTTATTGAAACAATTCAAAAATATATATAACTATTCAAAAGAGAAATACATGTTCCTATAAAAAGCAATAAGTTTTAATGGGTCTAAACTTTAAATAATGAAAAAAATGAAATCATAAACAATTATAGGTATAGGGTTTGGTGATTCACAGTTGTATAAAATAAAATAAAATTTTTTTTCTCACCTGTTAGTTTGTGCTCCTAGCAACCCTACAAAAGCAAAAGGAAAAGGGAAAAAAAAAACCATTAACAAAAGTTTTAAATGGGTCTAAACTTTAAACACTGAACAAAAAATAATCCTAAACAATCATAGGTATAGGATCAATGGTTAATCATTATATATTTATAAAGCAAAAGAATTAGAAAATTCAGATTAAAAATAAAAATAAAAAGAGACGTATAAATTCATTGATTTGTCCACAACTTTTTAGTGGGTAGACTGTATACTTTCACTCACTTTTTGAAACATGGGGTACAGCTAGGCAATGAAATAAAAGAGTAGGGTAAAAAAGAGAAAGCAAAAGATAGAAAGAGAAGCTAAAAGAAAGAAACGATGAAGACACTGTTACAAAGAGTTGTTGACGCCGACGGAAAGGAGAGGAGAAAAATAACGCAGCGACTAAGAAGAAATTGAAGGCGCTTGCGACTGGGTTTGAAGAGCATTTCTTATGCCGGCCGGAAGCACAAATACCATCCAAAATGGCCGTGTTTAAATGGAATTTCAGATACTTGTCCTGTGTCTCCCATTAAGTCTTCTGGCAATAAGTATGTTTATTTGGGTGTTATGCTTCGGCATTAATCTTCTTCTTTTGCTCCTCATCCTTAGCTTAGAGGAATAAAGCAAAGATTTGCAAAGTCAAATAGGAAAACAAAGATTAGAGGAATAAAGCAAAGGTCTTCAAAGTCAAATAGGAAAACAAAGATGGCTTGTGTAGGTTAGCCTGCGGATTGGGAATGGGAAAACAAAGATGACTTGCGTAGGGAAGAGTTCTAGGGAAAGAAGAAGATTTGTCAAACAACTGAGTAAGAAAGGAGGTCTGCGTTTAATGAGATTGAGGCTTCTGTATTATCGGGTTTTAGAGGAAAGAAAATCAGAATTTTTATTTTTTTTTTTAAAATAATACTGACATGAAAATCTATAGAAATTTCAAAGGTTTCGGTTATATATATATATATATATATTGATAATAAATAAATATTCATTTTTATAATCAGTATCTCATCTTATATTTAAGATAACCTTATCTAAGGCATTAGTCAAACTTAACTTGGAAGACCAAAAAAAAAAAAAAACCTGCATATAAAGGAATTTCAAGAAAATTAAAAATGTAGTAAAGAAAATTAAGTATAAGAAGGGGAAAAAAAGAAAAGGTTTTCTTCCTTTTAATATTATGACATGAACCTATGAAAGTATCAATTCTTCTAATAAAAATGCATAAAGTCAAAATGAAAATAAAAATGGGTGCTTGTTTTATTTAGAAAGATAATGATTCATATTCTTTTTGAAAATTTACTTTTCATGTTTAATTGTACAGTGGGATTTTTATAATTAACGATATGAGTAATTTTTGAAAAATTATAACATGATACAGCAGATTGTACGCCATTACAACATGAGTACGACACAGATATGACACAAGTAAGACACCTCAAATGAAGGGTCCATACATCTTAACAATTAGGTCAAAGGGCAATTTTATGACCAAAAGGTAGATGGGTAAGATATATAGCAGTTCCAAGTTGCAGTTAAAGAAAATAAGGGAAAGTTTGAAATAAAGACAATCAAAGGATTAACAACCAGTTTATCCAAAAAATGGAATAAAAACCCACCCTTCAAAAAAAAAAAAAAAAAAAAAAAAACAACCCACCCTTCTGGACTAGTGTGCGCATGCATTGACCGTCAGCTCTACCTTCCCTTCCTTGACTTGAAAGTTTAACTATCCCATTTATTTGGCCTTAACTACAAAGCTATGAGCTATCCCTCAGAACCCACTATCAATAATCCTCTCTTGCTCTTCTGGTTTGAGTCCGATAACATGTACATGTGGTTCAGTGGTTGTATGAGTTGCAAAGGAGCTGGTAACTAACTGTGCCTTTGGCCAATAATGTAAGTCTCTCTTTCTCTTTGAGCCATTGGTAGCAACTAAAAAATAAGCACACACTGGGTAGAATTTTTCTTTGCTTATATATCTTTTGTCTTCAGAGTACTGTTCATTAACTCTGAAAACGATCTATCTAGAACCTGCAGTACTGTTCTACAGTGTAAATATGTGCTTATATCACAAAAATGACTTATATTTTGTTCACAAGTTGTTCCCCCCACCCCCCAAAATAATGCTGACTTGTACTTTGTTTTGATGATGTTATTTTCTCTCTGCATCTCCGATTCTTTTCTTTGTTTTTCCATTTTATCTCCAACAGTGTTTCTTTTCTTTGCTTATTAAGCTCTTGGTGTAAAAAATAGAACATATTAAAAGGAAGGGGAAAGAAAAAAAAATTTACTAGAAAAGGAGGAGTTTCAATACGCAATAGAACAAAGAAATACTGAAATAACCATCAGCTAATTATTTTCCTTAAAGGTCTCTCATTTATAAGCCAAGATATTAGAAATATATATCTTTACAAACTTGCTAAGTGAAGTGTTACAACACTTTGGAATAATTTGGATAGCTTCTCTCTCTGTTGGTTTTCTTCTTTTCCATTTTTCCTGATTATACTAAATTTTCATCTGTTTTCGATAGTAGAGTATCATTCTCTGCATGTATGGTTGATGACTTATACCTCGAAGCATGTTTTAAATTTTGTAATTGTTTTCCTTACAAATAATTTTTACAAAGTTTCAAATTTCGAGAGGTTCATTATCAGTACTGTACGTATAACATACAGTCTTACCTATCATGTATTTTACGCGTGAAATACTGCCACGTACATTATTTTTGAATTGATATATATATATATATATATATATGAATTGATTGTTATTGAAAAAATAATGAGTGTGTTTAAATGTGTTAAAAAAATTACTAAAAATTAGTTTATTTTTAAAAAGGTAAAAATTAGACTATTTGCACAAAAAGGAAAATTGAGACAAAAGGAAAAAAAAAAAAAAAAAAACAATTTTTCTAAAGCAAATCTCAAACGCATCCAAATTTTTAGCCAGAATTTGTTTAATGTTGGGTACCTCTATAAAAAACATATTATTTCTAAGTGGTTTAAACTAACATATATTTAACACTATTTGTCTAAAAATAAAATAAAATAATATTAAAATGATGACATGGAAAAATGTGAATTTTCAAAATTTATTTAAAAATATTAAAATAATTTCAACAAAAAGTAAAAATAAATAAATAAATCACTTCATGTTTATAAAAAGGCTTATTTGAATTTAATGCTTAATTAGGGTACCTTGTTATGAAAGGCCTTCCTAATATTCAAGGAATGTTGCTACGAAGTTCGAATTTTATTAAGTATTCTGTGCATTTCCACATATAAATTTCATAATAATGTTATAATTAAAATAAGATTAAAGTATTATTAGTTATTACATGACATAAGTCAATTCCCAGAAAACCCCATTGGATGCACGTAACATGATCCCAAGTTATTTTAAATTCTAAAATCTTTTTAATAATATTACTCATATCACAAAACTTAATGACGAGGCCTAGAATCTTTACTTTTGTTCATTGAAATATAAATTAGTATGAAACTTAATGCATAATCAATTATAGATAATTATCGAGATTTAAAAAAAAATGTCAAGTTTTTCATAGATATGATTGAGTAAAAATGTATTAGGAAACAATTATTTATGGGTCTTCTTTAATTTATATATTATTAATACTATAAATATATGTTTTTTTAATAAATTAATTTAATTTTGAATTTTAGTATATTTCTCGTTCTTGAACAGTGAAATTTTTTTTGGTATTTACTTTCACGTCCAAAAATGAAATTCTGGTTATGTCAGTCACCTTATTCTTCTCGAACAAAAGGTCATTGATGCGATTCATCCTTGTCTGAATAGGACAATTTTGATAGAATAGGCCAATTTTGCTTTACTTCTATTTTTTGGAGGTGTCTGTGCCTACTGTGTATTTCATGATTTAGAGTTCCAGAAAAATTCTTCGGCAATTACCTTTGTTACTTTGTATGTATATTTCATGAAAAGACTTGGAAAATTATTATATATGCACATGATCATTCTGAGATACCATTGGGAATTTGGGATCCCAATAAACAACTTTTAGCAATTGACCTTTATTAATAAATCGACTGTTTCATATATGTCGACAAAATTGTGACTTCGTCACTTCTGAAATACTATTGGGATTCTAATGGAACAACTGAAAGCAATTAAGTAATTCATGAAAAATGTGGGAAATAATACTATTGTGAGACAGGAGTAATGGGACCATATGTTAATTTATTTTTTAACTAAGAATGGGACCATTTGGTTTTGAAAAATAAAAAATAGTGACAAAAGTTTTTTTTTTTTTTGGTAAACAATAGAGACAAAAGTTGCCAGTTGCAACTTGTTTCTCTATTTTTTTTTTTTGGTTGCATTTGAATTGGTAGAGGCATATAGTTAAAATGCTAAATTTAGCATATAGATATAACAAAAGTAGCACAAAAAGCTAGTGCATTGGTGGAGTTATGGCCATATCACTTGGCTGTTGCGCTGCAGTGCACAGTCAAAGATGGTTGTGTTATGTAGCTAAGAAGGTAAAAAAAAAAAAAAAAAAAAAAAAAATTATTAGAAAATATATAATTTTGTTGTGTTAGTGGTAGTGATTGTTGTTTATTGTAGTAAATATATTATTTTATTGTATTGTTTATATTATTTTATTATGTTGAATGTTAAAATAAAACTACTGATGTTAGGTGTTTTGTAAAGTAAAGTTGTAAAATAGATAAAGTAACTTTTTGTGATGTTAAATTGCTAAATTTTTGCCTCCACCAATGTGGATGCTGTACAAAAAAACAAACTTTGTAGAATCATACTTATTTTATATATTTTCCACAAACTATTTCATCAATTTGATTGACTAGAAGTTAGAACACAGTAGAATTATATAGTTATAAACCCTATTTTTGAATGTGCCATGCAGAAATTCTCGACCATCATCTTATTCAGTTCATTTCAGCTAGCTCGATCACCACCATGCAAAGCCCAACAGAGAAAAAACAAGGCGTGTACACTTATCTGAGTCAATGGCCAATTTATTCACTAGCTTGGTCAGTCCGTGGTGACAAGAATGCTCGTCTTGCTATAGGGAGTTTCCTTGAAGATTATAGCAACAAGGTTGAGCTTGTTCAATTCAACCATGACACATTTGATTTCTCCACAGACAATCGCCTAGTCTTTGATCATCCATATTCACCCACAAACCTAATGTTCTTTCCCTCGGAAGACACCACAAATCCTGACATTATAGCCACTTCCGGGGACTATCTACGATTGTGGGAAATCCATGAGGATAGAATTGAGCTCAAGGCACTCCTCAATGGCAACAAGACTAGTGAATTCAATTCTGCCATTACTTCTTTTGATTGGGCAGAGTGTGACCCGCGGCACATCGCCACGTCTAGTGCGGACACAACATGTACCATTTGGGATGTAGAGACTGAAATTGTGGACTCACAATTAGTAGCACACGACAAAGAAGTGTATGACATTTCATGGGGTGGGTTCAATGTGTTTGCTTCAGTCTCTGGGGATGGTTCTGTTAGGGTTTTTGATCTAAGAGACAAAGAAAGATCAACAATAATATATGAAAACCCTGTTAGAGATAGCCCATTGTTGAGGCTAGAATGGAACAAGGCTGACCCAAGATTTATAGCCACAGTTGGAATGGATAGCAATAGAGTTGTAATATTGGACATCAGGTTTCCAACATCACCTTTGATGGAGCTGAATAAGCATAAGGGTAGTGTAAATGCTGTATCATGGGCTCCGCGCATCGGACGGCAGCTGTGCTCTGTTGGGGATGATTCAAGGGCTCTGATTTGGGACGTGGTGGGACTGGGTTTTCGATCAGAAATTAACGGTGATTTGGAGCCTGAAATGTGGTATGGTTCAACGGCTGAGATCAATCAAGCACGTTGGTCGCCCTTGGAGGTGGATTGGATTGCTATTGCCTTCTTAAATAAGCTGCAGCTCCTGAAGGTTTAGAGGTCTAAATAGAATCATATGTGATTGATCTCAGTGATATCAAGCCTACTTCTAATCTTAGGCCAGTGGTACTTCGGGTTAAGTAAAGTGTTTGAATTTGGTGAGAGAGTGTAATTAAGTGTATGTGTGTGTTTAATAATTAATTTGTTTCTCAAAAAAAAAAAAGGCCTACTTCTAATCAAAGTCCAAATCGGTTATATATATAACTCTAGGCTTATTGTATTTAATCTCGGAGAGGAAGTAAAATAATTCAAATCTTATTTGGAGTGAAAGCAAAATAATGTTGATCTTTCTTAGTTAAAAATAAACCATATAGAACTTAATAATAGAAATGTAGCCATCTTCTAAGACTAAATCTCGTTAATTTCCTACATTCGGTCTCTAAGGCTCTTTTGTAGTGGTACTTTGGGTTAAGTAATGTGTTTGAATATGGTAAGAGAGTGTAATTAAGTGTGTGTGTGTGTGTGTTTAACAGTTAGTTTATTTCTCAACCCAAAAAAAAAAAAAAAATGCCTACTTCTAATCAAAGTCCAAATCGGTTATATATATAACTTTAGGCTTATTGTATTTAATCTTGGAGAGGAAGTAAAATAATTCAAATCTTATTTGGAGTGAAAGCAAAATAATGTTGATCTTTCTTAGTTAAAACTAAACCATATAGAACTTAATAATAGAAATGTAGCCATCTTCTAAGGCTGAATCTCGTTAATTTCCTACTTTCGGTCTCTTTCTCTTTCTTTGTTTTTTTTTGGGTCATGTTTTCTAGTACAATTTATCATGGTCTCAAGATTTTGTTTCAATTTTTCTAAAGTGCAATGAGAGTTATGTTTTATACCTCCAACCTTCTATGAGAAAAGTAATCAAATAATCCACTTGGATGACATAATAAATTACCACTTAATCAAATAATCCACTTAGGTGATATAATAAATTACCACGTAATTGGTTGGAAAAGATTTCTTCAAACCAGTTTAGAGGAAAACGTTGTCCTTTAATTAATGTTAGGGGTATTATTATTTTTTTCCACAACTTATTAATATATATATATATATATATATTTTTTTTGGTGAAAAAGACGATTCAAAACAAAAACAACTAAGAGCCTACAGCAAGAACAGGGCAGCGCCTGTCAAAAAAGAAACCATTAAAATCAGCCTCAAGGGCTTCCAAAACGTCCTCAGGTGGACTATGATAAACATCATCTACTAGTTGGTCAGAGCCCATCCTTGCCATAATGTCAGCACAACGATTGGCTTGACGATAACAATGTCTGATCTGTACCTGTTGAAAGCAGCTCAACAATTGCCTGCAGTCATCCATCAAGGAAGAAACTACAATGTTCACATAGTTGGAGTTAAGCAGAGCATCCACAATGACTCTAGCATCAACTTCAACTAATAAACATTGAATATTAAGGCTGTTGCAAAGGGCTAAGCCATCTCTAAGGCCCCACATTTCTGCCACAAAGCTACTAGCTGATCCAATGTGCTTCGTGAACCCCGAAATCCACCTCCCATGCTCATCTCTTACGACACCACCACATCCAGCCCGACCATTACTAGCCATATGAGACCCATCAGTATTAAGCTTCTTCCACCTAATTGGAGGTCTCTCCCACCGAATCCGCTTTATCACACTACAAACAGAATGTCTCGGAGAAATTGCACAACACAAAAACTCATAGGCTTGAGCACGAATGTAAGAAACTAAACCCGGGTTAAGGCTTCTACCATTGAACACACTTTGGTTTCTGCTTTTCCAAATACTCCACACAGCAATAGGAAAAAGAATCCTCCATTGAAAACCTCCTCGGATACTACTGTCCTTCCCATTAGCTCTCAACCACTCCTGAATATCATACCTCCAAAAATCACGGTTTTGAAACCCAATCCCCAGTTGACCCCACACAGCCTTAACCCTTATACAATCCCTAAGAGCATGCAAAATAGTCTCAGGCTCCACTTGGCAAATGGGACAACAATCATCTTCCCCCATACCCCTTTTCACCAAACACCCTTTCACCCCTATACTGTTATGGCCACATTGCCATAAGAAAGTCTTGATTCTAGGGAGAGCTTCAATTTTCCAAACCCATTCCAACTTAACTTGCGGCCTATGATCATCACCTATAGAAATAGTGTAAGCACTTTTCAGATCAAAAGCACCCCTCGGATTGCCTGCCCAAGCCAACTTATCCCTTCCCCTACTCACTGCTGAAACCGGAGTTGCTTGAATCAAGGATTTCAAGTCTGAAGGGAGATCAAAAGAAATCTGATCCCATTGCCACCCCGCATCTGTCAAAACATCTTTCACCTTTAAATGAGAGGCTTCTTGGGATAAAGGGCCTTGGATTAGGTGGCGCAAAGGACCTTGAGCCATCCATCTATCAAGCCAAAAATTTAAGGAACTATCTCTTCCAATCGTCCACATTGCTCCTTTATTAAAGGTACCCATCCCATTCTTCATGGCTCTCCAAATCGGGGAGCAAGGAAGCCTATTCACATTACTTGCATTTACTCTTCTATTGTTGCAATATTTCTGCCTTAATACTTGTGACCACAAAGCATTTGTTTCCGTATGAAAACGCCAATTTAACTTGGCAAGAAGAGCATTGTTTCTACCCTTTGCTGCCTGCAAACCAAGGCCCCCTTCCTCCTTAGTTTTAACCACTTTGTGCCAGCCAACCCAATGAACTTTCTTAGTAGCTTCTGACGAACCCCATAAAAAATTCCGGTTTACCCGGTCAATACCCTCAAGAATTCTAACCGGCAATTGAGTACACTGCATGACATAAGCTGGGATAGCAGATGAGGAGGCTTGAATGAGCACTGTGCGGCCAGCTAGTGAGAGCAAATTCGCTTTTCACCCCGCTAGTTTATTCTTCACTCTATCAAGAATGTAATTGAAGTCTTGTGAAGAAGAGCCAGAGTGTCTAATTGGGAAACCGAGGTATTTTCCAAGTGATGGAGTAGAGCGGAATCCAAGGATGTCACAAAAGGACTCCCTACTATCCCTATCCACATTAGGCGAAAAGAATACTCTTGACTTGGCTTCACTCACAGTTTGCCCTGAGATATTGCAAAATTCATCCAACACATCTCTTATCATAGAGCAATTGGAGGCATCTGCTCTAGCAAAGAGAACTAAATCATCCGCAAAAAACATATGGGAAAAGGCCGGGCCACTTTGAGATACTTTAACCGGCTGCCAAAGTTTGGCATTGCACTTTTCTTGGATAAGCTGTCCAAGGAACTCCATACATAAAATGAATAGGTACGGTGACAAAGGATCACCCTGCCTTATTCCTCTCGACGGATAAATCGGATCCAAAGGTTCCCCATTGAACAAAATTTCTGTCGACACTGTAGAAACACAGCTCATAATGATGTCCACTAAATCCACAGGGAAGTTAGCTCTAATCATCATATCCCTTATGAAATTCCACTCAAGCTTGTCATAAGCCTTCTCCAAATCGATCTTCAAGGCCATATACCCCACTTTTCCTCTTTTTTTGCTAAGAGAATGGATGATTTCTTGCACTATGATTGCATTATCAACACTTTTCCTTCCCGGAACAAAGGCTGATTGGAGAGGGGAGATGAGTTTATCCAAAAAGGGCCTTAACCTTGCAACAATTATCTTGGTGACAACTTTATAAACAGTGTTACACAAGCTGATAGGTCGATAATTACCCAACGTTTCAGGACCTTGCACTTTAGGAATGAGTGCAATGTGAGTCCTATTCAAGTACTCCAGCATTTTCCTCTCCGCAAAGATTTTTCCCACTTCCTCCAAGACCGACTTGCCCACAACCAACCAGAATCTTTGGAAGAACTCGGCATGCAGCCTATCCGGACCAGGTGCTTTGAAAGGTTTGAGCGACCAAAGGGCTGATTTTATCTCCTCCTCAGAGGCAGCCCCACTGATACTCATCTTTTCCTCCTCAGACAACTTAGCTTGCCATTGAGAAACTAAGGGATGACATCGAGCGCTACTTAAAAGAGACGAAGTGTACACTCCCTCAAAACCTCTTCTAATGAAGTCCTTGATTTCATTCTCCTCATAGATCCATTCTTCAGTTAAATCTTTGATAGCCAAAATTCGGTTTCTTTTCCTTCTGACCAGCGTCGAGACATGATAAAAGGCTGTATTTCGGTCCCCCTGAACCATCCAATTCACTCGAGATTTTAAAGCCCATAATTCCTCTTCTTGCCTAAGCACCATATCAAGCTTCTGATGAAGTTCATTCTCCAGATTGAGAAGAAAGTTTGAAGGCCTAGCCGAAATTACCCTCTGGATACCATTTAACCTAGCCATAATGTTTTTCTTCTTTTCAAAAATATTCCCAAAGTGCAAACGGTTCCAATTGGCTGCATCTTCAGTGAATGTTTTAACTGCCTCAGAGAACACAGGATTAATATGCCAAGCCCGAGATACAACCTGTGGGAAAGAAGGGTCAGACAGCCAGCACGATTGGAATCTAAAAGGCCTTTTCCTCCCTGTAAAACTTCTTGGCAGCATATCAAGCAGGACGGGGCAATGATCTGAATGACATCTAGTAAGGTGAACAACTTTTGCATCAGGAAACAACAAACACCAGCTAGGATTCACAAAAAACCTATCTATCCGTTCTTGGATTAGAGCTTGGAGAGGCCTTTTATTTGTCCAGGTAAACCGGGCCCCAGTGAACCCAATATCAATCATGCTACACTTATCTAAACATTCTTTAAATAATAAAGATATACTCACACTCACAGGCTGACCCCCAGACTTGTCTTCTCCCGTAAGCGGCTCATTAAAATCCCCAGCAAGAACCCACGGCAATTCATGCAATTCAACCACCTTTATTAAATTATTCCATAATATATGCCGTTCAGCACTCCTAGGACTAGCATAAATGGCAGAAAACAACCAATTATAATCAGAGTTTGGTACCTTTACAATAGCATGAATCTCCTGCTCCGTGCTAGACAGAGGCGTGACATCCACCCTTTCTGAGTTCCAGAGCATCCATAAACCCCCAGCAAGGCCAACAGTGTCTGTATGAATAGCATTCTCGAAAGGGAGCCTGTCAGTAATACCCCTAGCTCTCTCACCGCCAACTCGAGTCTCCATCAGAACCAAGATTGCTGGATTATGGATACGGACCAGCTCTCTAACATGATTTAGGAAGTTGGGCTTGAGCGCCCCCCTACAATTCCATATTATCACATTCATAAAAATAGAATGATCAAAAATGGCACAATCCTTACTCAGGACGCATTAGCATCGCCTCCACCCTCAAATTCCATCCGGTCCGCTTCTGCCATTCCCTCATCTGCCCTGTTCTCAATACCATCTCTAGAGAACGCAAATGACCCCACATCTCTGTTGCCATTAGGAAGGACTACGAGAGCTTCACGGCCTACTTGCTGCCCATTACTGAGGTTGGCTGCCATTCCGATTTGCACAACTTCTTTTTCTTGCACACTGAGATTCTCAACCAGACTTGCCTTCATCCCTTTGCATTCACCTCTGTCAATAGGAATATCCACTCCCAAACCATCTTTAGCTTCAACTTGACCCACCCCAAAGTCCGAATTGGGTTCATTCGGATCTTCACAAGATGCACCTCTGGGATGATTACCCATCCCTGACCGTGACTTTGCATTGAAATGAAAATTCGAAGCATCTCTTTTCTGTTGGGAACCATCGGTGCTAGACATATTAGCCTCTTCACTAGGCGCAAGCTCAAACAAACTAACTGAAAGAGATGGGTGTTGTGAACTACCCCCTTCAACGGCGCCTGGAGACCAAGCTTTATGCAACCTAGCCCGGGCAAAGTCCTTTTTGCCCTTTACAGATGCCTTAGTAACACCTTTCGGAATAACTGCTTCTTTCCCTTGTCGATTTCCTGATAAATCAAGCCCAGTGGGTGTTGGGCCACCATTTAGAACGTGTTGGCTTGGTAATTGGACACCTTTCTCAAACCTTGTATAACACTTCCAATTTGGGCCCCATTTATTATTCCTGATGGTGAGTGCTTCCTTTTGGCCTCCCTCAAGGCTTCAGAGCTATTATTCGAATTTGTTGGCCCATCAACAATCCTGGAATCAAGCCCGTGCATCCCATGCGCTTGTTGTGGCTGTACAGCTACCTGCGGAAGCAGAGTTCCACTACTTCTGGTGTTTCTTGTCTTCTTGCGAGTAACCATAACCCACGGTCCATAATTCCCTTCAGACTCCTTCTCATGCTCCTTCTCATGCTCTGCATGAGGCACGCTCCCTGTGGGGCCTTCCTTGTCCTCAGCCACGTCAGAAACATGCAAACTGCATGAGCCTGGTATCACCCCTTGGTCTGCCTCTGTCACCGTCGGCTTTGGAGAAAAATCTCGCCGAATAGTAAACGGACAGCTTTCCCTACGGTGTCCAACTCTTCCACAATCAAAGCAAAGCCTATGAATCCCTTCATATGAGATCGACTGTTCAACCTTTCCAATCAAAATTCCAGTTACGAGAGGCTTAGTAACATCTATTTGAACACACAATCACGCGAACCTACCACGAGTTTCAGACGCAGTGTGTGTATCAATTCGCAAAATAGTACCAACAGTCTTCCCAATCTGCATGAGAGCCTCCTCATTGTAATATGACAAATTATAAATGGTGTGATATTCTTTTCACATTTACCAATTATTATCACCATTTTTATTTTGCATCAATATAACATACCATTTGTGGTTGGGAAAATTTTTATATCTTTAGCATTGAGCAAACAAAAAACTATTTTTCACAACCTTAAGGCATGGTTTTCAGATCCGGACCAGACCGTATGGTTCAACCTGGTTAACTGTGAACCTTCCATCAATCCTGTTCTTTTAACCCTAAGAACCGTTCTATGCATAAAAAGCATGAAACCGTTCGAACCGCGGTTAAACCTCCGTGTCTGGAATCCGTCACGATTTAGATCAGAGTGTAAAAAAAATTTGCCAAACCTCTTTCTTCCTGCGTGTCTCTCTTTTAGTCTGCATTCTTTCTCTTTTCGCTCTCAGATCTTCTATTTCGTGTCTCTCTCCGTAAAGTTTGGATCTTTTTTTTTTCAAATGATAGAGATGAGAGCAAGATCATATAGAGAAAATGAAAGAAGTTATTGACCAAAAAAAAAAAAAAAAAAAGAAAGAAGGAAGAAAAGAATTGAAATTCACAAGCTCAGTGTAGGAAGCTCAAGTGAAGAGAAGAATAGAACAGGCACTGCGTGTCCGTTTGGCAAAGATTATTTTTGCCATTTTATTTTACTATTCAGCTTATTTTTGCTACTATTAATAGATCCCACTGCACATTTTGGTACTATTCATAAGTCTCACTGTATTATTTCAGCTAATTCATACTTTTATCTACAATACTTTCAACAAAAAATTTTCAATTTTAGCAAAATATAATAATCTCAAATAAACCCTACATCTGTCACTTTCAAAGAAAGAAAGTAAAGAGAAGTTTTGAACTATTTTCATCTATAAAGCAAATAAAAATGCCAACTTTGAAGCACTTTGCGTGGAGGCTGTGCTGCCAACACATTCTTGTAAGTTGAGCACTTTTCATTTTATTTTATGTTAATACTCTTTACTTTTCTTTATTAGCTTGGCCAAAATGGGTAACTAAGCCTAACTATCCAACTATATAGTTAGTTGGCCCGGTTTGTAAAGTATATTATTTACTAGTATCTCGAGTCTTTGAGACTCAATTTTGGCCTATAAATCGAGTCTCAAAGACTCTATTTCCATGGTCTAATCACGTTTGATAGGGCTGTCCACGGGTCGGGTCGGGTCGATTTTGGACCCAACCCGGACCCGACCCGCCGGCGTCGGGTGGAAGACGGAGGGACCCGAAACCGACCGCCAGCGTCACTCGGTCGAGTCGGTTTCGGGTTCGGGTGGTGTTCGGTCGGTTCGGTCGAGTTGCCGGATCCTGCAAGCTCGCCGGAATCTTCAAAAAATTCGCCGAAATTTGCAAAAACCCAGTAGATCTACACCAAAAATCGCCGAATCTCGCTTGGATCTCCTCCAACATCGCCGGATCTCACCATATCTCGCTTGGATCTCCTCGAACGTCGCCGGATCTCACCATATCTCACTCGAATGTTGCCGGATCTCACCAAATATCGCTCGAATGTCGCCGGATCTCACAAAATCTTGCTTGGATCTCCTCAAATGTCGCCGGATCTCAACAAATCTCGCTTGGATCTCCCCGACTATCGCCGGATTTGTATGTAACGTCGGTCGGGTCGGGTGGCTTGGGTTTTGGAGAAGAAAACCCGCCACTCGACCCGCCGGCGTCGGGTCTTGGGCGCGGAAACTCGTCACCGACCGTCGGAGTGGTCGGTTCGGGCGGTTGTCGTTCGGGTTCGGGCGGGTTGGTCGGGTTTCGGGTTGGGTTGGACACCCCTAACATCTGATGTGACACTTTTTCCACGCGGCGACCGCATGAAAATCGAGTCTCTAAGTCTCGATTTATAACCCTTATAAAAACTACAACATCAGAGAAGAACCCAAAAAACCCAAAGAAAAAAAAAAAAAAAAACTCAGGCCGCGCGAGCCCAGGGTATTTCCGGTGAGGTTCTTTCGCTGGTGAGGTGAGCATTTGAGGTTCTTTCTCTCTGATCTGGTTGAATTTTTTTTTTGGGTATTTCGGCTTGGTAATACATGGGCGACTTGAAACTTAAAATATTTTTAGATTTTTTTAGTTTATAAATTGAGTCTTAGAAACTTGATTTCCAAGTGGGTCGCCACATGAAAAAAGATGCCACATTAGTGGTAATTAGACCATGAAAATTGAGTAATTGAGACTCGATTTATAGGCAAAAATCGAGTCTCTTAGAGTCGAGATGCTAAAAAAAAATATAGTTTGAAAAAATTATTGGCTAATTATATTGTTTGAAAATTATGGCTAATTTACTGCATTACCCTTAGCTTTCTTGGTCTGTCCGCCCACCAAAACAAGAGACTCCTTGGTTAGGAAAAAATATCCTATGAGAACAAGATATAATAATCGGTTGAAAATTTAAGACTATCATCCTCTTTTTTTTTTTTTTTTTAGCAAAAGACTATCATACTCTTTTCTTAAATAAAAACTCAATATTTATTTATGTTTGCTTAAAATTTAATATTTCTTATTTATCTTATGAAAGTTATGATATGAAAAATATATTTGCAAGATAGATTTTTATATTTATTTGGATTATTTTAGTCAAATTTTCAATTTTATTAATTTAATATATTTATTGATATTTAAAATAGTTATTATATTAATTATGACGTCATTACGGTTCGACCTCAGTCCTACTTCAAAAATCTTGAATATTTTCTTTTTACAGTTCTTTAAACGGCCTGGGTCTGAAAACTGTGCCTTAAGGTGATAAGTTATAATTATTGTAATACATTTGCACATCAATCAAAACATGTTGTTTTAATAAATTGTGAAAAAGTCACGTGACTAGAATCGATAAGTCTAGAGACACATTCTTTTATTCACAATTGCTTATGTTGTGATTAATGCTAAAAAATATGATGTCAGTAGTTTCCTATGCGAACATCCAAGTGATAGGATCAATGAACTTGAATGACATATCGTAACTTCAAATATCCTAATATTTTCATTTACCACATTATTTAATTAGGGGTGTGCATCAAACCCATCAACCCAACCAAATCGACCTGACCCAACCCAACTTGACACCTTAGGTTGGTTTTGTGGGTTGTTGGGTTGGGTTATGTTGGAATTTTATATTAAACCTAAAGTTGGGTTAGGTTTGAGCTGAAAGTATTTTCAACTCATCTGATCCAACCCAACTCATCACACACACAATGTTTACTTTAATACCATTATTTTAACATATTAGTTTGAATTATTTTGGTGTTTGAGAATTAGCTTTGGTGAATTTGAAAACTTATAATATACTTTAAGCATATTATGTGAATTGTAATACTTTATTGAAAAAGTAATTAAATAGTTGATAAAAGACCAACTATTTATAAGAAATGAAATATTTAACATTTTACCAAAAAAGAAAAAAGAAATATCTAACACAATCCATCGACTAGCCCAACCCATATGGGTTGGTTTGGGTTGGGAATTTCTCAACTTGACATACTTGGATTGGGTTGAAAAAACCTTCCAGCCTAACCCAACAAGACTAATGCATATCACCTGCTGTCGATTTATAGAATTTTCAAAGTGTATCAAGGGCTAAAGTATAATAGCATAGTCAAAGACTAAAGACATATATTTAATTGGACTTAGTTATGGACTTACGTGAAATTGTTAAAACACTCCAATTGCAATTGATTATATCAATCCAGAGGTCATTTCACAAATATAAATACTTGTAAGGTATGAGGGGTAAGGGCTAAGGTTCAAGATTTCATAAGAAAACTTCACACATGTATAAACTTAGATTATATTAGAGTACAATTTTTATATTGTATATATAAAAAAAAGCTTTAAAACATTTTGTGTGGTTCTTAAAATTTGGAATTGTTTTTTTTAGCCATTTATATTTCAAATTTTTAGTTTTATAACCGTTATAAAAAAAAAAAACTTTAAATACAAAAAATCAAAAGAAAAATAAAATCAAAACATAAATGGTCAAAACTAAAAATTATGTGGTCAAAATAGAAACAACCTAAAATCTTTAAGAATAAAAAAGTTAAGAACACTGTCCTATATATATAGATAAATTTATTGACCTGTGAAGGTGAGTCGCCGGTGAGACTCGAGGAGTTACTGGCAGGAAAAAGTTACCCGAGCAGGTTCGAGCAAAAAACTCCTATTGGGTTTTTCACTCTCGCATTTCTCTTCGCTATTCTTATTCCTTTCTTCAACAAAAGCGAGCGAGAGAGAGAGAGAGAGAGAGAGAGAGCTTTCCTCTTCCGAAAATGGCGATGACAATCGAAGGTACAAATTCCCTAATTCCCTCGCACCCTCGATCACGCGCACGACTCCTTAATTCTACTATTTTTATGGTTTCAAATTTTTTTGTTCTCAAAATTGAATTGGATTTTAGGGTTTTGGCTGCTAATAATATCTGGGATTATGGAGGATAGGTTAATTTTGGTTTGGTACTAATAAAATATATATATATATTTTTTTGCTATGCGTTTGTAATTTTGGTTGTGGTGCGTGGATGTGCTGGGATTGCTGGATGGTTCTTGTTCTTCGTTCTATGCAGTGTAAGTTGAGATTTTGATTCTGGGATTTTGATTTTGGCCTGGTGTTCTATTTAAGCAAAAATGAACATTATTTTCCTTTGTTTGTTTTAATGTGCAGGCTTGCTGGGCTTGCTTTTATGTTTTCATCTAGCATCTTGTTACAGATTCTGGTATGTTTTCATAACTGACTGGTTTTAAGATTGTTGTGCTCTATCCCTTTTTTTTTTTTTTTTTTAATCATATAAATAATGGTATTGTAATCTTGTATAGTTTGTTGACATAAAAAGCATGTTACCTCTGCATTCTGTTGAGTTTTTCTTTTTCTTTGGTTTTTTCATTTGATACCTGTAAAACATCTTGGAATTATGAATCCTTTGCCATTTTCAAATTGTAATTAAAAAAAAAAAAAACCAATTAGAGTTTGTCTCTTTTTTTCTGAGATCCTAGTACAAATTCAAACAAGTCATGTGAATATGATATCCTTGGGGTTCTTTAGAAGGTATTATAATCCGTGTGAAGACCCTTCAAATCTGGGCAATGCTGGTGTGCTTTTATTCAATATTACTTTGTTGGCGAGCAGTCCCGTGAAAGTGCAAAACTGCAAAGTACTTGAAAATCAGTTGAGTGAAAGTAGGAAACTCTAATAAAACTATACACAAATCTTGATTAAATGCAAAATATAGTTTGTTATGATATGAATATGTCACACTACGCAAGGGTGGAACTAGATTTTAGCATTGGGGGTGCTAAGTTAGGATGGGATTGTATGAGATGACCACCTTTATATTTTGCTAAATCTTTTTTTGAATATAAAAAATTTGGAGCAGTTCAAAACCCTCTCCCCCAACACCCACCCCCCCCCCCCCCCAAAAAAAAAAAATAATAACGTGGTTCCATTCTTGAGTGCCCACCATTTTTTTTTTTTTATACAAGTAATAAAAACTACATGTAAAAAGAGCACAAAGTAGCCTAAAGAATTACAAAGAAAACCAAAAATTATGTACAAAAAGATAGAGATTCAATAAACACAAATGGAATCTCTATTCGTGAAACCCTAAGCACAGGATCAATCAAACAAAGTACCAAAAAGAGGCTAGGAGCTGGTACCCCATACTCTCCATATTCGCAAATGTACACTATTTGGCTCTTGCCAAATAATTCACATAAAATATAATGGAACCAAGTACCAAATATCCGACGAGTGTTTTCCCATCCATTTCCTCTAACCAAACAAAAGTTCCTTCACACTCTCTGGTAAGACCCAAGAGATTCCAAAAGATCTAAATACAAAACTCCACAATTGATGAGCCCCCCCTGCAATGAAGCTAAAGGTGATACACTGCCTCCCCGCTACACCAGCAGATGCAACCTGAATCCACTATAGTATAGCCTCTCCTTCTAAGATTATCACAATTCAAGGATGCTTGTGAACACTTTTAAAGATTGCATTTTCAGCTTGATTATGGTCTTGAATGGTAGCCTTGTGCTTTAAACAAACAATCCTTCAAGCATGTTTAAAGATATCACCACAGAAAAGAAATGTAAGCAGATAATAAATCTAGCAGGTAGTCAAAGATTCAAAATCACCAACTTTTGTTAGTGAAGAAAATATTGTTGGATTGTTGCTGAATAAACCTTGGATTAGGCTAATGCAAGCGCAGTTTGGGTTGTGTCTGAGTCTGGGCTTGACAAACATACTTGAATTGATCTTAATGGCTTACAGAGCATTTGGTCAAACTTGTGCTTTGGGCCCATGTTCAACCCAGCCAAGTTGAAGTTAAAAGGTCATTGTGGCTTGGTTTTGTTTAGCATGGTTCATTACTTCATTTACATTCCTTGGTACAAAAATTGGTAGCCAAATATCACAATATTGTTTGAGAAGCCTTTCCTTTTTTATATGGGATTAACATTTAGCTGAGTTGACTTGGAGGCTTTAGCCATTGGGAGAGTATCAAGGTGCTTTGGCCTTTTACTTCTTTAGTTGTTATATGGTCCATTGGGTATGAAATCTTACTCTAGATTTTTTTAAGACAGATATAATGTGGACTTCACTTACTGATATCTTTTCGTTTGTCACTGAGGGGCTTTAGTCACTGAGGATTTCAATGGTGTGCTGTTGGTTTGTGTCTCTAAACATTGTTGGCTGCTCCTCACTTTACATCAAGTTGTTGAGTACTCTCTGGAAAGGAAAATTTGACTAAAAACTGACTGGATGTTCTCTTGGTGACCAATTTGTATATGGATTAGGAGTACCACTAGAAGTTACAATGAGTCTGCTATAACACTGGGTTTCTTGCCCTTCGCAAAGAACTTTGGCTGACATAACTAACTGGGTGTTCTTATGGTGACCTATGTCAAATGTCAAATTAGAAAAAGGAGTAGCTGAAAAAGTCATTATGAGTATGCTTTAAAGCTGAGTTCCTTGCCCCTCTCAAATGACTCTGGTTATCTATTAGCTTTACAATACAATTTGATTCATATATGGTTATTAGGTTCATAATAATTAATTTATATTGTGAAAGGAACTTTGGATATTTGAATTTCTTTCTTGCTCTGGCACATTTCTGCCCAGGATATGTTTTAGAAGATGGAAACTAGCAGGAGTACTTCTTATACATCTTTGATTAAGAACTCTAGCTCAAATGACACTTCTTAACTTCTATAAGAATAGGGTGAGGGTGAAATGGTGGATTCGAGATATATTGGGTGCATAATGTACTTTCCCTACTTTTGTTTTAAACTATTTGACTACTCCTATGTGCTTAGAATTTTTCCCAAATAGAATAATTTTCACTTTAGAGTATATAGCATCAAAAATCTAGAGACCTAAGTCAAAAACACCTTTATGACCCAAGTCAAAACACCTTTATGAAATGTTTTATTAAATTAGCATTCATCTCATATTCTCATATTTCTACCTTTTGCTACTTGGCATTTATATCAGCAATGATGTTATCACCAATGATTTTAGTGATGCATCACACAGAGAGGGATTCCTAAAATAAAAGAAAATACTAGAGCTATTTATGCCAAATAAATTCAGGGTCTCTCAATTATTATTTTTATTTATTGCTTGACTTTTCTTTGCTGTTGATAGGCTTGTGCAATATACAGCAATTGGTGGCCCATGTTATCAGGTTAGTGAGGATATTGCAAGTTGGTTACCTTATTTATGATTTTGGGTACATTTTAATGGTTGATGCTTTTGATTTATTTTACCTGCAGCTCTCATGTATGTGCTAGTGCCTATGCCTTGCTTATTCTTTGGAGGTGGTTCCACTCAGTTTCTGACTAGCCGGGATGGTGGGGGGTTAGTATTGCTTAAACTAAGCCCTTTTAACATTTTAATTTTTTTTCTTCATGATTTAACCTGTATCCGTGTATAAAATTTGTAAATGAAACTTTGATATACATGTGTATGTTTAGTAGGTAGTGGCCTTTTTAATACTCTGTCTCATACTGCTTCCAATTGAGACTTTTTAATTTTAATTTTTATAATTTTCTTTTCTGTTTGTCAATTATATAATGCAGTTGGATAGATGCTGCTAAATTTATGACTGGAGCATCAGCTGTGGGGAGCATTGCGATTCCTATTATCCTTAGACATGCTCACATGATTGAGACAGGAGCTATGCTTATCGAGTTCACATCCTTCTTCATTTTTGCTTGCACTGTCATGTGTTTCCACCGAGCTAGTCTTGAAGAAGACTGGTGATAAACATCAAACATGGTGCTGAACACTTACCCCAGTGATCATGTAAAAATTATGGCGTAAATACATGGGCAAAGATAGAAAAAATTTCCTTTGTAAAATCTGTTCAATGTACAAGGCAGTTCAATCAACTTGTGTTTTGCTTTAATCCCTCACTACTTTGTTTCTTATATACATGGGAATTGTGTTTGATATGTAATTTTTGCCTTTTAACCTTGTGATATATAAAATTAAGGGCTTCATTTTGTTATAAATGTGATGGACATCTTCCAGTAAAAAAAAATTGTCCCTAATAACATTTTCTTGGTAATCTATAATGCTCTATAAAGCTAGCAAAATCTATTAAATACAGACAACAATATTTATACCACTTTGTATGGTTTAACTCTTCCTTCCATGTGATTAAATTTATAGTTGCAGATAATAATAAATGATGCTTTGCCTAGTGAGAATTTCACCATGTTTGCTCCATAGCAATGTATTATTAAGAAACCTAGTTCCTCTTTTTGTGTGTTTAATATATATCTTCCATAAAAAATAAAAAAATCCCCGGAGCAAATACTTGACGTTTGTGTTTGCTGATATGGACTTGAATGCTTTGAAAAAGTCTACTATATTTTGGATGGGCCACTGTAATCTGATATCTGGGCTGATCAAGAGTACAGGAAGGATATGGTTAAACTATGGGCCCAGTGAATATGGTTACAATATGGAGTTTTTTTTTTTGATAAGTAAATTACAATACGGGATTAGTTCTTGTGGAAGTGCTTGGATTGTGGGCTTCAACCTTTTCTTGACACAGTCAAATATACGTTCACCAACACGTCAATTAATATGAATCACGACCCAAAAAAAAAAAAAAAAAAAAACATAAATAAATAAAGGAAGAAATAATGTCAATAATGTCTGAGATTCCAAAAAAAAAATTGAAGTAATTTCAGAAAAAAAAAAAAAAAAAAACGTTGCTCTTTGTATAGAATACATGTGATGTGAGATTGAGTTCTGACTTATTAGAGACGCATGAAAGTCCAGCATTAAAAGCCATGTGGAGTAGCTAGAAATTGATTTTTCCATTACTTGTTAAAACTTCTAAAGAATTATAGGTAGAGTCTATTGTCTTTAACGTAACTCAATTACCCAAGTCTTCCGGAATTAGGCTTATATACCTTGTAAGTTGTAAGGTAAGTCAACTGGAGACTCCTAAGTCTGTCTTATGCATCGTTTTCTATATTAGAATTGTGGCAAATACTTGTATATCTAGCTAAGTACATCCTAAAAACTTGCACATCATGTTGACTTAAAAAAGAAAAAAGAAAAAAGAAAAAAGCCTTCTTTTGATCTGATCAAAGATATCTTTATCAAAATCAAACACTACTTGACTTGTTATAGTTGTTACCTTCATAATTTTATGAGTAAATAAATGAAGGATTCATAAGCATAAACTTAAAATTAACTCCCACTCAACAAGAAATACTCTTATCTTTAAAAAAAATGGTAATAGTGTTTGTTAATTTTAGCTATGAGTTGTTTCTCAAAAAAAAAAAAAAACTATGAGAGGATAAATTTAACATATAGTTTCCTTGTTATTTTTGGAATCCCACACTGATTGGAAAAATAATAAGTACAACAAATCGTATTAAGAAGATTAATTTCACATTATTAAAAGAGATGTAAAAATGTCTAATAATTCTTATAAATGGTAGCATAGTTTTTGTCGTTGTATGAGAACTAAAAGAATTTTGTACTAATGTGAGAAAAGTACTTATAAAGATTCGTTTTATTTATAAGAATATGTGAGTATAACAAAACAAAATCACTCATGGTCCTAAGAAAACCCCTACTATATATATATATATATATATAAGAAATAGTAAGCCAAAAATACAAATAATTTCACAATTGTTGAAAAATGTGTTTATTATTGATATCCAATACAATGATGTCAATTCTACACGTATTCATCTAAAGAAAATGTTAATGGATAGTGTAAAGTGTCGTTAAAAATGATTTATTGTAGGGTCCAATTAATAAAAAAATTGATATGATTTGATGAGAGGATTGAAAATGTTAACATAAAACTATTTGCCGTTAACACTACTCTATAAAAAGAATCAAATACAATTTGTCACCTCGAAAAAAAATGTGAGAAAGTATGAAATATTGTCGGAGTGCATAGTTCTCAGAACCGGACCTGATCGGGAGGTCGGACCGTGAAAACCGTGAACCGTGATGAAAACCGGTTTTTTAAGCATAAAAAACCGGACATATGTGACAATTCCGTGAACCCCTAAAACCGGGGTTGGACCGTACGAACCGGTCAAGAACCGTGCGGTCCAACCCCTTAGCAATTTTTTTTTTTATTTTTTATTTTTTATATAAAAACAACTTAACACAATTTTATTCTACTTAATTAAATTATCCATCTCTTACAAGGAATAAACAAAATTATAATTAAAATCCTTCAAAAATATTTAACTTTACTTCAAAAATTAATCATAAATTTTAATATTTTCATGGTTATTATTTTATTTTATTAACTTTCTTATTTAATTATTAAATATATGCTTGAAAATCATTAAATTTCCCTCACATATATAGATATATTAGTCAATTTTGCTAGTTTTATAAATTTAATATCTATATTTAAGCTTTAATTAATTATTAAATTAATTATGACGTCATCACGGTTCGACTCCGGTTCGACCTCGGTTTGATCTCAAAAACCTTGAATCTCTCCCTTTTACGGTTCAATGAATGGTCCGGGTCTGAAAACCTTGTCGGAGTGTAAGACAATAAGAAAATGCAATGCCCACGTGCTCAAATACGTCCAATTGTTCAACCTCACGTGCTTTGATATAGTGATTAGTGTCTCTAGACAAATTCTTGGCCATTGCAAGGAAAATACATACTGATTTACAGTGTGAAATGGGCGAGAATTTTCTCTGGGTGAGGATGAGGATATGCCATTGCCAGGCAAATGCAATACATGTAAAGAAGAAAAGACCTGCCTGGGCTAGCCTACCTCAGGAATCTTTCATCGACAACATAGCTAGGACCTGGCCCCATGTTGTAAAATTTTGATTTAAATATATTTTTACGTGGTTTATTTGTTTATATATATTCCAACTTTTTAACTTTTTTTTTATTAAAAAAAAAAAAGTATAAATGTATTTTTATTCATTACCAATAAATAAATTCAAAGTGGGTTTCAGTTAGCCCAACTAATAAAGTTTCTGATGGTTAAATGAGAGATACGAGATTCAATCCCTGCATACACCAAAAGCCGATTAATATTTTAGTCTGATGATTAAGAGTTTTCATCAGAAGCGGATGTCACGTACAACTACTCATTTTCAAAGATTGTTCAGTGAATTCTTTCTTTCTGACTTTTCTATTTTTCTTTTGGAATGAGATCATGAGACATAATTCTAGGCGGAGGTATAATTTCGATCCCACTTATTGTGAGAAATTTTTTTCATGAAACCATTCTAGAAGATAATTTAATTTCTTACTTCTAAATGGTTTGTTTTTTATTTTTTATTTATAATTCAATAATTGCAATAATGAGAATGAGAGATATTATAAGAGAAACAAGACAATGACACTGAGATACAAGAATTTTGATACTTCTAGTTGATTTAAAAAAATTGAAATCGCACACTTTTTGGTATTAAGCTCTTCGAGATATATATATATATATATATATATGTATGTATAAAAATTTGTGAACTTTCAATTTAATACTATTTGAAAGCTCTCTTTTGTCGAAGTCTCTATTTTTTCAGGAATATAGAAGTATGTAGATACAACAAAGAGTATATATAGACAATTTTAACCAGGGTGCATGTAACTTCAAGAAAAAGAAAGCTTTTTTTTTTTTTTATATATATTTTTAAAAATGGATGTTGAATTTACTACTAATTGCTTTAGAGTCTGTTTGGTTGGAAGGGTGAAAAAATGGAAAGAATCGGAAGATAGAAAATGATAGAAAAGTGGAAGAATATAAGGGATTTATGTTTTCTCTCATTGTGTGTTGGTTGGGAGGATAGAAAAGTGGAGGGATGAAAAACTCTTTTATTTAGTTGAGAAGAAAAATGTGAGGATAGAAAATAGAATTTGTATAAATTTACCATTATGTACAAATTTAGTTAAACAAAAAATAATACACCATATTTTTATTAATAAATTATGTCCGACTGATTACTTCATTAAAAAAAATAGAGGGTAAGAAGTTCAAGAATCCAAAACATTTTTCTAAAAAAATAAAATAAAAACCAAAAAAGTTGAGAAAAGAAAGGACAAGCACAAAACAGAAAAGAGCAGGAAAGAGCAAGAGAGGATAAGCACCAAAAAAAAAAAAAAAAGGGAAGAAAAGATAAACACTAAAGAAAAAGACAAAAACAAAACCAAGAAACACGGAAGAACACAAATAAACAAAGAAGAAAAAGACAGAAAAGCTAACAAAATATGGTCGTTGGGCTGAGGGTGGAACAATTTCGTCCAAAATATAAGCCCTATTTTTCACTTTGAGTTTTCTCCCCGAGTTGGGGAGAAAGATTTTTGATTGGCCTGTAAAGAAAACTGTCGGATTCTATTATTTTCTTCCCTTATTTTCACTCTTAACCAAACACACACATTTTTTTTTTTTCCATTTTCTCTCTTTCGTTCTCTATTCTCCTTGTTTTACCCCAACCAAAAAGACCCTTAGTGAATTTTAGGTAGTCCACGAATGACTCATGAATCATCTTGGTTAAAAAATTTCTCAACCATTAATTTCCATGGAAAATTGATTCATCTTTAGTTTTTGAATTTCTCCTATTTATTTATTTTTTTTGCATGACACTTATGTCTAAAATTCGTTCATCCTGTATATAAGAAAGGAATTTGGATTCAGTGCAAATGTGCAATAGTATTGCACTATGCAATTACTAATACCTGATTGTAAGATATAAAAGTTAACATATTAAAAAAAAAAAATTTAAGAAGATAATAAAAATATAAAATGTTAATAATTTTTTTTTTTATCATGTTAACTTTTACATTTCATAAACAATATCTAAATCCATAAGAAAATCAATCGTTGTAGTGATGACTAGCATCGATGGGTGGCCAACTTTTGTGATCATTAATGTGTGTCTATATATATATATATATATTAGTCTTGCCCTAAATGTACTCCATTTTGATCTTCTATTGGACTTTCCACTATGCTACATTTTGTCTTGAATAGCCTATTATATTTTTTCTCAAAAAAAAGAATAACTTATTATATTTAGGACAAAGTTCAATTACAAAATTGGTTGTAGATTAAGATTATAATTTTACTCAATATCATTAACATTACTACATATTTTGAAAATATAACTGTTAGATTACAAAAGTGGCTCATGCTTTTAATACATATGTCAAATTTTGTATCAATCGGATATTATTTACTATATGATCTATAAGATTATATTTTATACATAATTTTAAACTACAAAAACTTGCAATTTAAATAATTTATTGATGATATAGCTATTAATTTTTAGTTTTCTATAAATTTTGCCAGCATGGAAGAAATAAGAAGAAAATGTAATTTAATGGTGAATTTGTCAAAATTCACCTTTAATAAAAAAAAATATAGAGTAAAATTGTAGTCTTAGATTACAATTAATTTTGTAACTAAATTTTATCTTTATATTTAGTAAATAAAATTTAATTTAAATAAAATTTACCATGCATTTTAAGAACATAAATAATGCATAATTTAACAATTAAATTTTCAATAAAAAGGTATAAAAATAGTTTGAAAGGAAACTTGGTCAATGGTATAGTTTTCCCACTTAAATCCGTGTGGTTTGTTAAGGAGAAGAAAAAGAATGAAAAACTCTGAAAGTAGCCTTTTTTGGTTAAAGAATGATTTGACAGGAGTCGCACATTCGTAGCAAGTTTTTCTGTGTGTGCATGTCGGTCTCGGTGACTCCAGGGCTACTTTATATTTAAAATTTGAATGAATAATTCCAAACCTATTTTTAAGAAAACATGAGCCACTTTCTTTTTTTGAGGAACATGAGCCACTTTCAAAGGGTAAATTATGAGGAATATAATGAGAAAGTGGACCATATGCGTTGTGGCCTGATAGTATGAGTTTTTATCTCAGCATTTAGAAAGAAGCCGTTCGAGCAATAGTTCTAATAAAATTTGTATGGTATGTTTGATAATACTTATTGCCGTCACGCGTCGAGCGGAAAGTGAAAAAAGGCAAAAAAAAATATATCAATTTTCTGTCCAAAAAAGCTGATCTTGAAGTCAATCCAGCGTGGTCTGCCAGGAACACGGATTCAATTCAAGCCTCGTTCTTGTCTAACTGCGCGTGAATTTGGGTTGCATGACTTTCGTCATAAATCTTTCGAGGGTCAATTTACTTGTTGACTTGCCCTTGACTCTGTCTCCTCTCCGTGCATGTCTTCTAACCTTTTGTTACGAATACGAAAATTATCCACAACAAGACAAACAAAAATGATAAAGAAACAGTATACTTAAGATATTCAAGAGATTTTGTTCACATCTACTTTTTTTTTTCATAATATAGTTTATTAAATTGATAATAAGTTATTAATATTGTTAGGCTAAAAATAAACTACACCATTAAAACTTAGAGGTTTTTAAATTTTATACTATGAAACTTTAAAATTTAGATTTTATTCTATGAAGTTATATTTCGTTTGCATTAGCAGTCATTTCACCTATATATTTCGTTTAGTGTGTGTTTGGATATCGCTTATTTTACTGAAAATTTATTGCTAAAAATACTGTAGTAAAATATTTTTTATTACTACAAGTTACTATTCATGCATTTTTCTCAATTGACTGGTCCATGAACAGTGCCATGGACCAGCCAAAAAAAATGCGACTTGTCCCAAACATAAATGTAGCCGTTGTCCCAAACGCACCTTTAGTGTCACATAAGCTTACGTATTTAATTTGTCCAATAAAATGATGTCATTTTTGTAGCGTAAATCCAAAAATGATACATAATTTTATCAACTAAATATGAGTGAAAAACTTATGTGACACTTAACGGAAAATATGGATGGAAAGATTGCTGATACTAATGGAATATAACTTTAGAAAGTAAAATCCAAAATTTAAAATTTTAGGGTGTAAAATTAAAAAACTCTCAAACTTTAGGAAAATGTTTCTTTCTAAACTAGTTTAGAGAGAAACTCTTCAAATTTCTCGTATATCTTTTTATTGAATGTGATTTTGAAAGTCTAACCGTTGGATGATATATTTTTATTATATCATTCATGCTTGCAAAATTTCAAGAAAATCAAAGATTAATAAATATATCATCATTGACATATTTAAATTTCAAGTTTTTGTGGTAAAATATTATGTATAAGAAATAAGTTTATTGATTGAATAGCAAATAACATTCGATTTGAACAAAATTTGACATATGTGTTAAAAATATAATTAAAGAACATGCAATCTAATTGTTATATTTTCAAAATTCACATCCAATAAAAAAAAAAGAGTTTGAAATTTTTTTCTCCAAACTAGTTTGAAGAGAAACCTTATCCCAAATTGTAAGGGTTTAGTTTGCACTTTAACCTTATTATTATTACTACTACCTTTAACAATAAGTCTCATGATTATTAAATAAGTCACATGACTAAAAGAAACATGTGAACGCTCATTTGAGTTGTCACAGAGTAGATAGAAGGAAGTTTCCACCAAACCAGTATCGTGGTAAATTTTGTCCTTTATCATCCACAAATCAAAGTCGTGCCATGTTACTTGGGTTATTGTTATAAACAAGTTTATATAAATGTAATTAATGCTAAACAAATTAAATAATTATTTTCCCTAATAGATACAATATTATTTGAATTTATAGCTTTTGCTTCATGAAGAATATTTTTTATTATCAAGTCAAGACACTGTCTAATTTTGATGTAGACAGAAATTTACTCCAATTCTTTTATTGGACAGTGAGAAAATTTACCTATTTAAATAATTGGAACCTACTAAAAGTAATACTAATTTTACTAAAAAAAAACCTTTAAATTGACATGACAAATGAATTTGACTAATATCATATTAATTATTAACATTATAGAAGTTTTTTTTTTTTTTTTGAGAAAGAATATTATAGAAGTTGACGCATCAATTTATGAACTTATATAGTAAAATTAGAATTACTCCTAACGTCATTCAATCATATGTCCCCAAACTGCATTCGGCCAATAAAGATGCATGCACAAATAGAAGTAGGTAACATGAGTTTTACTCCCTCCATCCCACATTTATAGTCTAAGATTTCTTATTTATATGTTCCAAATAAAATTTGTTACTTAAAAAAAAAAAAATCAAAAGACTATTTTTACTTGTTTTTTACTTTTTTTTTGTAATCTCTATTTTTATTCACATTTTGTGAAGAAATGGTAGGATTGAAATTCTCATTAAAAAAAAAATTAGATGGAAAGTATCTAATATTAGTTCCTTAATAAATTAGTGTTTTTTATTATAAAAATAAATAAATTAGTGCTTCTTTAAAGGGGAAAAAATTTGGGTGGAAATGAGTATGAATTAAAGTAAATTAGTAAAAAACAAAAAAAGGGAGAAAAAGGAAAAATGGCTCCCAATGTCACATTGAATACTAGTTTTTACATTAGTTGGAACTATTCCTAACAGTCAAGAGCTCAATAGCTTAATTAATATCTTTTGATGTTTTCAAAAGACCTTTAATGTTTATATTCCCTATTAAAACAATTGAATTATGAATTGTTATGAATGCACACATACTCTCTTGTACGTGGTCTTGATTATTGGCAATAGAAGGAAAGATGGGGGGGTGATACTCTTGAACCCATGCCTCTTGAGTCTTGAGTCTTGACCCATTGATCCTTATTTCGGCGAGTCCCTCTGTGTCCACGTTTTTCAAGTAAGTTTTCAATGTCAAGCTTTGCATCAATCTGAAATGTTTTCTATATATGATCACAACTTTCTTTGTTTTTACACTTCCGTAAACGTACGACCTTGACTATTTGCAAGAGAAAAAAGACGGTTTTATTTCTAGTTTTTGCATAGAAATTGCACTTCTTGCTTTGCAAGAAAGAGTTTAGTCAACAGTATCAACATCAGTAACCATAACATTAAGATTTGACAAATTATCGTTCAATTTTTTTCCACAGGAAAATTAGAGCGTACGCATGTGCTGATGCTCATGCACAGTTGAAAGTAAATTTAAAGTCAAAATTATATATTTTTAAAACGTAAATTACCCAGTAATTGACTATGGGAAGTAAATTGAATGCTCTATCACCAAAAAAAAAAAAAAAACAACACCTTGAATGTTCTATGTCCCTAGTAGTAAGTGCATGAATCTTCCTTCGTATAATTGTATTTAAAAAGTATGTATGTCTAAGCAATTTTTTTTAGCTATAGTGTTATACCGGCCAAAATGGACATTTGCCCATTTCGCCCAAAAAATGTAGCAAAATGCCCTTATTCTGCAATTATCTAGCAAAATACCCCTGTTTTGAAACTCGATTTTTAAAAAATCAAGTTTCAATGAAAAACTCGATTTGTTGAAAATCGAGTAATGTGAGAAATTTTACATAGAACTCAAGCTCCATTTTTTTTTAGTTTGATTTCACATAACTCGAATTTCTAAAAATCGAGTTTTTCATTGAAACTCGATTTTTAAAAAATCGAGTTTAAAACATGAGCATTTTGCTAGATAGTTTCAGAATATATGCATTTTGTTGCAAAATTTTGGTGAAAGGGGCAAATGCCCATTTTGACCGTGTTATACCAATTGATAATGAAGTACATATTGGCTCTTACATATATAGTCAAGTGGTTTCTTTCTCTCTTGATTTTTTTATTTTTTATTTTAATTTTTATATTATTTTTTTATGATGGTTTCTTTCTCTCTTGCTAAGAAATAAATCCGTGTGACTTATTATTAGACGGAGTGTTATAGGAGTTAAAGATTACCTAATAAATAGGGTTGGAAAAAATGCACTTTCCGACTCGATCGGTCTTGTCTCACATGGATTTTTCCCACCTCAAAGAGGATACAGGGCAGGCATGAGAGATTAGATTCCACTTAGTCCTAGTCCTAATCCACTAGTCCTTAACCCCCCCTTTTTTTTAATTCCCCTAAGTTGGAGGAATTTGGAGGAGAGTAGAGAGAATAGATTCCACTTATATGGAAAATATTAAAATTAAATTTTTTTTTTTGATACAAGATAGAATTTCTATTCTAACATAATCTAAGTGTATATATGTGTAAAACTCCCTCCTGAAAACTTGAACTCCGACCCTTACTTCCCATACTCTACAAGCACTTATACTTGTAGAGTGACCATTGCACCAATGGTGTGCGGTAGTATAAATTTTATTCTTATTATATCTATTTTTTAAAATTAATAAGGGTCATAATTGTCAATTACATAACCCCTCATTTCTCTTCCTCCAACTTCATTTTTAAAACATATAAACAAGGATAACTGATAACAATTCCCCTCTTGTCTTCTCTCATTCCCCCTTAATCTTTACTTTTCTCTCCCTCCAAACTTCCACACACGGTGTAGAGGAAGGGATGAGGCAAGAACGTAACTCCACTCCACTCATTGCCATAGCAACATTTTGAAACAAGTGAAAGTAATAAACTTTTGTCGGAGGTTTGTTGATAGGAGGAAATTTACCATACCCATCATGGCAAAAAAGTATAAAGAATGGAAGTTGGATTTACGCCACACTTTTAAAGTCTACATATATGGTACGCAGCCAACTCAACTAAACTCATCATCTAGTAGTGTTTTTCTGAGAACTTGATAGCTTATTACTTAAACCCTAACCAAATGACTTGTGATTAACTACACCTGTGAAGCTGTCAAGCACTTTCCAGGTTGACCATAAAATTAATGGAAAATTTTGTAAGTCATTTTAACGGACCCCCATGAATTACTCGAAATATTTACTTTTAATAGTGTTAGCATTATCACCTGCTTATTCAGAAATAGCAAGTCAGTTTACATCATGGAACGACAAATAATTGATTAAGTTCTTTTTGATAGATGGGATAGAAACTCAATTTACCTATGAATCTATGATGTCCATTTTATGATGATTGTTTTTTATCATCAAGCTAAGATACTAATCGAATTTTGGTATAGGTGAAATTTAAACCCCAACTCTCTTGTTCAACGACAAAAGACTTTACTAATTAAGATATTTAGACTTTAATAAGAAGACAAATCTAGCATAACATTATGTAGGTTAACATAGAGATCATCAAAATAAAATTTCAATTCGTATTTCCAAATAATGTTTTTAAAGAACTCATCTTCATCACTTTTTAGAACTTTTACCTCTATTTTGCAACCTAAAAGCTATCCCAAATTCATAATCATTTTCATAAGAGATGTGCGTTCTATTCTATAATGAGAAAAAATATCAGCAAGTTAGAATGTTAGGATGGAGAACCAATATTAGTAAACTTTTTGTTTAAAACAGTTTTCGTTTGCCTCAAAATGATGTAGAGCCTTCAATTAATTAAGTTGAAACTATATATCAATATATGTGCATGGTACAGAACCACAAAAATATAGCTAACACACACACACACACACACATATATATATAATCTTTCGTTTGCTCCAAAAAGCATGGAGAGTCTTCAATATGAATTGAAAAAATGGATTTAATATTTTCAAAACCTGGACAGGATGTTCAATCAAAGTGATAGACTGCAGGTTCTATCTGCCAGAATCTAGTTGCTCTTTGCATTCACTTTTTTGGCCAAGGGTAATGAGAGCTTTAAGTGCTTGTTTATTTCCATTTTTTTCTCTTAAAAAAACATATTTTCAAACCTTTCAATTTTTTTTTTCAAACAGAATCTTTGGCAGCGTAGTTTAAAATATATATATATATATATATATAGTTATATATAATAATAATACTAATAATAAAGCACAAATAGCACGAATAGCACGTCGGTTCTCATTTTAAAAAATTGTCGTTAGTCACCAAAATAGCCTATGCATACATTTCAAATAGTATATCAACAAAGAGACCAGTTCCTCCACTAGATCTTCTCTTTTTCTCTTCCCTCTTTAGTCTTAGACTGTTCCAAAGACGGAGCTTGGACTAGGGATTAGGGGAAAGCCCCCCTCCAATTTTTTATTTATTTATTTATTTTTTTTACTATATATATATATGTACTAATTTTAATAATTTTGTTCTATAAAATTACATTTTGGTTTCCCTTAAACAATATTATTGATTCTTTTAAGAATAATGCTATATACTCATAAACTTTTTTACTAACTGTTTTGGTAGCAAAATCTTATTGGTTTATATATGGATCTACTACTCACTTTATTTTTTTACTTACCGGCAACCATTTATCACATCAATAATTTATAAAAAAGTTTGTAATTCTAGCATTTTCCTCATTTTTAGTGACCATAAAAAAGATTTATAGATTTAAAATTTAAAACAAAATATACAAGCCAAAAAAAAAGGATCAACAATAAAAATTACAAATAATAAAACTAAAAAAAATTAAGCTTAATTAACCAATTTTATCCAAAATAAACAACCCTATTCTTTAAAAAATTCTAAACAAAAATAATTTTGTTCTTACCCAATAAAAAAAAAAATCTCAGCAGCTAATTAGTAGTAACAGAGTCAGAGGTTGAAGATAGACTCCAAGGTTGAAGATTCTAGCTATTGCCGAAGACAGACTTCAAGGTCGGCATGTATAGATAGAGTCACATACGAACCCTGAATAGAATTGTTGACAGTTGACACCTCAAAACTTGGAAAGATCAAAGAAAAAAAAAAAACTAATGAAAAAGAGTTGGACATTAATAATCGTTTGTCATTTTCTGATAATTTGTTCTCTAAATACTTAATAGCATACTATTAGTATTAGACCAGTGTTAGTCAATATTCACAATTTCACATGTTACATTATTAGTAGGTACTTCTAAAGTAGAATTGATTGGGTATTAAACGATATAAACAAGCCACTAAATTGCTAATACAAAAATTTAACATTTCACGTTAGTGTTGTGTTTTAGTCCAAACTTTAGAGGTTTTTGTGTGGTATTTTATTCTTTGGAGAAAGGTTTATGTCCAGTGATTTTTTCTTGGGGACAATTATTTCATTAGTTTTCCTTGAGTTGCCATATTACGTGTTGTTTATTTCCGTAACTGTTTATTTTTGTGCAATATTGTGTTTGATTGTTTTATCAAAGGCCTTAATCATTATTAAATTAATAATTAACTTAGCTTTAAATAAGTAATTTGACAAGGCCAAGGCCCAAATTTCCTAACAGTAATGAATTATGAATGTGGTTGGTGTCACTTCAACAACATTATAATAAATAAATGTTTAAATTAAATTTTGATAATTTATAATATATTAGTTTGTAAGATTAATATAGTAAAATTTGTAGTATCTCTAATGTCATTCTATTGAAATCTAGACCATAATTGTGAACAAGTATTCTCCAAACTTTCCATAACTTTCAAGTGGAGCATAGTTACAAAGAAATGTTAGTTAGGAGGGATGTTGTCAAAGTAAAGACTTTGCAATTCAAGCTTTCAATTAACGGTTTTTTAATAGGCCTGTAAGAACTTAATTTAATAATTGCAAAAAGCATAACCAAATGGAGCTTAATTTTTTATTCTCTATGTTGCACCCACATTATAGAATCTAAATTCTTAAATAATTGAATAAGATAAGAATATATAAGATGGAATGCAGCTTTCATGGTCATGGCTACGAAAGACTTTTTAGTTATAAGAAGCTTGTCAAAATTAAAACGCTATTGTAATTGAAAACCGATCAAGACCATCCAGTTGAGGTTATTTATTCAACTTGTACAAATATAATCATAAAATTGAAGTCAAAGTGTCAAACTGTTTTGGTCATATAAACTTCTAATTTATAATTCATACAATTTTGGCGGTTATTGAAGATTTAGGGCATACACACCACACACGGACATCACACGGTTTAGATCTTAGTTTTGTATAGATAATTACTTTTCAAGGGTTAAAATTGAAAGTTGAAAATTTCCACTTTTAATTTTAATCCTTAAATTATAAAATTTTAGTATTTTATCTTTTCACTTTCTTTACTTTTATAATCTCAGTCCTTGAGTGTTACAAACTGGCTGTAACCATTAACAAGGGTAAAATACAGTCAATACTCTTAATATTTGGACTAATGTTAGTTAGGTTTAAAATTTTTCAAAACTGATCAACTTGATCTCTAAACCGTTATTCATTGTTTTCCTATTTCTTGCAATAATTAAGGATGTCAGTTTTAAAAAATTTTAAATATGACTAGTATCAATCTACATCTCAAGAGAGTTAATTGGAGATTACCAAAAAAATAAAATAAAATCAAACACTTATATTTATTAAAAATTTTAATTGTTGTAAATTACACTTGTCACATCATTCTATAAGCTTTTTGTTATAAGTTTTTTAATAAAAAGGATTTTTCCACCGAATCAAAATGCAACACACATGGAATATGATGACTAGGAATTTTTCCACCAAATCAAATCAAAATATACTCTTCGTAAAAGAATACAAATAAAAAAAAATTGGCACTGTACGGAGATCATCAAAATTTAACGGTGAACTTTTTCTTCCCAAGCGCGTTGAACTTTCCAAGCAACCACACAAAGCGTCCTTAATTCCCCTTTTCTCATTTCACTCGGTTTGCCTTTCTGCACTTTTGCCTAACTTTCATTCCCATCTTCTCCAAACCCCTCCTCTTATAGTCTTATACATATATACACATATACACATCACTGCGTTAAACCACAATATAACTGAGTCTTAGTAAAAACAAAAACAAAGAAAGAAATCCCATTTGGTAGAGTTATATTTTGAGAGCTAGAGTAATGGAGGATTTCCCACCTGGGTTTCGGTTCTACCCAACAGAGGAAGAGTTAGTCTCATTCTATTTGCATAACAAGCTAGAAGGGACCAGAGAAGATTTGAACAGAGTTATGGACCGGATTATACCGGTTGTGGATATTTATGACTCTAAACCATGGGAACTCCCACGTAAAAATCCTCTCTTCTTTTGATTCTTTTCTGTCTAATTTTTTTTGTTTCTACACTGAAATTTCTTACAAGTAATTTAATGTTGTTTCTTTCAATGCTTCAGCTCTATAGCCTTTAAGGTTAATATTTCTGGTTTTATTTTCACTTTTCGTGTTGAAGCTTGCAATAATGAATTTAAGTTCACAATTAAGATTTTTTTTTTTTTTTTTTTTTTTTTTTTTGGGTTTTTGGTTTTCCATATGAAAGTCTTTGGATGATCATCTTGAAGATTAAATGGATAAAAATTTCGGAAAAATTTTACTCTCAAACAAAAACATTTATTCTTAACCCCCAAAAGTAGTAAGTTCTTTTGAAAACATATAGTAGTCTTCCTCATTTTTGTCAAAAAGCAAAGTAGGTTAAGTTTTTCTTGGGTTCATCATGTTTGCTTTCCCACTTTCTAGTTGAATGCAGGGTTACATATTCTGATATTATGATACCAAAAACTTAAACCGATAGAAAATGATGAATTTAATTATTATTCCAAAGGTTTTTTTTTTTTTTTTTTTTTTTTAATGTTTTGGGATGAATACTTACTTTTTTTTGTTTTTATTTTTGTTAATATTTCTACAAACTTGTTGGATTCAGAGTTTTCTGGAGATCTATGCCATGGAGACCCAGAGCAGTGGTTTTTCTTCATTCCAAGACAAGAAAGTGAAGCTCGTGGTGGAAGACCAAGGCGACTCACGCAAACTGGGTACTGGAAAGCTACCGGATCTCCTAATTATGTTTACTCTTCCAACAATCGCATTATTGGGTTGAAAAGGACAATGGTTTTCTACAATGGAAGAGCTCCAAATGGATCAAAAACGGAGTGGAAGATGAACGAGTACAAAGCCATTGAAGGAGAAGTGTCCGCATCAACTAGTGCAACTCCTACGGTATAAATTAACTAATTACTAGTCAATGGTTTAGGCAATTCTATGTGTGTGTGTGTGTGTTTATGTTGCAATCATCATCTTCATAGAGATAAATGGTAAGAACCATGTGATTCATCAATATATATGAAGTAAATTTGCACCTACTAATTACCAATCAAATCCAATTTTGCCATGGTGGTTAAGCGGTGACAGTCTATTAATTACAATTGTTTTTTATGTGGGTACTCCATAAACTTCATCTCCTTGCGAAACCCTGTTAAAGGTGTATATATATATATATATATATCTCTCATGCATGCAATAGTCTACTATGAATCAAGACTTGGCCTTTTGCACAAGAATGCTTATTTACCCTGTAAATATCGAATGCGAATACAATATTGCGTGCTACTTGTTAGGTCATTTTCAGAAGGGGGCCATGCCTTCAATTACTCAATTGAGTGAAAATATATAACTAGGTGATCATCTTATCCAATTATAATTCCTCCTTTTAATACAATAACATAGGAATCCAATCAGATAGAGATAACAACACCCAATAAGAGATAACGACTACTCTAATGAGATAAAGTCTAAGAGATAGAAATAACATCTCCACTAAAACAATAACTATTCCATAATACTAATAAGAATGAGTGGTTCAATAATTATTCCTAATTTCTAATTAATTTTTTTTCTTCTGTATTTGCAGTTAAGGCAAGAATTTAGCCTCTGTAGAGTGTACAAGAAATCAAAATGCTTAAGAGCATTTGACAGAAGGCCTCCTGCAGTAATAGTAAGTGAGCCAGCAGCTCAACAAGTTCCTCAAAGTGATGAGGCAACACCATCTCGTTTGAACCCTTCATTGACAGAGAGAATAAGCTCACCGGATAGTTCATCTTCAGGAGACCAAGGCCAACTCTCCCAGCCTGGTGAAAGTACTGGAAACATGGCTGTTGATAATGAGACTTTTTGGGATTTTGAGCAACTGAACTGGTTCCAAGGGCTGGATTAATAGTGTAAATGAAAAATGGAGAGTCTGGATTCAGCTGAATCAGGTATCCAAATGTGTAATAAAAAGCGAAATTGTAACCTGTAGGGATTAATCCACTTAAGGAAAGTAGGGTTTGACACTTCTTTGAAGGGACCAACTTCTTTGTTTTATTGTCTTGTATCTTTACTTTATTGTCAGAGGCATAATGAACTTGAGCTTTCTCTAATTATTGGTTTAGGGAATGTATAATAATTTAACTGATGTGTTTAAATGATTGCTTACTCATTACTTTTATCTCTATTTATGAAGTGGAAATGATCCTATTCAATTTAAATCTTATTAATTTTGTTCATTTCATAATTCTATTTAAAGATGTACAGTCTAACATGTCATTCAAAATTTAAAATGATATGACAATCCGTATATTGTTAGATCCGAAACATAAAATTTGAACCATAAAATAGACAACAAAGTGGACAAGATTGGAGAAGATCTTGTTCCATAAGTGTTGCTTTACAATGATATACCAAGAGTACTAGACTATGTAACTTGTTTATTTTTTGAGAGGAACTAGAATATGTAACTTGATAAGCCTCTTTCTTGAAGATCTATATATACTTAATCCAATGTACACAACTAAATGGGAATTCTATTGCTATTAAATCAAGTAGACAATAGAAAAATGTAATGGATAAAATATATAACTAAAAAAATATATTTTTAGTCTTTTGACTAGCATTATGTCACAATATATATATATATATATATAATCATATGTAAATAGAAAAAAAAACAATAATAATAAAATACACTTTGAAACAAAAGAACAAAAATTGCTTTGAATTACATGATGAAGGCATATCATCATATAAGATCAAGTTTCTATAATAATAATAATAGATTATAAAATAATTTAAATTAAATAATGCAACTTATTTTAAATTTTTTGAAACTTTTGTTATTGAATTTTATTTGGAGTAATACTTAGTTTTTCTAAAACTTTAGTGATAAAGTGTTATTGAAAGACAAATATGTAAGTACATATATAGTTTTAATGTACTTATAAAGAGTTATATGACAAAATTATGTCATAGATTTTATTAAAAAAATAATGTCATATAAATAACTTTGTAACACTTACGTTGAGTTATTAGTCATATAGCACAACCATAGCACGTGAGACCTAAATTTAAGGTAGATTATTAAAATAAATAATAAAACTTCTTTTAAATTTCTAGAAACTCTTGATAGTAAAATTTTGATCATAGTAGTATTTTTCAAACTTTTTGAAACTTTTGCTATAGAGTTTCACATATATCAATTATGTTGACAATTTTAATGTACTTCATGTGTGTCACATTACATGAGAAGAAAAAAAAAGAGGAATAATAATTAAAAATTGAGAAGACATCCATTTGGCATAATCACAATTTTAAAACATTTTTATTATTATATATTATATGATATGAGATGGTCATGAGCTTATATAATATGTAATTTTATTTTGAATTTTTTTAGTAATAATAATTATATAATCTTATAACTCTACCAAGAGCTTTGTTGCTCAACTAGTTGGTACCTCTTGTTATTTCTAAATGAGACGTTTAGGGTACAAATATCCTCCCTTCTTCAATTATTAAATTATCAAATAATAATAATAATAACAACTCCAAATGAATTATCAAGTGCCTTATAATTTATAAATATAAGGATTGATTTGAAAGTCTAAATAGATTTTAAAATTGCAACCAATGTGAATTTCTATTACTTTTAAGTAAAAGCGACTTGTGTGTGTGTGGGGGGGGGGGGGGGGGAGGGGGGGGGGGAATTGAAATAATTTAAAAATATATGCTTTTGATAAAACTATTAAATTTTAGGTTTTAATTTAAAATCAACCCAAATTTTATAAAATTTATGTAATTACCAAAGTCTTTACAAATTTTATAAAGTTTAGATAAATTTTTAATCTTAACTTATCTAAATTTCTATTACTTTTAATTAGTAATAACTTCAGGAGGGCGCAAATTAAATCAATTTAAAAAGATCATTGTTTTAATTGAAACTTTTTTAAATTTATTAGGGTATAATTTTATACCACTCCAAATTATACAATAGATAAATTATGTAATTTATCCGTATCTTTAATAAATATTTCCAGTCACTTAGCCCAAGAAGAATGTAAACATTTATCGCATGGAAAAATAACTATGACTTAGAAAGCCTAAGTTTTAGAATATAATTATATAATTTCAATATGATCCCCAAATTTGAAAAGCATTGTCTTCATTATTAGATTTTTTATTTAATTTTTTTTACTTAGAGTAATGTAGTCCTTCCATCTAAATTGATAATGACAATGTAACAAAAATGGACGGTGGGAAAATGTTAAAATCATTTGTTCCATTATTAGTGTTTTACTTTGAGTTTCATTATGCTCCATCAACATAGCATATCATGCTCACGCATCTCATTTTTATTTATAAAGTTATAAAAGTTTAAATTAAGAAGAAAAAAAAATCACACATAGCATATTGCAGTTACCGTAGTAAAAGTGGAACTCTAGGAGTACTGAAAAATAGGATTTTCATTCATGATCAATTATATCATTCAAATATGTGTCTTGATTTTAATTAAGTGGCATCTTAACATGATGATAAAGAAAAATTATTATGAAAGTTCAAATTCTATCTTAGAAAAAAATAAGTGTCTGACTCACAGTTCAGTAAGATAATTTTTTTTTTTTCTTTTTGTTTTGTTTTAAGAATAGTTAAACCTAAGACACTAATCCCAGCCACCCCATCCCTAGAGAATATCCAAGCTTTATGAATCATTTTTGAAGACAATAATGAAAAGAAAATATTGGTGCTCTTAAGTATATATATCAAAGTACGTCAAACAAATTTTGATCATTCATCCCTTTACTCAGTCATAAATGTGAATGTGTTGAAGATGGTGTTTTTGTGTAGTTCCCTGAGTCAAATACACAGGGATCCATGACTGACCTAGTTTAGAGCTACAGTAAACAAATTTACTTCTGTCATACGTACCCAGATAGACATGGATTGAAAAAGTCTAAAGAAATATATAACAATAGTAGGATTTGGAGATTAAAAAATAAAAATGATAAGTAAGTTGCATCATATTTTACGGTATAATTGTCGAAAAAGTAAAACGTGTAGCCCAACCAAAAATTATTTTATATATTCTAAAAGCAATACTTCTTTTCGTATGAATAATAAATTAATTCCTTTATAAATTTTAAAAGAAACTATACAATACTATTTTAATGTAGTTTAAGCGTGTTTCACTTTCACTTTACCATGGTTTGGACTAAATTGTAATGTCAAATTTTATATCCAAATAAAAAAATAACAAAAAATATCCTACAAAGGGTGGAGACAGAGGAAAGGAGAAAGCGAACTTTGTTTTGTTGTCTTTTTTTTTTTTTTTTTTTTTTTTTGTCCCTTCTGTTAATTCGAATGGGAAGAAAAATAATCTTAGAAATTTTTTTTGTTGAGAAAAAGATAATTTTATTAATACTATTAGCAATTTTATATCTCAAAAACAAGACAAAACGGAAAAAATTATATATAATATATAAACTCAAAAATAATAATATATAATTGAAATTAAAGATTTTAAAAACCTACTAAAATTTTTTGTCCTAACCTCAAAATGTTTTGAGTTAATTCTACCCTAACTTAGAATGTGTGGATTCTATAGTTGCGTGAAACATGCATACCATAAGAGTGTAAAACATATAATGAAAAAGAAGATACATGTATATGATACATGAGTTGTTATTGTTTAATCCGGAACATTACTTACTCCTCTCAAATGAGAAATGAGCCTTATGGTGAATCCTACGTGTGGGGCCTACTCTTTAAATAAGAGGAGATAGGAAGCTGTGTTCCTAGACCACCACCCAATAAATTTCCACGACATATGATATACATATATTGATTTAGGACAAAATTTGGGTATACGCTGTTTTGACCACAAGTCATCATCGCAAAGGGGGAAAAAGACATGCATTTGCAGGCATTGGACAGAAGTGCAAGTCCCTTCTCTTATCAGCGTGCTTTCTTAGAAATTTGTAATAGCACATGTAGCAAATCATTTCGGAATTGGTCACAAACATTCTACGTGATTATGTAGAAAAAGAAAAACCAGTCGAGAAGACTCAAAAAGTCTTTGTCTTCCACACAAGCCATCCTACTCCAAGCTAGCTGGCAAATATATTCATATTTATGTAGATTCGTTTATAGGCAGAATTTCTTTGCAACTACAGAGAGCACAAAGTCATGCATTTAGTACTGTACTCGTCTACGCATCTATCATGATCTATCCCATTCAATACCATAAATGTAGCAAAGATAATATTTGGCAATGCCTTAGAATTATCGTCATAGTTTGCGTGTCTTTGATTGATAGCTACGGCATTAGTGGACACTTCTTTCTAGTTTTTACCTTTCTTTCTAATCTTTTTTATTGGACAAACTACGTGTTTGGCATCATTAGGGGTTGTTTTTTAACAATGTTTTATTCTTGTTCAGTTGTAATAACTAACAAAAGTATATATGCATAGTCCAAAGAACCCAGTGGAGTAATTTTCTAACTTAGTCTTCCACTTAATTAGAGTCTTACTTGATACTTGCCGTATTGATTTTTTTCGATTAATGGCTTGACTTGCTATAATTGAAGTTGACAAATGATAACATTCTTAATTGTGAAAGTTTCCACTGACTAATCATTCGAATTAAAGCCAAAATCAAACCCCGTTTTAGGAAGATAATGCTGGAGCGAAAAGTTATAGCAAAGCATGACAAAGAAAAGTACTCACAAATGTGAACTGTGTAGTAGTAGCTGAACATAATAGAATTTTCGTATTGATTTTTTTCAATTAAAGATTGACTTTGCTATAATTGAAGTTGACAAATGATAATTAAGATTCTTAATTGTCAGCTTTACCACTGAGTAATCAGTCAGATAAACTCAAAAATCATCCACCATTTTAGAAAGAAAAGTATTCACAACTATGAACTGTACGTGTACTAGAACTTAATAGAGTTTGTGCCTCCTATCATCATAGCCAAAGGGTTAGAAAAGAGACAACAAAATGAATAAAATGATCCAAATTAAAGAACCTTTCCATTTTTGCCAGGCTTAAATTAGACAAGCAGTTAAATTGTTTCCCAATATTATTACATAGATTCTATAACTGTCATATATTTTATAGCTGAGGTGGAGTAATATTATAGAAAAGATCAACACATTAACGGTGAGTTTCAATAGTTTCAAAAAAAAAAAAAAAAAAAAAAGAAGTAAATTTCAGTTAACTTAAATTGTAAAGTATTTTATCGTAAAATAAGATATTTAAAATTTGGTTCCCACCTAAACCAAAAAATCAATCAGCATTTGTGTGGATTAATATTGAATATGATTCAAGCATAAGTGTGGATGCACTTATTTCTACACATTTCTTAGAAGTCTTTCCTTGCAAAATTAAGTCTACTATGGAGGCTAACCAAAGACTTTTTCTTTGCGTTGTTCTTTTTGGGTGCGTGCACATGCAGTTTACTTGCTGTTCATAATCTCTGTAAATAGGGTTACTACATAATTGTGTTTCGGGTGCTTTGTGCCTTCCTTTAGCGCCCATTTTTTTTGAAGGATGCTGGTTATTTAGAGGATGCTCCTTAAATTACTATTTATGGTTGATTTTATTTTGTGTTGCACGCCAGATTTTCATCATTGCCTAGGATTCCAATGTATGACAGATTGTCATTTCATGATCATCCTTTGTATTTCCAAGGAGGAATTCTGTCCATATTTTTGGTGCCGCGTGTTAATCTTAATTGACCGCCAAAAGTTTACAATCTGCCCGGAAACTGGTATGAGATTATTAATGTTGTTAAGCAAACATCATAAACAAATTATATTATCTATCGAAATCATAAACAAATTATATTATCTATAGGATATATATAATGTATATTTTTTATTGAATGCGAATTTTTACAAATTCACTTTTAGATTACATCTTATTTTTATATTATTCATACTTGCAAAATTTTAAAATAATTAGGGATCAATAACTATTTCATCTATAAAATGTTTAAAATTATGTTCAACCTTTTTTATTATAAAATTATGTAAAAAAGATGAGTTATTGACCAAATAACAAATAATATCCAACTGACATAAAATTTGGTATGCGCATTATAAACATAGATGAGATTTAAAATATTAACATTGTGGGTGCTCGAGGACTGAGGATGAAGCTGAAAGGACGCAGCATTTGGCCCTAGGACTAAGGATGGAGTTGAGAAGTCCCAACATTGAAGTGGTAATGCTGCAAGCCACGAGCCCAAGGGGAGAAGCCGCCTGAGGAGGAGACAAAATGAGTCACGGTACTATGTGGTATTCTAAGCGGGAGCTAGGATCTGAAGAGAGTGGAAGTCAATGGGCAGTAGGGAAACTTCTAGCCTGGTGTAGCCTATTGCATCCGCATTAGATGATAGACAACAGTTTTATCAGCCGTATTGATGAGGAAGTGACCTGAACAATGTAAGCCACAGCTAGTCAGATTCCCTTCACCATCTTCTTTAGATGTGAAAGCTAGGTAACAAGTGTCAAAAAAGGAGAGAGGTTAAGTAGAAATGGATGGTAAAGATGTGATGGAGGTAGAGGTATATAAGGAAAGGAGATAGCATTGGAAAGGGGATCCGAAAAAAGAGAAAAAGAAACAAAAAGAAGAACATTGGAGAAGAAAGTAAACAATATCACTTTTTATACAAATTCAGTCTCCTTGGGAACCCTTGTGTAGAGCCTAATACTTATTTGTTTTTGAATACAAACCTGATTCTTCCTTGTAGCTATCCTAGGGCAAAGCCTATTGTTGTTGTTCTTTCCCTCCTCTTACAAATTTTATTAATTTGGGCCAAGTTTCAAGGGTACAACCCATTACTCTAAGTGGGCTTGGGCTACAAACTTTTTGGTCCTTACAAATATCATTAAAAGTTGTTGAGTGGTATAACATTGTTTAAAGCTATATATATATATATATATATATGATACATAAGATATTTATGATACATGAGATATCTTCTTGTATCACACCCCACTAGTTAAAATGGTTTGCTCAAAATTTAGAGAATAGAAAATAAAAAATTTTGAAAATAAAAAATAAAAACTTAGAAGTAACCATCATCTCATCGAAATTTCTTAACAAAGACGTAAAAATAATATGAAAAAAAGTCAATTTCTAAATATCTTTAAGCCTATGTATTTATATGTGATTTGATATCGCTTAAATTTTTTGGAAAGCCAAACAAAATAATTAATGAATGACATAAAACTTTTCTCAAAACAAGTTTAGAGGAATATTCTCCTAAATCCCATTGCGTGGTATTTCATAAATTAATATTATTGTTTATGTATATAACAATTAAGTCATTTATATATATATATATATATAACCAAAACCTCTGAAACTCCCACAATTTTTCACGTCATCATATTAATTAAAAAATAAAATTAAAAACACTATTTTTCTCTCCAAAAACCCGATACATATCTTTAATAAAAAAACCAATACTTATCTTTAAAAATAAACAAAACCCGATAGACACAAACACAAATTCAGCCAGAACTAAACACCCTAGACACAGGTTTACTCTCTCTCCACTCTTCACCTCATCCCTTTCTCTTTGGCTCAAGCCCTTCGCCTTTTCTCTCAGTCTCGCTCTCTCTATTCACCTCTACTAGCTCATATCTTGGCCTCTAAAGCTTGGTACATTTTTGTAATCCTATTTGGTTCTGGAGAACATGTTGGTTTCATATGATTTTGTTTCTCTCTTTTCATAGTCAAGTCAAGCTATTTTATAGATTACGAAAATTACAAAAAATATTGTTTATGGAATTACTAATTTTCTATTCCAATTTTGTTTTAGGCCATTTTATTTTGTTATGGTTTTTTAGCAATTTAATTTTGATTTTTTGTTTGCTCTGTAATGAATATGTTTTGTTCATTCTGTTATGCATGTTTAATTTTCGGTTTTTTTTTTTTGTTGGTTCTGTTATGGTTTTATGGTGAGATTTAAGTTTTGTTGTAATTGGTTTTGTTATGGTTTGATGTGTTGTTGAATCCATAAATCAAACTCATCAGACTTCGGTTCTCTGCCATTTGATTTGCAAATGTTAAGTTTGGGTTTAACCATCTTTATTTCGCTTTTTGGGTATAAAAATAAAGAGAATTTTTTCACATCTGCCGTGCATTTCGAACACTTCTTCAAAAAAAGCCCATGGAGGAGACCATCAAATTCTACATGATTAGAACAATGTGTATATGGCTTGATTTTTTATAACATTGATGTGAGATTAGATTATTCTCATGAGAATATTTACATAGAATTGAAAATTGAAACTTCCTCTGACAATTCTGTGTTTTTTTGGGTGGATTCATGTTGTTAAATTGTCCTCTCATTTCCATTTAGAAAATGTACATTATGTGTTTGACAAAATGTCTCACTTACTTTTGCATTTTTTTGTATTTTTTTGGGTGGATTCATGTTGTTAAAATGTCATTTCATTCCCATTTAGAACATGAACACCATGTGTTTGACAAAATGTCTCACTCACTTTTGCATTTTTCTTTTTTGATAATTTGATAGTTATACTCTTACATTAGTTTAAGTCAACTTCATGGTTTGTCTCTTGGTTTTAGTGGTCAAAGGAATCACTAACACATTGAAACACCACCCATGTGACAAACCAAAAATGCTATTGACAATTGACAAACCAAGCATGGTGGATGTTACTTAAACCCAAGCATGGCAAGTATTTTTGAACTGGAAAAATTAGTGTAAATGGGATTTAAGTTTGAAAGCACATTTAGAAGGTAATTCTCACTTTTCATGGTAGCAAATTGAGGGGGTTTTATTGGGACTAATGAAGATATTACTTGAATGCCCATTGAAGCAAATGAAGATTCATTTTGCATGACAACAGTGTAAAGAGCTGGTTGCCATTATCCAGATGGGGAGAGTTGGAAATCACCAGGTCCTATTAAGAGCCAGTATCTCAATAATCTTTTTCTATACTTATAGGCACTCACAGTTTGTATTGGTATTTTGTTATGCTCCATCGGTCAAATGGGAGATTAATTTTAGCCAAAGATGCAGACTTCAAAATTTGGTCAAGGTGTTGGTTTGGGTTAAAAGCAAAGATAAAATTAGGAGCATTGTTGATAATTAGCTTTAGAATTGGTAGCCTAAGACTAGATTAAAACAAAAATATTTACATAGAATTGAAGTAATGAACTGGTCTAGGACTTAAACCAGAAAATGCATATTAGCCATTTTCTTCTGCCACCAACAAGATTTGTCATATGATTCACCATGTACAAGTAATTGTTTTTGCTTTTCAAATAACATGCATAAGTTACAATTTGATTCTGCTTTATCCTAGAAAGAGTTGTAATAGTTCAAGTTCACAATTGCTTATGACAAATTCTATTTGTATAAAAGTTATCATATGATATATTCATAATATGCTATATCTCTATATATAAATCATTTTGAGGTCTTGGTATGATATATGTTCATGTGATTATAGCATTTTGTCTTTGATTTATTTATTTGGGTTATTGGGTTGATTTTCTTTGATTTAGATATTTGGATTATTGGTTTTGATTAAGGTTGAATGATGATGAAAAATGAAAAGAATGGCACTGTTGTGCAGATAGCACCCCTGGACTTAAATCAATAATAGTAAATAAGCAGAAATTAAATAACAAGCATACACAAAGAGCACAATAATTTATGTGGTTCGGCAAACTGCCTACCTCCACGAGGACGACGAAGAAATTTCACTATAAAAATAGGGAGATACAATAGTGCACAAGAGCACTCTCAAGAAACCTAAATCCCAATTACACCCTAGCACTCTCTCTCACCCACAAGACAAGAAAAAACTATTCTTCTTCTTACGCGGCTATTGCTAGGTTTTTAGGAATTCTCTACTCACACACGGTTGCCCTTCATCTCAAACCTTATATATATATATATATATATAAATATATATATATATATATATAAATATATGTCAAAGTCGGCAGTACTAGGAAATACATTCCTAGTTGTATTCGGTCAACTTGGGCTTGTGGCAATTCAAGCCACACGGCCCACATCAACAAATCTCCACCTTAGCTTGAATTGATCAAGCTACACGAGCAAACTCCTCCATCGCCTCCACCTTAGCCCTTAAGGGCTCACAAGCTGCAAACACCAATCAAGTCCAAGCAGTGCTTGAACTTGTTTGTTGGAACTGACTTTGTTAACATATCAGAGGCCTTCTCACTAGTGAGAATCTTTGACAAAAAAATATCACCAGACGAAACCCATTCTCTGATCTTGTGATACTGCACAACAATATGCTTTGTTCTTACATGATATACTTGATTCTTCGCCAAATGAATTGCACTCTGACTATCACAATGTAGCACCATGCTATCCTGCTTGAAACCAAGCTCATTAACCAGTCCACTAAGCCAAACGACTTCTTTTCCTGCCTCTGTCATCGCCATATATTCTGCTTCTGTAGTGGATAAAGCAACTACATCTTGTAGTGTAGACTTCCAGCAAATTAGGCCACCAGCAAACCTAAACACATAGCTTGTTGTGGACTTTCTAGAATCAAGGTCCCCTGCATAGTCGGAATCCACATAACCCACAGCTTCTGTACTAGCTCTCTGATCAAATAGATTACCAAAATCACGAGTGCCTGTAAGATATCTAAAGATCCACTTTACTGCATTCCAATGCTCTTTTCCTGGATCTGCCATATACTTACTAACCACACTGACTACATGAGAAATATCAGGCCTAGTGCATACCATCAAATACATGAGACACCCAATTGCATTTGCATATGGCACTTTAGACATATACTCTAACTCCTCATCTGAACTTGGACACAACTCTGAGGACAATTTAAAATGGGCAGAAAGCGGTGTACTAACAGGTTTTTCATCAAGCATACTAAACCTCTCTAACACCTTCTTAAGATATCTCTTCTGAGATAACCATAATTTACCAGCCCCTCTATCTCGGTGAATTTCTATCCCAAGGATCTTCTTGGCAGCTCCAAGATCCTTCATGTCAAATTCACTTCTCAACAAAGACTTTAACTTCATAATTTCTTGCTTACTCTTTGCAGCTACTAACATGTCATCAACACATAGAGTAAGAAATATATAACAGCCATCATCAAGTTCTCTAAAATAAACACAACAGTCATAATCACAGCGCATGTACCCATGTGTGACCATGAATGAATGAAACCGTTTGTACCACTGCCTGGGAGACTGCTTCAAGCCATATAATGATCTCTTCAATAGACAAACACAATCTTCCTTGCCAGGTTCTTTGAAGCCTTCGAGTTGTTGCATGTAAATCTCTTCTTCTAAATCTCCATGGAGGAATGCGGTCTTCACATCTAGCTGCTCTGACTCCATGTCATGCATTGTCATAAATCCTAGGATTACTCGAATTGAGGTGTGCTTCACAACTGGTGAAAAAATCTCATTATAATCAATTCCTTCTCTCTGTGAGTAACCCTTAGCCACTAACTGCACCTTGAATTTTTCACCTTCCTTTTCTGACAATGCTTCTTTCTTGCAGAATATCCACTTGCAAACAATAGCCTTCTTTCCCTTGGGCAATTTCACTAATTCCCAAGTCTTATTCTTTTGTAGTAACTCCATCTCTTCTGACATTGCTACAAGCCATTTATCATTGTCTTTCCTATTTGTAGCCTCCTTGAAAGTGAATGGATCCCCACCGCTGGTTACAAGAGCAAAACTAATCATGTCTTCAAAGCCATATCTCTGAGGTGCTTTGTGAACCCGCTTCTCTCTACCTTTAACAATTGAATAAGACTCTTCTTGTTGCTGTTGTGGATCAATCTCAACATCACCCTTATCACTGGGTGAACTATTCTCGTCAAACTCCACCTCAACAGTTAATTTCTCCTGTGGACTATCATCACATGTCTCTGCTTCATTCTGTTTCAACATAACGGCTTCATCAAATATGACATCTCTGCTGGTCACCATTTTCTTTGAGATTGGATCCCAAAGCCTATAGCCTTTAACACCTTTTTCAAAACCAAGAAATACACGTTTTCTTGACTTCAAATCCAATTTAGAACGCTCTCTACTTTGCATATGCACATAAGCTGGACAACTAAAGATTTTTAGACTCGAATAATCAACTGGTCTACCTGACCAAACCTCTTCTGGAATCTTGAAATCTATGGCTGATGATGGAGATCTATTAATAATGAAGCTTGCTATGTTAACTATCTCTGCCCAGAACACCTTAGGCAACCCTGCATTCAATCTCATGCATCTGGCTCTTTCTGCTAAGGTTCTATTCATTCTCTCTGCAACCCCATTCTGCTGTGGAGTTCCTTTGACTGTGAAGTGACAAATAATGCCTTCTAATTCACAAAATCTTATGAATTCTTTATCTCTATACTCTAGTCCATTATCTGTTCTAAGGTTTTTTATTTTCCTGCCAATCTGATTCTCAACCTGTGCTTTCCACTTTTTAAATATGACAAACACATCAGACTTATGCTTCATAAAATAAATCCATACCTTTCTAGAGTAGTCATCAATGAAACTGACGAAGTACTGAGCACCGCTATGAGAAGAAACTGATACTGGGCCCCAAACATCTGAATGAATGTAGTCAAGAACACCCTTACTTGTATGAGAGCCTGTCTTGAAACTGACTCTATGTTGCTTTCCATACACATAATACTTGCAGAAGTCTAGCTTGCATGTCTTCAACCCTTTCAATAAATTTCTCTTGTGCAACTCTAACATACCACGTTCACCAATATGGCCAATCGCATATGCCATAATTTTGTGTCGTTAGTGCTGGACTCTACCGGAGTGGTGATTGCAACTCTTCCTACAACTGTGTTCTCAATCAATCTGTAAAGTGTGCTTACTTTTTGTCCCTTCATCACTATCAAAGCACCTTTGGTAATCTTCATGATTCCACCCTTTGATGAGTATGAATAGCCCAAATCACCAATGCTCCTAAAGAAATTATATTCTTTCTAAGATCTGGAACATGTTTGACATTACTAAGAACTCCATCAAACATCTTGATCTTCACGGTACCAATTCCAATAACCGGGCATGTAGCATCATTACCCATTTGGACCATACCACCGTTGTAAGGCTTATACGTGTCAAACCAATCTTTCTTTGGGGTCATATGATATGAGCATGCTGAATCTAAAACCCAAGATTCCAATAGAACATTGTTACTTGATGAGACTGAAAGTAAATCTGCACCAACTTCACTGTCATCTGATGTTTCTTCAGCAACACTAGCTGATTCTAGGGGCTTCTTTCCATTCTTCTTCTCCTCTAAATGCTCTTTCAACTCTTTACATTGATTCTTGTAGTGCCCTTTCTTGTGACAATAAAAGCACTCTACATCTTTCTTTGCACGTGATTTAGATTGTGATCTATTCCTGTTAGAGTTCCGTCCTCTTGACCTGCTTCTACCTCTATTGCTTGACTCAGACTTTACAATAAGTCCATCAACCTGAGAACCATCACCATCTTGCTTCATCTTTATGTGTAACAAGAGAGCACTAGTCACCTCCTCGAGTACTATAGTCTCTTTCCCGTACATCAACGTGGTCACTAGATGATCAAAAGAAGCAGGAAGCGACGCTAATAAGAGTAACGCTTTATCTTCGTCCTCATAATTCACCCCAAAACTTGACAGTTAAGTGTTCAACATGTTAAACGTGTTGAGATGCTCTAACAGATCTGAACCTTCTTTCATATGCAAACTATACAGTTGCTTCTTCACATACAACTTGTTTGTCAGATTCTTTCTCATGTAAAGACCTTCTAGTTTTTCCTAAACCTCCTTTGCAGTCTTTACTTCTAGGATGTTATGAATGACCTCATCACCTAGGTTGAGACGAATAGCGCTAGCTACTTTCTCATCCATCTCTACCCATTCTACATCCTTCATCGTTTCCGGTTTCTTCTCCTTCCCAAGCAAGGCCTTATGAACTCCTTGTTGAATTAGGAGATCCTTTATCCGCCTTTGCCAAAGTGAAAAAATTTCCCTTACCACAAAACTTCTCTACATCATACTTTGTGCTTGACATCTTTACTGTATTCAAAGGATTGAATCCGGATTGAATCCTAATCTTGCTCGATACCACTTGTTGTGCAGATAGCACCCTTGGACTTAAATCAATAACAGTAAATAAGCAAAAATTAAATAACAAGCACACACAAAAAACATAAGAATTTACGTGATTCGGCAAACTGCCTATCTCCACGGGGACGACAGAGAAATTTCACTATAAAAATAGGGAGATACAATAGTGCACAAGAGCACACTTAAGAAACCCAAATCCCAATTACACCCTAGCACTCTCTCTCACCCACAAGACAAGAAAAAAACTATTCTTCTTCTTATGCGGCTGCTACTAGGTTTTTAGGAATTCTCTACTCACACACGGCTGCCTTTCATCTCAAACCTAATATATATATATTTATAAATATATGTCAAAGGCGACAGTACTTGGAAATACATTCCTAGTTGTATTCGGTCAACTTGGCTTGTGGCAATTCAAGCCACACGGCCCACATCAACAGGCACAATCAATGAGATCTACAAACCCACTTATAGAAGAAGCAGTGAAGGTAGATAAAGATTGGAATGGGTTTTTCGGTATTGGTTTCTTTTGAATTGTGTGTAAATTGAATTTTGGTTTGTGTATATGATTCAAATTTGAGAAAATTTTTAGTTGAAATTTCAGATATAGTAGGTTTGGATAAATTTGATTATAATTTATGTAGATATAAGGATTCATAAAAATCCTATTTTCTTGGGTAGGACTTGAATTCTCTAAAACTTTTGTTCAATAGCTGATAGTGAGGATTGAGGTGTCCCGAAGCCATACAGCAAACCAACTTTTCAACAAACCTCTTTTGCATATTATGATTAAATTGAAAGGACCAGTTTGAATATGAGGTATGTTGATTGAATTCTAAGTTTGAAATTTTTGATATAAAACTTTCTCATGCATAGCACGGGTTAGCGACTAGTTTAAACAAATTGTGTGACCATAAATATGTTGAAGATATTATGCCTCAAGATGCCCAAATTCATTGTAAGTTTGTGTGTTCATATACTTATTCTACATGTATTTTTTATCCTAACACCATACGATTTGTTTAGGGTTAGCTACGATACATACCTTATATCGTGTTTATTGTAAAACACAATTTAAGGTATTAAAGATGTAGTTAAACAGAACTTTTCATTATAAATGAAAATCATTAGGTCAAACCACAAAAAAATTTATTTTGTTCTCTATTTCACATTAAAACTATGCATAAGAGACATATATATGTAAACTTAAAGACATAGGCCTAATAGTACCAAGGTATATTACGTGAGTTGCAGTTAGCTTAGCCGATAAAATTTCTAATAGTTGAATGAGATATCTAGAGTTTAATCCTCGCTTACACTAAAAACCGATTAGTATCTTAATCTGATGATAAAGAGCTACCATCATGAGCAGACAAAAAAGTATAGGTGTAATTCACGATGATATATAAAGAGCTACTAGCGGCTAAGTCTGTTTCTATTAGAGTTCTCTTGTCCTTAGCTGCTGTGAAAGATTGTCCATTGCATCAACTTGATGTCAGTAATGCCTTCTTACATGGTAAACTTAAAGAAGAGGTCTATATGACCTTGCCCCCAGGTTTTCATAGCAAAAAGGAGGCTTTTGGTAGTCATAGTTTCAATGGCACTAGTTCTATTCTAGTTTGCAAGTTGAGAAAGTCCTTATATGGATTAAAACAAGCATCATGACAATGGTATGCTAAGCTTTCAGCAACCATTCTCCAGCTGGGTTTTAAGCAATCTAAAGTAGATTATTCATCGTTCATACATTATGCAGGCACAAAATTTACAACTTTATTAGTTTATGTAAATGACATACTATCAAGAGCAGACACTATATGTTGAAACTCTCTAAAAAAAAAGTATAGGCGTAATACAAGATGATAAAGAGCTATCATCAGGAGCAGACATCATAAGCTTTCAGCAACCATTCTCCAGCTGGGTTTTAAGCAATCTAAAGTAGATTATTCATCGTTCAAACATGATGCAGGCACAAAATTTACAACTTTATTAGTTTATGTAAATGACATACTATCAGAAGCGGACACTATATGTTGAAACTCTCTAAAAAAAAGTATAGGCGTAATACAAGATGATAAAGAGCTATCATCAAGAGTAGACATCATAAGTTGAAACTCTCTCTAAAAAAAAGTATAGGTGTAATACAAGATGATGCATGATAGTATAGTTGTACTTAAACACTGAGCCTAGACATGATAATGGGTATGGGCCTAACATTTGTTTATAGCCTTCCTCAAACTAGAAGAAACGACTACAAATTGAAAATTAAAATGGGTAATATCTATCTCCCTTTTGACATTTCATAAAATACTATCTAATACATGTTGTTTAAGCTAATCTTGCTTTGTATATTCTCTATGTTTATACAAGCATACACATGTTCACCTATACACTATCAAGCACATTTTTTAACCTAAAAGCTTATGTGAGACCAACTTGAGTCTAAGTGAATGTAAATTAATGAAAATGTCAGCATCTATTTCTCTCATTCATGTCTCTTTCACTTAAAACCGTAACAATAATTAAAATATAACTAACTGGGATTAAAATTATCATATTAGCTTCCATTGGAACTCAAAATCAATCTCCCTAGGATCCATCACACCTATTTCAACCTCAGTCACCAATGACTTTCTCATCTGCTTCACAAGAATCACAACAGAAACTTCACTTGTGTGTCTTCCATAGTCTTTACACTATGCCACAATTAAAATAGAATGTATTTCTTTATCATTTTGTTTTCCAAATAAACATTGACTCAAATAATAATGTTAATTACATTCTTAGCAATATTCACATGTTTCTTTCCACAAATATTTATAATAAAAAATAACAAAAATGACAAAATATCAAAACCAAGTCCATTGTTGAATAACCAAGAGAAGTGTATTCAACTATTGAAGTGTGTCAATGTCATTAATGATTTGAAACCATCTAAATTGTATCTAATATATTCCTAGGAATAATAGTACAAAACTATATTACAAAATATATGTGTAATACAAGGTGGTGCATTATAGTACCGTTGAACTTAAACATTGACCTAGACAAGATAATGGGTATCGGCCTATAATATGTTCTAACATAACATATATTAATAGTCTTCCTCAAATTCATGTTAGATTACGTGAGACTAGTGTGGATTGAAGACCACAAAAGCATCAAAGTGGATAAGACCTAACAAAAATGTTAGCATATGTGCTCAGATCTGTTCCTACGATCTGAGCACTAAACAACGCATATCTAGGAGGATGGCCAAGCATCTTTGGTGCCGCATCTAACTTAGTCAGAAAATAAATACTCCTTCCAGAAGTTGTCGCAGTAGCTATTTGAGTCACTCACTCAGACTCAAACAATTGTTTCTTGAATTCTTTATCTCCAGGCTTGCAATAGAAGAATTCAAATGTCGCACGGTGAATGAAAAATACGTAAGAATCATCAGTGGAATCAGTCGGCGCTGAAGAAAGGAGGCAAATATCAAAAATGTGGCAGTGTTCCATCATCGAAAGCGGCACCACCTCCTTAGTTATCAAATTCAGTAGAGAAACAAACATGGACTCATCCTTCAAAACCAACCAATTGTTTCTAGTAGCACATACGAACTTCTTGTGCATCTTTGGAATATTGCTAAAGTATTAACTGTCTACAACTGGATGGCACATATCAACAAAGGTTTGATTCTGTAAATTTTCTCCTGGACTTATAACAAGCCATGAGTATGACTGAGGGTAGATGACAGGAAGAGGATAGGGGAGCTATTCTGCTTCATCAATTGCTTGCTGCTCTTCCATTTCGTCAAACTTTCTCTTTCTCGAATCAACTACTTCCATTTTTCAAGCTGTAAATTAGAGGGGGAAAAAAAAGAGGGATCATCATTCTTATTTTATTAAATTAACTAATTTTTGGCACCTATAAAATGAAAACAATGAAGATTGAATGCTTGCTATGAAATAATATAACACACAAATGCATGAAAAAGTTTAGGAAATGCAATTTTGAGAACGTTTTAAAACAAGCTAAAATATGATTTTGTAAAAAATTGAGGGTCAAAGTGTGATTTAAACAAAGTTTGTATAGGACTTGCTAATTTTTTTTTTAAAAGGCTTACCAGGCTTAAGAGTTTTTACACAGGCTTACTGATTCTTTAACTTAGGATGTCAAATAAGTGGGTTTGGGTTGGGCATATATAAGTTGGGCATCCATGTGCTTAATTTTTATATGGGCTTCACTACTCATTAAAAAAAATAAAAAGGCTTTTGGGCTGATAGTTTTTATATGGACTTAGACACTTAGTACGTCATTCAAAAAATGGGTCAACCCGACCTTGTTTCTCCTCTATTGGCTATTCTAGAACTTTTCCCCCTCCTCCTCAGAGACTCAATGGTGGTGGTTCGACCGATTTTGAGGAATTTGAGCTCCATATGGGCTGATGCAGGCTTCGACTTTTTACAAGGGTGGCGCGTGGAGGTCCTTTGGGCCATGGGCTTAAGGGTGAACAGATTTGTAGGTTGTGATGTGTTGTGACTGCGCTTTAGAAGGGTAGTGTTTATGTGTATCGAATTGAAATCTGTGGAGTGGTTGTGTTCGTGGTTGGTAAGATAGTAAGAGATGTGCATAAGAGACTTATATATGTAAACTTAAAGACATAGGCCTAATAGTACCAAGGTATATTACGTGAGTTGTAGTTAGTTTAGCTAATAAAATCTCTGATGGTTGAATAGGTGTAATTCACGATGATATATAAAGAGCTACTAGTGGCTAAGTTTGTTTCTATTAGAGTTCTCTTGTCCTTAGCTGTTGTAAAAGATTGTCCATTGCATCAACTTGATGTCAGTAATGCCTTCTTATATGGTAACCTTGAAGAAGAGGTCTATAAGACCTTGCCCCAGATTTTCACAACCAAGAGGAGGCTTTTGGTGGTCATAGTTTCAATGGCACTATTTCTAGTCTGGATTGCAAGTTGATAAGTCCTTACATGGATTAAAACAAGCATCTTGACAATGGTATGCTAAGCTTTCAGCAACCATTCTTCAGCTGGGTTTTAAGCAATCTAAAGTAGATTATTCATTGTTCATACATTATGCAGACACAAAATTTACAGCTTTGTTGGTTTATGTAAATGACATACTATCAGGAGCGGACGCTATATGTTGAAACTCTCTAAATAAAAAGTATAGGTGTAATACAAGATGATAAAGAGCTATCATCAAGAGCATCATAAGTTGAAATTCTCTCTAAAAAAAAGTATAGGTGTAGTACAAGGTGATGCAGTATAGTATAGTTGTACTTGAACATTGAGCCTAGACATGATAATGGGTATAGGCCTAACATATTTTTATAGCCTTCCTCAAACAAGAAGAAGAAGAAGCTACAAATTGAAAATTAAAATGGGTAGTATCTATCTCTCTTTTGACATTCCATAAAATACTACCTAATACATGTTGTTTAAGCTAATCTTGCTTTGTATATTCTCTGTGTTTATACAAGCATACACATGTTCACCTACACACTATCAAGCACATTTTTTAACCTAAAAGCTTATGTGAGACCAACTTGAGTCTAAGTGCATGTAAATTAATGAAAATGTCAGCATCTATTTCTCTCATTCATGTCTCTTTCACTTAAAACTGTAACAATAATTAAAATATAGCTAACTAGAATTAAAATTACCATATTAGCTTCCATTGGAACTCAAAATCAATCTCCCTAGGATCCATCACACCTAACTCAACCTCATTCACCAATGACTTTCTCATATGCTTCACAAGAATCACAACAGAAACTTCACTTGTACGTCTTCCACAGTCTTTACACTATACCACAATTAAAATAGAATGTATTTCTTTATCATTTGTTTTCCAAAGTAACATTTACTCAAATAATAATGCTAATTACCTTCTTAGCAATATTTAAACGTTTCTTTCCACAAATATTTATAATAATAAAAAATAACAAAAATGACAAAATATCAAAACCAAGTCCATTGTTGAATAACCAAGAGAAGTGTATTCAACTACTGAAGTATGTCAATGTCACCAATGATTTGAAACCATCTAAATTGTATCTAATATATTCCTAGGAATAATAGTACAAAACTATATTACAAAACATATGTGTAATACAAGGTGATGCATTATAGTACCATTGAACTTAAACATTGACCTAGAGAAGATAATGGGTATCGGCCTATAATATGTTCTAACATATATTGATATGTCTTCCTCAAATTCATGTTAGATTACGTGAGCCTAGTGTGGATTCAAGATCACAAAAGCATCGAAGTGGATAAGATCTAACAAAAATGTTGGCATATGTGCTCAGATATGTTCCTAGATCTGAGCACTAAACAACGCATATCTAGGAGGATGGCTGAGCATTTATGGTGCCGCATCTAACTTAGTTAGAAAATAAATACTCCCTCCAAAAACTGTCGCAGCAGCTATTTGAGTCACTCGCTCATATTCAAACAATTGTTTCTTGAATTCTCTATCTCTAGGCTTGCAATAGAAGAATTCAAATGTCACATGGTGAATGAAAAATACTTAACAATCATCAGTGAAATCAGTCGGCGCTAAAGAAAGGAGGCAGATATCAAAAATGTGGCAGTGTTCCATCATCAGAAGTGGCACCACCTCCTTAGTTATCAAATTCAACAGAGAAACAAACATGGACTCATCCATCAAAACCAACCATTGGTTTCTAGTAGCATATACGAACTTCTTGTGCATCTCTGGAATATTGCATGTGAAACACTGACTCTCTAGAATATTGCTAAAGTACTGACTGTCTAAAACTCAATGACACACATCAACAAAGGTTTGATTTTGTAAATCTTCTCCTTAACTTATAACAAGCCACGGGTATGATTGAGGGTAGATGATAGAAACAGGATAGGAGAGCTGTTCTGCTTCATCAATTGCTTGCTGCTCTTCCATGTCATCAAACTTTCTCTTTCTCGAATCAACTGCTTCCATTTTTCAAGCTATAAATTAGAGGGAAAAAAAAGGGGGTATCATCATTCTTATTTTATTAAATTAACTAATTTTTGGCATCAATAAAATGAAAACAATGAAGATTGAATGGTTGCTATGAAATAATATAACACACGAATGCATGAAAAAGTTTAGGAAATGCAATTTTGAGAACGTTTTAAAGCAAGCTAAAATATTATTTTGTAAACAATTGAGGGTCAAAGTTTGATTTAAATAAAGTTTGTATAGGACTTTCTAATTGTTTGTTTAAGGCAAAAATCCAAAATTGACTTTCTAACTTTCAGCCTTTTTCATTTAAGTCTTCTAACTTTCAGTTTTGTCATTTCAATCCTCTAACTTTTAATTGTTGTCAATTCGGTATTCTGTTAACCATCTGTTAACTGTGTCTATTAAATGAACAAAACAACGTCATTTTGGCTCTTTCTTTTTCTTTTCTTTTTTTAAATTTTCGATATTAAAAGAAATTAAAAAACTGTTATTAAATTGAGATCCGACTTTCCGATAACAAACTGAGATCTCTGAAGCCTCTCTCTCGCACTTTCTCTCTTGGTGTGTATGGAGAAGTCTCTGTTCACTTTTCTTTTCCTTGGATTTCTTGGTTTAATTTCCTTTCCAGCTGAAGCTGCCATAAAGGAGTACCAATTTGATGTGAGAAACTTTACATGATTTGTGTTTTGATTAGGTAGGAATTGTGTTTTGATTTCAGGTAAGGGGAACGATGTTGTTCCCCTAAATATTTATTATTTATTTATTTAATAACAGTTTTTTTAATTTCTTTTAATCACGATTTAAAAAAAAAAGAGCTAAAACGACGTCATTTTGCTCATTTAACGAAGACAATTAATAGATGGTTAACTAAATACCAATTGACAACAATTGAAAGTTAGATGACTGAAATGACAAAACTGAAAGTTAAAGGACTGAAATGAAAAATGCTGAAAGTTAGAGGGTCAGTTTTGGATTTTTCCCTTTGTTTAAAAGGCTTACTAAGTGAGTTCAGGTTAGGCATATATGAGCTGGGCATCCTTGGGCTTAATTTTTAAATGGGCTTCACTACTCATTAAAAAAAAAAAAAAAAGGCTTTTGGGCTTTTAGTTTTTATATAGACTTAGTCACTTAGTACGTCATTCAGAAAATTGGTCAACCCGACCTAGTTTCTCCTCTATTGACTATTCTAGAACTCTTCCCCCTCCTCCTCAGAGACTCAATGGCGGTGGTTCGGCAGATTCTAAACTTAAAAAATTTACAACCCTGCTACAGTAATGTTCTATTTTTAAATATTTATTGTAGCAAGTTTAAGGCATTTTTAAAGCCTTTTTATTATATCTCACATCTCTCTCTCTCTCTCTCTCTCACATAGATTGGTTGGATTGTTGTGGTGGACATCGGTGGATTTGGGTTGCAGTGGTTGTGGTGGCGATCGCTAGTTGTGTGGCTAGTCATGGTGGTTAGGTTGATATGGATTTTGGTGGTGGGCGGTGGATGGATTGATCTGTGTATATAGGTTTGGGTGGTGGATGGCGGCTAGCTAATGGGTTGATAAGGGTTTAGGTTAAGGTGGTGGGTGTGGGTGGTTGAGAGAGACACAGTCGAAGATGAAGACAGGTAGAAGAGAAGAGAAGAGAGAGTTGGGATATATTATTTAATTGGGTTGTTTATAACTTTATATTATTTTATTGTGTTGTGTTAAAACAAAAAAAGAGATGTTGGGTAAGTCGTAAGATGGTATGTTAAAATAGATAAAATAACTTTTAAGAGTGAAATGAAAAAAAAAAAAATATATATATATATATATATACACTAGGAACTCTAAAACACTTTTAAAACCACAACAATAATAATAATGACATAGCAAACCAAAGGGTAACACTAAACCAATGATGGGTTGTCAAGTAGGATTAGGATTACATGAATTGTTTTATAAGTACATGACATGAGTATTTGGGCCAAAATAAATTTGGATATCTTAAACATTAATATCTCTAACGCCATACGATCACATGATTAAAGCACATTTTAGATTTTACTTATTGTCACATACACAGGATGGAGGATACCACCAAGTGAGAATCAAAAACTTTTGTACTTTTTTTTTTAACAAGGTATTTGTAAAACCAGCTTTCCAGGCTTCATTCTAAAACAAGGCCTCACTTCACAGCATTTTCCAGCTTTTTTACAAGAACTAAGCCCAATCTCAACCATATTTGTCAAATCCCACCATATCAGTCCAGAACTCAAACTGGGCTAGCCCATAACAGAAGCCCGAAAAATAAATAACCCTAAATCTAACAGGCCTCCAACGGTCCAACCCAACCAAAAAAAAAGAAAAGAAAGAAAGCTCATAACCTAAAATATTAGATTGTCATTCTGGAGAAAGTACAAGGGCATATATGTCATCCCAAAAAAACTTTACAGCCTATATATTTGCCCTACCTGTCCTACCATACCCTATTCGTTAGGGTTTCTCACTCACACTTTTCCTCTCTCTTACACTTTCACACTGTTTGCGTTTTTTTTTTTTCCTAAGAATTTTTTTTTCTGGGTCATGAAATTTCGAAAAACTGTAAGCGCAGCCCTTAAGATCGCCTTCCTTTAGTTACCATGGAAGCGTTTTGAGTCATAGCTGCGCTAAATCAAATACTACCTCTTTTGGTTTGGGGTTTCTCTCTAGGGTTTTCCTTTTGAGTCCTCCTTTTTGTCCCACCTTGCTTGTGTTTTTCATGAGGCATGTCTCTTTGCCATTGGATTTGTAAATTTTTCTCATTTTTTTTGGAACCTTCATAAAGTTTCAACTAATGGGTCTTATTTCAGCTCCATCTTGGTACATTTTTAAGTTTGTCTCATTTTAAGGTGGGGAAACATTTTAATTCTTAGTTGTTTTAGCTGTGCTCTAGTTAGATCCTTAGCTAACTTGATGTTTTTGTTTTTAGATTTTTATGAATTAATTTTTGTATGACTTATAATTTTTGCCATTGGATCTGTAATTTTTCTCATTTTTTTGGAACCTCGAGTTTCAAAAAGTGGGTCTTATTTTCAGCTCCGACTTGGTACATTTTTTAGTTTGTCTCATTTTAAGGTGGGGAAACATTTTAGTTTTTAGATTTTGATTTTCAGTGATGGAAAATGGATTGGCTAGAATGATGATTCAATTAGATGTGTGAAAGGTGAAATCCTTGTTGAACTTAATTATTGAGGCATATATAATTGTCTGACTTGTTGCCAATCTGAGAAAAGAGATCTTGTTTTATTTTATTTTATTTTATTTTTTTAAATCGTTCTATTTTTGTTTTTGCTTTTATGCACTTTGAATTGGTTGGTTGAGCTTTTGAAGTTAATTTGTAGAGCGATTCATGTTTTTCTTAGTACGCTTTGAGTTGTGGATCATTTTGTTGATTGTTGTCTCGAGGACCAACCACAGACTAGTGTTCATGTTTACCTCCAAGAAAGGGATTAGACTAATGGCAAACTAACCTACGCATTTGTAAATTTAGTCAAATATTACACAAAATGTGGACAACTTCTACGTGTACCTATAAGAAAGCTTGTTTCTTTTGATCTTAAAAGAAAAAACCTGTTGAATTGAAGTTTGTATAGTATGAAAAGGATTGGGATTGTGAAGAATTGAAGTTTGTTTTTTTCCTTTCAAACTCTTTGTTTTGAAGTTTTTTAATGGTTGAAAGATGGATGAATTTGACGAATATATTTGTGGGTGTGTTAGGCAAGGACGAATATATTTTTGGCCCTAATATGGATGAATTTGACCGGAATAGAAATGTAAAAGTAGTGAAAACTTCATACTTCACAATAAGTCAATAATCTCCTGATTTTTTAGGCCATCCTATTAAATTTGTTGGGATAAGGTTTTCTTTATTTTTGTTTTTGTTTAAAAAAAATTAACCATATCAAATATTGGATCATGTTGATGGGTGTCGCAATTGTTAATTGTTTTATCATTCTTTTATAAAATGTTTTTAAAAATAGTTCATAAATCAATGCTCTTATGATATTTGTTAACATTTTTCTAAAATATTACTATAATTAGGAAATGTGAAATTTTAAAATTTTGACAAAATTTGGTGCAAATTAAAAAAAAAAAAAGTTCTTAACGATGCAATAGTATTTAACTTTTTAGGACTGACTTTAGTCCGATTGTAATTTTGAATTAATTAGAACCATCAAGTAGGAAAATAGAATAAGTGACTAGGAGCAACGTATGCAAGACAGCGACTATTTCAATTACTCAATTTGTGTCATCAACTTGTCAAGAGTTTTGTAATTTAACTTACAATTTTTAGTGTTTCTAACAAAAATATTCGGGATTAAATCTACCCACTCCTCCATTGTAATGAACTATCAAAAACTGTTTTATCAACCTTGGGGATGGCAGTGGTGCAAGTTTGCCTTGGATCATAAGTATAGGTAAAGATATATTATTTTGTGCCCGTTTGTTTGTACTTTCATACGGCAAAAGTCACTTTTTTACTTCAAAATGCTAGATGTTTGGTGGGTATTAAAAAGTTGTTTTAACAAAAAAATTGTTTTTTCAAAAAGTGCAAGACTCCCAAAAAGCCTAAGGACCTTCGGCCAGCTTTTGCAATAAAGCCACTTCAACTTTAGAGAATTGTTGATTCAATTTCTAAATTGTCCACTTGTTTTATTAAATACCCAACTTTACCCTTTGAAACTCCTTCAGACTATCATGTCAAAAGTCAGAACAGATAACACCATATTTAATAAGACCAAAACATAATTAAAATAGTGATATTGATATTAGGCAAAAATGCAAAACTGACCTTTTAACTTTCAGCATTTTTCATATTAGTCCTCTAACTTTCAGCTTTGTCATTTCAATTCTCTAACTTTCAATTGTTGTCAATTCAGCACTCCGTTATACCTCAATTATCTACTGCTGCTAAGTGAGCCAAAACAACATCGTTTTGGCTCTTTTTTTTTTTGTAATTAAAAAAAAAAAAATGAAAACTGTTATTAAAAAAAATTCATTTTTTTTATTCTCATTTTCTCTCTCGTCGTACTCTCTCTCACTTTCTCATTCTCTATCTCTCTGTCTCACAGGGCCATGGTGCAAGGCCTCACCGCCGCCGCAGGCCTCCACCCACACCGGCGGTGGCAAGGAGATTGCTCATTAAAATTTATAAAGATTGGGTTTTTAGTTCGAACCTGCTGCAGAAACGCCAATCGCCCCTGCAATCCATTCTCTTGATGCATTCTCCGAACCCGCCTTTCCGTAATTCGAAGCTAAAAACGGAAGCTTGTTGCCACTCAACGACACCGCTGTAGCCGCAGCTACAGCTCTCCCTTCTGTAAATACGACAAGTCGGTTTCATCAAACATAAATCTCTCACTCCAATACATACAAATTATTAACCAAAAAAATTCACACAGGCACAACCCAAATCACCAAAGAAAACATATTTCAGAAAAGAAAAAATTATGAAACCTTTCAAAGAAACCAAAAATCAATAAGCATAATCAACAGCACAAAAACTCGATCAGTGCTATTTTATTATAAAAAATTAAAAAAAAAAAAAAATTTTTGCTAAATGGGTTTCTCATAAAACAGTTTTTGAGCCGACAACTATTACACAGATCGGAGAGTAGCTGAGAAAGCAGAGTGTAAAAGAGAATGAGCTAAAGAAATTACCACAGTGAAAACGAGAGGCCTTGGAGGAGGAGGAGAGGATTGACCTGACAGCTCTAGAAGTAGATCGAAAAATCTGAGGAGAGCTCCTTTTTTTTTTTTGGTTTACTTTTTTTGTTTTGGTTGAGGCCGGCGGTGGCAAGGAGGTTGTGTGTGGAGGCCGGCGGCGGTGGTGAGGCCTTGCACCACGGCACTGTGAGACAGAGAGAGAGAACGAGATACCGAAATACCGAGGAGGAAATCCTCCTCGGACCATCTTCCATTCATTCCTCACTTATGCGACTCTAAATTGGAATTCCTCATAACTATTTATTCCTCCCCAAATCATTCACGTTCTCGGCTAAGGCCCAAGGCCCAACATATGATTTGGGCCCTTAACCCTACAATACCAATAATAGTAATTGTAATAACAAATAATTATAACAATAATATATTTTTTATTATTATTAAGTAGCTTTTTTTTTTTGAGTAAGTATTATGAAGTAGTTGATTTAAAAATGAAATAAACTCCCTGTTAATGATCATTTTGGAAGTCAAAAAGAAAGAAGGAGCCCAGCAACATGGGTAGAAAGGAGTTGGTAAATAGATAGAAAAAACTATTAAGCCCAAGTGGCAGGAATAATGGATCACAGGTACATGAAATAAACAAATGGGTCTTGAGAAAGTAAACGGGCTGAAAGGAGCCTGGAAAGAGAGAAGTAGAAAACCCATGGGCAGTATATGATGTAGAAAAGTGAGAATGGGCCACAGCAAGCTAGAAGTAATGCAAGTAAAGAAAGTAAGGGATTAATGGCAAGCCCATGAGCTCCAAGGATGAGGATAAGGTAATTGGGCCGGGGAAGCCCAATGAAGTTAGTAAAAGCTCACGGGGATACAAAGTTAAGAAAATGGCCAAGGAAGCCCAAGCAAAACAAGTGGGCCAAGGATGCCCAAGAGAAAACAAATGGGACATAAGAGTTCGCAAGTAACGTAACAAAAAACCAATGGCCATACTGAGCCACTAAGGGAAGAATAAACGGCAGGCCCAATGTGGCCCAGTTGGATTGGGTCAAATAAACGTCACAGCAGGAATGACAGAGTAATATGGCAGGAAATGATAGTAGTCAAGGAGTAGAAGGCAAAACCCAACATCAAATAAAGCTCAGCCCCTAAGGGGAGTAGGAAATTAGAAAACAGCTTACATAAGAGGTCAAGGACGGACGGCAGACTATGCAGGCAAGCCTCCAGACCACGGCGAACGCATAAGCAGCAGGCAAATTTTGGACATACATGGAAGGGAGGCACACACAAGTCTCAGACATCACCAGCCTATACCTAGCCAATACGGGACACGGTGAGGTAAGAGGGCATGGTTTGACAGTAGAGAGAGGGGAAAAACCTATTCTGAGGTTTCTGCTCAGGCTCTTTTGGGGGAAGTCTCCCGTTGGGATGACATACCACCCAAAAGAAGTAAGGCTGAGTTGAAACCACTAGGTGCATGCCATGAAGGATAAGAAGAAAGAACACCCACACCGTAGTAGGAAAAAGTGTCACGACAGACAAACAAACAAAACAGTCTTATTTGTCTGGTGATGGGGAGTGGCACACAGACAAACCAGTGGTGGTTTGCAAGTACACCAAAATCAGACAAAAGTGGTTAAGGGCTAAAATAGTAAAACCTGTTCACGGCAGGCACTATAAAAGGAGGCCATTGTCGTGCACAGAAAAGACATCACAATCAGGGGAATAGGAACTTCAAAAAGGAAAGACCACGAAATAGAAAACAAGTATTGAGAAAAGAAAGGAAAAAGAAAGATAAGAGGAAAAATATAAAAGCAAGAAAAGAAAAACAGAGATTTAGATCGGCAGACATGCACCAATAGGTTGATTCCCTCTCTCCCTCTCAAAGTCTTGCTCTCTGCCAAAAGCAAAAGGGTTCCTTTGGGCACCAACCATTCAGATTCGTTTCCCTCAAAGTGATTAATTTCCACGACAGGATTTCCCTGGGAGATTATTCTCATTGAGAAGAAACGTTCTTCCCTCTCTGGTTTCGGTCTTGTGGATCAAATTTGATTTGATTTCTTTCTTTTTTGATTAACCCATCTACTACTCACTTATTCCCCTTACTTTCTTTATAAAAGTGATTGTTGTTATTGTGATTATCTTTCTTAATTAGGGATTATTTATTCACTTTAATTAAGAAGCCGAAGTACTTTCTTTTGTCTTATTATTATCATGTCTGCCTGCTACGACTCATCTAAAATAGTTCTGCATGTCGTAAGCATGCTCTTGGCAAATGAGGCTTAGTTTGCGCACAAGCCGGACAAAATTGAGTTGCAGTTGAACCGGTCTCAACTCCCTTATTCAGAATATTTGGGCCCAGTACCGCAAGAGGCAGCCCAGCCCAGTATAACAAAAAGGCCCACTACACTCCCTTATATATACATTGTTCTTTTTGGTAATTTACCACTCAAACCACCACTTTTATAAGTGTTAGCCAAACACTCAGCTTTTTCAAAAAGTATTTTTTAACAGCTTTTATTAAATGCTCAGTTTTTTCAAACAGTCTAGTTTCATACCGCACTTTTTGAAAATTCTACTTTTTCAAAAAGCCCAATTTCAAAAAGTTGATCCAGACTCACCATTTGTATCACAGTTATATGTAATATCCCTCTCGTATAATGAGAACTTGACCGGTTCGGGACTAAGGTTAGACTATAATTTAGTCTAGTTAAGGGAGTTTCATGAAATCATTACACAAAGAGATATTTAAAGGGAGATTTAAAGGGAGTTTCATGAAATCATCTCTTTTGACTTTTTTTTTTAAAGAGAGATTTAAAGGGAGATTCTTAAATCATGCAATTATGAACATACTAAAATGTGTTTAAGGTGAAATGTATGTAGGTTGGCAACAATAATTTTTTTTAATATTTTCACTGTGAATTTCATCATTTGAGGAAGAAAAAGGTAAAATTTAGAAAGCTTTTAGACTATCTTTTTGCCAACTATGAATATGCAATGCATAAATATGAGGAAAATTACACTCTACCATCTTAAACTATGACCCTTTTTATATTTATTCTCTAAACTATACGAATTCACATTTTACCTCCTTAAATTATACCCCATTCTACACTTACCCCCTTAAACTATGAGAATACATAATTTACCCTCCTAAACCATGGCCCTATTTATGCTTACTCCTATGAGAATGCAAACTTACTTTCCTAAACTATTACCCATGGAATGGGGCGCAAAGTGTTACACAAGTAATAATTTAGGGGGTAAGTGTGCACTCTCATAGTTTAGGAGAGCAAGTGTGTTATGTGACTCATAATTTAAGAGGGTAAAGTATGCATTTTCATTGTTTAAGGGGTAAAAGTGAAAGGGGAAATAACTTAGAAACGTAAAGTGTAATTTTCCCATAGATTTGTGTGTTTAATATACACAAATTGGATTTAGCCAAAATAATAATAATAACACAAATTGAAACATACCTTTTATGTTTTCTTATTTGGGAGAAATTGAAAATTATAATTGTGACTTGAGAGTCGAGACACAAAATATATGACAATAAAGTCTAAATATTAAAATATCCTTCATTCCATTTTTTTTTTTTTTTTGCTCTACATCTTGTTTCTCTTTCTTTAGTAAGGAGGATGAGAAAATAATTGAGAGGAACAAAAAAATATAAGAAGGTAGAGAAAGATATTAAGATTTTTCTTTATAAGTGTTCTACAAAATGGATAATAGAGTTGAAAAGGCAACATGTTTTTAGTCTTGGGCAAATTACAAAAAGATCTCTTGAGGTTTGGGTCATTTTCACACACACCTTTTATATTTTCAATTTAATTTTGTACTTATGTGTTATTGTAATTGACTAAATTTGACATTTCAATTACTTTTCTATCAGTTATCACCCTTAATATTGTTACATATTTAGTAAATTCAACTAATAATTAATTTTAAAGTATATTTTCTTTTCTTATTTTCTTTCTCATTTTTCTATTCTCGTTTTATCTTTACCATCTCTCTCTCTCTCTCTCTCTCCATGGCTAAATTCTTTGCTCTTTCTCTTCCCTTATCCTAATTTTCTTCTATTTAGCCCTCCCCCTTTTTTATAGCTTGTTTGGATGGAGGGGGAGTAGAGGGGAGTAGAGTAGAGGGAGGGAGAGTAGGCTAAATTACTTTGTTTGGATGTTTTTTAAGGGAGGAGGGAGAGGGATTTAGAGGGGTTTGGAGGGATTCTAACTACTTCTAACACCTCATTTTTAATTCCCTCAAATTGGAGAGATTTGAAAGATGAATAGAGTATAGAAATGCTTGATCAAATGAATTACCAAATTTACCTTTACCATATTAACAAAATTACAAACTATGAAAAGGTTAATTATTTCTCTCCCTTACTTAATTTTAAAATCATCTAAACAAAGTAGAAGATAATCATTTCCCTCTACTCTCCTTCACACTACTCTCTTCCCTTCTACTCTTCTACCCCCGGCGAACTTTCAAACATAGCATTAGGATGGTATTAAAGTCTAAATTGTTGATGTCAGGCTCGTGAAAGCGAAGTCCTTTCTTCTATTTTTTTTTCTTCTCTTTAACCCTCCCCTTTTTCCTAGGGTGGCACCAAAGCCTAGGTTGTCTATATTAAACTCGTCAAAGCCTAGGAGGTTGTGGTTTTTGTAGTAGTTGCCACTGTGTCAACAAAGTTTTCCAAAGCCTCAAGGAATCTATGAGTACAAACCTAGTCATTTTTAGCTTCAAGGAACCTATGAGCACCAACCAAGTCATCTTGAGTGGCCCCAAGAAGCACTCTGGTGACAAAATGTAGCACGATCGGCTCAGCAGTGAGCAGTGAAAGATAAATTAAGCACTCATAATAAATTAAAAATTAACATTAGGATATAAAAGTGGGAGGATAAAAAAGATTTTATTTTCTCTTCTTTTTGTTTAGTTGGGAGTAGAAAAGAGGAGGGATGGAAAAAATGAGTTTGAATAGATTTACTCATATACCCTTATTAAAGAATGATGCCAAAATTTTTTTTTTTTAAAAAGTGACAAATAACCACACAAAAAAAGAGCAATCACCCAAAATTTTTTATAAAAATAAAAAACATGTTCCAAAAAAAATCACATCCAGTAAAAATAAAAATAAACTATCACGCCCAAGCCCTAAAAAATCAAAAGAAAAAAAAGTGACAACTGGCAACGTGATTGCCCAAAAAAAGAAAAAAAGCAAAAAAAATGGGCAACGTTATTGGCAATTGTTGTTGCCCAAAAAAAAAAAAAAAGGGGGCAACGTTGCTACCCAAGAAAGAGAGAAGATAGAAAAAAAATGTGATTTTCCCCCTCTTTTATGTCTCTCTTGTTTTCTCTCTTCAACCAAACAGTAAAAAATGTCATTTTCGACCCATTTTCCATCCTTCCTGTTTTCACCCTAACCAAACATACCATAAATGTGTGTTTGTTTAGAGGTGAAATAAGGTGAACGGAAAACTTTGGAGAGAAAATGAAAATGAAAATTTTTTTAGAATGTGTTTGGTTAGGTGATGAGATGGAAAATAAATAATGAGATCCAAGTATTTTCTCCCCTGGCCCACCTTAAAGTTTTCTTCTCAAAATGGAGAGAAAACTAAAAAGAGAAATTTGACATCATTTTTAGATGAAAATGCCCATGTACAATTGCACTTTCTCCCACGTTGCTTTTCTTCACACTTTTTTTCCTACCTACCTCTTTTTTTTTTACTGGCAGGCGTTGCCCCTTTTTTTTTTTTTTTTCTTTTCAAATTTTTTTTTTTTTTGGGTTTACAGGGCAGGCATTGCTTGCTTTTTTTTTTTTTTTTTTGGTTTAGCTGTGATTTATTTTATGGATATGATTTTTATTTTTTAATAAATTTAGGTGACTGATTTTTTTTTGGTTGTTTATCACTTTTCGGGTTTTAATTGGGTATCATTTTTTTAATAAGAGTATATGCATAAATTTATATAAACTCATTTTTCCAATCTCTCCATTTTTTCTCTCCCAACCAAACAAAAATGAAGGAAATTAAAATCTTTTTTATCATTTTCTATCCTCTCACAATTTTCTATCCTCCCACTTTTCTACTCTTCCAATCAAACGGACCCTAAAAATTTGTAAATAACCAAGGTCAAGTGAGTTTAAGTTACTCCATGTTTTTCTAGATTTTTTTAAAATTCAATTTTTACAATAAATGAAGAGAGAGATTCCAATCATGATTCTCTTTATAAAAGAGAAAATTGAACAATATTTATGGATCACGTTGTTAAAGTTTGTATAAAAACTAAAAAGGAAGAAAGAAAGGTTTATCATCAAGAAATTAAGCCCTTTATTTAGCAAAAAGTATTGAAGCTATTCAATTGGTCTCATCTATGATCTATTGCTATATGGTCTTTGCCCCACTATCTCATATGATGCAATAGCTTTTAATGACTCAGATTGAGAGTTAAAAAACATCATTCAATCTCATCCTGAACAAGTAAAGTGAAAAAAAGTAAACGTTAAAAAGTAAAAGTTGTAGAAAAACATTTGTGAGTAAAGATGGCGGTAATTGCACGGGGTGCAATACCCTAACAATTGCACCCTATCCAAATCCACTAATAGACTAATAATAGTATCATAATCAAAAGTCCTTGCTTTCCTTTGGAACAATCACGCTTTCTTTTGTCACGTATGGATAAGGCTACGCGTATACGGTACCAAAGTTCAGATTAAAGTTCCACAAATCTTCTTATTTGACGCTGACAGGCCATATGCCAAAAAAATAAACGCGTGGAAGAAGAATAACATAACAGCATTTCCTTATATCTCCACCCAACTTTCACAAATTAAGCGCACAATTTTGCAGTTACCATCATCAAAATTGTTCCAAGGCTTCTAAAACCTACCATTCTACCACCAATAAAATAAAAAAAAACTGACTTCAATTCACTTTTGCGTCTTTCTTCCAACAAACACCGACATAAAAAAACTCAAAAGCCCTTTTTTGTGGCAAACGCAGCATCAATATCTTCATCCCTTTATGAGATGGTAAAGTTAGCTTAATTCATTGAGCTTTTAAAAAAGCTATACCCCATCCCACAAGAACATTCGAGCTTATTTGCTTTTCTTTTTTTGTTGTAATTTTTTTACAATAAGTTCTCGCGCACAATAGCACAGACTAATGTCATTAAACTTCAAAACTCTTCGCCAGTAAATTTTAATTACAAATCTCTTCGCTGCTGAATTTTAAATTGTCACTGAACTACAAAACTTTTAGCTGGTAAATTTTAACTCCGAATAAATTATCTAAACGCACATGTTAATCTAATCAAAACACCACATTTGTTGAGGTGTTTTTCAACATAATAAAGCCAACACAACAAACATGCCTCCATGACTCATACCCACTGTTAAAATGCCCAATTAGAGTATTGTATAGAAGAAAAATAACCATAAAAACTAACAAGACCTCCCTTCTTATACACTTATATAACTTTAATTTCATGATATGTAATAGTCTTCCTTGTCCATAATCTATATTATATTACATGACATATACTCAAAAAGTCCTTGTAGTCTGTAGATAGAACCTCAACCAACCCCCCATGTGCTTTCTTTTTTCCACATTTAAAAAAAAAAAAAAAAAAAAAAAAGCAAAAATTCCCACCCATAAAAACTGTGGTACCAAAACATAAACTCATAGAGAGAGAGAGAGAGAGAGAGAGAAAAAGAAAAAGAGTTAATCAAGAAAACCAGTTTTGCGCCAGATGGCATTTCTGACCTGGCGTAGATCCCTCCCTTTGAGAGTTCTACCAACTCCTTCAAGAACCGAAAACGTCGTCTTCGGCGACACTCCGGAGCCTCGCGCCACAATCTCGTGCGGCGGCAACATCTCGTCATCGTCCAAATCGTCCGCCGCCACGTCATCGGCTATCAGTCCGTTCCGATTCTTCGCCGCCGTCGCCTTCGACAGCACCGGAACCTTCATCGGAGCCGACTGCAGGTGAAGCTGCGGGCTCTGGTTCTGCTCGTTCTGGAACTTCCTGTTGCAGTTTAGGGCCTGTGAGAGCTCTCTCTCCGGCGGCCTCGGAATCGCGGAGATTGATGGCTTCCGACACAGAACCGGTCCGTCTCGGAAGTTCCGGGACCGGTTATCGGTTTCCGGCAACGCCGCGAGGATTCCCGAGCTCGCTGATTTCTGTAACTTGTTAGTTAAACGAGGACGATCGTGATCGTAGTGATCGTCGTCCGTGAAGTCATTGGTCCAATACACTTCAGCTTCGTTGAGCTCGTCTCCACCGCCTTCGCCGGCGGAAGACGGTGGAGAGAAAGAGAACACAGTGAGAAATCGGTCGCTCGACGGTGACCGCCGGTGACGGTAGCTGGTAGATTCCATTGTTGATTTGGATATCAAAGAGTCTTTCTCACAGAGAGAGAGAGAGAGAGTTTTTGAGAGAGATTGTGTTTTTGTGTGAGAGAGAGAAACTGATGTGGCGGAGAGTCGCGGATTTGAGTATTAAAGAAAAAGAGTTTTCGGTGTGGGACCCACGGGTCACTCTCGTTGCTGACGTGGCCATGCTTTGGGTTTTAGTTTTTCCATTGATGGGTCCCATATTGCAAATAAAAAAGAGAAGGGTAATTATTATAGGCAAATGTTAACAAGCGCTTATGTTTGTTAAGGTTGTACAGTTGTGGTTAGTTAATAAAAAAAATTAAATAAATAAAAATGACATAAAATTAACCATTTTTGATTATCTCAATATTTTTTTTCTCTAAAAAGTTGACTTTATAATAAAAAATATAACATAAAACTGCAGAAAAAAATAAACAATTATACAAAAAAAGTTCAAAGTTGTCATTAATATGCACCTTACAGTGCAGTTAATACAATCCGTTATTATAACTTCAACAACATTTTAAAAAAATAATAAATTATTTTTCATTCTAATTTAAATTCACATAATTTTTTTTTTCATTTATAATGATTGATAATAATTTATTACTTTATTTAAAGGGTAATAAAGGCAAGAATTATCCTACCATACTTAAATACTAATTTTTTAATTTTCCTTTAAAAATTTTGATATATAAATTTTTTTTATAAAATAAAAAAATATTTTTAATTAAGTAGTTATGTAACCAAATTAACAACGACAACAGACACCATATCTAAGTGTTATACCGGTTGGAAAGCGTGGCGAAAATGTGAAGCGTATGAATAATGTTACATCAGAGCCTTATCTGGGTTTTGTGGAGTTTTTAATGGTCCTCAGGACGACACGACCATGACCGTCTGATTAGGCTGATCTGATGGAATTGAACAGAAAAAGAGAAAATGGAGGTCTGGATTGAGTGCGTCATTTAGGAACTGGTCGAGTAACAAACACGTGGCCTACATCACTACTAGTGATGGTAGGCCACGTGTTATCTAGTAAGAAGGTCCGTACATAAAATTGATGCAAGTCAAATCAAAAAAATAAGTAAGTGTAATTGGACTGTTTCACAGGAATTGAGATATGTTGCAATTACCGCTCTCTTCTTTTACAAAATTTTTTACGATATTCACTTTTTAATTTTAATTTTTTAACTATTTTTTATTTTATTTTATTTAATAGTGAAATTAAAAGTTACTTTTTTTTTTCTTTTAATTTCAACCGTCTAATACTGTTTGACGAAATTTTGGTTTGTACACATATTTTGATACAAATTAAACAAAATAATTAAATTTTAGTAACGAACTTATGTAAATATTGTAATTCAATCACACTTTTTTTTTTAATCTTTTTTTATACAAGATAGAATTTTACTTTAGCATAATCTAAGTATATACGTTTGTGTAGCTCCTTTTAGAGACTTGAACTCCGGCCCTTACCCCCACATCCTATAAGCACTTATACTTGTGAAGTGACCATCGCACTAAGGGTATACGGTGATATTCAATCACACGTTAACATACATGCAAATTGTATTAAAGTGTGCCGACAAACGTGTATCAGTAAAAGAACTATATATATTTTCATTTCAGCTATAAAAAAAAGGTATTTTGTTTTGCACAAATAAGAAATCCATAGTTATCTATATATATATATATAATAATAATAATAATAATAATAATAATAGATGAAATTGAGAGAAATTCAAATTAAAATTTCAAATTAGAGTTCTAATTTTGCACCATGTGTCCTAAATTATTTATTCTTAAAGAGTTTTATTTTTTAATTTTAGAATTAAATGTGGGACCACATTATAAATATTTATCTAAGTGAATTATTAAGTACAAAAATCAAAGAGTCTAGAATAAATGAATAAAAAAAAGGTGTTTCACAATAATTTTAGAAAAAATATGGACGGTTTACATTTTATACCAAATAATATTTTTACGAATTTTATTAAAGAGTTAACAAAATATAAAAATGAATATTAATAGTGTGGGGGGTGAAAGCCCAAACACGTATATTGGGCCTTAGGCCCCATTTGAAGATATAAGTATTTTTGAGGAGGGGTAAAGGATTGAGAAAGGCCCCAGAATGGAGAATCACGTAAGGAAATAGTAAGGGAGTATAGTCCGAGGAGTATACCCTCCTCGGACTTGAAGAATATTAGTCAAGTAAATACCTGGGCAGCTTAGGTGAACTTCCAGGAAGATCTAGCGATAAGGATGAACTCCTTGCATGTATGAAGATGATAGAAATAGAGAAATATCTAGAGAAAAAGATGCTACCACCGTGTTTAATGCATTGCAGTAACTTTTCTAGCCGTATTTATGTGGAGAAGACTCCTGAACAGTGCAATCTCAGCTACCACTACTCATGGAGAATTAAAGAAGATACCTGATGTGATATGTACTCAAGTGAATGCTTAGATGAAGAATAAGTGTACGATGAAGATGGTTTAGAAGGAGGCTATATAAATAGAAGAGGCCTTTGATGAAAAGGGGGGATCGGAAAAAAGAGAAGAAGAAGAGGAGAACGATTTTACTGTAATTCTAAGAACTGTATCAACCTTTCAATCAATAATATACCTCTTCGGACCTCAATTTGTTCAGTTTTTAAGTGTGTTTTCGCATTGGTTCATCCCTTAATATCTTGATTAACTATTGATTATTTCACGGACAGCCTAGTTCTTTCACCCATACTCTACAAATTTTATTGTATTGGGCTTACTAGGCTCACGTCCCATCTCTTTTGGGCTTGGGCTACAAAAATTGACCTTATAAATGGCGCTGTCTGTGGGAAGAGCTTGAGCAGGAGTGAAAACAACGGTTGATGATGGCTGAACCAGGTTAACAACCAGTAGAGTCTAGGGCATCCCAACATGGTGATCCTTTCCTCAACCTCGAACGAAGAGGTGATTGTGAAGGAAGTGTACACGCAATACATAATGAGGAAAGCCAGTTACGAGGCGATAGTCATATCTCCCATGCAAAGGCCAACAGGGACATGCAGCGGGAGATTGACTGGTTGAAGAGGAAGCTGCGTCATGCAAAAAGGAAGCGGGCTTCCCCTGACAGTGACGTTTCTTCTGACGATGGAAGAGACATTAGTTACAAACGGAGGTCTCTAACTCCTCCCAGTGAGTCTTTCTCTTATGAGGAAGAGTTTCATAACGAGCGACAGTATAAAAGCCCGCCGCATAGAGGCGTAGGAGGTGATGCTATGAGCAGAGCTTTAGACCAAATCTCGAAGTCTCTATTCACGCGTAGGATTGAAGGAGCGAGACTTCCTCGGCGTTTTAACCAGCCAACGTTCACCATTTACAACGGGCGAACTGACCCTGTTGAGCATGTGAGTCATTTCAACCAGAGAATGGCTGTTTATTCCAAGGACGAGACCTTGATGTGCAAGGTCTTTCCGTCCAGTCTCGAACCCATTGCGATGAGGTGGTTTGATGGCCTAAAGGCAGAATCCATAAACTCTTTCCATGAACTCACTCAAGCATTTGGTTCACGGTTCGTGACCTGCGGGAGAGTTCCTAGGTCGTTAGCTTCCCTCATATCCCTGAGCATGCAAGAGGGTGAGAGCCTTAAAACATACTCTGACAGATATTGGGAGTTGTTTAATGAGATTGAAGGCGACTATGATGACGTGGCCATCAGTACATTTACGCTCGGCCTTCCATCCGAGCACGGCTTAAGGAAATCCTTGACTGGTAAGCCTGTCACCAACCTCCGCCAGCTCATGGATAGGATTGACAAGTATAAAAGGGTTAAAGAGGATTAGCAGCAAGGGAAGAGAAATGACAAGGTTATCCCTCAGGAGAGGAGGGATTTCAGGTCGGACAGATACAACAGCAAGCCGCGCAGGGATTATGCTGGGCGGTCAGGATCAGCAAATCCTCAAGCAGTCAATGCTGTATTTAAAGAGCTAGTGCATCAAGTTCTAAAAAAGATCAAGAATGAACCGTATTTTAAGTGGTCGATCAAGATGGTGGGAAACCCAGAAAGACGTAATCATAACCTTTATTGTCAGTATCATCAGGACCATGGGCATACTACAAAAGATTGCCGGAGTCTCTGGGATCATTTGGATCAACTTGTCCGCGAGGGTAAATTCTAACAACTCTTACACCACTCCAGTGGACGAGGAGGTCAGGCAAGCTCGGAGCCCTGAAGAGACGATTCTTCAAGACCACCATTGGGAACTATTAATGTCATCCTCGCTGCACCAGGGAGAACAGGATCTTGGCAATCTCGGATAATGTCTGTTGTCTATTTACCCACAGGAGACGGTAATCGGGATTCGAAGAAGGCTAAAAGGGAGAGCCCGCTAGTATTGGACTTCTCGGATGAGGACAAGATTGGGACCATCCAATCACATGATGATGCATTAGTAATTACCCTTAGAATTAGAGGGTATGATGTAAAAAGGGTGATGGTGGATCAAGGCAGTGAAGCTGAGATAATGTATCCTGACCTCTACAAGGGGCTGAACTTGAAATTCAAGAACTTAACTCCCTATAATTCTCCTCTGGTGGGCTTTGATGGGAGAGTAGTCATTCCGAAGGGCCAAATACGACTACCTATGCAAGCTGGTACGGAGATAGTAGAGGTAGATTTTATTGTTATGGATGTATATTCACCCTATACAGTGATCGTATCCAGATCATGGCTTCATGCGCTGGGGGCTGTTCCTTCTTCTCTGCATCAGAAGATTAAGTACCCATCCGAAGGAGAGGTTCAGGAAATTTTGGGGGATCAGTCGATGGCCAGAAGATGCCTGGTGGCAGCCATACAACATAAGTCCAAGGTTGAGTCCTCGGATCCTCCAAGAGAAAAGTTATTGCAGTTAAAGCATCCAGCGGCGCTCAATGATAACAATGTCGAGGAGGCCAAATGTGAAGATTTGGTAAAAGTCACCACTAGGGACGACCCAGAGAAATTTTTTCAGGTCGGCTCACAGTTGCCACCTCAAGAAAAGACAGAATTAGTAGAATTCCTCAAAGGGAACATAGACGTATTTGCTTGGAATGCTTATGAGGACCCAGGGGTGGATCCAGAGTTTATCTGTCACCATGTCAATGTTAACCCCTTGATCATCCCTAAGAAAAAGCCTCCTCGGCGTCTGTCTAAAGAGTATGCTGATGCAGTACGAGAAGAAGTAGCAGTACGAGAAGAAGTAGCAAAGCTTAAACAAGCTGGAGCTATTAAAGAGGTATTTTATCCTGAATGGCTAGCCAATACTGTAGTGATGAAGAAGAAGAATGGGAAGTGGAGAGTGTGCGTAGATTTCACAAACCTTAATAAAGTGTGTTCGAAAGACCCATTTGCCATACCTAAAATTGATCAGCTAGTAGATGCAATGGTAGGACATCCTTGAATGAGTTTCTTAGATGCCTTTCAAGGCTATCATCAAATACCCTTGGCCCTAAGTGATCAAGAAAAGATTGTTTTTGTTACTCCTATTAGAAACTACCACTACAAAGTGATGCTCTTTGGTTTGAAGAACGCAGGTTCTACATACCAAAGAATGATAACGAAGACGTTTGAGTCGTAATTGGGAAGGAATATTGAGATTTATATAAATGACATAGTGGTGAAAAGCAAAGTTATTTCAGAGCACGTGAAGGACCTTGAAAACATTTTTGAAGTTCTTAGAAAGTATAAATTGTGTCTGAACGCGTCCAAGTGCTCATTTGGAGTGGGGTCTGGCAAATTCTTGGGCTACATGATAACCCACAGGGGAATCGAGGTAAACCCTAACCAGATAAAGGCCATTAACAATTTGCAACCACTTAGGAATCCCAAAGAAGTTCAGAAGTTGACAGGCATGGCCGCTGCTTTAAACCGTTTTATCTTTTGGTCAGCAGAAAGGTGTAGACCTTTTTTCTCGCTGATTAACAAATGGAAGGGGTTTGAGTGGACTGAAGAATGCGCCATAACTTTTCAGAAACTTAAGGAATATCTAGCTCGTCCCTCTATCATGTCTAGCCCCGAAATAGACGAAATCCTATATGCTTATATTGCTGTGGCCCCTTATGCGGTTAGTTTGGTGTTGGTAAGACTTGACGGTATACAAAGACCCGTTTATTACGTGAGTAAGTCACTGCATGAAGCTGAAATTCGTTATTTGCCATTAGAAAAAGCCATCCTAGCAGTTGTACTTGGTACATGGAAGTTGCCTCATTATTTTCAAGCACATACAGTCATTGTCCTCACCCAGCTCCCGTTCAAATCCATATTTCGAAGTGCTGACTACACGGGAAGGATTGCTAAATGGGGCACAATTCTAGGGGCTTTTGACATCAAATACATGTTTCACACTTCAGCCAAGGGCCAAGTTCTTGCAGATCTGGTGGTCGAGTTCACTGAGCCTCTTTTAGAAGAAGTAACACCAACACAGAACATGGATGAAAAATCGGTTGGCATGATTACTCAACAGGGTTCTTTGTCTTGGGAAGTATACGTGGATGGCGCAGCAAACCAAAAAAGTTCCGGAATGGGTTTAGTGCTGATATCCCCTGAAAAAATCGTCATAAAAAAATCACTGAGATTGAACTTCTCGGCTACCAACAATAAGGCCGAATACGAAGCTCTATTAATGGGAATTATCATGGTCCAAAAAATGGGTGGAAGGATAGTGGAGATGTTCTCGGACTTAAGGTTAGTTGTTGGCCAAGTGAAGGGAGAATTTGAAGCTAAGGATAAAAGAATGCAGGAGTACTTAAGTCAAGTCAGACACCTACAAGCAGAGTTCGAATCTTTCACTTTGCTGCATGTTCCCAGAGGTGGAAACACACATGCAGATTCCCTAGCCACTCTCGCAACTTCCTCGGCGCAAGATTTGCCTCGGGATATCCTTGTAGAAGACTTGCATAAACCCGCTGAGATGAAAAGAGAGGCAGTTCGAATGCATCAAATCAGAGTTGAACCTAGCTGGATGGACCCCATAATCAAATTCTTAAGGAAAGATACTCTGCTTGAAGAGAAGACAGAAGCCGACAAGATACGAAGAAAAGCTACTTGGTTCTGGCTGTTCGAGGTTCAGAAATTATATAAACGTTTATTTTCAGGTCCATATTTGCTATGTATACACCCTGAGGAGGCCGAATCAATCCTTGAAGAATTACACGAAGGAATTTGCGGAAGCCACACGGGGGGTAGGTCCTTGGTGCATAGGGCCATTACCCAGGGCTATTGGTGGCCAAACATGCAAAGGGAAACCCAAGAATACATGAAAATGTGCTATCAATGCCAACGTTTTGCACCAAACATACACCAGCCTGGAGGAGTCCTTAATCCATTATCTAGCCCATGGCCATTCGCTCAGTGGGGTTTAGACATTGTGGGTCCGCTCCCTAAGGCGGTAGGAAATAAGAGATATCTGTTAGTTGGCATAAATTATTTCACGAAATGGGTTGAAGCCGAACCCCTTACTAACATCAGAGATGTGAACGCAAAGAAATTTTTTTGGAAAAATATCGTCACACGGTTTGGGATTCCTCACACACTCATCTCGGACAATGATAGCAAATCGTTCAGAAGCTATTGTTGTGAATTGGGGATCATAAATAGGTACTCTATTCCTGCTTACCCCCAAGGAAATGGACAGACAGAAGCTATTAATAAAGCCATAGTAAACGGACTGAAGAAAAGGTTGGATGATGCAAAAGGCAAATGGGTAGAAGAACTACCGCACGTACTCTGGACATACAGAACTATGTCTCGTAGGTCTACTGGGGAGACCCCCTTTTCAATGACTTATGGGGTTGAGACTGTTATCCCTCTAGAGACTGGGTTCCCAATGTTGAGAACCAGTTCATTCAATCCGAGTGGCTATAACGAACTGCTAGAGAGGAGCTTGGATTTGATTGAAGAACGGAGGGAAAATGCAATGATCCAACTGGCATATTACCAACAGAAGCTCAGACAGGGTTATGATGCCAACGTGAAGCTAAGGCCTTTAACACTTAGTGATCTAGTGCTCAGGAAGGTTGTGGGCACTGCAAAAAATCCAGCTTAGGGAAAATTAGGACCCAATTAGGAAAGGCCATATCGCATTACCTCAGGGGCTGACATTGGGGTGTATTTTTTAGAAGATTTAGATGGTCATGTAATACCACGTCCCTGGAATGTAAACAACCTTAAAAGGTATTACTATTAATCGAGTTCTTTCTTTTATCAAAATGTTTATTTATTGCATAAAGATGTCATGACAAGTGTTTAAACTTAAATCCAATCATGCCTGTAGTTCTCAGATCAGATGATATGGGTTAGTTAGCACTCCATTAAAGTTTTTATAAGTGTTTAAACTTAAATCCAGTAATACCTGAAGTACTCGGACCAGATGATATGGGTTAGTTAACACTCTCTTACAGTTCTTACAAGTGTTTAAACTTAAATCCAATCATGCCTTTAGTTCTCGGACCAAATGATATGGGTTAGTTAGCACTCCATTAAAGTTTTTATAAGTGTTTAAACTTAAATCTAGTCATACCTGAAGTCCTCGGACCAGATGATATGGATTAGTTAACACTCCCTTATAGTTCTTACAAGTGTTTAAAGTTAAATCCAATCATGTCTGTAGTCCTCGGACCAGATGATATGGGTTAGTTAGCACTCCATTAAAGTTTTTATAAGTGTTTAAACTTAAATCCAGTCATACCTGAAGTCCTCGGAACAGATGATATAGGTTAGTTAACACTCCCTTACAGTTCTTATAAGTGTTTAAATTTAAATCCAGTCATGCTTGTAGTCCTCGGACCAGATGATATGGGTTAGTTAGCACTCCATTAAAGTTTTTACAAGTGTTTAAACTTAAACCCAATCATGCATGTAGTCCTCGGACCAGATGATATGGGTTAGTTTAGCCTCCTCGGTTATGTATTTGGTTCAGAGGCAGTGCTTCGTAGTACTCTTTGTAAGTGTTAATCATTGTTTCTTACATTCATTAACAATTCTTATACAATCTATTTCTTCCAGTATTTATATAAGTTATTGGCATAATTGGCAGGACATCGTTGTTAAGTCTACTGAGTAGCTATCAGTTAGTATCAGTTGCAATAATAGTAAACATTCTAATATGTGCAACGAAGATGTAGAAAATAAAAGAAGAACAATTTCGTTAATCAAAAAGAAAAGTACTTGTCAATACCTTACAATGTAAAAAAAAAAAAAAAAAAACTAACTAATAATAACAACATGAAATTAATACAGATGAAATAAAAATCCTAAATATGCAGTAGTATCTTGGATTTGGTCCTTGGGTTTGGGGGTTGCCTTCTTACCCAAATCTTTACCCTTGTTAGGAGGGTCCTCGCCCTGCTTGCCCTGATCGCCAGTTGGTGCGGACTCTTGGGGAGCTTCAGGAGGGGCAAGAGAAACTTGGCTTATTAAAGGTCGCTCTGAAGCCTCCGAGAGCTGTTTGGGTGGAGAGGAGTCAGAACCTGGGAGTTTGCGAATTTCAGGGTCATAGTAAATACTCCCAGGTTGCCTCAAATCAGACTCTACATAGACCCCAGCAGTGTCAAGGGCTTTACCCCAGGTTATATCATAGTAATCTCTTTTGAGTGCAGAGAACTCCTCTGTGAGTCTACTTTGGGTCTCCTTCACCCCCAGCTTGTATACCGCCTGCTTTTCAGCCTCAACTGCCTCCTTGGCCAATTGGGCGGTTTCTCTGGCTTTCTGAAGTTCAACTCGAAGACCTTTCACCAGCTCTTTCTCTGTTACCAAGTTGATCTCGGTTATGTGCTGTTACTTGCGTTGGTCTTCGGCCTGCTTCTCGGCAGTTTTAAGGCCGGCATCAAGGCTATTCCTCGGATTGGTCATCTCTTTTAGTTGATCAAATAGCTTGTCGTAGTCCTCCTTGAGACTGCCTATCTGTTTCTCAACCTCGGACCTGGAATAAGCCTCTGCCTAGGCTTCATTGCGAGCGTTTTTATTCCACTCCTCAGCCACATAGACTTATTGGGTAATCTACACAACAGAAGGAGAAATTGTAGTATAAAGCAAAGAAAATGAGCAAGTAAACATGATTAGCATCTTAAGTAACGAAGTGGGTAAATTCACTTACCGTGGCTAAATCCCTCTTAAGGGATAAGAAAAGTGCGTGCTGACTGAAGCGCCTATAGTCCTCCATGTCCTTTGGTAGGAGCAGTGGCTGCTCCAGGGCTTCAGCAATGAGGCCTGCCTTACCCCCTTGATAGTTTCTGACAGAGGTGTCCTAAGGAAAAGGAGCGCCATCCAACTCCAGCTTGGGACACCAGGTGCGGTGTCCTCGTCGCACTTCAGCAATAAGAAGGTCATCTCGGCTCTCAGTGGACGGCGCTCTTCTGCTCTTGGTGTCCCTGACCACCTTCTGTTGCTTAGCTTCTTTTGGAGGCAACACCTCCCTCTCTTCAATATTTGTTATGACCCTTTTCTTCTTCAGATCAGGGTTTGGTTTTATGCCGAGGTCAGAAGGGACCTGAGGAGGTGGTGGAGGAAGGTTAATAGCTGGCTGAGACGGGCCGGTCCCTTTGGCCTCAACTGCTGTCTTCCTGGCCTTCATTAAGTCCCTTAGACTTGCCATGTCTTCCTCTTCCGAAGAGTCTTCTGGAAGAGCAGTTATAAGGATAGGAGTATGGACGCTGGACTATCTATCAGTCTCCTCCTCGGCGTCCGAAACTGGGATTACCTGAACTTCTCTTGGTGCCTCTTCTTTAAATTGGAACCGGTCAATCTGTTCCTCAAGTGAAGAGGCCGAGGAAGCAACTCTTTCCTCTGCTACGACTGGTTCAAAAGGAACCTGTTGGACTGGTTGGATGATTAGAGGCACGCCCTGCGGGTTTGGATGTGGCGCGGGGGCAAGGTCAAACGGAGATAAAAAGTCTTTCCGAGCAACATCTATCCGGTTTATGCGACGGTCTCCCTATCTTATTGCGTTACCGATCGATTGAAATGTGTCTGAGAGTGGCTGGAAATCAAGAATGAGATGTACGGCCCGAAGTTGTCTGTCCTCACTTACGAAAATCTCTGATCTCAGTAAGTAGTTGAGCGCGGCAACGTTGGTTAAATTGAGCCGAGGAGACACATGCCTTTTATCTGTTAACACCACAAAGGAATAAAGCAGTCAGCAAGTAAAATATGAATATAAAAAGAAAAGGTACAACACTAGTGATGAAGATCCTAAATCTATTTCTTAAGGAACCTAGATCTGGGATATCCCACCTGGCTCTCCTGGTTGGGTTGGGCAATGAAGACCGTCATACCACGCTCCTGAAATGATCAGATTGTCGTCTTTCATCCCCTTGTTAGATTTGGGAACACAGGATATGAGCCTAACGATGTCGGACCGGGACTTGAGATAATACCCCGCCCCTTTTTGTTTATAACACTCATACATATGTACTATGTCAAGCCAGGTGAGTCCCAAACCTAGATGTTGGTTCAAAGCATCGACTGCTCCTAGGATCCTAAAGAGATTAGGCGCACACTGATTAGGACTAAGCCTATGATTACGAATGTAATCTCTAGTAATGCGACTCATAGGAATGGTCATTCCCCCCTTCTATAAAGGCTATGACAGAGATTATAACTTCCCCATCTTCTCGGTCTATTAATAATCTTTCTGGGGGACAATACCGCAAGCCTACGTCCTGGGGTATATGATATGTCTTTCTAAATATCTCCATCTGGGCAGGACTATCCACTAAATGCCTAAATCTACCCATTTCGAATGAGCAGAAAGAGGGAAACGCTAAGAATGATAACTAGGAGATAAGAACTTAAAGGCCGAGGAGGTTGGCCGAAGAGAGGATAAGGGTTTGAAGAAATTGAAACTTACGCGAACTGAGGTAGGAAGTGATCTTTAGATCTTTAAAAGAATTCTTGTGGATTCGTAAGAAAGTACTACTGACGTTTTGAAGAAAAACTTTGTGAGATTAAGCGCTTGAGTTCGCTAGAGAGAGAAATTTTGAAGTAAAGGAGAAATGATCTTCTTTGAGGCTTTATATAGGGGCCAGAAAATGGGTGGAAGTTATCCCGCCTAAATCTTGAAGAAAAATGCCATCCGTTGGATCGATTGGTCACCGTTGGATGCCAAAAACATAACACCGCCTAGAACAATTAATAGCGCCTCGTAAATACCGAAACGTCAAACGCAATAATGAAGCGCCTGAATCTATGCTCCCACGCGTAAATGTAGGTATTTTTACGTCTTCAGCCTTTATTTCTGTTTCAATTCAAAATCCCATTTTTTCTCCTCGGACACGAGAGAAAAATTAAAATTTTGAGGGGCTATTGTGGGGGGTGAAAGCCTAAACACTTATGTTGTTGGGCCTTAGGCCCTATTTGAAGATATAAGTATTTCCGAAGAGGGGTAAAGGATTGAGAAAGGCCCCAGAATGGAGAATCACGTAAGGAAAGGGTAAGGAAGTATAGTCTGAGGAGTATACCCTCCTCGGACTTGAAGAATATTGGTCAAGTAAATACCTGGGCAGCTTAGGTGAACTTCCAGAAGGATCTAGCGATAAGGATGAACTCCTTGCACGTATGAAGACGATAGAAATAGAGAAATATCTAAAGAAAAAGCTGCTACCACCGTGTTTAATGCACTGCAGCAACTTTTCTAGCCGCATTTATGTGGAGAAGACTCCTAAACAGTGCAATCTCAACTACCACCACTCATGGAGAACTAAAAAAGATACCTGATGTGACATGTACTCAAGTGAATGCTTAGATGAAGAACAAGTGTACGATGAAGATGGTTTAGAAGGAGACTATATAAATGGAAGAGGCCTCTGATGAAAAGAGGGGATCGGAAAAAAGAGAAGAAGAAGAGGAGAACGATTTTATTGTAGTTCTAAGAACTGTATCAACCTTTCAATCAATAATATACCTCTTCGGACCTCAATTTGTTCAGTTTTTAAGTGTGTTTTCGCATTGGTTCATCTCTTAATATCTTGATTAACTGTTAATTATTTCACGGACAGCCCAGTTCTTTCACCCACACTCTACAAATTTTATTGTATTGGGCTTATTGGGCTCACGTCCCATCTCTTTTGGGCTTGGACTACAAAAATTGATCCTACAAATAGTATTTAAATTATATATATAAGAATTATATTATGCATCTTTTTGTATATTTTTAAGTGTATCTATGCATATGCATAGGGTTACAAACTAGTTTATTATAAGGAACATGTAACTAATGCCTTTGTTTATGAGCTATTTTTTGGAAATATTTTATTGGGAGAATGATAAAATAATAAATATTACTAATAGATTTTTATATTTTCCATAAAAGTTGTGTTAAAACTTTCTTATTGTGATTTATTAACAATTGTTCTAAAAACAACTGTTAATATAACCTTTTATTTTAAAGACTTGGCTTCTGTCCAGTGGCCACTAGCCACTGGACAGAAACCGCACCCTTATTTTAATCGATTGTTCAATTTAATTTGTGTTTCATTCAATCCCTTATTATGTGGTACATTGTGAACACTAAAGCATACTCTCTTGTTAGATTATCTTTCACTAAAGGCTTATTTGTTATCGTTGTTTAAACAACAGTTTTCAGTGTTCAAACAACATTATACGTATTTTCATACATTTTTTCACTCACACATATTTCCAAAAAATATAAACAACGTTATTAGAATAACATTACCAAACAGACCATAAGTTTTAGTTGTGGACATGTGTAAATGATGTAATTTAATCACATATTAACAAAAATTTTGTAAATTATTTTACAGTGTAATTTTTTTTTTTTTGAGAATGATTTTACAGTGTATTGGCAAACGTGCTTGTGTATCCATAGAAAGAACTGTATACTCACATTTCAGAAAAAAAAAGTGATTTTGTTTTGTTTTGCACATAACAGAAATCCGTGGTTATTTATTTTCATCAATTTATCAATTCCATTCATGTTTCGCTCAATCCTGCATTACGTGGTACATTGAATGTGGACACTACTAAAGCATGCTCTCCTTTCCTTTTATTTATTTATTATGATATTGATATGTATGAGAAAGGTTTGACTTATTTTTATACTTTTTTTTTAAATGAATTTCATTTTATTTTAATGAGAGATTGTTATATCATACACTAATTAAATAAAATATGAGAATTAAAATTTATTATCACTTATTATTGTATATTTAAAACAAAATGACACGTCCAGTTAAAAATGTATTGAAAGTAAGTTAAACCCGTATGAGAAAACAATATTTTTCACAACTATAACACGTCATGAATTCAAGATTTATACATGATAAAATAATATTAATGGCGGCCTTGAGTGATAATAATGTTACTCAAATCATAATAAATCATATCAACCGTTACTAAAAATATAAGTAAAAAATATTAAAGATTCATTAATTTATTCCATAAAATAACTCCTCCATTAATTACTTCATTTTTCTTTTTGAGACATGGTTCTATAGCTTTTTATTATATAATTGTGTAAATGAATTTCTTCTTTTATTTGGAAAAATGGGTAAACAAATTGCTATCAACAAGATTGGGATTGCATCTTGATTGATCGACTCCATCAAGCTACTCATGCATGTCTTATCCCTTCAAATTTTCTCAACCCTTACATATGGATTTCACAATATTTAATGCACCCCAACTACTTTCCTCCTTTCAAATGTTGTTAATGTTTATTTATGATATGCCTTGTAACGCAGGTGATTTTACTAGTGAAGAATCTTTCATTTCGTCGCTAAAATCAAGTATTACTTTCACCTTATTAATTGGCCAATTTGGAGCCCTACTCAAAAAATTAAGGGTATGTTTGGTAAATTGTAATAGGTATTGTAATGTAATAATTATTTCTAAAGTTTAGCTATTCAATAGTTTGATTATGATTTTATTACTAATAATAGTCATTTCTTGTGAATAGTTATTATTTAAAATGAGAAATAACTATTCGTCTCTAAAAGAATTGTAGTAGTTATTCCTTAGTTAGTGTATTAATTTCTAAAATTAATATATTTCTAAATAAATAAACTTTCTATATACACATAACAATTATGAAAATAAAAAGTCATAAAAAATAACTAATCTTTCTTTCAAATTTAAAAAAGATTATTTTTTAGAAAATATAATTTTTTTTTTTGAGAAACTAGAAAATATAATTATATAAGTAAGATATTTTCAAAATTTTATCTTAAATTTTATTAAAATGTTACAATTTAGACAATTTGATTTAAACATTCCATTATTTTTAGGGTTCTAATATTGTGTTGTCACCAAACAAATGAATAGAAATAAGTATTATATTACAACATATTGTATTCCTTATAATATCTATTTCTATTTCTATGTAATCATCATTAGAGTCTACCAAACATACCTTAAGTGCACTTAGGCGCTTTAGGGACTTAGTAGAAAGCAAGCAATGACTAGCAGTCCAAAGATATCCCTAATCAGTAGAAGCCCAAACATGATATTTATTAGAGAAAAACTAGAGAAGGGAGATCTATCATCAAAAGAAAATATCTCCTACGCCAGACATATGAGACCCACGTGTGCGTCACATCCAGAGCATAAAAAAATTTTCTATCATCAAAATGCGTCCTTCCCATCCATGAAAGGATTTTGGATATCTTGTACCCAGCATATATGCCGCCGGGTACAGCATATAACTTCTCCCATGGAAGACCTTATTTTCTTTGAATGTGTTCTCACCTGCTATGCTTGTTTTTTCTTAAAAAAATATAAAAAATATATATATAAAAACTTTAATGACTCTAGCTATAATTTGTAAAATAAGTCTTAAAAAGTCTAAAAACTTCCCACAACACCTCACACTTGTTGAAGGGTACATGCCTATTTTTGTGTGCCACTAAATGTCTCATAGTACATCATTGAATGTCTTATAGTGCGTCTCTAAATACTTCATGCTCATGGATCATGATATCACCACCAAGTACTTCATACCTTTCTTTGTTGAATTCTTCAAGGTGTCATTGCTATGGCTAAATGTCTCAACATGATATTATTGAATGATTTCCACTACTGCAAGATATGTTTTTTTTTTTTTGGTGAAAAGGAGATTCGCATAAGAACTAAAGATCTACAATAGGTATAGGACAAAGCCTATTAAAATACATGTAATTGAAATCATTCTCAAAAACAGAAACTACGTCCGCAGGTGGACTATCAAAATAAGTTAAATCTAAATTGTTGTTGATTCCCATCCTTGCAAGGTTGTCAGCACATTGATTAGCCTTCCTATAGCAGTGTTTAAATTGAATCTGGTAGAATCAAGTCACCAATAGCTTGCAATCATCCAAAATCAGAGAAATTATATTATTTACATATTTAGTGTTTCCTAAGACATCCACAATTGCTTTAGCATCTAATTCACTGCAAGATATGTTACACTTGCAATATCATTTCCTTGAAAAGTCACATGGCATTGGCAAGTTTCAATACCTCTTGCAAATATTAACATTGTTGGATTCTTCATTGCTAACTTTTTATCCCCTTGATTCTTGAGTTCCATGCTTAATATGTTTCTAATAAAATGCAAGAGCAACCAAAACAACTATAAGATAAGTCTTGTGCTTTACTATTTCAAGTTTTCAACTCTCATTTATGGATTAATAGCACCCTGTCCCCTATTCTATGGTATTAAGCTCAATCTCATTAAATTATAAAATCAAGCACACAGATTTCCAATCGAGTCCCACACCCTACCTTTATCTTTGTCCCCCTTTCCATTTCTTATTTAATTCTGATAAACACTCGATCTTACATGATATACGTTCACATATAACCCAAAGTAAATTTTATTCTTTTATTTTTATTATAATTCTTTTATTTACATATTTATTTATTTATTTGGATGAATTTCACTAATATATCCTGAGCTTCGAGCTAATGTCAACTAGATCTAAGATTTTTCAAAACTAGCCAATTTGGTCAAGGGTGGCTTCACTTGGAGCCCAAGGGTTCAAATGAACTCCTTGAATTGAACCAAAAAAAAAATTTATTATAAAATTTATTATTTTATTTTTCCTGTTTTGACACTTAAAATAAAAATTTGAACACCCTAATCTTAAGCCCAACTGAAATAAATTTAAATATAATCATCTTAACAAAATCTTGACATTTTTAAAGTCAAAGAAAAATCTCAATAACAAATCAATTTGATCTAAAATATGGGAAAAAAAATTCATTAGCCCAACAACAAAAGTAGGATTTGCTAATCTTAAACCTTAGAAAAAGCTCATTTACATCTTAATAAATTTTAAATAAATCAATCAAATGGAAAATTAGTGGATGAATGATTGCTTGACTATGTACATTGAAACAGATGTAGCTAGTAGGATTGACAATCAAGATATCATGCAACAATTACAAAATACGAAATATCGTAGAAGGCAATTGTAAAACTTTGTATTAAAGATTTTTTTTTTTTTTTTGGTGATGTCAATATATTTAATTTATCTTTTGTTTAAAATTTTATATAATTTATGTTTCTTATTGAACCCCCTAGAAAATAATCCTAAAGCCGCCATTGAATTTGGTCTCTAAAGTTAACTTAAGGTGTATTTGAATACAGCTTATTTTGTTAAAACTGAAAAATTGTTGTTGAAAATACTGTAGATAAATGTAAAAGTTAGTTGGAATAGTACAGTGGAGCCTATAAATAGTGCCAAAAAGTGCAGTGGGGCCTATGAATAGTAGCAAAAATAAACTGAATAGTGAAATAACTTTCATTTTTCATCCTAACCCAAACACACACTTAGTCCCTAAATTGTTAATTATTTTTTCTTAACCATTTTAGGGGCTAAATTGGATTTTGAAACTAAATTAGTTAGTTTGAAAAGTTTTGAACTAAGTTGCACATTAGCCAAAACCTCAGGAGGTGTGAATGAAATTTATCCTATTTATTTATTAATCCATGTATCGCGTTGGCATAAAACTAGTGTATACTATATAAAATGCTACTTGTGGCCATAAGAAATGAAGTCAATTTCAGTCCTTGGCACTTTCTTCAAAGTTCGAACTAAAGGTATGTTTGGTAACTATTTTTTCCCCTTATTTTCTATTTTCAAAAATAATTTTTTATTTTTGAGACTAAAAAACTTGTTTGGTAACTCAAAAGAGACAAAAAACAAAAACTGTTCTCAAAACTCAATTTTTTTTTTTTATACAAAAACTTAATTTGTGAAAGAAATTGAAAACAGGCAAAATGCTGTTTTCAGTTTCTAATTTTCAAAAGTTAATGAAAATACGCATTTAATTTAATGAATCTGTCTCATTTAATGAGTTAGCATTAGAATTCAAATCCTAGTAACAATATATTTTAGTATTTTCTATTTTTTTCTTAAAAAAACTATCTTTTTAATTTCTGCTAACCAAACATGTTTTTATTTTTAAAAAAATTATTATTTTTTCTTTATATTCTCAAAAACAATTTTTGAAAATAGAAAACAAAAACGGTTACTAATCATAACCTACCATGCTTCATATAATTTACAAATAACGTAGCTGCTCGATTAGCTTTGGGACAAAAAGAGACCAAGTTTTAATCATTCCTCACTATATAGGATTAATTACAATGAGTTTGTTTGGGCGGAAAGTGGAAACGTTTTTTGTGCTTTCGTTTGCTTGATACCATTATAAAACGTGGATCAAATGAAATCCCAACTTTGGTCAACGAAAATCTAACTCATTTCCTTTCGTTGATTACCACTTCTTTTGTGGGATTCTAGAAAGACAAGCTCACCTCTGCTGCCACTCCTATGCTTGGTAGGCTACTAAGCTTAGAACACTTTGTTGATGTGCTATTTTCAATTTTATCATGATTTGTACTTGGGAATATTTGAGTTAATTTTTTTTTGTAAAACAAAAATCTAAAAAACGATTTATATTTTTAAAATGTTTTCAGTCAAAGCGTGCGGAACATTAGCTTTTGTTTCATTTTATGTACAATTTTTTTAGTGACATAAAGTTTTTTTTTTTTTTAATTATTATTTTTACTGAAACATTAACAGGATAGAAAAACAAAAAATTACAAATAGTATTTATGGAGAGTGAGTTAAAGGTCGCCTTACCGAAGGAGTTGAGAAAATTGGGCTTCGTTTCCGTAGGCAGTGAAAAGCAACAGAATTCATTAATTATTTTTATTTTTATTATTTGGAAAAACAACTGAGCACATTGATTATGAAACATAAATTAAAGGGGTGTTTCAAGTTTCAACAACCAAGGGAATCGACTTCCTTTCCAATTTGATCATATTTGGTAAGAAGAAATATACATAAATTAATTTTACTACACAGATTTGGGGAAAACATCGATTCTTGACTAATAATAAACCATGAAGTCTACAAATAACTGAACACAATAATTAAAATACATCAATTAGGGGTGTTTGGTTTGCCGTGCTGCGCTTTTGATATAATACACATTACCTTTATTTGGTTCGTTTGATTTTTTCTAACATTACCGTAATCTAGAATTACAAAATATATCACATTACCTTAATCATATCACTTTTCTTTTTGAGAGAATCATATCACCTTTTTAAATTAAGGTAATCTTACATTACGATTGGTAGGATATAATAATTTATGGAATGGACAAAATTGTCCATACCAATAAATTTTATTTACAAAATTACTCTAATATATTTTGAAGCCCTAGCCTCTTTCTCATCAAACTCAAATCCCAACCTCCTCTCTCTCTCTCTGTAGTCTTCATTGCCCATTGTTTCAGATTCGATTTCATTTGATTACCTATATTGAACCCTAGAGTTTCGATTTCATCTCTTTTTGTCCATACATCTCTCTCTCTCTCTCTCTCTCTCTCTCTGTGTCTGCAGGAACATGAAGGGATGGTGGAGATTGGAGAATATTCTTGAATTTTGGTTTGTTCTTTGTTTGTTTGGTTGGTGAGAAAGTGAAGAAAGTGACTAAATTTTGTTTATTTTTTGTGGATCTAAGCTGTTTGATTGGAGAGAAAGTGTGGGAAATGGAAAGAAAATTGTTTTATTTTCTATGGATTTGAGTTGTTTGGTTAGTGAGAAAGTAGTGAGAAAGTAAAATTGTAATAAAAATTTGTTATGTTATTTTCTGATTTTTAATTAAAAAATAAAATTTTGTTTAGTTATGTAAAATGGATATTTTTGGAAATTCAAAAAGTTAAAATTGTAATGATCCTGTAAATGTTAAGAGCCAACCAAACACAGTAAAGTTATATTATTGTAATGAGAATACATGAATCTAATATTACAAGAATGATACATTACTGTAATGTGACATCATGCGAACCAAACACCCCTTAATGAAGTCATTAAATTAGACTTATCAAATATGATTGCCATGTATAAACTGTGTTCTTTTTCTTTCTTTTTTTTAGCAATTATAAACTGTTTTTTTTTTTTTTTAAAGAAACTATAAGCTGTGTTTTCAAGAGTATTTTTACATTGCACAATAACTTTCACAACATTTTTCATAATATTTGAGTTGACATGTTTATATTAGTTTGCATTTGAGTCCGTTCATTGATATTATTTTATTATCTACCATTAACAACTTGCCACCTCAATAATTGTGAAATATTTTGTGACTCCCCTTTAATATTAACTAGCCTCCCATTGATTGCAAAAAGTAACAACATAATACAAAAACGACAAAATAGAAAAAGAAGATAACAACCAGCCTAGACGTACCTCAAACCCTCACAGTCTCGTCTTTACTCCCTATATAAGAAACATACCTCTTTGAAAAGAAAGATGGTGATGAAATGAGAAAAAAATTGTGAAGATCAAAGAAACTGTGGAAATAAACTCAAGAAAGAGATAAAGAAGAAGAGAATAGAAAAAGTATGAGATTAAGAAAAAATTACAAAAACAAAAATACATAAACTAAAAAATTAATAATTTGAACTATGTTAAAGGAAACAAACCTTTTTGAAATTGGAGATAGTGATGAAGTGAGCAGAAAGTTGAGGTAATCCAAAAGTCTATGCAAAGAAACTGAAAAGAGACATGTAGATGTAGTTAAATAGATATGGTGTGTACTAATTTTGAGGAAAAAGATTTGTCAAATGTGTGAGATATATCTAAATAGAGATAGTATGTGCTAATTTTTAGGGAAAAAAAATGATGCGTCAAACTTTTGAAATTTATTATAACTGTTTAGAAAAAAATTTGAAATTTTTTTTAAAAGTATTTATCCAAAAATTTTGGTGCCAAAAACTTGCGGCGATTTCATTTTGGAAATTAGAAAAAAGAAAAAAAGAAAACATAAATTTAATATTAGAAATGGGAGAGATAAAAGAGGCTAAAATTTAAAATTTTGAAAATGAGTAGTTTTACATGGGAGTTAGTGATATATTTTTACGAGATTGTCCTTAACTTTTATCTTTGTTTAAACGTAGGGTGCATGAATATTTTTAAGTTACGAAAATGAGGATCCCAAATAAGAGAAGTTCCTTAAATAGTAAGTATAGATATTATTTAACAATTTATTATGATTTTTCTTTGTTAACATTATCTCTAATTCTAATTATATATATATATATATAATTATTAATCACTCCATTCATTTAGATTTTTCCATAAATAGGATTGCAGATTAAGTTCATTTAAGATGAAAAAAAAAAAACTGCCAAATAATTGGTAAAAGTTGATGATAATTATTGTTTTTCTTTAATAATATATGTAATATTTTTAGTCTCACTTAGGATATATTATGCTCTTTCGTTAAATCTTTAAAACTCTCAACATGATTTTTTTTTTCAAGTGCTTTTGTTAAATCTCTAAAGTCATGTACATTATTAATATTTTTTTTTAATCCATAGGTTATTACTATCTTATGGTTTGATTTGTAAGATTATTTAGCCATGTGTGTGCGCACGCGTGTGTGTATGTGAGTGAGTGTGTGAGAGAGACTTAAAACAAAGTATATGGAAAAAGTTTATCTTTAAATCGATTTGGAGGAAATTACTCTAACCCACCACGTAAAAATTGATAAAATCATTTATGTGTACTTTCAGTCACACAACTTATTTAATAAATCATGTAACTTGTTTAAAGGACCCTCAAAAAAAAAAAAAATGTAACTTGTTTAAAAAATACACATGGATGGTTTATGAGTTGCCACATATTAGATTAGGATATCTCCAAACCAATTTGGACAATATTTTTTTCCAAATAATATAATCATGTAAACATAATATGAGCATAAACATATTAATTAACATACACATAAACAAAGACAAATAAAATAAATTGGTGTAAATTCATTTTAGTCCCTAAATTTTGGGCTCATTTCTATTTTTGTTCTAACATTTCTATTTTATCACTTTTAGTCCCTAAAGTGAAAAACGAGTTCCATTTTGGTTATTTCCAATGTTCTAATTTTATTTTCATTATTTTTTAACAGTGCACTCTGTTTACCACATCAGTAATTTCCGTTAAGTGAGTGACAATAAGGACTAAAATGAAACCTGTTTTTCATTTTAGGGACTAAAGCCAGTAAAATAGAATTGTAGAGACCAAAATAAAAATGACCCCAAAATATAAGGACCAAAAGTACATTTACGCCTTTAATTTTTTCAAATATCATATTTTTGTTCTAAACATGTATAAGACAAATAAAATATTAAAATGGAAAACAAAATTAAAATATTGATATCAATATAATTGTATTCAAGAATATAATCATTAATAAAATATTTTGGTTTGTTATAAGCTCTTATTTAATATTTTATTTTCATAATTGTTATAGAAATGTTTTAATAAATTGAGCGTAAATATTTAATATTATTAATATATTGATCATTGAAAACATGAGAATCATGTCTTAATTTTGCCATCTATACGCTCCAAGGTGTGTTGTGTTTATTTCTTTGGTGTAGGCTTCTTGGTTATGACATTTGTATTAACTAATCAATTTGAACTTTAGCAAGGTACATGATGGTATTCAAATCTGCAAACCCTATGGTTTTACCTTTATGTCAATTGTCAAACCTTAGCTTATATTATTGGACTTGCTGGATGGGCAATTGGTATTTAACTCGATAACCAAATTTCCAGTGTCAAATATAGGGGCACGTAACAATTGACATTTTTCTTTTTGTCCTTGGAACACTTTAAGTACCCATAATTTTTCTAATTCAATCACCAAGTTATTTTACATATTTCCTATGAAATTTGATTTGTATTTTGTTTAGGCGTTTGCTTTGTTTTTAAGGACCAAAAAGGATCATAAATTCAATTAGTAAAGGTATGGACTACGGAAGCAATGAATGTGAAACTAATAAGGGCATAGAAGCAATGAATGGAAAATTAGTTAAGGCTCTTTCACCGGTATAGTTATTGCAAGCTTCACCCCTTAAATTAGGGTTTTGTTGATAACTATGTACGAATTATCCCATTCTTAAGAATCATTGGAAAAAAATTATCTAGCTTCTAAAGTTAGAGAAGAATTGGAGCATTTAAAATAGAGCATTGACAGAACAAATGTCTGTAATATCATAGCACAATTTTTCCCCCCAAAAAGTTTATAAGTGAAAAATCCTATAGTTAAAAATACTTTTTGGTTGCAAAATAAGGAATTATTAATAGTGTATTTTTTTTCTTCAGATTTTTCAATCTTATTGTTTAATTTATAAAGTTATTTGGCAAAATCTAAAAACGAAAATGAATCAAAATAAATATAAACAAAATACTAATAAGCATATACATACACACACAATAACATAAACATAACCAAATATATAAATACCATGCCATGATGAGTTTTCTTTATTTATTACAAATATTACTTTTAGGTTGTATATAATAGTAAGAATATAACGATAATGAATAGTAATGGAAGCATTTTGACTTTTTGTTAAACTCTTTTATTTTATGTCATAGGTTAGTTTAAACTTCTGTCATGTGTTTTCTTTAAAGAGAATTATGTAGACTCCTTGTCCTTGTATAAATAAATCTGGTGGAGCTAATATAAGATAAGATTGAGTAGAACTTTGCCCTTTCAAGTTTCAAGCATAAGTGTTAATGCTTTTCCTTGATAAAATTACTTCTCTAAAAGAAGGTGAAAAATAAATATCGAGTAAAGCCGATAATTAAGGGTAATTAAGGGTATGCTGACGTAGCTTGAATCGGCTAAGCTGTCTTTCAAGCATGCTAACTATAAGATTCTATTAAAACATGAGAGTCTTATTTGCTAATAATTTATGATAGTTTTTTGATAAGCTCTAAGGTAAAGCTGTTATATTTTTTTGTGTGTGCAAAAGTAAAGCTGTTAATTATATTTAATTAACCACAAACCAGCAATAATTATTCCATGGGCTAACCACTATAATTTTTTTTGAGAGACAACCATTTTTACATACCATGACTATCACTTTTAATGGAATACTAGCTTGTAGGGGTGTTTGCAGTGCGGTGCGGTGTGGTTTTGGGTTATTTTTTAGAACTGTACTTTGCGGAGTGGTTTAGTCAAAATCATAACCGCATTGTACCTCAATTTTGAGGTCAAATGTGCGATGCGGTTTAGAGTTTAACCAAAACCATAACCGTACTGCACCTAATTTTTGTGGTCACATGTGCTGTGCATTGTATAAGATGCAATTTGAATGGTTTGAAACTAGTATGTTTTTCAAAATTTGGGCTTTTCTGGCTTAGCCCAAAATTGATTTTTCCCTTTGTTTTGGGTCAATTTTTAAACTATTGAGCTAGTTTTTCTTAATTTTGGGCTGTCTTTCTTAATCAACACTTGTTAGGGTTATTAAACTTTTTCTTTTTTGAAAACTAGGGTCATTAAACTATTAGTAATATATTTAATATTTAAAATATAAATATATATTTTATTTAATATAGAGAGGGTACGGTGCGATTTGTGCAGTTTTCTTATTATAAAACTGCAAACTACATTGTACCATGCGGTGTGGTGCATTGTTACTTGTGATGCGGTGCGGTGCGGTTATGCCATTTTGCGGGCGGTTTGTGTGGTTTGGTGAACACCCCTACTAGCTTGTAACCTGTGCTTACACACGAAAACATTGAACAATAAAAAAAAGTCAAGAATTTTACAAATATTTTGTTATAATATGTTATGTAAATTATAATTTATTATTATTGCTATTCTTCTTGAAAAAAGTATTGATTATTATTAATTATAATTCTATTGTTGCTAATATTTTACTTATTTTAACCTCCATGTATCCAAGAATTTTGATCAAGGCGGTTCAAATTGTCGTCCTCATATAGCCTTCAACAAAACATCAGTGTTGCAATTTAAAGCTTCCCATTTAAATGAGCATGCCATTGAACATCTATTTTATAGTCTGAGAAAAGTTAACAAATGCCCCAAGGGTATTGGTTTAGAAACTATTTTTAGAAACATTTTATAGGAAAATGATAAAGCAATTAATTTTTTTGACAGTTTTTTATATTTCTCATAAAAGTGGTGTTAAAAACTTTCCTAATATGGTTTTTTTAACAATTGCCCTAAAGGTACCCGTTAACATGACCCCTATAGTTTTAATACCATTGGCCCCTCTTAAACACACAAAAATCTTGAAGTAAGTCCCATGAGCTATATCCTATGATGCATCATAGAAAATTGATACTTTTATTTGGACCAATCAAACCCAGAACCTAATCAATTTGCTCATTTATCATAATGTCAATATTTGTAAGAGTATTGTGGTGAACAACACTTTTACATGATGAAATAATCTTTGCATAACTTGACAAGAAGGGAATAATATCTCTTCTCCATCAATTATAAACTATGCAACTCAGTTAATTGCATGCGGTTTTCCATCATCCCAATTAGTTGCGCACTGCATGCCATCATTCAACAACACCAAAAACATGTCAAAGCACCAAAGAAAAACCAGTACTTATTTTGTACTGTACCAATTTCTTATACTCACTATAGAGACATTTAAGTTATTTATTTGAGCAAGAACAGCCTCGATTTGCAAACTGTACACAAATTAAGAAGTTAAATTGGACAAGTGATGAAAAATTGGACTTTAATTGTTTTAAGACTCATGGTGTAAAATTGGACTCAAATTATAGATTTTAATTAGATTTACTCTAAGCTTTAACTTATATATATATATATATATTAATGCAAGTTTTCTTAACTAAATATCTGGTAAATCCATCATCCCAAATACTCATTTTCAAATAGATTAGAGAAAAACTTTATATTCAAGTTCAAGCCTATTTGAGAGGATTATAATTTTGTCTGATTGGTATAATATGATTGCAGGTGTATCAACGAATTTTGTTAGACTTCGATTTGCTACATGAGGTGTTAATTGGGGCTTTGACTTCGTTATTAAAAGGAATGTGGGGAATTTAAATTTTATAACTAACAAACCTCAAAATATTATTACCAAAAAAAAAAAAAAAAAAAAACACAAAATATTAAAAGGTCAAAAAAGCTACCAAAAGTAACATACGCGAAGCAAACATACATATTCAATTATTACTAAGATTAAAGATTAAAAATGTTGATTAATTTTATTATAAAAAACTTACAAATTGACATGAAAATAAATTTAACAATAAACATATCCACAAGTACTATGATAATTTGTAAATATTAGATAATACAATGGTAATATTGGTAAATTAAAGCGAAAAATCAATAATAAATTGACATCTATTTATCCTAAAAAATGTTGTGAACGTATCATTAATTCGTTAGTCGCAACAACCGTGAATACAGAATGATATAACTTTTTACATGACTCATTAAAGTGAGGTTGTGATTCTTGTTAACGGTAGAAAGAAAAATAATATTAATGATGGATCCATGTAAAAATAATTATCCATTATTCTTAATTTGCCATGTTAACAAATTGTGAAAGAAGTTATGTTCGTATTAATAAAAATTTTAAAACCATAACCAATTTCACAACTTGCTAATGTGGCTACTGGCTAACTGTGAGTGATAAAAAAAGAGTAATTATAATATGCTATTAATTCTGCAACTCAAATTTTTTTCCTCTTAAAGCCCTAAACACTATATGCATGGGAATGTACTAATTTATCTACAAGGCCTTTGCCATTGAGAAAGTATTTGTTATCAAATGATACAATATCAGAGGTATCAAAATCAAATAAGTGTGAGATATATAAGTAAAAAATAACTAACTCACTAATAACTGGAAGACATATATTAATGGGTAGTTATTTTTGTATATATATTTATTATTTATTAAATTTTGATACGAATGACATAATATCGTTTGATACAAATTTTTTTTTTTTTTTCCACTTGACACTTTCAACCATAGTTGGTCACATAATATAATTCTGAAAATGAATATGAAATTCGTCGTATTGCTGGAATAACTCCCATATTAACAAAAGATCACATGAAAGTCACGTAATGTCACTTCTGTAACAAACCAAAAGAGTTATTGTTATGGCGACATGTTTTACGAGAAAGTCAGCAGAATCCATCAAAAAATTGAGTGCACGCCGCGCTAACTTAAGCCGTACTGGCTAAGGCAGCAAATCCAAAAGTGTCCACCTCGCCTCCATTTTTCTCATTTCTTCGTGTCAATTTCGCAACATTTTCTCATTTATCACAAAGTGCGCGCACTGCGCACCCCAGCGCACTATAGCAAAATCCAGAGAGCCACTGCTACACCAAACTAACACCCACTCCTCTCCTCCGATTGAAAGTTCGTTGTACACCCCCGTGACTCCGTTTTCCGTTAATATCCCCCAAAAATTAAACCATGATTAGCACGGTAATTACGAATCTGCCACCACCCTCACTACCGTATTGAATTTTTTTTTTCCTGTTTTTGTTTTCATTTCAAACTCAGTTTTTCTTTTTTGAATTTTGCAAAATCTCACTCTCATGGAGCAGAATAGAACTCTATCGGGCTCATCGCAAAGCCCTAGATCTCCGTCTTCGCAACCACCCTACCTATCGGTTTCGGTCAGTGATCCTGTCAAATTAGGCAATGGCGTCCAAGCCTATATCTCCTACCGAGTCATCACCAAGGTAAATTCTCGCAAATTTGAGCTAATTCATGCTTTTTTTGAACCAACAAATTTAAGTTATTGGATTGGGATTTAGGGTTAGGGTTTAATCGCTGGATTTTCGTGGTTACTACTCTTGAGCTGTTTGTGCTCAATTTTGAATCTAGGATAATTAAGAAGAGATATATTTAGATTGATTATGAATTTCTGTATTTGTTGTTATAGGAAAGGAAATTATTTATCGAGATAATGAAAAAGCTTCCAAATACTAGATCATGGAAATTTGGTTTAGAGTGTTTGATCAAGGTTGTTGAGAAATGATATGGTTAGGTCTCTTGAAGGCTATAAAAAAATGGGTTAGGAATAAGAATTTTTTACCGTTGGTGGCTGAATTGGTGCCATGCAGATTAAACTGTGAAGTTAGAAAGCATTAAACTTTATTGGGAAAAATTAATGGACGTGGGTATTGGTTTAGTAACTATTTTAAGAAACTTTTTTATGGGAAAAGAAAATAAAAACAGTTGATTTTTTTGACAGTTTTTTTTATATTTTCTATGAAAGTGGTATTAAGACTTTCTTAAAAAGATAAAATTTAGTTATAATATTTTAGGTGTTGTTATTTAGGTTTCCCACTTAAGATTGAGTCATGTGGCTACATAACAAAAAAATACGCTTTCATCCCATGAGAAAAAATTCACATGGCAGAATCTTAAGAGGGGAACCTAAGGAATAGCACCTAAGTACTGTATCTAAGTTTTACCCTTCTTAAAATGGTCAATTAATAAATGCACTAAGGGTACCTGTTAACTAGACCCAACTTTATTTTTGCATAACTTGAAATTTTATGTACATTTTGGAGGATAAGAAGTGGTGGGTGTGTTTATGTTTCCATTTAAATTTGAGAAATGCTATGGGATTTTTCAAGTGTGCCTTGTGATAAAAATTTTAAGAATAGAGCTAGAGCATATGTTGAATGGCGGCGGATTGACAACCGAGCGTGTTACTAGTGTACTTGCATGCTACAAATTTTTGATTTCGTGGCCACTGTCATTGTAATCTTCTTGAGTTTAAGTGTTTAACATCTGGATTTGAATATTATGAAGATGTAAAGTGAACAAGTTATGTCGTGTTACTGGCCAATGGGTTCTTGTTCAAATGGCATCTCCTTACCTTGTAAGAGCAAGATGAGGGTGAGATCATGGGTTCAAGACCCAATGGGCGTGTCTATAACTTACCAATAGAAAACTTTGAAACTTTATGCCATGTTATGGTTTGAATGTTGGAAGATATTGTTTTGGCAGACAAATTTTCCTGAATACCAAGGGCCAGAGAAGATTGTCATTCGACGTTACAGTGATTTTATTTGGTTACGTGATCGTCTTTTTGAGAAGTACAAAGGCATTTTTATCCCTCCTCTTCCAGAGAAAAGTGCTGTAGGTAACGAGCTTACTGTCTCCTTTTGTCTTTTACACTTCATCTTCGTCTAAAACTAGAAAATGCCATGAATATATTTGCATGGTAATAATTACTTTTCAGGGCTGAAGTTTACTTCATATATAAAAATGTGGTTGATTCAGGGGAAAAAAAGTGGTTGAAGATATCTTGACAATTGGTTGAAATTACCAATCAAGCATTAAGGCAATGCCTGGATGGTTGGACATTTTTATTGCAATTTCTGTCTGTACCATTGAATTTCTTACATTTGGGTGATATATGTGGCTGAAATATTTGCTTTGTGTGTGCATGTGTTTGTGTGCTTGCATGCGTGTATGAATTTCTTTGAGCAGTTAACCTTGTTTTATATTTTCCCAAAGTGAGGGAGGAGAAGTTAAAGAAATGTAAAATATTTTTTCAGCAGTAATATATGTATTTAAGGGGCTTTATTGATCCCCTGGGGGCCCTACCTTTTTTTTTTAAGTAGCTAGAAAATGAGAGCTCACATGGGTTGTAAAATACATGAGTGCTATGTAGCCTATTCATGGATGGGGATTAACCCTGAGATTTGTCAGCTGAAGAGGGCTATTGAGTTATATCCATGAATTTCAAGCTTAAGTTTTGGCCATCAAGGTGGCTGAGATCTGTCATGAGTAACTTCTGCATGACCAAATTATACATTTCACTGTGATTGCCAAATGTTTGAGGAAGTTTGTTTATACTTAGGACTGGTTGCAGCCATGTAAGATATTTTGTGATAGATGTTTTTGTGTAGACTTATACTACCTCTATGGTTTAAGGCATTTGTAATGGGTGGAATCACGAATGGTTCTTTATATGTTGATTCTTGTTCAGGTGCTTGAAATTCCTCTTAATTGCCTTCCTTGTCATAGTCAATTGTGGATGTCTCTTCCGTGGTTTTGCATTATTTTCTACTCGTTTTTTTCTGATGCACATTTACACTTTAACAAAATTTAATTGCATTTCAGAAATTAGTGTCACATTGCTATTGCTTGGGGCCATATATCAATCAGTATCTTTTTTGGATAAATTCATATGTCCAATGCTTAACATGCATGTCATGTCCAAACATGGATTTAGGTTATACATCTCTGTTGAAAGTGCAATAATCGCTCTGATAGTGTTGCTGTCTGTGCTGATGAAGATTCAATTTTGGCTTTGTCTATGAGATTATTAGTTTATTCTTGAATTGAGACAAAAGATGTTGCAGTATGATTGTTTATGAAGCATTCTGAAATTTGATTGTGACTAACATCAGATTCTCTTTTGCAGAGAAGTTTCGTTTCAGTGCTGAATTCATTGAGATGAGGCGTCAAGCATTGGATATATTTGTTAATCGTATAGCTTCACATCATGCACTTCAACAAAGTGAGGATCTGAGAACCTTCTTGCAGGCAGATGAAGAGGTGACGTTTTTGAGTCTGATGCTTTGAGTTGTACAGTTCTGTCCTTTGCTATCCTTAATATTTAGTTAATTCTGTCCAATCTTCCTGCCTATGAGTTGGACAAATCGTGCTTGTGGACTTAACAGACGCACACATTACTTATAAAATAAAAAAATAAAAAAATCTGACACACACATTCATTGGAAGAGCTAGGATTTTAGTTAGGGAGGATAAGGTTAAAATAAAAGGCAAAATTAATTTTAAATTTTTTAATTAATATAAGTAGAAACTAATTAATTAATTAAACAAAAATTTGGATTAACATAAAAAATATAATGTAAATGTAAGTTCTAATTTTTTTTTTCATGCCTAGTGTTAAGTTAGTATAATCATTATTGTTAGATTGTATGTTTTTATTTTTATTTTTTTTAAATCAACTTAAAAATAAAAATTTTCATTTTTCCTATCTTAGATTGTGTCTATTGCCAACAAACTTAAAAGAGTATATAGCATTGTAGAAGAATTCAAGGAAATAACATATGAAATTTGGCACATTTATTTTGGGTGTTGCTATAGTACACCATTTTGTAACTTTAAGACTATGCAGTGTGTATATATATATATATATATATCTTAGTTTTGTAAAAGGTGTGGGGTTGCCCCCCTCTGGCTCCGCCCTGCTCACAGTGACACTTTGATATCAATAGCCTAAATTATCTACTCTAGCATGTGGATGTAATAAAAGGGAAAAAAAAAATACTGGTCATCAAAAAAAAAAAAAAAGAAAAGAATATATATATATACACATATATATCTTTCATGGTAAAGTCATTTTCCACAACTTTTTATCAGCTTGGTTGCACAAGTGTTTTTCAATTTTGAATCGAAGGACATTAATACTGTTGGTACTATAGTGTTGACATTGCCTTTTTACTGAAAGTTGTCCTAGGTGATGCTGCTAGGGACTCGGCATTAAAAGTCTTAGTTTCCCTATTATTCAAAATCACTAACCGGTTGTTTATCAATTAATCACATACAATTCCACAATGTTATTAATCATAAAGGAATAAGAATCTATTTGTGAATATTTTTGTCAATTGCAGAGCGGCCAAAGATACAATGAAGAAAAAGAAGTTTAATAACACCAGAGAAAACTAGAGGGAATGACTAACTATAAATTAATTAGTTTTCTCATGATGGTTTTTTTTTTTTTTTTTTTTGGGGGGGGGGGGGGGGGGTGGTTGGGTGGGGGGGCATGTGTGGGAGAGCTAGAAGGCCATGTGCTCTCCAGTAATTTTTTGTTGTTTACTTTTCCCGATTTCCAAAATAAAATTGCCTTAAAATCTTGTATCTGACCTGAAAGCAAAGCCACTGGTCCTGGTAGTTTGAAAATTTTATGTATTACATGAGAATATCTTCAGGAGCCTTGAGAGAATTCAATAATTCAATTCTGATGTTTGCTTCAACCCTAAGGCCTTAAATTCTACAAGTCTCAACAGGAATTCTTAAAATTCTCTGCTAGAGGAGTCTGTATGAAAAGTGCTGGGTTATCAAAGGATTTAGTTCATCTAATATGCTTTATGTGACATTTCTATAGATGAATTTAAAGTGCTAGCCCTTTTTGGGTATGAGGCACTGGTGCTGCCCCATTGCTGGTGATGTTATATGGAATCCTATTGAATCCTTTTCCCAAATGACAAAAGCTTTATGTTTTTGGTTATTTAAGCATTGCTGGAATGCCTCTTTTAGGAAGATTTTTCTTACTCAGTGATGATAGTAACCTAACTTATCCAAAAAAAAAAAATTTGTTGATGCTAGTACAGTTCTTCAAGATTACTTTTAAACCCCACCCCTTCTTTTGTTTTTGTTTTGTGGTATTTACTACTAATGCCCTTAGTTTATTTGTTTTTCATCTTTGTTCAGACAATGGACAGGCTAAGAGCACATGAGACTGGTATTTTTAAGAAGAAGCCAGCAGATTTAATGCAAATGTTCAAGGTTAGATAAATTCTTTCATGTTCTTAAGATGTTTAACGCTATCAGTATAATTCAACTCTAATGTAAATGTTATTACAATGTCATTAGGCATTTATGAACTTTACTTGATCATAACTTATTCCCCTTCTTCTACTCCCCCCCCCCCCCCCCCCCCTTTTTTCTGTTGGATAATTTTCTTGCTTATAATGGACAAATGAAAGGATAAATCCACCAAACCCAGTACTGGAAGTTGTTACCAACCTCTGTCTAACATATTCACATAATACACACCATATTAATTTTTCTGGACAAGTTATCTTGGATCTAACAATCAGATTTAGATCTATGATGTAAAAATCCATGTGGTTGAATATTCTATTGAAAGCCTGCTCATTGGTCTTGATCTAATTTGCATAATTTTTGTTAGGATTATTATCTGCTTTAAGTTTTCATGAATTCTGGTACAGAAAAGGGGGTTTTTTTTTTCTCGAATTAAAGGAAGAGTTGAAATCATGAAATGCAAGCACAAAATGCAGTCTTTTCTTCCCCTGTGCAATACTTTGGTTGTGTATTTATCTTCACTGCCTATCAGATTAAGTGAGCTACTTGAACTAGTATGCGATCCATGAGAAAGATGATCTGATCTAGCATTAACTCATCCTTCTGACGACAATCTGACAGGATGTACAGTCTAAAGTGAGTGATGTTGTTCTTGGGAAGGAAAAGCCAGTGGAGGAGTCAGATCCTGAGTATGAGAAGCTAAAGCACTACATTTTTGAGCTTGAGAACCACTTGGCTGAAGCTCAAAAGCATGCATATCGGCTTGTAAAGAGGCACAGAGGTAATGAGGGTTATGAAATTTGCATGTGAGTTTTAGATGCATTACCTGTTGGTGTTATTCTTTCAGGTTTTAACTTCATTCATTCTTGTTTTAGTGGGTATATGCAAATGACACTTGAGTTCTTATATTTGTTTCCTTAGAGTTGGGGCAATCTCTGTCAGATTTTGGGAAGGCAGTCAAACTTCTTGGTGCATGTGAAGGAAATTCTCTAGGAAAGGCATTTTCTGAGCTTGGGGCAAAATCAGAGATATTATCGGTTAAACTACAAAAGGAGGTAGGCTTTAATAAAAAATTCACCCTTTTTCTTTAAGCTAATTGTGCTTGTGTTGTTTGCATGCTCGCATCTGGTTGTGTATGTGATGTTAAAAGGTTGAGTTTGTCATGTAATATGAAGTTTATTTTCTTTGTATTAATTTGCAGGCACACCAACTCTTGATGAACTTTGAAGAACCCTTGAAAGATTACGTACGCGCTGTGCAATCTATTAAGGTGGATATTCTCTGTCATTAACAATGTTTGACCATATCATCCAACTGAAGATTTTAATTCTTAATTTGTCAAGATAATCCTCTTTCTTGTGTGTCCTGAAACAGGCAACTATAACAGAGAGGGCCAATGCCTTTAGACGACAATGTGAACTGGCTGAAACAATCAAGTTGAAAGAGATTAATCTGTATGGTTTTGTTAATATCTCTATTAATTTGCGTTGCTTATGTCTGTATTTAAGTGGGCTCTTGATTACTTGTAATTTTTGCTAAACAGTAATAAACTCTCACTAATACGTTCTGATAAGGTGGGAGAAGCTGAGATGGAATATAATGAGGCAAGTCAGCTTTCAAGGCATTCTCTTTTTTACGTTTTAGGAATTTTTGTTATTTGACTAAATTGGTTTGGTGATGCAGTTGAAGGCAGAGAGTGAGGAAGCAACAAGATTATTTGAGTCAATTGTGCGATTGATGAACGAAGAGCTAGTGCACTTTCAGGAACGAAAAACTTTAGATATGGGGATTGCTTTCAACGAATTTGCAAGAGGACAGGCACGTCTGGCAAATGGTATTGCCGATGCATGGCGAAGCCTTCTTCCTAAGCTCGAAGCTTGTTCCTCCTCTTAATGAAAGGACTCCAAAAGCAAGCAATTTAATTGTTCATGGTGGTTCTTAAGAAACACAGGAAAAATACTTGTTCACTTGGGTGGTTCTTTGAAGTGGCAGGGGCAACTCTTGCTGTGTTTAAACTCATCTTTCGTGAGCTGATTCCGCCGTTCTGGTGTTATACGAGATTGTGGTTATTCTCCATTTTATTACCTGTAAAAATTCAATGCCAAGTGGAAAACAGGGAAGCAGGTTAATCTTTTGAAACATCAATTACAGAGAAAACTCGAAAATTTTCGTGTTTATATCACACTTCAGAGTATAAAATGCTTTCAGCGAGTATTATTGCACTTTTTTTAATTTTTTTTTAATTTTAATTTTATATTTTGTAAAATCTTGACATTCGTGGCTTCGTGCACTTTGAAAATTACTACAGTTGGTTATCCCAATCCCAAAAATCATTCTAAAGGGTTTTTCCTATAAAATTTCATCTGAAGGATCAAATATCTAAACTCACTCCAAACTTATTTGTGATTGTGTTGGATATGATTGAATTGCTGCAATTTGCTAATCCATCATAGCCATCTAATTAATTACCAGCCAAATCAATCTAACAAAATGATTTATCTTTAGATAATGCATAAGATATAATGGCTAGGGATTAGGGGTGTGTAGCTAACCTACCGATCCGCTCCAACCTAACCTAGTGTCACAGGGTCAATTTTTTACTCAAAATTTCTGCCTATGATGGCCCTAAGTCCTTGACTTAGTCTCAGCCAATAGCACAAACACTGCAATAACATTTAAAACAGATTATATAGGGACGTTTAAACACACAACACACACAATATTTATAGGGAACCCTCCCATCCTCCACCTTTATTACTTAATCTCAAGTACAAAGGACCCTTTTACAAGCCTAGAGAATTACACAGAATTTTCCTAAGGACAAAATACACTCTGCTGTTGACACCCCCAACAGCTTTAGGGTTAAATATACAGAATTAACTGCTATGGCAGTTACTGCCTAGTAATTACCTAGGTTTTGGACAATCTGCCACTTGTGTTTTGACTGAGGACACCTTCAACTGATGCTGTCTTGGCTTGCTCTCCACATTTCCAGCCCCTACACAGCAGGTCTGATTATCAGGAAAGCTAGAAACTGCCACTGCACATGCACAGCCCGTCTCAGCATACCATGGGGCCTCTGCCCATCCTCCAGCAATCCACACAACATGTTCCCACACGTTTTGGAGAGGCTTGGCCTATACTCAAGGCCTCCCATCAACACTACAGCCCCACAACATGCCCACATGCAGCACACAAAGTAACTGTCATCAGCCCACTAGCACTTATCCATGCATTCAGCTAGCCCCTACTAGCCCAATGCCTTGCACACAGCATTCAATCATCACAGCAGCCCAGTCCTGTCTTACACTCCAGCCACCAAGTCCACACACAAGGAACCCACAACTAAACCACCAATGCCATGCACCACCACATAGGGTCAGCACCACTTGCTGCTGCCTATCATCACAACCATCTCTGCCCAGCATGGGCCTCCTCTGCCATGGCCTTGGGACATCATGTGGAGTAAGGTGCACATGCTGCCCCTCATCACTACTCATCGATCCAACTCGAGTAAGGAAATTGGGCTGGTCCCCCTTAAAGAGTTTTTAAGAGCATCACTAGTCAGGCATGAGGAGCCATGAGTGTGTTGAGAAAACATGAAACCAAGTGATTGGCCCAATGCTGCCCAAGCACCCTCATTCCTCGTGCCATCATCAGCAACACATAATGCTCCTAACACCCAGTCAGTTTTTAAAAGTTTGCGAGTTGAATTGGATTGTCAAATTTATTTATTCCTTATTTTCCCTAAACATCATAGCAATTTGTTTGCCAGTTAAAACTCTTGGCCGGCATGAAGCAAAAGTTATTTAAAACCTGAACGAACCGAGTTTACTATACTCTACTCAGCTTATTATAAACACCATATAAAAAGCCTATCCATCTATCTTATCCTATATAATTTCTTTAGTCTTTACACAGACAGTCTCTCTCTCTCTCTCTCTATTATCAGAACTCAGACAAATTCAGAAGCCATGGCCTCCTGCGGTGCGAGGCTACTCTTCCAACCCCCACGTGTCAACTCCCACGTGCCACTCTCCCCTTTAACTGTTTCTTCCCGCTCTCCATTGCTCATCACTTGGGACAAAGACAAAGACAAAGACATCATCAACAACCGGTTCCTCTCTAAGCTCAGCCAACGGAGTCTGACGTCAGTAGCCAAGTCTTCACCGGAAAGTGACGGCATTGTACCGGCCGACGAAGATGGTGTCTCTCTTGGGACTTTGAAATTGCCTTCCAATACTAACCTTCAGAGATTTGAGAGCTTGCTCTTCCAGGTACACAACATAACACACACACACACACACATAAATCTTTATTTATTTTAATTATGATCATATTCATAACTCATAACAGTGGGGCAACAGTCTTTGCCAAGGAGCTAATCTGCCACTACCTGTACCTTTGAAGGTAGGTTGCTTACTTGCTTTATTATTATATTACTATATTTCTTTCATTTCATTAGTTTTATTTATTTATTTTTTTTAAAAACTTAAAGACGCAACAAATTTCACAACTACGTAAAATGTTAGCTGCCTTTCTGCGCAATACCTTAAAAGAATTAGTCAAGTTACATATTAGGATTCCTTGTATATAGTCCAAATAGTCCTAATGAACACCCACCCATGTTACAACTCATAGTCCAAATATAGACAACTTGGGATATCACAATACAACCACTTAATGCGGTTGGCACTTTTTATTTATTTATTTTTGGAGAATCCAATGTTGTAGGCACTTGGCCAATGCTTATCAGTATATATGTTCATGTTAAAAAAATTATTTCATTAGTGTTGTGAAAAATTGGTGAAGTTTAATAAGCGGTGAAAAGGGTGGCTTTATTATTTGGGCTTTGTGTGGGTGGGAATTAGTGTATTGCTTGAGAAGTGGTGAATTGGGGAAGTGAAAGAAAGCTGCCAAAAAAAAAAAAAAAAAACTGGTGGAATGCTCTTGAAATCAACGCTGTATTATCAATTATTACGTGACGGGTAACTTTGGAACAACTTAATTTTGCAGCATAGATCACTTAGGGACCAATTAACTACGGGGTCCATACACTTTCTCACATGCTTTCCGTAGGTTTGATGTATCACCTGCCCATTTGTTAGCAAAACACGCTCATGGTATTGAGAACTTTGTTTCTTGAATTGAAGAGAGTCCTTGTTTCTTAGAACATGCTTTCTCAACTAATGTAATTTCTTTTCATTCATTTTAATGAAGTTTCAGTATTCCTATATAAAAAAAAAAAAAAAATGGTACGAGGTCTAGTCCTTATCTTGCAGGACACATGTACAAGGTCTAGACCTTATATATAGTTCTTAACCCATCATGTCTTGTTGTGATTATAGTCAACTTGATAGAATCATTCTTGTTGGTAATGTTCATTTTATTGAATTTCTTGGTTATTTATTTGAGTCATGATTTGCTTGTTACTAGTGAGGTTGTTCAGACTAGAATAACATTGTGAAGTCTAACCGTGTAAGATAATGCTTGTTGAATAGCTATCCTAAGTGGTCTTGGAGGTGAATGGTGATGGATTAATCTGCATTTCAATTATGCAGGTAGACAAAATTCCTGGTGGGGCTAGACTAGGTTTTATTACGATTGGTGATGGGAAGACTGAGGTACTCGTGTACATAGATTGCTTGGTTTTTCCAGCATCTGCTGATTCTGGTCCAGTTTTCCGAGCTATAAGAAATGGACCCTTAAAAGATCAGTCACCTCCTGGTGAGCCAAGAATCATGAGAAGTCTTCTGGAAGCCCTAAAGAAGTCCGTGGAAATCGCTAGAGTTTGAATGAGTATTTTTTGTGTGTGTTTTATGTAATATTATAGTGTGTTAAATTTAATAGTATAGATTCTGTTTTAATTATATCAACGTTTTCATGCATAGTTTGTACTTTAATGAAGCTTGGTTTTTGCAGAGATCTTAGTCCTTGTCTCATGTATATGCTTGCCGACCAACAGATCATCCAGGGTTTAGAATCTAAACGGATTACCTTAGGCTGTTAGTTTATTAAGAAGGTGATGTAAAATTGTTTATAAACAGCGTCAATCAGTATGAAGCATTTGCTTTCTACATGCATGCTGGGACAAGAACGCTGGAAATGATGTGCTTTCTTATACTATTTGGGTTGTGTGCTTCTATATGCTGACAAGAGTATACTTGTTGCCTTTTGGATTTATGTGATTGTTCTCTTCTCATATAGCTTCCTATATTGCGGGTACAAGAATTATGGGAACAACATGAATCTTTTTCGGATTATAAGGGTTTATGTGATTCTATATTTCTGGGACAAATATATCTGCTGCTTTTTTAATTTTATGCTAATTGTTAATGAACATATAAGAGGTATCTTGTCAAGGAGCATATAACTAGGTGATTCTTATGTGCACATTTGTCTCATCTTCATGCTTTGGTTCTTTCATCCTTAGACAATGTCTTATAGCTAGTTTATCCAAAAAAAAAAAAAAAAAAGAAGGAAAAAGAGTTAACAAGGCATACTTAAAGAGACAAACTAGTATATTCAGTGACATCCATGCAGGCAGTATATTCAGCTATATTGCTATAAATATTCTAGAATCTTAAACTGAAATGCTCACACTACTCTTAGTACTTGTTTTTAACGGAATGTTCTAATTGGCAATACACAAGAACTTGGTTCAAGAATCTTTGATTTGGATTTCGAAGAAAATGAAGATACAAGCAGTGTTGGAAGGAAGGCTTGGTGATGAAGAAGAAGATGGTTATGATGCAGTTGTTGTGGGGTCTGGATATGGTGGCTCTGTTGCTGCTTGTCGGATGTCAATTGCAGGAATAAAGGTATGTTTAATTGAGAAAGGCCGGAGATGGGAAGCTCAAGATTTCCCAACTGACAGCTTTAAGATCATGTCCACTGTGAGGATGGAGAACCAGGATTTAGGCATCAGATTTGGCCCAAAAGATGCTTTATTCCAGTTTGTTTTCTCTTTTTATGATGTTCTCTTTGAACTTAAATATAAAGACGAAAAAGTGATTACACAATAATGTTTTAGCATTTGGATATTTGGAATCATTGACAACCATGAACAAAAATATGAATCTGTTATTAGGTCAATTCCTCTGTACATTTGTGTAGATATTTTACTAATTAATTGATATAAATTGGTTGTCACCAAAAACACATTGAGCCTATAGAAGCCAAAAAAATGTAGTAGTCACATGAGTTGAAAACCTGGTTAAAATATCATTGGTTTCCTAACTGTAGGCTTCAGTGTAAATGATGAATGTAATTTTTAACTGTTTGATGAAAATATAGGTTTATGAACAAAATGATTCTCTAGCAGCAGTGGCCTGTGGACTTGGTGGTGGTTCACTTGTGAATGCAGGAGTGATGCTGCCAACCCCAGTTTGTGCTAGAAGGAACCCAAAGTGGCCAAAGGAATGGGAAGGGGATTGGGATCATTGTGAAGCTTCAGCTGTTGCCATGCTAAGAACACAAAGTATTCCCATCAAGTTTCCTGCTGCCAAAGCCTTGGGAGAAATAGTTGACGAACAGATTGAAAATTTATTTGAGACTTCAGTGAAGCTAAGCATGAATTTTGATCTTGAAGAGTCAATGGCTAATTCAATAACACCTCAAAAAATGGACAGCTGCTTGGCCTGTGGAAACTGTCTTGCTGGGTGTCCTTATAATGCCAAAAGTTCTACTGACAAAATTATCTAGTTTCAGCAATCCAGGCATATTTCTATCACTTCATTTGTTAATAACTGCAAAACTATATTTTCATTTACTTGGTTCAGAAATGTTCCATAAATATAATTTGCTTCTCAGATTTTGTGGCTGAAATCCAAAACCAAAATGATGGTAAAGATTAGAACAGCATCAATTTGTTTAATCCATTATTTTATAATTTTTTTTGTATTTTCAAATGCTATAAGAAATAAAGGAAGTAATATTTGTTGGGTTGTCCAAACAGGTTCTTACTTTCCCTGTTAAAATTAGAATTTCTTTATGTTGCAGGCAGGATGTGAAGTTAGAACAGAATGTCAAGTTCAGTATGTGGTTAAAAACCCATATTATACTTGCCAAGAAGAAGGCAGAATTAGCAGAAAGAGAAGATGGTGTGTTTACTTGGATGAGATTGACTATATAACCAGTGATTTTGTAGTCCTCTCAGGTAGAAAGCAGTAGCAGCAAATAGTTTGTACCTTTTGTTAGAAATTTTGTTTCAAACGATATGTTAACAAGTTCCAATTATATGTTTTCCCCAGCTGGAGTGTTTGGCACAACTGAGATACTTTTCCGGTCACAAATGCGAGGATTGAAACTTTCAGATGCACTTGGCTCTGGATTCAGCTGTAATGGAAATACTGTGGCCTATCTTGCTGGAAGCCCACTATCCTTGAATTCTTTTGGATTAGACCGAAAGCAACTCTCAAAGATACCTTTTCAAGAACGGCCAGGGCCGGCCACCTCTTCATCTTACGCGTCTTCATTGGGTTTCACCATCCAGGTCTTGGAACTTCTCTAGTAAAACTTAAATTAACTATACTTCCAAATGGGGTGTTCCTTCATGTCAGCTTGTCATGATAGAGTTTGATCATCAGATTTAGTTGATGATGAATCTGCTTTAGTAGCAAACAACACGTCAAATTTATCCTATGGGGAAACCAGATTATGAATTATATCCATATTTTGGCTTAACAGATGCTTCTGACATGCTGATTACCTAGGGGTGTTGAGTTTGACTTGAATTATGATCCAATATGCTGGTAGAATCCCCAACCTCGCGACAGAACATAGCCAGTGTGAAATTAATGTATCTCAATCCCTACTCTATTGACAAATGGCATTAAAAATTAGGTAGCTAGTATGGTCAATTTTTGAGTGGCTATGCAGTCTAGGTCTTTGCACTAATAAATTTCTATGAAGATACAATCTCAAAGTATCCAAACATGCTTGCATACATAGACATGCATGAATTTAGAACTATAGACATTTTTTTTTCATTGTGAACTTATCTGACACACCCTAAACATTTTTTTTTCATTGTGAACTTATCTGACACACCCTTTTTTCATTGGCACAGAGTGCTGTACTTCCAACAGTTTATCCTCACCTGCTATTTAAAGGGATCACAACTTATGGTTGGCCAACTGGCTACTGGTTCTTTCACGGGATTATTGATAAGATAAGACATATTATAGGTTTGAAAGCAAGTCAAGTTATTGTTCTTAATGCAATGGGATATGATGAAAGTGATGGGAAAATTATGATGGAAAAGGACATGAACAGAATTTGCTTTAGTCCACCCCATGATCCTTTACTCCCCAAAAAAATCAAAGCCTTTCAAAAACTAACTAAGAAATTAGGAGGAATTCTCTTCTTATCAAGGTACTGAAGCACATTGGTCCATCTTCTAGGTGGGTGCAATGCATCATCTGATCCTTCCTATGGTGTTTGCAACCCCAGCGGTCAGGTATTTAACCCACAGTCTTCAGTCATGGTGCACCCAGGCCTCTATATCTGTGATGCTTCTCTGATCCCATGTTCTGTTGGCATAAACCCATCTTTTACTATTGCAACTGCAGCTGAGTATGTTAGTAAGCACCTTGTACAGGATGTTCTCAAGCACAAGCGGGTTGAAACTGCTTATCAAAATTCACATTCTATCTCTAGTAAGAATACAAAGAGTGGTTGGAGATCAATGGTCATGTTTAAAGAAACCATGAGGGGTTATGTGGGGGGTATGCCATGCACAGCTTATCTAAAAATGAAGATGAATTCTCAAGAACAGAAGGGCTTCAGCGAGTGGAAATCATGTATCAGCAATTGTTATCCTTTTCTGAGAGGGAAAGTTGGTGGGTATGTGGAATTTAAAGCAATTGAGAAGGATAAATTACATATCATAGATGGTAGATTACAGAACTCCTTACACACACTATATGCATTATCATCTTCTCCTTGCAGCTTCTTCTGGTTCAAGGTATGAGAAAGTTTAAATTCCCTGATCATTTTCTTTGATTATATTAAAGAATTAATAAATTCTATATACTTGAGGGAAAGAAGATAATGAATCCTTATCTGTTTGCATTATGTGCATGGAGGGAGATGACGACACTGCATGTGACATTTAAGAAAGTTGCAGAGAACAATTCAAGGGAAGACATGATGCATCTAAAAGGCGAGCTCAATATCTCCATGATAGAGCTTCTAAAGAGTTTCATAAGCCTTAGAGGAAACAACAGAGGAAGGTTCATATGTCATCTATTATACACTCTACAGAACCTATTTCCTACAGATACCACAAAGGAGCCACAAGGACTTCACCCCATCAGATTTGTATCTTAAATTTTATCCAAGCAGCACCCTTCATGAAATTAAAACAGGTATCAGGAATCTCAATCGATTGTTTAAGAGCATAAGAACTCAAATCTGCTTAGAATTGATGTCAGCATATAATGCACTCTCAAGAGAATCAATGATAATAAAACTCAGAAAAGAAAGCCTAAATAAAACTATGGGGTATTCATTTAAATTCTACCAATGTATTAATTAAAAACTTATGAAACACACTTTCAAGCTTAAATTTAGATAAGTTGATGGAAGAAGAAATATCCATCAACGTCGACTTACACACTCAACTTGGAGATTGGACTTAATTAATCACCAACATGATACCTGATGGAGCAGAGAGTTCTTTGTTCTTACTTTTATTTCCTTTACTTTATTACTTAAGTTTCTAATCTGGGTCCTTCCTGTGTATCATGCAGATGATGGATTTATTATCAGTTGCAGGCAGTGGAAGTGCAACCAAAATTTCTCAAAGCTTGAGGGACCAAAAAAACCATATCCAATTCTCCTTCTTAATGGGTATTCTACTGAGAGTTACTGGTTGCCCACTGAACCAAACGATCTAATCAGAACTTTACTAGAAGAAGGGCATGAAGTATGGTTATTGCAACCAAGTTTACACCATTTGAATCCTTCAAATAACTTCACAATTGAAGATATTGGAAGATTTGATGTCCCAGCTGGTAAAGAATTCAGAAACATACCCCACTTGAAATCAATTCTTACTGACCTCTAATGTCTTGTCAGTGCTCACTTTATTATTTTCTTTTGCAGCAACAAATAGGATCCTTGAATTGCATGGGAAGCACGTAAAGATACATGTTGTTGGACATTGTGTTGGAGGCTTAGCCGTACATGTTGCTCTCATGGGAGGGCACCTCTCTGCAACCCATATAGCTTCTTTGTCTTGCACGAACTCTTCAATGTTCATCAAGTTAAATCCTTTGTCCATGTTTAAAATGTGGCTTCCTCTGATCCCAGTAAACTCTCTCTCTCTCTCTCTCTCTATTGCTGTAGTATATAGTTTTGTCTTGAAGAACTTGTTTGTTTTTGTTTTTCTTTGTTTTATGTTGTCTCGTGTGGCTGTGTTAATCTTCTTTATTCTGTCCCCTTCTACTATGCTCAGCCAATTAGAATAATAATCAGAATAACAATCACGAACAAACAAAAATAAGATATCTAGGTCTAATGAAGGCATAATGTGATATAGCACAATTGTATACAAATCCATTTCTCCTTGATAAGAAGGTTTTCAAATCAATTTGCAGCTTTCAATGGCCATACTAGGCAAGAACACAGTTCTGCCTTTGTTGGAAACATCAAAGTCTAGTTGCCTCATTGACTCTTCAAATCCATTACCCGTTTGGTACCACGTTATGAAAGATGCACCTGCAATGATTGTGAGGTTTTTTCTGGTGTATTTGGAAACACATTCTGGCATGAAAACCTAAGCCCCAGCATGCGCTACTGGTTAAACAAAGAAAATGTGACAAAGCTTCCCATGGCAGTATTTCCCCACCTTAGAAAAATCTGCAATGCTGGGAACATTATTGACAGTGAAGGAAACAACTCATATTTGATCCATCCTGAGAGAATGCTACTTCCTACGCTTTATATTTCTGGAGGAAGGAGTCTCCTTGTGACTCCGGAGACATTTTTTCTTGCTAACAAGTACATGAAGTTGCACCAGCCTGGTTTTAGACATGAAAGAGTTGTAGTGGAGGGCTTTGGGCATTCAGACCTTTTGATTGGAGAAGAGTCATATAAGAAGGTTTTTCCTCTCATTACATCTCATATTAGATCAGCTGAAAGAGAAAATGGTGCAATTAGTGTTGGGGGAAGGAAGTATAGCAAAGAGGCCATGGATTGGGAAGATGATCCTTCCGAACAATATGGAGGTTTTAGCACTTGGTTTTCTCCTTGTGTTGTTATTTTGTTGTTTCTCATGTTAGTTGCACTATGTTTGTCAATGTTCAATGTGTTTTAATGAGGAAAAGTTATTTTATATCGTTTCAGTTGATCCTTATGAAGAATATGGAGGATTTAGCACTTGGTTTTCTCCTTTTGTTGTTATTTTATTTGTTGTTTCTCATGTTAGTTGCACTATGCTTGTCAATGTTCAATGTTTTTTAAAGAGGAAAAGTTATCTTGTATCGTGTTAGTTGAACCCATATATTAAGGCAACTAGTCGCGGACCTGTGCGTTGCGCGTGATTGATTTTTTATTTTTTTTTATTTTTTATGATCGTGTTATTATTTTGAATATTTTTGAATGTATTACTATTTAAGCTGCATTATATATGTATGATCAATATATTGTAGGATTCATGATGATAGGAGGTATTGGTCTTGGAATTAGATGTGGAAAGGATACAACTATAATTTATTCATTTCAATTCGGCAGGCTCTTAACCATAGCCCTTACTTAGTTGCCATACTTGGCCTTGTAGTCACTCCAAAGCTGATCAACCGTCTTCGCAAGTTAGTATAATTTAATTAACTTAAAATTAGATAGAAAGGATTTTATAAATTTCAAGTTAAAGTCATGCTAGGTGAAAATTTTAGAGGACTGTAATTAAGTCCTTGCAAGTATTTTTAAATAAATATTAATAATTAAAAAAGATCTATTCCTTTGAAAATAGAGATTAGTATTATAAATAGGATGAAAAAATTTTATTGTATTATGTTTTTTGGAAACATAATTTCTATCAAACTCGGTTGGCTAATTTGTACATTTCTAAGTCAACATTTTGCATGTTACATGTAATTTTTCGTTTCCATATGGGTAAGGGCATTCACGATCCCAATGACCCACTCCATTTTTTTTGAATGATTGGTTTTTTGGGATTCGAAATGTGTTTGTTCCAAAAACTGTATGTCGAAGGATTTGTCGATAGTTTTGCAGCAATTGTTTTCCATCTAGTTGGTTTAGAATTGATAATAGTAGTTGTATTCCTTCATCAATTGATTCACATAACAATGCAATTGCTAGTCCATACTTTGCATTTTTGTCTCCTTCTATGTTTGCTTGAAGAAGGATTTCTTTTCCCGCTTTAGTTTGATCTTGTACAAAATATTTGTGAGCTCCAACCCAAAATAGTGCTTGTTTGTTTCCAGCCCTAAAGCATTGATGAATGAGTTTTTCTTCATCGTTTCGAAGGAATAAAGGTTTGGAGCAGTTCAATTAGATTGATGTGGTGCAGAACTTTTTTCCTTTTGGTTAGTCAATTGAATCGCTTGCAGCTGTTTTTGAAAAACGAAAACACATTAAGAAACTAATGCGTTAAAAAAAATCAACTGGTGACAAAACATGACAATAATCATATACTAAGAATTACACATGAACATTATTATCATCACAATTGCAATATTGGATTGATGAAGCTATTTTTTTTTTTACTCTTTTAGAAATATAACAATGACTCTAGAATTGCGCACTACTTCATAGTAAAAAGTTAATAAAAAGAAAAAAATATAGGATTTCAATATTATGTGCCACAATTTTGGACGTGGTAGATTGTGATTAGTTGAGAAAAAGTGGGGAGTTCATGTGAAAGTAAAAAACATGAGATTTGAATTTAAATTTGTGTACCTAATTTTGATGTTGCCTAAAAATTTTGGTGATTGTCTTCCAACATTGGAAAATAGTTCGAGCAATAATTCTATTGGTAATTCATGTTGCATGCTCATTTTTGTGATTGTGGAGAGTATTTTTATGATTTTTTTTGTGTGTAATTTTTTGTTGTTTTGTTTTGTAAATTATAGTGTTTGGATTGTTGTATGGATGAGTGATTGTTGAATTTATTTGCAATTATTTTTAATTTTTTTTTTTTTTGAATAGAAGCCTTCCATATACCCTTATCTGTTAATCTTAAATCTTATAGTTTTGAATATAAATATATAAATTGTAAATTGTGTTTGACTGTTCAGTGTTCATTTGGTTTTTTTTTTTTTTGGCACATATATATATATTTATATTGTTTGTGTACACAGAAGGCGAAAGTGTAAAGGTAGAAGCTGAATTAGGGGCTTCCCCAACTCTGACGCACTTCGATCCATTAATGCAAATATAATTCCTAAGGAACCTCTTCATTGTAGGAATGCACAATATTAAACCCTTAGAGAGCGCAGCGAAGTAAATTACCTCAAGTGAGGCTTTAGCATCATTTAAAATAGGAGCCAATTTACTCCGTAACTGATAAAAGAGTTAAAAGTTAGCTTTCATTTGAAAAGACATATTATAACACCTTTAGTCCAAATTTTTACAATTTAGAATTTTCAACTGAATAAAGTAATACTATTTGCCAAGCTTAGTAACCAGTAGCATAGTCTGCTAGGAAATTAAGAAATTTTTTTGTCTATTACTTTTATTAATTACGGGCATAATGCATAACCTTATCATTGTATATATTATAATAAAATTAATAAAATTTTTAGAATTCGTGGATATGAATCTAAACGATGTAGTATACAATAGACGCATCAATGAGAAGTACAATCTGATCAATTCAAGAAATGGAGTCTTACGTGTTGAAATACGTTGGAAGGTGATTTGAGACGTGCCACCAACACTTTATACTTCACTACTTCAGAGTCTTACATTCTTCCAATAGCCCATAACACATTAAAAAAATGAGACCTGAGATATTTCCAAATAAACCAAGGTAAAATAAAATAGTGTTTTTGGCTGTTAAGTTATAGCACTATTGAGCAACATAAACAGCTCCCTTTATTTTTGAAACGACATTCAGGCAATCTCACAAACACATCAATGGCATTGTAAGGTTGAATTTAATCAACTATCTTGTTGGCTTTATTCCGTGCCAAATTTGCTTGTAATTCAGTACTTAGAAACCCTGTATTTAGGTGGAAATCATGTAAGGGTAGTGTGTGAGAGAGTGAAGAAATGCTCAAGACTGTGCAATGAAGCAAGGACTCGCGACTGGATCTCGCAGGTGGCTCGCGACTGGCAAGCTGCCAGATGATGCACACGAGCGAAGCATGCAGAGAAGCTGAACCGTCATACCAGTTGTAGCATTACAGGACAAAAAGTCCATACTAGCCATTCAGTTAGCTCGCGGCTTGAACTCACGACTTAGTCAAGTCGCGAGGCCAAGTCGCCAGCCAACTCTGTTTTGGAAAAACTGACTCTTCGCATTCCTTTCTCACCCTAGTATAAATACCCCTTATACCCACAAAATGTAGAGAGTGTCGAGAGAGAATTTTGAGAGAGAAACCCTAGAGAAAAACAAGATTGGCTCATCCACAATCTTTACATAAAGACTCTTCAAATTTCTTTACTCTCACCCTCTCCATTGTTACATCCTTGAGAGGTTCTTAGCCAAATCATTTTCTCACCATACCCACATCTGTGAGAAGGCTTTTTGGTGCTTCGAGAAGTAGTTAGGAAGGGACAAATGATTATTAGTTGATGCTATGGGCTATAGCAGAATCCAGTAAGCTAGAAAAGACAAAGGTTCAGCGTAACCTTGTTGGAGCAAGAAGCTTGGAGGGCTTAGGTACACTGGGTAGATTAGGCTTGGAGGGTCTATTGCTGTTCATGTATCCCAACTACATTTTTTAGTAGATTATTGACCGCTTGGAGGGTGGCGGAGAGGTTTTACGCCAAGGGCTTCGGTTTCCTCTTCGATAACACATCGTTGTGTTGTCCTTGTGTTTGCATTTCTATTCCCTTAATCTTTGCCATTTAATTTCTGATGTGGATGTGATTTTAATTGGTTTAGATTGCTTATCAATTCTGTTATTAGCTTATGTTCATTTTCCGCACATATATTGTTTGACATTAAGCTTGATTTGATAATTTTGTTATTGGAGGTCTAAACATTCATAGTGTTTTATACGCTATTTGAACATTCAGGCATGCTAAGGGTCTCGTCTAATATAAACACAAACACAAACAAACGAATTAATATAAACAGAGCATTAAACTTTTGCACCCAAAATCTTACATAATATAGGGTTTCTAACCTCCACGAAGTTCCACACAACACTCACAATATCACACTAGCATGACCATCAAACTACTAAACTTTTAGTTATTGAGCTTTGGGAGCTCACATTTTCTGCATCAACTATAGGTTCAAGCCTTTCCGTGTGTGGTTTTTCAGCAAATATAGTATTAGCCACTTGGTTAACTACTTTAGTTGCAATTCCTCTGCGTCAATACTTCGAGCCCAGAACATAGCCAAGTTTACCTCTACACTTATCATTGTTTGAATTTTTGGTCCCTGCAATGGCAACAATGGGCTGACCATTAAGGCAAATTGCCCTGAACCATGGGTGTGGAATAACTTTGGTATTGATAAAGTTGATTGCATCTTCTTTGTCAGTGTAAGGTTCACATGTGCAAAAGTGGGTCACTTTGTAATTAAACTTAAATGAGTGAATTTCGTGTAATAGGAGTAGCTATAGTTGGTGGCTGGTATTGATTTTGTTAGTGCTAGTACTTAATTGGACACCAATTTGATTTTCCAAAAAACTTTTATTATTAATGAAGCAAAGTCTTTTATTTGACTTTTTTGAGACAATATGAAGATATAATAAGAAATAATAGAAACTTGAAATAAGTTCATAAAGGGAAGAAAATATTGAAGTCCAATATCATTTGCGTCTTTGAAGATTCTTCTTCTTTGATGACTTGTGTTTTGTAGCTTTTTGACGATTGATTAGATCTTGAAGGAACATGTTATCGTCACTTGGTTTCGCATCTTCAACATTAGAGGCAGAACTCATTGATGGGATGGCACCATTATTGTGTTCTTGTTTTGATCTACTTTCATCATTATTTTTGCTTGTTAATGGTTTTGTATCCAAAACTTCAAATTTGTTTTTCTTTGAAGTTTGGTCTGCGTTTTTCTTGACTTCATAATTCTCCAATGCTTCCTACACCAAAGTATGTTTATTAAAGTACATAGTAGATATATATATATTTTTTTGGAATGAATTTGCAAATAAATGTAGAAGTAGAAAGCTTACTGTTATGATATCACCATTTTTTTTTTTTTTTTGGTGGGTCACCTGGATCATTATTTGCGCTTGTGGATGGTTTTGTATCAAAAACTTCAAATGTGTTTTTGTCAGAAGTCTGATATGGACTTTCCTTGAATTCATCATTTTGTAGCGGTTCCTAAAACACAGTATGTAGATTAAGACATAATATTTGGATTTGCAAATAATCTTAAGTTTGTAATAGTTGACAGCTTACTATTGTAATATGATCAAGTTTCATTGCCGTTTTGTCATTTGAAATGTTGTCAAACACCTTTTCAATTGTATATAATTCCCATCCTTCCTTCCAATTATAGTCGTTAAGCTTTAGTTGGAACACAAATGTTTTTCCAATGAGCTTCTCTATTTCATTTGGTATGGTGGAATTTGCATTCATTTGATAAAATATTAAATATAATTTTGTATATTCTTTTCAAATTAAATGAAAGATTATACATGCTAATTGTATGGTCTTAGAGTTGCATATTTGTTTGATAGTTCTCTAGCTGTTGTGTGAAGTAATTTTTTAGCTTCCTTGTCAAACAAAATAAATACAGCACGCTCTGTTCCATCATCAACGTTGAGTTGAATTCTATACCTGCATGTATAAATATATAATTTGTTTCATTTTTGTTTGATTTTTTTTTTGTTTTGTTTTTTTATTTTTTGTTTTTATTTTTATTTTTTATGTTTACATATATTGAACGATTCTAAAATTGGTAATTTATATTTTACCTTGGAATTAGAAAATTATAGTTACTTTTGCAATGGCTGCACCAAAAATCATTTCTAAAATTGGTAATTTATATTTACCTTGGAATTGGAAAATTAGAGTTACTTTTGCAATGGCTGCACCAAAAATCATTTTCAGATTTAACTTTTTTGTTGCACTTTGCTCATCCGATATAGTACCATCCAAAGGTTTTTCAATATTTTCAATTGTTGCAAGGCATGTGAAGACATTTTCCTACAATATAAAAGAAAAAAAGAAACGTATTTAGTGTTAAGCTTATTGAAAAATATATATATATATATATATTATTGGTATAACGTTATTGGGAAAAAATGTTGAGTACCTGATCATCTGACGTCCATTCCAAGGATGTTATTTGCTTGAATATTGTTCTTCTATTTTGTGTGATTCTTTTTTCAACTGATATTTCTTGCTTGAATTGTAGAGGAATACCTTCAATTTCAGTCTTTTCCACATTTCTTTAATGGTAGAAGATTTAAATCAAAACATAGTGAATAATTATTTGATATGAAGATTGTTATTGTACTATATAAAAGTATCAAGATTATTTTTAAAATAATAAATTAGAATAAAAGTATGGTATGGAAAATCTAAATACTTATCAATCAATGTTGCAGTTTCAGGTATTTCTAAATTGATGCACACTTTTGTTGCACTTGTAGATGACAAATAGTGTTCCCTTGTATTTACTAAAAATATGTTAATTATGTAAAAGAAAAGATATGTTTAAAAGAAGTTATTACCTATAAATGTTTTCGCAATAGTAGATGTCACTATTATGACAAAGGGTCCTTGATTGTTGGTGTAAAATTGTCCTCAATTTCATTAGATGTTGGTCCCCAGAGAGTAATTCTTATTTTGATTTCTTTGTGGCAAACAAATATGTAAGTGATAAAGAGCTTGAAGTAGTATTATGCAATGAATCCATATGTACAGTCTAAAGCTAACTCTGGATTCATGATATCTATATTTCTCATTGGGACAGTAGATCCTTGAACATGAACATTTTCTAGTTGTCCAACACCAACTATCTTTCCAATGATGTCTGCAGCAAATAAAGTTGATTAAGTAATTTGAAACATAATTATTTTAAAATAAATTTGAGACTTTTTAGGCTACTTGTCAATTTTTTGTTACTGTCAAAGCGATCCACAATTGTTTGGTAATCAACAAATTCAGAGATAGTAACTTCAGCCTCTTTTAGCTCCTCAATAACTGTTGTACGTAGAAAGTTTATTTTCTTCTCTCTACTTATAGGCTGATAGCTATCTTTTTCCTCGTAAGTATCTACTTGAAAATTGGACAGTGAATATAATTGTCCTTCTCGTAGTTGTGCCTAAAACTTCTTAACATTGTTTTTTTGAATTGTAGCGTGTATAGTATCATCCTACTAGTTAAATAAGTAATTTGTTAGTCACAATTTTAGTTTTAAGTTGTGAGTCGAGTAAAGAATATATGACAAATTAGATTCACAATTCAAATCTAACCTGTTCATCTATAAGAACCATGTCCAGCAATAACCGAATAGTAACAAATTCAACACCCTAACAAAAATGAAATCATCCACACCACAGATGAAATAGGCAGAAACAAACGTAGAAAGGAAAAAAGAAACCATCAAGCAAAATAATAAAGCAAGAAATTGGGATGTAGGGATACCTCAACTGAACCACGCAACTTACGTCAGTATTTATATAGATGTGAGGAGAGGAAGGAAGACAGAGAGGTTGCTGTTAGAATCCAAAACAGAAGCTGAAACTGTGAGAATTCAAAAGGTGGGGAAGGGGAAGAAATTGAACTTGAAACAATGAATAAGTTGTAATCGTGAAAAACATAAGTTGTATAAGTTGTAACAGAAGCCAAGGGAATAGCATAAGTTGTAATCGTGAAAAGCAATCAGGTTTGACAAAGGGATTTACTTGAAAAGGCTTTGGGTGTGGGCTTGGGCTTTATAGTGGATTTAAATGTATAAGAAGTGGACTTTAAAGTAGAGATAGGGCTAGCTATAATTTTAGTTTTATTAGTATTTTATTAATTGGTAAAAACTATTTTAAAATTGAATTTAAAATTCAGAAAATAGGATGGGAATGACATGGCGGCTGACGTGGCTTAATATGAGCGTAGCAATATAAATGCTACGCTTCAGCTTTTAGTAATATATAGATAGATTAGAAATTTTCTTGTATTTCATTAAAGATTGGTATTGACTAATGAAATTTGCGGCTACTTGATCTTTAAGTCAAACTACTAACAGTTCGTGGTTTTCATGGATAGACTTTTGTTGTTGACAGATGTCATTGGTTTAGAAAATACTTTCTAACCACCACGCACCCTTGGCATAATGTTCATTCTATAGGTATAAGTGCTTGTGGGGTGTGGAGGGCAAGAGCCAGGGTTCAAGTCTCCAAGAGTGAGTTTCATATACATATACATATACATAGAGAACTTATATTTATGTTGGACTTAGGCTTCATCTTAGGTTTCATTCTCATCTAGACCAAATTTAAGTCAATGAAAAACTAAAAATAACAGAAAATTAATAATATTTGCTATCAATATTTTTTTTTCCTTATATAGTATTATTATTATACAAATGGTGGTTGGACAAACTAAAATTGAGAATTTAGTAGATAACAATTTAAATGATTTTTTTTATTACATTTGTTTCAAATGAACTTATATTTATTTTATAAGTAGCCATTTTATATTTTCAAATATACAAGCATTAATTCTATAAAAAAAAAAAATACAAACATTATAGAGAGAAAAATTTTCTTTAACAATTTAAATGAAGCTACAAGCTAGTATTTATAAAAGTGTTATCAAAATTTTCTTTAAATGGTTCATAAACAAATGTCTTAAGGGCATTTGTGAACCGAACCTCTCTCTCTCTCATAACAGAAACGTGTGCATTTAAATGCCACCAAGAACTCATTTGGCTACATATGTAGAGAGAAAAAGAAATGGGACGTTAACTTAGATATCGTCATCAAATATCTTGGCAATCAATGTACAAGTATGAAAATAGAACCGGATTCAAAAAAAAAAAAGTGTGAAAATAGAACCAATATTGCTCCATTAGCAGTTTTGAGTTATTTTGAAAATTTGTCACTTTTAATGAGCTTTCGATGGATTCATTAGATTTGTTCAATTTTTTAAAGTAAAGATGTTGAACTATATATAATACACACACACACACACACACGCACACACACATATATATATATATATATTATGCTATGGTAAAATTCCATTTATAACAGTAGTTTTTTATGATTTGTGGACTTTTGTGGATAAACTTATTTACTAATAAAAAACTCTACTCTTGTGCCCTTGTTGGATCTTGTATCTTTGATGCAAATATCTTAGTATTTTGCATCGGATGAGTGCAGGACATGCAAATGATACTATGCATTGAGCTTATTAGCTTGCATGTCCGGATGTTCATTCCTTGTGTGAATGATCATTGTGGTCACTATTTATAGTGATTGTTTATGTTTGGTCAAGCCATGCTTCTTGTTATATTCTTTGTTGCTTAATCGCATTGTGCTTACTCCATATGCATTTCAAGGTCTCTGTTTACAATGATCTTCTTTTGTTATTGTTTTCAGGAAACTTGTCCATATGTTTCAAGAGCTTCACAAAATCTAGAGTTAGGTGTGAGTGAGTTTTGACAACTGTTCCCAACTCACATTTTAAATCTAGAGTCTGTTTTAGGGTTTTGTCACGGAATAGCCAAAGGGAGAGATTGTAAGGTTGAATTTATTCAACTATTTGTTGGCTTTATTCCGTGCCAAATTTGCTTGTAATTTCAACAATTAGATACCCTATATTTAGGTGGGAATTATGTAAGGGTTGTGTATGAGAGAGTGTGAAGAAATTCAAGTGTGTGTGCATTCAAGAGGAGTCTCGCAACTAGATCTCATGACTGGCAAGTCGCCAAAGTGCCACACATGTGAAGCATGTAGGAAGCTGAAGGGTCACGACAACTGGAGCACTACAGTACAAAAAGTACAGTCTAGCCTAGAAGTTAACTTGTGACTTGTTCTAGTAGCGAGAGTGAGTTACCAGAATGCCCTGTTTTGCAGAAAAATGACTTTTCACATTCCTCACGTACCCTACTATAAATACCCTTATACCCACGAAATGTAGAGAGCTTCTAGAGAGAATTTTGAGAGAGAAACCCTAAAGAAAATCAAGATTGGCTCATCCACAATCTTAGACTTTTGATTCTTGAAATTCCTCTACTCCCACCCTCTTCATTGACATACCCTTGAGAGGTTCATTAGCCAAATCATTATCTCACCATACCCATATCAGTGAGGAGGTATTTTGATACTTGGAAAGCAGTTTAGAGATGACCAATTCACTTGGTTGATGCAATGAGCTTATTGCGGGATCCAGAAAGCTAAAGAAGACATGGTTAGGCTTAACCTTGTTGGAGCAAGAAGCTTGGAGGGCTTAGGTGCATTGGGTAGATTAGGCTTGGAGGGTTTATTGCTATTTGTGTATCCCAACTTTATTCTTTAATGGATCATTTCACCGCTTGGAGGGTGGCGGAGAGGTTTTTCGTCGAGTTTTTTGGTTTCCTCTTCGATAACATGTGCCGGTGTTATCTTTGTGTTTGCATCTCTCTAATCCTTACTTTTACCTTTTAATTGCTGCTGTGTTGTGATCATAGTTTTAAAAACCAGACCGAACCGACCGGTCCAATCGATTCAACCGGGAACCGGCCTTCAATCTAGTCCGGTTATGGTAAAAAACCGAAAATGAGCTTAAAATCGATAAATAGTAAAAATCGGCCGGTTCAACCTGAGAACCGAAAACCGGCGAGGTCGAATCAGTTTAGTGACCGATTGAGGGTTTTTTAACTTTTCCACTAAAACTACGTCGTTTTGTTCCTAAATAAAGTCCTAAAAACTAACCCTAAGCCCAATCACTCTCTTATCTCAGTCTCACGATCATCACGCGTCACTCTGCCTCCCCCCTCACACTTCACTCTGCCTCACCCCTTACTCTCAACTCAACTTAACTCAAGCTCTCTCAACCCATGATACACGGCCTTCACTCTGTTTTCTGCCTCACCCCTCACTCTATTTTCTGCTCTCTGCCTCATGCACAACAGCATGCAGCCACGCACCCCTCAATGCCTCACGCACAGCGGCCCGCAGCTCTCTTAGTTGGGTTTTTTTTTCCCCTTCTTGATTGATCTCGCCCTCGCCCTTTAAGCTCTGCTCTCTGCAAATTAGGTAATGTTCTTTTTTTTTTTTTTTTTTTTTTTTCATTTCTCTCGGCTTCATCTCAGATTCTCAGTTCATGTTCTCGGCTTCATCTCAAGTTCTCTTTCCGTGACTTCACTGGTAAGTGATAACTTCAATTATTAGTTTACAATAGCATTTTAGTTTATTTGTGATTTTGTGTATGTTGTGGATTTGATTTACAAAGCATTATTATCTGTGAAATATAGTTTACAGAGTATTATACTATTGATTGTGTTGATGAATTTATTTGTTGATAAAATGGTTGCTGTCAGTCTGAAATTATTGACTATTGTTTGTGTATGTTATGTTGATGAATTTACTTGTTGATAAAATGGTTTCTACCAGTTTGAAATTGTTGAGTGAAATGGAGTCCTCCTCTGTACCATCTAATGAACATGCTTCTACAACCGGGTCTAATGCTAATTCTTCATCTGTGAGAATGAAATGTGATCCTGCATGGGATCATGTAACTAAAGAGTTGAAAGACGGAAAAAGTAGTTATAGATGTATACATTGTGGGAAAAGTTATAAAGGAGGGGGCATCAATAGGATGAAAAGACACCTAGCTGGAATTAAAGGTGATGTCCAAGAAATTACTCCTAGAGATAGGGGGTTAGGTAGGAGAAATAGAAGTGGTCCTAGTAGTTTTCCACCAATCTTGGCCAGAGAAAGGTTGGTGACATTGGTAATTACTTCACTCCTAGAACAACATCGGGGCTTAACCTTCTATTAATAGTGTGCTTGCTAGCAAAGAAAAGAAGTGGAGGGTTGATGTGGCTGTAGCAAGATGGATGTATGATGCTTGCATTCCAATTAATGTTGTGAATTCTAGTTATTATCAACCTATGTTTAATGCTGTAGCTTCTTATGGTCCTGGATATAGAGGTCCAAATTATCATGCCCTTCGAGTGCCTTTGTTGAGAGATGCAAAAAGAGAAGTCCAATTGATTGTTGATTCTCATCATTCATATTAGGCTGACACTGGTTGTACAATAATGGTTGATGGGTGGACCGATGCTAGGCATAGAACATTGATTAATTTCCTTGTCTATTGTCCTAAAGGAATTATTTTTATACATTCTATTGATGCTTCTGACTTGGTTAAGGATGCTATTAATTTGAGTAACTTGTTTGATGAAATTGTTAATTGGGTTGGTCCTGCAAATATAGTACATTTGGTCACTGACAATGCTGCAAATTATGTAGCTACTGGAAGAATTTTGTGTGGAAAATATAGGAATATTAGTTGGTTACCCTATGCAGCACATTGCCTAAACCTAATTTTTAAGGAGATTGGGAAGATGGATCATGTAGCTAAACTTGCAAAGCCGCATCCAAGATCTATAACCATGTGGCATTGCAAGCTTGGTTGAGGACTAGAAAAAATTGGACAGAAATTGTGCGTCCAGGGCCAACTAGGTTTGCTACTATTTTTCTTGCCTTAGGGAGTCTTAAGGAACATAATCATGGCTTACAAGCATTGGTGACTAGCAAATTTTATGTTGAATCAAGATATGTAAAAGATAAGAAAGCAAAGGCAGTGGTGAAAATCATTCTTGACAATCAATTTTGGAATGATTGTCATGTAATTGTGCATATTATGTCACCATTGATTCGTTTATTACGTATTGTTGATTCTGATGAAAAACCAGCTATGGGTTATGTATATGATGGCATGTAAGAGTAATTGATGGAATCAAAAAAATTTCAAGGACAAGAAGAGACTATGGGAGCCTTATGTTAATATTATTAAGGATCGTTGGGATAATCAATTCTATAGAGATATTCATGCTGTTGCTTATTGGTTGAATCTTGCATTCCAATATGACTCATCCACTCTTAATAAGAGGCTAGAGACACAATCTGTTGTGACAGATGTTATTGAATCAAAAGTTTCAGTTGGTCGATTGAAGTTGGTGGAGGAATTAAGGCTATTTCGAGAGCATGAACAAACTTTTAGAACCCAACTTGCTTAAGAATCAGCCAAGACATCTCAGTCGGGTAAGATATTGTTTACTTTAGCTAATAATAAAATGAAAATATGTTTTAAAGATCATAGCTCTTTTTTATATTTTTGGGATAAGTATAGCTGTGTTTATTGATTCATTGTATCTTTGTTTTGTGTTGTATATGGAACTTAGATGAGTGGTGGAAGTTGTTTGGATCTTGTGCTCCAACCTTACAAAAGTTTGCAATTTGGATCCTTAGCCAAACAGCTGCCTCTTCAGGATGTGAGCGGAATTGGAGTGTTTTTTAACAAATACATACCAAAAGAAGAAATAGATTGGAGCAGCAACAACTTAATGATCTTGTGTTTGTTCATTATAACTACCGATTGAAAGAAATGTATATATTATATAATCTCTTTGTTTCAATGTTTTTGTGGGGAAATATGAGTGATTCACTGATTTGGTCAAGTGGGTTCTTTGTGATTGTGAAATATAAGTGATTTGGTTACTAATTATTCATTATGTTCATCTTATGATTAGAGTCAAAAGGAAGAAGTTCAATTTTGATCCTATTGATTATGCAAGTATCAATAAAACTGAATTTTGGGTAGTGGAAGATGAGGAACCTCCATTTCTGGATCATGAGGAGATAGAGAATGCAATATATGAAGAGGGAGCCTATTCAATCGAAGAAGGGTCTTCTAGCCATGTACAAAGAGGTTAGCTTATAACAATTCTTTGCCTAGTTGCATATTTTAATTAGACTATTTATGATTTATGAGAAATAATTATTCGAATCGTTATTTCATTTATTGTTCTTTGGTTTTGGAATTTGTATAGATATGGACAATGAAGTGATTGAGGACGATGATGACATCAATTTGGAATCATTTGGTGATGAAGATGATGCTCCTCCCGGATTTAGAGATAAAAATCATCCTATTCATGTTGAAGATGAAGAAGATGAGGATGAGGATGATGATAATGATGCTAGTGGTGGAGCATTTGGTTCACATGATGATATTGATTTCAATTTTCTTCATAACAAATGAGGCTTGGGTCATAAAACTTAGTAGTTGTTTGTTTGAAATTTTAAAACTTATTTGCTATTTGGATGTAATGAACTTATTTGTTATTTGCCATTTGGATGTAAATGTAATGATTAATGAACTTATTTATTTGGTTTTGTTGAAAGTTTATTATGTTAAGGATGATTGTTTTGTAATGTTATTATGTTAAATTCTTTAAAAAGATGTTACATACTTATATATTTCTATTTTTTTTTAAAGGAAACATATTTATTACTATTGGTTTGTTAGTTTTAGTATTAAAAAATTATTAATTATTTATATAATTTAAATAAATAATAATTAAATTATTTATGATGTCACTGGTTCGACCATCAGTCGGACTCCGGTCCGACCATAAAACCGGTATTTAGCTCCTTTTTCGGTTCTTTCACCGTACCGCTTTTTAAAACCATGGTTGTGATTAATTATGGTGTAGAGTTGTTTATTTGTTTGAGTTTGTACTTGTACCTATTATTCTGCACATATATTATTTGGGTATAAGCTTGTGTTGGTTTAATTTGAAATTGAGGGTCTAAACATTCATTAGTATTTTACACACTAATTGAACTTTCAAAGAGGCAAGGCTTTATATGTACCGTATAAATTTAGACTGAATATTTTAACGTTATTATTTTGAATTTCCTTTAAGGTGGCAAATTATGATTTTTTAGACTTACCCACATTTTTGTTGTGACCATTGACCAGAGTGGTATGTAAGGTTTAGTATTGGAAAAATGAGTTTCAATTGCCTTCGGGCAGTTTCATTTGCTACCTTCCTTTGAGTATTGCACTTTAGGTACTGCTGATTATGGATGCAAATTTTTGTTGTTGCCTTCGGGTTTACATCTTGTGCCTTCACGACAACAAAATGTATTTTTAGCGACGAAAATTAGTGAGGAAATATTTTTCGTAGCTAAAAATACAGCTTTAGCGACAAAATATGAATTTCGTCACTAATAATGAAAAAAAATTATAACATTTAGTGACGAAAATTATTTTTTGTCGCTATTGTGATATGAAAAATGGGCTCCAGCGAGGGAAACTTTGGCATGAGCTTAATTAATCTATAGCGACGCTAAATGTTGAAATTTTTAGTGACAAAATATTTCGTCACTGTAGGTATTGCTGTGGATAGTATTAGTGACGAAAATCCTTTCTTCGCTATAAGGAAGAATTAGCGACGGAAAATAGTCGTCACTAAAAATAATAATAGTTTTTCAAATCATTGTTTTAGCGATGAAATCACAATTCGTCACTAAAAGTATGCTATAGCGACAAAATATGAATTTCGTCTCTAAAAATATTTACAAAATCTGGGTTCTTTAGTGACGAAATTGACCTTCGTCGCTAAAAACTTAAAAGCCTAATACCTTTTGTGACAAAGAGGAAGCAATAGCGACGAAACAATTTGTCGCTAAAGACTTCACTATAAATACTCCCAAATGTTTTAGTACATCAAACTGGCCCCATTTCAATACCCAACTAACTCTATCATTTCGGACCAAAAAAAAAAAAAAAAAAAAACCTAGCTAACTAAGAAGCTCGACTCTTCTAGAGTTTTCCCAAACCAAAAAAACCCAACTGACGTCGATAAGAGCCAACCGTGACCGATTTGAAGAAAGCCAATCGTCACTGATTTGAAGGAAGCCAACTGTCGCCGATAAGGAGATCTCAAACCATCGCCGATAACCACATACCCAACCGTCGCTGATAACCACAACCCCAACCTTTACGAACCCATTCGCGATGGTTTCGAAGTCGTCACCACTGATAACCACAAACCCAACTGTTACGAACCCATTCGCGACGGTTCTGACAACCATCGTCTTACACTCCCATTTGCGACGGTTCCAAGTACGACGCGACGATTCGAGCTCTAGCACCTATTCGGACTCTTGCGTGTAAGCCCCCTTTTTTAATTTATTTATTTTAATTTTCAAAAAAAAAAAATTTTGGGAACTATGAAAAAGAAATAAGTTGCTGGCTTTGTCATTCTTTAAGATTCCATTAAAAAAATTCCCATTAGCCTTTTCGGTATTTTATATCAAAATTTCTTTAGTCATCTTCACCTATAGTACATAAAAATCATGAAAATTTATTATATAGATTAATATTTATTAAAAAAAAATGTATTAAATATGGCAGATGTTTTTAATAAAATTTGTGTAATATATTTATAATTTTGTTTTATTACATTGTTGTGCCCGTGCTTTTTATGCTATACTCATATTGATATTCATTTTGTACGTTGTAGTTGGAGTATTTGGTGGCTTTGGTAGCAAGGAGTGGGAACTGTATATGTGTGTGTTTCTATGAATAGTGGGTGGCTATTAGAATAACCAAAACATTTGGGTATGTCTCATTCATGGGTTCGAGCCATTTCAGTCCGGAAGAGTCAATGTGGTCTTGTTGGTTTACTTCATAGAAACACTTCTCTACATAACTGTGTGATTGACCCAATCCCATATATTTATCATTTAAGATTAATGCACCATTTAATAGATACAAAATTATGTTTTTTTATTTATTAGTTTGAGTATTATTAGAAATTTAATGGTTTTTGGTTGAATGTGACGACAAGGTTAGTGATTGTTTGGGTTGCTGTGGGGGAATAGAAAGAGGCTTAGATTTATGAAAGTCAAAGACCAAAGCTTAGCCAACAAATCAGACTTGTATGCTTGGCTTGATCATAGTAAGTAAAATCTGTTCAAATACCTCTAAAACTCTATACTTGTGATGTTTGTGATTGGTTGTGGTGGGTTGTTGTGTTGGAGCAAGTGGGTGGCTTGCATGGTGTTATAGGGTGGTTTAAATTCATATTGGGAGTGTTTATAATTTCTTGAAAATGTGAATGGACCTCGTTGATTAGATGTGATGAATAGTACTTTAATTGATTTCAATACTTGTAAACACTCTATGCTTGTGATGTTTGTGATTGATTTTGTGGTGGGTTGTTATGTTGGAGCAAGCGGGTGACTTGCATGGTGTTATAAGGTGGTTTAAATTCATATTGGGAGTGTTTTTAATTTCTTGCAAATGTGAATGGACTTTATTGATTAGATGTGATGAATAATACTTTAATTGATTTCAATACTTGTAAACACCCTATGCTTGTGATGTTTGTGATTGGTTTTGTGGTGGGTTATTGTGTTGGAGCAAGCGGGTGGCTTGCATGGTGTTATAAGTTGGTTTAAATTCATATTGGGAGTATTTTTAATTTCTTGCAAATGTGAATGAAACTTGTTAACTAGATGTGATGAGTATTACTTTATTTAATTTCAATACATGTAAGCATTGTACTTGTGATGTTTGTGATTGGTTTTGTGGTGGGTTGTTGTGTTGGAGTAAGCGGGTGGCTTGCATGGTGTTATAAGGTGGTTTAAATTCATATTGGGAGTGTTTTTAATTTCTTGCAAATGTGAATGGACCTTGTTGATTAGATGTGATGAATAGTACTTTAATTGATTTCAATACTTGTAAACACTCTATGCTTGTGATTGATTTTGTGGTGGGTTGTGTTGGAGCAAGCGGGTGGCTTGCAGGGTGTTATAAGGTAGTTTAAATTCATATTGGGAGTGTTTTTAATTTCTTGCAAATGTGAATGGACTTTGTTGATTAGATGTGATGAATAGTACTTTAATTGATTTCAATACTTGTAAACACTCTATGTGAACGAGTCACCAGAAACTACCAAATAGTTATGGTTATTAACAAATGGTCATAAGCCGCATGTGAAGGATTACACAGTTTGTTTGGTCAATGGTGTAAAGTTCCATACAAGGGACTTTACACATTGACCATACAAACTGTGTACCGACGGGACCATGAGGGAGAAATGCACGACTTCTATGGTCATGTGTGCAAAATTTGGGAATTAGGGTATGTGTTTCGCCATAAAGTTGTTTTGTTCCAGTGTGAATGGTACAATAGTGGTACCAATGGTTGAAGGAGAACGATAAGAACCGATGCACACTGCACAAGCATTGATGTTACAAGTTGGTGGTATGAAAATGACCATTTTATACTTCCTAGTCAAGCGAGAAAAGTTTTCTACCTTCAAGATACCAAATTGGGTGAACCTTGGAAAATTATGCAATCCATCCAACATAGGAGAGTGTTTGATGTCCCGGAAGTCGGGGGTGGAGAATCCAATGATAATACAGAAGATAGTGACGCATTTCAACAAGAAGCGATTGTTGATGTTGTTCTATCAATGTTGAGGACAATATTATTGAGTATTGTATGGGTGATGTTGAAACTGAGGTTGTTTTTGAAGGTGGAACTTCAAGAGATGCTAATCAAAATGAAGAGCATGACATACCTGATGTTGATCTTGATATGGATTATGATGTGTAGAGTTCATAATAATTGTCTTAAATGTTGTGTGCTTGTCTTAAAGTTTTATGCTTCTCTTAAAGTTCATAGCAATTATTTTAAAGTTTTGTGTTTATCTTGAACTTGATATGGATATTGATGTAGTCATTTATTGTGCTGAGTTAGTAGCAATTGTGTTAAAATTTTGCACTTGTGAATTACTTGATATGGATAATGGTGTAAACTATGATATATAAAGTTAGTAGTAATTGTACTTATTTGTTTTGTACTTATCTTGAACTTGATATGGATATTGATGTGGTCATTTGTTGTGTTGAGTTAAAAGCAATTGTGTTTAAATTTTGCACTTGTGAATTGCTTGATATGGATAATGGTGTGGACTATGATGTTAAGTTAGTAGCAATTGTACTTATCTTTCACGTCAATACATAGTTTCAAAAATGCCCAAAAAGAGATAGAATGAGGCAAAACTAAGAGAGAATTGATGCTTTGGAATTGAAGCACATCGCAACTTCTCTAAAGGATTCTGCTCAGTCCAATTGTGCAAAAGGAAAAAGAAGTAGAGCTAGTGTTATGGTAGATGATGATTATATACCACCTATTGATGACGATGACAATGATGATGAGTCATCTAATTCTTTAATCCATAAGGTACAATAGATATTCCATAGGGTACAATAGATGATAATAACTTTGTTGTTCCATTATTTGTAATGACTTTGTTATTCCATTATATGTATGTTTGTTAGTTACAGATGGCACCAGGACGACTTAGACGCTCGCGAGGTGAGGCATCTATCCCGGTGGTCCAATCTATGGAAACACCTTTTGAAGCAAATCCTCCTGCCCAAAGTTCTTCTAGTGCGGAGGCGCAGACTACTGGCGCTTTAACTAGCACAACTGGTAATTACATAGAAATATTTAATTACAATTGCACCCTATCTTTACTATTGAGATTATACTTCATTTAATTTAGCTATAATGTACATGGAATGTATAATTTTTTAACATTGATAATGTCTAAATAGGATCTACTAACAGAAATACTCGTGGAACAACACGTGGTATAGAAGTACGGGCACTTGTTGAAAAAAGTGGTAAGCTGCCAGTACGTATAGCTGCAGAGTATGCTGCTTCTATTAGGAAGAATGCGTTCAAGCTTGTCAATCAAATTGGCGTACAAGTGCGAAGTAATTTGTCCAGTTACAAAGTGAAAAATTGGAAAAGTGTTGATGCTGCTACTTGAGATTTGGTGCTTCAAAATATTGCGGTAAATTTACATTGATAACGTCTAACTCGTCTTTGTTGTCACTAAGCATATTAAATTCATATAATAATATTTTTATAATACATATACACCATTTTACAGGAATAGTTTGAGCTACAAGGAGATTCCAACTTGGTAACAAAAACATTAAATACAAAATGTGGAAAATTATTGAGTTGCAGCTCCAACAAGTTGCATCAAGCTTATAAAAAGCTTGTACAATCTCATGGTGCTGACTATGCAAGAAGCCACTCACAAAAGAATGCCACACTTGAGCAGTGGACTAGACTCATTAATGGGAAATGGACCGATAAGGATTGCCTGGTAAATTATTTATGTGTATATTATTATTATCCAATGTTTACTGTATTATGTTGTCAAATGTTTAGCTTAAAACTTAGATAAAGTAAATGTATACTGTTTTATTTATGATCTAATAAATATCTTGAATATTCTTTATTAGCAAAAATCAAAAAAGAACTTAGAAAATAGGAACAAAACTTTAGGAAAATATAGATGCAAGACAAAGGCACTTGCTGTTAGGATTGATGAGGAGTTGCATGTTTTTTCATTTTCTTAAACCTTAGTATATTACATATTGTGATTAATTAACTATATCTATCTAACACTCGAATGTTAATTAATTAGACTGTAAAGTTGTTATTTACAACTATGTGTTTTTGTTGGCTTTTATTCTGTGACAAATTTTATTGTAATTCTTATTCAATCTTTTGTACCCTGTATGTATTGTAGGATTTGATTGTAAGGGTTGCGTGATAAAGAGAGAGTGTGTGAAGACTCAAGCAATTGAAGACTGAAGTGTTCTCGCGGGTATCTCACGACTAAGCATCCCGCGAAGTGACTCATGTTCCTTGCACATGCTGTAATGCGAAGAGTCAGGCCAAGATAGAGACAGCTGTGTCTCGCGAGTGTCTCGCGAGTATCTCGCAGGTAAGGCCTTCTCGCGAGACATTCTGTTCTGTCAGCCTGTCCATTCTGATACAAACTTTCTGTGTCTATACTATTTATACCCACATTACCCACAAATGTTGAGGAGTGCTTCTAAGAGAAAACCCTAGCCAAACACCTTGAAAGTTAGAGATTGCTATACCCATAATCCTCTACACATTTGCTTGTAAAATTTCCTCAACTCCTACCCCTCCATTTCTATACCATTGAGAGGTTGATAGCCCAAACACTTACCACACCCTTTCAGAGTGTCAAGTGAAGTTTTGGTGCTGCTGGGAAGCATTGGAAGAAGCCAAGGATGGCAGATGCAACATGGAGCTTGTTGCGGGATCTGGAGAGCTAGACAAGACATAGTTCCATGAAACCTTGTTGGAGTAGGAGTTTGAAGGGCTTAGGTATATCAGGTAGATTATGCTTGAAGGGTCTCTTGCTAACCCATGTATCCCAACTGATTGTCTAGTGGATCGATTACCGCTTGGAGGGCGGCAGAGAGGTTTTTCGCTGAGTTCTTCAATTTCCTCTTCGATAACACATCGGCGTGTTATCTTGTGTTTGTATTCTCTCTTCCCTTACTCTTGTGCTTTACTTTTATTGTTGTTTGTTCATGTTTATGTACTAGAGTAGTATCGGTTGTTTGCGCTTCATTTACTCTTGTTCCGCACTTAGATAAGTTAGAGTAAAAGCAATTTAGCTGTAATATTTTAATTTGGGGTCTAAACAGCTATTGTGTTTTAACACATGTTCGAGCTTTCAATTGTTATCAGAGTGGGTACACTTGTTTTGGTTTCATTACCTAAGTGTGATCTTTGAACTCTTGTGTGTTTTGTCATGGATAATGCTTTGTATGCTTCTATGGATGTTGTTGATTGTAACATGCCATGTGTTTGTGAAAATGCCTCTATGAGTGTTTATCCTCATGATTGAGATGACATGTTACTTGAATCATTTGTTGTTGTTGATATTCCAAATGACAAACTTTTGAAGAAAAAGGCTAAGAAGTTTCAAAAGAATTTGAGCAAGTTATTTTTTGAAAAGGATGAGTTGATTGCTAAGCTTAATGAATCCAACAAATTGGTTGAGAAATATAAGAAACTTGCTGAAAATTCTATTGAAAAGCTAAAAGAGTTTGAATGTTTGAATATGGACTTGGATGCTAAACTTGTTTTGTCTAACAAACTTGTTGATGATTTTAAATGTGAAAATGAATCCCTTAAGATGCATGCCAAGTGTTTGATTGCTGAACCTGTTGCTGAAAGGAAGAAAATATATGTTGCAATCATATTGTGGTATTCGATTTTGTGCCTATTGTGTGTTTTACCTCAAAGGACAAATCGGTGTACATTTCTCTACACAAAAGAAATCAAAAAGTGGAGAGAAAGGCTCTTAAGCCTAAGCCCCTATTTAGGTCTCAAGTTAAGGTTTTGGATGGATCTAAATTTGTTCCAACTTGTCACCATTGTGGTGTGATTGGTTATATAAGACCTCAATGTCATAAGTTGAAGAAAGAACAAAACCATGTTGCTAGATCCATTCCCAAAAAGCCTAATGGACCTAAACACATTGTTTGTCACCATTGTGGTGCCTTTGGTCATCTTAGACCTCATTGCTGTAAGTTTCAAGCTCTTAAAATAATAAAAAGAAAAGAGAAACTTGAGCTTCTTGGAAGTTGTGCTTTGCAAGCTAAATTGGATTTGGGGGAAAATGGTAAGTTGTTAAAGAAAGTTTTTAATGTTCTTGCCTCCTTGTCTATGTGCATCTCCGATTCTTATTCTTCCAACCCTCATCTTACTTCTCATGAGATACTCATTCCAAACAATCAATCCATTTGGATGAGGAAGGGTTCTTATGGTTGAGTTTTTGCTCTTTTGGTCCTTGATCTAATTCTTTCGATCTTTATAGGACCCTTCATGCATTGAATGTCATATCTTCATGCATTTTTTTCTTGTAGTTCTTTGTATGCATCGCTTTTGTTTTGATCTTACTTTTATGTTTTAGTTTTGTGTGACTAAAAAAAAAAAAATCCAAAACCACATAAAAAGTGAAAAATTCAAAAAGTTTGATCGTATTTGTTTGAGGACATTTCACATGTGAGTTTGGCCTAGTACCTTCGTACTAATGGCGTAGTGCATTTACGAGCTTAGCTTGTTTTGTATGCACATTTATCTGTGTGGAAGAAATATTGAAAACTATGTGTGATTGTTGTAAATAGATCTTCAAGCTTGTCATGAATGGTTGGTCAATAGTCTTGATGGTCTTGATACTTGCATAGACTTGTGCCTATATCTCTTCCCACTTTATTTTTATGTTTTTGCAAAAGGGCTCACCAAATGTAAATCTCCAAATGAAAAGAGATATTAAGCTGCAAAAGCCTGTCGCACATACTAGAATTTGACTAGGAAAAAGGACAAGCGACTTTTTATTGAAATGTCTGGTACTCAAAAAGCCAAAGGCTAATTCTCAATGTTGAAATATCAAAAATTTGAAGCACCGATCTCAAAAATGAGATGTATTGTTCTAAAATGATCAAATGTTATGATTTGTAAAGAAGCTAAATGAAAATCTTCTAAGTTTTGTAATCATTTTCTTGTGGGAGGTCATATATGTTCATTTCTATAATTGAGAAAGACCACTTGATTTAGTACCAATTGTGTATGACTTGATTGAATTGATCATTAAAGCTTTACTCTAGACTAAGGATTATTCCACACTTGATCCACACAAACAACACACAAGTTTAATGTTCAATGAATACCTATTTCATTTGTGTGTTTGTACATGTTCAAATGTGATGTGTGTGTGCTCAACCATATGTGGTTCAAACCAAAAAGATTTTTGTTCTTTTTGTTTGCTTTTGGAAGTGATTTGTATCACCCATGTTTTTCAAAGTTTTTCAAGTTGTTTTAGTGTGAAAACCATGTTTTCTGGGTATTTTCATGACTTATTTCATGTGTATGCTCAACTGGGAGTTAAATGGTCCAATTCTCAAGTTTTTCAGCTTTGAACAGGGAGTTTCACGACTGCCTCGTGACTGTTTCGCGAGTAAGCTTACTAGCAAGATACCAGCGAGATACTAGCGAAATTTCGCGAGTAAGCTTCCCGCGAAAATTTCCAGATCAGCTTTTTAAAGGGCATTTCGTGGGTATTTTGTTTTAAACTTCTCCCATCTTCTCCCAAACCCCTGTTTTAATGCTTCAACATCTAAACCCAACTAATTTCAAGTGTTTTACATTCCATAAACATCTCTAAGATAATCTTTAACTCTTTTTCATTGATTTTGATCCTTAGATTATGTTTTGGGGGTTTTATGTTTATAGTTGAGATTTTCTTAAATGGGAGTTGGAAAACTTATTTTTTTGTCAATCTTTTTTATTGGGCTTTGTTTAAAATGATGATTTGCTTTAGATGTTGGCCCCTTGTGGCAAAAATAACATGTATTTAGGCAAGATTTTCATATGTTCTTGCATTGTGTATCATACATGTATAGTGTGTGCACTCTAAGTGTTTGATAAAATGCCAAAATGGCATTTTCTTACTGTTTTGGACTCCGATGAGTACCAAATTTTGGGGATCACCATAATTATTTATGTTTATCATGTTTTGATCATTGGTGGTGTGTTTTATACACTTTGTCCCGTGAGTGCTTATTCATGCATTGATCATGCATCTCACATGCACACTAGATGCACCTTTGCTGCACACACTCTAACACTTGACATGTTTTGCATTCACTCTAGTTAAGTCTTTTTAGACCTTTTAGCACATATAACATGTTCTTTGTGTCTATGTCATGTCTAGGTCTATATTATATTCCATCATCCTTAACATGTCATGTTCTTTATGCTTTGTAGCATTTTTTATGTTTTTGTCTTTCGTTTAAACTTCATTTTCTCATTCATCTTGCACCCCTCATGCATCATTTTTCATCCCTGTTCATATCTTCTTTTCTTTCCCTCCTTCCTCTTGATTCATTTGTCTATTCATGACAAAAAGGGGGAGAGTATCGTCATTTTTATATGACTTATGTGCATACTCTTAGGGGGTGAAATTCTACCTTGTGCACATTTGTAGGGGGAGAAAGCCATAGGGGAGATGCATATACCAAGGAAGAGAAGACATTTTTTTTTAGAAAACCTTGATTTACTTTATGCTTGTTTTCTTGTTACTTTATAGTGTTTTGATATGCTTTATTGCACTCATTGCATCGTGCTTATGTGTTGGACATGCATATATCTTTATATCATTGTGCTTTATTGATTGTATGTTCGGATGATCATTTGCTTTGCTATGTGATCATTGTAGTCATTTCCATATGACTGTTTGGTGTATGATCAAGTTGCTTATATGTTTTACAACATGTTTACTTGATCGCATTTTACTTGTTACATTATACTTGTCCTTTTATCACTTGATTTACCTTGAGGGTCTAATGCGTTTTGTGCAAGTGTTTCAGGTTACAGGTATATATGTTCCAAGTGCATCACAGTTTTTAGATTTAGCTGTGAGTGAGTTTTGCCATTGTTCCCAAACTCACGTTTAAGTCTAGAGTCTGCTATAGGGTGTTTTGTCACGAAATAGCCAAAGGGGGAGATTGTAAAGTTGTGATTTACAACTATATTTTATGTTGGCTTTATTCCATGACAAAAAGTGTTGTATTTGCTTTAATTTTGTTCCTCGTATTTTGTAGGATTTTATTGTATTGGGTTTAGTATTAGGTTGGTGAAGACCCAAGCTTAATTGAAGAATCAGTGTATTTCGCAACTAGCTCGCGAGAAGATTGCGAGAAGGGTTCCCGCGAAAAGGGCATGTGAGAAGCACATGACTGGAAGTTGAAGAGTCATGCCAGGTTGTCATTTTCGTGAGTGTCTCTCGGGTAAGGCCTTCCCGCGAGGTAGTCGCGAAACTTTATGCCTGGAGGATTTTAAAGAGTAGCTTTCTTACCCTTCACCCATACTATATATACCCTCATTACCCACAAATGTAGAAGAGGCCATTCAGAGAGAAAAACCCTAGATAGGTTTTCTATAACATACACACCCATCTTTTAGAGAGAGTACTACTCATCCTTAGTGAGAAATCATTGTAGCCTCTTCTCCATCCCTCTCCCATTGTCATACCTTGAGAGGAGATTTGTACCCAAACACAACCCACACCTATTCAGAGTGTAGAGAGTGTTTTGGAGCTTGGGAAGCTTTGGGGATTTGCCAAAAGAAGCCGGTGAGGCTTAGTGGATGCAATCGGGCGTATTGCGGGATCCAGAAAGCTAGACAAGACACGGTTCCGAGAAGTCTTGGCTTGGAGGGCTTAGGTATATCAGGTAGATTAGGCTTGGAGGGTCTCTTACTAACCCATGTATCTCAACTGATTGTCTAGTGGATCGATTACCGCTTGGAAGGCGGCGGAGAGGTTTTTCGCCGAGTTCTTCGGTTTCCTCTTTGATAACACATTGGCGTGTTATCTTGTGTTTGCATTCTCTCTTCCCTTACTCTTGTGCTTTACTTTTATTGTTGGTTGTCCATGTTTATGCACTAGAGTAGTATCGGTTGTTTGCGCTTCATTTACTCTTGTTCCGCACTTAGATAAGTTAGAGTAAAAGCAATCTAGCCATAATCTTTTAATTGGGGGTCTAAACAGCTATTGTGTTTTAGCACACTTTCAAGCTTTCAAATTGTATGTTGTAGTTTCTAGAGTAACAAGCATAGATGGGTTGAAGTTCCGCATAATTAATGATGAAACTGACCAAAGTTCTAGGACAAAAAATATTGTGTACAAGGAGGTTTTCACCAAACTTATTTAAGTTGTTGGTCATGCAAGGTAAAAACAATTTATATTTTTAAAGGTCATATATACATCTGTACAACTCTTACTTCTCAGTTCTCATTTAAATTGTTGCAGTGTCTTTACTTCCTTTAGGCATACAAAATACATTGTCTTTCAATCTTAAGCTCAAACTTACAATTGTAATGGTATAATATTGTGGTACTTAACATGTCCAAAAATCACTTTCATTGCTATAACAATTGTATGGTCGATAATTAAATAGAAACATACCTCATTCATTTTAAAAATTCAGACCAATATGGCTATTGACTTAAGCAGTTACTATAATTAAAAAGAAATTTAGGACTTTCTTGCAACCTTGGGAATGACGAACTTAGGAATGGGTTTGAAATTTTTTTACTATTCTTCTATCTGGTTACTGCTAAAGAACTGAAACTATAAATTAAATGTTTGATTACTATAGAAATGCTATCACTTCATTTCACTAATAGTCATATTGAATGATGTATATAGCTTAAGGTCAAAAACTTAAAGATGACGGAGTTCAGTTTTCTTAATCAGCTTTCAAACAAGAGTGACAATTCCAAAATTAGAATTAGAGTATCAAGGATGTGGGATGCTGTAAATACAAACAATTAAGAAATTATTAGTTCAAATATGACTTTTATTGATGAACAGCTTTGTATAAGTTTTTTAAAAAACACATCAAAACATTTCTTATACATTATATAGATTATTCACTTTATATACCTACAACTAATGTCTTTTACTTGCAGAATAATGCAATACATTCTACCATTCATAAGAATATTTCAAAAAAACTCCAACATTTTTTGCAAGAAGCATTATCAAATTTTGAAGTTGGTACTTGAAATGAATTCTATAGACCAATTCAAAATGAGGATAAGATCATATTCTTGCTGACAACCAACATTCAAGAATTAACAGAAACTGAAGTCAGTATACCTCATCATAAATTTGAATTTATTGACTACAACACCATCGTTCACCAACGTCCAGCTGTCAGGTATTTAACTAATTGAATATAAATATTGCATTCTATTATTTTCAATAAATCTTACATTATATTGTTGTTATATAAAATACAATCTATCATTATCATATATGAAAATAACTAACATTCGAATTTTTATGATGCATAGATATTTTTGCAAAAGTGGTTGCTACTGGTCCAATTGAACATCCTAGCATTAAAGAATCAAATGTTGCAACGAGGCACATAGCTATCATATGTATACAATATGTTTTAATTCTTAAAAGTTGCAATACATTGAACTTATATAATATAAACTTACATTAATAAAAATATTTAAACAGAGGAAATGAAATAAAGCTTACCCTTTGGGGGCCCAGTTGCAGATGAAATTGATGATAACCTCTTCAAGTAATCCAGGACCTTTTATTATAGTTGCTACATGTCTAACTGTGAAAACTATTAAAGGTCAGTACATTGTTTCTTGCATGTTTATAAGTACATTAAAAAAATTATATGTGCATTTTAAAAAATTCCTCATAAATCTCTATATTTTCTTCTTTGACTTCTACATATTCTTCCAGAACAATATTTTCTTCAACATGCAATTCTTTCTTTAATGGTGGAATATTTGGCTCTTCAAAATGATTCAAGTATGAACTTCTTGGCCAATAATAATTCTGTATTCTATATGACAAGATTTCTTCACAATCCAAAGGATAAAATTTGATAGCAAGCATCTTTTTCATCCTTGGCCATGAACAAATCTTATCTTTACCTTGTCAGATTCTATCAGATTGTACTTGTTCCCACCAACATAAGGCATACTCACTAAGTTTATACAAAGCAAGTCCAACTCTTCTCTTTTTTTTTCTTTTTTTCTTTTTAGAATACTAAATATTTTAACACACATACACGGGGAGAGAGGAGAAGGTTTTAAAGAAACTGACAGTGGTGTATATCTAAAAAAGTTTAACTCTTGGATACACAGTACAAGCTTTAACTTTTCTCTCATAATAATTATTCTCAAAGTCAACACAAATTAAACTAGAGACACAATATTCTGTCTCTTATTTATTCCCACAAAAACTAATAAATAAAACAACATTGCTTTCTTCTGTCTAACTATTAATACTTTGTGCTATTTCTTTTAATATCATTTTTTTTTTAAAACATGCATTTTTGCTTACTACTCCAACTCAAAAATAATGTTTTTTTCCCCTGTAACTCATCCAGTAGCTATTCTCGTACATCGCACAGGTTAGTGACTAGTATAATATAAAACGAAACATTTCACTTTTTTGTTGACTACTCCTCATTGTGCCACGTGGCTACATAAATTACTACCATGTTTACATTTTTAAAAACATGAAATATTGTGCCTTTTCGTTTGGTGGTTTATGCGAAACGTTTAAATTTTCTTAGATAGGATACATCTTTTGGTAAACAGATATATTTCTTCCCAAAAGACATGATGAAGTTTATAAATATTCGCACTCCTCATTCATTTAGTACACAAGCTACATTATCTCTCTGTTAGTTTAAGTGATCCCCACCCTAACAGAATTACCATTTACATTGTAGGATCCAATAGTGGTATTAAAGCAAGGTTCTTGATGTAATTATTTAATAAGATTGTATCAATCATGGTTTCATTGAGGATGCAATTCTTTAATAAGATTGTATCAATCATGGTTTCATTGTGGAAAATTTGTGTGATTGTTGAGGATTAAGTTATCTTATGGCAGGGAGAGAAACATAGTACAATGATGGCCTGTTATCAGAATTTCATAGTGATATAATTTTGTGATGTGGTGGTAACGTTCAAAAGCCAAGCTAATGGCTGCATTGACCAAGAAAGAAGAAGATGGCAACTGGAGCAAAACAAGTTTCCCAGTGATGAGGAAGAAGAAAGACGAAACAATGTGTCATTTTGTTCTAAACTGTTGAGATGTGAATGGCATGTTGTTTAGCCTATAGTTAAATCATACCTTCAATTCGATATAGATATTGTCGACATAAGTGAAGCCATATTGTTCTTTCTTTGTGTTGTGGTGTCGTGGATGGAGCAAGGAGGTAATTGGTTGGCATGAGCATGACTTGAGATGTCCCAAGTTGATGTTATGGAAGCCTGAAGAAAGCACACATGATACTCTCTTTGATGGACAGAAACTAAATTGTTAGTTTCTGGGTAGTAAACCTTGAATTCATGAGAGGTTCCTTGAATCCACCAAAGAAGAAAACTGACAAAACATCTATATTTTTATTGATAATAATATGCTTTGCATCTAATGGCTACAAAAACATATAAATATTGAGAAAAATGTCTAAAACCCTAATTCGCACTAATTATGCGAATAGGTGACAAAATACCAAAATTTACCAAAAGTGCAAAATTGAGTTAAATGCAGGATCATAAACTACTGACCTTAAAGGTCATCCCAAAACAAGTGTGACATTATTCTAACTTTTGAGTAAAAAGTTATTAAGGAAACAAAAATTACTATAAATAGCAAAATTGCAATTTTCGAGACCTAAATGAAGGAATTTGCCATTTTTAGGGGGACCTCATGGCATAGCGATGACTATTGCTCAGAAGGCCATTTCGCTTCAGCTTGCCAAATTTCATGCGATTCTGACTTTGTCACCCAAATGATTTTTACTAGTGCCTTTTTACCTTGTGTGATTTTAGGCACTCTTGGAAGTCCAGAAAGGCCATTGGGGTCTATTCTACATCACAAGTCATAAAACTACATGCATTATTTCAGACCTGTAAAGCATGGATAGTGCCACCAAAGTTTTCTTTTAAACCAAACATTATCATTTGTATCATGAGTGCCAATCTCACAATTCCTTCACCATTTTAGGATTAATACTTCTTAATAGTAATAGAAAATAGAAGTAACATAAACTTCAAAAAAGAGTCTACCAATCCAAATGCTTCGCAAACGTCTCAAGACAACTACATCAAAAACTTATTACTAAATCTTAATTCGTCACTTTATATGTTATTGCTTTATTGAGAAATTTTTTTGGGTTCATGTGATTTTTTTTTTCTTAATTAAAGGTGTGATTTTTGGTTGATTAAAATTGTCATTCAATCTCACATATAATTTATGTATGATCCATCCATATTTTAATCAATTGTTTGTTTAGATTCAACATAAAAGATAATAGAATAAAGTGCTATAATTTTAATATTTTTCCATGTCTTGAATTATCTATATTATTATTACCACAACTAAGCAAGATTGTGAAAGTCATATTACTACTCATTTGAAGCTTGGTGAGCTCCTCATGTCATGGTCTGTGTTATATGTTTGCAGATTATATTTTCAAAGGTTGTTGATGGGAAAATTAAGACTTGGTTGTACAATATGTATGTGTTCAAACAGTTTTAGTTCTAAGTGTGTATATAACTTTTGGGAGTTTTGCTTTATTAATTTAATAATTGTGAATTACTTTGTAAGTTTCAGTAACTATGCACTTACAGTGAGTTGTTAACAATATAAGCACATATGTCTGATATTAACAGTTTATAAAAATCTCTCCTAGCAACCCAATAATGCTCTATGTAATACAACACTTCTAAACTATGGAAAGCATAGAAATTAAATATTTCTTCTCGTTGTATTTTATTTTATTATGACCATTTATTTTTTTAAATGCTATCTTGCAAAATGTCTATAAAATGCATATTATTAACTTAATTTCTTATTTCTAAATTTCATTAGATCTTATTATCAATAGTTTTCCCCTGCATCGCACGGGTTGGCGACTAGTTATGAAATATAGCCAAAACTTGCCAATCAACCCGAAAGTCCATTAAAACTAGCAAAGTCCATTTACGTATTAAAATCCAAAATCACTCAAATCACAATATTAAAAAAAAATTTAAAAATAAAAACCAACTGAAAATTAAAAAATAAAAACCCAATAAACATCAAGCCCATAATGTCTCTCTCAACTAACATTAGAAAAATCTGAAAACATGCTAGGCCCATAAAAAACTTAACACATTTAAATCTCAAAATCCAAAACACCACTCTAAAACCAAACTCTAAAGGCATGTTTGGTTAGCTAAAAAAAGCACCGTTTTTTTGTTTTCATTTTTAGTTTTTAGTGGATCCCACCACTAAAAAACTAGTTTAGTTTTAGCATTTGTATTCAGTTTTAATTTTTAGTATTCTAAAAGTTGTATTGGAATACAAAAAATGAATACCAAATATGAAAATAAGTTCTTTTTTCTATATTCAAATTCAGGATTTGAATATAGAATAAAGAAAATGAAAAGTGGATAAACCACTTTTTGAAACCAAATAGGCCTAAGTAACACAATTGTATTAATAAAACCAAATCTAAGTAAAACAAAAACAAAAACAATAATAATAATATAAAAAAGCATGAATTCTAAAGACTTCAACTTTAATATTATTATTAGTATTTTTTATGGAAATTTAGAATGATTTTTTGAAAGCATCTAAACGGATACAACATCTGTTGCCAATTAAGCAACACAAGACTTGGCAAAACCAGCCAATTTATTACAAGCAACTCTATTGATATCCTTTGTTTTTTTATGAATGACTACATAGTAGGTTTTTTTTTTTTTTTTTTTTTTTTTTGAGAAAGAATTTCAACCTATGGCGTTCGCTCTTGATAATAACTCTTTATCATCAGACCAAGCAACTGATGGGGATCAACATTGAGTATTACTTGTCCTTGTGTCATCATCCAAAGCACAACATGAAATTATATCAACTCATCCAATAGTACTCGTCCATTGATGACTGGGCTATATAGCGTAGAGAGTTCTCTATAGACGAGATGATCTACGAACAACTAGTACATGGATGACCAAATTATTCTTGGTGAGTTTTGTGAAAATTCCTCCATTATACTCACATAAGCAAAATACGACATGTTGCACGATACATGGAAGCAATTCCACTTACAACGCTCCATATAGCCCATTTTCTTTATCAACCACCAACATTACCCACAATGGTGATGGATCTAAACAAGTAGACCCATGTCTAACTTTCTATAAAAGGAGTAAATCCTATTCACCCAAGGTAAGTCTAGACCATTTACTATTTTCTTTCTTTGTGTCCTAAAGAGAAAACTGACTTAACCGTCAGAGGGTCCTTGGCCGGGTCACATTGGTCACCTTTGACAATTCTTTTTTTCTTTTCAGGATTGACAGCCATTACCATAGCCCAAAGTATTTCAACCTACTGATTTTCATGCTTCATCAAAAATAATTTTTGTAGTAAACATATAATGGAACATTTTATTCTTTTAACTCAATTCTGGATCTATGAGGTGCTCATGATTTTTTTTTTTTTTTTTTTTTTTTAAATTGATGATATTTGTCGTCTTAGGCCTTCTTCGTTTAGAGCCAGGTATCTTCTCTATCTCGTATTTAGGTTTTCCTTCAGTTTTTCAAGATGTTTGAAATCATAGTATCTTTGTCTAGTAATAGTGATAATAGGGAGATAGACAAGTATCATGATAGCACTAGTGATAGTGGCTCTAGTAGTAGTAACAGTAGCAGAAGTAGTGGTAGCAATAGTAGCGAAGGGAATACTACAAACGAGCAATATACATCAAGAGTTCCTGGGGTTCCTTTAGAGGTCCTTCAGGAGGAGCTAAGGACAAGGGTTGCTTCGTGGTCACATGTTGGTACCTCCACCAGCGCTCTTTCGTCCACCACCCCAAATGAAGTAGAAATTATCTATAGCTGTGTTGTAGGTGTCCCTTCTAAGATTGATGAAAGAAGGCTTACTTTCCTTAGAAGTTGGTACCAAATTCCAGACGAGCTTAACCCTAGATTAGCCGTCTATAGTGAGTGGTGTTATGACCCTCGTTTTGGAGTAGGTATTTATGAGGCCTACATTTTGGGGGGATTTAGGTTGCCTCTCAATGCCTTTGCCAAAGAATTACTCTTTAGGTTAGGTTTAGGAATTTGTTAGCTTAACCCCAATGCATGGAGGCTCGTCGTCTCTATGCAAATTTTGTGAAAGTAAGTGTTTGAGGGATATCGTCCTCTTACTGTGGACAAGTTCCTCTATTGCTACAAACCTTCCAAAATTAGTCAATCCCTCTATTTTTATCAGTTCTTTGCCAAGGGTATAGATTGTAGATTGATTAAATCCCTTCTCACGTCTGATAGGAACTAGAAGATGGAGTTCTTCTTTGTCTCTGGTTTTTGGGTTGGGAACCCTGTCGAGGTAGGTAGGGATCCATTTCCTCCCTATACCAGCGAGATAGGGAACCTTTATCAAGAAGGTATGCTTCTTTTCTACTCAATATCTTCTATCTTTTATTGTATTCGTCTAACCCTTTTTTTTTACAGCTGTAAGATGACCTTCTCTAAGCAGATTCTATCTTGTTGGACTCGTCTATTCACTGACAGAAGCTTCCATTCTTTAGTCACTCTTCAGCATCTTGCCACTTGAGGACTTGGGCCTAAATCGTCTACTGAAGCCTTAGCTCACGAACTCACTACGCGTAGACGTAACCTTTTTTTGCTTGAAAATTTTTCCTTATTTGTTTTACCCAAGTTTTAACGTTCTTTTTCTTTATAGGGATAGCAACTATGAAAGAAAACATGGGGAAGGGCTTGGCGGACAAGGAGACCATGCCAGAGACCCAATCTCAACCTCGTCCAATTGTTGGTGATAAGAGGAAGACCTTGTCCAAGACAATTGACTTGGGAAATCTTCCAAGTCATCGAGTTCACAAGAAGGCGAAGCATGGGTCGTCTAAATTTGGAGTCGTCAAGCTTGGTTCTGTTGTCCTTCCTGCTTCTTCGCAATAGCCGTTTGTTCAGATACTTGACTTAGACTCGTCCATCCCTGTTGGAGCCACTCCATCCAAGCCTGCTGTAACCACTCTATCCCAACCTCCTAAAAGAGCTTTTATGAATCTTCTTGAAAATAAGGATCTTGCTTGGGAAAGGTTTCAACAGGCTGTGACTGATGAGGACATTGATGTGTGTTATGGCATGTTGAAAGAATTTGAACACTCTGTAGTTTATGATCTCTTCAAGGTATGTTTTATGTATGTTATTATTTCATCTTGTATCATATATCACATTTCTCGTCTAATCATCTTTTCTAATCAATTGTACATATAGGCCATGTCAAAGTTCATGGCAGCATCCAAGCAGGCTACTGAGATGGACCATGAAAGGGTTAGGTTGGAAGCAAGAGTTCATGAAGTGCAGGCGAACTGTAGGAGTAAAGCTGAGGTAGCAGCTAAGGCTATGGATGAGGTGAAGGAGCTGAAGAACCTCGTCGAAGAGCTTAAGGCGAATGCTGTTAACAAAGACACTCGTCTTGATCACCTACAAAAGAGGAATGACGAGCTTCGCATCCTTCTTGAGAAGGCCCAGGGAGATGCCATCAAGGATTTTAGGGCGTCCAGCGAGTTCACTGATCTTTTAGATAAGAACTATGCCGCTGGTTTTAAGGACTTTCGTATGAACACCATAGAATGTTTCCCTGAGGTTGACTTTAGCTCCATTAAGCTTAACATCAGTGCTGCAAGCTCTCTTCTCCAAACAAGTTCTGAGGACGTCAATATTGAAGATGATGCCACAACCCAACTTGCTCATGATGACCCTACTTCTGAAGAAAATCCCCCCCCCCCCCCCCCGGCGGTAGTTTATGAAGAAATTTTTAAACTTTTATCTGTTTTGTTGTAATTTAATTTTTTATGTGATCCATTGTTTTGGATCATTTGAATTTGTTTAAGTATATTTGGCTTGTCCTTACCTTTTAGACGAATCTTGATATAATCGCCTTTTTAGGCTTAACTTTAGGGTTTTTGGATGATAGTTGTCTATCCTTTTATTTATGAAAGTTTTTATACGTATTGTTGATTTCCAAGTATTTTCTGTCTACGTTTCTTGTCTTTAAACTTGTCTTTGGAATTTCACTTGGTTATGTTATCCATAATTTGGATTGGTTGGACGTGTCGTCCATGAAAAATGTTGCATGCATGCTTTTCTTTCGTCTCTAATCCTTTTTGGATGAGTTTCATTGGGAAATTTGTTCTTTCCCTTGGCCATTGTCTTTGATGACAATTTTGCTTCCTTTTTATCAAGGATAGCTTATGACGAGATATTCTCTGCGTCTAGAGATTTTAAACGTCTGTCATTTCATTTGGATGTTGATTTTACAGAATCATAAACACTTAAATTAGGAAATTCAAGCTACTTTATATACAACATCTGTACACAACATCGCCGTGGACGTGCAACATTTGTACACAGCATTGTCTGTGGACATTAAGGACATAGTATATAGCATCATCCATGCTAATACTTAGTCCTTTTTTAGGGAATTTAAATTACTTTATGTACAAAGGGAATTAGCTCATGACGCCATCCATAGCACATGCCAGTAGCTAGTGCTTTTTAGGGAATTCAAATACTTAAAAATATAACATACTGTTCTAAAACATAAATACTGAAACATAATATAAACAAACTTCTTAATCTTGTCCATGTTGACCTTCCTGACAAGTTACTTTCATTGGTAGTACTTCCTCAAATGCTCTAAGTTCCATGGGTGTTTCGACTTTCATCTATCTAGGGCCTCCAAGTAATGCGAATCTCACCTTTTGGAATTGATAACTCTGTACAATCCTTCCTAATTAGGTCCCAGCTTTCCATGAGCAGAGTCTTTAATGGCTAAGGATACCCTTTTTAGGACGAGGTCCACAATATTGAAGTGTCTTGGCTTTACCAACACATCATGGTACTTAGTCATCAAATTCTTGTAACGCGTCACCCTCTGTTCTGTGTCCATCCTCACCTCATCAATGAGATCAAGGTTTAGACGGAGCTGTTTTTCATTTTCTTCCTCATTATAATGAGCCACCCTGTAGCTAGTTAATCCAACATCCTCTAGTATCTCTGCATCGCTTCCATACACTAGTTTGAAGGGAGTCTCTTTAGTAGGAGTCTTTACTGTTGTCCTATATGCCCAAAGGACACTGGGTAATTCCTCTGGCCATATCCCTTTTGCCCCCTCAAGCTGAGTTTTGATGATCTTTAGTAAGGATCGGTTTACAACTTCAGCCTGTCCATTGGCCTGTGGGTGGGCGGGTGAGGCGTAATGATTTCTGATTCTTAACTGCTCATAGAATTTCCTAAAAGGTGTGTTGTCAAATTGTCGTCCATTGTCTGAGATGAGTACCCTTGGGATCCCAAAATGGCAAATGATTTTCTTCCAGATGAAGCTTTTGACATTCTACTGAGTGATTTTTGCCAAGGACTCTGCTTCCACTCATTTAGTGAAATAATTTATTCCTACAACTAAGAACTTCATTTGTCTCGTCTCCATGGGAAAGGGACCAAGGATGTCAAGTCCCCACTTGGCAAAGGGCCAAGGAGCCACCATTGTGGTGAGGTATTCTAGCGGTCGTCTAGGGATGTTGCTGTAGCGTTGACATTTATCACATGCTTTGGCATAAACTTGTATGGTTGGCAAGTAATACCTTGCACGAACTATCTTATGGACTAGTGATCTGGCCCTGAATGGTTTCCACAGGCTCCTTCATGGACGTCCCTCAAGACGTAATGGGACTCGTCTGGAGTCAGATACCTCAAGTAAGGCTGAGAAAAACCCCTTTGATATAATACCTCGTCCATGAGGACAAACTTCGCGACTCTTATCCTTAACTCTCTTGCTTCTTCTGTGTCTTCAGGGAGTACTCTGTCTTTGAGATATGACACAACTGGGGTGGTCCAGTTGGCAACTCTATCTATCTAATTTACTTCCAGAACATTTATGCTTATGACGTATTGGATTTTAACCTGATCACCTATTGTCTCGTCCGAGGACACCATCTTGGCTAAGACATCAGCTTCTGTATTCTCTTCCCTTGGTATTTGTTGAAATTAGGCTATTGTAAAGCCTTTGATGCATTGCTTAACTTTTTCCAAGTATCTCTTCATTCGTTCCTCTCTAGCTTCACAAGTCCCATTTACTTAACCTATCACCAGCTATGAATCTCCTTGGACAAGGACTGATTCCACCCTGATAGTCCAAGAATGTATTGGCCCCTTGTGCTATATTAATTGATTAATTAGCCAAGTTTATTAATTAATCAAATTAACATGCAAAGCGCGTGGTAGCACAAATAAATCACCAATTATCTAAAGTATGCAGTGGAAAATAAATTGACACGGTGATTTGTTTACGAACTGGGAAAACCTACATGGCAAAAACTCCACCGGGTGATTTTAAGGTCACCATTCCCAAGAATCCACTATTATTAAAACAAGCAGTTACAAGTAAAGGAATCCCAATACCTTATACCAACCTACATTTGAACCCTTACCCCAATACCCAATTGGACTTATTCTGTAGTGACAATCTTTCCTTTTCAATGCATAGCTCCCAGTACGTGACTAACTAACCAATTACGTGGATCCCAGTACGCAGCTCGATCACCAACTTGAGAAGGATGTTGACTACAAAGTTCTTCTGTTCATCACATGATGAAGATCATGAAGTTGCTTGGTCACAAAACCCTATGATGTACAAATACAGCAGCTTCTTGAAGAGATAGAAGAACTAGGGCAAACTAGGTTTTCGATTACACTTTTCTTCACTTATGGAATTGTGCTCTTGTGCAACTGTATGTGTAACCTTTTACGGCTCTCAAAATAATCCTTATGTCTATTTAGGGTTGTGAGAAAAGAAAGCTCAAACATACATTCATGAATTGGATGAAAATCAGAACTAAAAATCAGAACTTCATAAATCTCGACAGATACCCTAGCTGTCGAGTAGCTGTCGAGCCTCAGGCTAAAACAGCTCTTTTAAATCTTGATAGATACTAGCTATTGAGTTTTAATGAACAACACTTCTTCACTTGATTCTTGGACAGACTTACATGGCTTTAACACTTGAACTTGAAACCTTGTTTCTTGAAGCATTAAACATATTCTAGATCTACCCAATTACAAGTAAAGTACGTTTTGTCAAAGAATTTGTCAATTACATAAAATAGTGACATATGTTCCTATCATTGAATCACATATGTCCTAACAATCTCCCCTTTTGGCAATCCGTGACAAAATCACAACAAAAAAATGAACATATGAGAGAAGTCATAAATCACTCAACTCATATTTACTTGTTGAATACAATAAAATCTATCCTAACACAAACTCTTGAAAAACTTTGCAAGAAGAGAGTTATGGTAAGAAGACTTTGACAGCCTGTATTTCTGAAACACTTTTAAAAAAACTCATCACAACATCTTAGTGTGAAACAGAAATAATAGATTGCATACAATATATAAGAAACATGTGCATAAAGAGAGAAAAGAAACAACACATGTAAAGATAAGTGAAAGAACTATAATAACAACCTCAAATGTATATATATCAACAAGTACAAGATTTGCTATCACAATATGATCGTAAGATCTAAGGTACATGAACAATGTATCTAAAATAGAGTGAAAAGAAAAAGATACATAAAGTCCTCACTGCATCCCTTAAGAAATACACTCCCTCTAACAAAAATCTCCTATACTAACCCTCCCTCTATAAGTATGACTACTCTCATATCCAAAACTACTCTCCCTTTTTGTCACGAGTGATAAGGGGTAAGTATATCAAGTAGACATCTCATCAGTACTGGAAGAGCTCGCACCATCATCCTCAGCATCAGTAGCATCAGCATCAGCATCAGCATCCTCATCCTCATCCTCAAAAGCCTTTAGAGTAGGAGGAGAAGCAACGAAGCCACCCATGACTGCCTTGTCGTTGTGCAATACGACCAACACGGGTGTTTAACTAACACAACTCATCACTGAGAGTGTCAAGGCGAGCATCCATGCGCATAAGCTATGCCACAATGTCCTCGAGAGTCACACCACCTATAGAAGAAGGAGCAGATGTGGATGGAGCTGTAGAAGCTGGAGGAATCGCCGTCCCAGACCACCTTGAACGTAGCTACGCCTCGCTCCGTTTAACGGTAGCGGCATCTATGGCACACATGACATGAAAGTGGTCGAGAACGGGAGAGGGGACAGAAAAATGGCATAAAATCCTCATGATAGCTGAAGGGAAGATGAGCTTATCATGGGTCACCGTATCTTTATATACATCTATGAGTGAAAGAATGAAATGAGAGGAAAAATCTATAGTAAGATGCTCTAAAAGGGAAAGCAAAAATCGAGCACGGGGCTCTATAATAGAGTTATAATGAGATAAAGGATGCAAAATAAAAGTCATAACCATGTTCATGAACCTAGGACCTTTAGCAAAGGCTGAACAAGGAGTGAACTGACGATCACCCCAATCAGAGGACGCTCACAAAAAGCAGATATAAGCTCGTCTTTAGACACGGTCTTAAGACGCTCACAACCAGGGTAGTCAGGATGTACAACCCTGGGGACATGGAGCACGTCGGATACAACATTCGAAGTGACCACGATGCGCGTACCTCAAACTCGAGTGACAAAAAGAGGTACTGAATAATCAAATCCGTGCATGTTGGAGTAAAACCCCTGGATAAGCACGAATGGACAAGTGACCCGGACGTCACACAGTGACTCCCAACCCCTACTGTGAATGATAGTGGGTAGGTCAATGTCGGAGAAGTCCGACAAAATGACTTGGTGTTTCGAATGAATGCCTCTTCTAGAAAAGTTCTCCGAAAAGTCCTGTTGGACTTTATCATCATGGAATCGAACATATGAGGGAGTAGGATCAGAAGAAGTGGATGCCCCGGAATGAAGAGGGTTTCGGGACAGAGTAGATTTACGTTTAGGTGCCATGACGCAACTAACGTAAACAAGAGAGAGAGAGGGAGAGAAAGAGACACATAGAAAAGCACCAATCACAATCAATATATAAGAATATAGAGAATGTAAGGTACGTATGCATGAAAATGCATGAGCATGTGATATGCAATAGTAAAAACATCATGGGCTCAGCCCAATCCAATCCTACCAGCACACAATCTGTTCAACACAGTAAACATACATCTAAAATGCATGAAACATTGTTATAATGCAAATGAGATGCAATGCATGATGATTAAAAACCATTTTCACAAAGCCCATCCCAAAAATTTCACAAAAACTCCACTAATTTTGAAAAACCCCAAAAAAATTTCAACCCAAAACTTATACCTAAATGCATGAAATGCATGAAGAATGAGAGATAAAGATCATACCAGATACAAGAAAATTGATCTTGAGGTCGAAAAACTCTTGGGAAAGAAGTTTGAAGTGAGAAAGAGAGGTTTTGAGAGGTGAAGAGTCTACAGGAGTTGAGAGAGATCGAGAGAAATGAAAAAGATATCACGCGGATCCTATTTATAGACTTTCATAATTCTCAACAGATCGAGAGGTGTCGAGCTTTAAAATTCAACAGATGCAGCTATCGAGTAAGTGTCCATAGCAAAAAGAAGCTCGATGGATCAAGGAGCTATCGAGCATCTATTGAGGAGATAGAAACTTTCTCGATGGAGCGAGGAGCTATCGAGATTGCGATTAAAAGAAGCTGAAGAGCTCAATAGATAGCCTAACTGTTGAGAGGTGTCGAGATTGCTTAAAAATAGTTTTTCAAGAAGAGAAAAACACAGACATGAATGCAATCAAACATGCAACTCAACCAAGAATCCAAACAACATTTTAATCTCTCAAAAACATCTCTTAACAAGAAAAATGTTAAGCACATAGATCCCAAAACACACACACACACATACTAAACACGTCTAACCAATTTTATATTTCAAAAACAAGTTAAGACAATTTAGTGAGTATACATTAACACATGTATTCCTTGTGATGGCCAGATCACATTGTACCTGCACATGTATCAAGAGTAGCAAAGAATATTGCGTGTTGTGTGTGAAAACATTGCAAGATTGCATAAATGTCTACGTGTTATGACAATTTGAGATATGAGAAAATCACTTTAACTCACACACAACCATAACTGTTTGATGGGGATTATCACCTTCGAGGTACATCCTATAACTTCCACATCTCCTAGAATACACGCTTACAATCATATATAAAGCATTTTGTTCTTTTTGCTTTTAATTTTTCTTTGCATATTTTTTTTTAAGCAAACCATGCATGGGCATATATGAGAGAGAAAAGAAATACCCAATGATGTTAAGTATTTGACATTCCACTTTTGCTATGCTGAAGCATACAAATGTCATTTTATGATTGGCAGACAACAGTGGTGAGATAGTTATTTATACCTTTCTCTTAAGATTTTCTAGTCATTCCCGTCAAAAAGAGTGATACGAGTGTTAAGTACAAGAGATCAATTAACCTTACTAATCACAAACACGAGCCACAAAACTCACTTGCTTAGTTGTGCATAGAGATGCTCAATTGTGCATAGAGATGCTCATCTAAGCTACAAAAGATACAAAGTTTAGAAAACTTTGTTTCAATGGCCATCCATGGTACATAAGTACCAATGTACACATACACACACTGTTTTTGTATTTTTCAATTTTTCAATTTTTTATATTTTTATATGAAAAACAAAATGAAGCAAAACTAAAAAAAATAATCAAACAAAAACATATTAAACAAAGACAAAGCAATGCATAAATTAAACTGACTCAAAACTAGAAAGCAAAACACACAAGTAATGCAAAACCAAAAACAAGAAGGGGAGAGAGAGAAAAAAGTGACAGAATCACTTGGAGCCTTTTTCCTTCCACACCTTGGAAGAACCTTTCCGTTTAGCAAACCCTTAATCCGGTTGTGAGAGGGAAGAGTTAAAACCGTTCAAGTTCGAAAGGAACATGTGATGGAAAATAACATGCGCAGCAGAAGAATTAAACGGATCTACTTTATACGTAATCGATAACATGTACTATGTAAGTTTCAGAATATAAGATGAAGAGAGTGTACCTTGGTATGGTGAAATTCAAAATCGAAAATCAGAAGTACTTGGGAATACTTTTAATCTTCACTCCAATTCCACTTAATGCCCAAGAAGTGTGGTCTCTCAATCAGTTATGTGTGTATATTCTAGAGAGAATCAAAGAGTGTGTCTCTTCCTCACATATAAAACCATTTTATTCCACATAAAATTCTGTATGTTTTTCTCTACATAACTGATTATCTAATTGGGCTAGCCTTTTGGGCCTTTCCAATTGGGCTTTAGTGTGTGGCTTGGAATGGGACCAAAAGGGAACAAATAAGACTCTAACTCCAATGGGCCTTGGGTTTTTCTATCAACTCTTGACAAGTCCAAAGTTACCATTAATTATATTCATTACCACTATAAGAATATAATTGCACTTTAAGCCTTATTAATAAATTATATCCCAAGACTTTATTGTACACGCAACCCCTTCATAAAATATTCGTAATAAAGCAAAGTCATGAATGTAGACTGCCACTTTGTAAATTACTATATCTTAATCCTTGAGTACCCGGTTTAATCCTTTAATGTTATTCACCATATATTTGTGAAATCCAATTTCATAAATATACACTTTAGTTTTACTAAAGTGGTTAGGCCTAACTCTCTGAATAACGAACCCATTAAACTTACCTCAAGGGAATATTTTATATCTCTTTTAAGAGACTTTGAATTCCATCTTGAGAATATATATTCCATCAACACTAAATGTGGCTGCCCAACATACTGAGATTTTGACCATTACTTTAAATCTCACTCTTGATATATCAAAGCAACCTACACTTCATGGTCAGGTCCATTATTCTCTCAGGATTAAAAGTTCATACAAATAGAAGTTATGAAATTTATTATTCAATTGATAGTCGTTAGGAGAATAACAAATCTCACAACGCTCTAGTTCAATATGTCTTAACTCTTAAAACATATCAACATATCAACTAGAAATCACCACTTCCATGATCAAGACAAATCATCTTAGTTAATATGTTATAGTTTTCGCAGATGAAACGTCCAATTTCGTCACCGACTACGAAATAAATTCTGAGTTTACAAAGAACTTGTGGTTTATATCTTTTGTGACTTTTCACATAAATCACATATTATGCATCTCATGGACTATATGATAATGTCTGAATATTCATGTTACTATTATTTCAGATGATAATAAAACAACTTTATTAATCACAATATTAAGTCGTACATCATGTCATACATAATGTCATAAATAATATTATACATAGTGTCGTACAATAGGATTCAAGGGCACTAATCCCAACAACATGAGAGCTTTGAAAAGATCTCCAAGAGAAGCAAAAGAGGATGGAAGCTGATTCTGGTTTCCCGATGCGATCATGATGTTGCTCTGTTGAGTGGCTAGCCACTTATAGCAATTAGGTCGAGTATGACCAGATGCGCCACAGTGACGACAAAAATGCTGCTTTTTTTGTTATGGCTTTTAAGAGTTTCCTTTCTTAGCCCTAGGGTTTTTAACTTCTTTCTTATCCTGCTTAGGGGGTGCTCCTAAGATATATTTACCCTTCTATATGTTCTCACTAGCTAATTCATCCTTAACATTATTGTTCTCAGTTTCAACATTATTAGCAGGAGGAACAAAAATAGTAGTACTAGTAAAAGCAATACTATGAAAAGAGAAATCATACCCTAAACCGGTTCAATCAAAAGCAGATTTCTAAAGACTGAGCATCTCATCAAGCTTAGCGCTTGAAGTCCTTTCCAGCTGAGCTCTGACTTGGAACAATTCTACGTCAAGCTTCTTGGTCTTATCAGTCAATAAATTATTCTCAAATCTTAGTGCTCCAATAGTCTGATTGGCTTCATCAAACTTTGTATAGATCTCTTCTCGCTCAAGCTCCACATCACTAAGTTTCTTGGTGGCCAACCTATACAACTTCTCATATTTTTCTGAGACCTTGTACAACTTTGCATAGGCTATGTGGATGTCATCTTGCTCATCCATCTTTGCAAACTTAGACTCCACCAATTCCTCTTCTTCATCTACATCTTCAACAATCCCTTCAGTAGGATTTACGATGGTAGTGAAGGCATTTAGGATTCCATCATCCTCATTATCAGAATCATCCTCAGGCTTAGTGTCACTCAACGTAGCAGCAAGTGCCTTGCTCTTCCCAATGGTCTTGAGATACGTACGACACTCTTGTTTCATATGACCAAAACCTTGACACCCAAAGCACTTTGGTCCTGAGGAAACAGTGTACTGACCGCCATCCCTAACTTCCTTCTTCCCTTTGTCTTGGCTCTTAGACTGAGAAGAACTCAACTATCTACAGTCCTTGTCGAAACCCTTTACATTGGCATTCTTCATAAACTTCTTGAACTGCCTGGTGATGTAAGACTTCATCTTAGAATCTTCATCATCAGAAGACGCATCAGTATCATTGCTCTTGTTCTTCAATGCCATGCTCTTGCTCTTGCTCAATTTTTCGATCCTTGTCAAACCCAACTCATAGGTCTGCAGATTGCCAACTAACTCTATCAAAGGAACTTTGTCAATATTCTTTGATTCCTCAATGGTAGTGATCTTGACATGGAATCTCTCAGGTAGAGATCTGAGTACCTTTCTCATAATCTTGGGTTCAAGAATGGTTTTCCTAAGATTAAAAGCTGAGTTCACTATGTCCTTGAGCTTGGCATAGAACTCATCAAATGACTCATCCTCCCCCATCTTGATCTCTTCAAAACTTGTAGTGAGCCTCTGAAGCTTTAAATCCTTGACAGCCTTGGTTCCTTCATAAGTTGTCTAAAGAATGGTCCATGTTACCTTAGCAGTTTCAGCAATTTGAACTCCTCATTTGTGACTGCACTGAATAAGGCATCCAATGTCCTGCTGTTAAAGTTTGCCGCCTTGATCTTAGCATCATCCTAATCGGCCGACGCTTCCGTTGGCTTAGTCTAGCCAATCTCTACAGCTTGCCATACCATCTCATCTAAAGACTGCAAGAAAGCTCTCATGCGTACTTTCTAGTATGCATAGTTAGTGCATCAAATAAAGGAGGCATAATAAGAGACTGTCTTCTATCCATGACAAACAGGGGTCAATGGATCACACAGCAAAGATTAACCCTAATCAGAGTGTGCCTGCTCTGATACCACTTGATAGGCCAAAAATGTATTGACCCCTTGTGATATATTAATTGATTAATTAGCCAAATTTATTAATTAATCAAATTAACATGCAAAGCACGTGGTAGCACAAACAAATCACCAATTATCTAAAGTATGCATCGAAAAATAAATTGACACGGTGATTTATTTACGAATAGGAAAAACTTACATGGCAATTACCCCACTGGGTGATTTTAAGGTCACCACTTCCGAGAATCTACTATTATCAAAACAAGCGGTTACAAGTAAAAGAATCTTAGTACCTTATACCAACCTATAATTGAACCCTTACCCCAATACCCAATTGGACTTGTTCTATAGTGACAATCTCTCCTTTTCAATGCATGGCTTCTAGTACGTGACTAACCAATTACACAGATCCCAGTATGCGACTTGATCACCAACTTGAGAAGGATGTTGGCTGCAAAGTTCTTCTATTCATCACACGATAAAGATCATGAAGTTGCTTGGTCATAAAATCCTATGGTGTACAAATACAGCAGCTTCTTGAAGAGATAGAAGAACTAAGGCAAACTAGGTTTCCAGTTACACTTTTCTTCACTTGTGGAATTGTGCTCTGGCGCAACTGTATGTGTAACCTTTTACGGCCCTCAAAATAATCCTTATATCTGTTTAGGGTTGTGAGAAAAGAAAGCTCAAACATACATTCACGGATTGGATGAAAATCAGAACTTCATAAATCTTGACAGATACCCTAGCTGTTGAGCCTCGAGCTAAAATATCTCTTTTAAACCTCAATAGATACTAGTTGTCGAGCTTTAATGAATAACACTTCTTCACTTGATTCTTGAATAGACTTGCATGGCTTTAACATTTGAACTTGAAATCTTGTTTTTTGAAGCATTAAATACATCCTAAATCTACCTAATTGCAAGTAAAGTGTGTTTTGTCAAAGGATTAGCCAATTACATAAAATAGTGACATATGTTCCTATCATTGAATCACATATGTCCTAACACACCCCAAGTGATTTGGCTAATTCCAAACCCTAAAGAAAGGTTTCGTACTCAGCTTCATTATTGGTTGTCTGGAATTGTAGATGAATAGTGTACTCCAAATGATCTCCTTATGGTGATTGTAAGATGGCCCAATTCCTCCTACATGCTGTGTGGATGATCCATTAACATGGATGACCCACTGCTTTGCCCTCTAGTCTCCACCTTGCTGATTATTGGCAGGAGTAAATTCAACAATGAAGTTTGCAAGGACTTGTGCTTTTATTGCTTCTCTTGACTTATATCACACATCGAATTCGCTAAGTTCCACTACCCACTAGATCAATCGTCCAGCGGCCTCTAACTTATTCATAGCTTTCTTCAACGGATGATCTGTCAAGACATTGATTACATGGGTTTGGAAATAAGATTTAAGCTTTCTTGCTACTGTTACCAATGAAAATATGAAAATGATAACTTCTCCATTGATGGATATTGTCCTTCAGCTCCTCTTAAGGCTTTGCTAGTATAGTAGACGGGCTTTTGTATTTTCCCTTTTTCCCTAATCAAGGTTGAGATTACTACATGGGGAGACACTGCTAGGTAGAGATACAACTCCTCTCCTGGTTAGGATGGGCTCAGTAGCGGGGATGAAGTGAGATAAGTCCTCAAGTCTTCAAGTCTTCAAAGGCTTGTTGACACTCGTCCGTCCATTTGAAACAAACCTGTTAAGGGTTGCCACTCATCCAGTGAGGCTCTAGACATCTTTAATATTCTTTGAAGGTTCCATGTTCAAAATTTCCTGGATCTTATCAAGGTTTGCCTCAATCCCTTTTTGTGAAACCATAAAACCAAGGAATTTCCTTGATGAACTCCAAAAGCACATGTGCTTCATCTTATATCGCCTAAGTGTATCAAAGGTCTCTTGAAGCTCGTCCAGATGCTGCGACTCCTTCGTACTCTTCACCAACATATCATCCATATATACTTCAACATTTTATCCAATCTGTTAATGAAACATGTGGTTGACCAACCTCTGGTAGGTAGCTCTTGCATTTTTCAACCTAAACAGCATAATTTTATAACAAAATAAACCTTGACTTGTGATGAAGGTGTTGGAAAATCTGGTTTTGTATCTCATACAAAACACACAGCGGAAACAATAACCACAGATCTACTTCAATCATGAAAGATAACATGTAACCATGAATTCTAGAATAAAGAACAGAAAGCGTACCTTGATGTAGTGAATTTCAAAACATGACTTGAGAATACTTTAAATCTTCATCTCAATTCCACATGGTGCCCAAGATGTGTGGTCTCTCAATCAGTCTTTTATACATAGACTCTAAAAAAAAAAACCTTCTTTTTCTCCTTGTGGAGAAAAACTGATTTCTTTACTTTTCATCATGCGTACGTTAAACTATTCTCATAGTTTCTTTATTTAATAACTCTTATTAAATAATGACTGATTATCTAATTGGGTTAGCCTTTTGGGCCTACCCAATTGTTGTAACGCCCCCAAACCCATACCAAGGATTTAGATGCATAACCTGTCTTATTTAAAAATCAACACTAATATAATGGAACAAAGCAAAATTAAATATCCACAAATAAACTTCAAATAATCAAAATCTTTCCTATGAAATCCATAAAAGCAAAAACCTTAACAATAAAGTCTCCGAATACAATCTCATTAATATAGTTTCCCAAAAGCCACAACTTACTATCCTAAGAAAATATACTAAAATAGTCTATCAACTAACATAACTCCCAAAGAAGTCTCCAATCTATAGCTCTACTGCTCTACCACCAAAAGACCTTCCACTGCTCTAATCTGAAAGGGTGGAGAAAGGGGGGGTGAGCTAGAAGTCCAATAAGAGACTACATAACATGAGGATGTCTTTCACAACAAAACATTAGTATCATTGACAAAATATAGTCCTTACAAAATATTTACAAATAATTTTAACAGTAATACAATATATTTTATAAAACTGTCAAGAATAGAACATTTAACTATAATGTTGTATTAATTAAATAAAATAATAACCACTTTAATCAGCCAAAATACACCAAATAGGTAGAAACAATATATTATGACCATAAACAGTCTTTTTCCACTTATAAAGATCAGTAACAATAAAATAGTAGTTCGATATGGAAAACATTAGTTAGACAAAGACATAAGCTGCTAAATACTCGGTGGGTGATTCCCATGGGGAACAGTAACACTAACCTCAAAGAGGCAACACTGGCTCCGAAGAACAAACGATAACACTGCACCACACCACAATAACACTACATCGGCCGAAAGCCAACACTTAACCCTGTGTTGGTAAAGGTTGCAGACTGTCTAATTGACTATTTGAAAACATTCTTGACATGTACAGTTTCATAATAATATACAATAAATAATAAAATTCTGGTATATATTATGCATTTACAATGGTATAAGTTTTTGAAACTTTACTTTTGCAATTATGTATATATAAATATATTTTTACCAAATATATATATATATATATATATATATATAAATATACACGTCTTGAGAGACGTCATGTTCTGTAGTCCACTTACCTCTAGTTGCTAAATCAAGCTTTACTTCAATTGTTCGAAACGACATCAACTAGAACCTAAATAACACCAAAGATAGGTCCATCAATACACAATTTCTCAATTAAAATCAATTTTCACACTTAAATAGTTTTATTCTAGACAATGCTAATATATTCAAAATAGTTTTATATATAGTTGAAGCCAATATTATCCTCTATATATATCAATCCCATTGTCAGCCCATTAATCCTTTAATACTGCCAAACCTAATGATGGAGCTGGACAAGTTTGAACATTGGCGGGCCCACGGCAATACATGAGATGGAATTGGCTTGAGCGCAACCAGCCAATCCGAAAGAAACAAACCCACATGGTCATAAGAAGAAGCTAGAGTTATATCTTTTCGTTGGCAGACTCACCATACTTCTATAGGTACTATAATTATCTATCCAAATTAAAAACTACAAGGTACCCATCCTGCCATATAACTATTTACATCACTCCTAATCTAATATAATAACAATATAGGACATCTTTTATAGGTGGAGATTCATGAGACCAACGTCTCTTAGCTCCTTTCCATGACACAAGCCTATATGTACTTGCCTAGTCTAAGAATGATAACAATCATAGGAGTCCCTTTTCCAATAATATAGTCATAGAAACCATACCTGTAGTCTCTACTCACAGCCACAATGACGGAAGGCAAAGTTCGGTAGTGTGATGCGGCTGAAGCAAAAAGGCAGCCTCAAAAGTTTATGCACGTATAGCATAAGAGGTAAAATACTAAGGTTTTATTTATTTATTTAGAAGCTTATCAAGGCCCATATAATTACTTATGCCATCTCACTTGGGTTTCATATTTCATAGTTTTAATTATTTTTAATATCCTAAGCCCAAATCAATTAAATCCATTTAATTGCGGGCCTCCTTTTTAATTTACCCATAATAATTAAATTGGTATAAAAATATATGGGGTGTTACAATTGGGTTTTAGTTTGTAGCTTGAGATGGAACCAAAGGGAATAAATAAGACTCTAGCTCCAATGGGCATTGAGCTTTTTTGTCAACTCTTGACAACTCCAAAGTTACCATTAATTATATTCAATACTACTATAAGAATATAATTGTACTCTAGGCCTTATTAATAAATTATATCTCAAGACTTTATTATACATACAACCCCTTCATAAAAATATTCGTAGTAATACAAAGTCATGAGTATAGACTGCCACTTTGAAGATTATTATATCTTAATCCTTGTGTACCCGATTTAATCCTTTATGTTATTCATCATGTATTTATGAAATCTAATTCCGTAAATATATACTTTAGTAACTCCTTACTAAAGTGGTTGGACCCAACACTCTGAATAATCAAACCCATTAAACTTATCTTAAAGGAATATTTTATATCTCCGTTAAGAGATTATGAATTCCATCTTAAGAATAAATGTTCCATCAACACTAAATGCGACTGCCCAACACACTAAGGTTTTGACCGTAACTTATAGATCTCACTCCTAATATATCAAAGCAACTTACATCTCATGATCAAGTTCATTATTCTCTCAGGATTTAGAGTTGATGTAAATAGAAGTCGTGAGATTTATTATTCAATTGACAGTCGTTAGGAGAATAATAAACCTCACAGCGGTCCAGTTCAATATGTCTTAATTCTTAAAACATATCAACATATCAACTAGAAGTTTCCACTTTCATGATCAAGACAAATTATCTTAGTTGATATGTTATAGTTTTCGTAAATGAAATGCCCAATTTCATCACCGACTACGAACTAAAATTCTAAGTTTACAAAGAACTTATGATATATATCTTTCTGTAACTTATCACATAAATCACATACTATGCATCTCATGGACAAAGATAATGTCTCATTAGTTCATTTATAGATAGTCTCATATAATTAAACAATTTAATTATTTATGACATGCCAATAAATTGGGTTTTAGGGCATAAACCCCAACAATCTCCCACTTGCCCTCAAAGACAATTTACCATATATCCGACACTTATTTCCCTTTAGAGTAATTCATAGTCACTCTAAGACAAGGTTTGGAAACAAGTTTCAGTCAGATTTACTGTATAAATGATCTTTTCTACTACTACTTCTCACGTACTCATATCTCTCTAATGAGATGATACTTATGCTTAATGTGTATCTTCACCACCTAGAATGAACACATATCTTGAAGTCCAACTTCATGAATCACAATCAAACTACAAATCAGTATTTGTACAACTAGTAACCATTAAATCCTCACTTTGGTAGACAAGCATATAATCCCTCATTCTCCTAAGATATTTGAGTATATGCTTTACTCTCACTAAATTAAGTGATCTTTGATTCAATTGATATTTGCTTACCATGCCCACCGCAAAATAGATAGTTAGCCTAGTATATAGCATAGCATAAAGACTTCCTTTTGATATGGTATAAGGATGCTCTTCCTTTTATATGTCTTAGAACTATAGTCCTATATAAAGGAATTTCAAACTTAAAAGGAAAGAAATTCTTTCTTGAAGTATTACATGTTATACTTCACTAGAATCTAATCTATTTAAGCAGTTTGAGATAGACCCAACGTCCTAATTCTTGAATTTTAACAAAATTTAATTCTTAGGACGTGAATAGTATTTCCCAAGTACTTTATATCAAATTGGACTAGACAACAAAAAATTCCATTGACGACAATAACTCTACATCATTCTAAATGATTAGAATGTCATTAACATGCATTAAGAAATTTATTATTCTATTATAATTTTGCACACATAAGGCCTTTTAATACTTGATCAAAATCAAACAATTTGAATGCTTGATCAAATATGATATTTTATGGTTCATATGCTTGCTTTAGTCCATAAATGGACTTTAAGCAACTTGCATACTAAACACTATTGGTTCTTTGCTATGAACAAGTCGAGTTACATTATATAGATGTCTTCTTCAAGATTACTACTAAAAGAAGCTTTCTTGATATTCATTACAATATTTCATCCAAAATGAAATATAATGAATAAAAGAGTCTAGATAGAGTCAAACTTGACTATTGGTGAAAAAAAAAATCATTTCATAATCGAAACATTTTTTTCTGAATAAATCTTTTCGCCATTAGTCTTGATTTTGAAGGTTTGCACTTTCAAATCTATCAATCTCATTTGCTTGTAGACCTATTTGAAAACAATAGGCTTAATGCCATTAGGCGCCTCTACAAGTTCTAGACTTTAAATAGAATCTATTTCTATTCACATAACCTTGATTCAGTAATCCATATTTATATCATCTATTGCCTTTACGTAGGACCGAGGATCAAATTCATATCATTGTGGAATAACTACAAAAGTTTATTCCAAAAGTATGAATTTATTTGAAAATCCTCCCACTACGATATTGTACCAATGTAATACTTATCTACAGAATAGTGTCATGTGGTGTATCTAATACAATCAACTCATTTCCAAATGTATTTTATAGTTGTCTTACAACAACTTCTGACATTTTTCTTCTAGAACAATCTACCTTTAAAAGAGCCCTATTCCTCCTTCATGTATGCACTAACTTAAAGAAGTCATTGGAACTTCATTCCTTTACAAAAAGGAACCCTAGATTTTATTATCCTCTAGATAGAATTCATAGATTGAGAATATAATAAAATAATGGTTCTAAAAGCCCATCTTTCATCAATCTTGAATATCATTTAGATTAATAAGATCTATAGACATAAGTGCCAAAACATACAATTACAAAGGATGGAAACTTTCTCTTTATAAAGTAAAACATGTAAATTTTCATCTAGAAGACAATCATGGACAATGCTTAGCTTTACCAAAATCAGAAACACTTTCCTTTTGATCATGCTTATAAGTTTAATTTCCTTTTGGCAACTATTAGGGCAACTAACTTGTCCAACTGTTTGGTATTATAATTCATCTTCTTACCACCCTTACCTTTCAGTTTAGGTTAAGAATTTGAATTAAATCATATTAATCTTAACTTTAACTTTTAGGATGTCTTCCGTTGCGTAGAACTCACTCATCAATTCAGATAATATAAAAGAAATTTAGTTTCAAAACAATTTGAATTGATCAAATGATTCTAACAAGAACTTGTGGATCATATCCAAATGAGATTAACATTTAATCTCTACATCCAAGAATTCCAATTCATTTTAAAAAATAAAATATTTTCATAAAATGATATAGAATTGAAACTCCTTAAGTTTTTCTTAGCACTCAATATGATTCATACCAAACATCTCATTTAGACTTAATATAAAGTCTAAGTCTTGTACTAACTCTTGCATCTCATGCTGTAGCACAATTGAGATAGAAGTCAATGTAACATTTTAGCATTTCAATGGAGACTATGATTACATCATAAGCTATCTTCCATAAATGCATCATGTATAGGAAATTATGACAATGCTGAATCGAAACATAAATTGTACTTCAGCTTCTTTAAGCATCATGTCCAAAATTATTTCTTAGTTAATGTGATTCAACTAAAATAGTAGCTAGAGGACAAAATTTATGACAACTTTATTTTGAAACTATGAACATAATTACAGGGACATTATCATTTTGCATTCGTAACCATATAATATGGAACCCGAAAACATACTATACTAGGTGCAACAACAACCTAATCCCGCAATTAATATTCCTCAGCATAGAGTGAATACTAATCACTATGATCAAGCGAGAATTATTCTCATTATTTATGCTATCATGGTAACTCTTACCAAACAAAAATAATTTGCCGCTCTTCCTTTGTGTTGGGAAATTTAGACCCCGGTTGATAAAATTAACAAGTTTTAAACCCAAGCTGTTAATTAGATTAATTATGAATAAACCTTGTTAATAACAAACAAATATCAATATCATGTCAAAATCATGCAGCGGAAAAAATAAATAAGACAAGATATGATGACCCAGGAAAACCAATGAAACTAACCAGTTTCACAGTAAAAAACCTGGGGGAAACCTTCCCGAAAAGCAATTCACTATAGTAAAGAGAAGTTTTAGATCTAGTACAAAACCTTTGTCCCTAGACTCTACAATCCCCGTAGATGAACTCACAGCAGAAACCTTCTACCGCTTCAGAACCTCTGAACTCTTCAATATATTAACGCCACCCTTTTTGTTGCACGGATCCCAGTACGTGACTCACTCACCAACTTAAGGAAGAAGAATGTTGGCTGCAAAGTTCTTCACTTCATCAACAATGAAGATCAAGAAGCACTTGGTTACAAAACCCTAAGGCGCAAAGACGCAGTAGCTTCTTTCAGAGAGAATAAGGCATCGGTCACCTTTTGCATATGTTCTCCTTGTATTCTCTCTTATGTGACAGCCTCTAAAACAAGCCTTATATAGGTCTAGGGTTGTGAGAAAAGAAACCCTACACAAATACAAAAGCCTGACCCAAAAATCAAATCTGAAAATGTTGATTTCCCGTAACCTCGATTGATCGAGAGGTGTCGAGGAGGTGTCGAGAAGGTGTCGAGGGGACAGAAACTTTCTCGATCGATCGACCAGCTATCGAGAAGCTATCGAGATTGCGATAAGAATCAGCTGAAGAGCTCGACAGATAGCCAGGTGTCGAGGAGCTATCGAGAGGTGTCGAGCTTTAAAAACTTTGCACTTCAGCTTGCTTTCTCTTGGACAGACTTGATGACTTCAACACTTGACCTTGAAACATTGTTTCTTGAAGTATTAAAAACACCTAGAACTACCCAATTACAAGCAGAGTGCGTTTTGTCAAAGGATTAACCAATTTACATAACATATGTCCTTAACACTTTGGCCTCTAAGTAATAATAGCAAGAACTCAGCATAGAGGATACTATCAAACTTAGTTTAGTGTACACCATTGTCTAGAATCATGTGTAGCCACATTTCATCCATTTAACAGGTTTATTTTGTAGTACCATGATAAAAACACCCTCCGCATGGAATGCAAAGCTCGAAGTTAAGACAAGGTGTTTGATCAAACCACTATAAACCAGGAAATTCAATCTTGTAGTACCATGAAATAAACATCCTCCGCATGGAACGCAAGGCTCAAGGCCAAGACGAGATGTTTACCCCACACCACTATGAACCGACAATGGAGGCCGTGAGATGCAACCCTTGTATCTCTCTCCCACTAGAAATTTTAAAACAAGTGGATTGACATGAAATCATTGTAATCTAATCACAATTTTAACCCTACACATTAAATGTGTTTAATTGTTTAAATTCAATTTGATGTAACTAAGTCATGTCACAATAGTGTAACGAACATTCGCGCAATCACAAAGAAATTTAACCTTATAATCCGTGAAGTAAATACCCTCCGCATGGAATGCAAGACTCGAAGTCAAGACAAGGTATCTATTCACATTACAATAAACTTAACAAAAGGGTTATTTCAGCACTCCCACTCATTATTTGGGTTTTTCTGTAAATAATTGTGATCCTATCACAACTAATAACCTTGTACTTGATAAAGACACTAATCTTATTAGAATCACTAACAAAAATGGAAGTCCTAAACTATTTAGGATTCCTTAAACACTAATGAATCAAAAATTAGTTATATAGAACTCTATCCTTAAGTTATTAGATGAAGTATTCTAATCTCATTAGAAACTATATAACTTTTAATTAGAATTTTAATCTCATTAAAAACCTCTAATTAAAATAAATTAAGGACTTTTAATCATAAAACAATTTAAGATTAAGAGTTCTGTTTAACTAATATCTTTGATCTCATTAGCTCTTTTAGTTAGAACCATGTGTAATCACATCACACATTGCCTTACACCTTTTACATTTGAAAATATTTAGAAAAAATTCAAAATTCCCTTCAAATGCATTTTCGCGAGAATCTCGCGACTAAGCTCTTCCCGCGAAAATGGGTTAAGACAAAATAGTGAAAACACAAAATTCAGACAGAAACTTTCGCTGCTGTCTCGCGGGTATCTCGCGACTAAGTGCTTCCCGTGAAAACGAGTTAAGCAAAAAATTGAAAACACAAAATTCAAACAGAAACTTTCGCTACTGTCTCGCGACTATTTCGCGAGTAAAACTTAACCGCGAAAATTTTTGTGCTTCAATGGCATTTTTCGCGAGTAACCTCGCAAGAAGCTTACCCGCGAAAAACCCTTTCAATTTTTTTAAGGGCAAAGCTGAATTGTTTTTAGAATTTTCAAATAACCGTTTTTGACATCTTCATTGTTCTTCCATCAAAAACACTTTTGATTTTATCAACAAAGATTTTACTGATCAAACATTAGGGTTTTCAATATTAATATCAAGAACCATAATAATGCTAGAAACCTTAAAAACACAATCCTAATCTCATTAGGAATAAATTTCATAATCCTAGCATTAACATACTGTTTGATCATGAAATAAATATGTAATGCAAGGGAAGAAAAATATGATGAATCCTTTATTAAACAATTTGCACATGCAAGATGGCCATCAAGGCAATTGCGTTAAATTGTCTTATAAAAGCCAAGCGGTGCAAAACATCCAAGCGGTGCAATAAAGAAACTTACGCACATGACAGTTATTCCAATACCATTCAGTAACTATATATCATTGGCAATAACTATTAAAACATGACACCATTAAAACAAACAAAGATGTCCATTGACAACAATAATCAATAGTTATTGAATGAAATTCAATAACTACTCACAACTGCCAATTATATCCAACCTGTGCAAAACAAAAGTTCACACCTTGGATATGATGCAATTGTCTTACTATCATTATCCATAATAAGTGTTAACACGTCAATAGCATCAACAATAGTTATGGAATCAAATGCAACAACTATACGAAATTGCCTACTATATCCAAGAGAAGCAAAACGTCCAAGCGGTGCAAAACCGTAATGCTCACACTCTTGACCGATATATCAATATATCTCATATATATTAATCATGACATTTGGTTTTGGAACAAAATTATGCAGAAACTTTACTGCAGAAAATTAGAACACCAAGAAAACGATTTTTCTTTAATTCTAAAACTCAATCACGTGTTATACAAGCATGATATTGAAGATTGCTCTGATACCATTTGTTGGAAAATCTGGTTTTGTATCTCATACAAAACACACAGCGGAAGCAACAATCACGGATCTACTTCAATCATGAAAGATAACATGTAACCATGAATTCTAAAATAAAGAACAGAAAGCATACCTTGATGCAGTGAATTTCAAAACATGACTTGAGAATACCTTTAATATTCATCTCAATTCCACATGGTGCCCAAGATGTGTGGTCTCTCAATCAGTCTTTTGTACATAGACTCTAAAAAAAAAAAACCTTCTTTTTCTCCTTGTGGAGAAAAATTGATTTCTTTTCTTTTCATCATACGTACGTTAAACTATTCTCATAGTTTCTTTATTTAATAACTCTTATTAAATAATGACTGATTATCTAATTGGTTTAGCCTTTTGGGCCTACCCAATTGGGTTTTAGTTTGTAGCTTGAGATGGGATCAAAGGGAACAAATAAGACTCTATCTCCAATGGGCCTTGGGCTTTTCTGTCAACTCTTGACAACTCCAAAGTTACCATTAATTATATTCAATACCACTATAAGAATATAATTACACTCTAAGCCTTATTAATAAATTATATCCCAAGATTTTATTATACATACAACCCCTTCATAAAAATATTTGTAGTAATACAAAGTCATGAGTATAGACTGCCACTTTGAAGATTACTACATCTTAATCCTTGAGTACCCGATTTAATCCTTTATGTTATTCATCATATATTTATGAAATCTAATTCCATAAATATATACTTTAGTAACTCCTTACTAAAGTGGTTAGGCCCAACACTCTGAATAACTAAACCCATTAAACTTATCTCGAGGGAATATTTTATATCTCCGTTAAGAGATTATGAATTCCATCTTAAGAATAAATGTTCTATCAACACTAAATGCGGCTGCCCAACATACTGAGGTTTTGACCGTAAATTATAGATCTCACTCCTGATATATCAAAGCAACGTACATCTCATGATCAAGTCCATTATTCTCTCAGGATTTAGAGTTGATGTAAATAGAAGTCGTGAGATTTATTATTCAATTGACAGTCGTTAGGAGAATAATAAATCTCACAGCGGTCCAGTTCAATATGTTTTAACTCTTAAAACATATCAACATATCAACTAGAAGTTTCCACTTCCATGATTAAGACAAATCATCTTAGTTGATATGTTATAGTCTTCGCAGATGAAATGCCCAATTTCATCATCGATTACGAACTAAAATTCTGAGTTTACAAAGAACTTATGATTTATATTTTTCTGTGACTTTTCACATAAATCACATACTATGCATCTCATGGACTAAGATAATGTCTCATTAGTTCATTTATAGATAGTCTCATATAATTAAACAATTTAATTATTTATGACATGCCAATAAATTGGATTTTAGGGCATAAACCCCAACAGAAGGATGTTTTCTCTTGGTCCGTCTCTTCTATCTTGATCTGGTTGTACCTTGAAAATGCATCCATAAAAATCAACAGTTGGTGTCCAGCTGTTGAATCCACCAACTAGTCAATGCGTGGAAGATGATAACTATCTTTGGAGCATGCCTTGTTTAAATCTGTGAAGTATACACACATCCTCTATTTGCCATTAGCCTTCTTAACCATCACTACATGAGCTAGCCAGTCTAGATAGTAGACTTTGCGAATGAACTCTGTGGTGATCAACTTTTGAACTTCTTCTTTGATGGCATTATCTCGTTCTGGGATAAATACTCTCTTTTTCTGATGAACAGGCTTGTAAGACAAAGATACACTTAGACGATGAGTAATCACACTTGGGTCAATCCCAAGCATGTTTTCATGACTTCAATTGAAAACATCTATGCTTCTTTTGAGGAATCCAACAAGATCTTGCTTTGTCTTCTCCTCCATACTCATCCCAATCCTGGTAAACTTCTCTGGGTTGGATTCATCTAATGGTACATTCTCCAATACTTCAACTGGTTCAGCCAACGTTCTTCTTTCTTCAATGTTCATTGTCTGCATCTGCTCGTCCATAGCTAGCATCGTTAAATAGCATTCTCTAGTCGCTAACTGATCTCCCTGTACTTGTCCAATGCCATATTTTGCTGGAAACTTGACTAACAAATGGTAGGTGGACGTTACAGCTCTCTAACTATTCAGAGTTGGTCGACTAATGATGGTCTTATATGAAGACGAACAATTCACAACAAGGAAATTTACTTCTTTATTGATTTGTCATGGGTAAGAACCTACTACAACTGGTAGGGAGATCGTACCTACTAGTCGAACCTTCATTCCTCCAAACCCAATCAATGGTACATTCACTAGAAGAAGTAACTCCTTGTTAATCCTTATTTGTTGAAAGGCTGGATAATAAAAGATGTTTGCTGAATTTCCTTTATCTATTAACACTCTTCTGGTCGTATAATTTTCAATCGCCAAAGTGATGACAATCTCATCGTCATGAGGATGGTGCAATCGTCTAGCATCTTTGTCTGTGAAAATAATGGTTGGCTCATCTTTTCTGATTATTCTTGGTGGTCGTCCAAATATCTGAACATTCTGAACTTCCCATAAATAGGTATTCCTAGCTTTGGACAAGCTTCTTGTTGTCATGCCCCCTACAATAATCTTTATTTCTCCAAATGTTGGACATGTTAGTCCATCTGCCTTGCCTTTCATTAGCTGTCTCTTATTCTTATGATCTCGTCCAAGGAAATTTTTCAATTTTCCTTGTTTGATGAGAACTTCAATTTGTTGCTTCAAGTCATAACACTCTTCTGTATCATGCCCATGGTCGCAATGAAAGCGACAATACTTGCTTTTATTCCACTTGCTAGGATCTCCCTTCATTCTTTCTGGCCACTTCAAGGATGAATCATCTTTTATCTGCATCAACACCTAATCAAGTGAAGTGTTCAGAAGAGTGTAGTTAGAATATCGCCCTGAAGACGACCCTGCCTTTTTGCCATCGCGATCTCTTTTTTCTCCAACTTTGGCTTTCTTTGGAAGAAGACCATGCTCTAAATGGTGCACATAACCACTTTCTAAACTTTCCCCTTTCTTTTTCTTCTTGGCAATAATGGCATCTTCTACGTTCATGAAACTTTGGGCTCAATGTATCAACTCAGTTATCGTATGTGGCTCATGATTGTACAGCTTATGAATGAACAAGTTCATACTGACTCCATTGTAGAAAGCTACCAATAGGATCTTGTCATCCATCTCGTCCACCAATTAGGCTTCTCTATTAAAATGGCTAATGAAAGTACGAAAACTCTCATTTTCTCCTTGATCTATGTTCAACAGGCTGGATGAGAAACGCTTTTGCCTTTGTCTCCTTACAAAGTTGTTGACGAACAACTTACTTAACTCTTGGAAGGAAGTTATGGTGTTGGGTAGTAGTTTACTAAACCATACTCTAGCTGGACCTTTCAAAGTCATAAGAAAGGCCCTACACATAATTTCATTTGAAACACCTTGAAGATGCATGGTTGTCTTGAACGTGACAATGTGATCACAAGGGTAACGCATCCCGTCATATGAATCCAGGGCTGGCATTTTGAACTTGGAAGGAAAAGGATGACTGGTGATGGACGCAACAAAGGGGGAATCTGTCCTATGGACGAGATCATCCACATGGTTCACTCTTCTCATGGAATCCATCATTTCTTCCACAGCTCTCTTCATCTCGTCCGTCTCTCTCTCCAAATACGGTACCCTTCGAGTGACGGTGCCCCTGGACTGGTCCCCTTCAACATTGTTCTTAACACCTTCACATCCTGAATTTTGGCCTCGTTCTCCACCATGCTGTTGACGTTGCCTATTAACTTCTCTAGTTAACTCTTGGTTTTGTTACGTCAGTTCTGCCATCCCTGCCACCATGGACTGTAACTGTTGCTAGACTGTCATTAGGGGGGGGTGCGATTTGGGTGACTAGAGGCGTTTCCACTCTCCTTTTGTCCTGAACTAGTAGCCATTGACCTAATCCAAACCATGCAGCCTTTTTGTCTTGGAAAATAGAAAAGCTGATAGAAACTCTCTTATTCCCACAGATGGTGCCAACTGATGAAGCACGAAAATCAGTAGGCTGAAATACTTCAGGCTACGATAATGGCTGTCAATCCTGAAAAGAAAGAAAGAACTGTCAAAGGTGACCAGCGTGACCCGGCCAAGGACCCTTCGACAGTTAAGTCAGTTTTCTCTCTAGGATACAAGGAAAGAAAATAGTGAATGGTCTAGAATTACCTTAGGTGAATAGGATTTACTCCTTTTATAGAGAGTTAGACGTGGGTTTGCTTGCTTGGATCCACCACCATCATAGGTAATGTTGGTGGATGATAAAGAAAATGGGCTATATGGAGCGTTGTATGTGGAATTCCTACCACGTATCGTGCAACGTGTCGTATTTTGCTTATGTGAGTATAATGGAGGATTTTTCACAAAACTCACCAAGTATAATTTGGTCGTCCATGTATTAGTTGTCCGTAGATCATCTCGTCTATAGAGAACTCTCTACGCTATATAGCCCAGTCATCAATGGACGAGTACTTTTGGATGAGTTGATATAATTTCATGCTATGCCTTGGACGATGACACAAGGACGAGTAATACTTAGTGTTGATCCCCATCAATTTTATTCTTGGAATTGAGAATTTATTGCACCATAAGAAATGATCTAATCAATAATAATAATGCTTAATTGTAAAGTTATCTTGCCAATGATCAAAAAAAAAATCATCGAGTATAAATTTTTTTTTTTTTTGAACAAATACTTTCATATGAGTAATATAATTATTATATTTTTAGTAAGAACAAACTTGCAACTAATGTATATATTATATGAAAGAAGAGGGGTGGAAATTTCCTCCAATCATATATATATATATATATATATATATACTTGCTTAATTGCTTTTCAATTGTATGCCCATTTTAGCAAATAACCATATGCGTGGGCATGACTCATGAGTCATGCCCCCTTAGTCTATTCATAATTTACGGCTATGAGTCATGCCCCCTTAGCCTATTCATAATTTACGGCTATGTTAAGAAATAAGGAAAACTAGAAAAATTAGTTTATATTGTACTATCAATATAAAATTTATAGTTTTTTTTTTTTTTTTTAATTGTGAAATTTACATTATAAACTAATCAAATGTGTACAACATTATACACATTTTATAAAGGTAAATCTTGATAGCATCAATATAAGATTTACACGACGTTGATGATACTTGATACTATCAGTCTCTCTTCCATAAAGTTAACTAATTATATACTCATAAAAAATAAAAATAAAAACCAATCTTGATAGTTTCAACTATCAAATATGTTATTATTGTAACAATGTTGTACCCTATCAATGTAAATGAGTAAATCACATTGATAATACAATTTAAACATGATAGTCCAATAAATAAATAAAGACTTTGAATTTCCTAATAATAATAATAATGATAAGACTTGGACTAAGTTGCGTCGCAAGAGAGAATAGATCATGGTCGTGCGGGGCATCATCATCATGGCCTCCTAGCCGCTTTGTTTGAAAAAATCTCAGTTAGTTTTAGATATTTGTTTATGTATATTTATTGTATATATATCATAGATTAGGCAATCTATTCTGTGACTTGAAAATCCATCTCAAACTAATTAAACTTTGAATGTGTTAGTTTATTTATTATTGTTTCAGGCTCAGGGTCAAGAATCTTTGATTTAGATATAGAGAAGAAAAATGAAGAAACAAGGAGAGCTAGACTTAGAAGAAAGGGTTGGTGATGATGATGGAGAAGAAGAAGGTTATGATGCAGTTGTTGTTGGGTCTGGCTATGGTGGCTCTGTTGCTGCATGTAGGATGTCAATGGCAGGAATTAAGGTGTGTTTATTAGAGAAAGGCAAGAGATGGGAACCTCGGGATTTCCCAACTGATAGCTTGAAGATCATGTCCAATGTGAGGATGGAGAACCAGAAATTAGGCCTCAGATTTGGCCCAAAAGATGCTCTATTCCAGGTTATTTTCCTTCTTTTTTTTTTTTTTTTTTGGAGAAACCCAGGTTATTTTCTATTTTTTATATATGCTAGCTCTACGTAAACGTGAAAGTCATTGTAACACGCAATAATACTTTAGAATAATAAGGATACTTTAAGTGTGCCAACCCTGATTGCATCAATTATTCGTCTATAAAAAAAAAGAGTTAATTCGGCCAATGCTCTCAAGTCACATATTGTACGTTACCGCTTGCTTTATTATTTGTTGTATTATTTTAGAAATTGATTTATGTTATGCTTTACTCCCACCAATTTTCACCATAGCAATGGTGAAGAGCAGCAAAGAAAAGAAGGCCTTGAACAGAGCTCAAGAATGGCCTTTTCAAGTGTTTTGGAGGCTATATATGATAAATCGAAAGATTTTTATTCTTTTTTCTGTTTATTCTTATTTTAATTAAGGAACAAATTTTTCTTTGAATTTTTATTCAGTATATCTATTCCTTTCAAACAAAATCTTGATATCATACCAAAAAAAAGGGGTTAGAACTTAGAAGTGATAAATCAAAAGATTTTTATTCTTTTTCTTGTTTATGCATGTTTTAATTAAGGGACAAACCTTTCTTTAGATTTTTATTCAATAAATCTATTCATTTCAAACAAGATCTTGATATCGTTAAAGAAACCAACTCTCAACATCTTCCTTCAAACAAGACCAAGACTCTTTCGTACCTGTAGGCTGTAGTTTTCTTCTCTGTCTTTTCAACGACTTTAAACATCGACCTTTTTTAAAATACCAATGGTTTATTTGTCCTGAGTCAGGTGGTGGATAAAGTCAAATACTCCTGTCTATTATCATTGTTTAAATAATATTTTTTTAGTATTTAAATAATATTAAATATATTTTTACATATTTTTTTATTTATATATATTTTTAAAAAATATAAATAATATTACTAAAAATCTCTTCCTAAAAAGGCTATCAATCTCACCGTTGTCTTTATCAATAATTCTATGCTTTTGTTGAGATTACTTTTTATATTAACGGTGGTTTTTGGAGTTTTGACCCTTTAAATTAGATGTTTTTTGAGTTTTGACCCTTTAAATTAGATGTGTGTTTTGACTTTGTGACTTTCAAATTAGATAGTTTAGTCTTCTTATTATAATGATGGCGTCTTTAATTAGTTAGTCATTTTCTGGTTATCTGTGCTAAAAACAATTTAAGAACAATATGATTGTTCTCAAAATAAAATAAAACCAATATTAGGAGAAACAACTCTTTTCACATGCTATACCAAATTTCAAACTATAATTGATGGCATTTTTTTAATAATATCTTATCTAATTATCTTTGTCAATCTCTTCGAACGTCACCTCCTCCTTTACTGACCATCCAATTTTTTTTTTTTTAAACAAAAAATTTTGACTTGTAAAATTTTTCTTTCAAAAATACAACCTTCAATTTAGGAGTATTTTTTAAAAGTTTAATTTTATAAACAACTAACCCAAATAGACATGTTAAGACAATTCTTCTCTACATTAATGTAGTATTTTTAAAAAAATATATATTATAATTTATACCTCTAAAATTCGGAATAATTTTAATTTCTAAAATTTCAAAATGTTATCAGCATTATAAGGTTAGGCTTTTGATTTAAGTTCTTCTATTTCCGATGAAGTTCCATCTAAATCAAATAAATAGCATAAAAAAATATTTAATTTTTTCCACTTATTTTTCTTTTCATTTTTCATTTTTTTCTTAGGGTGGTAAATGATACAAGTTGTTTATAAATAACTCAAGTTCAATTCAAAAAAATGCTAGTTTATATTCTTTTGTTAAGCAAACAAGCCAAGCTCAAGTTTAAATTTAAACTTAACTATTAAGTTAGTCAAACTCAAATATAATAATGTATTTGTAAACAAGTTCATGAATATGAAGCTCGATTTAGTTTTATATAAATTACATTTTTACTTATAGATTTAATATTCAAATGTATATGTTGAAATGACAAATAAGGTACTTGTAGTTTATTGATAATATAAAAATAAGTAAAAATTCATAGATTTTTTAAGATAAAAAAATAAAAATAAATAATGGTTTTGCTATATATATATATATATATATGAGAAAAAAAATAAAATTAATCAAGCAATTCTTGGACAAATTTGAATTTATTGAAAAAAAAAATCAAATTTGAATATATAAATCTTATTTGGTCATGAGCTCGAGTTTGAAAAATTTAAATGAATAGACTTTAAGCACGGTTTTAAAAATCAAATAGGACCGGTCAGTTTGACTAAGAATCGGACACTAAAGGTCTGTTTGATGACTAAGAATCGGACACTAAAGGTCTATTTGAGATCTGCTTATCTTGCTGAAACCGAAAACTTTTTTTTGAAAGTATTGTAGGTAAAAGTAAAAGTTAACTGAAATAATACAGTGTGACCCATGAATAGTACTAAAAAAGTGCAGTGGGGCCTATGAATAGTAGTAAAAATAAGCTAAATAGTAAATGTGGGGCCAAAGAATCCTACGGCCCTGCCCACTTCGTTCCTGGGCCGAAGGCCCGGTTCGAGGAGGCACCCTAAGTCCGAGGATGACCCCATCGTCGGACGTCCGAGAACTCGAGGGACAAGCTCGTGACAAGCAGTCACCTCCACATTAAATGTACCTGACTACTGCCCTGGCCGCATTAATGATGAAAGGACCCTGCACCAACATCACCTTGGTTGCCGCGACTCTCAAAGAGACTGAGAAGGCGGCTGATGGGACAAGCATCTGAGTATTGTCCAAATCACCCAACACGTGTAGGGCTAGAATTGGTTAGGTAAAGAGTATATAATGTAAGGAAATCCCTCCTGAGGGAGGGGGGCGAAACAAAAAGGGAAGAAAGCCTCCTCGGCCGTGGGCCGAGGAGCATCCCCCAACTGTAAAGATGCTCCAAGTATTTCTTCAATAAAAAGAGAACGGCGTTCACGCCTCGTGAAACGCTGGCCAGCGCCTAGACCTTCGAACCACTCTCTACAAATTCATTGCGGGGTTCGTTGGGCTTCTGACCCATATCCTTTGGGACCTGGGCCGCAAAAGCAGACCCCACAATTGGCGCCGTCTGTGGGAAGGATTAGTGCGCCGGCCGGCGAAACAGGCGACTGTTCTAAATAGATATTCTACAGAAGATCGGTGGTGATGCAAAAAAAAGAAAGAACTACCAAACAAATATTGCAGAAAGATAAAAGCTCGAGACAGAAAATTCAACAGCAAAAAAAAAAAAAGACTTTATATTATTTCATAAAAAGAAAAAGGGTTACAGATTACAATCAGAGGCTCAGGCAGGCTTGTTTTACAATTATTCCTACCAGCTAGTCCTACAATCAGGGGCCCAGGCGGACCCGTCCTAAAATTAGCTAGAGGGAATTGTCAACCCGTGCTCTTATTGGCATCAAGAGAATGGGAGAACTTGACAATAAGCGGGCGGAAGGGGGCTGGGGCTAGCTCGTTCCAAGGCCACCAACGACTCCTTTCTCGGAGTGGCGGAGCTTGAACAAAGCGAGGAGCAGATACAGGGGCTACGGGACGCCCTCCCCATGATGTTCCCCTGATTCTCTCCAACCCCCACGAGCGTTGGCCATTGGTGACGGCAACACTCGGGCACCGCCCATGATGTGAGTTCGCATGTCTCCTCCGTCAGGGGTGCGCTCAGAGGAGAGATGTTAGATACTTCAACGACATCCCTCCGGGCCACCGTGCATGGCGCCATCGGGGTTACGCCTAGACTCTGCCGCACCGGAAGCCCAGTGAGGGCTGCGGCCACCGCGGCTCTTGGCACGGATGTCCTCACACCCGCCCAAAGTCGCCTCATACCAACTAACTCCGGTCGCAATTCCGGCGGGGTTATTAAAGGGGCTTGGGGAGCTGAAAGGGTGTGTTCTTTCTGCTTGTGTTAGGAAGTTCATGGAGTGTGGAGAAACCATCCCCCCAGAAAGCCTTTTATAGAGGATGAGGGTTGGTGAGAATTAATTCACGCAGAATTCGAAAAGAGCGGGTAATAATGAAGCTACCAGATTCCAAGGGGGGCCGTAGACCGTTGGACTTAGGTTCATTCACGAGGCCATTAATGAAGACGCGTCTCGCGTACCGAAGCGTCAGGCGCGGAACACGAACGGCCAAGGGACGCTTCGCAAATGAGAAAGATGGGGGCTCGAGATGGAGGCAAGATCAATGCCACGTGTGAGATCATGATCCGTCCGAAGGAGGAATCGTCCCCAGCAAAGCAATCCGAGGACAAACTCCTACTTACATAGAAGGCCAAGCGTTAGACAGAACCAAGGCTCTGCATGGTCCACGGACTCAGGCCTATGGGGAAACTAATCGCTCCAGAAGGCCAAGCGTTAGACAGAACCAAGGCTCTGCATGGTCCTCAGACTCAGGCCTATGGGGAAACTAACCGCTCCAGAAGAACAAGCGTTAGACAGAACCAAGGCTCTGCATGGTCCTCGGACTCAGGCCTATGGGGAAACTAACCGCTTCAGAAGGACAAGCGTTAGACAGAACCAAGGCACTGCATGGTCCTCGGACTCAGGCCTATGGGGAAACTAACCGCTTCAGAAGGACAAGCGTTAGACAGAACCAAGGCACTGCATGGTCCTCAGACTCAGGCCTATGGGGAAACTAACCGCTCCAGAAGGCCAAGCGTTAGACAGAACCAAGGCTCTGTATGGTCCACGGACTCAGGCCTATGGGGAAACTAACCGTTTCAGAAGGCCAAGCGTTAGACAGAACCAAGGCTCTGCATGGTCCTCGGACTCAGGCCTATGGGGAAACTAACCGCTCCAGAAGAACAAGCGTTAGACAGAACCAAGGCTCTGCATGGTCCTCGGACTCAGGCCTATGGGGAAACTAACCGCTCCAGAAGAACAAGCGTTAGACAGAACCAAGGCTCTGCATGGTCCACGGACTCAGGCCTATGGGGAAACTAATCGCTCCAGAAGGCCAAGCATTAGACAGAACCAAGGCTCTGCATGGTCCTCAGACTCAGGCCTATGGGGAAACTAACCGCTCCAGAAGAACAAGCGTTAGACAGAACCAAGGCTCTGCATGGTCCTCGGACTCAGGCCTATGGGGAAACTAACCGCTTCAGAAGGACAAGCGTTAGACAGAACGAAGGCACTGCATGGTCCTCGGACTCAGGCCTATGGGGAAACTAACCGCTCCAGAAAGACAAGCGTTAGACAGAACCAAGGCACTGCATGGTCCTCAGACTCAGGCCTATGGGGAAACTAACCGCTCCAGAAGGCCAAGCGTTAGACAGAACCAAGGCTCTGTATGGTCCACGGACTCAGGCCTATGGGGAAACTAACCGTTCCAGAAGGCCAAGCGTTAGACAGAACCAAGGCTCTGCATGGTCCTCGGACTCAGGCCTATGGGGAAACTAACCGCTCCAGAAGAACAAGCGTTAGACAGAACCAAGGCTCTGCATGGTCCTCGGACTCAGGCCTATGGGGAAACTAACCGCTCCAGAAGAACAAGCGTTAGACAGAACCAAGGCTCTGCAACTAACCGCTTCAGAAGGACAAGTGTTAGACAGAACCAAGGCTCTGCATGGTCCTCGGACTTAGGCCTATGGGGAAACTAACCGCTCCAAAAGAACAAGCGTTAGACAGAACCAAGGCACTGCATGGTCCTCGGACTTAAGCCTATGGGGAAACTAACCACTCCAGAAGAACAAGTGTTAGACAGAACCAAGGCTCTGCATGGTTCTCGGACTCAGGCCTTTGGGGAAACTAACCGCTCCAGAAGAACAAGCGTTAGACAGAACCAAGGCTTTGCATGGTCCTCGGACTCAGGCCTATGGGGAAACTAACCGCTCCAGAAGAACAAGCGTTAGACAGAACCAAGGCTCTGCATGGTCCTCGGACTCAGGCCTATGGGGAAACTAACCGCTTCAGAAGGACAAGCGTTAGACAGAACTAAGGCACTGCATGGTCCTCGGACTCAGGCCTATGGGGAAACTAACCGCTTCAGAAGGACAAGTGTTAGACAGAGCCAAGGCACTGCATGGTCCTCAGACTCAGGCCTATGGGGAAACTAACCGCTCCAGAAGGTCAAGCGTTAGACAGAACCAAGGCTCTGCATGGTCCACGGACTCAGGCCTATAGGAAAACTAACCGTTCCAGAAGGCCAAGCGTTAGACAGAACCAAGGCTCTGCATGGTCCTCGGACTCAGGCCTATGGGGAAACTAACCGCTCCAGAAGAACAAGCGTTAGACAGAACCAAGGCTCTGCATGGTCCTCGGACTCAGGCCTATGGGGAAACTAACCGCTCCAGAAGAACAAGCGTTAGACAGAACCAAGGTTCTGCATGGTCCTCGGACTCAGACCTATGGGGAAACTAACCGCTTCAGAAGGACAAGTGTTAGACGGAACCAAGGCACTGCATGGTCCCAGGACTCAGGCCTATGGGGAAACTAACTCCTTCAGAGGATTCCAGGTGTTAGACAGAACCAAAAGCACTGTATGCTCCCAGGACTCAGACCTATGGGGAAACTAACTCCTTCAGAGGATTCTAAGTGTTAGACAGAACCAAAAGCACTGTATGGGCCTTGGACTCGAGCCTGAGGGGAAGCCAACTACCTCAAGGGGATCCTAAGTGCCTACACAAAGCATTTCCTACCTGGCTCTTAGAGAACAATGGGTCCACCCAAGCATACATGCCCTCGCTATAATAACTGATGCCGCGATTGGCCGAGATGCAATTGAAGTTAAAGCCATACAAGTAAAGAAAAAACGAATAGCGCGCAAGCAAGCAAGCGCCCACAACCAGCAGGAAAAGAAAGAAAACTCGTATTTCATTAAGCCCAAAAAGAGTTACACAATAGGAATTACATTACAATCTAAGAAAAAAAAAAGTAAGTAAAAAAATAAAAGAAAAAGAAAGATACAAAAGACGAGAGACGACGGCGTCGAGGGGCCTGCCCTGCTCACTTATTTTCCTCCCTCAGCTGGGGGCTGGACTATAGCAGCTTCAAGGCCTTCTGAGCTTTGGCCGGGAGGGACAGCCTGCGAAGGCGCGGCAAGAACGGCTGCCTCCTCAGCAACAGGAACTTCAGCTTCAGAGGTAGGCTTCACAACCTCCTGAGGCGCCTCCTCAACGGGGCCCTCACCTAATTCTGCTACCTTGGGAAGGTCACTTCCTTGGACGAGCTCACCCCCAGGCGCAGCAATTGAGGTGTCCTCACCCGTAGCAGCACCAGCTCCCTCTGCAGCCTCCTCGGCCTCAGCGCCCATCGGAGCTGCCTCGCGGATAGCAGGAGGGTAGTACACATTCTCCTCCTTCCACAAGTCAGACGAGGCCTCGACCCCAGCCTGTCTGAGAGCCTCCCTCCAAACCTCGGCAGAGTAGCGCCTGCACAACCCAGGGACTTAAGCCTTAAAGGCTGCCTCTGTCTCTGCCATCCCCGTAGCATAAGCCTCCTCCTCGGCTTCCTGCTTAGTGGCCAGAGCTTCCTCCCTGCCCTGGTCAGCCTCAAACTTGGCCCTCACGGCCTCGTCCCTCGCCCACTCAGCTGCCCGCTTGTCCGATTCGGCGGCAGCCAACTTCTTTGGCAGATCAGCAAGCAGCTCCTTTGCAGTCTTCAGCTGCTCCTCTGCCTCAGCCAGGCGCTTTGAGTAATCTTCGGCCTGCTTCTGGAAGCCGACGAAACCCGACAGGGCAGTATCCCGAACATTGGTCATTGCACTCAGCTCCTCCCGAGCCTTGGCAAGGTCAGCCTCGGAGTTCTTAAGGATCCGAGTGGCCTCCAAGCGTTTCTCACGCTCCACGTCCATGGCTTTCCCCTGGTCACGGGCGGCGTCCTCCAACCTATAAGTGGCCTGAACGGCCTGACAGGCAAAACAAGTACGCGGTTAGCCGAGCTCAGAAAGGGGGAAGAGAGAGAAGCTACAACTCGAATAAGTCATAAATGACGAGAGACTTACCATTCCCAAGTACCTCTTGAGGCAGAGGAAGACCTCCCTGCTCCTCATAGTCGCCAGCTCCGCCATGTCAGCTGGGAGTAGCAGGTACCTTCCCACCGCGTCGGCCATGTACGCGCCTTCGCCCTCTTTGAAATCCCTAAGGGAGGAGTCTTCCCTCAGCGGCCCCCCATGGAGCATTGGGCTAGGAAGCCAGGCCTGAGACTCGGGCTCGGCGTCAACCTGCTTTTCCTGACCTTGGGAGCCTATCTTCAGCTGCTTGGATGGCCGCCGAGTATCATCCCCCTCCCGTGGGGACCTGGACTTTTCATCAGCCGGCCTTTTGCCCTTATCCTTTTTCTGCTTGGGATCGGAGGGCTCATGCCTAGAAGGCAGACTCGTCTTGGACGGAGAAGAAGGAAGCCTTGACTGGGTAGAGGCCGACCTGCCCTGAGCAGAACGAGTTTTTGGAGGAGGAGGAGGAAGCTCTGGCTTCGATTTCCCCGGCTGGCCTTCAATCAGTTCCGACAGGCTAGGTTTAGGCCTCTTCTTGTAACCTATCTCGTGCCGGGAAGAGGACTTGGACATTGAGAAGTCTGCTTCAGACAGACGAGGGTCACCCAAGTCTCCTGGAGGGTCCTCGGATTGAAAGACTTGTTCAAATACGTCAAATTCGTCCTCGGCAGGACCAAGGTCAGCAACTTCCACTTCCCTCTCTAGGCCTTCTTCGGCAGCCTCTGAGGATCCAAGGGAGGAAGAGGGACCCGCAGGTACTACGCCCTCTGATGTGGAGGGCACCTCGGGGAACCGAAACCCGTCCTCGGTCACTGTTATTTTTCGAAGCCGAGGATCCTTTGCTCTAATCACGTACTTCGGCGCCGCAAATGACTTGTGAGCCGGGTCGTATTTCAAGATCTGGTGAGCGGCCCTAACCTGATTGTCGGCCTCGTTCACGAAAACCTCTGCCCTCAGCGCCTTTTGCAAGTCTTCCCGGTTGATTAGGCTGAAATGGCGCGTGAAGGCGTGCGGATCTGCAAGAGGAAACACATTCATATCAGAAACCAGACGGTGCAAAAAGAAATGGATGAAGTAAAGGATGGAACTGATCAGGATCCTAGGACTCTCCCCCCATTTTCCCACTGCCCACCTGGGGTCCCCTCTGTCGTCGGGCAGTGAAGGCCATCGTGCCACTCTCCAGACACAATGAGGAAGTCCTTGTTCAACCCCTTGCTGGACTCAGGAAGGCACTGAATAAGCCGAACCCTGTCATCCCTGGTCTTCAGATAATAAGTTTCGCCCCTCAGGCACTGGAGGTTATAACACCAGTTGACGTCATGGTGGGTCAGTCTCAATCTCATCTTCTCATTTAGGGCATCCACACAGCCCAGAATCCTAAAGACGTTGATGGCACACTGGGTGGGGGCTAGCCGGAAGTGCATCAGGTAGTCCCTCATCACCGGCCCCATGGGTATCCTCATGCCACCTTCAACGAAGGCAACGATGGGAATCACCACCTCACCCTCCTGCCTCCGAAAGCGCCACTCACCCTCTGCACAATACCTCAAGCCCACGTTGGCCAGTATCTTATAATCGACGATGAATTTCTCCATCGCCTCCTCAGTGAATACGTACTTCTTAAATATACCCATCCCAAATGATGCCTAAGCGAGCTAAGAGAGAGCGAATGAAAAAGCGGCAGAGATGGAGAAGAGAAAAAGTTCGAAGAGAGATAGAGTGACTTACAGAAATGAGTAGAAGCTCCTCGGACAGGCTTTTTATGCTGGAGATGTAGACTCTTGAGTGCGAGTGGACAGAGGAACCGGGCTTTCGAATGGGTATTTATACCCCAAATCAAGGAACTGGGCGGGTTTTCCCGTCCCTAACTGCTAGGCGAATCCCCACCGTTAGATCATCATCCTCCCGTTAGACGTGGGAGGCACGGAGCTGCCATGATTTAATGAAAGGCGCATTGCGCGCTTCGAGGCGCCATTAACGCGTCTGGGGTAGATGAAAAGGCTCCAGTACTGACAGAGGACCAGACTCAATGGGACGCGTGGCAGAACCGAGGACATCAAAATCTTCCTCTCCGCCCAAGGATGCGAACAGCAAAGATTTTGAGGGGCTATTGTGGGCCAAAGAATCCTACGGCCCAGCCCACTTCGTTCCTGGGCCGAAGGCCCGGCCCGAGGAAGCACCCTAAGTCCGAGGATGACTCCATCGTCGGACGTCCGAGAACTCGAGGGACAAGCTCGTGACAAGCAGTCACCTCCACATTAAATGTACCTGACTACTGCCCTAGCCGCATTAATGATGAAAGGACCCTGCACCAACATCACCTTGGTTGCCGCGACTCTCAAAGAGACTGAGAAGGCGGCTGATGGGACAAGCATCTGAGTATTGTCCAAATCACCCAACACGTGTAGGGCTAGAATTGGTTAGATAAAGAGTATATAATGTAAGGAAATCCCTCCTGAGGGAGGGGGGCGAAACAAAAAGGGAAGAAAGCCTCCTCGGCCGTGGGCCGAGGAGCATCCCCCAACTGTAAAGATGCTCCAAGTATTTCTTCAATAAAAAGAGAACGGCGTTCACGCCTCGTGAAACGCCGGCCAGCGCCTAGACCTTCGAACCACTCTCTACAAATTCATTGCGGGGTTCGTTGGGCTTCTGACCCATATCCTTTGGGCCCTGGGCCGCAAAAGTAGACCCCACAGTAAAATAAACTGAATAGTAAAATAAGCTGGCTTTTTAATTTTTGTCAAACACACACTAATATGTTCTGATTCTTATAAAGATTTGGAAATTATAGAAAAAGTAAGTTTAACCTGAAATTGTTGATCAAACCGTGAAAATCGTGAATTGGGACAGTTAAACTAGTTTTCAACAATTTCAATAAATTGAGCAAAATAAACAACAATCTTCCTTGTTTTGATAGCAAATTTGGTGCTTATTTGTCATTGAAGGTAACATGGTTGCTTGTTGTGAGTAAGATGAGATTTGAGAAAATCTGAAATTTGTAGGTAAAATAAAATTTAAAGAGGTGGGAGAAGCAAAGTGAAAAATGTGGTGCTTAAAAGAGTCGTAAGGAAGAATTTTGTTTTAGCCTTTAGGTTATGAACTGGTCGCGTGGGATAGAGAAAGAGACTAGCGATGGCAATGGGGCGGGGCGGGGCGGGGCCGAAGGATGGGATCTTCGTCCCCACCCCGCATGGTTTTGTCTTGCTCCATCCCCCGCCCCTTAGGGCCCCGCGAAGCCCTGCCCCACCCCGTAAAACTCTACTTTTTGTTAATTTACCCTACAACTAGTACAATTTTTTTAATGAAACTTATTTCATTAATAAAAATATACTTGAAATTACAACTAAATTTATCCCATCAAATCAAATCAATTTTTAGAAAAAAAAATCGAATAATATATGTAAGTTTAACAAGACAATCATTAAAAAAAAAATCTCATAGTATAACACATAACAAAATAAAGGCAGAGAACCACATTGGGTAGAATAAAATAAGTTAACATTGATTATTTGTTTAAATAGTAGGGTTTTAGGGTATGAAAAATTTACAATTATAACCCTTAGCAATGTGGGGCAGGACGAGGACGGGGAGGGGTAGGGCGAGGTGGGTCTAAAAAGTTTAAACTCATCCTCGTCCCACCACTTTTGCGGGGCGGAAAAAATCCGTGCAGGGCAAAGCGGAGAGGGGTGGGAAAAAATTGCTTAAAAAGTCCTCGTCCCAGCAATTTTGTGTGTTAATAATTTAATATTGATTGATAATGATATATAACTTATTTATTAAATAGTCTTTTTAATATATGCTTTTAGAGTAATTGTTAATAAACTATATTTAAAAAACTTGACACTATTTTTATGAGAAATATAAAAAATTGTTAACAAAATTAATTGTTTTATCATTTTTTCATAAAATATTTTCAAAAATAGTTTCTAAATTAATGCCCTTAAAATATTAGTTAACATTTTCCTATATTACTATTAAAGAATAGTTTGTATTTTAAGTCATTAACATCTAATTTTACACCTTTTTATTTTAAAATAGATTTCTACCAGAAAAATATTTCAATCCTAAGTTGAGAGAAGTTCAATTAAATTATTCTTAATTATGTAATAAAAAAGGTTATATTATTGTCATTATTTTGGTAATGTTAATTTAATTGTTTATATTTTTTTTTTTTGTCTAAACCATTTATATTACATTTATATTTAATATAAAGTACATAAAAAAATAAAAACTCATTTAAAATGGTTAGTAAATAACATGATAAGTTATTTTTAATTTTTATAATTTTAAAATTATTAATTAAATTATTTATGACATGCTCATAAAACTGGGATTACTCTCTTTTCCGGTTCTTTCACCGGTGACTTTAAATACTCTCGTTGAGCTAGTTGGTGACTCGGGAAGACCTGTTCTGTAATTGGTCTTGGTTGAGCTAGTTGTAAGCGTTGTTCTGTGCGTAAACTTGTTTGGTCTGCTAAGAGTTAGTCTGCCATTTTCAGGTTCGAAGTGTTCTTTGCTCTGTTGTAAGGATCTTAGGCTCTTTTGAAATGCCTAAAAAGTGTTGGTTTGTAAAACTGTGTTTGTTTCACTGAAATTCATATGAATTATTCAAAAGAAAGATTTCGTATTTGAATCTAGGAAATAGAATGAAGTAATGGGTGTGACAGTATGTAACATATTTAATGAAAATTTTTGAATTTTGCTTTGGTTTTGCTCAGGAATCAAACAAAGAGATGCAAAGTAACTTTTTTGAGAAAATTTTGATTTTCTGAAGAAAATTAGAGGCGGTTGCCGGTTGTGCATTTGGAGTAAATGAAGTAAAAGAACCCCAAATCTAAATGCTACGTAACTTTGCAGCTGCAATCAAAATTTTGAAACTTTAGGGAATACCATCAAAATTACTCTAAACTTTAAGGGTGGTGTAATTACAATTTAATCTAATAATTAAATGATATAGATTGGTTTCACCAAAACCAATTGGGAAAATGATCATTTTCATTTGAAATAGATCTATTTTATGACTTAGATTAGTAAATTATTACAAATCTAAAGGTGAATAAACTGTCACGTCATTTAAGGCCACACTTTACACAATTGGAAATATAAACTTAACCTCGAAATGGAATGGATTTTGTTCGAGCACATTGAGCCTGTACAGGTATAAAAAGTATTAGTCATGTGAGTTGAAAATTTGATTAAAACATCTTTGGTTTCTTAACTGTTGTAGACTTCAGTGTTGATGATGAATTTTTGTGTGTATTTGATGAGAATATAGGTACATGAACAAAATGACTCTGTAGCAGTAGTGGCCTGTGGGCTTGGTGGAGGTTCGCTTGTGAATGCAGGAGTGACAGTGCCAACCCCAGTTCGTGCTAGAAGGAACCCAAAGTGGCCAAAAGAATGGGAAAGGGATTGGGATATCTGTGAAGCTTCTGCTGCTGCCATGCTGAGAATACAAAGTGTTCCCATCCAGTTTCCTGCTTTGAAAGTCTTTGGAGAAATAGCTGAAGAACAGATTGAACAATGTTTTGAGACTTCTGTGAAGCTAAGCATAAATTTTGATCTTGAAGAGCCAATGGCTAATTCAAAGACACCTCAACGAATGGGCAGCTGTGTGGCCTGTGGAAACTGTCTTTCTGGTTGTCCTTATAATGCCAAAAGTTCTACAGACAAAAATTATCTAGTTTCAGCAATCCAGGCACATTTTCCATCACTTCTTATATTGTTAATAAATTATATTTTCATTTATTTGGGTCAAGAAAGTTCCATGGTTATAAAATTGCATCTCAGATTTTGTGGCTGAAAGGCCAAAACCAAAATGGTGGTAAGAAATTAGAGCAGCTCATTTTCTTTTAAATCCAGTATCTGATCCTATGTAATGGTTTTGTACTTTCAAATGCTATATGGGATAATATGGGATAATATGAAATAATATTTGTTGGGGTTGTCCAAAGAGTTTCTTATTCACTTCTACATGTTACCTTCCCTTTTAAAATTGAAATCTCTTTATGTTGCAGGCAGGATGTGAAGTTAGAACAGAATGTCAAGTTCAGTATGTGGTTAAAAACCTTTATGATACTTGCCAAGAAGAAGGAAAAAAAGGCAAAAAGAGAAGATGGCGTGTTTACTTGAACGAGATTGACTATATAACCAGTGATTTTGTAGTCCTCTCAGGTACAAAGCAGTAGCTATAAATAGTGTGTACTTGGTAGAAATTTTGTTTAAAAAAAATATTTTTTAACGAGTTCCATTTATATTTTTCAACAGCGGCAGTTTTAGGCACAACTGAAATACTTTTCCAGTCACAAATGAGAGGATTGAAACTTTCGGATGCACTTGGCTCTGGATTCAGCTGTAATGGGAATACTGTGGCCTGTCTTGCTGGAAGCCCGGCACCCTTAAATTCTTTCGGATTAGACAGAAAGCAACTCTCAAAGATACCTTTCCAAGAACGGCCAGGGCCATCCATCTCTTCTTCTTACACATCTTCATTGGGATTCACCATCCAGGTCTAAAAACTTAAAAACTAAATGCACTGTACTTCTAACTGGGTTTCCCTTCATCTTAACTACTTGTCATGATATGGTTTGATCATCGGATTCAGGTGACACTAATATACCACAATCCATACTCCAATGATAAATGGCCTTAACTGATATGGTCATCTAGTTTTAAGCGGCCATGCAGTCTAGGTCTTTGCTCTAGAAAATCTCTATAAGCATAAAATCTCTTAGTATCCAAACATGTTTTGCATACATAGACATGTATGAATGTAGAACTATAAACATTCTTTTTCATTGTGGACTTATCTGACGCACCATTTTTCTATTGGCACAGAGTGCTGTACTTCCAACAGCTTATCCACACCTGCTGTTTAAAGGGATTGTAAGTTATGGTTGGCCAACTGGCCACTGGTTGTTTCATGGGATCATTGAAAAGATAAGACATATTTTGGGTTTTAAAGCATGCCAAGCTATTGCTCTTAATGCAATGGGTTATGATGACAGTGATGGGAAGATAATGTGGGACAAGGACAAGAACAGAATTTGCTTTAGTCCACCCCATGATCCTTTACTCCCACAAAAAGTCAAAGCCTTTCAAAAGCTCACTAAGAAATTAGGAGGAATCCTCTTCTTATCAAGGTACCGAAGCACATCTGTCCATCTTTTAGGTGGGTGCAATGCATCATCAGATCCTTCATATGGTGTTTGCAACCCCAGTGGCCAAGTATTTGACCCAGAGTCTTCAGTCATGGTACACCAAGGCCTCTATGTCTGTGATGGTTCTCTAATCCCATGTTCTGTTGGCATAAACCCATCTCTTACTATTGCATCTGCAGCTGAGTATGTAAGTAGGCACCTTGTAAAGGATGTTCTCAAGTACAAGAGTATTGAAATTGCTTCTCAGAATCCACATTCTGTCTCAAATAAGAATGTAAAGAGTGATCAGAGATCAGTTGTCACATTTGAAGAAACCATGAGGGGTTATGTGGGGGGTATGCAATGCACAGTTTTTCTCAAAATGAAGATGAATGCTCAAGAACAGAAGCGCCTCAGTGATTGTCATCCTCTTCTAAGAGGCAAAGTTGGTGGATATGTGGAATTAAAAGCCATTGAGAGGGATAAATTACATATCATAGATGGAAAAGTAAGTTTGTGTGAAGTAGATTATAGAACTCCTTACACGCAGTATATGCATTATCATCTCCTCCTTGCAGGTTCTTCTGGCTCGAGGTATGAGAAAGTTTTATTGTAAAGTAAATTTCTTGTTCATTTTCTTTGCTTATATGAGAGAATCAATAAATTCCGTATCATGCAGATATATTCTCGAGGGAAGAAAGATAATGACTCCTTATCTCTTTGCATTATATGCTTGGAGGGAGTCAACAACATTGCATGTGACCTTTAAGAAAGTTGCTGAGAACAATTCCAAGGAAGACATGATGCTTCTAAAAGGCAGGCTCACTGTCTCCATGGTAGAGCTTCTAAAGAGCTTGATAAGCCTTAGAGGAAGCAACAGAGGAAGGTTTATATGTCATCTATTATACACACTCTACAGAACCTATTTTGTACAGAAACCACAAGGGAGCCACAAGGACTTCCCCCCAAAAGATTTGTGTTATAAATTCTATCCAAGCAGCACTCTCCATGAAATTAAAACAGGTATCAGGAATCTAAATCTGCTCAGAGTTGATGTCAGTGTACAATGCAGTCTCAGGAGAATCAATGATCATAATCAGAAACAAAAGACTACATAGAACTATGGGATATTCATTTAAATTCTACCAATATGTAAATTAAGAACTTATGAAATGCACTTTCAAGCTAAAAAAACTAGATAAATTGATGGAAGAAGAAATACCCCGCCAATGAACTGTACACTCAACTTTGTGATTTTACCTGATCACCACAATGCTAATGGAGCATAGAGTTCACGTTATTTCTTTTACTTCCTTTGTTATATTACTTAAAGTTTCTAATCTGTGTCCTTCCTGTTTATTATGCAGAGGATGGATTTACTATCAGTTGCAGGCAATGGAAATGCACCCATAATTCCTCAAAGCTTGAAGGACCAAAACAATTATACCCAGTTCTCCTTCTTAATGGGTATTCTTCTGACAGTTACTGGTTGCCAACAGAACCAAATGATCTAGTCAGAACTTTACTGGAAGAAGGACATGAAATATGGCTATTGCAACCAAGGTTGCACCCACTGAATCCTTCAAACAACTTCACAATTGAAGATATTGGAAGATTTGATGTCCCTGCTGGTAAAGAATATAGAAATATACCCCACTAGAAATCAATTCTTACTAACCTCTAATGTCTTGCCAGTTCTAACTTTATTTCTTTCTTTTGCAGCAATAAATAGGATCCTTGAATTGCATGGGCAGCGCATAAAGATACATGTTGTTGCACATTGTGTTGGAGGCTTAGTCATACATATTGCTCTCATGGGAGGGCATGTCTCTGCAACCAATATAGCTTCTTTGTCTTGCACCAACACTTCAATGTTCTTCAAACTAAATACTTTATCCATGTTTAAAATGTGGCTTCCTCTGCTCCCCGTAAGCTCTCTTTCTCTCTCTTGTAATGAAATTTAGTTTCTACAAAAATATACAGAATTTGATTGACTCAAACTTGCTAATATGTTCAGCCAATTATAATAATCAGAACAAAAATAACAAATAACAAGAAGCAAACAAATAAAAAGTAAATAAATAAGATGTCTAGGTCTTATGAAGACATAACATGATATAGCACAATTTTGTACAAACCTCTTTCTCCTTAAGCCTAAGAAGGTCTTTCAATTCACCGTGCAGCTATCAATGGTCATACTAGGCAAGAATAAAATTCTACCTATGTTGGAAACATCAAAGTCTAGTTTGCGTCACCGGCTCTTGAAGTCCATTGCCCTTATGATTCCACGGTATGAGAGATGCACCTGCAATGAGTGTGAGCTTTTTTCTGGTCTATTTGGAAACGCATTCTGGCATGAAAACCTAAGCCCCAGCATGCACTACTGGTTAAACAAAGAAAATGTGACAATGCTTCCCATGGCAGCATTTCCCCACCTTAGAAAAATCTGCAATGCTGGTAACATCGTTGACAGCAAAGGAAACAACTCATATTTGATCCATCCTGAGAGAATGTCACTCCCAACGCTTTATATTTCCGGAGGACGGACTATCCTTGCAACTCCAAAGACTTCTTTTCTTGCTAACAAGTACATGAAGTTACACCAGCCTGGTTTTAGACATGAAAGAGTTGTAGTGGACGGCTTTGGTCATTCGGACCTATTGATTGGAGAAGAGTCATATAAAAAGGTTTTTCCTCATATTTTATCTCATATTAGATCAGCTGAAAGAGAAAATGGTGCAATTAGTGCTGGGGGAAGAAAGTACAGCAAAGAGGCTATGGACTGGGAAGATGATCCTTATGAAGAATATGGAGGTTTTAGCACTTGGTTTTCTCCTTTTGTTGTTATTTTGTTGTTTTTCATGCTAGTTGCATTATGCTTGTCAATTTTCAATTTTTAAAGATGAAAAGTTCTTGGCCTTGCTATTGAATGATGTAATTTTTTTTTTTTTTTTCATATTTTGAATATGAAATTGAAAGGCTATCTTGTTTATCCTATTAATTGAAGCCATTCTATAAGTCATTTATGATCATTAGCCATATTGTTAGAAAAACAAATTAAAAATCGGAAGGAATTGTCTCTATATGGACCTTCACTAAATATTTCAACATAATTCAAGATAATAATGAAGAAATCAACCATCAAAGAAAATACTCTTCACTTTGTGCAGCATGATAGCCAAAAGAAAATCCAGTTGAGCTTAAGCCACTGTCCCATCGCTCTTGGAGGCTAATACTTGACAACATGAGAGATTTGAACTCATAAAATATTTTTGAGTACCAAAATCCTAGCCATTAGGCTCACATGCCACAATTATGGATGAACTTTGGCACTATAGTTTTCTTTTCTTTTTTTTAATCTGCAATGTTTATTCAACAAGAAAAGAGGGAATGATGTTCCTAACAAACTGAGTCGAGGACTCTTTGAGGATTGTTCTTTTTAAAACAGAAAGACATTTTAGACTTGAGAGAAAACTTTGCAATAATGTGAGCAACTGTATGTGTTGCAATCTCTCTTGACTAAGCGAAAACAACAACCTAGAAACAAAGCTTTGAAACTTAAAACATTGCTAATAACTTTCGCACTATAGTTGATTCATCATTTCTTGAAACTATTATAGATAGTTACTGTGAGTGATAGCATTAAGATGTTTAAAAATTCTTAGAATATCTTCTCAAAAAATAAAAAATAAAAAATTCTTAGAATAATTTCACCTTAGAGTTCCTAAGATCCCATATCCACTTATTTTGAAATAAGTGAATTAAATTTTATTACGTCACCAAAATTATAAATTTAATAAATATTAGACAACTTTTGTTCAAAACGTCAATATCTATGTAAAACCCAACAATATTTTAACAATTGCATGTAAAACTAATTCAATGAACCTACATGGTGATGAAAATCTAAACCAAACTATTATTATTTAAAAATATATAAAATAAAATACATAAAATACTATTTTAGTTTATAAACTTTATAAAAAAAAAAAATTTCATCTCTGAATTTTAAAAATTTGTTTTACTTTTATAAACCATTGAAAAGTTCATTTTTTGTCCTTAAAGTATTGAAAATATTTTATTTTTTGCCCTTTAATTTTATGAAAAAAAAAATTTTGGTCTTAAACTATTAAAAAAATATATCTCTATTTTTATCTCTAAACTATTAAAAAAAAATCTTTATAAATTTAAGAAAAAAAAAATGTAAATACTATTTTGGTCCTTAAACTTTAACATAAGTTTGTTTATCGTCTCTAAGATATTTTTTAATAGTTTAGAGACAAAAGATAAATTTTTAAATAGTTCAAGGATGAAAAACGAATTTATTAAAGTTTAAGAATGAAAAATCAAACTTTTAATAAAGTATAGGGATCAAAATAATTAAAATATTTTAAATAATTTAGAGACAAAAAATAAATTTTTAAATAATTTAGAGATGAAGAACGAAATTATTAAAGTTTAAGGATGAAAATCAAACTTTTAATAAAGAATTTGATCAAAATAATATTTTACCTAAAAATAAAATCTTATCCAAATAAAAATCATCCATGCCGACTATAACAGTCCAGTGTCAACAAAAATCTTTCGCGGTAAATCGGTTTACAAGGTAAGACGTGGCCTAATATACATCGTTGGATATATATATATAAAGCAGGCCTTAGATACTCACTCTATTTTCTCGTAGATTCCCACCGAACCAAACCAAATCCATTAAACAAAACCCTCACTCTCACACTGTCTCTCTCTCTCTCTCTCTCTAAAAAAGGAAATGAAATTCAACGAAGAATAGAAGATAGAAACAATGGCTCTCTATCTCCACTCTCACTTTCTTTCACCAAAGCTCGATACCTCCAAAACCCTAATTCTCTGTACCTCTTCCAATGGGTTCCCAAAACCTCTCGCTCTATTCAAACCCACCTCCTCACCTTCACGTTCACGCCCTCGATTCCTCTGTTCTTCTTCTTCTTCTTCTTCTTCAAAGGACTCCTCCAACGATAGCATCCTCAGGTTTGTTTGCTTCAATTCTAAAATCTTTATTCAAATTTTCCAAATTTTCTTTATGTTCTGTTTGGTTGCCAAGAAAATTTGTATGACAAAAAAAATATTTTGAATACGAAACCTTATACAAATTTTTTCTTTTAGCAATTTTTGTATTATAGAAGGACCAGAAACTGTTCAGGATTTTGTTCAGATGCAGCTAAGGGAAATCCAAGATAACATAAGGAGTAGACGCAATAAGATCTTTCTCCTCATGGAAGAGGTAAATTTTTTTTTTTTGGATGAAATTCTTCAATTTAGTCTGCAAAAATTCTACCACCACAACTTTTGTAACAACTGTCTACATGGCAAACTGTGACTATGAGAGTAAAAAAGCCGAGTCCATGTGGAAGTGTGAAAGTTACAGGTATCTAGTTACAGTCTGTCGTGCAGGATAATTATGGCAAAAGTTGTGACATTTAGATTATAATGTGTATGTGTATAGTACATCAATCCAGAGTCACATCAACATTTCATAACCGCTGAAGTGGCAATTTTTTATTGGTAGTTACAGTCTACCATGTAGTATAGTTGTGTCAAAAGTTGTGACATTTAGTCTATAATGTGTATATGTGTACAGTGCATCAATCCAGAGTCACAACAACATTTCATAACTTCAGCGATTTGTTATTGGTAGGTAAAAAGGTGAACCCATATGAGAACCAATAAAAACTTATCAACTCAGCTGTTTTGAAAAATATTGTGAAATTTTTTTTGTGTCTGTAGCATTACTCGTGGTTTATTCTAGCTATTTGCTAGTGCTAGAGCATAATTCCTTTGAATTAAGATCCTCTGGAGTTATTAGGTAACTAGACTGTGGAGTTCCTAAAAATCCTATTCATCCATTTTAATATGAGTGGATTGGATTTTGACATGTCATCAACATTTAAACAAATGTTGATTTTAGCCATTTTTTGTATCTATTTAAATTATTGATGATTTGGAAAAAATCCAATCTGCTTATTTCAAAATGGATGGATAGGATTTTAGAAACTCTACGGTGGAGTTACTCTAATAACTCTAGAGGATCTTAGTTCTTGCATTTTCTATGATTTTTGTTTTTCTAAATATTTGAAAATCAATAATTGTATAGGTAAGGAGACTGAGAGTACAACAGCGCATCAAGAATGTGAAAGTTGTCAACGAGAGCAGCGAGGAAGAAGCGAATGAGATGCCAGACATTCCGTCGTCCATTCCTTTTCTCCCCTATGTGGTGAGTTTCAAAATGAATAAATGATTATGCAAAGAACACTGGGATGTTCACGTGACAGAGCATACTAATAGTTACCAACTAATAGAACACATGCACTTGGAAGAATCAATCGTAAATTTGGTGGGGTTTGTTGAAAAATAACTTGGGTGCAAAGAGAAAATATAGAGAGTGGTGTCGACACTCAATTTTGCACCCATAATTTAACCTTAGAAATTTTTGTTTTACATTCATTATGAGTGACAGAGAAGAAAAATGCCAATGAAGAAGTTGTGGGACAAGATGTTTAGAATCCTATGATTTGTTTTTTTTTCCCCTTAACTAGGTAGTTATTGATATGTATGAATGCAAGTGCATCATTTACTCAATTCATTTTTCCTAATGCATTTCTTGGATATCCTCTAAGCTTGTGTGCAGGAACAGCACGCTCTTATGCTTTGTTCCTTTTAGTTTTTAATCTCTTCAAATTTTTACTATCTTGTGAGGTCTGTGTTACTAGGGCATTTATCTTTTAATGTGTTGGGTAACCTTCTATATTTTTCTTTTGAAGTAGACACCAAAGACATTGAAGCAACTGTACTTGACTAGCGTATCGTTTATAGCTGGAATAATCATCTTTGGGGGTTTGATTGCACCTACAGTAAGTTTATAAGAGCATCTATATCAATTCTCATTCAATTTAATGATAATTAGAAAGTATCAATATTTCGTTGTCAAATTTGAATAACCCATTTGTTTAATTATGTTTATGTGTGTGTATGTGGAGCCTTAATTTTTCAGTTTCACACCATTATGGTCAGATAATATAAAAAACCATAAGGGCGTTTATGTTCTTTTAATGCTTAACCATGATCCTCATCAAATTTCTAAAATTGTTTCTATGGCAGCTGGAGCTAAAACTAGGTTTAGGTGGCACCTCATATGAAGATTTCATACGCAGCATGCATTTGCCTATGCAGTTAAGGTATTCACCAGGGTTGCATTTCTCCTAATTTATGAATCTGAGTCTGAAGCAACCAAAACTTTGGCGTTGATGAAAGACACATCTGCTTGGTTACTGTTCTAAATAACAGTTGTTTAATTTCTTAATCAGCCAGGTTGATCCCATTGTTGCATCTTTTTCGGGTGGGGCAGTGGGTGTTATTTCAGCTTTGATGTTAATTGAAGCTAACAATGTAGAGCAGCAAGAGAAGAAAAGATGCAAGTATTGCAATGGAACTGGTATGTTGAAATTACAATTGAGGAAATTTTCTTGTATGTCTAAAGAAGTTGAATTCCCTGCTTAACAGTTGCAGTCCAAACACATTCATCTTCATTCATTAGTTGTTGAGTAAAATTTTATAAGTCTATGGGCTGAATAGTGTGGTACAAACAAGCTTTTTAAATTTGAGTTAGACCTGGTTCTGTTATGATGAAAAATTATCAAAGTCTCCCTTTGTCTGAGGGGTTTCCATATTTATGAGTCATTATTGAATTAATTTGCTGCTGAATACAAAGTGATGAAAGTGCAGCTGATAAATTTCTGATTGCATTGTGTGATATTGTATTTGAGCTGCAATGTATTTTAGATGCTTATGGGACAGTTCGTCTCCCACAAGATTTTCAGAAGTACATGGATCTTGTATTATCATTTTTCCATTTGCTGTCAAATTGATTGTTTATTTATTTTGGAAAGGAGGGGAGGGGAGCAGGGGAAGGGTCCAAAAGAAAACACTCATAATGTTTCTTCTTGTACTTATTTAATGGTTTAATATATCTTCTGTTGTCCAATGGTCAGGTTATTTGGCCTGTGCTCGATGCTCTGCAAGCGGTGTATGCTTGAGCATTGATCCTCTCTCAGTATCAAGTGTTTCTAATGGCCCTTTGCAAGTCCCCACAACTAAGAGGTGTCAAAACTGCTCCGGTGCAGGAAAGGTATATACTCTGATCAGATATATATAATATCTGTGTAAAATAGATTGGCATTTTCAAACTTGTGTACTCTTTTTTTTGGGATGACTAGGGTATTTCATTTCAACTGAAAGATATAACATGTTACAACCAAGAAACCTCACAGCTAACAAACCAAAACAAATTGCACAATCCAACACAAAATGTAAAAATCGCATCTGCAACTATTTTACAACAAAAGATTTAATACAGGCAACAGATTGCCCACTTGTGTACTTGGAATTGTTTACTTGATCTTTTGTAGTGCCATTAGTAATCTCTCACTCTCTCTTCCTCAATAATACCTGCACACAGAGATCAATTATATTAAACTGAGCTGTGATTTTTATCTTCCATATGTAGGTGATGTGCCCAACATGCCTGTGCACTGGAATGTTGATGGCCAGCGAACATGACCCCCGAATAGATCCATTTGACTGAAGAGAATTGGAGCCTGCTGTAATTTTCTTGTTTCTATATGTGACTTAGGAGAAAGGAAAAAAAATAAAAGGCCTACTTCAATTTTCTCATTGTTGCTCTGAGTCTGAGTATTAATCAGGTGAATTGCCCTGCTTTTGCCAGAGGACTCAGGAGGGAATAATTTCTCGCATTGATTATTCGTAGCTAAGCAGCATTTGCTCCAAATCATCATTAGGAAGGTTTGTCAATCGCAGTTGTAGTTTACAGTATCGGCCTTGCGATCTTTCTGCTGATAGTTAGAAATGAAACAATATATATATATATATATATATAAATGAATATTGGCCAAACCAGAAACAAAAAGCTGCTTACTCAAAAGCTAAATTGTCTTCAATCAAAGAGAATAGTTCCTAACCAGGCTTGTTATCTTTCTTATTCAGAGCTTCCGGGCAAATTTTGCAATATCCCTCAATAATAATTCTACACTTGCTATGTTCCTTTGCTTAGTTTGCTAGCATCAAGGCCCAACGAATGGCCTGGGCTTTTACCTCAGGAGCACAGCTAGGAATTAACATAGACCAAACTCCTTTAACCACAGCTCTATCATTCCTCATAGTGACTGCAATGCAAAGTTTGCTCACGCTGCGTCAGAATTCAATTTGCAGTACCCTTGAGGTTTACTGGAAAATATTGATGTGATAGAACCAAATAACAGTTAGCATAGAAAAGTACCACCCTTGTGTGTGCGAAGAGGAAGAAGAAGAAACGAAAAGAAATCAAGAGTGAAATATATCAATATTTGTTGTCTCAAAGAAAACATCGTAAGTTAACAATAAAATAAACTAGCCTCACCATAACCGTGATAAAGCTCTTTTTTTTTTTTTTCCTTTTTCTTTTTTGAGCTTTGGTGTTATAATTTTTCATTTATTCCAAGTTTACATATTTGCTCACTCAAGAGGAATATTATGAGGCTAAATTTAAAAAATGAACAAATTAAGATGAGAGAAATTCGTAATATGAAAGATTTAAAGATGTAGTGCCTACTTTTATGATGGTGGTGGAGTAATTAGAGAAAAAGAGAGAGAAAAGAGAAAGTAATATAATGAAATTTATTAAAAACAAATGGTATGTTCATACCTACTTAATTGAATTTTGAGTGTGTAGGGATTCAAATTGGATTGGACCCAGAATAGGGATGGGTTTCTAACCCAACAAGTCCAAACAATAAATTTGTAGAGCGTAGGTGCAAGAACTAGTTCTACTATATAGGAAAAAGTGCCACAGTAACTGGGTTAAGAAGATTCACTGTTGACCAGCCAAGAAAATATTATACTCGGCCTCTCCTTTTAAGAGTGTCTGGGATTTCTCTTTTATCTCTTAGGGTTCAAATATTTTTATCTTTCTTTCTCCCTTTCTTTGTTTTTCGACCTCCCTCCTTTAGTCTACTTTCCCCCCTTGTATATCACCACCGTCATATCGTTTTCACCATACACGTGTAAGTTAACTTCAAGGAAATCTTTCATGTCTCATCCAGCACTTCCCAGAACCTTCGATCAGCAACCATAAGGCTGCTTGAGTACTGTTCAGGTATCACCTCCACATTAATGCGGCCAGGAAGTAAGCTGGGAAGCATTTAATGTGGAGATAGCAGCTTTAGAAGATATTTGTTATCTCTCCCGGCTCCTCCTTTGTTCTATATTCACTTTTCAGTTCTAATACAATTTTGCAGAGTACCCTGAATAGTAAGATAGTTACATCCACCTTGGACCATGGTATCCGAGGTGGATCTTATCCTCAGACACGTTTTGGGCCACTATATATGATTTCCATCCCTTCTTCTTATACTATTCCCACAATATCTTTCTTTAACCATCCTTGGATAGGTGAACATTCTCGGACTAGGCCGTTGGGCCACAAGCCCATTTCCTACAATTTCCACATCACCTTTTTGGATAACCGACCCCACAATAACCCCTCAAAATCTCTCTTTTTTTCACCTCGGAAAAAGGGAGATTTTGATATCTTGCCCTCACCCCTTTCGTGGACTTTCCTAACCTCCAGAACGCCTTTCTACCTGCCCAAGGCACGCTTCTGACGTTTCGGCATCAAGAGCACGCCATTATTAAATGATGACGGCCTCTTTGTCCCCCACGTTCAATAGCAAAATGCAAATCTAACGGTGGAGGATTTTCAGTATTTATGAGCGGGATTTTTCCCGCTTACAATTTCTGCGCCACTATAAATAGCTTTTCAAATCAACTCTCTTTCCAGTTACAAAAATCACATTATCTTAGCGTGTATTCATTGAACCTGTCACTCTCTCTTACCTCTCCATGCTCTCATAAATACTAAAAGTCTGTCCGATGACCTCCTTTTTTAAACCTGTAAGTCTACTTAACCCTTCTTAGCCTTCAATCCTTTTTATTAATTTTTCTTCACGACTTTTAGAAAATGGGTAGGTTTAAGAGTCTGGTTGAGTCGAAAGAGGAGATAGAGATATTTAGAGTTAAGTATAGGATTCTCCCAACAGTGAGTATGAGATATGCTTCCCTAGAAACGTGGGTAAACGATAAGAAAATAGGAGAAGTGGTCATCCCTATGATCGGCTTTATAGAGGGAGGGATGACCATTCCTATGGGTAATCTCACTAGAAGTTACCTTAGATTCTTTAGGTTATCTCCGACACAGTGTGCCTCAAATATGTTTAGGGTGTTAGGGAGTATAGAAGTCCTAAACAAGAAGATGAATTTGAACCTGACCCATCATGATGTGAACTGGATGTACAATCTACACCATTTGAAAGGGCAAGGATATTACCTTAAGTCTAGGCACCCTGAAGTAAGGTTAATCCAATGTCTCCCTACATCGAACAAAGGCTTAAAAGATGACTTTTTAATCTTTTCTGGGGAATGGCATGATGGTTTACACTGTCTGACTAGAGAGGGAAACCAGGTGGGGTTTTTGGCTATAAGCCTATATAGTTTGGGTTATATTCTTTAGTTTAAGTTATTTTTATTTTTGACAAAGTTTTCCTCCTGTTTTAATGACTTTGCAGACATGCACGCTACCAGACCTCAGTTCAAACTAGTCAATAGAAAGAGTTTAGATAAAATCTTACGATCCGAGGTGTATGTGAACTAGTCTGACAGTCAACTGAGAGCAGCACACGTAATCCTTGGGTATAAGCCCATTTCCACAGCATTTCAAGCTCCCAAGTGCATGATAAGGGCCAAAGATTCTCGGCTTCACCGCATTAGTGTAGCTTTTGAAGGATTTATTGTTCCCGAGGGCGTTCTGATTCCTAAAGGTACACCTTTCACTCAGCCGCTATTTTTGGCCACTCCTTCTGTAGGAGCCTCTTCGTCGCGCCCCACTCCTCAGGAAAGGAAGGAGGAAGAAGAAAGAGAAGAAGAAGAAGAAGAAGAACAAACTTCAGAGGGAATTGTAGAATTGTTGGATTCTGCAGACGAATTTGAAGTATTCAATCAACCCTCATCTCCCGAGGTGACTTTCGACGAAATGGGCATCCAGAGAAAGAGTTAGAGGAGTTTGATGGAATTGATTGAAGACCAGCCTAGAAAGGGTGCATCGGGGAAGTCAACTCAACCCAAACTCCCCCCTCCTCCCAAATCCCCTCTTCCCCCTCCTCAACCATCCCAACAACCTTGGATCGAACCTAATGATCCGAAGAGGAGGAGAAAGCCAAAATATAAGGAAGTGATAGAGACTGGGAGACCTTGTTCGACTCATGAAGACGAGGTTCAACGAGCTGCGAAGTAGCAAAAGGTTAGCCATGGGCCTCAAAGAGCCGTGGAAAGGACAACCACTCAGTCCTCGGAACCCAAGACTTGGCTTCCTGTACCTATGCTCAGTGGTGAGCCCCTGAGGGAGGATGCATCGATTAGGGACTTCAACAGCGGCATTGGGTGCCACGTCGCCTCGGCCTTAGAGGAAACCCTCCTACTTCCAAAAGATATGACCGAACTAAGGGGCTTAAGGAGGAATGAGGTTTTCCTGAATGCTAAAAGATACTTGGGCATGGTATGATACCCTTCCTACTTTGTTTCTTTAGTTATAAATGTCATACACATCATTTTATTTGTTGCATCTCTAACTCTTTTACTTCTAGGCTATTCAAGCCACTTTCAGGCTGAAGGAGATAACCAATTCTTGCTACAAGCAACTAGACGATGAGAGGAAGAAGCGAGCAACAGCTGTGCAAACACTCACCATTGCTGAACAAAGCAACGTAAAGCTGAAGAAAAAGTTAGCCGAGAAAGAACATGCTCGGAAGAGTGCTGACTCAGTTTTGGAGAACACCCAAAGGCAAGCCGAGGAACAGAGGAAACGTTTGCGCGAGGCTAATGAACAGCTGGCGACTTCCAAGGAACATATATCAACTCTGACCAAACAACTGAAGGAAGCCCAGAGGCTCAAAAACCAGGCTGAAAAAGCAAAAGCTGAGGTGGAGAAAGCAAAGGCAGAGGCTGAAAAAGAAAAAGACCAAGCCGAACAGCATGGATACAACGTCGGCATTGCTGAGACGGAGGATAACCTTTGGGCTGAGGTGCCCGTCGTATGTCGAGCATACTGTGCCCAAACTTGGGAAATAGCTCTCAACCGAGCCGGGGTGGAATCTTCTTCCGAACTGAGAAAGCTAGAAAACGTTTATTTCCCTCCGGCTATACGAGCATTAAGCCCTTCTTCCCAACAAAAGGAGGCATCCTCCACGGTTGCTGATTTGGCCAAAGAAGCCCAAACTCAGAATCCTCCCCTTCTTAATCAGCAGGAGCAATCTAAAGCGCCTGAAGTTCCAAAAGATATTTCTTCGGACAAGGCAGCAGAGGTGCCTAAAGATGGAGCAGCTTCTCAAAGCTTTGAGCAGGCTTTAGCTTCAACCATTTTACCTGCTGGGGAAGTTCCAAAGGAAAAAGAGAAAGAAGTTCCTCCTGAGGCGACTGGCAAAGCTCCCCAGCCCAAGCTCCAAATAAAATCAAAACCATAATTAACGTAGTTAAATTCCCTTTATCTTCTGTTTTATTATTTATTTTTATTTTTTTGTAAGGATATTTTTAATGTGAGGTATATTTTCCCTTTCTAAATTTGCATGAGATGTTATTGCTTTATCTATCACTTGTACTACTTTCTGCACAAATATTCTTTGTTTTTACATGATCACTTGCTACAGAAGAGTAAAATCTGATAATATAAGGGAGAACTTAACTTTATGTATGCTAATTGGAAACCAGAGCAGACTATAACAGTGAACTCCACAGCACTACAAAGGCTTGCTTTTAATTCATTAAGAAGTGCCCACATTTGCGAAAGTATTCTAAATGTTTAACCCAGGGAGATACTGAGCACCTTAAAATGCTTTAAGTGATGCTCATGGAGTTTGTTTTGATACACAATTTCAGTTGTACGGACCCAATCTAAGAAGCGTTGATTTCTGCTAACTTTGTTGTCCGAATGATCTATCATACCCTAGTTTCTGTTTAACACTTCAGTGGATGTCAAAGGGTATTAATTTTCACTAAGTTTGTGGTACGAGAACTTGACATAACTTAGTTTCTGTTTAATACTTCAATAGATGTCAAAGGGTATTAAATTTCACTAAATTTGTGGTCCGAGAACCTGACATAACTTAGTTTCTTTTTAATACTTCAATAGATGTCAAAGGGTATTAATTTTTACTAAGTTTGTGGTCCGAGGACCTGACATAACTTAGTTTTTGTTTAATACTTCAATAGACTGAGAAACACAAGTTGCAGAATTAGGATAAATTGTAAAAGGAAGTAAAACAACACTGTTCTTATTAATAGTAATACCTCTTTAGGTTGCTTACATTCCAGGGATGGAGTACAGTTTTTTCATCTAAATCCTCTAAGTAATAAGCACCTATTCTTGCTACAGATGTGATACGATACGGACCTTCCCAATTAGGCCCTAATTTTCCCCATGTTGGATTTTTGGTAGTTCCCAAGACTTTTCTCAATACCAAATCTCCTGGAGCTAACGACCTCAGCTTGACATTTGCATCATAACCTTATTTTAGCTTGTGTTGGTAGTAGGCCAATTGAACCATCGCATTCTCTCGTCGTTCGTCTATCAAGTCTAGATTCTTCTTCAACAGTTCATCATTTCCATCCGAGGTGAAAGCACTAGTCCTTAGTGTGGAAAAACCTGTTTCAAGAGGAATCACAGCCTCAGCCCCATACGTCATCGAAAATGGGGTTTCCCCTGTTGATCGTCGAGGCGTTATTCGATACGTCCAAAGGACATGTGGCAACTCCTCCACCCATTTTCCCTTTGCATCATCCAACTTTTTTTTAAGCCCACTTACTATGACCTTGTTGACAGCCTCAGCTTGCCCGTTTCCCTGTGGATAGGCCGGAGTGGAATATCTATTCTTTATCCCCAAATCGAAACAATATTTTCTAAAAGCCTTGCTATCAAATTGAAGACCATCGAAAATGGGGTTTCCCCTGTTGATCGTCGAGGCGTTATTCGATACGTCCAAAGGACATGTGGCAACTCCTCCACCCATTTTCCCTTTGCATCATCCAACTTTTTTTTAAGCCCACTTACTATGACCTTGTTGACAGCCTCAGCTTGCCCGTTTCCCTGTGGATAGGCCGGAGTGGAATATCTATTCTTTATCCCCAAATCGAAACAATATTTTCTAAAAGCCTTGCTATCAAATTGAAGACCATTATCCGAGATGAGATCTTGAGGGACCCCGAATTGAGTAATGATATTTTTCCAGACAAACCTCTTGACATCCACATCCCTAATATTGGCTAGAGGCTCAGCTTCGACCCGCTTCGTAAAATAGCCTGTGCCAACCAGCAGATACTTTTTATTTCATACTGCTTTAGGAAAAGGGCCAACGATATCTAAACCCCACTAAGCAAAATGCCAAGGACTAGAAAGAGGATTAAGAACTCCCCCTGGCTGATGGATGCTTGGTGTGAACCTTTGACATTGATCACATTTTCTAACATACTCCTGTGCTTCTTTTTGCATGCCCGGCCACCAATACCCCTGAGTAATTGCCCGGTGACAGAAAGACCTTCCTCCAGTGTGACTCCCACAAATCCCTTCATGTAGTTCTTCTAGAAGTGCCTCTGATGCTTCGGGATGTACACAAAGCAGGTATGGCCTAAAGAAAGAACGTTTGTACAACTTTTTGTCCTCGGATAGCCAAAACCGAGGAGCTTTTCTTTGTATCTTTTCAGCTTCTGATTTGTCCTCAAGCAGTATATCCTTCTCAAGGAACAACAGTATAGGATCCATCCAACTATGCGCCAAACTGATTTAATGGACCTGAAGCAAGTCCCCCGTCATTGGGGAAGGTGTGTTTAAGTCTTCAACCATTATCACTCGGGGTAAGTTTTGCGCCGAGAAGGTAGCAAGGGTAGCCAAAAAGTCCGCATGGGCATTTCCACTTCTAGGGACATGGGATAATTCAAAAGACTCAAAATCCACTTGCATACGCCTAACCTGGCTCAAGTACTCCTGCATTCTGGTGTCCCGAGCTTCCGAATCCCCTCTAACCTGGCCCACGATCAGTCTTGAATCCGAGAACATCTCCACTGTTTTTCCACCCAATTTCTTAACCATCGTCATCCCCATTAATAACGCTTCATACTCTGCCTCGTTATTAGTAGCTGAGAATCCCAACCTTATAGACTTCTCAATAATGACCTTTTCAGGAGATACCACAACCAGCCCCACTCCTGACCCCCGCTGGTTTGCTACTCGATCCACATATACTTTCCAATGTGAGGCATGTTGCGCGGAGATAAGGCCAACTGATTTTTCATCCATGCCATGTTAACTTGCTTCTATTTCTTCAAAGCCTTCAACAAATTTGGCCACTAGGCCGGCGAGAATCTAACCCTTCACGGAGGTACGAGGTATATACTTAATATCAAAAGCCCCCAAAATCGTGCCCCACTTGGCAATCCTACCAGTGTAGTCTGCACTCTGAAGTACTGATTTGAGCAGATACTGAGTTAGGACGACCACAGTGTGTGCCTGGAAATAATGAGGAAGTTTCCTTGTAGCGTGCACCACTGCCAAAATGGCTTTTTCTAACGGCAAATAACGCATTTCGGCCTTATGAAGTGACTTGCTCACGTAGTATACTGGTCGTTGTACGCCATTATCTACTCGTATCAGAATAAAACTGATCGCATAAGCTGCTATCGCCAAGTAGGAAAAAAGGACCTCATCCACCTCAGGACTAGACATAATGGGTGGTCGAGATAGATACTCTTTAAGCTGTTGAAAGGCCAAGGCACACTCCTCAGTCCATTTGAATCCTTTCCACTAATAGAGCAAAAGGAAAAAAGGCCTGCACCTATCCGCTGACCTGGATATGAATCTATTCAAAGCAGCAGTCATCCCAGTCAACCTCTGGACCTCCTTGGGATTCCGAGGTGGTTGCAAGCTATTTATGGCTCTAATTTAATCGGGGTTCACTTCAATTCCTCGGTGAGTCACCATGTAGCCCAAAAACTTCCCTGAACTTACTTCAAATGAACATTTGGATGGATTTAGTCGCAGCTTATGCTTCCTCAAGATCTCAAAAACATTTGTGAGGTCCATCATATGCTCGGACACCACCTTACTCTTCACAACCATATCATCAATATAAATCTCGACACTCCTGCCGAACTGTGGCTCAAACATTTTTGTCATCATCCGTTGATAAGTAGACCCCGCATTCTTCAAGCCAAAGGGCATTGTTTTGTAGTGATAGTTTCCCGTAGGAGTGAGAAAAGCTATTTTTTCCTGATCATCCAATGCCAGTGGGATCTGATGATAGCCTTGAAAGGCGTCTAGGAAGCTCATCTGAGGATGGCCTACCGTCGCATCCACCAACTGATCAATACGAGGCATGGGGAAAGGATCTTTCGGGCAAGCTTTATTAAGATCGGTGAAGTCTACACATACACGCCACTTGTCATTCTTCTTTTTCACCACGACCGTATTGGCTAACCACTGGGGATAAAACACCTCCTTGATAGCCCCTATTTGCTTAAGCTTTGCCACCTCATCTCTAATAGCTTCGACATGCACTCTAGATGGGCGCCGAGGTGGCTGTTTCTTCGGAGTAACAGAGGGGTTAACATTCAAATGATGACAAATGAAGTTCAAATCCACCCCTAGGGCTTCGTAAGCATTCCATGCAAACACATCAATGTTTCTTCTAAGGACCTCAATCAATTGCTCATTCTCCAACAAAGGCAACTGTGCCCTAACCTGAAAGAACTTATCTGGATCATCCCTAACACTCACCCTTTCCAAATTTTCACACTCCGCCTCACCGGCAGGTGTGTTGAAGAAGGTCACCGAAGTCTTTGATTGCTATAAGTCATTCTCGGCTGTGGCCGAAGTATTCGTCTCTGGCCGACGTTGAATAGCCGTTATCAAGCACTGCCTAGCCATAGATTGGTTTCCCAATATTTCTGATACCTGGCCTCCTGAGGGATATTTCACCTTTTGATGAAGTGTGGAAGAGACGGCTCCCAAGGTATGCAGCCAGGGCCTGCCCAGAATAGCCGTATATGGAGAGAAAGCATCCACCACGATGAAGTCCACCTCCACTACTTCCGAGCCAGCCTGGACGGGTAATCTTATCAGGCACATCGGAATGACTGATCTACCTTCAAAGCTCACCAAAGGGGAATTATAGGCTGTCAGATCCTGGAGTGTCAAATTTAGCCCCTTATAAAGATCAGGGTATATAACCTCGACTGCGCTTCCTTCATTAACCATCACTCTCCTCACATCATACCCCCCAATCCTGAGTGTAACCACCAAATTGTCGTCATGCGGTTAAATGGTTCCTGCCTTATCTTCATCTGAAAAACCCAACACCAATGGAATGCACGCTTTGACCTTCTTCGACATTGAACTAGAGCCTTCATCCAAACAATAAGACACAGACATTACCCTGGAGGGGCAAGACTCGGTTCTTCCTGGGGCAGCAAATATAACGTTTATCGTGCCTAAGGGGGGTCCTGAAAAAGCATCTCCCCGAAATGTCGAACTTGCCTGGCTTCCTTGGCCACTGGAATGATGCAGAAGCTGGGTCAATTTTCCTTCTCGGACCAGCTGATCCAAATGGTCCCACAAATTTCTACAATCTTCAGTAGTATGTCCATGATCCTGGTGATATTGGCAGTAAAGGTTTTAATTACATTTCGCAGGATCCCCTGCCATCCTATTGGGCCATCTGAAGAATGGCTCGTTTTTTATCTTCTCTAGAACCCGTTGTACTGGTTCTCGGAACACGGCATTAACCACCTAGGAATTAGCAGATCCTGTTTGCCCCCCAAAGTCCTTCCGAGGTCGGTTATTATTATACCAGTCTGACCTGAAATCCTTCCTCTCTTGAGGGATTATTTTGGACTTTCCTCTACCTTGTATCTGATCCTCATCTACCCTTCTATACTTGTCAATCCGATCCATAAGCTGACGCACGTTGGTAACAGGTTTACCAGTCAGAGATTTCCTCAGATCATGCTCGATTGGAAGGCCAGCCTTAAAGGTATTAATAGCCACGTCATCATAGGCTCCATCTACTTCGTTGAACATTTCCCAGTATCTATCAGAATAGGCCTTCAGGGTTTCCCCTTCCTGCATAGACATGGATAATAACGATCCCAAGGGCTGAGAAACCCTCCTGCAGGTGATAAAGCGGGCACCATAAGCCTGGGTGAGCTTCTCAAAGGAATCAATGGAATTCGCTCTCAGACCGTTGAACCATCTCATCGCCACTGGACCCAGGTTAGATGGGAAGACCTTACACATCAAGACCTCATCCTTAGCATGAACGGCCATTCTTTAACTGAAATGGCTAACATGTTCCACTGGATTTATTCGGCCATTATAAATGGTGAACGTGGGCTGATGGAACCGCCGAGGAAGATTTGCATCCTCAATGTGTCGCTTGAAGGGCAATTTAGAATTTGACTCAACGCTTTGTTCAAGGCGTCATTCCCTAAACCCTTGCGAGGCGGACTCTTAAATTCTCGTCTACGGTGGTACTCCTTATCATAGGAAAAAGATTCACTAGGTGAAGTTCTTGACCTTTCTCTATAACTGGTGTCATCTGACTCCTCAGAGGATTGCCTGGAGTTGTGAGACATACTCTTTCATCGCTCGTGTCGCAATTCCCTATTCAATTTGTTAATCTCACGTTGCATGTCCCCGTCGTTCTTTACATGGGAAATATGGCTTTTCCCCCGAGAATGACTTCTATCAGTGTGGGTTGTTCGCACACTTCCTTCACGATCCCCTCTTTATTCAAGGATTACCAACGGATTACCATGCTGAGACCCCCTGGACTCTACCTGGTGTGGATTAGCACCCATCTGCTGTGGGCCCACCACTGGCTGCTATAGTGCTCCTCCTTCCATCACAACCGCTGCACTTGCCTTTCCCTACAAATAGATCAAGTTCTTCCCACAAACGGCGCCAATTGTAGGGACTCAAATTGGATTGGACCCAGAATAGGGATGGGTTTCTAACCCAACAAGTCCAAACAATAAATTTGTAGAGTGTAGGTGCAAGAACTAGTTCTACTATGTAGGAAAAAGTGTCACAGTAACTGGGTTAAGAAGATTCACTGTTGACCAGCCAGGAAAATATTATCCTCGGCCTCTCCTTTTAAGAGTTTCTAGGATTTCTCTTTTATCTCTTAGGGTTCAAATATTTTTATCTTTCTTTCTCCCTTTTTTTGTTTTTCAACCTCCCTCCTTTAGTCCACTTTCCCTCCTTATATATCACCACCCTCATATAGTTTTCACCATACACATGTAAGTTAATTTCAAGGAAATCCTTCCTGTCCCATCCAGCATCTCCCAGAACCTTCGATCAGCAGCCATAAGGCTGCTTGGTTACTGTTCATGTATCACCTCCATATTAATGCGGTTAGGGAGTTAGCTGGGAAGCATTTAATGTGGATGTAGCAGTTTTAGAAGATATTTGTTATCTCTACCGGCTCCTCCTTTGTTCTATATTCACTATCCAGTTCTAATACAACTTTGCGGAGTACCATGAATAGTAAGATAGTTACATCTACCTTGGACTATAGTATTCGAGGTGGATCTTAGCCTCGGACGCGTTTTGGGCCACTATATATGATTTCCATCCCTTCTTCTTATACTATTCCCACAATATATTTCTTAAACCATCCTCGGATAGGTGAACATCCTCGGACTGGGCCATTGGGCCACAAGCCCATTTCCTACGATTTCCACATCACCTTTTCGGAAAACCGGCCCCACAGAGTGATTGTCTTCCTTTGAAATTAGTGGGAACATGGGAATAGATATGTAGAATTGAATTTGTTTTTTTTAGAATTAGAAGAATATAGAGAAAAGATGATAAAGATGGAGAAACATGTAGAATGAAGTAATTGCGTGTTACTGGGAGTATAAAGTTAATGGGAACGTGAAAGTAGATATATTCAAGAGAACAAAGAAAAAATAAATTGTAAATAATTTTGTTTTTAAAGAAAACCCATTAGTTTATGCTTTTTAAAATTTATCTACAATTTAGGAGTTCTAAAATTAGTAATTTTACGCTTTATTTAAACTTTCTAATCATGTGAATTTGAGGCATTTTGGGCATCAAAAAGTAGGAATCTAAACAGAGAATACATTTTAAATAGTAGAATAGATATAGACACAAATAACAACTACCACTAAAAAAAAAGTGAAAATATCATTTTAGTCTTTTAAATTTTGGGTAGTAGTCAATTTGGTTTATGTAATTTTCAATTTGCAATCAATTTAGTCTCTACCATTAATTACTGACAAAAAATGCCTAAGCAACAAATAGAGTGTATTGTTGGCACACTTAAAGCTGATGTGGCTGCTAAAATAATAATAATAATAAATTGTTATATTTTACGGCATTTGAAATTTAAAAAAAAAATTTTAATTTATCAAATTTAAAGAAAGAAAAATTAGGAGTTCGAAAATTCTTGAACATGAAAGAACATGAACCTAGAAAAATCAAAACCCAAATCAACTAGTCAGTCAACCACAAGTTCTATACTGGAAAGCACGGACGCGGCGCCAGAGGTGCCACACCCGCGTCGGATGCGGCGACGCGCGTCGGACGCCGTTGACCGCGCGTCCGTGCTGCGTTGGGCCGCGTCGGGCCACGTGGCAAAGCCGACGCGCGCCGACTAGGCTCGAATCGGCCCGATTCGGGCCGTATCGGCCATATCGGCCGAAACAGCCGGTTCAGGCCAGAATTTATATAAAAAGAAAAAAAAAAAAAAAAGGTGTAGAACGCACCGTTTTACTTACCCTTAAACCTAAAACTCCCTCACTTCATCACACTTCGTCCAGAGACTCGAAAACAGCCTCCTCACTCCAACTCCATCGCTCTTTCTCTCTTCTCTGTGCTGTCTGGGCTGCGCTTCACTGAACCAGCCACTCAGTCCTGCATTCCAGCCACTCTAGAGTCTACACATAGCCACTCAACCACACAACCATTCAAACTTCAGCTCTCTTTCACACATTCTCAACTCAGGTACCGTATTTAATCTTAGACTTTAGTTTGATTTTTGATTTGTTAGTTAATAGTTATTATTTGTAGGTTAAATTTTTTTTGTTATTATTTGTTAGTTAATAGTTTGATTTGTGATTTGTTAGTTAGTTTGATTTGTGTTATGTGAACTTGGGTTTGATTTATTATTAATTTATTTAGTTAATAGTTATTATTTGTAGGTTAAATTTGTTAGTTATTATATGTTAGTTAATAGTTTGATTTGTGATTTTTTAGTTAGTTTGATTTGTGATTTGTGATTTGTGATTTGTGATTTGTGTTCTGTGAAGTGTGAACTTGGGTTTGATTTATTATTAATTAATTTAGTTAATAGTTATTATTTGTAGGTTAAATTGAATCTATTGAATTTGCAATGGACGAAGTTGCTAGCACAGAAACTTCACCTTCATCTAATCAAGAAGTGCCAAATGATGAATCTCCTCTTTGGCAGTATGTGACTAAAATAGGAAAACCACATGGTGCTTCTGTTAAATCAGGTGGAAACACACAGTTTAAGTGTAACTATTGTGGTTTAGTTTATATAGGATCCTATTCTAGGGTTAAGGCTCATTTATTAAAAATTACTGGCAAAGGAATTAGAGCATGCCCTAAGGTGACATCGAGCCATAGGCTGGAAATGCAGCGAATGCATGACGAAGTTGAGAATGATAAGTTAGAGAGGGAACATAGAAGTCAAATTCCCTTACCCCCACCTCCCCCAGGCCGTGGGCCTGCACCTATTTCCCCATTTCGGAGACATGAAGGGAGTGATAGTACAAATTCGGGTGATAGTAAGAGGAGAAAGGTGATGAATTCTACTTTGGAGAAAGCATTTCAAAATAATGCTAGACATGATTTGGATAGTAGAATTGCTAGGATGTTTTACACCGGTAGGCTTTCCTTTCACTTTGCAAGAAACCCATACTATCATAGTTCCTATGCATATGCTGCTACCCATAACATTCCGGGTTATGTTCCTCCTGAATACAATGCCTTGAGAACAACACTTTTGCAAAAAGAAAGAGCTCATGTTGAAAGACTTTTGAAACCAATTAAGGACTCTTGGCTTGAAAATGGTGTAAGTATAGTTTCTGATGGATGGTCAGATCCACAAAGGAGGCCTCTTATTAATATTATGGCTGTATCAGATGGGGGTCTAGTGTTTATAAAGGCAATTGATGGGTCAAGTGAGTTCAAAGACAAACATTATATTGCTGGGGTGTTGAAAGATGCTATAAAAGAGATTAGACATGAAAAAGTTGTCCAAGTCATCACTGATAATACTAGTGTGATGAAGTCTGCTGGAGCTCTTATTGAAGGTGAGTATTCTAAAATATTTTGGACACCCTATGTTGTCCACACTCTCAATCTAGCTTTGAAGAATATTTGTGCAGCAAAAAATACTGAAAAAAATGAAGTTACATATGAGGAATGTAGTTGGATTACACGTATTGCTGATGATGCATCCTTCATACGTGTTTTTATCATGAACCATTCAATGAGATTGGCAATGTTTAATGAATTTTGTCCATTAAAATTGCTCCAAGTTGCTGATACTAGATTTGCTTCAGTTGTTGTAATGCTGAAAAGGTTGAAGTTGATAAAAAGATGCCTTCAAGCCATGGCTATTAGTGACCAATGGGCTTCTTATAGGGAGGATGATGTTGGAAAAGCTCAAAAGGTGAAAGATATGATTCTAAGTGATCTTTGCTGGGATAATATTGAATATCCTTGAATTCACAGCACCTATTTATGATATACTACGAATGGCCGACACAGATAAGCATTGTCTTCATCTTGTGTATGAGATGTGGGATTCAATGATAGAGAAGGTGAAGGTAGTAATATATCGGCATGAAGGCTTGGAAGATGATCAGTATAGCTTATTTTCTATTTTCCTTAGTTCACCCTTCTAGTAAAACCCACATTTCATCTATATTTGTTTTTTAATCTTTAACTAGGTATTACTCCATTGAATGGCTTTCGGAGAATCCAAAACGCATCCCTCCACATCGGGATCGTGAAATTTCTATGGAAAGGAGCAAGTGTTTGGATCGATACTTTCAAGATGAGAGTGAATTAAAGCCGGTGGTGAAGTCTGAGTTTGCTACATTTTTAGGAGGGAGGTTTCCTTCACCAGAAGCCTTGACAGATAGGAGGACCTTACAACCTTTGATTTGGTGGCAATACCATGGCTCCGCATTTCCAACTCTTCAAACCCTTGCCCTTAAACTTCTTGGACAACCTTGTTCATCCTCATGCGCTGAGAGGAATTGGAGCACATAAAAATTTATTCATTCCTTAAAAAGAAACAAAATGACTCCTGCACGCGCTGAGGATTTGGTATATGTGCATTCTAATCTTCGACTCTTGTCAAGGCGCAATGAGGAGTACGTACATACAGCAACAAAGATGTGGGATATTGCTGGAGACTCTTGGAATGAGAGCGACATACATGGAGGAGCAGGAATTCTTGAGAATGCAGCCCTTACACTCGATGAGCCAGAGTTGGAGGCCGTGGTTATTGGGAATGCTAGCACTAGTGCTACTACTAGTGAAAGTGAAGTTCGAAGTGAAGCAATTGATATTAAGGATGATGATGTTGGTTTTTGATTGTTTTGTTGATTATCTTTTATTTTGTTTTAGTTTCAAACTTGGGAGTTGTATTCTAATTTCCGAATATCATGGAATGTTTTAGACTTTTAGTTTCAATCTTGTGGGTTGTATTTAATTTATGAACATCATGTTTTAGTTATTAAATTTGGTATATGCTTATATAATGTGAAAAAGTATGGTATATGTTTATATAATGTGAAAAAGTATGCTTAGCAATATATTAAAATTAAAAATAAAAAAATATTTTTAATAATTTTTTAATCGCCGAGTCCCGCCGCACCCGCACCCACCTTTTTCAAAAGTTGCCGAGTCCCGCACCCGCACCCAAGTCCCGAAATGCACCCATGCTTCTTAGGTTCTATATGTTTGACACAACACTCTATAGAACCAAAGAAACCTATTCAGCGTTCATAACCTTCGGAACCCATATGCCAAAATCTATTGGAATCATTGTAAACTTGTTTGAATCACTCCAACCAAAAGCCTGGAAAATTTATCCAATGGACTTCGTGTTCCAAACGGTCCCACCCCACCTATCTTGTGTAATGGAACATTGATTGCTTCAAATGAAAGACGAGGTGGAATGATTAAAATGGTTGGACATACAACCGAGTGGGAGTGTTGTATTTTTGTGCTTTGGAAGCTTATGCTTGTTCTCAAATGAGTAGTTGAAGGATTTAGCTGTAGGGTTAGAGAGAAGTGAGCAAAGGTTTTTGTAGGTAGTTCGGAGTTCGGAGTCCGAAGCAAGGAAGTCGATACCGTACCGGTTGCATACCGGTATCGAAACATTAACGTTTCGTACCAGTTTAAATACCGGCCGTACCGGCCATACCGGCCAATTTCGGGCAATACCGGCCGGTACAGAAAAAAAGTTTTTTTTTTTTTTTTTTAAGTTTTGTAATTTTTGAATTTTTGTTAGGGTAGAATGATAAATTATTTGCATTAACTTATTAGAATTATTTGTTTTCTTAGTATGCAATGGTAACTTTTAAGCTTTCTATTTTTTATATTGTGTGTTTTTTTTTTCTTTTAATTAATACTAAAGTCTAAAATTATGAATAATTAGTTTTGAATTGAGGAAATATTTTATGGTAAACTTTTATATTTATTATAATATATATACACACACACACACATATATATTTATTTAAAAATATAAAAAATAGCGGTAAACCCGAAACGGTACAACGGTATTGACCGGTATCCGAAATATACCGTACCGCTGGGCAAACCGGTACAGCCTCCGGTACGGTATTGACTCCCTTAGTCCGGAGTCCACCTACAAAGGACCAAACCAGATTTAGCTATAGGGTTGAGCAAATGTTTGAATAAAATTAAAAGTTAGAGGATTGAATTAAATTTTAGACAAAATTAGTAGGTGTAATTTGTAGATTAGCCTTTTATTAATTAACAGGATGTTCCAAAATTGAGTTCTGTATCATCGTTAATATGTTTTATATATAATAAAAATAACTTTAACAGGCATGTGACAGTTTGGCCGAGTGGTCTAAGGCGCCAGATTTAGGCTCTGGTCCGAAAGGGCGTGGGTTCAAATCCCACAGCTGTCAATAAAATCGTGTTTATATTTTGTTTTCCTAATACCAATCCTTGGTTTTAAACGTCGTCGTTTCCCTTTGTGTAGTCATACTTCTTTTTGTCACTTTTTCACTCTCAGCTCTCAGTCGCTTTGAACTCAAAGGAAAAAGTGTAAATGGCGAGAGCTCTGAGTCTGCGAAACAAACTCCTGACTCGGTTCCTCAACTCACCGAGTCCACCTCATCGTCACGGAGCTACAAAATCACTAGAAACCCTAGCGTACGAAGAGGTCCAAGCTTCGCCGTCATCGAAACCCTACAACTCAACAGCCTTCGTTCTTCACGGCCTTTTGGGATCCGCCAGAAACTGGAGATCGTTCTCTCGAACCCTAGCTTCCGCTCTCTCCAACTCCGATTCCTCTCCATTAGAGTGGAGGCAGGTGCTTGTGGATTTAAGAAACCATGGAAGATCAGCTGAGATAGAAACCCTAGAACCGCCTCATGACATGGTCAACGCGGCCAACGATTTGGCCAATTTGGTCAAAGCTCGAGGTTGGGCTTGGCCTGAGGTTGTTATCGGCCACTCCATGGGTGGCAAGGTTGCGCTTCAGTTCGCAGAGAGTTGTGCTCGTGGTGACTATGGTGATTCTGTTTCATTGCCCAAGCAGGTTTTTTCTTCACTACTTTTCCTTTGAATGTGAAAAGTTTGCTGTTAAATTTGCATTCTTCTTTTGGTGGGTGAATTTAATTCATGGATTATCATAGAATACAAGTTTAATGGACTATCATAGAATACAAATATACTATAGTTCTTCCAATGAGAGCAATTTGTGTTTGGGAAAAAATCAATTAGTAACTAGTCGAGAGTCTTCTAGCTCGACTGGCACCTCATGGTGTTTCCAACAGAGACGTCAAGAGTTCAAATTGCCTTCCCCCCAACCCAACTATTGAATTATCAAAAACAGAAAAATATTGATTATTAACTGATAATATGCAGCAGAACTATGTGTGTAACCCTTCAATGTAGCTCGGTTGGCACCTCCTGGTGTTTCCAACAGAGACATTGAGAGTTCAAATTGCCCTTCTCCAACTATTGAATTATAAAAAATAAAAATAAAAAAAGGATTGATTAGTAACTGATAATATGCAGTAGAACTATATGTGTAACCCTTCAATGTGAAGGAAAAGGCTTGGGAGTTGGGACCAAGTTTAGTATCTAGTGATTACTAGAGGTAAACAAACATCAAGAATGTAATTGTTGTAGTATGACTCCTGTTGTTAAGGGTTCAGATTAACCATTGACACAGTAAAATCTTGAATTTTTGGTACTAGGAGATTCAACCATTTTCAGTTACTTGCGTGTGTGGAATAAAAAAAGTGTCATTTTTTGTTTCCCTGATGCAGAACAGCTGTGGATACTGGATTCCGTCCCCGGCGAGGTGAACCCTGAAAACAGTGATGGAGAGGTTGAGATGGTGTTGCAGACCTTACAGAGTTTACCTTCATCGTTCCCATCACGAAAGTAAAATCGTTTTTTCCCTCTTGTAATGTATGATAATTTGTTGTGAAACTTAAGTTAGGATCCTTAGGTCAACTTTGTTGAGTTCCATTTAGAAAAAAATAACCATATTATTTTTAAAATAGAAGATCAGGGCCCATCATCTCATAATTTCCCATTGAAAATGTATAGTTTGCCAAAAAGAATCTGGTAAGTTTTGACATTTGATCTGAACTTTGAATTATATCATGTTATTCTTATCAGTTTTGAGTCACCACTAATAAAGATTGGTTGATTTCTTTATTCTAGTCATCATTTCTAACTGAACAAGTACTCATTTGATTTATTAATCAAGAGCCATTGAACAATAAATTCCAATTTTTGATCCACTGGTTGATGTAAGAGAATTTGATGGACTTAGGCTAAGAACTTTACCTAAATGTTGCCATTAGTTGTGTGCACGGTTGATGTATTTTTATATAAGTGCCATTGTTTAGTTGCATTCTAGGAGCTTTTTCTTCTGGCTGAATTTGCTGGATATAGGTTAATAATCAGTATAAAGATTAGTTTCTTAAATTTCTTTCCTAAAGCGTAGGTGATTTAGCCTTGGTGGCAGTCATTACTGGTTCGGATAAGAAACAGTTATGAAACCACTGTTTATTCTGTTTTCAGCTAAGGCTTTATTTATTTATACTTTTTGTTTCAGATCTTACCATAAATTCTTGTCCAACCTTTAAGGGTCACTAAATCTTTTTTTTTTCCCCCTTTGTTCTTGGGTACATGTTAAAACTCAAGTTAGATCTTTGACTGGTATTATAAATAGACTTGACAATGATGCTTATAGTGGCCTGATATTTACATGGGTAAAACAAAGTCAAAATCAGCACCTGAACTATATGGGTGGTTAACTTCTGATTGCAGGTTATTCTCTAGCAATTCAGTAATTGATATGATGAAAATTTTATCTTTACAATTTCTCATATCACATAATTGTTATATCACAATTTTATTTAATAAGTTGGATTGCAACTAAACGATGCCATAGCAAGGATGTTGATCCTTACTCATCTTGGCCAAGAACCATTTTACTTACTAAATCATCATTTGTAGATTAAAGTCATCATAGCATTGGACTGTACATGGAGGTTTATTTAAGTCATCGTTTTTGAAAACTAAGTAGGTTTGCGCATATGCAATGTTATCATCTCTTCTTATTAGAGCATCCATTATGATTCTGTGACAAATCATGTTCCTGGTGTCAGGTGGCTTGTCAATCATATGATTGAACTTGGGTTTTCCAAGTCCTTGTCAGAATGGATAGGCAGCAACCTCAAGAAATCAGGAGAGCATGAGACATGGGCGTTTAATCTTGAAGGTGCTGTGCAGATGTTCAATTCATACAGGTAAATATGTGGTTTTCCTTATCCATTTGAAATCACTTCCTTTTAAAAAGGCACATTAACAATGTATAAATCCTGTAGGGAGAAGTCTTATTGGCCCCTTTTGGAGCATCCACCAAAAGGTATGGAGATAGCAATTGTGCGCGCAGAGAACAGTGACCGGTGGGACTCAGATGTGATCCAGCGGCTTGAAAGCCTTGCCACTCGAGTAGGAGATGGGTCTGAGGGGAAGTTTTCTGTTCACGTGCTTCCCAATTCAGGCCATTGGGTTCATGTGGACAATCCGAAGGGACTTCTAGAGATGATTGCTCCAAAGCTTGCATCTCTTAAATCTCATAGTATGTGATATAGTGGATATAAACAATGTAACAATTTTATATTCTGAAATCTTTTGGTTATTCAATAATGACAATCTTTTAAAAAAAAAGGTTTGATGTGTGCTCTCTTAGAAGTTAGAACCTCGATTCTTGAGAGTACAGAATTCATGATTACAGAGTCAGATCCATCTGAATGTATTTCAATTTTTAATCCAGTTTCTGTATCATTTGGATTTGCTGGTCTAGTTTGGGACTTCCATTTGAAGTTGAAATGTAATCGGTTGACAAGCATTCTTAAGTGGTATTAAAGTTGAGTGAGATTTTTACCTCAGAATTTGATTTCTTTTCTTCTTCTTTTTTCTTGTAATCTGTAAGTCATAATATGTGCGTTCTTTATGTTATCTGTCTCACATGCACCCCATGTGAGATGGATGTTCCAAATACTGGTTGCACAATAAAAGTTCGGATTTGTGGTGGGTAAAACGTAAACTTGTTATTGCTGAAATCATATAAAAGCCTACTCATGCGTCTTCGCAAATTATTGATGCTTTCTCTTGCTTGCTATCCATCTCCTTCTTGGACACGCTTTATTTTTTTCAGCAGCAAGAATTATCTTTTGCATGTTTTTTTTTTTTTTTTTTTTTTGATAGGATCTTTTGCATGTTATATATGCGTCATTTCTTATGAGTTTGATGAGAACATTCATGAGGTACTCGTTTATTAGATCTTGTTGTATGATGTGTATTTTATAAGGGGCCGCCGGGGCCGGGGAGGGGGGGGGGGGGGGGGGGGGAGGGAGGGAGGTGGGGTGAATGTGTGTGTGGGGGTTCATATGCTAACTGCTTAGATGCTTTAGATGGAAGGATCAATTGATTCATTTGGCAAAATGAGAGACTAAATTAACAAAAATTAAAAATTTTAAGAATTGGTTTGGCAATCTATATATCTATATCTATATAATATCTAGAAACTAAAGACTATCTTTATTGTTGCTATGCTCTTGTTAAGTAACATTAGTATAGCATTTTTGTTCATTTGGTCCACTTTAGTCCATTCAGTCTTTCAGTCTACTTTTGTCCAATCGGTACAATTCAGTCCATTTGGGTCTATTTGGTCTACGTCAGTACATTTTGGTCTATTCAATCCATTCCAGACTTATTGGGATTTAAATTGATTATTTTTGTAGGTTGTCTTTTTAGTTTTGGACTAAAAAATTCAATTTTTTCCTTTTAATATTGGGCATAAAAAGTATGAAATTTTTATTATATTTGGGCTAAAAAATTCAAATAAAATAGGCATTAGAAATTATATATATAAAGTCTAACTCTAACAAAGTAATAAAATTATAAAAATGATAAATATTCATAAGACTACCTTAAAATTCAATTTTTAATAACATAGACATTATTCTTATATTTGGAAAGAAAAAAATGTTACAATTCTAAATTTATATAATTATTTAAATTTAATGTAACATGTTACATGTGTTCCATGAAATGTGGTGTGCATTTAAAATATATATATATATATATATATATTATTAGATATGTTCAAATTAATCAACTGATTATGGTATATTTAAATAATATTTTTAATAATATTTTTTTCATTTATATAAAACAAAATTATAATTATGTAATTTAAATATTTTTATTAAATTATATATATATGTATATATATATATGTGTATATATCACTATGTATGTATATATGTATATCACTATGTATTTTTATTGAATGCAAAACACATTATATGTTCCATTACATTAAAAAAAAAATTAAATAACACATTCACTATTTAACATACATAATTTTTACTCATTGCATGGGTTTGCACCTAGTTTTTTTTTTTAGTAAAGGTTTGCACCTTGTTAAAATAAAAGTCAAACACTAAATTTTAATTTTAACTGATTCTTAAAAAAAATGTAGTGTTAAAAATACTTTTGTTTTTGTTTTATATATATATATATATATATATTTTAGAAAAGCAAAATACTAGTAAACTGTGAGGCTTGTACAAACAACTTACAGAAGAAATAGGGGTATTTACGTTATTTCACATGCGCTTCCCATTCAAAACCCTAGCTATAAAAATGCAACGAAAACGTCTTATTTAACCTGCTAGTGTTTTTCGAAGGCCGAGTTTAGCTCTCATTTGCTCTCTGCACTCGAACTCGCAGCAGTCATGGTAAGAGAATCTAACCCTAGATCTCATCTCTCTTTTGATTTTTCCATTCTCCGAATCTGAAACCAGCATTTCTTAACAAAACTGAACTTGTTCGAAATATCAGTTTGTGTTTTGCTTAACGATCCGAAAATTAATAAAAAAAAAATATTTGTTTGAATGTGCTTAATAGATTGGTTAGTTTCTGTTACATACTGAGAATTTTTGAGAAAAGAGAAGAACTTGTGAAAATCGATTATGCATCATATGGTCATGTATGGTTTATAGGATTAGACAAGGTTGGTTTGATTTATTTTTGTTTGTCTGTGGATTATGTAAAACAAAAAAAAAGACATTTGGGTTTTTTTTTTTTTTAAAAAAAATTAGTTTCTGGGTTTCGAAATGGATTTTTATGTATAATGTGATATATATTTGTAAGCTAATTGCTAGTTTAGTTTGAAGTAGAGATGCATTGTGTATAAGCAAAGTCTAGCTACCCTTTAAACCAACAAGGGATTGTACAAGTGTGGATTCAAATTTAAAGAACCATCTCCAATGACATACATTTTTTTCCAAATGTTATGGAGAGAAAAGGAAATGGGTCAATTATTTTTCTAAGATATTCAAGAAAAGTAGGTATTTCTACCCATTTGTAGTCTTTAGCTTTCTGTGATATTTTATGAAAACAAAATGGATCAGAACTCGAATTTATGGTGAGGAAGAGCATTATGGTCAAATACATGCATTAAACTTAAAACTTTCTAAGAGGGGTCTGCATGTGAGACCTAACATGTGTCTTAATTCACACATTGGATATATAAGAATGATAGAAAAGAGAGGGGGCACATTGTAGCTTTCTCCTTTCAAATTTGAGTTAATTAATTTGTATGAACATGTTTTCCATTTGTGCTATTGCTGTCTATTGAATTAATATTTCCATTTGTGCCACTGCTATCTTTTGCATCAATTGTTTCTTGCTCTTCCCAATTTTATGTTAGTAACACTTGCGAATTTGTATAATTTTTAGTCTAGAAGGAAAACTAGGGAGCCCAAGGAGGAGAATGTTACCCTAGGACCTGCTACACGTGAAGGAGAGCAGGTTTTTGGTGTGGCCCATATTTTTGCATCGTTCAATGACACATTCATTGTAAGTATAACTACTTAATTTATATATGCATTTTTGGTAGTTCCGTCCTATAATTTAGTTGATTAGCAATCTTCTGGTTCAATTAAATATTGTTTTTACTTTTCTAACTTTTTTTTGTTTGATTTGCAGCATGTAACTGATTTGTCTGGAAGGGAAACACTTGTTCGCATTACTGGTATGATACAGGCTTGCTCTTTGTTCCCCCTTTGTTTTTTGTTTTTTTTTTTCCTGTACTTGCATCATACACAAGCATATTAACAATCCTTTTAACTTTAAAGTTTGAAACTTGCTTAAATAGTGCTTACCAAGGAAAAAAACTGCTTAAATAGTCTTGATGTTTGCTGGTTATTTCTGCCTGGTTGAGACTCTCTTCGGAATTTGGTTAATCCATGTATCTTGGATATTTGAGTTTCTAAGATCAGTTAGTCTAAGTCACTCTTTAACCTGGGTTTAGGATATTTAGGGAATTACTGGCCTTTTTTGAAACCTACCATGAATTTCGACATATATACTTCTTAGCTCTACTATAATTCAATTCTTTGAATCTTCGTTGTCCTACTTTCTTTTCATTTTCATTTAGATAGCAGCAGTCCACTATTAATGTATTTGATGGTTGGGTTTTTGCTCCACTTATTATGTATTTTCAATCTGCTTTGTTAAGAGTGCCAATGTTTTTTAGTCTCTCTTTTATTTTTTCTGTGACACAATTATCTCCTTTCCGAATTACAGGGGGCATGAAGGTGAAAGCTGATAGGGACGAATCATCACCATATGCAGCCATGCTTGCAGCTCAAGATGTTTCTCAAAGATGCAAGGTTTACTCTCTTCTTTGGTTCTTCCATAAGTCATTAATTGCTGCGTAGCTACAGAATTATAATTTATGTGAATTTGGTCGTCCTGGTTTTCTTTTTTCCATTTTTATATACAGTTTGACTTATGTCATGTGTGTAAGTTCTATTAATAGAAAATTATACATGCATACATACATACATACATGTGTGTGTGTGTGTATATATATATATGCTCTCAAGAATGTGTATTTTTTGTAATTACTTGTCTTTTAATCAAATTTTTTGGAGATTAATTTTGTTCTTTTGGTCTAGAAATGCTTCTTGATTCTTTAGTGCCTATATGCAGGAGCTTGGCATCACTGCTCTGCACATAAAGCTGCGTGCTACTGGAGGGAACAAGACTAAAACTCCTGGTCCAGGTGCCCAGTCAGCACTTAGAGCCCTTGCACGTTCAGGCATGAAAATTGGTCGCATAGGTAAGGTTTTTTGTCTTTACATTGCTTCAGTCTTATTCTCTGGTCTCATTCCCACTTTTTTCACCTCCGAATAAGCGTGTTATCTAAAATTTACTATATGATTTCTGCCAGTCTTTATTACGTATTCATTAAGACAACCCGTTTCTCCAGTTTTTATTATTTATGCCACTCTTGATTTATACTTCCTATAAAGCTGATTTATAAATCACAACAAGTTGAAAGATCAGCTTTGTCTCTTTGATATCTATTTGATTTAAGATTCCATTATCCTCCTGATTTATTGTAACTTTTGCATATATTTCTTGGTTTAAAATCCGGTGGCTCCTTTTTTTTATGTCTTAATGTGAGAATACTTATAATGTTCCTTTCTTTCTGTCAGAGGATGTGACCCCAATTCCCAGTGACAGTACTCGCAGAAAGGGTGGCAGAAGGGGTAGGAGGCTGTGATTCCTTGTCATGTCAGATTAAGTTGATTCAGCTGCTATGTTTGCATGGACTTTGTTAGTCTAAATGCAACCATATTCTTGACTTCCTTAGACAACACTTTGTAGTTTTGAATTTTGATTTCTTTGCATCTTATCATTTAGTTGAAGCAAAAGAGATTTTTTCTCAAGTTCCATTTAATATTTACCATATGATTTTGTGAAGCAGAGATCGATATGCAACATACAATTTGTGTTGTCTTTATGACTCCTTTTTCCTTGTTGGTCATATCCTTAAATGATTTAGTTTGGCAGACCAGATGGGCACCTTTCTTCTGGTATTAATATTTTGGTGCAAATTTATTTCATTAAGTGGGCAGTTTTCTTTCTAATCAGTTTTTATCATCAGCAGTCAGTGACTTGTTAAAAAATAAAAAATCGGCAGTCAGTGATGGTGTAGTGTTAAAAATCTAGGTATGTTTGCTTTTTGCTAGGTTTTATATTGCTGATCTAGAATAATTGAGTAGAACGTTATCACTGATCTTAAATGGCTCGGACTAGAATGAAACCATATGACTAGATTGAAGGATGAATTATTATAAATTGAAAGATGAAATATTGTTGCCCATTTCTTAGAAGTCATTCAGCAACAAATGAGAAAAAAAGGATGGAAACGAGCCGTACGTTATTTATTTTACTAATTCATTCTACAAAACAGAACATTAAAAGTTCTTATTTTTTTTACAACTTCATATAAAATAATATAAAAAAATTCATTAAAAAAAATCAACACAAAATAGCTACAGCCTCCTCGACCACCTGCAACCACAACCCACCATCACAGCCAAACCAATCACCACCAGCCAGTGCCAGCCACAACAATCCACCATCACAGCTAAACCCACAACCACACGCAAAATTCAATAAACCCACACCCAAATCAATCGCCATTACTAGACATGACAAAACAGGTCAGAATTTTTTGACCCTATCCGACCCGACTCGAACCCGATTTTTTGACCTGAAACAAAAACGGGTTGACTCGTGACCCGACCCGTGTTTTTTGCGGGTCAACCCGACCCGAACTCGAACTATTTTTTTAAAACTTTTTTTTTGGGTAAAAAAATAGTAAAACTAAGACAATATTGGTTTAATTGTTTATTGTGAACTTTAAGAAAACAATTGATACATTTACATAACTATATGCGAATTAATTGAAAGATAAATGGTTGAACATTCTGTAATGAGTAAATATTTTTAGATATCAAATAGCAAAGTACATGCCAAGATAATCTGGTTACAGTAGAGTTAAAAATATAGATTTAAAATTGTAAACATGTGAGAAATATTCACAAGTGTGAAAATAGTGAAGCTAAAGTATCAAATTAGCATAAATTATGAATACTTAGACCTATTTTTTAATAATTTATGTCCAAAATAAACGGCTTTTCAAAATAAATTATGATATTTTCTAGAGTGTGTGTTGCTTAATAATAATATGATATTCATAAAAAATACCATGTATAAATAAGTAAGCAATCAAATTTTAAAGTATATCTCAAATTGAAATAGAGTGTCAACCACAACTGATAATAGATTATAAAATTAATTTTCAAGATTGTAAATTTCTTATATATTTTTATTCTTTATCAAATGAGTTATCCAATAAGTCATTTGTAATTTTGTTTTATATTTGAAATGTTGATATTGTTTAGAAATAAAACTTGTATATTTGTTTTACTTATCTTTGTGTTATTTTGTTTTAGATAGTAATGTTAGGATTTGTATAATTTTAAAATTGTTGAATAAGTATTAATAAGTTTAACTGAGTTCATTCTTGATATAAGTGGTGAATTCAAAATAATGCACTTTATATCAAATAATTTGTTACATAACTTTCCAAATGACAGATACATGTTGTTTTCTTTATAAAAAAAAAAAAAAAAATTCATGCGAAAAATACGGGTCAACCCGACCCGACCCGAACCCGATTGACCCGAACCCGATTTTGACCCGCTTAAAATGACCCGTTTTTTACCCGTGACCCGATTGACCCGACCCGAACCCGACCCGACCCGCCCGTTTTGCCATGTCTAGCCACTGCCAAACCCATGGAGATGGAGAGATAGAGGAAAGAGGAGACTGGAGAGAGAAGAGAGAGATAAAGGAAAAAGAAAGAACCAGTGAAGAAAGAAAAAAGAAGAGAGAGAGAGAGAGAGAGAGAGAGAGAGGTTATTTTATTTGATAATAGAATAAATTATTATTATTTGTTATAACTTGTGAGCTACTCTAGATTGTCATAAATGGTAGTTTATTGTAGCTCATTTGCAAAAAAAAATTGAGAGTAGCACCATCAATGTAGCATGTTTTTTGTGGTGTGGATTATTAAAAATAGTTTTTTGGCAATTTAAGAGCATCATTGTGAATGCTCTAACGACATTATCATTAGAAATCTTATGAGAATAAGATCTTTTGTCAAAATTGAATATCTCTGCACATTTATGATATGTATAAAATTAAATTAAATTTTGACATTTTAGATGATATACTCATGTGCTCTTATTATTCATCCATGCTATTGGAATTCATGTAGAATTCACTATTTATAAAGATGATACTTCATGCTTAACAAATATAAAAATACATTTATAATTTCAAGTCATTCTTTTTAAACGGATTGAAATGAGTTCTATTCGTGTTAATTCAACTTGACATGTTTATTAGATAGGTTTTTCATTCATTCCTCCACTTCCAAAAAGGTCCCCAGTATATTGAGTCAATGGAAACCCAACATAATTTGAAACCTTAAATTGTTTCACCAAAAAAAAAAAAAAAAAAAATGTTATGAACTTGTCAAATAATTATTGACAATCAACTTTCCAACAAATTGTACAAGAGATATTAATAAAACCTAAATAAAAAAATAAATAAAACTTAATTAACAAATTTTTATCTCAAAAATTAAAACAATAGTATCTTATAAAAAGTTAAATAACTAACACTTAAAAGTTATTAAAAAAAATACCCACTAAAAATATCACCTTAGGCCGCAAAATGTATTGTCGACCTTGAGGGAAAGAGAGAGAGGGGGCTAGTTATTGAAAAGAAAATAATAAAATGTGTTTTGCAAAGTAAAAATATATCTTACATTGAGTTTGAAGCTAACTCAATACTAAGACGTGAAGAGCTTGCAACTCAACCGAAACCTTTTGAAGTATGTTAGGGATCCGTTTATTTTGTTGAAATTGAAATTTTTTTGCTGAAAGTACGGTTGATGTAAAAGTTAGCTAAATTAGTATACGGAGACCAATGAATAATACTAAAAAGTGTAGTGAGTCTCATAAATAATAGTAAAAATAAGTTGAATAGTAAAATAAACTGGCAACTTGGAGCCAAACGCGCACTTGGTCCTCGGGAGGAGATGTCATAAAAAATAATGGGATTTCTTATGGGTTTGTTAGCAAAATTTAGGTTGGACTAGTTGTACTTCATAACCAAACTGACTTTATCAGCCCAATAAGCCCAAGCCCGAATAAATCCCCTATAAGCCCAAAATGCAATCGGGTCAGGTCAAGCTTAGCTGCCCCCACAGAGATAAAACCCTAGAAGCCTATATAGTACTGCTATAAAACCCTTGCCATTTTCACTCTCTCCGTTTCTCTATACAGAGCGTAGGGAGGTAGAGAGAGAAAGATGCAGATATTCGTGAAAACCCTAACAGGGAAAACCATAACTCTCGAGGTCGAGAGCAGCGACACAATCGACAATGTCAAAGCTAAGATCCAAGACAAAGAAGGTATTGTATACTATTTGATTGAAATCAAACCTAAGCTTTCTCTGTCTCTTTTTTCACAATCAGAAATGACTGTTATGTTATTGTTTTTTTTTTTTTTTTTTTGAGCAGGGATTCCACCGGATCAGCAGCGTTTGATCTTTGCTGGAAAGCAACTCGAAGATGGCCGAACCTTAGCTGACTATAACATTCAGAAAGGTCTCTATCTCTCAAAAATTACTCTGTTTTATTTATTGGGTGTAAAATGAGTTTCAGGATTTTTGAATTTGAATTTGTTTGTGTCTTTGTTATTCAGAGTCGACATTGCATCTTGTGCTGAGACTTCGTGGTGGGATCATAGAGCCTTCTCTGATGGCTTTGGCTCGCAAATATAATCAAGACAAGATGATTTGCCGCAAGTATGTTTTTTATTTTTTTATTTTTTTTTATACTTTGTGTTTTTGCAGTCTTAGCATTTTATCATTTGGGTGTCTGAATTTGTGATTTTTTTTAATGATTTCGTTTGTGGGTATCGACCCAATTAGTTGATAAACTAGTTTATGTTGTTTAATTTAGCTGTATTGGTTATGAAATGTTGTTTTCAATGTCAATTTTGTTTTATTTGTTTGTTGTTGTGTTTACGGGACAATAACTAGCCTCTTCTGCTGTTAAAGTGCACAAATGGTTAAACTTGCTCCCAATATTGATTTCCATTCTTCTACTTTGTCAGCTGGACTCATTATTACGCCAGTTGATTTTCATGAATGGTACATAATATATTTGGCATAAGAAGAATTTAAAATCTGCATAATGCTTGATTCTTCTTTGTTTAGATAAATAGTGAAGGAAATTGGATGGAAAGTGCAGGTGATGCTTATTTGAACTTGCCACTCTCACTTGTTATGGAGAAGGGCTTTGTTAAGTTAAAAGTTCACTTAACAATAAAACATCTCTTCTCTCACTACAGAATTAACATTAACTTGTTGTGATCACTATATGATCCAGAGATTGAGCTTGTCCTAACAATTTGGAATCTTTAAACAAGATGATTTTTCTTCTCTCTTGACTATGATTTTATGTGTCTTGGAATGTTGATTTGAATTGAGGGGTACATTTATGGGTGTTCAAAGAAGCAGACAATGGTTAGATATGTTCTTTTACTGATGGGACATACTTGGCCTCTTTTGATATCCATTTTCCAACTTTGTCAGCTGGACTTGAGCAAAAGCAAGCATAGGAGCTAAACTGTATAACATTGCTTGCAGTTGATATTCATGGGTGGGACATCATAATTTCCTTTTTAAATATAAGGGTGACATGTTACTATATTGGGAGAGATTCAATGTGAGAGACAATTAGATCCTGGTGGTTGGGTGTGGTTAACCATTTTTATGTTCTTATGTTTGCGGGACAATAACTAGCCTCTTCTGCTGTTAAAGTGCAAAAATGGTTAAACTTGCTCCCAATATTGATTTCCATTCTTCTACTTTGTCAGCTGGACTCATTATTACACCAGTTGATTTTCATGAATGGTACATAATATATTTGGCATAAAGAATCATTGAAAACCTGATGCTGCATAATGCTTGATTCTTCTTTACATAGATAAATAGTGAAGGAAAATTGGATGGAATGTGCAGGTGATGCTAAATTGCACTGGCCACTCTCTCTTTTTATTTAGAAGGCTTTGTTAAAGTTCACTTAACAATAAAACATTTATTCTCTTACTACAGAATTAACTTGTCGTGATCATTGTATGATCTAAAGTTTGAGCTTTTTCTAACAATTTGGAATCTTAAGCAAGTTGATTTTTTTCTTCTCTCTTGACCATGACTTTATATGTGTCTTGGAATATTGATTTGAAATGATTTCTCTGTGTTCAAAGAAGTAGACAATGGTTAGATATGTTCTTCTACTGATGGGACATACTTGATACTTAGCCTCTTTTTCTGTTGAAGTACACATGAGGTTGTGCCTTTTCCCAATATTAATTTCCCCTTTTCAACTTTGTCAGCTGGACTTGAGCAAAAGCAAGCATATGAGCTAACCGGCACATTACTTGCAGTTGATTTTCATGGGTGGAACATCATAATTTCCTTTTAGAATATAAGGGTGGCATGTCGTTGTTGTCTAGACTATAGTGGGAGAGATTCAATGTGAGTGGCAATTAGATCCTGGTGGTTGGGTGTGGTTAGAGGTGTGTTTATTGTAACAAACCCTTCTAGGTATTAATTTTAATTCTAGTGGCAGAGCTGTTTTTAAAAAAAAATTTCTTCACTTTTTTCTCTGATATGTTTTGTTCATATACTGACGGGACAATAACTTAGCCACTTCTGCTGTTAAAGTGCAGAACTGGTTATTCTTGCTCCCAATATTGGTCTCCATTCTTTTACTTTATCAGCTGGACTCATTATTTCAGTTGATTTTCATGGGTGGTACATAGTATATTTGTCATAAGAATCATTGAAAATTGCCCATGAGGTGATCCTTCAGAATGCTTGAGAGAGTGAAGAGAATACAGGCTATCAGCCTTCCGGTGGAGATGTGTCTAGGATCATATGTATTTTGTAATAACCACACCCAAATCTTGATCAAAATTTACCTTAAATATGATTTGTTTCTTGTTTATTTCTTTAATTCGCTCAAAACCAACTCTACTGGACTTGGAATGTTTTCATTGTTGGGATCTAAAATTTTTACATCCCCGACTAACAATTAAGGATTTTAACCAAGACAATTTTCTCTATCATGATTGTGACTCTGTTATTAGGATTATTTGGGCGTTTCAATATTTTTAATACTAATACTTTCAGCTCATTATCAATTTTTATATTTCTTCACTGGTGATAAAAGCTGATCTAATGCTATGCACTATAAATTTATTTTTAATCTTTTGATGGGTTCAATAATTTTAGTGTTCTTCACTGGATCTATGAGCTTTTGATTGTTCTGATTGTTATACAATCTAAAGTTTGAACTTACCCAACTTACAATTTAGGATCTTAACCAAGATGGTTTTTCCCATCATTGTTATGCCTGTTTAATGTGGTTTTTCAATTGTTTATCCCACATCAGAATAATATCAAGTTTTATATTTGCTTCGCTGGTAATAAACACTATTCTAATTCTATGAACTTTATAAACTGGTGATGGGTTCACCTCTCTTGAACCTTGCAGAAGTGGGAGCTTTGTGCAATGGGTGATACATTTCTGTTTTTGATGTGTTCGTGTATCTTTAGTTTTCTATTGGTGGGACTATAAGTTGAACCGTCTATTGCTGTTTACTTTTAAGTGCAAAGGAGGGCATCCTAGCTCCCTATAATAATTTCCATTTTTTCAACTGTTTCAGCTGTTCTTTTCACTACAGTTGATTTGCTGTGTGTTATATCTCCTGTATTTGACTATCTTCTGGGTGATTGCTTACATTAATTTTGTAAGCAGCATGCTCACTGCACATGATAAGTTATTACAATATAGGGAGAGTTGCTAATCGGAAGGAGAACAAGAGGAGGAAAGAAAGTTAGTTGAGTGGTAGAGGAGCACTCATGGATTTTTGTGTTGGATTATTAAATTTTTCTATAAAAGCTTTGATTTGTATTATTAACTTGTTCATATTAGTTGCAATTTTAGTGTAATAGTTAAAATAGAGGAGAAGAAGCCAATGAGCCTTAGCTCAAATAACATCATTTCTCCTTATAGGAGCAAGGTGGAGGGTGAAGTCTAGTTCAAGATCCATTGGATGTGTGTAACTTACCAATAAAAAATCTGGAATAGTGGGAAAGAAAGGGCAACCACTAAGACCCCCTCACAAATCGATTACTTTGGTTTCCATTAGCAACCCCTAACTTAAATATTTTTTTGAAAGTGTTTATTTTATGTGTCTGTTTGTGCAAGCACCAGTTTTGAAAAGTTGCAAGTTAATAATTATTGTATATGCCTGTGGAAAGCTTTGGATTTGGTGTTTTTATCATGTTCTGATTGCATCAGCAGTGATGCTGATATTTTACCTTTTATTCATTTATCAATATTTTAGTAATAGGACTTTCAACTAATCGTTATCTTTTCAATTTTTGATGTGTTAGATGTTATGCACGACTGCACCCAAGGGCCGTAAACTGCCGGAAGAAGAAGTGTGGCCATAGCAATCAGGTACTTTTTAGTTGTTTAACAATTGTCGTCTGTACATTCCAGTAGTAATTTAATGTGTAATTCTTGACAGCTTAATATCTATGGTTTACGAAATTGTAATCCTATTTTTACCTAATTGCAGTTGAGGCCAAAGAAGAAGATTAAGTAGACTCTGGACCATTATTGCGTTTTATGTCTCAGATTGTAATTGAAATTTTGATATTAGAACCAAGATATCCAGTATCTGATTTTTTTTTCCTATTGACATTTATGAATGTATTTCAATTTCGATATCACAAATATTATGATGATTCTTTTTAGTTATCAGATTCAAGATAATGTTGGAAAGATTTTCTTAATTGCTTCATGGGAAAAACAGTCTTCTTTATTTATTTGAAATTTTTTCCTCTTTCAGTCTTTTGCGTGAATCGCGTCCAATCCATCTGAGATAAATGTTTGTCTTAGTTGAACATGTTGTACTTGCTAGACTTTTGAGGAAAAGGTATTTCTTCTGGTTTGTTCACTTTAGTTCCAGTCTTCCAGATACTACAATGAGTTTGGCTTTCTGAATTGTATTAAATATTGAAGAAAGTCCTTGCGGGTTACTACAGATTGTTTGAGCAATAATGATCTTTTCCTATTAACGACATTATCCATACATTTGGTATATATGGATAAATGATAATGTCTTGCACACTACGTTGTGAAGGAGATATATACGCGGGATACACAATTACACGAGATACTTCTCCTAATTCATGTACAGCTCTTGCTTTTAAGTTTAGCGCAAAATTACAGATATAGCATATAGGCATCTTCCATCATGCACACCTTCGTCCAACATCTTGCGTCACCTTCTCGAATCAATTGCTCCTCACACCACAGACGCTCCATGGTGTAGCTTGTTTATTTTAAGCCCATCTCACTTTATGATCCGTACCACTCACCTTTCGGCCATTAGACAATTATTCAGACCTCCGCTCATAAACAAGTGATCTCTAGCTTCCAACTTGCAGAAAGACACATCAGAGATCAGACCCCTCAAGCCTACTCTTAATATCCCCATGCCGCAAGTGCAAAGCCTATCCTTTGTAGCATCTTTTAGGAATGTTTTCTACAGATCAAATCAAAGTACTCCATGGAACATCGACCTTACAAGATCTTAGATCTTTTTCTTCTTTTTTTGATAAGATACAAGATCTTAGAGCTTTGCACGTTGCATTGCAAGAATATAGCTGATTTGGGGATGGCAGAACTGTACGTCGTTCAATTTAGTATTTTAACACTTTTTTTGTGGAGGTCTGAGTATAAATGAGTCCTAACACGTAAATTTTTTTTTAAAATTTTTTTAAAATATGAGGTAGAATGGATATACAATTCAAATTTTAAACTTTTAAGAAATCGTTTGGTTAGAGCATTAGACACCCCTCAAATTACTATTTTAGCAACACACACCTAGGTAAAGCTGTATATATATTTTATCTGGGTGTGTTGCTAAAAAATTTTAGCAACCATGAACAGCAAGTTTGTATGAGTTCAAATTCGGTAAGGACGAGATGTAAAATTCATGTTTTACACCATCTAATAAGAAATTTTCACTTTAGCATTTTACTTAGAATTCAATACGTCCTACCGCATCTAATAACATCTTTATAAACTCCTAATTTGGTTGGATTTATATGAGTATTAGAATTGATTGTGTGGTTTTGTTTATTCTTAAATATGTGATAAGATGATGTAGCATGTTAGAATTAGAGGGGTAAAACGTGAATTTTACACGTCCTTGTAGAATTTAATTTCAAGTTTGTATATATATATATATATATATATCAAACTCTCTCTCCTCTCTTCCTCTCACTTTCAGACTCTCTCTTCTTTCTTCTCTCTACTGTCTTTATTTTAACACTTCTTTTCAAGTGGAGGTCTCGGGTATAAATGAGTCTTAACATGTAAATTATTTTTTTAAATAGGAGGTAGAATGGATATACAATTCAAACTTTAAGCCATTAAGAGCACTAGCATCCAGGAATGCAAAAAAAAAAAAAAAAAAAAAAAAAAAAAACTAATTTTGCATCCTCAAACACTACTTTATCTATTTTACTAACTCATTTTACAATTCACCTTACATCCCAATTTTTATTTTACATACAATCCAATAAAATAATATAAACTACTTAATAAAATAATAAAAAATATTTTTTCCTCTCCCTTTCCTCCCACTATCTTTTTCTCTTTAGACACAACCACTAAATTAAATATTATTTTTTTCTTTACAACCTATGAATAGTAAGGTTGTATATATGCAACCTTACTATTCATAGGTTGCAAATTTTTAAGTATACAAACCCAGATGGAGTGAGTTTTTGTTGTCTTAGGTTGTAAAATAGCAATAGGGGGGTGTTTACACCCCTAAATTGCTAGTGCTCTAAGAAATCGTTTAGTTAGAGCATTAGATACCCCCAAATTGCTATTTTAGCAACACCGGCTTAAATTGAGCTTTATCTGGGTGTGTATTGCTAAAATTTTTTAGCAATCATGAATAGTAAGATTGTATATATATTTTATTAATCTTCTCAGATTTATCTATCAAACTCTCTCCTCTCTCTCTCTCATTTTCAAACTCTCTTTCTTCTTTCTTTTCTCTTCTATCTTTCTCTACTCTCATGCTCTAACTCTCGCTCGAGATTTTGGTTGGCTATTTGGGGTGGTTGTAGATCGGTGGGGCTTTGGATCGGCACTTGGGTGGGTGGCTTCGGATCTGCATTTTAAGTGGAGGTATAGTAGGTTTTGAGTTTTGTGGGTTGTGGGTTTTGATTTCAGGTTTTATGGGTTGTGAATTGCTAGTGGGTAGTCATGGGGTGGTGACGTGGGCCATGGTGGCATAGGTTATACGGTGGTGGTGTGGGTTGTGGGATGTGCGGGTTTGGGTTTTGGTGGGCGTGGGTTGTGGGAGACATGAATTTGGGTTTTGGCGGGTCATGTGGTGGTGGATTCTGGTATGTGTGGTGCTGGATTGCAGTGGTGGGTTGATTTAGCGTGGTGGTGGCGGTTATAATGGGTTGCGGTTGCAGTTAAGAGCTGGAGGTAGGGGTTTGGTGTGGTGGTGGTCAATTGTAGTGGTAGGCTGGTTTGATGTGGTTTTCGGTGGCTGTTGATGATTGTGGTCGTGGTGGTGTCGTGGGGGGCTGCGGTGGCTATGAGTTGGTTATGTTATGGTGAAGAGAGACATTGGTGAAGAGAGGCATTGACAGTCATGAGTAAGAAAAGAGAGTGAAAAAAATATTTTAAAAATGAATAGTATTAAATGTGATGAGAAAAATAAAAATCGACATGTTGAGTCTATTTGGAATTCGCTTATTTTACTGAAACTGAAAACTTTTTGCTGAAAGTACTATAGATAAAGGTAAAAGTTAACTGAAATAGTATAGTAGGACCTATGAATAGTACTAAAAAGTGCAACGAAACCCATAAATAGTAGCAAAAATAAGCTAAATAGTAAAATAAGTTGACAAAAATAAATGTTGCCAAATGCACACGTTGTGTGAGTCGAAATAAATAGAGTAAATTTTTTTTTATTGCTATAAAATAGATCTTATTTATTTATTTATTTATGAATAATAGATCTTTTTTTTACCATTGAGAATGTGAATGCTCAGAGCCCGTTTGGTAAGAGATTTTTAGTAAAGTTGTTGTGCGCACCTAAAGTGGCCTTAAAGGGTCGGTTCACTCTTGGGCTCACAATATATTTGTAACGTGAGCTTTGGATTTCCTACTATGGGTGGGGTTCTTGGCACAGAAACTCAATGAAGCTCTCTTTCTCTCTCTCTCTCTCTCTCTCTATCTCTCACTCTTTGTTTCGCTCTCTTCTCTCTACTCTCCGTTTCCTTCAGAACCTTTCAACAACCCCTTTCCTTCCCTCTACTTCTCATATTTATAGCTTTAGGTTGTGGAGTGGCTATGATTATTCCCATGGTTAGTGCGATGAGAGGTCCAATATCGTCGATCGTAGGTGGGTGGTTAGGTGGGAGTGGAATGTGGTGTGAGTGGCCTTGGAACTTGGTTTCCACTCCTGCAGATATTCTCGGCAGCGGTGTTCCCTAAGGCACTACCGGACATGTAAGGGATGGCGTGTTTGAACGTCATTCTCTCTTAATTGCTGGGGGGAGTATTGCCGAGCAGGGATGAGGTGGCAAAACTTGGGCCCACAGCTTATGTGGGTTCGGGATGGGCCTCTGGGTAGAAAGAGATAAGGTTCATGGGCCGTATCTTCATACCGAAGTCCCAGGCCCAAATGGGCTTGGGTACAGGGTGCCGTACATTAGCGCCCCCCTTGATTCATCCCCCACTCTCGGGGATGAATCAAGGAACCCAAGAGGCAGTGATCACTCGGGAAGCGAAAAAGGGTAAATATCCGACGGTTGAGGAACATATTAATGCGCCCCTCAAAAGACGTGTTAAACTTGACTGATGGCTTAGCCATCATTATTGCCTGACGGTTCGCGAACCGAGGCATCACGCGCATGGCAGTTGAGGTGGCGATTCGTATGGTTTTCCGCCAATGGATTATTTAATGCTACTTATTTCTCCTTTCGCCCCTATAAATGATCACTTCTGACTATTTCCTTCACTTTCGCATTCTTCATCCTCCAAACTTTCACTCTACCGAGCATACTGCTTTCGTGGTTCATCTCCTAGCCTAGAACACCCTTCCTCCTTAGAGCCCACAGTAAGTTCCTTCTCCTCTTCTTCCTGTTTGTTCTATTTCACTCTATTCTACAGTAATCATAGTCTTTCCTTTTTTTTTTTCTTTTTCTTTTTTAAATCCTTGCTTAGATAATGGGCTTCTCTCATCTCCTTTCTTCTGCAGCCACTTTGGCTAGTTTTAGGGCTGCCTACAATGTTCCTAGGGATGTCGATATTGCCTACTATCATGTGGGAGATATTGACATCCAAAGGCGCTGTGGTGTAAATACAGTTTTCTTTCCCTTGATGGCTATTCTAGAGGGTGGGGTTAGGTTCCCGGTTGACCCCTTGATCCTAGGTACCCTTAGATTTTATGGTCTCTGTCCCGACCAACTCTCCCCTAATTTTTACTGGGTGGTGAGTTGCATTAGTAGGTTGAATCAGTTGTTCGGGTTGCAACTGAATCATCACGACATTAATTTCATGTATAGTTTGTGCGGCAATATCAACTCGGATTATTACTTGAAAACTAGGGATGTGAAGGTACTGCCTATTTCATGCCTACCTGATTCGAATATAAAATTCAGCTGGAGATTTTGTACTGGTGAGCGACAATTGGTTTGCCGAGGAGCTCCCCTGCGCATTTTCACCGCGCAATGTTGGTCGGTACCAAACACCTTTTATTTTACTTCCTTTGATTTTGATCCGAATAAGTAATCGCTAACCAGCTTTTGTGTTACTTCCGTGCAGAGAGCAAAAGGTTCAAACCGAACCTTAGAGTAGTACATGTTTGGGACCTGAATTTTGTGCTTAGGTCAGAGATTTTTGTTCACTCGGATGGACAACTCCGAGCATCACACCTTATCCTTGGTGTTGGCCCCGTTTACTCCACTTGGCAAGCATTCAGCCAAACTTTGTTAGTTGATAGCCCCTTCCTTTCCTATATAGACGTGCGACAAGCAAACTTCCTCCCCCTAAGATTCACTGTAGGTGAGGCGCCTTTATCTCGGTCCCCGGTACATTTGTTCGGACGAGCGTCAGCTCATACGTGATGAGTCAGCCGAGCGCGTGTTGCGAGAGCGTCGAGAACGAGCTCACGAACCGGTTCAGCCAGAAGCTCCCGCTCAACCTAAGGCCCCTATAGAATTTGAGGCTCCTGCTCAGGAAGCCGAGGGTGCAGCCGCCGAATCAGTCAGTTCCTCGAAAACAGAATCCGATCACGTCCACGCCATGGTGACTAGAAAGACAATGACAATCAACCGCTTCGTTCCGGGTGCCCAACCAGCTGCATAACAACAATGCATTCCAGGCCAAGATCCTATGCCTCCTCCTACTCCAGCAAGCTATGCCCGAAAAAGGTAGCGCACGGCTGAATAGACGCAGATGAGCTCGGACAATGCGCCCTCCAGAACGCCTCCCTGACCATCAGCCGACATTGTCATCCGAGAGCCGGTGGTACAAACCAGAGTGAACCTTACATCCACTTCTTAGGCCTCGGTAGAGTGGCAACCCTCCTTCCAACTTGACGGCAAGCCTCTCCCTGCGTCTGCCAGTGTAAGAGTTTGGGACAAAGGCAATGGGGGTCGTATTGCCCAGAGTTTGGCGCTTGGTCTCCTTCTACCCGAGGATATGCATGCCTTTATGGACGGGACAGACGAGTCCTTAGGGAGGCGGTTGCAGTGGCACACTATAGCGGTAACCATTCTATTTTATGTCACTGTTCTCGGCTTTCTACTTGCTTATATATGCGTACCTTCTTTTTTCTCTTATACCCGTCATCTTTGTTTGGTCAGGCCGCGCAACTGCCCCATATCGTGGATGGGAGGATGAAGGAGTTTGCTGAAGATGCTGAGCTGGAGAAGGCTCTGAAGGACGTTGCCGAGGCTATGGTGAAGGAAAAGTTGAAAATTGCCGAGGATGCAGAAGAAAAGGTTGCTTTGGCTGAGAAAGCAAGGGCTCTAGCTGAGGGGAAATTCGCTGAGCTGGAAGTGCAACTGGGGGGCACCGAGCTTAAGTTGGCAGAGGCCCAGAGTTTGAACATCGCTTTAGGAGAAGAACTGGCCTTTTCGAAGGCTACATTGGAAGCCTGTGAAAGTAATTGGTACAACGAAGGGTTTGCTGACGTCGAGAATTCTGCCGAGCCGGTTGTTCGTCAAGCTCACAAGCTCGGATTCGAGGAGGGATGGTTTGCTGCCCTTCAGCTTCCCGAGGATTCTCCTTTGAGGAACCGCAGTTAAATCCCTTTCCTGAACCCCCCAGACGCCGTGCAAAACGCCCCTCTCGTCATTGATGAAGAAGAGACCACCAGCATGAAGGAACTGGTGAATGCTATTGATTCTCACGCGGAGCCAATCGACCTAGAGGCCACTAGCCACCCTCGTGCTGGAGACCAAATCAGTGGGAATGTCCAGCCACCATCTTCTCTTGCCGACCAACAGCCTCCCGGGACCATTTCTCATATCCAGACCGCGGACCCCACAAATTGACTGCCAAACCGGATCTCCCGTATTTTATTTCTCTTTTTCTTGAATGACTTTTCTTTCAGCTGGTTTACTCATGTCACCAGGTTGTGGTGACGGAACAATTCATCTCTTTTAAGCTTAACTTTCTATCTTTCCAGTTACTGAGTTTTGGTAACTATACATCAGTTTAAATTTTATACGCTATTTTAAATTATGTCCATGAATGTTTTGCTGTGGTATTTTTCGTTTTTCATATAATTTTTTATTATTTGCCGTGTCAGTAGACCGTGTTATGTATGCGTTCTTCATGGTCGGGTGGTTTAATCCCGAGGTGGGCTAGATCACCATGGGAGGTGTGTATCGACTCTCGCTGATTTCGACAACTTTGCATGTGTTGATTCTCATGTACCTGATTGTGCTAGGAGGTAGGTTTTCGTCTTTAGAAAATCTTGGGTTTCAACCTACTTGGCGATCTAAATCGAACTGAGAAACAAGCTTCCGTTGTTGATTCTTATGTGGCTCTCATATGCTCGGTGATGGGATAGGACCGAGAAATCAGCTTCTGTCCTTAGTGGATTTTAGGTTAAGGTTTCTACCTGCCCGGTAATTAAGATTGAACCGGGGGCAGGTTTCCGTCCTTAGGAAATTCTTTGGCTAAGGTTTCTTCCTACCCGGTGATGAAGATTGAACCGGGGACAGGTTTCTGTCCTTTAGGAAATTTTTAGGCTAAGGTCTCTACCTGCCCGGTGATGAGGATCGAACCGGGGACAGGTTTCTGTCCTTAGGAAATTCTTAGGCTAAGGTTTCTACCTGCCTGGTGATGAAGATCGAATCGGGGACAGGTTTCTGTCCTTAGGAAATTCTTAGGCTAAGGTTTCTTCCTGCCCGGTGATGAAGATCAAACCGGGGACAAGTTTCTGTCCTTAGGCAAGCGCAAGACCCTTTGCCCTTTATGGTTCTTCATGTATACATTGTTGGTAATAAAGATGGAATTAAACAGGCCTGCACAAATAGTTATCGTCATACTGATTAGTGAAACGTACATGTATAATTACATCGAATTGGAATCTCGGCATACATTCAATCAATGATAAAACTTCTTCAAGTTATGAACATTCCACGGTCGAGGGAGTGGTCTTTCATCCAAATCTTCCAAGTAATACGCCTCTGTTCCCGCAATTGCGGTTGCCTTATAAGGGCCCTCCTAGGTCTAGACCAATTTTCCGGCGTTGGTGTCCCGCATATTTCCTACTGCCTTTCGCAGAACTAAATCCCCGGCGCTGAATCCTCGGGTCTTCACATCCCTGTTATAGCGTTGAGCCAGCTTTTGTTGGTACTCGGCTAACTGTATAGTTGCAGACTCTTGGTATTCTTCCAGTAAATCTAGTTGTTGTACCAGCAAGTTGTCATTCCGAGCAGGGTTGAATTTGGTTGCCCGTGCACTGCATAGATTGATCTCGGCTAGTATCACGACTTCTGCCCCATATGTGAGAGAGAATGAGGTTTCTCCTGTAGACCTTCTCAGTGTTGTTCGATATGCCCACAGAATGTTCGGTAGCTCCTCGGCCTATCTCCCTTTTGCACCATCCAGCCTTTTCTTTAATCCATTTACAATTAGTTGGGGTGGAGTACCTATTTCTGATGCCAAGATTATTGCAGAACTCACGAAAGGCTCTACTGTCAAACTGTAGTTCGTTGTTAGATATCAGTGACTCCGGCACCCCGAACCGCGAATGACTATATTCTTCCACACGAACTTTTTGACGTCCACGTCCCGAATATTAGCTAGAGCCTCTGCTTCCGCCCACTTGGTGAAGTAATCAACAGCCACTAATACAAACCTCCTATTGCCCGTTGCACGGGAAAATGGACCAAGAATATCCAGCCCCCATTGTGCAAAGGGCCAAGGGTTACTCACCGAATTCAGAAGGCTTGTTGGTTGGTGGATCAAAGGGGCATGCTTTTGGCATTGTTTGCACTTACGCACATACTCGACGATGTCTTTTTGCATTTGAGGCCACCAAAATTCCTGAGTCATTGCTCAGTGTGCCAACGAACGTCCCCCCACATGGCTGCCACAAACTCCGCCATGCAGCTTAGCCAAGAGCCCACCCACCTTCTCGGGATGCAAACACAGAAGATATGGCCCCCCGAAAGACCTTCGATATAACTTGCGATTTGCTGACAACCAGTATCGGGCAGCCATCCGGCGAACCTTGTTTGCCTCTTTTTCATTATCAGGAACCTTATCTTTGGCCAAGAACGTGATGAGCGGGTCCATCCAACATGCACCGACTTTTGAAATCATGGTCGTCCCAACCCCGACTTTACCGACACTAGTTGTCGCATTAATGCTTGGTCCTTCTATAAGCTCAACCTTAATCAGTCGAGGAACTTCCCCGATCACTGATGATGCCAACGTGGCCAGTGAATCAGCATGCCAATTCTGCGCCCGGGATACTTGAGCCACCCTTGCTATACAAAACTTGTTCATAACTTGCTTTACCACTTGTAAATAGGCTTTCATCTAGGGATCACGGGCCTCAAAACTGCCTTATACTTGGTTCTCGACCAGCCGGGAATCCGAATATATTTTGACATCAAGAGCCCCCATACCTAAGACGGTTCTCAATCCAACAAGCAAGGCCTCGAACTCGGCTTCGTTGTTGGAGGCTCTAAACCCCAGTTTAAAAGAGTGCTCCAATCGTACCCCTTCTGGAGTAGTGATGACAATCTCGGCTCCAGCCCCCTCGGCGTTGGATGCACCGTCCACAAACACCCTTCACGGGCGGCGCTCCACGTGGCAGACCATTTCCCCCTCGTTCTTTGGTGAGAATTCTGCAACAAAGTCAGCAAGGATTTGGCCCTTCACCGAGCTCCTTAGCTTGTATCTTATATAAAAGGATCCCAGCCGGGTCCCCCATTTAGCTATCCGGCCCGTCAAATCTGATCTCTTCAATAACGACTGTAGGGGATGTTCGGTCAAAACGTAGATAGTATGGGCCTGAAAATATTGGGGCAACTTCCTTGTTGCATGCACAAACGCCAGTACCAGCTTCTCTAGGGGCAAGTACCTTGTCTCGGTGTCGACCATGGTCTTGTTAATGTAATACATGGGCTGCTGTACCCCCTGACCCCTTAAAAGAATAGCACTCACAGCATGGACAGAGACTGAGAGATACATAAACAAATCCTCCCCAGGCTCTGGGGCTGCCAACATGGGGGCCCGCGTCAAGTACTGCTTCAAGTCTTGGAAGGCCTTCTCACACTCCTCATTCCATTGGAACCCCCTCCATTTCTTCAGCAACTGGTAGAATGGATGGCAACGGTCGGAGAATTTAGAAATGAACCGATTAAGAGCAGCCAACATTCCGGTCAAGATCTGTACCTCCTTTGGATTGCTTGGCGTCTTAAGATGCTGTACCGCATTGATATGATCGGGGTCGACCTCAATCCCATGGCAGGAGATTAAATAACCTAGAAACTTGCCAGCCCCCACTCCGAAGGCACACTTGTCTGCATTTTGGCGCAACTTGTGCTGCTGAAGGATTTCAAACACCCCCCGCAGATCCTCTAAATTTCGTGCTACCAGCTTGCTTTTCACCACTATGTTGTCGATGTACACCTCAATAGTTCGCCCAATCTTGTCCCGAAACATTCTGGTCATCATTCGTTGATATGTTGCCCCGACATTCTTCCATCCGAAGGGCATCACAGTGTAATGATAATTTGTATCCGGAGAGATGAATGCCATCTTTTCTTGGTCCTCGACAGCCAAGGCGATTTGATGATAACCCTGAAAGGCGTCCAGAAAACTCATCCTCGAGTGCCTATAGGTTGCGTCTACCAATTAATCTATTTTTGGCATGGGGAATGGGTCCTTTGGACATGCTCGGTTCAAATCCATGAAATCTACGCAAACTCTCCATTTTCCACTCTTCTTTTTTACCACAACGGTATTTGCCAACCACTCAGGGAAGAAAATTTCCCTTATCGCCGCGGCCTCTTTTAACTTCCCAACCTCCTTCCTTACTGCCTCCACGTGTTCCCTAGCTGACCTTCTCAGCTTTTGTTTTTTTGGTGGAAACAACGGGTCTACATTAAGCTTATGAACAATGAACTCGGGATCAACTCCAGGCACCTCATATAGGCTCTATACGAACACATCTACATTCTATATCAAAAACAACAATGCTTCTACCTTGTCCTTGTCCTCCATGCTTGCTTCTACCTGAAAATAGTGGTCAGAGTCTAGAAGTATCCTTATTCTAATTAACTCCTCGGCGCAACTAGCCTTTGTTCCCGCTCGGGGACCCTGTAATTGCTATGAGGAGGCTTCCTGGACCGCTTCTTTCTGCTTATCCTGCTTATTCCTCTGAACCACCGCGGCCACTAAGTATTGTCTGGCTACTTGTTGGCTCCCCCTCACTACTGCAACACCATTCTCGGTGGGGAATTTGACCTTCATATGTAAGGTGGAGGGAACAGCCCCCATTGCATGGATCCACGGCCTACCGAGAATAGCCGTGTATGGTGAAAACGCGTTGACCACTATGAACGTCACCACCACCTCTTTACCCTCCATGTTCACAAGAAGGGAAATTTGTCCTTCGGGTACCACCACCCTACCATCAAATCCGACCAACGGTGTGTCGTACTTTGATAGGTCTTGCTTCTCTAGTCCGAGCCCTTTGAATAGGTCTGGATACATTACGTCAGCCCCGCTCCCCTAGTCTATCATCACCCTTTTCACCATGAAACTGCCTACCCTAGCTGTGACGATCAACGCGTCGTCATGGGGCTAAATCGTTCCTTCCAAGCCATCATCATCAAAAGCCAGAGCCCCTCGGACAAACTTTGCTTTCTTTTCCAGGGGTTTCTTGCCCGGGCAATCTTCCACGGGCATAACGATCAGCACCCCCTTTTCGGTCACGGCCGTACCTCTTGGGGCGGCATGGATCACTTCAATCACTCCTAACGGTGGTGGGAGAGGGTTTCCCCTCTGCTGAGCACCTTGCCCTGTACCCCGGTCGCCAAGATTCACAACGAACTCCTTCAAATGTCCTGCTTTCACCAACTGCTCTAAATGGTCTTTTAATACCCGGCATTGCTCGATGGTATGCCCTTTATCTTTGTGATAGGTACAGTACAGATTCTGATTTCTCCGATAGGGATCACCCCCCATCTTGTTCGGCCACCTGAAGTACGGCTCGTTTTTAATTCTGTCTATAATTCTGTGTACGGGCTCCGTAAATGCCATGTTCACCTCTCGCAGCTGCCACTCCGGCTCTTGTACCTTCAAATCCTTCCGATACCTCGGCTAGAAACTGCCCTGCCGAGGAAGATTTATCAGTGGTGCTTTACCCTTACTCTGCAACTGATCATCCTCCAGATGCTTATACTCCTCTATGCGCCTCATGAGCTGCCTCATGTCCTCAGGAGGCTTCTTCGTCAGCGACTCCAGTAGTTCGGAGTCCTCGGGTAACCCCATTCTGAAGGTGCTCGTTGCGATGTTCTCGTTACCCTCATCTATCTCATTGTAAAGTTCCCAATATCGACTGGCATAGCTTCGAAGGGTATCCCCAACCTTTATCTTCATGGGCAGTAGAGCATCCACCGGTTGTGGCACCCAGCTACAGGTTACAAACCGAACACCAAACTCTTGGATCAACTGGGCAAAAGTGTGGATAGAACCCTTTCGCAGCCCATTAAACCATTTCAGAGTGGTTAGACTGAGGCTTGAGGGAAATACCTTGCACATCAGTGCATCATTGTGAGAATGTAGAGACATCATGTGGATATAATGGTTGACGTGCTCAACCGGCTCCATTTTTCCGTCGTAGATGTTGAACGGTGGGCGGGCGAACCTGCTTGGCATTTGGGCTCTTTCAATATTGCCCAAGAAGGGTGACCGAACAGCTCTGTGAAGGGCACGACTCATTGCATCCATGGCGGCATTGTGGGGCCGCCGATCTTCTGGGGAATCCAAACCCCGGTCAGCATATTCCCGTGAACGCGAACGGTCCCGGCGATGGCGAAATTCCTGCGAATACAACCGGTCTTGGCGTCGACGGCGGTCCCGTGAATGTGAACGTTCTCGATGGTGGTGGGATTGAGACTGATTGGACCCTTCCTCACGACGATCCCCCTCGCTATTAGACCTTCTTTCTCGGTTGTCTCGGTCCCTTCTACGATGCCTGTTCTCTGCTTCCAACTCCAGATCCCTCACCAGCCTGTGCAACCATTCAAGCTCTTCATCCATTTCGTCAAATTGCCTGTGCCCCGAACCATTGGAGACCGTCCGTTGTGTTTGGTACGACCCCTCTCCAAGGCCAGGCCGTTCTTCCTCTCGTTCATGTTCCTTGTCTTCGCGCCTCTTTTGCCTTCGTTCTCACTAGGAGGATCCTCAAGAAGATCTCATCGAACCACTTTCAGCATCACTCCCAGAACGTCTCCCAGACATTTTCTCGTGCATGTGTCCCAGCTGAACCACTGCCTTGTAGGAGATTCCCACATACGACGCCATTTGTGCACACCCAAAGTGGCCTTAAAGGGTCGGTTCACTCTTGACCTCACAATATATTTGTAACGTGGGTTTTGGATTTCCTACTATGGGTGGGGTTCTTGGTATAGAAACTCAATGAAGCTCTCTCTCTCTTTGTTTCGCTCTCTTCTCTCTACTCTCCATTTCTTTCAGAACCTTTCAACAACCCATTTCCTTCCCTCTACTTCTCATATTTATAGCTCTAGGTTAGTGGAGTGGCTATGATTATTCCCATGGTTAGTGCAATGAAATGTCCAATATCGTCGATCGTAGGTGGGTGGTTAGGTGGGAGTGGAATGTGGTGTGAGTGGTCTTGGAACTTGGTTTCCACTCTTGTAGATATTCTCGGCAGCGGCGTTCCCTAAGGCACTGCTGGACATGTAAGGGATGGCGTGTTTGAACGTCATTCTCTGTTAACTGGTCGGGAAAGTATTGTCGAGCAGGGATGAGGTGGCAAAACTTGGGCCCACAGCTTGTGTGGGTTCGAGATGGGCCTCTAGGTAGAAAGAGATCAGGTTCGTGGGCCGTATCTTCATATCGGAGTCCCAGGCCCAAATGGGCTCCAGTATAGGGTGCCGTATAGTAGTTTATATTTTTTGAAAATGTATGAATGAAAAAATATGTAAAAAATATGTAATATTATTTAAACATTAAAAATTATTGTTTAAATAACAGCAACAAACATGTCTCAATATTCTTAAAAGATCACAATCAAGATTTGTGTCTATGAACAAATAGCTAGGGTGTACTATTGCCCGACTACCCGTATATGCAGACCGTAGTAATGATTCTATCGAATGATAGCTATGTATGCTTGGGGAAAATCGTTCACCTTCAGAAACAACAGTAACAAACAGGCCTCAATATTCTTAAAAGATCACAACCAAGATTTGTGTCTAAGAACAAATAGGTAGGGTGTACTATTGCCCGAGTACCTGCATGTGTAGACCGTAGTAATGATTCTATCGAATGATAGCTATGTATGCTTGGGGAAAATCGTTGTTCACCGTCAGACTTGTGAGGCTCACAAGTAAAGTTAATGCCATTATTGTGCATGTGAAAATACAGTCATTTATGATAGCCTGTTGTACGATTTTCTCTATTGATTTGTGCACGTAAAAAATAGTCAAATATTGAAATTACAGTAATATTTTGCACTTGAAAACAAAAAATTTAATTAAAAAAATACATTATTTTTGCCATAACACTTTACATAATTAATAAACAAAAAATTAGAGGTTTATTATATAAAAATAATAAGAAATTAATTACAATTTGTTTAGAAAAATTGTGACAAAAGTTATGAATTTGTTTATTATAGGAAGAACTCATGTGAAAATACAGCATTTTGTACAATTTTCTCTATTGTAAATGTGAAAATACAGTAATATTGTGTATGTAAAATGCCTACCATGAATTACTGGCTTTCCTAAGAAAATCAATGCCAGTAGAGTCCCGTAATAGGAAAAAATACAACATCATGTATGTTTTTTCTCTCTCAAATAAAACTAAACCCCACACATGTAAGGTTCACTTCTACGTAAGAGGGGAACACATGCACAGAATGATCGATATACCTACTCCACATAATAGCCATCATCATACGTACGTATTAGCCTAGCTAGTTGTGGTTACTCACAGGAGTTCGCTGACACCATAAGATTAGGTACATTTTCGTACAGTGCGTGTATCTGCCGACATGAATAAAGTGGAAGGGAATTCAGATCATGGTTGCTCTCTCAAGCTCCGTTACAATCTTTTCAACTAAAATATTGCTGCTGCACAGATAATGTTTACTGTTTTGGGAAGTAGGTGACGCTGAGTGATAAACTTTTGACTTGAATTTAGGTATAAACTTTTGGCTTGAAGTCATAGTTGAATTTTATTGCCATTGAAAAAGATAATATCGCAATAATGTGGTTGAATTATGTTAAAGATATCAAGACCTAATCGTAAATCAGAGTCCAAAGTCCAAACACTTGCCATAAAAATTAATGCCTCACGAAATGCTAATACATTGCTGGCGTCCAAGCCCACCAGCTGAGTCACATAAATCATAATAACCATCTCCTGTAGTCCTGTCTATTTGATTTGACTAGTGGTACCCTAAAGGAGTTGGCTGATGACAACACCTTTGATGGAATCTTTTTGTCGTCTCTCATGTTCCATTACTTTCACTTTGTACCCCACCCCTCCCACTCAATAATTTATATTTATTTCATGTTTGATGTGCTCATTTTTATATCATATTTATAATAATTATGAGTAGGTTTAGCATCAATTTTAGTTTAAACACTCTTTAAAAAAAAAAAAAAAAAAGACCAATTTTAATTTTTAGTGTACAATTTTTTAAAATCTTATTTTTTTTTACTTTTTTTTTCACATTTTCTCATTTTTCAAAATATAAATATACTTTAATACACTTCCGTAAAAATTTTTCAACAAAATATTAGATAAATTGTTCCCAAATAAACATACATTGTTATCCCTTTTATATGTCAAAATTCATTTGTAAAGTTATGAAGAAAAATTGTACTATTCTATCAATGTCTTTTAAAGATCAAAATCTGTAGATAGAAACATACGATATCACATAAGAAACTGTATTTTTACATTCATTTTAGCCCAATCTTAAAAACTAAATTATGCGTGTATCACAATATTGAATGCAAGATTTTGAAAGGACTTCAATTTAAAAATAACACAGACCAAGCAAAAAGAACAAAAAAAAATTGAATGAAAAAAAAAAATTTTAATTTGATCAACTTGGATTCTTTCATTTGAATTTTTAGCAGACGTTTTAGGAGAAGAGTGTATTTGATGTCCTATCACCTATACGCTATAGCTCAAAACTTAACTCACCAATCCAAAGGAGAACTCGTCACAAGGCTCTTATGGTCTGTTTGGACAGAGAGGGGAAGGAGGAAGAGTGAAGGAAAGTAGTGTAGAGTTGACTAAAAATAAGTTAATTTTGTACTAAATCTACTCTACTCCCTTCCTTCTCTCTCAATCCAAACAGACTATTACTGTGTCTTCATGCAGCATTACACTATCTTCTTCTTCTTTTTTATTTTTTTGAGAAGATAGCATTACACTATCTTGATTCTTGACAGTCATTTTCTTTACATGTCTCTTGAAGAATTAAGAACCACTTCCTGGGAGCATAATAGGAATGTAATACGTTTTATAGGTAACTAAGAATTGAATTATTGAATTTATAAGTTACTAGCGAGAGCAGAAGCAACAGAGAGAGCATTAAAGCAGTAAGAGAAAATATTTCTTGATCAGATCAGCTGAGCTAGAGCACTGCTAAGCATGACATAATTTATATACAGTGGGGCCTTCATGGATTTCTCTTCTTAGTGATTATATATTCAAGTGTGGCTAATGAGGCAGTGAGGGCACTCATTCCCCTCTAGCTCTATCATCCACTTGCACACAAAGTGAAGATTTTATTTTACATAGTACAGCAGATTTGATTTAATGGAGAGTGAAATCCCCTTTTATTCTACCAAATTCAATATTCCCATACGTGCAATCTTATAGGAGCAATTATTTACATGGAATAATACGGATTTCTAATTTTGTATTTTAATTTTTTCTATCAGAGACTTGGTATCTATGCCCTTGCCATAAAAATTCTCGACGAATTCTTGCGTAGTGAAATTCCGATAAATAGCTGGTTTTTCGGGTGACAACAATTCTGGCAAAGGTCCATAATAGCCATCTCCTTTCCATTTGCTTAAGTTGAAAAATATGACAATTGAGATTCGTGCTTCCTTATATGAATTGGCCAGTACTCGATGTTGTACACTTTTGTACTCTCCATTAGAGATTATCTAGAAAAAAATGTCAAAAACAAATATTGAAATTAAGAATTGACATATATGAGAAAATGTTACTAAATGTTAAATAAATTGAAGATAATAGATTATAAAAGCATGAAAGAATAATACAAGAGAGAACACACAAAATTATGTGATTTGGGCTTATAACTTATGTCTACGAAGAAAACCCTTAAGAATTATATATATATATATATATATATATATATATGGATAAAGTACAAATTAACCCAATGTTACAACTTACAATCAATTCAACATGGGCATTTATAAGAGTATTAACCTTAAACTAATCTTACATTAACTATGATTAATTGACTTGTTGTACAAGTAATATTCTTGAATTGCACACCAAGTAAGTTCGGGCTTGGGCTGTTGGGTATTAACTACTTGGAAATTTTGCTAATTTTGCTATAAAAATTATACGAACTTACATGTTGAAAAGGGAAAAATATTAGATACTTCCAGAGTACCATAAATGTGTAATAACTCATCTCACATGAATGGTGAGTTCTATCATAAATTTAATTAGTGAGACCCACCATTCATATGAGAGAAAAGAGTTAACATTTATGGTATTCCGAGAGTACACAATAATTTTTCGTTGAAAGTAACTTTGACATTTACTTTGTTTTCCCTAATTTTGTATCAATAATCAAGAGGAAGATGAAGATGCATGTTCATTCACTCAACAATTTTAGTTTTCTTCTAATTGACGGCTGCTTTAACTTTACGAGAAATTCCTTGTTGGCAAAGTAAAGTAAAAGCTTCAGATTTAGATTTAGCAAAAGCCATATTGAACATATGAAAAAAACTACTAAAAATCGACCTGTGTTAATTGACTAAAAAAAATTAATTGACCTGTGTTCTAAGACTCAAAAAAAAAAAAAAAAAAAAAAAAAAAAAAAAAAGGTCTCATTTTGTCGTGACATTACTTCTTAAATCTTATCTGACAATAGGCATTATTAAAAATCGACCACACAACTAAATGAGATAACAATAGATAAATTATTAATTATTTAGTTGCTTTCATTGATTAAGATATATTCAAGATTATTTAAAATAAAATAAAATCTATGCAACGGTTAAATAAACAAAGGAGAATGGTCGAGAACAATAGAGTAAAATACAATTAATAAAAAATATAGTTTACATTTATATTATGTTTTATATGATAGTTAAATTTCGATTTAACTATTAATTTATTTTGTTATTAATAATTACTATAAATTAATGGGGAATTAATTTTTCTTTTAATCTTACCATCCCAAGACTAAGACTGGCATTATTAACACAAGTGTGTAAAATGGTAGGTGAGATAGTGCATTAAGGACATCATAAATATTAATTTGCATTAGAACATGCGTTCAGCTGCTTTGGTTCAAGATTTTAAGTTTTAAGAAACCTTAGCAGTCCAAACTCCAAAGAAGCAAATTTGGAATTTGATGTAATTATATGAAAATTTTATTAAGCAAGGCCCAAAGAGAACAAAGGCTCAAACTTTGGGGGGAGATTGGTCGCACTTCAATTTGTAAGCTTATGAGTGAAATTTGTAATATGCCTAACATTACCCACACACTTTACCTGAAGAAAGTCTCCAGCATTTATAATCAAACCTCCAGGCACTGGCTTAACGTTCACCCACTCATCACCATGCTTGACTTGCAACCCAGGTACATGATTCTGCAACAAAACTGTAATCACACCTGGATCTGTATGCGATGTAATCCCCACTGTTAGATCTGGCTGTGGACAATACGGATAACAATGACCCACAAGAACCCTAGCATCCAAAAATGTTAATTCCTTAAACTTTCCAGCCTCCAATCCCAACCCTTCACACAACAACTCCATTACAGTCTCTGCTACCTCTGTTGCACTCTTATCCCATGCAACCACCTCGTTCCTGCAAATCTCAGGTAAATCCGCCACCTGTGAAAAATTAAAACATACCTCTTGTCATTGTTGTTTAGGTGATTCATAGAAAAAAGTCAATTTTAATTAGTACTGTATTAGAATTCTTCTAGCCTATGAGGCTAAACTCACATGTCACAAAGAGCAAAGAATATGGGTTTTTCTTTTCAAAAGTTGGACTAAACCTTTCAAAGTGTGACATCTATTCAAACATATAGACTTTTAATAAGATAAGTTTTCATTTATCACTTTTATTATAATAAAAAAAGAAAATAAAAGAAAGTGTATAGTAATAATTAAATAATTAAACCCGTCCAAGGTTGAATATGCTAGAAATAGAGATAATCTTGCACCACCTTTAACGGCTCTGGTCCCATCCACGCTTGCAACGAGTCGAGCCACGCAGCCGATTTGGCTCGGTACAAGTCATTGTTGCTCATGTACATAACACCTCCGATCTCGTTTTCTCGCTTATAGAACTTGGCTTTCACCTCGTGAGGTTGGTCATGGAAAGCTTTCACGGCGTGGATGGTTTCGTCTAAAACTGATATAGGCACAGCATGGTTGATCACTTGGAAGAAACCCCATGTTTTTGCAGCTTCTTTGACTTGCTCCACTATTTTGAGACGGTGATCAGCGTCCTTGGAGTTTATAATATTGGAAAGGTCGATGATGGGGATGTTAGTGCATGTGGAGGAAGATTTTTTGAAGTCAGAGAGAGTTTCAGGAGGGTGAACAAAGAAGCGTGGGATGGAAGTGATGCATGAGTCAGAGAGACCCTTCACACCCATCTTGGACTCATCGAATTCTTTCAGCTCCTTCATGCGGTCATAGCCTGAGTTTGCATCCATGGCTGCCATATATGTTTCTTAATTTAGTGATTTGGGTTTCAGAGGATATGGATTGTGAACTAGTGTTAGTGTTTGGTTTGGACAAGATCTAGGCCAAGCATATATGCAGATGAGGATATGTATACTGAGTTGGCCTTTTTTATTATTGTTAATTAAATTTTTTTAATATTATTTTATATACCATGTTAGCTTCAACCGTTCCAGACTGGTAGTGGTGTATTCCTTATGCCACGTAGGTGCTTTTCATTAATGACATGACAGTGGAGATTACATTGAGAATGAGTTGAAAAATATAAAGACCAAAATAGGAACTACAAAAAAATAGGGATAAAAATGAGAAAAATATAAGGAAAAAAAATGTATTCTCCATCACCGTACAAGTATAAGTGCTTGTGAAGTGTGGGGAGTAAGGGCCGAGGGTTTAAGTATCTAAGAGGGAGTTTCACACATATATATACTTAGATTAGTTTAGAGTAGAATTCTAACTTGTACATAAAAAAAAATGTATTCTCCCAAAAATTAAAATATAAAGAGTGATGGATTAATAGTTTCCTAATTGAATTGTAGGAGAGATTATTACATTCTCAGGCTCCTGTGACACTGAGGTGAGGGAAAGGATTTTTTGTATTTCAAATTTTGTCCATTTTATTTTTTCTCACGGTCCATATTAGATCCAACAGTGTAAAAACATGACAGTCTATACCACATCTGTACATTGTTAGATCCATAAGATAAAATTTAGATCACGAAATAGATGAAATTAACAGTTTTTGATATGAAAAGGATATATTGTTCTGGGTAATAATTTCTGATGCAAGTTGTAGAGAGGAGTGTATTTCCTATATGAAACACTATTATATTTCACAAATTTTCTATGATATTTAATTGGTGATGTATAATGGGCTTTATAAACTGAATAGCGAAAATGATATTGATTCTGTTTGTTTCGATGTAAAATATTTGATCAAAGTAAATTTTTTTTAGTCAATCAAATCAATCTAGGCAAATATGTATAAAATGTTTTATACTTGAAATTTTGGTAAAACATTTTACGTGCTCTCTCCCTCTCATGCTCTCTCTCCCTTTCAGTTTTCTCTCCATAAACCAGCCACCTCGGATCCCTCTCTCCTACCTATCACCAACTCTAAGATCTAATCAGCACCACCAGCAATGAACTATGTTAGAAATATACTGGCAAAAATGGGCTTTTGCCCCTTTCGCCCAAAAGATGTAGCAAAATACACATGTTTTGAAACTCGATTTTCTAAAAATCAAGTTATAGGCAATCAAACTTTAAGGGGAAAAAAAAATTATGGAACTCGAACTCCGTGTGAATTTTTCCAAATAATTCGATTTTCTAAAAATCGAGTTTCAAAATAAGGGCATTTTGTTAGATAGTTTCAGAACAGTAGCATTTTGCTACATCTTTTGGGCGAAAGGGGCAAATACCCAATTTGGCCTAGACACAAATGTATTGTAGTTGTAAATCAAATACTACTTTCTTTTGTTACTTGATTATTAGGAAAAAGATGACATAAAATGCATATTTATCCAAAAAAAAGGAACTTAAAAAAATTAACAAAAATGAACGTATGTTGATACGCAATAGTATTCAATTTTCTCTTCTTCTTCTTTTATATATATATATATATATATATAATTCTATCTTATTTGGTTTATTTGATGTATTTTTTATTTATAGAAATTTTGTCCCTTTTTTTTAGGTAATTCTATCCAATTCATTTTAGGCTTTGCTGATAATATTTTAGATAGACCAACCAACTAAATTTAATCTCTTTTTGAAATTTTAGAAAATACTTATTGTAGGTTACACGTTTTGTTAAAACATTTTATTGTTATTTTATCCAAAGAAATTAATAAGAACAAGTATATTGTAAAAAATTTGGATTAGATAAAGAATTTGGATTGTAATCAAATTAAGATTTTTATCAACTTAGAAATTATAGGAGAAGAAAAATTGCATATATTTTTTCTTAAAATCTAAAAATCTAAAAAAATTTCTGCAATTTAGTGAAGTCACTTGGCACAACCACTGTTTTTAAGCTTAACTTTTATTATATAGTATATGATATTGTGAATTCCATATCCAATCTCATTTCAATTTGATTAACAGAATGAAAAATGAAATATTTCAATAATAGTTACTCTCTGTCTCTGATATATATATATATATATATATATATATATATTAAAAATTAGAATTCATCTGATTTATTAAGAATATAAATTCAAATCCATGTCACATATCCAAATATGTTGGCCAATAATATATATATTGAGAATCTTGGCCAATAATATATTGGCCAACTAATGTGGCCCTAATAAATCAACGTATGTAACACCTAAAAGAAAATTCATGTGGACATGAAGGGAGAGAGAAGGAAATTGAAAGATCGTACAATGATACATTTACATACCAACCAACCATTTGACATAGATGATAGAACACAAAGGAGAAAGAGTGAAGTTCATGGGCGTCGACAGTGGGACGAAGAAGAAAAAGAAAAAGAGGAAAAGAACAGAAATAGAAGAATTGATTTTTGTCCTGCTACTCCAAACACGCGGAAATGACTGGCACAATTAGTTGAATGGCTCAAATTTTATCTGATGTGTTATAGGAAAATTAATCATTCCAGTCTGATGACTTACATGAAAATTTGTGTATCCATGATGGCAAGAAATTAACAATTTTGACAATGATTGTATGTTTAATGTCACAAAAAAAAAGTTTTCTTCATTTAGCTTAACATGTAAAACTTTTTGTGTCGAATAAAGAGATCTAGGATTCGAATCTTGGCTACATGCTAAATAGTGTTAGGTTCTAAAGATTTAGGATTAAATGTTTGGCCAAAATGGGCATTTGCCCATTTCTCCAAAACTTTCCAGGAAAATGTCCATATTTTGAAACTATCTAATAAAATACCCCTGTTTTAAACTCGATTTTCTAAAAATTGAGTTTCAATGAAAATCTCGATTTTTAGAAAATTGAGTTATGTGAAATCAAACTTAAAAAAAAAAAAAAGGGGAACTTGAGTTCCACGTAAAATTTCTCACATTACTCAATTTTCATCAAATCGAGTTTTTCATTGAAACTCAATTTAGAAAATCAAGTTTCAAAACAGATGCATTTTGCTAAATAGTTTTTGAACAGGGGCATTTTGCTATATCTTTTGGGTGAAAGAGGCAAATGCCCATTTTGGCCGAAATATACTTATTATTCCAATCAGCTATTCGAAGTATTAATGAGACCAAGTGCTTATCATTTCCTTCACCTCTTAATTAACCAAAAGGAATTGTATGGAGAAAGGCACTGACAAGGACGAAGCTAGAAGTTCAATATAGGGGCGAAGTAAAAACAATTTATTTTCATAAAAATCTAAATTAATTAACATTCATTTAGTACTAACAAAATGCCAACAACAAAAAGGACACAAAATAAATATTTTTAAATACTTTTCAACACAATTATTTATTAAACGAGAAGTCATTCTTTTAAATGTCAAAAATCATTGCAAAATGTAACAACAATTTGTCTAAAAATCATCTTCAATTTTATTATGAACCCTATTTTTAACTACAAAAGCTAATTATGGTTGCTAAATAAAATAAAACAAGATAATAATTAAAAAATAAAATCAACACATAACTACAATGTCACAAACAAGAAACTAAATAGTGTCGTAGTGCTGTTGTGGCCCCACCTTTGTAGCCTGTTTAACTAGTTATAATAACCAAGTCAGTTTTTTCTTAAGTTACTAATCTAGTCAATTTAAGGGTCTAACATTAACTAGTATAAGTGAGTCTAACTTTCTAAAGAGAGAATAAAGAACTATTATCGAGAGTGGATGCAATAAGTTGAAACCCATTCTCCAAAAAAAAAAAAAAAAAATTCTAAAGAGAGAATAATGAGATATGCTACATGTTTTGATATTGTGGCTCCACCTTTGTAACCTGTCCTTGAAGATTTTAATTAGATGAGGGCATCTGTCCCTACAACTCATTTATACTACTAAGGAAAATTTCTTGAGATCAAGGGGGGCTAGAGCCCCCCTTGGTCAATATTTAGCTCCGTCCACTGATGAGTGATAACAATCTCGAGCTATTTTCCATGAAGGCCTGGAAGATATGACAGGCTCACAAAGTCACAATTGTTTCAAGTTTGAACAAAAGATCAAGCAGAACCAAACTAGGGATAAATTATCAACACTGGATGTGATAAAGGTGAATTTTGATTGAGCAATAAATTAAGAGCAGATCTCCACTCAGCTGAGGAAGAAGTGTTGCAAGTGCCTATCCATGACATGATATTGATTTAGAGGGACACCCAGCCAGTCTGCACTGCACTACAGGTGATACTCCCTAAGGCAGAGAACCAAAGCGACCCTTATTCCAATGACAGCAGCAAGTGTAGACCATATTTCTTGGTGTTCTTCACCTAATGGGGAGTTTGATTTGAAGGAGGCTTATAATCTGGCTTGTGCAGTTTAGGATGCCCATTTGTATGAGCCATTTATGGGAAATTGGGTTTGGAAAACTATTACTCTACCCAAGATCAAGTGTTTCCTTTGGCAGTGCATACATAAAAGTATTCCCGCTAGAGAAGTTCTTGGTGCGAGGGGGCTTGCTGTTCCCATCTCTTGTCCACTGTGTAACGCAGATGTTGAATCAATCATCCACATATTGCATGATTGCCCTCTTGCCAAAGAATTCTAGGATTCCTTTCTTGTACCGATCCACACCAGCACATTCTATGGTACCAATTTATTGGACTGGCTTAGAATTAATTGCACCAATTATCACTCGTCATTATCTAGTATATCTTGGAGCATCCTTTTTCCATTTGGAGTGTGGTGCCTTTGGCTCAGACGCAACAAAGTGATTTTTAGAGATTCAGCTCCCCAAAAATCCTTAAAGGTGGAAACTCTAGCCAAAGCTTCGGAATTTGCTTTCCTCGGCTTGAACAAAAAGCTCCAACGCACTCTATTTGTCATCTAGGTGTAGCGCTGCCCCACCCCCACCCCCACCCCCCCAAAGACGATTGGTTTAAGTTGAATTTAGATGGGTCATCGTTGGGCAATCCTGGTATGGCTGGTGGAAGAGGTATCATCCGTAACCCCGTGGAGAATGGGTAAGTGGCTATGCCCGAGCCATTGGTCATACCCTCTAGCGTGGCTGCTGAATTATGGGCACTCTGGGATGGGATTAACCTTTGCATTGCACTAAATTTGACTAATGTCATATTTGAATTAGATGCTAAGCTTGTGGTGAATTTGGTTCAGAAAGGTAGTGGTGGACCTTCGAGTAATGATGTGATTATTGCAGACTGTACAAAAGGTTTGCAAAAGATTCCGAGGACTAGAATTCAACATTGCTACAAAGAGGCGAACAAGTGTGCCGACGCCCTTGCTAGAAGAGGCACCTTGCTGCCTCAAGATCTTGTTATTTTTCATTCCCCTCCTGCAGATGTAGCTCTCTTGATTAAGCTTGATGCTACTGGGAATGTGTATGAGTGTAAACGCTCTTCTATTGTTTTTTGTAAGTTAATGATATTATCTTGCTTACCCAAAAAAAAAGAAAAGGGTTGAGGACAATTTTGGGCTGCCTAACATAGTTTACCTATTGAACGCTTTTAGTTTTTGAAGTTTTAATGAGCACTATTTATCTCTAAAGTTAAAAAAATGAGTGCTATTAGTTTCTACATTCTTTATGTTGATTTGTCTTTAATTTTATGTAAAATGATTATTCACAGCAATCTCAAATTAAGATTTTCTCTATTTGTTATAAAATGAAGAGGGATTATTTTATTATGAAGATTTAAATTTTCATAAGGGAAAGATATATGTGTTAGCTCCTTTGAATTCATTTTCTATTTAAAAAATAATAATTCTAATTTAATTAAGGCTTTACTATTTCCACAAACAATAGAGAAATCCAAGTCCTATAGACTATCCAACATCAGAGCTTACTAATTTCTTGTTTATGTTAAAACTCTAATTGCCATTGGTTTTGAGGGTTAATAAGAAGTTATATAGCAAGGTTGATGTACCAATTATATGACATAGTAAATTCATTGCTGCCACTACATGATTAAGTAATATATTTTACTACTCGCCACTGGAAAAAGAGTGTCTGTGTCTATAGCTGCTTCAGTGTGTAATATATGCTGTTGGACTTTTATTGTCAATTGTAGAATGGATTTGACGTATAGTTTTTGCGAAATGGACTGGTACTCATTATCTGTTCATTTTACTGTTATGAGAATATTATAAAATTTACTGTGTCTATATCAATTCTCATTAGCAAAATGAGTTAAAACCCAAGTTTGAAATTGTAATTCGCCACATCTGATATCACAAGAATTATAATAATAATAAAAATTTATAAAACATTCAATAATCAATTAGAAATGGTAGTTGTAACTTGCCACTGATTTTGGTTCGGGCCAATAAGAGGCCTGTGCACGATTGGTGTTAGGCAATTACATTTGAGCCTCATCAATCATCATTTCATCACATGGGAAAGAAGTACTGGTTGAATGTGATCCGAAAACCATACCTCAATTTTCTATAGCCCTTCATTGCCAGCATGGCAAAAGGTGTTCGATACCAATAAAAGGAAATCACAAAAAACCTAGGAAAATATTGTTGTAAAAGTTCTTGTAGTACTGCCAATTTGATTACATAGAGATTGAAATCCCCCTTTATTCTACCAAATTCAATATTCCCATACGTGGAATCTTATGGGTGCAATTCTTTGCATGGAATAATATGGATTTCTAGTTTTTTATTTTTATTTTCTCTATCAGAGACTTGGTATCTATGCCCTTGCTATAAAAGTTATCGAAGAATTCTTGCCTAGTGAAATTTTGATAAATAGCTGGCTTTTCGGGTGACAATAATTCTGGCAGAGGTCCATGGTAGCCATCTCCTTTCCATTTGGCTAAGTTGAAAAATATGACGATTGAGATTCGTGCTTCCTTAGATGAATTGGCTAATACTCGATGTTGTACACTTTTGTACTCTCCATTAGAGATTATCTAGACAAAAAAATGTCAAAACAATAATATTGAAATCAAGAATTCACATATATGAGCAAATGTTTACTAAATGTTAAATAAGTTGAAGATAATAGACAATAGAAGCATGAAAGAATAACATAAAAGAGAACACAAAAGATTATTTGGTTTGGCCTCACTGTTTACGTACACAAAAGAAAACCCTTGGGACTACATCTTAGATATATAAGTAAAGAACAAATTAATCCTATGTTACAATTAATCCAATATGGAGATTTATAAGAGTATTAACCCTAAACTAATCTTACATTAACTATAGTTAATTGACTTGTTTTACACATAATATTCTTAGATTGCACGCTAAATAAGATTGGGCTTGGGCATTGACTATTGGGGATTTTGCTATATAAATTCTACGAATTTACATGTTGAATAATAACTTTGACATCGACTTTGTTTTCCCGACTTCAATAGTTAAGAGGAAGTAGAAGATGCATGTCATTTACTCTCAACAATTTTAGTTTTCTTCTAATTGATGGTTGCTTTAACTTTACGAGAAATTGTTTGTTGGCTTAGTAAAAGTTTCAGATTTTGATTTAGCAAAAGCCATATTGAACATATAAAAACACTGCTAACTATAAGTAATAATTATTGAGATCAGGTTAAAATGTTAAATAATTAGAGTATTGTACCTAATACAGTAGCTATTAATGGTTGAGATTGAGAATTGAAAAAAGAAATTTTCAACCTTAACTATTGAATAATAAAAAGAAAAAAAAAATTAAAGTTAAAAGGTGAAAATGTTAAAAGGTGTTTGTGAGTCGGGATGAGGTTAATTGCACCGGGTGCAATACTCTCCATTGTAAAGAGGGATTTCTAATTTGACTATTTAGTATATGACCTAACCTCCCACTAACAAAATGAAATGGGTTCCACATGTGTGCATGGAATTCATCCTCATATAGTCTTATAGGTGTAAAGGGAATTGAAATTAGGTGCAATTCCTAGAAAATTATATTTGATGCGACAACTTCTAGTGGTTGAGATTGAGTGTTGAAAAAAAACAACTTTCAATCTCAACAATTGAATAAAAAAAAATTAAAGAGAAATTAAAATATTAAAGTTAAAAAGTGAGAATAGTAAAAAATTATGTGAGTAGGGCCTAATCATTATAACCTTGCCTCCTAACCAAAATGATATGATCACTCTAGATATATGACCTTCAACCCCTAATCAAAACTAATAAGGAACATATCTGATCAAATACATGATAATTTTGTATGTCCTGTGTTCTAAGACTAAAAAAAAAGGTATCATTTTGTCATGACATTACTTCTTATATGACAATGGGCATTATTATAAATCGATTACACAACCAAATGAGAGAATAATAGATAAATTATTAATTATTAACCTGCTTACATTGATAAAGATATATTCAGGATTATTTATAAAAAAAAAATGTGCAACGGTTAAATAATATAAGGAGAATGGTTGAGAACAATAGAGTAAAATACAATTAAAAAAAAAATACAGTTTACATTTATATTATGTTTAATATGATAGTTAAATTTCTATAATCTATATAACTATTTATTTATTTTGTTATTAATAATTACTATAGATTAATGGGGAATTAATTTTTCTTTTAATCTTACCCTCCCAAGACTAAGACCGGCATTATTAACACGCGTGTATAGAATGGTAGGCGAAATAGTGCATTAAGGACAACACACACCATATGTATTTGCAGTAGATCACATGCGTTTGGCTGCTTTGGTTCAAGATTTTAAGTTTTATCATGTGAAACCTTAGCAGTCAAAATTTCAAAGAAGCAAATTTGGAATGTTATGCGATTATATTGGTCATGCCTAACATTAATTACTCACACACTTTACCTGAAGAAAGTCACCAGCATTTATGATCAAACCTCCAGGCACTGGCTTAACGTTCACCCACTCATCACCATGCTTGACTTGCAACCCAGGTACATGATTCTGCAACAAAACTGTAATCACACCTGGATCTGTATGCGATGTAATCCCCACCGTTAGATCTGGCTGGGGACAATACGGATAACAATGACCCACAAGAACCCTAGCATCCAAAAACGTTAATTCCTTAAACTTTCCAGCCTCCAATCCCAACCCTTCACACAACAACTCCATTACAGTCTCTGCTACCTCTGTTGCACTCTTATCCCATGCAACCACCTCGTTCCTGCAAATCTCAGGTAAATCCGCCACCTGTGAAAAATTAAAACAACATACCTCTTGTCATTGTTGTTTAAGTGATTAATAGAAAAAAGTCAATTTTAATTAGTACTGTATTAGAATTCTTCTAGCCTATGAGGCTATGACTCACATGCATGTCACAAAGAACAAAGAATATGGGTTTTTCTTTTCAAAAGTTGGACTAAACCTTTTGAAGTGTGACATTTATTCAAACATATAGACTTTTAATAAGATAAGTTTTCATTTATCACTTTTATTAACATAATAAAAGAAAATAAAAGAAAGTGTATAGTAATAATTAAATAATTAAACCCGTCCAAGATTGAATATGCTAGAAATAGAGATAATCTTGCACCACCTTTAATGGCTCTGGTCCCATCCAAGCTTGCAACGAGTCATGCCACGCAGCCGATTTGGCTCGGTACAAGTCATTGTTGCTCGTGTACATAACACCTCCAAGCTCGTTTTCTCGCTTATAGTACTTGGCTTTCACCTCGTGAGGTTGGTCATGGAAAGCTTTGATGGCGTGGATGGTTTCGTCTATTACTGATATAGGCACACCATGGTTGATCACTTGGAAAAAACCCCATGTTTTTGCAGCTTCTTTGACTTGTTCAACGATTTTGAGACGGTGATCGTTGTCCTTGGAGCTTATAATACCGGAAAGATCGATGATGGGGATGTTGGTGCATGTGGAAGAAGATTTTTTGAAGTCAGAGAGAGTTTCAGGAGGGTGAACAAAGAAGCGTGGGATGGAAGTGATGCCTGAGTCAGAGAGACCCTTCACACCCATCTTGGACTCGTCGAATTCTTTCAGCTCCTTCATGCGGTCATAGCCAGAGTTTGCATCCATGGCTGCCATAGATGTTTCTTGATTTAGTGATTTGGGTTTCAGAGAATATATGGGGTTGTGTTAAGTGTTTGGTTAATTTGGACAATAAGTCAAGAAAATATATACAGATTAAGGAAATGTAGGAAATGTGAAGATTGAGAATCTTGCCATCTTGGGTTTAGCCGTTTAGCTTCAAACCTCCGTATATCATGACTAAAAATAAAGGTAGATATTGTAGTGGTGAGCTCAAGTCGGTTGGACTTGGACCTACTCACAATTTAACAAAAGCACGGCGTCCGCACCTCAGTTTTAACTAGTTTTATTTATTTATTTATTTAAATAATAGTAAAAGCGACAACATAATTTGGTGTAACAAATAAAATAAAAAAATAGATAGAGGGATAGATTTAGTTTTTATTTAATTTTTCTTATTGTATAGTTTTCCTTCTTTAAATACTGATATTTGAATTGTATCTAAAAAAATGAAAATGCTTAAGTAGTCTTGATGCTTCCAGACTAGCTAAGAATTATTTTTAATAAACAGTTAATCATTCAAATAAACTAGGGGCAATTCTTAGATAATTTCTATCTAAAGTTTTTCCTTTAAACTATAAGATAAATAATAATTATGGTGCCATAATTTGTGCCACAACTCGCCACATGGGCAAGTTGTGGCACCAACATTGCTTATAAGATAAAACTCACCTATGGCCCCAATATTATTAATTATTCAAGCACACCAAACTCATTGGCCCGCACAAATGCACTCACTCACACATTCACAATTGGCAAGCTTGGAAATATGAAAATAAGATTATTGTTAACGAATGTTCTTAGAATAATTATTAATAAATTATTTTAGGAAAATTTTAACACAATTTTCATGGAAAATATAAAAAAGTGTCCAAATAATTTTTAAACCAATACTCTAAGTACATTTGTTAACATTTCCTTTAAATTAAAACGAATTCAATTTACTAAATTTACCATTGTAGATTTGTAACAACTAAAAAGAAAACAACAAAGTTATCCACACAAAAAAGTAAGAAAGAGAGAGAGAGAGAGAGAGATCATAGAGATTAAAAAATGTGAGAAAAAAGATGATACCAAGCAAATCGGGCAGCAAGGAGAGCAAATTGAACACCAATGCAGGGACATTGATGCCGACTCGACAATCGATAGTGGCAGCATGGCCTCTTAGACTCCAGACCAAACAAGTGTGCTTGACCTAATGTAATATCTTTAGATTAAGGTAAAATAATGCTTAAAAACTATGGAAAGTGAATACATTAATTAATGTCACTCTTTTCGTCTCATATTATTTGTCCAACTTAGAAAATTTAATTTTTCGATTGGAAATCATTTAATACATGCATTGTCTGTTAAAAAAAAATATAATATATCAATTTCCTTTTGTTACTAAGCCAAAGATTAGTAGCTAACTAGGAGTGCAGTTAGTCCACAAGGAAAAGATGAAGGATTTGTCTACCTATTTTGTTACTTCGCAGCAGCTGGAGGTCCTCATGTATAGTTCTTCAAGAACTATGGCTTTGACGTTGTTTTGGATGAGTTAAATTATTTCTCTAAATTACTACTTTGAAAGTGTATATATATATATATATATATATTTGAATTTTTGTATAATGACGTTGTTGATTCTTTAGCGTATTTAAAAATCTCTAAAATAATTTCGATTTTATTTTTTTTATTTTTTGAGGAACAAAATAATGTCGATTTTAAGAGATCAATGATACATCAATTAAGTATATAAATTTTGTTAATATATAAGCCTATTTTATTTGATGTCCAAAAACATACAGTTGGTTAATTTGACAAGACCACTGATTTCCATCATAAAAGCATCAATCACTGCCATGGCCTAATTTGACAAAACCACTGATTAGCTTGTTAAAACTTAAAACAATTGTGCTTGGACAGGACACGTTATAAATGAAACATAAAAAGTTTTCCCACTAAGGGCATTCACATCAGATCATTTAAAAGGTTTCGTCTATTTTACACAAAAAAAATTATTTTTTTTATTTTACACATCTATTTTTACAAATCACCCACATCTATTTTACAAGATATTTCAATAAAATATTCATTATACTCTATTTTTTTTTCTCTCTAACTACCTCTCTTTACATACACTCTCTCTCTCTTTCTACCCATTTTCTGATTTCTTGCTCTCTCTCTACACCTATCTCTCTGGCCTTCCTCTTCCAAATCACAAAACCCATCCACCTTCCTCTTCCACCACCATCACAAAATCTCAACCACCACCAAATCTCAACCACGCACTCACCCTGACCCACCAAATCCGATCCACCACCAAATCTTAGCCGCACAGCCATTACCCACCGCAACCGTCACCCACTCCCACAACCCATCACCAGCAAAACGACCCACCACCACCACCACCACCATCTCCACCAAACAACCCCTGAAATCTAGTAACCCACATCCCCAAAACCCACAAAAAATCTTCGATCTCAACAGCTGAAACCCACCAAACGCCAAACGCTGAAACTGATCTCAACAGCCACCACACACCATTGCACACCGATCTCCAGCAAGACCCATACCACAAGCACCGATCTCTAGCAAGCACCGATCTACGAGCAAGCACCGATCTCCGAGCACCGATCTATTTCTCTGTTGGTTTGTCTGTGTGGGTTTGTTTGTGTGTGGGTGTGTTTGTGTGTTGATTTGTCTGTGTGGATGTGTTTGTGTGTGGGTGTGTTTGTGAGTTGATTTGTTTGTGTGGATGTGTTTGTGTGTGGGTGTGTTTGTGTGCATCTGAGAAAAAGAAGATGAGGAGCTAAGGTCGTTGTGCACGGAGAAGAGAGAGAAAAATTGGTGCGAACGGAAATTAATAAAAAACTAAATACACATGCTACAGTGCTCGTGTAAATTTACATGGGTACTGTAGCTCGTTGATAATTTTAGAAGATTTTGCAAGATTTTAAACGGACTAGTGTGGGTTGTTTTTGAATAAAAATGTGTAAATTTGAGCATTTTTTCTATTATACACACTTATACATGAGCTGGTGTGAATGCTCTAAACCAAGCAAGAAACATAAAAAGTTAGCTTTACCCAATAAAAATCTAACATAAGTAAAAAATATGACATAAAGCAATTCGACACCATACAGTTCCGTCAAGGAATTAAAAAAAAAAAAAAACTTTGCATACAGGGAGCAGGATAACTTCAATCAAATGTTTAAGGTTTGTTTGGTTGAGGAGTTTGAGTAATGTTGTTTGTATTTTTTTGAAATATCTGTGAGTGAAAAAAGTGTGAAAATGCGTGTAATATTGTTTAAAAACTGAAAAATTATGTTTAAGATGCTCTTCCAAATGGAACCTTAAAGCATCCGTAGCAGCTGTGTTATAAAAAATGTCATTTTGATACACTAAAAGCCTACTTTATTATTTTACCACATCATTTTACAATATCCTATTTATCAGATGTTTTATTCTTCAATTCTATACATTAAAATAATATATTAAATTCCTCCCCCGTCATTGTCGTCGTCATCATCATCATCATCCACAATAACAACAACTACAACAACAACTAGAAAAATTGTTGCAGCCACAATCACCAGAAAAACCAGAAAAATTGTTACGGCCTCAATCACCAAAAAAAAAAAAAAAACTCTGATTCGCCCACCACCGATTCGCCCATCACCAGCCGACCCACCCACCACCACTGATCTGCACATCACCATCTCAACCCACCCACCACCATAACCCACAACCCATGAAACTCAACCCACCCACCACCATAAGCCATAACCCAAACCCACCCACCACCGAGTTGCCCATCCGAACCCACCCATCAAACCACAGCCAAAAAACGTGAATGGAAAAAAGAAAAAAGTAAAAAAAAAAAAAAGAACCCGAAGCGGAATAGAGAAGACAGATGATCGGCAGCGTCGAGTGGTGGTCTTTGGTGAGATCGGCGGCGACGAGTGGTGGCTTTTGGTGATCGGCATACTGTGGAAGACGAATAAAGAAGACAGAGATGAGAAGATGGAGAGAGAGATATCTATTGTTAAGGACAAATTTTTCACACCACATGGCTTCATTTCATTGGCAACCCGCACCACGTCAACACTATCATGAATTTTAGAAAAATCTCTTCTAAAGCCCAAAAGAACCCATATTTACACAAAAAAAGGCGTCAAAGCCTATGGTTCAACTCATAGTACATCATCTCATTTTTGGCTCATGATCCAAGCTCATGAGTCTTATCAGGGGAATTTTGAGAGTCGTGGTTTGGAGGGCCAAGAAGTATGTTCAGTAAAGCTCCAGAGGTTCAAAGTTGATAAATGAAAACATGTTGCTTGGCATGTATTCCCCAATTCCCTAAACTCTGATGGGTCAGTGTGTAATAGGTAACATTTGGTAAGCCTCTCATATCACATAACACTTGAAATGATAAAACTCCCTATACTTTTTACATAAAAATTAATGTCCATCATATAATATAAATTTTAAAATATAACTATATCATTATATTATTATCATCTAAATCAATTTCAAGCACATAGTTAAATATATATTAATATCTCATATCTAGCATTAAATGTTCTTTTTACTTTCCAAGATTTGGTTAAAATACAAAAAGACCATAATTACATCTCTAAAACCTCATCAAATATCAACCAACTAGTCTATTAATTACCAAAATTATATATGGACTAAGCGTATAATTTTTCCAAGAGAAGAAACTTAGCCAAAAAATACCAAAAAATGCTCCAGCGGAAGCTGTAACAGCTTCTACAGAAGCTGAAACAACTCCAGCAGAAGCTGCAACAACTTCTGCAGAAGCTGTAACAGCTCCAGCAGGTTGACACATGTCCCAAAATGAGCTGTCATACTCAGAGAAAAAAGAGGATCCCATAAAGATTATTTTGCCACTTTTAGCCAAATCATGAATTTAATGCCAAATATTTTTTCCTCCAAGCAAGATGTCATTTGGATGATATCATTCAGCTGTGACAGCTGTGATTGACAGCTGTTATAGCTATAACATCAGACTTGAAGTCTCTAACTTTCTTATTTTGGCTAAAAAACAAAATCCCTCTAATGAAACCACTTACCTTGTCAAAGACTTTTCCTTATTTGCTAATTTTCCCTTCAACTAAGTTCTAATCTAGTTACATAGCTTGGCTCTATATAAAGAGGACCAAGCTACACACTAAGGAGGACCGATCCCTCTCTCATCTTCAATGTTCTGAAACTCCACCTTGCTGCCATATCTCTAAAATATCTCCATATCTCTCTTCATCCCTTTCTCATCCCCAATATTCTGAAACTTCACCTTGCTGCATATATCTCTAAACTCTTCCATACTTCTCCATCTCCCTTACAAAAATATCTCTTCTTAAATAATACCATTACATCACACATATTACAATGCCATTACCCCTTACCCATCCTTCCCACACTCCATTATTCTGAAGTATCATCATTTTGCTACCCAAAAACATATCTCCATCTCTTTCTCTATTTCTCATACAAAATCTCCCTTCTTAGAAAGCAACATAACCCATGATATAACACAAAAAAAACCACTCTAGCAGCAGCACTAATCTCATGTATTTACTACATTTAACCTTTATATCATCTATCTCACACTTCCATATATTTCACAAACACATTCCTCACAAAATACCCATACATACTCCTCATATATCTTTAAACTCCATGTCTCTCAAAGCATACATATACAAGATCCATGTCCAACAAAGTAACTACATATAATTTCTATACATATTACAAACACCATATCTCACAATATATATATATATATATATATATGTGTGTGTGTGTGTGTGTGTGTGTGTGTGTGTGTGTGTGTATTTCTTACCATCTCCACACATCTTAAAACATATCAAACATTTTTCCAAGAACTTATTACTAAAAGCCATTTCTCATGGAAGACATATATTTACAATACCAAAAGCCCTAATTATGAAAGGCAAAATACTAAAAGTCATTCTTATGTAAGGCAACATCATTCAAACTTGACTAAAAACTAAAAAAACGTTATATGGGAAAAATTATTTAAGTGCATGATTAAGAGGACAAACTTAACCAACCGATGCACACGGCTGGACATGCTCTCTCTCCCTCCAGTTGCACCCATTTTTCCCTCTCAAATATGAAGGTTGCTAAAATGTCTAAGTCCACTGCTATTCTACGGCTGGAGCTCCAAACTATGAAGATAAGTCATTACATTTTACTTTCAAACTTGTATTATTAAGTATATTTTATTCATTATTATTATACAACTCAACTAATGTTATTATACTGCTGGAATGTCATCAGCTCATTGTTGTTATATGGCTAGAGTCACAAATCATTTAAAGAACAAAGTGATGCTATACGGCTGGAGTCAGAAACACACAAGGCTACTGAAATGTCTAAGTCCATTGCTGTTTTATGGCTGGAGCCCCAAACTATGAAGATAAGTCATTATATTTTACCTTTAAACTTACATTATTAAGTATATGTTAACTCATTATCATTTTACCACTCGATGCATATTACTTTAATATCATCTCATTATTTAATGAACATGAACATGATCACACTAATACTTCATTAATGAACATATATATCAATAAATTGATCTACCATAGTTGGACATATACCACCAATGGACATATATTACTTGGACATAAACTATTGTTGGATGTATATTATTCAGACATATACCACCAATGGACATACATGACTTGGACATAAACCATTGTTGGATGTATATTACTTGGACATAAACCATTGGACTTATATTATTTGGACATGGACCATTGCAAGACATACCCTATTATCTTGAACAAGAACCGTGAACCGCAACTAGACATGGACTATTGGATTCATCCCATTATTGGACATATGACACCTAATTAATTACTTTCTAATATTGGACGTCACTTAATAAACATAATACTGATGTTCAACTAATCATTTAATCAAAGCTATTATGCTAAGCATATTATTTATTTATTTCAACCATTATCATGATTATAAGACTTTGGGCTTTATCTATTTTGTAGGCTTAAAAATACACCGGAAGCCATTGGTCTATGCGACCCAATGTCGAGTTCTGGGTTGAACTCCCCGAAACAAATTCGGGCCTAGCAAAGTCACACCTCCAGTGAAAGACACGTGGCTACGCGCAAAAACCGCCCTCAACATCTGTGATGAGGAGAGAGAAAACGGAAATAAAATAACAATATATATTTTGCAATTGTTGTTCACACCGTCTCAAATTTGAGACGGTACTGTAGTATGTTGTCTAACATTTGACATATTTAACATATTTGATAATACTCCTTTTTTGTGTTTAGTGTGCCAAATGTGCCAAATATTTGACATTTGGCATATTTGACACATCTGCTGTGGATGCTCTTAATGTCACAATTTTTTTCAAAACTTTGTCACAATTAGTAACTCGTGAATGTTGAAAAGTTTATGACAGCAAACTTACTCCCAATCAAAATTCATACACCTACATTCAAAATCTCATGATTTCAACAACGCTAAAACAAAACTTGTCTTTCAACTCTAATGCTACACAAAATTTTGTCTTCTAAACTTTACATCAATATATATATATATATATATATATAAAAGCAAAAACCTCATATGGAAGTGTATGAAGTCCTGTCAAATAGCGCTCTAATTTTGCATTTAACATTTTTTTAAAACCTTTTTCATTAAGTTTTTTTTACTGTTACCCAAAAGTTCATATTAACTTATTTTATTATTATCTTATTAATGTCTCATTAATTGACTAAGCTTACAACACATCTTTCTCTATTCTTCATGTCTTTCAGCATACCCATCGTTTTAGTATTTTAAAAAAAAATAATAATAATAATTAAAAGGCTTGAGATTGACAAAACATTTGAAAGAGAGAAAAAAGAATCTAAAGGGTCACCACCTCAGTTATACAGGTCTCCCACTACCATCAAGATGCTGAAACCCTTACGAGTATTTTTTTTCTTTTTAAAATTAGGGGCTTAAATATGATTTATGTTTGGGTAATTTGGTTAGATAATGTTTGTTTTGGGTATATAAGTAAAGAAAATATTTTGTGCGCAATGTAAAACCATATTCTACTATGATTTTATTTTAAATCATCTATAAGATACATGCATACACACTTGCCCACATCATGTTTTAATGTCACACTATCGATGAGTAGAAGACGATAAAAGAGTCGGGCATACTTTCATTTCATGGTATGAAATATGTGAACACAACACAAATTAATTTATTTTTATGGTCCCATTACTCTTTTGCATTTATCTTTGGTTTCATGATTTTTTTTTAAAATTAATCTTTCCTTAAGAATGCTACAAATATATAGTGAAATTACTAAACTAATTTTTAATATTACAAAATTTATATGTTTCTTTACTCTAATTTAGTTTACTTTTTTATATTTTATATTTTTTTATAATATATGTACAACATTACCCAAAACCGTCTTACATAAAATATCAAAAAATTATTCGTGCATCGCACGAACAACTTACTAGCATATAATAAAAGCTACACCCACTTATTATTATTATTATTATTTTAAATCAATGTGGAACTAATACTACTAATTAGAATTATATTATTGTAATCAATATATTATTCCAAAACCAACTAGACAATCTCTAAACAAATTCCTAAGGTAAATGTTATTAATATTTTTCCTTGATCTAGTATTCGATCATGACTTCTTCCTATCAAAACTCTTCTCACACAACACACACTAACAGAAATTGATTTGGATTTCACTACAAATGACCTATCTTCAAAATTACTAATTAGCTCCTTTGACATTTTTGTCTGCAAGAGATTTATTACCACCTGCCCTAATTAAGTTCTCATCGCCAACCAATATAGTCACTAATATATCATATGAGAGTGGGGATGAAGTTAAAATCAATAAAGCTTGACCAATGACCATCCTCAATTTTGGCCTCCTCACTTAACAACTGAGTAGTCAAAATATTAAAATCTTTTAAATGATCAATAATATCAGTTCTTTCCTCCATGTACAGTCAACTGATACGACTTTTTTCTAGTACAAACAATGTAAGCAACTTCAACATATGTCTCTTTGCTAACTATTTCCATAATTTTTGGAAAGAAATCTCATTTAACACACTATAATTTACATATTGGACGAGAGTCAAACAAATACTTCTAAGTTCTAACAACCTTCATATCAAGCTATTCCCATTCATCATCAAACATAGTGGCCGATTTCTTCGACTTCCCATACAACATCTAAATCAAATCTTTTTAACTTTGACAATGCAGTAACAAAGACTTTAACTTTTTTTTTTCCTCTCAAATAGCCCAACCTTTGACATTGTGCTCAAAATCAATCTCTAGAAACCACAATCCCTAACCAATAGGTTTGATACCAATTTTTTGTGAAAAACATACAAAATAATAATAAATAAATAAAAAGCATGTATAAGAAAAAAACTTTAAATGTGGTTTGTGAATTCTATGTTTACATCCAATATGGCAAAGCTAATTAACTAAAATCCATAATATGACTTAAAAGCATACTCAAAAGCTCCCCAAAGGTACTCATACTAACACACTAGGCAAACCTATCTCTTAATTGTCACTAAACAAAACTTGTCTTCTAAATCTCACACACATAACACAAGCTACACTATCAGTCTAGCTATCACACTATTTATATTCAATCCAGATTTATGCAAAGATATTATTCGATTTTTTATTATAAAGTGTTTATAAACATTGATTGTATTAGTGTCACACTAAAATCATAATAAATCATGAAAAAGTATGTTAATTACTAAATTTATACAAAATATTATAATAATTTCGCTGCAATTTACACGCCAAAGGTTTTGGCATATTACACACATAAACATCTTTCATATTACAACATTAATTGGAATGTCCAACCATCAACAACGTGATAGTGATTATTTCAATGGTTTCTACCATGATAATTGAAATACTACTGGTTGATTATATTTTCAGCAAATTAGACTTAAATAAGAAACTAAACTACTAGTTCTTCTCTCCTTCAGTTCATTCGAGGACTATTCATGCTCCATGCACTGACATTCTCTATGGTAATACTCTCTGTCCCATTGTTAAATGCATACAAGTGAGCATCATTGAACACTGCAAGTGTAGGATAAACCCTTGATAAGATGCATGTTTTCCCTCCAGCTCCGAAACTTTCCACAACGGAATGATCAATCTGCAACAAAACATTTACAACTCAAACATTCATAGAGAAAGAGAGAGAAATAAAGATTTTAAATTAACCCTTATCATGTTTATGAGGGGGCATACCAAACTCCTAAGAGAAAGCTTCCTGTCTGTTAAATCCACATCTACAAAGCCTGCAAATGATGGTTTATATAGTCCATCCATCAAAGAGGAACTATATATACACGAAAACAAAAAAACAAATAGAAACCACGTCAAAAGGGTGTAATATTTATTTTATACATAAAATATATGTATAATCTTTCTTACAATATATAGATCCCACAATTGTGTCAAGCCTATATATATACTATTAGGGGAGAGTGTGTATATCCACATACTAAAAAGCAGCTTAAATCATTAATCACACAAACCTTCTAGCATCAGAGCACATGAGAACTACATGCTTCTTTGGAGCTTTGAAAACTCTAAAGAAGACAGGAGTGTATTCCTCTAGATGACTTGAAGCTAATGTCAACAACCCAAATGGCCCAACCCCACCTTGAACTTTTGAACCCTTTAGGCCACAGAGATCTTGTGCGTTTACCCAACTAGCATCAAATTCCTCAGCGTTGTCCAAACTCTTCGGCAACAAGAAGGTAACCTCAACATCGACCTGTGGAAACATCAATAACAATAATCACTATAAATTAATTGTGTTTGACGCTTAATGAAGTAATCAATTTGTACCATAATAATGTAACGATTTTGTCATCATATTATAAACAAAAAATGCGAATGACGCAATTTTTTCATAATCTTCACCACAACTCGTTATGGTGACAAATTATGAAGTAACAATAGTGCAATTACTTTTATTATAGATCAATCACAATTGATTAAATCAATAATTATGAAAAAAGTCATGGTAAAATTTGTGTCGCTAAACTTGTCTGAGCAAAAATACAATGTTAGTAGCAAACCTGTGCAGCAGTTATTCCTTTAATTTCAACATGCTCTCCCTTTTTGACCTGTTGATTGCTTATATGAACTTTATTCCCTCTAAGAGTTTCTAATTCTTCGACAGACCATTGTAACACTTGTTTCCCACTACTGTCAAGCCACACCATTCTCGGAATAGCCTGAAACAATTCGAATAAAATATCAATTTTGTAAGTAAAAATTGGGCCTATCAACAACAAAGTCTTAATCCCGAATCCCGAAATAGAATTAAGTTACTAAAATTCTACATTATTATTACCTGAATTCCGGCCCATCCTTTTTCAACATCATTGTTAGTTGAGTCGGACTCATTAGCCCAACCCCACAAAATCCTTCTCTTCTTCCCAGCATCAAAGAATGACTTTGAGGCATAAAAATTTCCATAATCATATCGCAGCCCATCCCAACCATCAACCGAAGTATTATCGGGTACATACCTATCTATTTGTGTATGGTATTTTCCAACAGTGTAGTAATCATACCTAGTAACATCAAGGCTCACCTTGAAAACATGCTTTAAATTTGGCCCAACCAAAGAAGTGTCCAACCCATTTTTACCAGACAATGACACAGGGTAAAAATCTGGGCATTCCCACATACCAGTCTTAGCTTTTGAATGTAGAGGATGCTTGGTCTTGACCCAATTCATAAAATCCTTACTCTTATACAAATGGGCTATGCCTCTATTTTGCCTTCTGCTACCCACTAAAATCCTCCAATGCCCATCTTTTCCAAACCAAGCTGTTGTTGGGTCACGGAAAGCACTTCCATTGACACTCTCATCGGCCACCACTATTGGGTTGTTCTTGTTCGGCTTAACCCATTCACGGAGATACGGATCAGAGTAGTTTTTTGGGATGGCATAGTTTTGGACTTGTTGATTTTGGGTGTCAATGCCAGTGTAAAGGATAATGGGCTTGTTGCCTAGGAGAATAGTGGCTGAACCAGACCAACACCCATTTATATCAAAGGGCTTAGTGGGATAAATGATAGGTTCAAGCGCTTCCCAGTTGATCAAGTCCTTTGATACAGAATGGGCCCAAACAATATTGCCCCACACTGCTCCTTTTGGGTTGTATTGGTAGAAGAAATGGTAGAGTCCATTGTAAAACATAGGTCCTGTTTGCATTTATATGAGAAAAACACATGAAGCAAGAAAAAAGTTAAGGAGAATACAAATCATTTAAAATGTGAGAAAAGAAAGTTCATTTGCAAAACCTCACCATTTGGATCTGTTGTTGGTTCATTGTTATGCGAATTTGAACACCCAAGAAAGAAAAAAGATAGGAAGTCAGTGAGTGAGATTAATTATAGTACTTAAAAAACAATTAACAACAGATTTAAGGATAAACACTTGTGTTAATAACCAGGAAAATTGTTGGTAACTAGCAAATTAACAAAAAATCAATGTCATGTGTAGAGTCTGCATTGCAATCTGATTTGGGATTGTGTCCAGTGCACAGATGCACTGGGCCCAAGCCTTGTCCTTGCAATCTATGCACAAAATAAAAAATAAGTATCCGTTTAAGAGAAAGCATATGCTATGTAATACTCAATCCAACATTTAAAAATTTTATTTCATTGGTGCACTATATTTTAAATAAAAAAAATTATCATATTCTAAAACTATCCTCTTAGTATAAACTCAAAAAAAAAGAAAAAAAACAAAAAGAAAATGAGTTAACACCTCAAATAAAATAAATGGTAAGGTATGAAGTTAAAATTTCTATGGTATTGAATTTTTTTTAAGTAAAATATATTTTGGAATATATATCAGAATGTAAAGTAGGACAAACAAAAATTTTAACGTAATGAAATAAATGGTTCAGATTTTATCGTATCATAAACATTTATACAAAAAATTAATGACACTACTTTATAAGATAAGAAAAATTTGAAAGCTTTGTTTAATCATGATTTGAAACCATTTATAACAAAAAAAAATTATAAACAATATTGAAAATAATTTTTAACATTTTTATAATACTAACACGGCATTTTTTAAATGTCAAATAAATTTTTTTAATATTATTATAATGGCCACGTTAGCTTCATGTTTGATAGCGGTGCAATTCATCTGTCACGTAGGTTATTTCCATCAATGAGGTAGGGACTAAAATAAAAACTATTTTTTAGTTTTGTTGACCAAAATAGGAAGAGAAAAATACGGACCAAAATGAAAATCGGCCAAAAATATAGGGATCAAAATGATATATTTTTTCTTTTATAACAAACATTTTTTTATAAACAATCTTGAAAATAATTTTTAGTGTTTTTCAAACATATTTAAAGTTGCTACCAAACAAGCTGTATTGTCTAGGGACTCTAGATTTTTTACCATAAGCATTAGTATTATAGGGTGTAAAACTCCCCAAATTGCTATTTTAGATCCACACACCCCCTAAAACCACAATTACCCGGTTGGCTAGTGCTATAATAATTTAGCAACTATGAACAATAGCTTCTTAAAAAAATAAAAATTATTGTAGCTTGATGGTAAAACTAAAATATCATATTTTATTGTTGGGTAGAAGAGAGAGATGGGAGGGAAGAGAAAGAAATAGATTTTATTATTATTATTATTATTATTATTATTATTATTTGATAGTGTAGTTTTTATTATTTTATTAGGTTGTATGTAAAAATAAAAAATGAGATGTCTAGTATGTTGTAAAGTGAGTTGTTAAAATTAATAAAGTAGCTTTTTAGAGCATAAAATAATTTTTTTTTTCAAAAATGAATGCTCTAAAAGAAAGAAAAACTAAAAACAAAAACTTCGATTTCATATTATGTATCATGTGTTAATTTTGAAAAGGACAGGGTACACCTAAAATTTTGATAGGATTCTCATCTCCATCATCAATAACCACTCAAAAGAGTAGTGAGCCTGCACGAATAATATATGTGATATTATGTAGTACACATACAAAAGAAATGGAAATGAGTTTTAACACAAATGCACATCACAAGTACTCCACTCAAAAGTCATGATAACTTTTAAGCGAGAATGTAGTAAGTTATACTACACACAACACACTCTCTTAAGCAATATGAGACAAATACCTTCTTCTTTTTTTTTTTTTTTGAGAAACAAAAACATACACACAAGTAAAAGAGAAATGAGTTTTAACACAAAAGTACACCACAACTCTACTCAAAAGTTATTATATTTAGGTCAAATTTTTTAAAACACCCTTATTAATGAAATTATATTTATACTTTTTGTGCATCTAGCTTAACATCTTTTTTACCTTTTCACAGCAAGTGGGATAGTATCTAGCTTAACATTTTATTACGTTAAATTAAAAAAATAATTAATAATTAATATATTCTTCAAAATTAATAACTTCATAAACGTTAAAAAAGAAAAAAAAAATGATAAAATCTTCTGTGAAAGAAAAGAAAGAAGAAAATTAAATAGAAAGAGAAAAGGCAAAACTTAACATGAAAAAGATGATGATATCGATCACAACAGTCAACGGCTCTGGGTTGAAATTGATAAATCAGTACTTGGTCTATTTAATGTGTAAAATAGAGCTCGGCAAATCAACTATCAATTGATATAATAGGCACCAAAGGAGAGAGACAGCAACATTTTTTTTTTCTTTTCCCTTGGGAGGTTGCTAATAGGTTTTTAACAAATTTTTAAATAAAAACTATTACCATAAGTAAAGAAATAAAGATCAGTTATTTCTTGTTTTAAAAATAAAAATCAACTGAATAGCTACAGAGAATAATTATTACATTATAGTAGTATTTTTTTTTTTCAAAAACAAAAAAGTACATGCTCTTATCGTATTCCAAAAGTTGCATGATAAAAACATAGCGAAAGTTTTATAGTTTCTTTCGAGAATATGAAAAGAAGTTACCGTTCATCCAGTGCTTAGGAGGCTGAAAGTGGAACCTAGTTCTGTGAATTTGTTTCACTTCCACAGCACTGAGAGACTGAAACTCTGGGTAAACCTTGTGAGACGCCTTGACTACAACATTGTTGCATTCCAAGCAAAGAGAGCAAAGTAAGAATAAAACAGAAAGAAACTTGGAAATATCCATTATCTAAGAAGAACAGAAGAAAGAATAAGAATTGTGTGAGTAGAGAGAGGCTAGGGAAGGAGAAGTTATATGGTGTTTCCGTTGTATGTTTCTTCCCCCTCACAGGGGGTGGACCTCACATTTGTGGGGTCCACCCCCCCTGTGAGGGGGAAGAAACATACAACAGAAACACAATAGAGTTTTCCCTAGGGAAGAGTACTATATATAGATTATAGAGGGCTAGAGAGAGAAGGTGATGCATGGAGATGTAGAAAATAACAAGGATTTTTTTTTGTGTGGATCCCAACAAGGATTGGTTTTTCGCTAAGGATTTTTATCTTGTTTTCCATGCCAAAAACAAAAATACAATAATCGTAGTAGAAGTAATAATAATAAGAATAAATTTTGTTTAAACTTATTTAGAGTTATTTTTTCAACCTACTAGATGACAAAGTGTATGTTTGGATTAGTTGTTTTAGTTGTTTTGACGAAACTATTTTTAAAATTACATTTAAAACCGTTTAAAAAGTACTATTGTTTATATCAGGTGAGCATTTGGATAAAATTGATCTAAAATTTTTGTTTTGATTGTAAATTACCAAAGGGCTTAATTTGTTACACATAGTTCTACCCACACAAAAACAATTAAAATAGTGACTTAGTATGCGTTTGGATTGAAATGAAAAATTATAATTATTTCACTATTTAACTTATTTTTGCTACTATTTATGGACCATACTATAATATTTCAACTAACTTTTACCTTTATCTACAATACTTTCAATAATAATTTTTTAATTTTAGTAAAATAAACGATATTCAAACACATTCTAAAGAATATAAACACTGCTTACTACCAAAAAGGGATATAACTATATTGTTAGGCCCATCTCACCATATGCTCTGAACCACTCACCTTCCTCCCCATTAGACAATTATCCAAACCTCTATTCATAAACAAGTGATCTCTAGCTTCCAATTTGCTTATGCAGAAAGTACACAATAGACCCCTTAGCTTCCAATTATTGAAGTCTCCATTCAGTACACCAAGTGCTTTCCTATCCTTTGTAGCATCTTTTAAGATATGTTTTACAGGATCTTAGAGCTTTTTCATGTTGCATTGCAAGAATATAGCTGATCTGGGGGAAGGCAGCACTGCCCTTATGGCCTTATCTTCAATTAACTTTTGCTGGACGTATGCCAACATTTCAGGCCTTGCTGGAGGCCAACTCAATTCTCCATCTCCATTCTTAATAAAGCAAGAAAGCCATACCTCAATTTCCTATGGCCTTTCATTGCCAGCATGGTAAAAGATGTTCGGTATTAAGGATTAATCAAGATGAAGCTATTTTTTTCAACTTCAAACAGGACCAACGATTCGGAAAAACTGGAGTAAAGCACTTCATTTCTTTTCTTTTTGGAGGCATACAAACTATTTTATTTTTTCTTGTTTACAAAAGAGAGCATGATAAATTATTAATTATTCTAAAAGTTTGAACCATATAAAAAAATAATAAATTTAATCATTTAATTAGTATTTTAACACTTCTATTCAAGTGTATGTATCAAGTATAAATGAGCTTTAATGCATAATTTTTTTTTAACTTTTTAAATAAGAGATATAATAAATTCAATAAAATATTTTTAACTTTTTAAATAGAACGTAGAAGGAATATATTATAGTGTAAAAACTTTAAGCTATTAAGAAAGAAAAAGTCTAGGACTACAACATTTTATACAATTTTTTGCCACAACTGTGACGTGGCAAAATGTGATTGGTGAAGAAAAAATAATGAATTCGTGTGTAAATGATAGTTAACCACTCACAGTCTACTACGTCAAAATTATTAAACAATTTATTGTCCTAGAACAGAGTAAAATTTCTCTTAAAGAAATCGTTTAGTTAATATTCTAAATGATCATAGCCAAGATTATTGTGTCTATGAACACAGTGATAGTGCGAGAGATGTGAGAAGAGAAATTTCTTTTTTATCTCTTTTTTTTTTTTTTTTTCCCTAAAGAAGTATCAAGTTTTATTTTTGGGAAGAAAGAGATTTTTTTTTTTAAAATATTGTTAATGTGGAAAATTGTGAAGGCTTCAAATCCTACTTCTCCAACCCTCAAAAAGTAAAAAATAAATAAATAAAAAAAGTCCAAAAAGTCAGTTTTATAGCATATATTATGCATGTGAAAATAATTTTTTTTTTTTTTTTAGAAACTGAAAACAATAAATCTAGTAAAGCAAGAGCATTGGTATTGATGGAGGCAAATAGGTAAAATACTAAATTTAGCAATTAAATATAACAAAAGTTGTTTATTGTGGTAGATTTATTATTTTATTGTGTTATTTATATTGTTTTATTGTGTTGAATGCTAAAATAAAATCACTTATACTATATGTTTTATAAAATAAGGTGGTAAAATAGATATAGTAGCTTTTGTGATGCCGAAGAGATAGCTCAACTATAAATGCAATTGATGCAATAGCCTAAGGCTCCAATTAAAAGAAGGTCCCTACTTGTAAAATAAAAAATTATATATATATAAAGTATATTTACCTATATATTTTAATTACAATTTGTTTATCCTTGTATTGGACAATAGAATGCATTAAAAAGATTCTATTGTATCCTAAAATACAAAAAATAAAAAAAAACCCTATTGTATCACTATTTCAAAATTGATTTTTAATTTGCACACTGTTACTGTGCACATTATTGACATCAATGACAGGACAACATATTGGCACACAAGCATTGCACAAAGGCCATAGCCACACTACAGCTCACAGCAGGCCGGCTGGCCCACACACACTAATCCACAGGCCACACTCAATCTCAATGTATACTCATAGCGGAAGCACGCACCCATTGCACTGTACACATATCTTTTAGACTTTTACTTTTACTTTTACTTTATTAATTATTATAAGTTATCACAACAATCAATAATTTGATGTATATCATATCAACCAATTTGTATTATATTATTATTAATAATTTATTGTACTTAATTATGCAAATAGATGAAAATACTCCAATTAATGTACTTAATTATTTAAAAATGTTATAATCTTTTCCAAATGCATATATCACTTATAGAATATTACTAACAATACCTATTATAGTTACTTATGCAAAAAGAAGTTTTTCAAAACTAAAATAAGTAAAATCTTATTTAAGATTTACTATATCGCAAGAAAAATTAAATGGATTAGTCATTATTAATTAAAAAAGAAATGTTAGAGGAATTTAAATAAAAAAATTTAATTAGTAATTTTGCATCTGGGAAAGCAAGAAAAATAAATTTTAAATAAAATATAAAAAATTCAATGAGTATTATTTTAATTAATAATATAAAAAAAATACTCCACTTAAAATTTTTACCTAAAGCTCCCAAAGTTGTTAAGCATGCCTGTGCCAAATTGTTAAATTTTTAACATCATCAGTACTAACGCTCTAAATACATAATTTTTACAACAACTATCAACGTGGTTAGTAAACAAAAGTGGTAAGTTTATTGAGGAGAGTTGTAATAAAAGTTAGTTGATTGTGTATTTGAAAATACAGTAATATCGTACAAGTATAATGCCTAGTATTCATTGCTGACTTTTCTGGGAATACCAATGCCACTGGAGTCACATAATAGCCATCATCATAAGTGTCAGCCTAGTTAGTCGTGGTTACTCAAAGGAGTTTGCCGACACCATAAGATTAGGTACTTGTTCCTACTGCGCATGTATCTGCCTACAAGAATAAAGTGGAAGGGAATTCAGACTTTTGGCTGCTCTCTAGCTCCTATAGAGCATCCCAGTAAAGTTAGTCAATTTAGCAATCAAACACTCTCAAAATAAAAAGATACATTTTATGTTGGTTGGCTTGCGGGGAAAAAAAAAACATTAATATTTCTTGTAATTTTAAATAATTACATAAATAAAAACTTTGATTCATGAACACCAACCTCAAATGAAAAAAAAAAAAAAAAAACTCTCAAAATGCATTGCACAACGAAGGAGGTAAACTCAAAAAAAATTTGAATATCAACTATAATGAGCTGCTATAGATAGCAGCTCATTGTAACTTAAAACATTGACGTTGCCCAACGAATGTTTACTGTTTAGGGAGGTAAGTGAAGCTGAATGATAATCTTTTGACTTGAATTAAAGTATAAACTTTTTACTTGAAGTCATAGTTGAATTTTATTGTCGCTGAAAAAAATAACATCGGTTTTTATAATGCAATAATGTGGTTGAATTTTATTAAAGATATCAAGACCTAATTGTAATCAAGATCCATACACTTGCCAAAAAATTAATGCCACATGAAATGCTTATACATTGTTAGCTTCTAAGGCCACCAGATGAGTCATATAATAACTGAGACGGTATCTCATGCACTAGACATATGAGACTTATGTCTCACGAACATGTGGATCTCATATTGCTGGGCGCATAAGACTTATGTCTCACTGACATGTGAACCCTATATATAAGTGCAAATCAAATGTAGTACTGCAAATTTGATTATATAGAGATTGAAATCCCCTTTTATTCTACCAAATTCAATATTCCCATATGTGCAATCTTATGGGTGCAATTCTTTGCATGGAATAATATGGATTTCTAATTTTGTATCTTAATTTTCTATATCAGAGACTTGGTATCTATGCCCTTGCTATAAAAGTTCTCGATGAATTCTTGCCTAGTGAAATTTAGAAAAATAGCTGGCTTTTCGAGTGACAGCAATTCTAGTAGAGGTCCATGGTATCCATCTCCTTCCCATTTGGCTAAGTTGAAAAAATGACAATTGAAATTCGTGCTTCTTTAGATGAATTGGCTGGTACTCGATGTTGTACACTTTTGTACTCTCCATTAGAGTTTATCTAGAAATAAAATGTCAAAACGATAATATTGAAATTAAGAATTGACATATATGAGCTAATGTTACTAAATGTTAAATAAATTGAAGATATTAGACAGTAGAAGCATGAAAGAATAATACAAGAGAGAACAAAGAAAATTATGTGGTTTGGGAATTACATCTTTGATATATGAGCAAAGTGCAAATTAATCTAGGCGAAAACACCATTTTGATCCTTACATTTTGGATTCATGGTCAATTTGATCCATATATTTTAATAATAGTCAATTTGGTCCCTTTTATTTTGAACTTGTAGTCAATTTAGTCCCTACCATTAACTCATTAACGAAAAATGCTTACGTGGCACACGGCGTACATAGTTAGCACACTTAACACCTACGTGGCTATTAAATTAATAATAAAAAAAATTATTTATCATTTAAAAAAGCAATGTTGGCATTAACTAAAAAAAAAAAATCCACATCAGACCAAAAAAAAGGATGAGTCCCCTTTTGTTCTTGCTTTTTCTTGGCAGCCAAACACAACAACCTAGAAAGACAAAAATCAACCCATAAAATTCCTAATAACCAATTCCACGTCAACGAAGGCATTATCGGAATTAATCTTTTTCCTCTTGAGAAACTTCTCAAGAGAGAATGGTGGCGGAGGTTGCTATTTGTTGGGGTTGAATCCAATGGCTCAAAAACTCAACAGTTTGATTGGGCCACGTTGTGTACTTGCTTGGGTTGAATCCAAGAAAGCTAAGGAGCATAAAGCCATCAAGCCTTATGCTTTTAGAAGACCACCTTCTCACCCTTCTTACGAAGAGGCATTGTTGTATAGTATTGTGTAATTATTTACTTGAATCCAAGTTTTATCAATTTTTGAGACGGATCTGTGTGTGTTCTATTGTGTTAATATTGTAGATGGTTAAGGAGGAGAAGATTGGTTCGAGTTAGTACACAAACGCCAAGTTCATTTTCTTGAAACAAAATTTGGTTATTGTGAATTTTCTAGATTGAGTTCGGATTTTGTGTATTTGGGTTTCTGTATTTGGGTGCCAAGAAAAACTAGGAAATTTTTTAAAATCATTTGTTCAAATTATTATTTTTTCTGCTTTGGATTTTTTGTTTAATGTTGACATGGAATTTTTTAAATGATAAATAATTTTATTATTATTATTATTTTTAGTAGCCACGTAGGCATTAAGTGTGCCAACTGTGCATACCGTGTGCTACGTAAGTATTTTTTGTTAATAGGTTAATGGTTGGGACCAAATTACCTGCGAGTTCAAAATAATAGAGACCAAATTGACTGCTATTAAAACGTAGGAACCAAATGGACCATGACTTCAAAACGTAGGGACCAAATAGTGTGATGAGGCTAGTATAAAAAAAATGCTTCAATGCCCACGCAAAGCGCGTGCGATGAGGCTAGTATATATATACTAGCCTCTAAGCACATGCATTACGTGTGTTCAGAGGCTCTTCTATATATATTTTTTTTTTTTGAGTAAATGTTAATAATTTACATCTATTATAATTTGGAATATATATTTTTTGTGACTTAATTAAAAAACATTTACTTGGATTGTGCTGTATCATTTTCAAACACCGTTGAGAGTTAATGGGTTGAATTTGTAATGTGACTTCAAGTTTTATAGAAGGAATTATTGATTTATGTAATTGTTTATTAAAAGTGAATCATTTTGTCTTAACTCTCAGGACAGCTATGGTATAGTTTTAAAAATCAAACCGTACTAGCCTATTCAATTAGGAATCAAACCCTAATCCGGTTAGGCAAAAATCGTAAAAATGGCATTTCAATTGTAATAACCTCCGTTTCAATCACAAAAATGGGGAACCAAATCCTTTTTTTTTAGTTCTTTGACCGGTCTAGTTTTTAAAACCATTGAATCTTACTCACTTGCCTAGTGACTAACTAGAATTCAATGCCTTCCCTCCCATTAAAGTTTGAATGCCCTCTTGATCTTTAGTCACTGAGATTGGTTTGAAACTACAACATTCCAATTTGTGTCAAGAAGTCTAAAATTTGTCAACCGAATTCTAGTCATTGTTATTTATTTAGTCTTTTAATTTTTTCCTTCTTCTATAGTCCTTACAGAACTCATTTGGACTGGAATTTTTATTTTTATTTTAAATTCCCATCCCCTAACTAAGAGCATTTTACGAAAACTATTGGCTCTACTGTTATAAGGACTTTAGTGATTATTTGAAGGCTTTTTAATTGTTTGTCTTGTCTCCATCCCATTTCCTCCATATCCATTATGGCTGTTTTCTGTTTTGGATTACAAGGAAGCAGTTATCATAAAGTTGAAGGTTGTCATATCTAGAAAATTGAAGTTTAGCTACTCAAAATTGAAGGTTGTCATATCTATAAAAAAATAAAAATAAATAAAAAAATTATGCATTGTAAATAATAATAATAATAATTGTAGTCGAATTTTTTTTTCCTTTTATAATATATAATTGTAAATAAATTGTCTAAGATTAAATCATATATTATACTTAATACATTTCCTGTGCATTGCATGAGTTAGTGAATAGTTTTTTTTTTTTTTTTTAATTTATTCAAGATAATTTCTACTCTAGCCTAATCTAAGTGTATATGTGTGTGAAACTCCTTTCTAAAGACTTGAACCCCGGCCCTTACCCCCCCACACCCCACAAGTATTTATACTTGTGGAGTAACCACCGCACCCAGGGTGTGCGGTGGTGCGAATAGTTAATATAAAAACAAAACCCAACCGCAAAAAAGAAAAAAAAAAAAAAAAAGCCTATAGTGGCATTTATTAAACGCTACTATAGGTTTTTTTTTTTTTTTTTTGTAAATTCTTATTAAAATTTTTTTTTTTAAAAATCCCAAAATAAAAAGTGCCTATAATAGCGTTTGTTAAACACTACTATAGCACCTTCAATTTTTTATATAGGGTTGGGCTATAGCAACGTTTTACAAACGCCACTATAGGCCCGTGTAAGATAAGGACCTATAGTGATGTTTATTAAATGCTGCTATAGGTCCTTTTTTTCCCCTGTAGTCCTTGTTAAAATAAAATAAAAATAAAAAACCAACCCAAAAAAAATAAAAAATAAAAACCCAAAATAAAAAGTGCCTATAATGGTGTTTGCTAAACGCTACTATAGGACCCCCAATTTTTTTTTTTTTTTTTAGGGCTGGGCTACAGCAGCGTGATTATTAAACACTGCCATAGGCCTTCTTTAATTTTTTTTATAAGTCCTTATTAAATTTTTTTTTTTAAAAAAAAACCCAACCAAAAAAAAATCCGAAATAAAAAGTGCATGTAGTGGCGTTTGTTAAACGCTGCTATAGGACCCTCAATTTTTTTATAAGGTTAGGCTATAGTAGCATTTTACAAACACCAATATAGGCCCTTTTAAGACCAAAACCTATAGTGACATTTATAAAACATTGCTATAGGTCCTTTTATTTATTTATTTTTTTTTTATTTTTTTTTTGAAAAACCTATAGTAGCATTTTACAAACACCACTATAGGCCCTTGTAAGAGTAGGACCTATAAGGGCATTTATGAAACGCCGCTATAGGTCCTTTTTTAATTTTATTTTTTTGGTTTTTTTTTTTAAAAGACCTATAGCAACATTTCACAAATGCTACTATAGGCTCTTGGAAATTCTGCTATAGGCCCAGTGTTTCAAAACGCCACTATAAGGCCCCCTGAACCCAGCTATAGATGTGCCTGTAGCAACATTTTTGACAAACACCACCAAAAAAAAAAAATGCAGCTATAGACAGCTTTTTCTTGTAGTGTCAACAACTTGTCTTACCACTCACGGCCAACGAGGTTCGACCAAATTGCACCACCCAAAGTTAGCATGGCCAACAATATTTGCTACCAGCAAATTGTTTCCTTTTTGTTTACTCAAAACAATCTTAGGAATTCAACTCAAAAACTTTTAGGCATTTCAAAAACAATGCAAATAATAAACAACCTGCTAACATGAGTATAGTACAAAAGCTCAACAATTTTCACCACAACTATTTTCACCACAACTATTTAAAGAACCTATAATAGTGTTGCAATACAGAAAAATGCTAAACAAATTCCAAGCCATTACAATCAACCAAGCTTAACACACAAGATAGTTCTTCACCTAAACTACCCAAAAGTAACAACCTTGCATGGATTGCTAAAATAAAACTTAATGCTCTAACTTAGATCATGATAATTTCCTAACTTCAAAAGTCTACAAAATCATAACCTGATACCATAACTGTCACGCCCCAAACCCAAAACGGTTCAAAGCATGAGAAACGAAACCTTCATGAGAAACTACATTTTTTCCCACTTACATAGCAACTATTTTTTTTTACCGTGATTAGATTTTAAAATAATGGCAACATAAAAAAAATAATTGAATCAATAATAAAAAGAAAATAATTGATTCGTAACATCAAAACCCTAGAATAATAAAAAGACTTGGAATCATTGATTCTATCAAACCCTAAAATGATAAAAAAGTCTTGGAATCATTGATTCCATCTAACCCTAGAATAATGAAAAGAGTGTAGAGAAAAAGAACTTACCCAAGAGTGTGAGAGAGTAGAGAGTACAGAGAAGAAGCAACAATTAACCCCAACACTAACGAGAGAGAGAGAGAGAGAGTTAGGATCAAAGAAACTAAATTCTTGATATGTGCATAAACCCTAATTAATTAGTATAAATAAAAATTGAAACTTCACGTACCTGAAAAAATTTATGATCTTATTGCTATTTCGAAATTTTGGGAGTTAGGGTTTGGGTTGGGTTCAGACATGCAATGTCTGAAATAGAGAGAGAATGGAACGTGTTTGGACAAAAATGATTGCTTGCTTGCTTAGTACGGGTACCTAATGAGGGTTTTAATACTTTTTTTAAGTTTTTATTACGGGTTTTGGTTTGAGGATTTTTTTTTTTAGCACGGAAATAAAAATAAAAATTAAGACATCAATATTATGTAACACTAAATCAATCATCAATATTAATTTCTTAATTTCCATAAAAAAATAATTTTTAAATAAATTTTTTTTTCTTTGAAAAAAATACTAAAGTTGAATTTTCCATTATCCTATTGGAAAATAAAGTCATATTAATTATAGGAATTTATTGAGACAATTTTTTTTTGAATTTTCGGTTTCCTTAATTCCTAATCTCATGTACACTAGATAAAAAATAATTTAAAAAAATGTGCCTCATCGCACAAGCAAAGCACATGTGACAAGGCTAGTAGATAGTATAGATAATTTATAAAATTACTAATAATTTTTTTTTTCGTTTTTCTTAATCTTAAATTAAAAACCGAGTTCGAGTCAGGTTTGAATATCCATGGATACAAAAATCCAAGTAAAAATTAGATATAGGTGCTAATAGGGTATTAGGATCTATATTCATGGGTAAAATTTTTTGAAACCTGGCCAATGACCATCCTTACTCACGATTACCATTCAAAAATAAATTGTGTAGTATTACACACAACAAGACATAAAAAAATAATCCAAGATTCGCTGACTCAACCCAAACCCAAAGGAAAATACTCGATTAAACCCGATTTTTTTGACACAATGTAAAAACAGGTTGACCAGTGACCCGACCCATTTTTATGGGTCAACTTGGCTTGAAATGACCAACCCAAGACTAGACCTTACCTTTTCTTTTCTTTTTTTAAATTTCAATAAAAGAAAATTTAAAATATTATTGATTTAATTGTTTGTTGTAAGCTTTACAGTGCATAAATCAAACTCAATTGATGAATATAACTACATGCAAATGAATTGAAAGGTGAATGGTTCAGACATTTTCTTGCTTGAATAACTTGATAAGTAAAGATTTTTGAAAATATATTTTTGAAATTATGGACATTTATGAGAAGTATACATAAGTGTGAAAAGTGTAAAGCTGAAATATATTAATGAAATTGACATAGATTATAGATGCTTAGGCTTATTTTTTACCAATCCATGGTCAAAATATGCTTTTCAAAACAAAAGATGATATGTTTTCAAATAAATGAAAAGAATAAACTTTAGAGATAAGTTAAAATAAGATGAACTTGAGGGGGAAAGAAGGCTAATTTTAGGAGTTTTTTTTTTTTTTAATAATTATAAATAAATTTGGGTGTTTTACTATTGTTCGAACGAAAAAGGAATAAAAAAGGCTAAATTTTAGGGAATAAAAAGATGAACGTAAAGGGGGAAAAAATCCTAAATTTTAGGAGTTCTCTTTTTGAATTCAAAATGAAATTTATTAATTGACATTTGTGGTCATATTTCTAAGAGAAATTACTATTCATTAATGAGGGTATTTTTGAACTACATAAAAGTTCAGTTCAAATAGGAGAATCCTTTTATATTTAGTATAAATATATATATATATTCACATGAATCCGATTTGATAGTCATGAGACCAAGAGTATTACTCAACCTTTACCCTCTTAACATAATTATTAACTCCTCCCAGTACGAGTTGGAAAATTATTGTGTATTCTTGGAGTACCATAAATGCATACTTCCTCCTCTCACATGGATGGTGGGTCCCACTAATTAAATTTATGGTAGGACCCACCATTAATGTGAGAGAGGGGACTACGCATTTATGGTATTCCGGGAGTACCTAATAATTTTCCATAGGAGTCAACTATATAAATAGCCCATATTTACGTAAAAGCTATTATCAGTTTTAGTTTTAATATAAAACTAGTTGCAGACCTACGTGATGCGTGAGGATAAATAATTATTTTGTATATTAATATAATGTATAATTTTTTCTCTAAAATTTTTTGAAGATAATTTCTTCTACCTTAAAATTAAACAATTTCTATTCGATCTAATTAAGTCTTTTGGTTCAATTTGGTCCACTTGGTCAATTTCGATTCCCGTCAATCCATTTTAGACTAATTGGGTCTTAAATTGATTCTTTTTGTAGGTTTTGTTTTCAGGTTTAGCTCAAAAATTCTTCTTCTTTTTCCTTAATTTTTGGGTTGAAAATATGAAATTTTATTATATTTGGGCTAAACTCTATAGTTTTGAGTTAAAAAAACACAAAGAAAATAGACATTAGAAATTATAAATATAAGCCCCAAAAATGCAATAAAAATGATAAATATTCAAAAGTCTCATTTGGTCCACATTGGTTCTATTCGATCCATTCTGTCCTCTTCAGTCTATAAAATCCTAATCGGTCCATTCAGTCCTATTTAGTCCATTCTGTCCACTAAAGTTCTATTCGGTACATTGGGTCTTATTCAGTCCATTCAATCCACATTGGCTCTATTCGGTCCATATTGGTTCCATTTTGTCCACATTGGTCCCATTCGGTCAATTTTATCCACTTCTGTCCTATTCAGTCCACATTGGTCCTATTCGGTCCAGTTTGTCCATTTCGGTTCAATTGTGTCCCATTCAGTCTATTCTGTCCACTTTAGTTCTATCCAAGCCATTCGTTCTTATTCGGTCCACCTTGTTCCTATTCGGTCCATTTGGTCCTATTCTATCCATTTGGTACACTTTGTACCATTTGATCCAATTTGGTCCATTGAAACTACTTTGGTCCATTTTGGTCCACTTTTGTGCAATTACATGATGGAAAAAGACATATTTGGGTTGAAAACACTTAATCTAAATCCAAATTTATTAAAAATATATAAATCTCATACTTATGATATCTAAAATCTTAAATATAGCATTTATTGTTGCTATGCTTTTGTTGAGTTATATTAATGTAGTTTTTTAGTCCACTTCAGTAATGTTAAATTTAAGTGAAAGTCTTTCTAAACATAAATGTTATGAATATACAAAGGTAATCTTTAGGACAGTTATTCATTTGTTTTAACGTCGTTAATTTTAAATGAACGGTATGAGGATGATTATATATTTAAGCAAAATAAATAAATATATACATATATGTATGTATGTATATATAATTTTTATTTAAATAAATTATTCAAATTATTCATTCTCTTAAAAAATATTGTCATAATAATCAAAACTCATATCAAACTTATACTGAATAAGTATAATTTATTCTCTAAATTTTATTGTAGAGAGAGACTATTTGTGACGTGGAACTAAAAAATACAACACCAAAATGTATAAACCCAAAATAAAGTTTTGAAAATCACAATGACTCATCAATGTAAAGTAGAGTTGTAAGAAAGAAAAAAAAGTCAAGAGAAAGAGAATAACTCCTTTTTCAACAGAGAATGCGAGAAAGAATAATAAGAAATTTATAGAAAATAATATGAGAAGAAAAAAAAGTAAAAATAAAAAATATTGTAATAAACACCAAATTATCCAAGTCATGTCATGTCATGTAATAAAATAACATTATATTTTTATGTACTATCTTTATCATACAATATGATAACATCTATGAAATTAAATGAGAATAAAAAAGACATAACAACTTACAAACACAAAACTTAATCACATCAACACAAAGTAGAGTTCCAAATAATACAAAATTCATCAACCTAAAGTAGCGATGCAAGAAAAAATATACAAACAAATCCACCAAAAGTGAGAGAGTGAGAGAGAGAGAAATAACATTTTGTGTGTAGGAGAACTATGTACAAAATGGAAAATAGAATTGTAAATTTGTAGTAAGAGGAGGGGAATAAGAAAAGTAATAAAATAAAGAAAGATAAAGGGATAGAGGAAAAGTGATATTAAAGCAGATAGTAGTGGGAATATGAAAATGTAAAAGAGATGGGAAAAGTTAGAGAAAGTATAATAATAAGTTGAAAAATTAATAAGAAAAAAAATTAAAAATAAGAGAGAGATTGTTGAAAATGGGGGGATGATATGGCTGTTGATGTAGTTCAATAGAAACGTAACAAAATTAAATGCTATACTTCAACATTTAGTTATATATATAGATGTTTATAAACAATGATTTTGATTAGTGTCACGTTAACAACTTACCCTTCAAAAAAAGAAAAAAAACCAACAACATAAATTAAGAATAAGTGTTTGGGGGTCTGGGAGGAAATGATTCGAGCTACGGGGTTAGCAGCATATTGTAATTATTTCTAAAATAAAAGAATAAAAAAAAGAATAAGTACATTAATAAATTTATTACACACCAAAGGTTTTGTTATATTACTTACATAAACAACATCTTGCATCGATCTGCAATATTAAATTAATTGCAATGTCCAACCATAACATGTGATAATGCTTATTTCAATCGCTTCTACCATGATTATTTAAATACTACTTGCTGATTAGATTTTCAGCATATTGGACTTAATTAAGAAACTACTATTTATTCTCTCGTTTCAGTTCATTTGAGGACTATTCATGCTCCATGCCATGCATTGAGATTCTCTATGGTAACACTCTCTGTCCCGTTGTTAAATGCATACAAGTGAGCGTTATTGAAAACTGCAAGTGTAGGATAAACCCTTGATAAGATGCATGTTTTTCCTCCAGCTCCGAAACTTTCCACAACGGAATGATCAATCTGTAGCACATTTACAACTCAAACATTCAAAGAGAGAGAGAAACAAAGATTTTGATTAACCCTTATCATGTTTATGTGACGGCTTACCAAACTCCTTAGAGAAAGCTTCCTGCCTGTTAAATCCACAACTACAAAGCCTGCAAATGATGGTTTATATAGTCCATCCATCAAAGAGGAACTATATATACATGAAAACAAAAAAACCAAATAGAAACCATGTCAAAAGGTAGTAATATTTATTTTATACGTCAGATATATGTATAATCTTTCTTACAATATATAGATCCCACAATTGCGTCAAGCCTATATACTATATGAGGGGAGAATGTATGTATCCACATACTAAAAAGCAGCTTAAACCATTAATCACACAAACCTTCTAGCATCAGAGCACATGAGAACTACGTGCTTCTTTGGAGCTTTGAAAACTCTAAAGAAGACAGGAGTGTATTCCTCTAGATGATTTGAAGCTAGTGTTAACAACCCAAATGGCCCAACCCAACCTTGAACTTTTGAACCCTTTAGGCCACAGAGATCTTGTGCGTTTACCCAACTAGCATCAAATTCCTCGGCGTTGTCCAAACTCTTCGGCAACAAGAAGGTAACCTCAACATCGGCCTGTGGAAACATCAATAACAATAATCACTATAAATGAATTGTGTTTGATACTAAATGAAGCAATCAATTTGTACCATAATAATGTAGGGAACAAAATGGTATTTCTGCTTTTATTGCGAACAATTTTTTATAAACAATCTTGAAAATAATTTTTAGCATTTTTCAAACATTTTTTAAAGTTTTTACCAAACAAGTTCCTGATATTTAATTTTTTTAATCATTGGTAGCATGGTTAGGTTCAAAAGAACCAGCTACCGATTATTATTCTTTTGTGAGTTAGTGAATGATAATGGTGATTAGTGTTGTAGAAGTACATAATAATTTTCTATAGGCAGGATAAAGGTGTGTATTGTCTGAGAGGTTGAGACCTCTTACATTCAACAAGTGGAACCCACGTACATGTAAGTTTACACATAATGTAAAAGTGATATCTCATGAGACAATCTTATAAGATAATTTTTTTTTTCTCCTGCACAAGAAACATACAAGAAAACAATCAAAAAGAAAATAATAATCTAATAACACAAAAAATTTCATAACCTTTTTTATACTTGCTAGGGGTGACCAAATGTGATTGATGTACAATAACAAATGTGTCAATATTAGTAATTAAAATTACACAAAATTACAAGTTTTACTATCTAAAAACTCTAAATTTCTTATCATAAGCACTAGCACTGGGGGCGTAAAACCACCCAAATTGCTATTTTAGAATGACACACCCCCTAAAACCACAATTACCCGAGTGGCTTTGCTAAAAAAATTTAGCAACTATGAACAATAAGAGAGAGAAACTAAAATATGAATTATTGTACGTAGCTTGATGGTAAAACTAAAATATCATATTTTATTGTTGGCTAGAAGAGAGAGAAATAGATTTTTTTATATTATTTGATTGTGTAGTTTATATTATTTTATTGGATTGTATGTAAAAGTAAGAAATGAGATGTTGGGTCATGGGTGTAATGTAAATTGAGTTTATAATAAAATAGATAAAGTAGATTTTTAGATGATAAAATATATATATTTTTCAAAATCAAATGCTCTAAAAGAAAGAAAAATAACTAGAGACAAAAACCTCAATTTCTTCTTATGTACATGTTAATTTTGAAAAGGACAGGGCACACCTAAAATTTTAGTAGGGTTCTCATTTCGATCATCAATAACCACTCAAAAGAGCCTGCATGGTGGTCCATGAATCCAAAAGCTATTCATTACATATACCATTGGAAAATTAGGAGAAATTATAAGATTTACATGGTGGACAAGTGATGTGGTTCACCATTCCACTAAAAAACTGTCACTTGTTTAAAATTGTTAGTTAGAAATTTTTTTTAAACAGAAATTAATTACTGACTCAACAATTTTAAACAAGTGAAAGTTTTTTAGTGGAATGGTAGATAAATGACGTGTTCCACCAAAGAACTCTATAATTTCTCGAAAATTAGGGACCAGTGTACACATGCATCCAAGGCTGGTCCATCCAAATGAACCCAGCACTTGTTTACATGCTAGCTGATCAGGTTTGGAATCATGCTCGAGGGTCTTCAGTGGTGCTCCTCGATGATCAACATCAACATGTGATGAAAATCTCAGAAGGAGCTGAAGAAAACCTAAAGTGCCCTACCCTACCCCACCTAAAAAGACCTGCATGACAGTGCGACAGTAACAGTACTAAATTTCGATATGGAACAGAGCAGGCATTAAAAACATGGGGGATGAAAAAGAATTGGGTCATATTGTTTTGGAAGAGAATCTAACATGCTGCCCATTTAAACAATGAAAAACCTAAAATGGTGGTGAACCATCAATACAAAAAATAAAATAAAACGAAAAACAAAAGCACATTTGTGGACGCCTATAGAATTAGAAATTAAGTTTCATGTTAGAGTAGTTCTAGAACTATATAAAATGTTTAAATTTTTACCATAATTATCTTACGTGTTACATTGTGACTAATTGCTTGTTACTTTTACATAGATCTATCACATTTTTTCCACCATTCACAGTTTGTTACATGGACAATTATGACACAAGTTATAGCATTTTATGCAGTCTTAAAATTTTTGTTCATGTTATCGTTAGGACTTAATTAGGAGTGGTGTGGTAAACTCTCCCACTGACATATATTACACTCATGTATTACTCTAATTCCATGAAATAACTTAACAGCAAAATGATTAAAGGGTCTATCTGGTAGTGGATTATAAACCAGTTTTCTTTTTTCCTTTTTTTTTAGTTTTTATAGTTTTATATACAACTTTTTAAAACCTCTTTTTTTTCATATTTTTTAAAGTAAAAATATATTTTAGCACACTTTTAACAAAAAAAAATTGTTAAAAAACCTAACAGCTGTTCCAAATGGATATGAGTGAGGAGCTATTACAGAAGCCTCTAACAAAAACTGGTCTATTTACTATATTTGGATATTCCTTCCTCCATGCATATTGCTACATCAATACAGTAATAATAATAAGGGTAAAATATCATTTTCGTCCTTAAACTATCACAAAAGTTCGTTTTTCGTCCCTAAACTTTCAAAAATTCGTTTTTCGTCTCTAAACTATCACAAAATTCGTTTTTCGTCCCTAAACTTTCAAAAGTTCGTTTTTCGTCCCCAAACTTTTCCAAATGTATTGATTTTCGTCCCTTCCATATCAGCACTCGTCAAGCCACAGAGGAACGAAAATCAATACATTTGGAAAAGTTTAGAGACGAAAAACGAACTTTTGAAAGTTTAGGAACGAAAAATGAACTTTTGTGATAGTTTAGAAACGAAAATAATATTTTACCCTAATAATAATCATCTTTGGATTCGTGCATGTTACATATCACCACATCATCGCAGGTGGGGCTACCTTTTTGACTTATATCTAACCTGGTACATATTACATACTACATAGTACCACGTCATATTTTGTTTTTTAAGAGATAAGATTTAAAAAACCACACATATGGTGTAAAATAAACATTGCCCTTTAAAAAACTGTAATGCGTGTTAAGGCAATTAAAGAAACAAAAAGAAAAAAGAAACAAACAATAAAAGCACGCATTACTCATCAAAAAAAGAAACAAACAATACTGTATGTCCATATTCTTGTACATATATTTAAGTTTTTCTATTATGAAACTTAAAAAAAAAAATTTGCTGTATTCCAAAGAGTAATGTTAGAGATAATAAATTTCACAATTTGTTGAGTTTCAAAATAATGATTGATAATGATATTTAGCCTTACTTATATTGTATGCCAATTGAAACCTATCAATTCAAAAGTTGTGGGGGAAAAAGTTGTAAAGTTTATTGTGTAATTAAGTAGACTTAGAGCATATTTGGTATACTATAATAGTGATTATATGGTAATAGCTAAGAATGAGAAATGCTACATCTACGATATTTTTCACAATAATTCTTAAGCGACGAGTTATTATTAATGGATAAAAAATTTGATGTCAATGATGGGCTTAATTTAAAACTAGTAACAGTCTACTACCTAGGATTTATTACAAAAGTGTTGTGGAACTAGCAACTAAGTAGGAATTAGTATTACAATAAATACAATAAGTTGGAATGGAATAAATAATACTTTTTTTTTGTTGAGAAATCCGAGGAATAAATGCTAGTCCACAATTTAGTATAGTAGCATAAGGTGGTGGGAACCACAGCGCACCCTTGGCACGATGGTCACTCTACAAGTACAAGTGCTTATGAGGTGTGGGGGATAAGGGCCGAAGTTTAAGTTGCAGGGAGTTTCACACACATATACACTTAAATTATGCTAGATTAAAATTTATATCTTGTATAAAAAAAAAATTAAAAAGCATAAGGTGGTGGGATGAAATTATATTAAATTATATATATTTAGGTCAAATTTTCTAAAACACCCTTATTAATGAAATTATATTTACACTTTTTGTTAACTAACATCTTTTTTTTTTTTCCCTTCTACAGCAGGTTCAGTATCTTTTTTTTTTTTGAGAAGAAGGTGGGAGAGTATCTAGCTTAACATTTTATTATGTTAAATTTTAAAATTTCAATAATTAATATATTCTTCAAAATTAATAATTTCATAAACGTTAAAAAAGAAAAAATTAAAAATGATAAAATCTTCTGTGAAAGAAAAGAAAGAAGAAAATTAAATAAAAATAGAAAAGGAAAAACTTAACATGAAAAAGAACTCAACAACTCAATGGAATTCCAAATTCATCGATTAGCATAGATGATGATATCGATAACAAGTTCACAACAGCTATGGATTGAAATTGATAAATCAGTACTTGGTCTATTTAACGTGTAAAATAGAGCTCGGCAAATCAACTATCAATTGATATAATAGGCACCAAAGGAGAGAGACAGCAACATTTTTTTTTTCTTTTCCCTTGGGAGGTTGCTAATAGGTTTTTAGCAATTTTTTAAATAAAAACTATTACCGTAAGTAAAGAAATAAAGATCGGTTATTTCTCGTTTTAAAAATCAACTAATTAAATAGCTACGGAGAATAATTATTACATTATAGTGTCCTTGTACCAAAATTACATGCTCTTATTGTATTCCAAATGTTGCATGATAAAAACATAGCAAAAGTTTATAGTTTCTTTCGAGAATATGAAAAGAAGTTACCATTCATCCAGTGCTTAGGAGGCTGAAAGTGAAACCCAGTTCTGTGAATTTGTTTCACTTCCACAGCAATAAGAGACTGAAACTCTGGGTAAATCTTGTGAGACGCCTTGACTACAACATTGTTGCATTCCAAGCAAAGAGAGCAAAGTAAGAATTAAACAGAAAGAAACTTGGAAATATCCATTATCTAAGAAGAACAGAAGAAAGAATAAGATTTTTTTTTTTTGGTTAAAAGAAGAATGCATTAAAACAACTAGCTATCCATAGCAGTTACAACATAGGCAGATCGCCTTAGAGAGTACAAACCATTAACATCAGACATAACTAAAGAGGTAAAGTCAGGGGAAGGGGGAGTAGTGAAAACAACAAAATCAGCTTGCTGCAGGCACCCCTTCCTCGTAAGACCATCAGCAACTTTATTCACTTCCCGATAGACATGCTGCATCTTGACTTACTGAAATCCGCGGAGAAGGGACCTGCAATCATTCAGCAATGGAGAGTACTCTTTGTTAGAGTTCGAATTAGAGAGTACAAGATCAACTACAATCTTTGCATCCATTTCTATTTCCAGGAAAGTTATCCCCAATTGTGCAGCCATGGTCAGTCCATCTCTAAGTGCCCAAAACTCAGCTATGACACTGGTTGTGATACCAATTTTTCGAGCAAAACCTTGAACCCATCTCCCTCTGTGATCCTGAATGACCCCTCCTCCCTCTGCTTTCCCTAGATTCCCCATTGATGCTCCATCTGTGTTAAGCTTGTGCCAGCCCACATTGGGTTTGTTCCACTTTATTTGTATGCAGCCCTGTTGCCGAGGTTGGACAGATTCGCCTACACAAAAGAAGTACTCAATTGCCTGATTAATACAAGACTTATGGAGGAAGTGATTCAAAGTGGTATTCTCAAAGACTACTCTGTTCCTATGTATCCATAACCCCCAAACAGCAAAAGGGAATAAGCTCCTCCAAGGAATTCCGTGAGATTGGATTTGGGCATTGCACATGCTGTTCCTCTTCAACCAATCCAACCAGTTTGAGTTGAAGGAGGAAATCAAAGAGGCAGGCACCCCTATCTTCCTCCAAAATTCTACAGTAAAAGGGCACTCTTAATAAATGGCTTATTGATTCAGTGCCATTTCTGCACAGAGAGTAGGTGGTGTCACATTGCACTCCTCTTGCAACAATGACCTCTCTCGCAGGCACACTGTTGTGGTGACACAACCATAAGAAATGTGCTATTTTAGGCATTGTATCCAGACCCACTTGCCCAGGAATGTGCATTCTTGATCCTCCTTAGGTTTCGCCAACTCATATGTTGATGCAGCATAAAATTCTCCATTCTTTGTAGCTTTCCAAATTAAGGCATCCTCCTCACTACCATATAACTAGATAGGCGTAGCTGAAATTTTTTTTCCTTCACACTTGCCAGAAGCTAAAAAGACAGCTCATTCCATTTCCATTCTCCATCTCTAAACACATCTTTAACTGATATCTTGTCTTCCAACTGCTGTAATGGACCTTCTATGAGCTCCCTGAGGCTGCCCCCTTTTAACCAGTTGTTAGTCCAGAATTTCAAGTTGGAATTATTGCCTACACTCCATGCAATTCGTTTAGAGAATATATGGAAGCCTTGTTTGACCGCTTTTCAGATTGAAGAACAAGGAAGCTTGTCAGGATCACTGGAGTTCCTCCTTGATTGAGAACAGTATTTGTTTAACAAAACTTTTGCCCACAAAGCATCCTTTTCATGATAGAGCCGCCAGTTAAACTTAGCCAAAAGTGCTAGATTTTTAGCTCTCGCTGCTTGAATGCCTAAGCCTCCCTCCTCCTTAGATTTGATAATTTTGTTCCAACCAACCAAGTGCATCTTGCTCTTTCCTTGAGATGATCCCCAAAGGAAATCGCTACTAATTTTATCCAATTTATCACAAAGATGAATTAGTAGAGCCGCCCCTTGCATCACATAGTTTGGAATGGCTGACATCATAGATTTCACAAGGACCTTCCTATCTGCGAAGGATAGTAACTTAGCTTTACAGCCAAATAGCCTCTTGATAACCCTTTCCGCCACAAAATTAAATTGATTCCTTGCAGCCCCTTTATGTCTAATGGGAAAACCCAAATATTTGCCTAAGTCGTTGGTAGCTTGGATTTGCAGATTGCTGCAAATTTTATCTTTCAGATCTGCCTTCACATTTCTGGAGAAACAGATGTGGGATTTGTCAGAGCTCACTTTTTGATCCGATTCAGCACAAAATCTGTCTAGCACATCTCTGATAACCACACTGCCTTCTTCACTTCCCTTGGCAAAAAGAATAAGATCATCGACAAAAAAGAGATGTGATATCTCAAGATTTCCCCTTGAAGCCTTTATGGGAACCAAGTCACCATCCATACATTCTTTTTGGATTAGGCTTCCCAAGTTCTCCATACATAGGATAAGATGTAAGGGGATATTGGATCGCCTTGGCGGATGCCTCTTGAGGGGTTGAAACTTTCCAGGGACTCACCATTAACAAGAATGGAGATGCTTGTAGTGGAAATACAGCTCATGATGAGCTTTACCAAGTGATGAGGAAAGTGAAATGCACGAAGAACTTTGTGGATGCAATTCCACTCAAGCCTATCATAAGCTTTCTCAAGGTCCACCTTAATTTCCATAAAACCCGTCTTTCCTTTCTTGTTATCCATGGAATAAATGAGCTCCTGAGCTATAACAATGTTGTCCATACCCCTCCTAGTCGGAACAAAAGCAGCTTGTAAGGGAGAAACAAGCTTGTTGAGGAAAGGTTGCAGCCGAGTAGTGATGATTTTGGAGATTACTTTATAGACCGAATCGCACAGGCTAATCAATCTATAGTTCCCCAATGTTTCCGAACTCTGACATTTAGGAATGAGAGCTAAAAGAGTTTCATTTAGGTAATTAGGAACTGTCACTGATTGAAAGACTAAAGCAACCTCATTACAAACAACTTCTTGAACTTCATGCCAGAGCCGTTGGAAAAAACCAGCATGAAGTCCATCAGCTCCAGGCGCTTTAAACTGTTTTAGTGCCCACATTCCTACCTTAATCTCAGCAATGGTCACCTCTTCACTTAACTTTTCCTTTTCCCAACCTAATAGAACACTGTAAGAGAAGTGTTCCACTTCCAAAGCTCGAGTAGAATAGGTCAGCTCAGTGGTAAAGAGTTTCTTGAATCCAGAGTGAATGTGATCTTTCACTCCCTCTTCATCAGTAATCCATTCACCCACATTATTCTTGATAGCCATAATCCGATTTTTATGCCTTCTCACCACTGTAGAGGTATGAAAAAAGGAGGTATTACGGTGTCCAAAGGCTGTCCAATTTAGACGAGATTTTATTGCCCAGAATTCTTCCTCCTGAAGCATAATAAGGTTGTACTCTTCAGTAAGTTGTTTCTTTAGGTGGACCAGAAAATCATTGGGGTTACTTGCAAGGGCTTTCTGAGTACCATTAAGCCCGGCAAGCACTTTCTTCTTCCTGGTGAACAAATTTCCAAAAACCTCAACATTCCACTATTTAGCTTTCCTAGTGAAATTAGTGATTGCAGAAGACAATGGATGGACATGGTCCCAGTTGTCTTTAACAAATTTGGGGAACTCCGGGTGTAGAAGCCACATAGATTGAAATCTAAAAGGCTTGTTTCTAGCTGTAGGAGGAGATTTACTGAGCTCAATTAAGACAGGGCAGTGATCAGAATACACTCTGATTAAATGGGTGACCAAAGCTTTAGGGTATAATAATCTCCAAGAAGGGTTCGCAAAACACCTGTCTATCCTTTCCAGAATTAAATATGAAATTTTTCTGCGATTGGACCATGTGTACTTTGGGCCAGAGAAGTCTGTTAGGTTCTAAAAGTTTAAAACAATTGGCAAATCATGAACACACAAGAACATACAAGCTGCAGAAAGAAGATTTCAGAATCTGCCTAGTTCGACCAATCGAAAAACAGGCTCAATCGATCGAAAGTCGTATTTGCAGAATTTTAATTAAAGCCCAAACAGCAGTTCAAGCCCATTAAGGATTAGGGTTTCAGATCTACTTCTCCCACTATATAAAGGAAACTCTAAGCATGTTTTTATAAGGCTTTTCAGATAGAGAAGAGTGTGCCTCTTTTGTATTTAGGGTTTTGTACCTAAAAAACTCTCTCATATTTTCTACCAGTGTTATTACTTGAAGAATCTCAAGATCCGATGTTGTAGAAGTTGCTGCCTTTTCTAGTCATCAAAGGTGCTGATGATCTAAACCTTCAAAGGTGGTCTTAGAGTCACAAACAGGAGAGTTTGTGTTGCTAAACCTTTGACTGGAATCTCAAAGTCACAAACGTGGGTGTTTGTGTTTTGCAAAGGCCAAAGAAAGAAGTAGTCCGTGGACTCGGAGCTATCATGAGGTCGTGGTAATAAGTTTTCTACTCGAGGTAGTAATAGAATGTTAGTGGTCTAAGTCGCTATTGTACAAACTTCAATTCTTTCATAGTGGTTTTGCTGTTTTGCCTTGAGGATAGCTAGGTTAAATCCTCCCCAGGTTTTTTATCGGTTTAGTTTTTCTGGGTCATCATATTTTTGTGTTCTTTATTTTCCGCACTTTACATTAATATGATATATTTGTGTTAACCTAGATCTGATAATTTGACTAAGTAATCACTTGGCTAATTAACTTGGTTAATCTGGTTGTGTTTTAAGGGGTCTAAAAACAAACAAGTGGTATCAGAGCGGGTAGCTCTTTTGTTTTAGATCTTTTGATCTAAGAGCTGATTCTTGACCCCTGTTGTCATGGATAATTTGAAGTGTCTTTCTGATCATGTTTAGGGTCATGTTTTTGTTGATTTTATTAATGCCTGTGAAACTCTTCGTAAGGAATTATTAAAATCTATGAAAATTGCTAAGAAATTCAAGGAAGAGTTAAAATTGGCTAATCTTGAAAAAGAGGAATTGGTTGTTAGATTAGATGAATCTAATAAAAAGAATGAATTTTTGAGAAATCAAATTTCCTCTCAAGATGAGAAGATGAAAAACTTGAAACAAGAGTTAGTTGAATCTAAAGCTAAAATTGAAAATTTAACTAGTACTAAGCCTGCTGTTGATAACAGAAGTGTTTCTGTTTCTCTTAAGCCTAAAACTGAAAAAGTTTATATACCTCCCTTCAAGAGGAATAATAAAGAAAATGCTTATTTTTCTAGGTTAAACAAAGGTAAAAATTCTGATGTAGACACTCAAGTTTCTAAACCTAAGTCTAAACTTACTGTTAGAGAGCATAATAAATATGTTTTTGTGCCTACCTGTCACCTTTGTGATGTTGTTGGTCATATTAGACCAAATTTTTCTTTGTTGAGGCAAAAACCAAAATCTGAGACTAAATTTGTTGTTAGGAATACTGATGTTCCTTACTTTGTTCCTGTTTGTCACTTTTGTGGTGTCTCTAGTCACATTCGTCCTAATTGTCATAAATTGAAATTTAAAAATTCTGTATTTCAATCTAGGATATGTGATGATATTTCTCCTACCATAAGTCCGTATAAATTGTTTCATATTCTTTTGAAAAATTTGAACTTGTTGGCTTGTGAAAGAAATTTGCAGGATTTCAGTTTTTCTCAGAAGATTGGTGTAATCCCTCAAATACACTCTGCTTCTCATGGATTTTCACCTACAAAGCCGAAGCCTCGTGCTATATAGGTGAGAAAAGATTCTTTAAGGTAAGTGTTGCTGACTTGTCCCTAATTTAATTCTTTCAATTAATTGTGGACATGTTTTCTTTTAGTTTTTAGTTGTTTTATTTTTTTCTTAGGTTGTTTTGATTATTCAAAAAATCCAAAAACATTGAAAATTTTCAAAATGACAAAAATATTTTATTTTGTGTCTTGTTTTATTTGTTTTGAGGATTACATGAGTTATGATATCTCTCTCTTGATTTTGAACATGCTTGACATTGTGAAGAAACTTGAATAGTATGTGTTATATAAGTGTTAAACTATTTCTGATTTTGTGTGAGTATATACTAGGTTGTACATGTACGCATGAGTTAATTAAGAAATTGATATTTTTTGTTTGTGTACCCTCTATAGCTTAGTTTAGCACTATCATGCATTGACTTTGCATTGTTCATTTAAGCACAATGTGTGTTTTTGTTTTTGGTCATAAATTTTTTTAAAACCAAAAAGATTTTTGTGTTTTGTATTATAGATCTTGGATTTGAAATCAAGGTTGGTCATATTATCTTTACACAACATATTTATGTACCTTGTTTAGCTTGAATGAGCTTATATTATTGCATTTTACTGGTTTGAGCTTTGTAGTGCATGTTGTGTGGGAAGATGTTTATAGTTTTTGATCACTTTGGCTTGATCTTGAAATCACATGTCTTTGATTGTCAGACTTGAACTTATTGAGAAAGGCATAAATAACCATCTCACTATTGTTTACTAGCCAATCATGAACACCTTAGTGCATATCGTAAGATTTTGTGCTCAAGAAAAAGTAGCACGTGCATAAAAAGAACATAAGATGTAGCCTCGGTTTAAATGATAAAATTGGTGTGTACATTATTGGACTTTAAATAAATCAATCAAATAAAACTGGTGTGTACATTATCCCGGCTATTTTAATAAGTTTCTGATCAAATAAAATTGGTGTGTACAATATGAGGCAAATCAAGAAACTTACATGATTGCAAACTTGTTTTCTAGGAGATGTAGGAGTTATATAATGTAACACTTCAGGTGATAGTCTTTTTCAAATTCTATGTGATAAATTTTGTAGACATTGTGCTTGATTTCTTTTTACATATCACCTCACGTGTATCTCAAGCTTTTACTAGTTGCACACACTACACAAGTTATTCTTTACTAAACTTGGTACATTATTTTGTGTGTGATCTTGTTGTGACCATCCAAAATTATATGTTCCTTGATTTTGATGCAAAATATGTTTAATTTTTGAGTTTTTGAGGGCAAATAAGTTGAAAAACTTGTTTTTGGAAGATCTGGATGGAATTCAAGTGTTTTTGAAAAACTTTTAATCTCATACTCATGCATTTCATTCATGAAACACTATGCTTTGAGGAGCTTCTGCATTAAATTGCTCTGTTTTTCAAAAATTAGATTTTTCCAGATTTTTGATCGATCGAATCTGTCTCTCGACCAATCGAAATTGCGATTAAAATTTTTTTGGTTTGAATTTGCCTGGCTCAATTGGTATTCGATCGATGCTCGACCGATCGAAACTGAAAACTTTTCAGTTTCTAAGTTTTTGACCAATTTTTTTTTCCATGCATCATTTATGTTTTGGATTCACATGCATTGCATTATTCTCTATATCCATCTTGCAGTTTTGCAATCATATCTCTCATTTTTTTCACATATCACATGCATACATTTTGCTAAATTGGGTACTTAACTTGATTTAAAAATTGATTGATTAATTTTTGAGTCCTTTGTACATTTTAGTATATGCTATTTTTTATGTGTGAACTGCAGAAAATATTTTTCTTAAGAGATATGATGGATAATTAATATGCAAATATTTTATCTACTCATGCAACTGTTTATGGGTCACATTGTGTCATGTTTGCATTTATTGAAAGAGAGAATATTTTTCTTCATGTATATCCTCAACTTATTTTTTTTTAAGTTTGGTTTGTGTCTTTTTATTTATCCCCACCTCCTAATGTTTCCCCAAAACTGTTTTTTCCAAAACTTGTTTTGTTTTTCCTATTTTTATAGGGGGAGAAGTTTTTTTTAACCTTTGTTGTTTATGGGGGCAATTGTTGCTCTTCATAGGGGGAGTTGCCTCTATTTTCTATAGAGTTAAATTGTTTTGTGTTCCCTTGGTTTTTTTTCTCTCGTGTTTACTGTCACTATACTCTTTGTTTGAGTTGTCTTTGTCAATACGTGACAAAAGGTGGGAGAAATAAATGAAATATGTGGGAATCCTGTTTGTTTTATTTAGGGGAAGTTGAAATTGTTTTTGAAAGTGAGAATATAAAAACTTTTTGATGTATCTAACTTAGGGGGAGAGTTAGAATTTACTTTTATTTTTATATTTTGTTTCATATTATTGTTTATATGTCTTTCTTTCCACGCATGCGGTGATGTGTTCTTTTGAGTGTTTTCAGGAAAGACAAGTACATTCTAATCAAGACCTTATACCTCTTATTGCAACTTCTAGGTCAGGAGTCTTAGATTGGGATTTGTGATGTAATTGGGCATTTTATTGTATTGGGTTGTTCTTGTATTTGAGCATTTCATTTTGTAAGAAAGTTTTGTCACAAATTGTCAAAGGGGGAAATTGTTAGGTTCTAAAAGTTTAGAACAATTGGCAAATCGTGAACACATAAGAACATACAAGCTGCAGAAAGAAGATTTTAAAATCTGTCTGGTTCGACCAATCGAAAAACATCTCGATCGATGGAAAGTCGTATCTACAAAATTTTAATTAAAGCCCAAACAGCAGTTCAAGCCCATTAAGGATTAGGGTTTCAGATCTACTTCTCCCACTATATAAAGGAAACCCTAAGCATGTTTTTATAAGGTTTTTCAAAGAGAGAAGAGTGTGCCTCTTTTGTATTTAGGGTTTTGTACCTAAAAAGCTCTCTCATATTTTCTACCGGTATTATTACTTAAAGAATCTCAAGATCCGGTGTTGTAGAAGTTGCTGCCTTCTCTAGTCATCAAAGGTGCTGATGATCTAAACCTTCAAAGGTGGTCTTGGAGTCACAAACAGGAGAGTTTGTGTTACTAAACCTTTGAGTGGGATCTCAAAGTCACAAATGTGGGTGTTTGTGTTTTGCAAAGGCCAAAGAAAGAAGTAGTCTGTGGACTCGGAGCTATCATAGGGTCGTGGTAGTAAGTTTTCCACTCGAGGTAGAATAGGATGTTAGTGGTCTAATCACTATTGTACAAACTTCAATTCTTTCATAGTGGTTTTGCTGTTTTGCCTTGAGGATAGCTAGGTTAAATCCTCCCCAGGTTTTTTACCTGTTTAATTTTCCTAGGTCATCATATCTTTGTGTTCTTTATTTTTCGCACTTTACATTGATATGATATATTTGTGTTAACCTAGATCTGATAATTTGACTAAGTAATCACTTGGCTAATTAACTAGGTTAATCTGGTTGTGTTTTAAGGGGTCTAAAAACAAACAAAGCCCAAATCCAAAAGTTACAATGGTCAAGGCAATCTTTAAACTCTAAGGTCCTATTAATGTTTATACTTCTACCCCCATATTTGTCCTCCCCACTGAGAACTTCATTAAAATCTCCGAGGAGCAACCAAGGTAGTTGATGCAATTGGGCAACTTTAGTCAGATTGGGCCATAAAATTCTCCTTTCATTTAACCATGGGCTAGCATATACTAGGGAAATAAACCAGGAAAGGTTTGAGCAATGTACCTTAACCGTGGCATGGATTTCCTATTCTGTGGATGAAAGAATGAACACTTCCACCTCTTCTGTCTTCCAAAGGAGCCATAACCCTCCTGCATATCCAATTGTGTCTGTGGCAAAGAAACCATCAAAGGGAAGGTCCTCAATGATTCTACCTGCTCTGTCTCCCACCACCCTTGTTTCAGTTATCACCATAATAGTTGGCTGGTGGTTTACCATCATTTCAAAGACTCTCCTTTTGAAGTCGGCGTTCAATGGCCCCCTACAATTCCATAGTAAAATATTCATGTTGATAAATTTTCCAACTGGTACTTCCACGGGGTTAGGCATCATTGCTGCTACCTCCATCATGCTCCATCCCATTGTCCTCAAAAGGTCTGTGGACGCCCTCCATTCCGGTTTCCACAGCATCAAGTACTTCAGGATCCCCAAAATATCTTCCTAGCATGTTACCAGAAGGTCGCACCTCCTGACTAGGGTGAGTATTTGGAACAGCTTCATAGTTGGGAAATTCCCCATATGCGAGGTGACTGTTCCCCTGAAATCTATGACTTTCCTCTCCTACACTGGCCATCCAGATTCGTCTAAGTGAGGCACTACTAACTGCCTTCTCTGCTTATTCAAACTCATTGCCACTTCCTCTATTATCAATGGTGCGTCAGTAATGAACTTCCACTATGGGTTGGGGGTTGTTCCCCATGCTGGATGGTCCAATGCTAGATTCCCCTACATAGAGCTTTCCTCGACTTTGCCCATCATGGAGGTGGGCGAAGCTTTGATTTGGGCTATCACTTCATTCGAGATAGGTACTACTCGGTTCTTGTACCACATTGCCCAGCCTGCTCGGGGGTGAAAATGATGATCTTGGGTTGTTGGCTTCATTTTCAGAGGTTGAAATTTTTACCGTTGCTCTCTGGTAAGGCGTGGGTTTGCTACCTGAACTTGGGTTTGGTCTTTTGAGTGTTTTGGGTGTCTTAGCTCCAGAAGCTTTTTTCTCCTTACCTTTCTTATGGTACTGTTTAGTCATTTCAATCCCCTCCATTCCATTGCTCGAGAAGGCTAAGTCAGTATTCAAACCAACTTTGGTGTTACCATCTGTCCTTGATAGTGTGTTACTTTCACCTTCCACAATCTTTTTAGTGTGATCAACACGCAACTCACCCTCCAAATGGTGTTCCTTAGATGAGGTCTAGCCTTTTCCTAGGGTTTGGGTCCCACCACTATACCAAATTGTACCGTTAAGGCCTTTTCAAACTTTTCCCCCTGTTGGGCTTTTTGGTTTGGACCACGATTACATCCATTTCTAACTAGATTCTTTCTTCTAATAACTAGCATCCATGCACCATAGTTAGCCTCTGTTTTCTCTTCTTCCTGGTTCTTCTTTGGCATGGGAGTACAGGCTTCTTCACCTACAGATACCATCTCAGGGGATTTAACCTAATAGCAACAGTTTTCTTGTTTATGCCTAAGCTGACCATAGCAATAACAAAGAGACTCGATGCCTTCATATGTAACTTTTTGCTTTAATCTTCCTATCTTCACCGTGTTAATAAGAGGTTTGTCCAAGTCCACCTGAATGCACAATCTCGCAAAGCTTCCTCTTGTGCCGGAGGCAGTGTAATAATCTATCCTTAGCACAGGACCAATAGCATTCCTGATTTCTTTTAACACTATTTTATCATAAAACTCTATTGGCAATTCAAGTAGCCTAACCCACACTGCCACTAAAGAGAACTTCGCTTCCGAGAAGAAAATGGCCACCAATGAACCACAGTCCCCCACGAAGCACCTTGTCATAGTCTTCTTCAGCACTGAAATTAATCAGGAAGAAATCCTTCCCTAAATCAACACAAGTCATCCTTGCCGTAGGATTCCATAGGGCATTGATTTTGAAAGTGAGGTAGTTGTACCCCACAGTCCTTCCATACACTTTCACTATAATGCCTTGGACCATGGTGCCCTAATGCGTTTGGATAACGGTACTTCCACCATACCCTCTGAGGGGGCTTCACGTTCTGTGTCTGATGCTTCATCCTCAGTAGCTATGCCAAACCGAAAGGCCTACTCATAAGCTCCTGGGATGTCCCCAACCAAGCTATCCCTATAGCTAACCGTTCCTCAAGGTTGGGAGAAAGGTTTATCTCCGCTGCTATCTTTGAACTTTTTGCTACTTCTGCCAATTTCATCTTCTTCTTCCTTTGAAAATTGTGTTTCACTTGATAGTTCCACTTCCATGGCTTGCAATTGTTAAATCTTGAAAGAATAAGAATTGTGCGAGTAGAAAGAGGCTAGAGAAGAGTACTATATATAGATTATAGAGCATTAGAGAGAGAAGGTGGTGCATGGTAGATGTAGAAAATAACAAGGATTTTTTTATTTTTTATTTTTTGTGGATCCCAAGAAGGATTGGTTTTGGGATTTTTATCTTGTTTTCCACGTGCCAAAAACAAAATACAATAATGGTAGTAGTAGACAGTAATAACATTGTATATATAGGTATATACATGAATAGGTTGTGATAATGATATTTGAATTTGGAGAATATTATTTCATAAAGTGAAGATTCAAGTTCTGAAATTTTCTAAGTGAAATTCAAAATTCAATATTTTCGATCAGTCGAAACTTTTACTTGATCAATCAAAATGATGAAGAAAATAATCCTGAAATCATTGGATGGTTCAATCATTGTTCGATTCCTATTCGATTGATCGAAAAGAACATTCAATCGATGCTCGATTTCTCTTGACCAATTGAAACTCGTAAAACTAAATTTTCTGCAGAATTTTCTGGTAATTGTTCTGAACATTTGACAAGGTTTCAAGTATTATGAACAGTTTTATGAAACATTTTAACTCTTCATACGTGCCTTTTGGTGAAATAAAACTCTATGAGTATAAATAGAGGTTTATGTTCACTTGAAAAATAACACAAGAAACACAACTTGGTTGTATCATGTGGTCATTCTCCAGAATTGCTATCTGTAGAACCCAACAACTTGGTTGTATCCTAAGGATAAGTTTGCAATAACCCTTTAGCAACAATTGTGCCTCCAAGTTATTGTTTAAGGAAAACTATATTGTGCCCCTAAGTTATCTATTTTCTATCTGTCTTTTGTGTTAACCTTATTCTTTCATTATTACTTTGTATATTATCCCCAACAAATAATAATAAGGATAAATTTTGGTTTAAACATGTTTAGAGTTATCTTTTCTACCTACTAGATGACAAAGTGTATGTTTAGATTAGTTGTTTTAAAAAGTGTTTTTTTAAAACAATGCGATATTAGGTGAGCATTTGGATAAAGTTGATCTAAAATTTTTGTTTGGGTTGTAAATTACCAAAGGGTTTAATTTGTTTCACACAGTTTTACACACACTTACAAAAACAATTGAAACAATGACTTAAAGTCACGATCTCCAATTATAAACACTACTTGTTGCCAAAATGGACACAACTATATTGTTAGGTTTCTTTTGTCATCTTTTAAGACATATAATGATAATATTTTTTTTTATTTAAAGTGTAATGGCTTCTTAAAAATAATAAGGTACACTCACATTCTTTTTTTTTAATTTTTTAATAGAAGGGTAAATTTTTATTGAGAAACAGTACAAGTGTAATAGGACGGGCCTCGCAACAAAATGACAATTAAATGATTCGGATAAAATCTAGCTGCTAATGGAGAAAATTGTACAATGAAGAGATGGAACCCATAGTACCACGTCAAAAACTTATATCATGTGAATCATGTGCATTAATTAAACACCAAAGGTTCTGCCATATTAGTATATTACATAAATAAACATCATCATATTTCTACAATGTTAATTGGAATTCCCAACTATCATCAACGAGAAAATTCTTATTCAATTGGCTTCTACTGATATTTTTTTTTTTTAGGAACAAAATGATTATTTAAATACTACTAACAAACACTAAGGGCCTATTTGGTACGTCTATTTAAACAACAATTTTCAGTTTTTTTGAAAATACGTGTGGGTAAAAAAATGTGTGAAAATACGTGTAATGTTGTTCAAAAACTGAAAACATGTGTTTAAGTTGATGTATCAAACTGGCCCTAAATTTTCAGCATAATTAAGAAACTATTAGTTCCTCTCTCTTTCAGTTAATTTGAGGTCTCTTCATGCTCCATGCATTGAGACTCTCTATGGTAATACTCTCTTTCCCGTAATTAAATGCGAACAAGTGAGCATCATTGAGGCTTGTGAATGTAGGATAAACCCTTGATGTGATGCATGTTTTTCCTCCAGCTCCGAAACTTTCCACAACAGAATGATCAATCTGCAGTAGAACATTTACAACTCAAACATTTAGAGAGAAAAACAAAGATTTAACCCTTACCATGTTTAGACTAAATAACACACCCTTAAAGTTCTAGATTGTTTTCATTTTGGTTCATAAAGTTTGATTGTGTATTCGGAATGTTCATTTTAACAAAATTAAAGGATCAAAAATGAAAACAACTTAAGGTTGAATTTATTCTTATGTTTATGAGAGGGCTTACCAAACTCCTAAGAGAGAGCTTCCTATCTGTTAAATCCACATCTACAAAGCCTGCAAATGATGGTTTATATAGTCCACTCCTCACAGAGGAACTATATACAGGCAAACATATAGAAACCAAGTCAAAAAGGGTGACAAGAGGAGATACAAAAAATTACTATACTACTCTAAAAGGCAGCTAAATTAACCAATAATCACACAATTACCTTCTTGCATCAGAGCACATGAGAACTACATGTTTCTGTGGACCTTTGAAAATTCTAAAAAAGACAGGAGTATATTCCTTTAGATTTTCCGAAGCTAATGTGAACAACCCAAATGGCCCAACCCCGCCTTCAACTTTTATGCCCTTAAGAGCACAGACATCTTGTGCATTTACCCAGCTAGGATCAAATTGCTCGGCGCTGTCCAAGCTCGACGGCAACAAGAAGGTAACATCAACATCAGCCTGTAAAAACATCAATTACAATGATCACTAAAATGAATGGTGTTCAGTGTTGATTGAAAGGAATTGATTTGCACCATAATAATGTAATGATTTGCTTGTAAAACAAAAATGCCGAATGTTTTTTTTACAATCTTCTCCGAAACTTGTTAAGGTGATAAATTATGAAGCAACATCACTACTCTATGACTCAATCAATAATGTCACTTTTATAATATATCGATCACAATAAGTTCAATCAACAGATGTAAAAAAAAAAAATATATATATATATATATATAAAATAAAAATAAAAACGAGAGAAAAATATTGTGTCACATTTAAGTAGCAAACCTGGATAGCAGTTGTTCCTTTAATTTCAATTTTCTCTCCCATTTTGAGCTTGTGATTTTTTATTTGAACTTTATCCCCTCTAAGAGTTTCTAATTCTTCGATAGGCCACTGTATCAATTGTTTCCCACTACTGTCAAGCCACAACTCCCTCGGAATAGTCTGAAACAATTCCAATAAAACATCACATTTGTAAGTAACTTGTTAGCAACTGTTTATATGTAAGTACTTGTCACAGAACAACAACATAGTCTTAATCCCAAAATAATATAAAACATTAGTGTTACCTGAATTCCGGCCCATCCTTTTGCAACATCATGTTGAGCTGTGTCGGACTCATTGGCCCAACCCCACAAAATCCTTCGGTTCTTGTCAACATCAAAGAATGTCTTTGAGGCATAAAAGTTTCCATAGTCATATCTCAGCCCACTCCAACCATCTACTGAAGTATTATCAGGTACATACCTATCTATACCTTGATGATATTGTCCAACAGTGTAGTACTCATACCTTGTAAGGTCAATGCTCACCTTCAAAACATACTTTATATCTGGCCCATCAAAGGAAGTGTCTACTCCATTTTTACCATTCAATGAAACTGGGAAAAAATCTGGGCATTCCCACATACCTGTTTTATCTTTTGAATGTAGAGGATGTTTGGCTTTAACCCAATGCACAAAATCCCTACTCCTGTACAAGTATGCTATGCCTCTATGTTTCCTTTTGCTACCCACTACAATTCTCCAAAGCCCATCTTTTCCATACCAAGCTGTTGTTGGGTCACGGAAAGCACTTGCATTGACACTTCTATCAGGATCAACTATGGGGTTGTCTTTGGGCTTAACCCATTCACGGAGATATGGATCAGAGTAGTTTTTTGGGATAGCATAGTTTTGGACTTGGCGATTTTTGGGGTCAATTCCAGTGTAAAGAATAACAGGCTTGTTGCCTGGGAGAATTGTGGCTGACCCAGACCAACACCCATTTATATCAAAGTGATCAGTGGGATAGATGGCAGGCTCAAGTGGCTCCCAGTTGATCAAGTCCTTTGATATTGAATGGGCCCAAACAATGTTGCCCCACACTGCACCTTTTGGGTTGTATTGATAGAATAGATGGTAGAGTCCATTGTAATACATAGGCCCTGTTTGCATTCAAATGAAAAACACATAAAGCCAAGAAAAAAAAAAGTAAAAAAGGGGGTGAATAAGAATACAATGATTTATAGGATATGAAAGAAGAAAGTTCATTAGCAAAGACTCACCATTAGGATCTGTTGTTGGTTCATTGTTATGCGAATTTGAACACCCAAGAAAAAGAAAAGAAGTCAGTAACTGTGAATAATTATAATACTTAATAAACAATTAGAGACAGAATTAAGGGTAAAACACTTGTTAATGACCTGAAAAAAGTTATTGGTAACTAGCAGATTAACAGGACATCAATGTCATGGAGAATATGAATTGCAATCTTTCACAAAATAACAATTAAGTTTCCACAATTATTGAAATATTCTACATAAACAAAATTTTCAGAATCAGTTGTGGATCTATGTGATAATAAATAACTATTTATTACCTTAACATCTGTTAAAAAATGTTGTATAGGTAACAATCTGATTAGATAAAGATCTTCAGTACCTAACACAATATGACCATTTATTGTATCTTAATCATGGTTAATGCATTCTTTTTGGCCACCACAGCAGCAAAGTGATTAAAATACTGTTCATGTAGAGAGCACTGTACCAATATTACCCGTAAACAATTATATTAACATGCATTCAGACAAAGGAAGAATATTGCCTTTCGAATTCGAGCTAAGGCCACAAATTGTGTCAAAACTTATAAAGGTTTCCACTACCTTATAGATGGGATAAATTATACCGAAGTGTGACCCAACCAAACCAAACCAAAGAGAATATAATAGTACCAACTACTGTTGAATTGGTACAATACAACAACAAAACAACAAAGTGACCCAGACCATTAAATGTTATGGAACTGTCCAAAATGAAAAGGAATCAATAAAATAACATTAGTCGGTCCAATGAAGCCACTTTATTAAAAATATAGAATGACATTGGAATGTGCTTCATCCTTCAAGAGAATGTACATGAGACCACCAAAAAAAAAAAAAAAAAATGAGAATGTACATGAGGAAGGGTAGGTTTGAACTAAAAACTTAAATTCTCTTGAGGAAGGGAACTACTTTGAACCATAAGGTTATATTGTTTTACTGCATGCTCTTGGAATAATATGTACGTTACCTAGATTATATTGTTATTCTATTCCTACTTGTTTTAAAGCATGAGATAAATCAACACCATTTTGTAAATTGTAAAACCTGTTGTGCTTATTTCTCTGAAGTCTTTCCTCAAAAAAAAAAAAAGGAAAAGAAAAGAAAAAAGAAAAAAGGTTATTCGCAAATGCAATGCATGTTAAGTTTTTCCTTCAAAATATACTCTGGAATTTTAAAAAGTTGTACATAACAAATAAAAGTTAAAAACTTAACAAGAAAATTGGTCTCAATCACACTCTAAATTAGAGAAACATATAAATATCTTCATTCCATATTCGTATATAAATTCAAATGTTTCAATAAAAAACTTTTAACCATATTCTTATATAAATTCAAATGTTTCTATCAAAAACTTCTAAAAATAGTAGGTTATATTTCAAAGAGTAAAGAGCAATGTCAGAGGCACAAAATTTCATAACTTTTTTTTTACAACTCATTGAGTCAATAAAAGTAATTAAAATTCACTACTAACATTATTTTTATTGTATTCCTATCAAAGCCCTCTCAACTCAATTTAGGGAGAAAAAAATTGTAAAATTTATTTTGTAATTAAGTAGAGACTTGTGTTGTATTCTAAACGTTGCATGATAAAAATATAAAACCAATTCAAAAAATTCTAGACTAATTATTAAAAATTATGCTTAGTTGAGCTGGGCTAATCAAATGTAATATAAGCATAAACACAAAGGCATTAGCCCAACCAATATAATATAAGCATAAACACATAAGCATTAAGACTGAATACAAGTTAATTAAAATTCACTATTAACATTATTTTTATTGTATACATATCAAAACCTCTCAACTCAATTAAGAAAAAAAAAATTGTAAAATTTATTGTAAAATCAAGTAGAGACTTGTGTTGTATTCCAAATGTTGGATGATAAAAATATAAAACTAATTCAAAGAATTCTAGACTAATCCAATGTAATATAAGCATAAACACATAGGCATTAGCCCAATGTAATATAAGCATAAACCCTGATGAAACGACATGTAAAAAATCATGGCCCCTTGACTTCTCAAAAATACTTCCCCTCTTATATTTTGGGTTTTAAAAAAATGAATTTAAATGATCTAATTATTCTTATACCACAATAGCATGCATATTCTAGAAATATATAAGTAAATCTTGTTAATAAAATTCTTCTTAATTTTTTAGAAAATTAGAGAAACTGTTAGGAAAAAAAAAGGTTAAATGTGGTTTGTTATAGGTAAGAAAATAGCATTGTTTAAATTATGTTACAAATATGTGTATAAAGGTTAGTCTTTGGATTTAATTTTTTTTGTATATATATTTATTTTGACCCTTAAAGAAATTTTCTGGCTTGCCATTCCAGCACAATTATACAAACGTAAGACAAACAAAGGGGTAAAACAAAACAAAACCATTCTTCTGGAATTCAAAGACTGAAACACTTGGCATGCAAACAAAGAAACCGAGATAGAAAAGAAAAAGGAATCGAAAGTTGAAACCATAAACAAAAAACCATAGCAAAAGCTTTGTACTTTCTTCCTAGAATACGAAAAGAGAGTACATACCGTTAATCCAGTGCTTAGGAGGCTGAAAGTGGTACCCAGTTCTCTGAATTAGATTCAGAGTCTCAATACTTTGACTCGTTTTCTCAGAATGCAGAGACTGAAACTCTGGATAAACCTTGTGCGATGCTTGGACAGCAACACAAAGAGAGAAAAGGAATAGCAAAACTGGAAGAAACTTCGCCATGTCCATTATCAAAGGAAACAGAGAGAATAGAGACGCTTGGAAAGGTGAATAACTATATATATACACATAGATAGAAGAGAGAGAAAGAGAGAGATAAGGTGGTGGTAGATGTTGAAAATTAATAACAAGGATTGGTTTTGGATTATTGTTGGGATAAGCACTTTTAATTAGCCTAGCGGTTTATTTTAATCCTAGTACTACTAGGAAAAAACTTCTTCTCCTCTTTACGTGGGATTTTTATCTTGTTGGTTTTCCACGTACCAAAAACAAAAAACCTACAATAATAGTTGCAGTAGAAAACTAGACTTTTTTTTATAGGTTTAGAATATTTTCATAATAAAATTCAAAGTAAGAGGCTATTTAGAGATTTTAATTTGAATCTACAATTAAAATTGATTTCTTATCCACCAGTAACAGTAACCACTGAAAATATTGTAAAGATATTATTTCTCCAAAAATAATAATATTAACAATTTATCAAAAAAAAATATGAATGTTACGTTTACAATATTTTCATAATTTTTTTACAACAAATTCTAAATGATAAGTTGTTACCAATTCTAATATAAATTTACTACTAAAATTACTTTTTTTTTTCATCCATAACCGTCAAAAACAATTTACTATTTTCTAAAAAAAAATATTAGTGACAACTTGTGCAACACTATAAAAAAAGTCACGAAATAATGAGGATTTTTTTAAGGTAAAATCTAAAATGAAGAGAAAACTATTTTGATTTGTGGGATTTGCTATCTTCGGGATTATCGAGGAAATATTATTGACGGACTCTATCTGTATTATTATAAGATTTAACGTTGACGTATTCAAGGTCAGAGTCAAAGGACAGATATCATAATTTCATATACACGTAGAATTGGGAACAATTATTATCTTGTGTTTATAATTTATTTGCTGGGAGCCTGGGACTTTTTCACGATAAGCATATTGGATTATCCTTTTATAATTTGATAAGGAAAAAGTTTAATTATAAAATTGATTGTAGTTTAAGGTTACAACCTTATTCAATATTTTTTTTATTGAAGATAGAATTTTGACAAATCCACCATTAGATTAAATTTTTTTCTTATATCCTCTATGCTTATAAAATTTTTAGAAAATTAAAGATCAATAGCTATGTCATTAACAAATTGTTTAAATTGCAAGTTTTTATAGTTTAAAATTATGTATAAAATATAATCTTATAAATTATATAGTATCCGTTTGGATACCAATTATCTCAGCGTCTGCATTTTCCTTTTTTGCGTTTTCCTTTTCTTTTTTTCTTTTTCTTTTTTGGGCATGCGTTTCAGGAGACAAAGGTTACTGTCCATGCACAGTGCATGAATAGTAGCCGCACTATTTAACTTTTTAGCCAATTTCTGCACATCAGTGGGTCTCATGTACTATTCACGAGACCCACAAACTTCACCTTTCAGAAATTTTTTAATTAAAAATGGGTTCCATGGTACTATTCACACGTTTAAAAATTACTTTGCTACAGTGTTTTCAATTTTCAGTTTCAACAAAATAAGTTCTATTCAAATGGACCCATAGTAAATAATATATGATTGGCACAAAATTTGACATATGTCTTAAGAGCATAGAAAACATGTAATCCAATGATTAGATTTTCGAAATATATAGTAATATTAATTATATTGAGTAAAATTGTACCCTTAAGCTACCACCAATTTTGTTGCTAAACTTTGTCTATTTGATAATTACAATAGGATAGGGAATTTGGGATTGAGATTAAGTACAGGCATATAGCCCTGGATAACTAAGATTAAAAGTTGAAAAAAAAAAAACTTTTATTCTCAAATAAAAATGAGTAAGAAAAAGTTAAAATTAAAAAGTGAAAGTAGCAAAAATATTTTGTGAGTGGAGATGGGTAATTTCACTGGGTGCAATATCTTATACCCGATACTGATTTGGAAATTTAAACCCTAAAATGTCTCAAAAATATCAAGATATATGTGCTAATCAAAGTACAAGATTCTTAACTGTATATGCTTTCTCAAAAAAAAAAAAAAGTTCTTAGTAGTATATGAGATTTTTATTTGGGCCCACTATTGATATCTTTTTTTTATTCACTAATAACAATTTGACACCTAGAATTTATTGTAAAAATAATGTAAACATAGCATTACTAGTGAATAATAGTAGTTTTTAATATTTAATTGAAATTTATTATGTTTGTACTCTTTTTTTTTTTTTATACAAGATAGAATTCTACTCTAGCCTAATCTAAGTGTATATGTATGTGAAGCTCCCTCCTGGAGACTTGAACCCTGGCCCTTACCCCCCACACTCCACAAGCATTTATACTTGTGGAGTGACCATCGCACCAAGGGTGTGCGGTGGTATTATGTTTGTACTTATATATAAAACTATCTATTCTACCATTTAATGAATATATAATGTGATTTCAAAAATAATAAGCTATAACAAACCAAAAAAACCACATAATTAACTACTTTAATAAAAAAAAACTTAAGATACAAACCTAATAATTCGACCAAAATTTTACCCTATACTACTCAAATGCTAGATTCCTTAAAATATAGTATCTGCCCTCAAGTCCAAGCCCTATAGAATTAGAAACGCAAACCAAGACAAATAAGGGGTCATTTGGTAACGTTGTTCTAGTAACGTTGTTTGTATTTTTTAGAAAAATTTGTAGGTGAAAAAGTGTGTAATATTGTTTAAAAACTGAAAAATATTACTTAAACTAACATACCAAATGGCCCCAAGTTTGCTACCCAATCAAAACCAAAACACAAAGATGAAAACATACCTGACATGTGTGAAGTCCAGAACCAACGTTTGACACATATATATTCAATCGATGTAGGATTCTGAGACTAGCATTTAATGCACTATTTTGTTTTGATCAATGAAAGTTCAAAATGGGTATGAAACACCCTTGAAAGTTTAGACCCCAAATAATAAAATTACCAATTCAAGTTTTATATCAAACAACTAATGTGCGGAACATGATAACAAGCTTATAACAAAATTGATAAACAATCTAAGCCAAATATAAACACATCCACAGCAGTAAATATAAGGCAAAGATAAAGGGAAGGAAGATGCAAATACACGGACAACACACGATGTGTTATCGAAGAGGAAACCGAAGTCCTCGGTGAAAAACCTCTCCGCCACCCTCCAAGCGGTCAAATAATCCACTAAAAAATGTAGTTGGGATACATGAACAGCAGAAGACCCTCCAAGCCTAATCTACCCAAGTACCTAAGCCCTCCAAGCTTCTTACTCCAACGAGGTTACGCCGAACCTATTTCTTCTTTAGCTTCCCGGATTCCGCTATAGCCTATAGCATCAACCAATTAGATTGGTTCCTTCCTAACTGCTTCCCAAAGTACCAAATAAACCTTCTCACAGATATGGGTATGGTGAGAAAAGGATTTGGCTAAGAACCTCTCAAGGGTATAACAATGGAAAGGGAGAGAGTAGAGGAATTTGTAGAGACTCTAAGGTAAAGATTGGGGATGAGGCAATCTTGTTTTTCTCTAGGGTTTTCTCTCACAAAATTCTCCCTAGAAGCTCTCTCAATTTAGTGGTTATAAGGGTGTATATATAGTAGGGTGAGAAGGGAATGCAAAACGTCAGTTTTTTCCAAACAGGGTTAACTCGCGGCTTGACCTCGCGGCTTGTCCAAGTCGCAAGTTCCAGTCGCGACGTAACGGCCTGGCCAGCCTGGAACTTTTGTCCTGTAGCGTGACAGCTGGCGCGACCCTTCAGCTTTCCAGTGTGCCTCTCACGTGCCTGCCTTTCGCGGCTTGCCAGTCGCGATCCACCCGCGAGCCCTAGCCGCGAGACTCTGTTTTTCTTGCACACTCTTGAGTTTTTCTTCACATCTTCTCACACACTACCCTTACAATTTTCCCACCTAAATACAGGGTTACTAAGTGCTAAATTACAAGCAAATTGGTCACGGAATAAAGCCAATTAGATGGTTGATTAAATTCAACCTTACAATCTCCCCATTTGGCTATTCCGTGATAAAACCCTACAACAGACTCTAGACTTAAACGTGAGTTGGGAACAGTTGAAAAACTCACTCACATCTAACTCTAGATTCTGTAAAGCTCTTGAACATATGAATAAGTAACTCCTAAAACACAATAACATAGCAATATCATTGTATGCAGAAAACTTAATAAGCATATGGAGCAAAGTAAGCATGATCAAGCAAAAATGAACATAAGCACAAAAGTAATAATTCATGGCAAGATTAGCAACAGTAGTCACTTAAGCAAAAGTGATTACTATGTTCATTCACACAGGAAATGAACATCTGGACATGCAAAACTGATAAACTCAATTGAAGAGAATCATTTGCAAGTCCAACACTCAACCAATGCATACAAACATATATGCATCTAGGAACAATCCTACAAGGGTACAAGAGTGTTGTACTTAAGATAATGCAAGGCATTAACAAGTACCAAAACACACAGCATAAAGGCTGCATACGCAAAGATTTGCAAATACATGGCACAAACCATAAAAGCCTACAAACATGCAAAAGTGTTAGAAACAACCCTCAAACCTTACAAAAGCAACAATGGGTACAGAACATAAACATAAACCTTAAAAACCTACAAAGGTACTAGGTACAAACAGATGATAAAAAATACTTCCCTTATCATATCACTCCCCCTATCATGAATCATAGGAACTGTGATGAACTTGAAACATAAATACCTGTAACCTGAAACACTTGCACAAAACACATTAGACCCTCAAGGTAAAGCAAGTAATAAACAGACAAGTATAATGTAACAATTAAAAAAGCGATCAAAAACATGATGTGAAACATGTGAGCAACTTGATCAAACACCAAACACCAAGACAAGGTTTTCTTATTAACACAATGTCTTCTTCCCCTTGGTATATGCATCTCCCCTATGGAATATCTCTCCCCCTACGAATGTGCACGAGAAATGAAATTTCTCCCCCTAAGAATGTGCACAAGAGTCATATAGAAATGACAAAACTTTCTGGTATACTACTCTAGAGTATACTCTCCCCCTTTTTGACACGAATAGACAAAGGGGTCAAGGAGAAAAGAGGGCAAGAGATGAAGGTATGAAGAATGGTAATTATGCATGAGGAGTGCAAAGATGCATGAGGGGTGCGAGATGAATAAGAAAATGAAGCTCAATCATAAGACATGACATGCTAGGATGAAGAAATAATGTATGAACCAATGCATGACAAGGGTAGCAAAGGTGTGTGCAAGAGGTGGCAAAGTGCAATGCATGACCAATGCATGGAAAATGCACATGTGGGGCAAGGTGTGTTAAATACACAACCAATGAACCAAACATATTCCTAATGAGGAAACATGAGAAACCCCAAAGTTTGAAACTCAGCGGAGTCCAAACAAGCGAGAAAATGCCTAAGAAGCATTTCATCAAACACCTAGCGTGCACACTATGAACAACAATGTGAAACAATGCATGAACACCATGAAAACCATCCTAAATACATGCTCTTTTTGCCACAAGGGGCCAACATCCAAAGCAAATCATTAAAAGAAACCAATCCCATACAAAAATTTGACCAAAAAGTAAGTTTTCCCAACCCTTATGATGAAAAACTCAACCAAGAGCACAAAACTCTCTAAAACATAGTCTAAGGATCAAAAACAATGAAAAGAGTTCATAATTACCTTAAAGATGTTAATGGAATGAAAAACCATTCAAATTGATTGAGTTTTGATGTAAAAATAGTGAAAGATGGGTTTAACATAGTATGGAAGAGGTTTAAAACAGGTTTCCCAAGAAAAGCCCTTAAAAAAGCTGTTTATGGGCGTTTGGCGACTGGGCGAGTCGCGAACGAGTCGCTAGAGAGCCGCGAAACCATTCTGTATGAACTCGCGACTGGGCTCGCGACTGGGCAAGTCGCCAAAACTCGCGACTGTAACTCGCGACTGGGCAAGTCGCCAAAACAAGTCACCAAAAATTCTGACACTTGTTTTTCAACCCAAAACATGTTTAAACACTGAAAAACAATGTATGCACTAAACATGAACACAAAGAGTGATAAAAATCACTTCCAAAAGCATATAAAATGATCAAAAACCTTTTTGGATTGATCCAAATAAAGTTGAGCACACACACATCACATTTAAACAAGTACAATCGAACAAATGAATAAGGCATTCATTGAACATTAGGCATGTGTGTTGTGTGTGCGTATCAAGTGTGGAATAGTCCATAGTCTAGAGTGAAGCTTCAATGATCAATTCAATCAAGTCATACACAACTAGTACTAAGTCAAGTAGTCTATCTTAATTATAGAAATGAACATATATGACCTCCCACAAGAAAATGATTACATATCTTTGAAGCTTTTCATTTGGCTTCTTTACAATTCATATCATTTGATCTTTTTGAATCAATACATCTCATTATAGAGATCGATGCCTGAAATTTTTGATATTTCAATTTGATGAACAAGCCTTTGGCTTTTTGGGGCATCATACATTTTATTTTGGTCGCTTTCCCTTTTTTCTAGTCAAATACTAGTATGTGCGACAGGCTTTTGCAGCTCAATATCTCTTTTCATTTGGATATTTACATTTGATGAGCTCTTTAAGCAAAAACAACAAAATAAAGAGTGGGAAGATATATAGGAACAAGTCTATGCATGTCTCAAAACCAACAAGACTATTGACTAATCATTCATGACAAGCTTGAAGATCGATTTACAACAATCACACAAAGATGTCAAGATTTTTCCCACAAAGCTATAAGTGCATTAAGAATAAGCTAAGCTCGTAAATGCATAAAGCCATTTGTACGAAGGTACAAAGCAAAACTCACATGTGATATGTGCTCAAACATATACGATCAAACTTTTTAAATTTTTCACTTTTTATGTGGTTTTGGAATTTTATTCACACAAAACAAAGACATAAAAGTAAGATAAAAAACAAAACAAACCAATGCAGAAAAAATGCATGATGCACAAATGCATGACAATGAAGCATCTAATGCATGAAGGGTCCTACAAAGATCGAAAGAATTAGATCAAGGACCAAAGGAGCACAAGCTCAACCATAGGAACCCTTCCTCATCCAAATGGAATGATTGTTTGGAATGAGTGTCTCATGAGAAGTAAGACGAGGGTTGGAAGAATGAGAACCTGAGATGCACATAGTCAAGGAGTTAAGAGCATTAAACACTTTCTTTAACAACATGCTATTTTCACTCAAATCAGGTTTACTCTTTTTAGCACAACTTCCAAAAGACTCAAGTTTCTCTTTTCTTTTGAGAGCATGAAACTTAGAGCAATGTGGTCTTAGATGACCAAAAGCACCACAATGGTGACACACAATGTGTTTAGGTCCACTAGGCTTTTTGGGAAGGGATCTAGCAACAAGGTTTTGTTCACTCTTCAACTTATAACATTAAGGTCTTATGTGACCGATCACACCGCAATGGTGGCAAGTTGGAACAAACTTAGATCCCTTCAAAACCTTAGGTTGAGACCTAAACGGAGGCTTTGACTTAACAGCCTTTCTCTCCACCTTTTGATTTCTTTTATGTGGAGGAATGTACACCGATTTGTCCTTTGGGGTAAAACACACAATGGGCACAAAATCGGGTACCACAACATGATTGCAACAAATATTTTCACCCTTTTTAACACTAGGTTTAGCAATCAAACACTTGGCATGCAACTTAAGAGATTCATTTTTAGATTTAAGATCATCAACAAGTTTGTTAGACAAAACAAGTTTAGCATCCAAGTCCATATTTAAACATTCAAACTCTTTCATCTTTTCAAGAGAAATTTCAGCAAGCTTCTTATATTTTTCAACTAATTTATTGGATTCTTTGAGCTTAGCAATCAAATCATCCTTTTCACAAATGAACTTGCTCAAATTCTTTTGAAACTTCTTAGCTCCTTTCTTCAAGAGTTTGTCAACAACATCAATAGATTCAAGTAACATGTCATCACAATTATGAGGATTAACACTCATAGAGGCATTTTCACAAGCATATGGCATGTTACAATCAACAACATCCATAGAAGCATACAAAACATTATCCATGGCAAGACACACAAGGGGTCAAGGATCACACTTAGGTATTTAAACCTACAACAAGTGTACCTGCTCTGATACCAATTGAAAGTTCAAAATGGGTATGAAACACCCTTGAACGTTTAGACCCCAAATAATAAAATTACCAATTCAAGTTTTATATCAAACAACTAATGTGCGGAACATGATAACAAGCTTATAACAGAATTGATAAACAATCTAAGCCAAATATAAACACATCCACAGCAGTAAATATAAGGCAAAGATAAAGGGAAGGAAGATGCAAACACACGAACAACACACGATGTGTTATCGAAGAGGAAACCGAAATTCTCGGCGAAAAACCTCTCTGCCGCCCTCCAAGCGGTCAAATAATCCACTAAAGAATGTAGTTGGGATACATGAACAGCAGAAAACCCTCCAAGCCTAATCTACCCAAGTACCTAAGCCCTCCAAGCTTCTTACTCCAACGAGGTTACGCCGAACATATTTCTTCTTTAGCTTCCCGGATTCCGCTATAGCCCATAGCATCAACCAATTAGATTGGTTCCTTCCTAACTGCTTCCCAAAGTACCAAATAAATCTTCTCACAGATATGGGTATGGTGAGAAAAGGATTTGGCTAAGAACCTCTCAAGGGTATAACAATGGAGAGGGAGAGAGTAGAGGAATTTGTAGAGACTCTAAGGTAAAGATTGGGGATGAGGCAATCTTGTTTTTCTCTAGGCTTTTCTCTCACAAAATTCTCTCTGGAAGCTCTCTCAATTTAGTAGGTATAAGGGTGTATATATAGTAGGGTGAGAAGGGAATGCAAAACGTCAATTTTTGCCAAACAGGGTTAACTCGCGACTTGACCTCGCGGCTTGTCCAAGTCACGAGTTCCAGTCGCAACGTAACGGCCTGGCCAGCCTGGAACTTTTGTCCTGTAGCGTGACAGCTGGCGCGACCCTTCAGCTTTCCAGTGTGCCTCTCACGTGCCTGCCTTTCGCGGCTTGCCAGTCGCGATCCACCCGCGAGCCCTAGCCGCGAGACTCTATTTTTCTTGCACACTCTTGAGCTTTTCTTCACATCTTCTCACACACTACCCTTACAATTTTCCCACCTAAATACAGGGTTACTAAGTGCTAAATTACAAGCAAATTGGTCACGGAATAAAGCCAATTAGATGGTTGATTAAATTCAACCTTACAATCAATAAGAAAAACTGGTACAAAGCTAGGCATGCAAGGGCAAGAATTAAAGTATGAGCCCTAATCATTTTGTTATAATGAGACATAAATGAGACATGACTACATAGGTCGACTAGTCTAAGGCTTTTGCAAACGGTGCCACACACCACAATTCTGAAATTGAATGGCAAGTCAGATGATGTTGGGTAAGGTAGTTTCAAGTTTGTATTTTTTTACCATATTTCAAGACTTACACGGAAAAAATTCATCACATGAACAAAGACAGGACTGAGGAGTAACTGTATGTAGTAATAGATTTCAGTGATTTTACCATGCACTATGTCTACGGATCAGTGAAACTATTTTCTATTAATGGCTATGATGGCAGTGAAGAAGATCATAAATGACACTTCTGCAAAGTTCAGTTTTAACTGATTTACCATATATGCAATACCCTAAAATAAGTCTATTGCATCAAATATTAATACAATAACATTAGTATAGTAGTATTAGACATAATATCACATCTACAAGTTAAAAGTCATTGTAATAGTAACTTAAAAGTGGTAAATTATTATATTAATAATAAGTAGTTGCAATAACTTATAATTTTCAATTGCAGTAGAGGCTTTAATACAAAATTCTATTAAGAAAATTTGCTGCAATAAATTAAATTAAAGAAATCGTTGCAATAATTTGATACCAATTATTTTTGTAACATATTACAATGAAAATTTCAAAGTGATAGCTTATCGCAATGAAAACATCTTTGCAATAGCTAAATATCAATTATTTTACAATCTATTGTAATGACAAACATGACAACGAAGATATTATTGCAATAATTCGATATGAATTATTTTACAATTTATTGCAATGACAAACATGCAACAATTATCCATTACAACAAAGATATCATTGCAATAATAATTGGTTAAAATTATTTTTGTCAATTATGTGCATTCTATTACAATAAAATTCGTGAAGTATTAGCATATTGCTACAAGATATTCGAAACAGTAAATTGTTTATTGCAATAACAAATATACATTACATCAAAGTTGTTATTAAAATATCTAAAGTTTATTGCAATGAAATTCTTTGTTGCACAAATCTATTACCTCAAAATTATTGCAACACCATGCATCAACTACTCTGATGTTATTCTAAAGTTTATTGCAACGAAATTCTTTGTTGCACAAATCTATTACCTCAAAATTTATTGCAACACCTTGCATCAACTATTGTAATGACTTTGATGTTATTGCAATGAATTTTTTTGCTATAATGAACATTTTTTCTTGTAGTGATGTCAACTTTGCTTTAAATGGCAAGTTGTCATTAGTGCAATAAATTTTAAAATATTATTATATATAAATTTTAAAAAATTTTATAATTTTTTACCCTAAAAAAATTTGTGACCACCCTAATTTTTTTTTAGGCCCTGCATAACTAAAATTTGGATAAAATTTAGTAACAAACTTGGTTGTAGACTACGACTACAACTTTACTCAATATTTTTTTTTATTAGATGTGAATTTTGACAAATCCACCATTGTATTATTTTTTTTTTTTTTATATCCTCCATGCTTGCAAAACTTCAAGAAGATTAAAGATTAATTGTTATGTCATCAATCAAATATTTAAATCTTAAGTTTTTGTAGTCTAAAATTATACATAAAAAATTAATTTTATGGATTGAATAGTAAATAACATCGATTGGCATGAAATTAGATATGTGTTTTAAGAACGTAAAAAACATACAATTCAACGGTTAGATTTTCAAAATATATAGTCATATTAATTTGTTTAATGAGAGTTGTAGTCTTAGGCCACAACTAAGTTTATAGTCAAAACTTTGTCCGTCAACTTTGGTCCTCTTAAGTCTTAACAATATATTAGGCCATTATAAACAAAAATAAAAATTCAAGAAAAATTTTATTTAACTAAAATTTTGAAGGAGATGTAGATTGTAGTATTGATAACAAGATTATCATACAACGATTTCAAAATAAAAAAACTTTGTAAAAAAAGATTGTAAGATTTTATACATTTGCTTTTTTTTTTTTTTTTTTTGTCAATATATGAAATTATCTTTTTATTAGATTTTTTATAATTTAAATTTTTTAATGACAATCCTAGAAAAAATTTCTAGAACTACCACTGTTACCTAACACTAGAAATAAATGTGTAATTAAACAGTGCCTACCACATGCCTATATTTTAGACAAAATCATCCATTTTGTATATATTGAAGAGAGAAGTACCATCATGACCTGCTCTATAGTTAAATGTACTAGTAATAAATTAATGTTATACATATACTAATTTGAAAAACATTACATCATGAAATTTCCTATTTCTTGCATTAATTTGTTTGCATTGAGAAGAATGTCATTGTGAGACTTAAGAAGTCCAATCTTGGTTGCTTCCTTAGGGTTTGTTTGAATACCATTTATTTTGCTGAAACTGAAAAATTATTATTAAAAGTACTGTAGATAAAGGTAAAAGTTAGTTGAAATAGTACAGTGGGGCCATGAATAGTGCCAAAAAGTGCAGTGGGGCCTATGAATAATAACAAAAATAAGCTGAATAGTGAAATAATTTTAATTTTTAATCCTAACACAAACGCACACTTTGCCCAAAAACCACATATGTAATAAAATCAATGTTGAAGTGTCTGTGTCCTGTTCATATGCAGGCTTTGCTGCACCCCCCCCCCCCCCCCCCCCCCCCGGCGGCGTTTAGCAAAAAAAGAAGCGAAGTAGTATACACTTGACTAAGTAATGGCAGTCAGATTGGTGATAAGTTGGGAATGAACAACTTGATATTTGAGTATGAACAGCTCCTTCACAGATTTATGTGACATTTTTTCTTGTGTGTTGTTTTGACAATTTGTTTTTGGATACAAAGATGAATACTTGTACCAAAACATGTGTGACACAAACAATTGTCTTTTTCTAAGTCCACCAAAACTCTAGCATAACATGGTTAACTGATGGGCCATCCAATGGTTTCAAAAGACAGCAAACACAATATGCTTATAATGATTTATTAGTGTCCCTAGAGGAGCCATCCAAAGGTTTCTTCCAGCCTAAATAACTTTTTTTACTTTTAATAATAGACTTCACTTATGAATTCCATTATATTTCATTTTCATTTATACTTCTAATAGCTTTTTTTTTTCAATTACATAACAATTTTAAATTTCTTAACTTTTCATGGGCATTAATTTTTGAAAGTCATATTATCATAACTAGAGTTCACTTATGAATTCCATTTGCAGAATTTGCGTTCTCTTTGTTTTAGTATATACAGGTCACCTATATGCCTGCAATAATGAGAGCATGTATATTCTGTTCATCGTGATATATGGTATCACGTCATGGTTTTTTGGGTACAAGGCTACTTCATTCCACTCTGGCTTCACAACACGAGGATGGGTAAGAGTAATAATCAACGTGTACAGTATCTCGTATTTTTTGTATTATAATTCTGGCTTCAATTCAGGTTTTTAATTATGTGGTTTATGATTTTTCTTGCAGATAGAATGTGTTATTCAAACTGGGGCCCTGTACCCTGTTCCAGTGATCTTATCAGTTCTTGCCATAGCAATAAGATCACTTCTTGCCACTACAACCTTCTATTTTATCATTTCTTTTTTCGTTGCTATCAGACTCCTAACTTGGGGTGGCAGATTCGGGCAGACTTCCATAAATGAATCTAAAATAACTTGTTCCACCATACACTTTCAAAGTGAGATTCCAGATCAGGCTTGGTACATGAGGACACCTGCTCGAATGTTCCTTGGGGGTCTTCTGCCTTTCAACATAATCTACTCCATGATTGATGATATCTATGCAACCTTGTACAATTTGAAAGTCTGTGGTGCATTTAGTACTGTGTTTACCGCCTTCATTTCTGTCATTGCACTAACTGTGTTGATGGGAATCATCTGTACATGCTATCAGCTTTACAGGCAAGATCACCAATGGTGGTGGAGGTAATTCTCTCACGACAATGTTATAGACATTATAAATTTCACAACTTATTCACATTTGAGGTGCAAGAATATGATTAGCGCAACATGAATTTCACATAGGACCGCTATTGACATCACTTTTATTATGCACCAATCACAATCTACAACCTAGTAGTTGTGAAAAAAGAAAAAAAGTGAAATTTGTTGTGCTTATAGACTTATTGAATCTCTTAACCAATTATAGGAACAACCATCATGATGGAGTCCACCTAATTTCAAGGGTACTTTCATTTATTAATTCTAGGGAATTAAAACTCTCTCTGGAAAATTACCAGTCCTAAAATGATTTAGACTTATGTGTGTTTTACCTAAAATGATTTCCATTAGTTGTTACTTGAGCATGCTGATGCAAATTTGTAAGTCATTAGTCTTATGCTGCATACGTCTACGTAGTAGTGAACTAAGTGAAGACCACAACTCTTATACTAGAGAAGTTCTTATTGACCATAATAAAGAACCCTATCTACAAGATGGCCCCTCATTGCAACATCTGAAATACAGTTTTAAGCTCAAATCATATTTAAATTCAGTAAGAAGAAAGGTTGTCTTTTAAATGCAGATCACGTATTGAGTGCAGTTTTAAGCACAAACCATGTTTAAATTCTTCAAGAAGAAAGGTTGCAACATTTGAAAGTACAGTTTGAAGCCAAAATTATGTCTATATTCATTCCGCTTTAAGCTCGAATCATGCTTTTCAAGATTTTGTTTCTAATTTGATGAAAAATCAGATCTTTTATTTCCATGAAGCAATATACTAATGTCTTCTCATCTAATATCTATCTATCTATCCATTGATCTAAGTCTATCTACAATGCAGATCTGTCTTTCGTGGGGGATCAATAGCCATTTTCACGTATGGCCTCTATTTCTATGCTAGAGCAGATTCCATAATTTCAATGAACCTGCTAGAGTTCCTGGGCTACAATGCTTGCATATTCTATGCTGTCTTCTTGATACTTGGAACCATTGGCTTCTATGGTTCATCAATTGGTTTCCATTACATGTGCCGAGTCCTAAAGATGAGAGACTAAAAAGCTCAATTCTTTCTCTCATGTTGACTCAAAGAGAGATAGCACATCATTTGGTTATTTTCTTGATTGACAGGCTTGAGGAGGCCTTAGTAATTGTATTGCAATATTTTTCTTTTTTTGGTAGAAGAACTCAACACCATGGATTCAAAATCCTTGACCTCACCCATACCTACATTGTTATTCATGGCCCAACTCCATTAATGATCACCTTATAGGTATCCTTGAAGTCCTAATTGCAAGGAAAACTGACATAATCGTCAAAGTCTTCGCAGTGAGCAAAGTTTGACTGCATTCACACCAACCTCCCGCTCAGGAACTCCAACAATTGGGGTCGGCATATATATAATAATTAAGGTGATATATTGTTTCTACATTAATCATAAATTGTCATATATAAAATCTAGAACTCTCTCTCTCTCTAGATAGAAGATCAGAGATTTTATTGAATCAGAAAAGAATGATACAAGCAACTGATCTTAATACATAAGAGCTATCCTATATATACGTCTGCTAGTGATGATGCTACTGTGCTTGTACTAGCATCGGTATAGCTACCAACCATCTCTTTGCTCTGTTGGCCTGCTCCACCATTGGACTGCTGCCCTGCACTAGTCCCAGCAGATAATTCCTTAAGCCTTGAGCAAATTGCATCAGTTTTAACATCATATTAAAAAATTGTGAAAACAAAATGGTAAACTTTTTTTTTTCTCTAAAACTCTAACCTTACCATTCTTTTTTTTTTAATTAGACAAACAATTTGGATATCACAAAATGAAAGGAACAGTTTACAGAATTCCGTTAAAGCTAAAAGAAACCTTCAATGGACAATCGATCTCAGGCGGCTTAATTGAGAGAGTCTTGATCTTAATTACCACAAGAGCCTCACCCTTATCTCAGCGTTGAACTTTGAAAGATCGCGAGGCTTAAGAGACAGCAATTTGTTGCCCCACAAAAACAGGCCGCAAGGTACTTCTTATTACAGGAGTTTAGACGTGGTGAACAAATAATGACGTATGGAAGACTATACTTCATTTGGCCCATTTTGTGATATCCAAAATGTTTGTCTAATTTAAAAGAAAATAAAAAGTAATGTTAAGAGTTTTAGAGAAACAAAAATTTTAAATAAAAAAAAAACTTCTTTTCACAATTTTTTAAGATGACAATTTCTGATTAATGCAACATCAGCATATCACCTTAATTGTGAAAAAAGTTATTGAAAGATCAATAAAAACATTTTTTTTAACTTACATTAAATGGAAACAAAAATTTTAAAGAGTTTAAATTCAAGAGGGTAATTTTAAAAAAGTAATAATATTTTATTTAAGAAACATCACATTAAATTAAATTTACATAAATTTTTAAGATGAACAAACAAACTGGGATGGGAAATATAAGACAATTATTGTTTCTGCCTTTTTTTTTTTTTCCCCCTCTTTTTTTCCCTATAGAAGGAGAAACCTGAACCCCAAATACCCATGCCAGATGGTCCGAAAATTTACCAAGTGCTTGAATTTGTCAAGATCTCTAGCCATTAGGTACCTTACAAGATTGAATTTTTTATGGGGAACGGTCAATTTAGGATTAATGGAGTACATAGTGCAGGACTTGCTCCTATCAAGGTCGGCTACTAGATCAAGCTGTTTCAGCAAATAAAGAGAATGAACAAAATCATCTCATTTAGAATTGTACTTGGACAATATTGTTTACATTCAAGAGGAGAAAAAAAAAACAAGTGGATAACAAATATTCAATTTTCACTATCAAGTAAACAAAAATGGTCTTACATTACACAGCAAATTGCTGAGCAGTACGGTACCTCGGGAATAAATTCTAATCATGTACCGATCTTTGCATCAATATACATTCCTTTTTTTTTTTTGAGCTACAAGTTGCTAAATCCCAAGATAGGATTTACTCTTACTCTTTACCGGACTTGGCCAATACACCCTCCTACCACCCTCTGCTGATTGCTGCATTCTTACAATTATCATATTCGTACGACAACAATGTGTACAAGAATAATACAAATACATATTTCATTCCATAACGCATACAAATAAGCTAAAACTGCACCATTTTTAATTCAGTTGGGTAAGGGGTGAGCGTGGTATAAGCGAAGGTTTCAATTCCTTCACATCAAATGAGTCATATGAATGGTTTTCCCTGAATTCCTCAAGAAGGGTTTCCATTGGCATGGCTCGAAGTGACTCAATGGTTACCTTGCTTGGAACATCTGACTCACTTCTTATTGGTGTTGTGCCACTAGGCTCATAGTCCTGCACATTATTTAAACATCATTAGTCAACTGTATCTTGTAGAGGCCAACAACTAATTTACGTTTATCACATCAGTTTTAAAATAATGATTTGTGGACATTCACGAGGCAATTTCAATGCTCTCAATAGAGAGAAACAAAGCCAATAACAGCACATCAACATTCTTTGGCAGAAATACAATTCAACATCCCCAGCTGTGAAATATTAATCAACCTACCATATATCGCTGCTGGAAAGTCTCCCGAGCCTTCTCTTCAATAGATACCGCTTGGCCAGAGTGATCCTCCCTAAAACTTTGAAGGCTATTTGTGTGGGCTTTCACAATCTCAAAGATTCCAGATATAGATCCTTGCTCCTGCTCAGATACACCTGTAGCAACATCCACAAAGAAAACATCAATTTCTAGTCTCAAGACAAAATTTAACAGCAATAATAATTACAATAGCCACCAAGAATTACCGATGCTTATTATCTATAAGAAAATCTGCACACAAATAACCTAAGCCAATTCAAACATGCTGAAAATTAACTATATTTTGTTATTTTTAGACCAAAAATGTGTTTATCAATTTCAAAACTGTCAATTTCCCAACTTTTGACACATTCCACATATTTAAGTTTCAAGATCAAGATATCCCAGATTTCCAACAGGAATGAAAAGTTAGCCAGTTAGAAAATCATAATAACATAAATGTGTTTTTAAAAAAAACACCATAAAATACATAATATAACATTAGCTCAATAACTATGACACATTGAAGAAAGTGCGACTCATTCAATCTATCCACTTGTCTCAACCAGATTCAAACTATATTGATGAAGTGCAAAATATTTTGCTCAGTGAATTTCTCACACATTATTCATACGATTTAACAGGAAATCCTACATGAATTGCAAATGTGTGTGTGTGTGTGTGTCTATATAAAGCTTCACTCAAACTAATTTAAAGCACCTCAAAATGATTCAGTGGACATGTAGGACCAGAAGTGTCATAATTAAGTTTTGAGTCCATAATACTCACTATTGAGATGCTGAAGAAGATCCTCGCTATTCTTTGACACATCTTGCTCAGCTGCAACCCGTGCAGAACTTATCTCAACATCATGCTGCTCATTGCCATCAGAAGCATTCCTGTATTAAATCATTATAAATTAAATTCATAAAGTAGAAAATAAGAATGCAACCATTTGATTTAGTTAGAAATAATTATCAAAAATAAACATTAATAAAGTAATATATCAGAAGGAAATGCTTTTCTTTCCCATGATCCCATTAATATACAAGGGAGAAAAAAGGTGTTCAATAAAACCTATTAACCACTGACCTGATAATTGATGCCATAGTTGAAACATGTTCATTGCCCATCTTATTCACAGACTCATGTGTCCTTTTTAAGTGCTTGAAAGCCGATTCAGCAGTATTTACACTAAGCCAAATAGAGAATGATAAAATCAAAGAAGGGATACATAACATTAATCAAGAGTAAAAGCAACAAATTGATCCAAACTTACCATTGCTGAATGAGTTCCTCCATATGGCAATGTTTCGCAGCAGAGTAATCAGCACTATCTTTGGCATCACTTTCCGCTTGTGTAGAAAATGCCTGCCATTTCCTTTTTGCATCTGTTGTAATGCCTTCCATCGATGAAACATGTCCATCCAAGAATGTCTTGTTTGCCATAGCACTTTCTCTAAGATCAACCAGTCTTGTGTCGACCTGTCAGCTCGACTATTAATAAAAAATTTTGAAAACTTACATAAAAACAGATATGTCAATTAAAAATTAGAAAAAAAAAAAAAGTGTGCACATGCGCACAAAACAGACCAGCTCTTTCTGACGACGAATGTGATCAGAGACTAAATTGGTTACATCAGCTATAAGCTTCTCTGCATCAGATTTTGACTGCTCCTGCAAAATATCAGCTCATGTCAGATAATTACACAAAAAACTACATATCTGTGCAATAAAATATTTTTCATACCTCATAAGCCTTCTGAAACTCAGCAATGCTCTTCATTTGAACTTCATCAGCTTGCAGTGCATAATTTTCAAGCCTTGTTGATTCTTCCACAAGTTTTTGCAGAACTCCTTGAGTGTAATTAGAAATTTCCGTTGTTTGCTCAATACTAACATTAAATCTCTTTTCAATTCAAAAACAACAAAGAAAAGAATATATTAAGTAAACAAGTTGAATAATTCAATCCAAAAATAGAAGAGAAATAATAAAACAGTCTTCCAATTTATCCATTAATCCAAAATCTATAACAAGATTCAAAAGCAAAACACTTAAATTAAATTACTACTTGTCCCAAAAGGTTAAACTATTAGAAAGTTGTGAATTTAATCATTTAACCATTATTCTAACAAAGCGCCAATGAACTCTAGTTCAAATGGCACTTCCTACCCTTGTAAGTGCAAAGCGAAGGGTGAGGTCATGGGTCTAGGTGCATGTATAAGTATAACTTAAAATTTTAAAAAATTATATGTATAAAATAAAAAATAAAAAATAAAAAGAAGATACATCATTGAGTGTAAATATCAAGGGACAAACCTGCCGCAGTTCCCTAGCAAAAAGTGCCAATTCTCCCTGGTTATTTGATAGAGTACTCTGAACATCATTGAATATCGAATCTGCTTTACCAGACTCTGATGCTAGAAACTGATTAACAAACAGAAAAATTCAGCAAAACCCATAATATAAAAATTAAAAGGAGTAAAAGCCACACACACACACACAAGAGACTAAACTAAAATAAAAACCAACAAATGAGGTAGAATAGTGGATAATAAAACACAAGGAAACTCAATTTGTTGCTACCTACTTGTTCAATAGAATGTGCATTAGAAGCAGTCAGAGATGAAATTTCCTCTAGTCCAGCATTAGAGCTTGCCTTGTGCAAACGCACAACATTTTGCAACGCCTCAATATGAGATATATACAAAGTCCTTAAACCTGTAACTTTCTTCCTGACATCCATAAAACCCTGAAGGCAAGGACAAGGTGACTAAATCAAAGATGAAAGGAACTCAATAATGTGACTAGCCAATACTACCATACTAAAAAATATATATATATATAATTTTAAAAACAGAGAAAAAATCAGGTAAAAACAATAAAATTTAATGATGATGCATTTATCATTCAATACCTTATCATGTGTTCCCGTAAAAGAATGACAAAGTTTCTCAACACAATGAAGGTGTTCTTGCTGCTTAGACGTTGAAGTTGCCACCAAGTTGCAAAGAGAACCAATTTTTTGGGCAAGCTCAGCTTGGAAATTGGTCACCACCAATCTGTTATCAGCATTCAGTCTGTCTTCTCTTCCTATATGGTAAGTATCACATCAGAAAGCAGGTTTCAGTTGCAAAAAATACAATTCAAAGCTTAAAGCTAACTTTGGACTCCATACCAATTTTTGAAAACAATGAAGCATTATCCTCAAGAGCTTTCTCCAAGTCAGATCTTAAGACACAAGCTTGATGAGCCAGTGCATTTTCTGTTTCATACATCAAGCAACAATATGAATACACAAGATATAATCAAAACACTACAAAGAGATAAATTTGAGAATACCTGCTTTTCTCTGTTCAGAGATAATAAAATCCTTCTCCCTCAGAGTATACCGACATTTCTTGAGTTCTTCCTCAGTGTTGGCCAGCAATGTGCTGGTTTGATTCAAGGTTTTCTGTGTGGTTTTTTACTTGTCATAATAAAATCAATTCAAAAATTCAAAAGCATCTACAACAACATAAGAAGACAACTGACCTCAGTGGCATCAAGTTTATTGCTCAAATCAGAGCATTGCCGAATTTGGACATTATATTTATCTTGCAAGTCCTCAAGTCGCTGTTTGTGACATGAAAAATATGTAATAAGTGAATAGAAACATCACAAAATATGTAAACATACTCAAGAAAAAATTGTCACATGAACAAACCTTTTGATGGGTTTCTAGCATAATCCCCATTTGTTCAATCTGATCTGCCATTGCCTAAGCACAACGAAAAGAACACATTAATGAAAGGCAACATAAGAGACCCATTGGCATTGGGAAATTCATGAAAAGAGAATAAATAAGGTGAACATCTTAAAAAGTATATGTATCCAGTGCTTGCTTCAGAGGTCAAATATGGACAATCAATCTCAACCCCCCCCCCCCCCCCCCCCCCCCACCACCACACACTCCCAAGCTGCCTCCAAAAAACCCCTTTTTAGGCAAAAGAAAATTGAAATTGACCAAACATCAATACCACATTCACAACAGCATTAAATGAATACCACTTTCAAAAAATGGAATCAAAAGCCAAATGATGCATAGGAATCTTGGTCATAAGGTATGTGAATAAGTAAAAGCACAAAGAAAAAAAAAATTGGGGGAGAATACTATACCTTCTTTTCACTCTCCTCCTGATAGTATCGTTCCTTTGGAATATAGACACCATTTTTTTCACGGGTTGCATAGACCTCTGAATAAAAATCAAATGTTGAAAAACAGGAAGCATGCAAGCTACCATAGATTTCACATGGCATATGTAATTGCCTGCAAATACACTATTTCACCAACTAAAAACATCCAAACTATCTCACCTGCCTTCAGGCGTTCAATTTCACCATAAAGATCCTTGATTAGAGTTGACTTCATCATCTTTTGGTTAATCTGAAAGTAACAAAAACAAAGAATGAACACCCTAAACAGATTGACTGCATGGCAAAAGGGAGGGGGAAAGAAACCCCACAAAGAAAAAAAAAAACATGCACTAAATATCCTAACCAAACACTAAAAAGACATCTAATTCGTGAAAATCAGAAAACAAAAATTTTTATGAAATTCTGAACCGTCCCAAAAAGACATCTTAACGTGTCAACGGTCAAAAAACTAACCTCAGGCTTGTTTTTAATATTTTTTGCCCTATGTGCATAGTCCAGTGTACTTAGTGTTTCCTCCAGACAATGGACAGCAGGTGAAACTGTGGCTATAATGCACGTCTTGGTTCTTCCTCCCAGTGAATCACGAAGTAAACGTGTAAGCTTGCTATCCCTAAATTCCAGTTCAAAATGTAACAAGAATGTGTCAGAAACAAGATAGGGGCATTGATTATATAACTTTTAAAATGATAATAATAAAGAGCAAACCTGTATGGGATATGGCCAAGATGCTCTACTAGAGCATTAATGACTCTTCCCAAAGTCAGTAAACTTTTGTTGATTTCTCCAGCTTCTCTAGCACGACCCTGATAAATTATGACAACAAATAAAATTTTAAAAATGTCGGCAGAAAATTTAATTAGGTAACCCCAAATGTGAATACAAAAGCAGCAAATAAAATAGCGTCATAAATCTAAGTGTGCCTACCTCCCGAGCACCAGAACGAGATATATTTTCCGACCCTGCTAAATCAACCAAGTTCAGCTTGCCACATTTAATTAGTTCTTCACCTTCCGGTGTTGCTTCCTTGATGTGTATAGTGATTGAAAACAGAGAATGTGACCGACTGAAATTAAAAACAGATGTTGAATTACATGGGGAAACTTCAAAACCATTCTAAGCATGAAAACTACCGTTTAAATAGGAAAATTACCTTGACTGCTTGTTTAGTAATGTTTCTGCAGTTCGACGTTTTGCAGACCCTCTTTCTAGAAGAGTGAAAATCTCACTCGCACTAGTCACAATTTCCTCCTCCAAACCTCTTACAAGAACTCCACCTTTCCCATCCTCCATCAGAGGCAACTGCTTTTTTTGCTTTTCCTCCAAAGCAACTCTTGAAAGTTCCTCGGGGGCAAGCAAATCAGTGATCTCCTCATTGTACAGTTCCAAAAAAGTAACTTTTACACTGTATTCTGCATTCTGGCCCTCAAGAGTATCAAATATCTGCTTAACAGCCCTAGGTATAACTCCAGCTTCTGGAGGCAATTCTCCTTTCGGTCCACTCTGTCACAATGTTACATGACATCATCAGATTCTTGTTTTCTGATTTATGCATGAACAGATATACAAACATCAACACAAACCCTAATAATTTAGTACCACAAGTATTATACCTTTGACCTCTTGCATTCACCTTCCATCGTGTATGTTTTCCCAGTACCAGTTTGACCGTATGCAAATATGGTACAATTGAAGCCTTCTAAAACTTCATGTACTATTGGAATCACTGCTTGATCATAAAGATCTATTTGCTGAGCTGAGGGACCAAAAACCTACATATTACCACAAACAAAATCTTAGCATCTACCACCAAATATGAAACAAGATTCTCAAAAATAACATTGTTTAGTATTTTTTACATTTATTTCCAAGTTCTTTTTTTTTTGGCTAGCATTAAGTGGGGGAGGGAGATTCAAACTAAAGTTCTCCTGCCTCTATAGAGAACTGGACAATGAGCCAATGCCACAAAGCTACAAGGCTCTTGGTGACATATATATTCATGTTCATTCAAATTATAGGACTCCCTTGTCCTTTCCATTTCAGTGTTCGGATGTAAAGGTGTACATGGTAGCACATCATTTAAAATTCCATTCCAACTACGCCAAGGAATGAATACTTATTTTAGATGACGAGACATGATGCACACCATTAAAATCCTAAAAACTAAATCTCGACCATTAAATGGACATTTTCCATTTCAAAGACAAATGAAGAGGACCCTTTTCCTGGGAAAAAAAAAAGCACTTAACGAGAACATACCTCTTTACCTACTCATTTTACCCTAATCTATTGAAGTTTTATGCATATAGCCCTTAAATTAGATTACCTTGAAATAATGTGAAACCAAAGAATCCCCTATTAACAACTAATTAATCTTTGAACCTTAATTCTTGAAAGTAACAACCAAACAATTATAAGTAAATATTGAACCACACTTCGAAACAAACACCCAAATGCCAAAACATCAAAATCTAAGCAAAACCCAATACCCCATTTGTGAAAATCTACTCATCACACTTTCAACCCTCCTCAAAAGAGTTCATACAATTTTCTCAACAATCTCAAAAAATCCAACAATGAAGTAGTAGTACCTTATCGAAAGTGAAAATCCTATCGATATGTTTGCCGGCAATGTTTTGAGACACGGACACTTCTCTACTGTACTCATTGCAACTAACAACCTGCGGCGCATTAGTCCGCAACTCTTCGTCGCTAAACGGCCTGTCACAAATCAAACAAACGAAAAAATCAAAATCAAAATCCTGATTCAACGGATTCAGAAATAAACAAAAAAACAAAAAAAAAACACAAGCCCTATTACCTGCAACGAAGAAGGACCTGAACGTTAACACCTTTCTCTTTCTCGTGGCGACCGGACATTTTTGGATCCGTGACGAGAAAGTTGAGCGAGAGACAGAGAGAGAGAGAAAGAGAGATCGGACAGTGAAAATCACAGAGATAGGAAATGGTTCTTCGCTATTGTCTCTTTGATTTTTTTTTTTTTTTTTTTTTTGAATGTATTTGTGTGTGTGTGTGTCTCTCTCTCTCTCTCACTGTCTTTGTTTCACTCGCTCTCTGAAATATTTGGGAATAGAGCGGGCGCTTGACAACTTTTGAGATTTGAATTTTCGTGAGCCGCTCTCTCTCTTTCTGTTTGGTGAATATCGACGGCTCTACGTTCACGATTGCAGATCTGGACGGTCTCGATACTGTTTAACGATGTTTACTATATTACCCCTTGTTGTTTTCCGTAATGCCGATTTTAACCCTTTTTTGATTTTTGGATTTCGTTTGATATGGGCTGTGAAACTGGGCTGGGCTCTTTTTAAAAATTATGTTGGATAGAAACCCAATCTACTATTCGACCCAGCTTCACGACCCAAGTTTTTCTCTCTTTTTAGATACCGCTTAGTCATAGCCTAACCACTAGAGGAAAAATTATCTATTGCAACAAATGTGAGTTCTAATTTGGTCAATATTATCGAATAAGAGATTTAGGGTTTGATTTTCATTTACACCAAAAAACCAATCGATATTTTAATCTAATGATAGAAGGTAATCATCATGAGCGGACAATATATATAGGTCCATAGTTTAAAAATACCTTTAACAACATGTGGGCTTTCTATGTATGTCAACTTACCAACTATGATAAGTAAATATTTGTAATAAGTGATACTTTCTCCTTGATAGAATACAATCAAATATGATAGTCAAATTCATCAACTCTGTATGATTGTCTAATGAACATCAATTAAACTGCTTTGATCTTTGATCTGTCAAAACTTGGTGAAGGCAAAAAATTCTAGAGAGAGAGAGAAGAGGCAAGACACCTATCATTGCTTGAATCAAGACAAGATATAATCGCATAATTAAGAAAAAGGATATTTTAGTTAACTTCTATATGCAAATCTCGTATGTAAAAGGCAGTATTTTTTTTTTTTTTTTTTTTTGGAGAAGAAAAAGGCAGTGATATCGCTTCTGAGAGCATAATAGTTTGGAATTACTTCGAAATTTAATTAGATCAAACCTTTTCTTTTAAGTGGAATATCCAGTCTGGTTAATTTATAGAGTTAATACATGTTATTTTGTTTTTCTTAGTACAATTTGTTGTAGTTATCTACCTTTTTTATGGTCAGTTTGAGCATGTCCAATTTATGATCGACAATTTGTGGGTTCACCTTTTGCATTTTCTAATCCTTAAAAGGCTTTGTGTGTGTAGCTTATTGGTAGGTATTAATAATATCAATATTATGTTTTTTTTAAGTTAACTTAACTAGTAAAATTTTTGTCTTAGCCTAAAAATAGTAATTAATTAAATTATTGTTAAGTGAGTGTCATAGGCTCAAATTTATCATATCTATATATAATACTTTTCAGGGACAAAATGGGCTTCTGCCCTTTTGCAGAAAATTAAACATGCGTTTGCCCTTCTTCCCAAACTAAATAGGGATATGCCCCTGTTTTATAACTCGATAATACTAAAATCGAGTTTAAATAAAGAACTCGATATTACTAAAATCGAGTTAGTCGGACCCTTGTGCCACGCTGGCACAGCAGACGTGGGTTTTCCCCAATAAAAGAAAGTCATTCATAACTCGGGAACCGTAAGAGCGAGTTTTGTTAAGCAGTTTGAATCAATAGGACCCTAACGTCTCACAACCCCTATTCACTCACTCTCTCCCTGTACACTCTCTTTCCCTCACTCTCTGTCATCACTCTCTCCCTCGCTCGCTCTGCGATCAGGCTTCCCGAGTATTCCTCACTCTCCATCAGTCTCACTCTCCCTATCCAGTCTCCCTCAGTCGTCCTTGCTTGCCGTCGTCGTTCCTTGCCGTCGTAGTTTCTTCCCGCCGCCGTTGATGACAGGTACTGTCCTCTCCTCTGATATCTTTTCTGATCTTGGTTAATATTAGGTTGTGTTTTATGTGGAATTTTGATTATTTTGTTGAAACTTACTTAAAAAGTAGTAAACTTACTAATGTAGATGAGAATTTTGCTTTCTTTTTATATGCTGCGATGATGATGATGTAAAGTATTTATTGCTATATGGTTATGTCTGTGTGATTTTCTAATTAATGAGAAATTTGTTGTCTTTTAACATGCTGCAATGATTATTTTCTCATTACCGAGTTTAAATGTGGTTGGGGTTTTGACGGTGGGTTTTGGCAAATCGAGTGGTGGTGTTTCAGTGATGTCTCTGGGTTTGTGTAAAATGTGTCTTATCTAGGCATGATTTTGTTATAGTTGTTGTAAATGGTGTCAAACTAATTACGTTTGAGTGTAAATTCTTGTTGTAAACGGTGTAAAATGTGTCTGAAACTGAACCCATCTCATAAAGGTTGGTTTGGACAAAGATTGGTTCTATTGGTTACGTATTAAGAAAAAAATGATGAAAATGATGAGACTGGTTGTTTGAAGCAGTCTTCTGTAAATCCAAGATGTTTTGCCCATAATGACATCCTATATACATAAATCTATGAAATACAATACACATTCACATGAAACAGAAATAAGTCCAGTTAAAAACTAATAAGGAAAAAGTTAACAAGGAAAAGTAGGTACTTCTTTTGGTTGAAATTTTGGCGAAGTTTATTTTGCAATTGATCCATTTCAAAGTTTTCAAGTTTTTTATCAATTGCAATGATCTTTTCAACAATTATTTTTAATTCAAAGACGTCGGAGACACACACCCACATCTTCAACTCAACTCAAAATAAGTTTTGACGTTCTCATCATTGTACACATATTGGGCGAGTGTGGTCTTCCCCAGGCCACCAATTCCCACTATGGATACGAACGAAACGTTCTCTTCCACATCAAAGTCCAATAACAGATCAATGATGGCCTTCTTATCCTCTTCTCTCCCGATAACTTATTCTTCAGTTACAAATGAGTGAGTTTGTGGTCACTTCTAAATTCGCTCCTTGATTATTAATACTTGTAATTTACACACTGAAGTATATTATGATGTAGCTTACATTACCATTTCATCAATATCTATCCTATTTTCAGCATTAACCATTAATTAGCTTAATTATTACAATTGCAATTTATAAAAATTCAACTTTTATTATTTAATATATTATATTAAAGGTAAAATGCACTATGATCCCTTGAACTTTTATAGTGTTGCACTAAGATGCTGTTAACTTTTTTTTGTTTTCATCAATTTAATATATCAACTTTGACAATGTACCTAATAGACCTATTATATGTCAAAATTCCATCAATTTGCTAATGAAAAAGTGTATGGTGATATACTAAGGTGCAATTTTTGAATTGTGACTTAGTGAATGGAACAAGAAAAATCTCTCAACCTCAGTTGGCCCCTCACTTTCTCTAATTTTTTCTTTGTTTTCTTGGCAACCATAAGATGTATTTGTTTGGTTGGCGAGAAAACAAAGGAAAAACAAGGAAAAGTGAGGAGAGAGAGACCTCAATGGAGGCTAAGAGATTTTTCTGGTTTCAATAGCAATGGGTGAGCTAGAAGTTGAGTTGGGATTTTGTTATAAACGTGGTGTGTTTTAATTTAATAAGTTAAGTCACATTACTAAAGTTGCACACTTATAATACTTTGTCACAGTCACTTTTTCAAATTGACAAAACTTTAACATAATTGTTCTATTTGGTACAATGTCAAAGTTGATGTGCTATATTGAAGAAAAATAAAGTTAAGTGGGTTTTAGTGCAATAACATAGTAGTTAGGAGGTCTTAGTGCATTTTACCCTCATATTAAATTTAAATAGATCCTGATTGGGATTTCAATACCTCTCCTATATCTTCTAATCCTTCCCCTACTTTCAACTAAAGGGGAGAAATGGTGAGATATGATTAGTGTGAATCTGTGAAAATGAAGCTAGCTATGTATTCAGGATTAAAGATAGTACAAATTTTTGTCTATGAGGTGAAACTGTAAGTAAATGGCCATTTCCAAATGAATCTTCTTACAAATTATTCTTTACGCCCAAACCACGCTTTTGCGTACTGTAACTATCATGGCCTCGTTTTGGGGGCTCATTATTAAATAGGCTTGTGGGCTAAAACCAAGCTAAAAGTACTATTTGACAATGAGTACTGTGAACTTTGGTTCAAGACTGGCCCAAGTGAAACTAAAAGTAGTTCAAGCATGGTCATGTCTAAAAGTGTAGGAATGGGAAGCTAGGCACATAGCTGAAATGATCAATTCATGACCACCAAGTAGATGATAGTCACACATAGGCAGCTTTTTGTTCTAGCTTATAACTTTGCATAGTGATGAGGAGGTTTGTTTACTTTGTTATCAATTTTTTTTTTCCGTTTATGCATTTACCCATATAGTTTTTTTTTTCTCTCTAGGTTTCTTGTTGATTTGAATTTGATCATTTTACTAATAAAATTCTGTGGTGTTTAAGTTTGTTTTTGTGATAAAGTTCATTGTTGTTTCATTTACAAAAATATTGATATCATGAGATAGCATATTGTTTTAGGTTGTCGGTCTAGTGAAATCTTTTTCAAATTAAACTTTATTGCATTGTTTTTTCTCTAAACTTTTTCCATCTCATAAAATGCTCCATTATTGTTGTGTTTTAGTCCTTTTTTGGACATCTATATGTTTCGCCTCATAAGTTTATTATGTTCATTGGGTCCTTAGGAGTAGGCCAATCTCCTCTTTTTAATAAGATTATGTGCTTGGTTGGTTACTTTTTCAAAGTAAAGTTTTTTGAACTTTATTTTTTTTTAGGTACAGCTTTTTGAACTTGGTTGGTTACTTTTTTTTGAACTCAATGTTTAGGTGGTGTACAAAATTAATAAGGAAAAAGTTAATGGAGCAAAGAAAAGGGTGTTGTTTTCACATTCAATGAGGAGTCCATCTAAACAGTTTTGCATTTATTTTTAAATTAAATTAAAGGAAGCATCTATAAAAAGAATTACTAATAGAGTTGAATTACTTATAGAGTTTTACTTAAAAATTATGCAATGCTCATGGATAAGCCTTGAAGTCGGTGAATCTGAGATTCTTGTTCGAGTGGTCCTGCACCCTTTGGTGAAAATGACATGCATTTTGTTGTAGATTTTATTGATTTTCATTCTTTGTGATTAAATCTTTTGATTATGTAATTTTTTAAGGAGAATACTCTGTAATTTTTCACCCTTTTGTTAAACAAGAAATGATATTCACTGGAACATCAAACTGCTCAAGTAACTTCAAGGAAAAAATGAGTGCATTTACTGTAGGAAACAACATTCACTCCATCATTGTGGTTTAATGAGGTTGGTACATTTTGATTGACTATTGCTTATAGCTAATATAGGGGAACAGGAGTAATACTTGTAACGACTCACCAAGCAGGGAAATAGACCCAGCATGAGCCTAAAATTTGAAAATGACTCACCAAGCAGAAAATTGATTAGAATTAACTCCTAAAATATTGAAATAGGCCTACCAAGCAGGGAAATGGGCTGACTGAGTCATGGTATGCTTGCATATCTAGTGGTAGAAATGTAGAATAATTAGTATAGGTTTCTAGTGGTCCATCGTAAATGGGCAATTGCGTAGGACATAAAACGGGGAGCTATTAAGGATGACCTTATAGAGAGTGTTACTTTGTTGAAAAGACCAAGTTTGATTGAACAGGTTTGAGAATAAAATACCTAAACATTGAGTTGTTGCAATTTATATTTACTATGTGACTGCACTGGTCTTAAGCCATAGAGTTGATTGTAAATGTCCTTGGGGGAAGATCACATATTGTGTGTCGCATGGTGAAATTTAATGTCTTCCCTCCATATGCAGCTCCTAATAATTGTAATTGATATTTGCCTTGTTAAAATCAATTTCAAAGACATCATACACCAAAAAGAACTCTCACATGTAAATATTGCTTAGACGTTGAACATGCAGGTATCAATCAAGTTTGTAGCACATTAATTAGTCATTTGTTTGTTTGTTTACTTCAATTACAAATAATAGGAAAAAAAAAAGTGTTTGCATGTAAAATTATGGCAAGTTCTTATTTATGTAAGCTTCAATTTTATTTTATATTAATTGTGGTTTACTTGTCAGATAATTGCTAATAATCTATTTGCTGCCATGTCAGATATGCAGCCACTAGATAGAGTGCGGCCTGGACCCGACGATCTTACCCAGTTGACCCGGCAGCCGAATCATCGGTCAACTCCACTTTGGAGCCATGCCGCCGACGAGGTATGTAGTTGTATTATTAATACATGTCTGTTTTATAATTACCTCGTGTGCACTACCTAACATAAGACTCGTCCCTGTGCAGGAGGTGCCTGGCATGCTAAAGGTTCGACGCCGTAAATGTGTATTGCCGCAGGGTGGGCTAGACCCACGTATCATGCAATGCATAGATGTAGCGGGTTTGACCGGTTTATTCAAGGTTCCTGATATGGAAGTCGACCACGCGTTGATCACGGCCTTGGTTGAGCGGTGGCGTCCGGAGACGCACACGTTCCACTTTCCCCATGGAGAAATGGGTATCACCTTGCAAGATATTGAGGTGATGCTGGGGATTCCGGTGGATGGGTTGCCTGTTACTGGGAGTACATCCAAGCAATGGAACGTGCTGTGCCGAGAGTTGTTGGGCCATGAACCTCCGCCCGTGATACCGAACTCAAACAAGTCTACCCTTACTGGGGCGAGGATAAAATACATCTGGCTTGATCAACAGTTTCCCGCTCCCCCAGCTGCGGATGCCGGCGACGAAGTCATACAACAACATGCCCGCTACCACATACTTGTACGGATGGGGGCCCTGTTGTTCATGGACAAGTCTGCGGACCGGGTGTCACTGTTGCCTTTGCAGTTGCTCAACCCAATCAGCAATGCGAGACGGTATAGCTGGGGCAGTGCAGCATTGGCCTGGCTTTATAGGCAACTTTGTAGTGCATCGAAGAAGGAAGCGATGCAGATTGGAGGAGCACTGTTGTTGGTGCAGCTATGGGCCTATTCAAGGTTCCCACGACTATGCCCTATTGTGAGGCCGCCTCTACCTCCAGTGCACTCAGGGCCCCTTGCCATTAGGTACGTTCATTGAGTTCTCGTTACTCAAGCTAAGTGTCTCTTAGGAATAATCATTTACGTGTAATAGTATATTACATTTTATTTGTCTCTTTGATAGAATTGGAAATATGTGAAACTAAGAAACAAAAATAGACTGTGAAATATAAAGTAAAGTTTGTTAAATGATCAGTTCAGTAACGAGCATTTGTTGACACCCCATGTTTGCTAGGTGGAGTGGGCCAAAATGCACCGCAGAGCATGCGACACACGTCCTTGCTGCGTACCGGACGTCGCTGGCTACACTACGGGCAGAGCAGGTACCCGGTTAATTTACGTCCTCAATTTGAGGTTTTTATTTTTGTTTCCCTCAAGTATGTTTCCAAGTTTTTATTTTTATTTTAGTTTGAATGTTTGGATTGTTGTAGGAATGAGTTGATTTCAGAATATTGGTTCCATCCCATCATTTTGTTTGATACTAGGATTTTCATCCCATCATTTAACTCAATTGGAATGTGAAGTACATCACATTAGAACTTCCATTCGCAGCACGTGCATGAATACGAGCAACCATAAACTCAAAAATTCTAAACTGTTAAATCAAAGGCTTCAATTCTTTTATTTTAACCTAGCATAAACAAATATTCTATAATCCAACATTTTTAAAACCTTATATTTGGAGACTTCTTATTATCAAAAGTAGGGGTGTACATGTGCATGGGTTGAATTGGTTTGGATTGAAGGGTTTTTTCCAACTCAACCTAAGAATGTCGGGTTGAGAAATTCGTAACTCATTACATGTGTAAAAACAAATGCAACCTGACTCACGTGAGTCAGGTTAAGTTGGGCTGGATCAATGGGATATATTTAAATTTAGTCATATATATATTAAGTAGAATTTGGCTATATCCTTGATTATGTACGGAAACGTTTGTGATTTACACCCAAACAAACAAGAAAGAAAGAAGAAATTGTCCCTTTCCAAGATGTTTGAACTGAAAAAGTAACTTACCTATGTATATGTCTTTCAAAAAAGCATGTGCAACATGCGCAAAAGATTGAGCATGAAGTCTTTCTTTAGTGCAAGACAAAGTGACTTCAAACCTGTGTTGCAACTAAAAAGAACAACTCCATCAATTCTTACAAATGTCATTAATCTGATGCAATGAAGAGAAGGCACACATATTGTTCATATGTAATTGGTTATAATTCAATGAGAAATTAATTTACCTAAGAGTAGACCTAAGATAATCATATTTGTCTTTGGTTGTATTTCTGTGCTTCAAACTTCATTGTTGATCTCATCGTAATGTGGTATTTGGTTATGTTTTTGTGTGAGCTAATCGTGTTTCCACTACTGACCATCAGTTAGTTATGGCTCCGAAGAGGGCTAAGAGGGGAAAATGCAAAGCTGCATCTGAACCTGAAGTGGTGTTTGATCAATCAAGGTTCCTCACGCCCGAGAATGAGCAAACCTTTGAAACCTTGAATAAGCGTAGGCGTATTTAGGGAGAAAGGCAAATCAATCTACACGAACTGCATCCTTCCATCCGTGAGAATCTACAGTCTAGGCATTGGCTGTCCCTGTGTACAAACATACAACCCCCTCCAGCTGACTTGATTAGAGAATTCTATTCGAATCTATCGGTGCATGAGGATCTCGTGGGTCACAAGGTGTCATCGTCCATTCGTGGTGTACCGTTTACAATAACTAGGGAGCGCGTATCTAAAGCTCTTGATGTACCTATAATTTGTAGACCTACTTATCCATACACTATGTCTCCTCATGTTGATGATGTCATGGATGTCCTTTGTGGACGATCAGTCACTCAGGGTTCTAACCGAAGTATTAGCTCAAGTGAGTTGACTGAGCTTAATTATATCTTCTTTAGGATAGCTTGTCACAACATTTTCCCTATCTCTCATATCCATACAATCCCTATACATAGGTGTTTCTTTCTTTACGCCCTCGTCACCAATAGTTCCATTTGTTTTCCTTCCCTTTTCATCGAAACCATTGTGGAGGTGCGTAGGAGCAACTATAAGAGGCATGGTTTGTTTTTTCCAGTTCTCATCCATAGGGTCCTCAAATATTTAGGATTAAATAATTTTCCTTCCCAAGAGTTGGTTCACATCCAAGCCCCCATAGGAGCCAAATTTCTGAAACAGCGAAGTGCCCAAAAGAAGGTTGTCGACCCCAGTGTTGGTCCATCCAAGACACCACGAGTACGGTCTACTACTGGAGATGTTCCAGATGAGGACATGCATGGGGATCCCGCAGCTGCTGTTGCCGAGGTTGGTGATGATGAGGTAGATGTTGACACTGCTGATGCAGCGCATACATGCCCTCTTCCTCCCTCTCTTCATGCTATGATGGAGACCATTATGACAACTCAAGCAACCCATGGGCAGATTCTACATGGTCTTCTTGCCGAGGTTGCAGCTCTCCGAGCGGACGTAGCTGACTATAGACGTCCGGTTCCACCGTCTCCACCGTCTGACTCTTCATGATTGCCATTGCCCATTGTACTGAAGGCGGGGACGAATTTGTTGTAGTTGTTGTAGCAAATTCATTTGATTGTATGACAATTATATGAACTGGCTTTAAGGCAGTTGTATATTTTGTTATTTGAGTGGCAATTTGACACACATGGTATCCGTGGAAAGTAGTTTGATATATTAATATGATGGCTAGTTTCATGCCCATCGTTACTATTATTAGTATTATTGCAATGGTTCTATATAACATCAAGTAGATCCAAGTCAGTGTGTACAAAATATTTATTTCATAATTCTGTACGGCACTCACATGTTATTAGATTATAGTAATTATTAATACAAATTGAAGGTTTGTGAAAGCACAATTAGTTTGCAGGGTTTGTTGTTGACGATGAACCACCTAGGAGATTTTCCTCCGAGTGGAGGGGCTCAAGCTATATATGCACTTAGGGCAACTGTTTGTATTGGAGGTTTTGCTTTTCAGTCATGTAGTTTTCACTAATTGGATATTTTTGTTGCTCTTAAATTAGCAATTATATTATTCTGGATTTCGTCCCCACCTGGACTGTACGTCATGCATCATATTTTCATTACAAATTTTATTGATGAAACCTTGCAGTGCAGACCCGTCAAATAAACACCCTAATGTTTAATGTTTTGTGAAGGATGAAGCACAATTAAACAGATATAACAGTGAGCTCAAGCCACCAACATCAAAGGTATAACAGATGTGCTATTCAGTTCCAATTGGGCTTCACTTCAAACGGGCAACTCTTTGACCACGATGTTTGATCGAACAGTTGACTACATCGGTATTCCAAATCTACGGGGTCACATTAATTGGCTACGATTACAAGAGAAAGTTTAGTGTTTCAGGCTGTGGGGCTGCGTTTTGAGAGCAAAGTGATGCTTTTTAACCTTTAAAGGTTTAATGACCAAAGGTAATGAACACCGTGATGTTTACACACAATGATGTTTAAAATGGCTTGAAAATGGCCAAAGATAATAACACACTGTGATCTTCAGAATTTGTTTTGTGAAGGATTTAAACAATTAATAAATTAATATAGCGAAATTGTAGCGTGAAAGACAAAACATGGATACCTATACCGAAGTTTCAAGATGACCAAGTTCGAACTCTGAACGCATGTCACCAGCCCGCTGCTGTAGCACCAACTGTAATCATATCAAACTCCTTCAATCGTAGCACATGCGCCAACAAACGCAGGTGTTGGCGCCAAGTCATGTTCGCAGTTGTGCACTAGAAGTATCAACAGCTCGACATTGTTTCACACCCACACTCACGTGAATACACAATTCTAAATTTGGATGCATAGATGTCACATTTACATCTAATGTTGCAACTACTGCCCACCTTTGATGCGACATTGGGAACATGTAAAATCTTGTTTAGATTGCAGTGGTTTTCCAGCATGTACTGACATGACAAGCCCTAGCAACTGAAATTTTAATTAAATAGTAGACCGTGAAATGAGGTTATAAATGCTGATATAATGTTAACTTTCTACCCCGCTAACTTCGTAGATTGATTAAGCTATGAGTCGCAACGCCTCAACATCAAAGCGTACAATGCGAAACAAGTTTGGTTCTACTTCAACAAATGCATCATCACAAGTTCCAACAGATCAACAACTACATACATACACAGACCACTATGGAGGGATATGGGTTGGGAAGAAGAGAGATTTCGTTAATATGCCAATATACACGTACGAGAGTCTTGGAAGCGTCGGGCACATCATGGTTGGGAAACCTACAAAACTAAGTACAGATACCACCGCAATAGAGTTCACTGTTGCAGAACAAGCGGAACCACCATGGTCAACCCTATATGAGAAGAGGTGTGAGTTAGAGGTGTATTGTCGATGGCACGGGTTACGAGTTCCTATGGCACGCTCAGCCGAGTTACCTAGAGATGAACCTGCCAACATACTTGCTCGTCTTGAACAAGAGAACAATCAAATGCAAAGACGACTAGATCGTTTTCATGCAATCCAAAAAGCTAGGAAACATCTAAAGGGGAAGGCGCAACAGCGAGCCATCAAGTCTATTAATGAAATTACTACATTAGATGATGAAACAGATATTTCAGACTTCTCAGATTCAAGCAATGATGATTTCCAAAAATTTCTACCTACGAACATTAGACGTTGTTGTTAATGTCTACACATTATGTGCAATACATAATGTTGTTGTTAATGTCTGACAAATGATGATTATGTACGTTCAACTTTTGCAACTCTAAGGATTAAATGTTCATTAGTTTTGGCTAAGTTTATGTCAAATCAGTTTCTCATTTCTTCCCTGTTGTTCTTTGTTGCTACATTCAAGTGATGTGCTTTGGTTGGACAATGTCCTTTGCTTTGTAATGTAGGAAAAACCATAGGAAGTGAAATGCCTCCAAATTATATTTATTGCACGTTACTTTTAGGAAAATTTAATAGATTCAATACATACAGACTCATCCAAAGCACATAGACCAACCGCACACATGATTCAATAATACGAATAATTCATTTATATGAGTTGTTTGAGTCGCGGTATCATATACACGTATCCGTGTATCTTAGTTCTTATAGTGTCCTACTTTATATAGATACATTACAGAAAGACTCGGCCAAACCAAACTAACCACTCAGTTACTGAAAATCCATATGGCTCACACAACACACTATTTCATAGTATTTGGTTTGCTTAGAAATAGGGTAAAGGCCTAAAAGCCTGATCAGCCTCTAAAATGTTTCATTCAAGTTATTGGTTTGTTGTAGCGTTGCTCCAAAGCTCCCTGAAATGTTTGTAAGGGAATATGGGGATAAAACCCTCCAGTGTTGCTACACTCGGTGCACGTAATAGCAAGTGAGATTGGAGAAGGCTAACACAGCTCTACACTATTCAGCTAAGTCATGTTCGCAGTTCTGCATGTGCTGTTCAACAACTCGGCACTGTTAAACTCTGTTTAGTCATATCATCCATGCTCACGTAAATAAACAGATATGCAACATTTTGCAATGCACTATTTTCAAGGATGCAGAGGATCCCTCAACAGTGTAAGCAAAATTTTGGGGGTGAGCTGTCCACCATTGCTACGCTTGATTGATGCAGTGTTGCATGTGATGCTCAATAGCTCGACACTGTTGAACCCTGACCACAAGTACCCATTCCCACTCACGTGAATACACAGATGTGCAACCCTTTGCAATGCACCATTTTCGAGGAGGCAGAGCATCCCTTAATTGGTTATGCATCAATTTTGGGGGTGAGCTATCCACCGTTGCTACACTGATGTTCGTAGTGCTGCATGTGGTGCTCAACAGCTTCGCACTATTGAACCCTGTCCAGTCATATCACCTACACACACGCCAATGCACAGATAAGATATGCCTTCTTTTGCAATGCACCGTTTTCAAGGATGCAGAGCATGGCTGAAAAGTTTATGATACATTTAACACAGCTCAGCACTGTCTCGTCAAGTCATGTCAGATGACGCACAGGAATGCTAAATAGTCTTCATCAAGACATGCCAAACCAGTTAGAGAACAGTCTTAAAACCAAATCCATCAGATATAAACCATACTAGTGATCAATGTCCCTAATTAAATATAAGCATAAACATCACTAGTTTAAAATTTAAACATGTTATCCTAGTCCAAACTCTGGTGGTCAACCACGTGAAATATTGAGACACTAAGCACAACATGCTTCCTCTCGATCGCCTCGAAGACACAGAGATCTCCTGCTTCTAAATTATTGTGCTTTCGAAAATGCAACCCATCCCTTCCCGAATCTCATTGTTGAATATGTTTTGATAGAGGGTAATAGTAGAAGACATTGAAGTGTGACATCATGATCACATTATGTATAAAGGCTCACCATATTATGCGGCCGCGAGATACCCATGACGAGTTTGTATCATCTTCATCTAAGTTTATTATTTCTACCTGATGATCTTCCGATTTACAATTCTGAGTAGGCGGATATTGAATCTCAATGGCAGTCTTATCAAATATAAGAACATGGAAGTTGGAATTTCCTTCATATCTGGAGACTAAAATATATAACCATATCAGATAGAATGGTATTCAACAAAATCCTACCAACCATTACAAAACCAAATGTTGTTATCAGCTTTCTTCAATCCCACTTGCCAAAAGTGTGGATAGGGAGCAATGAGTGTAGCTACGGTGGAAAGCTCAGCACTGTTGAACCCTGTCCAAAAGTACCCATCCACACTCACGTGAATACACAGAGCATCACTGACAAGTTCATGCTCAGGTGCTTCGCACTGTTGAACCCTATCCAATCATATCACCTACACGCACGTTAATACACCTTTTGCAATGCACGCTTAACAGCTTTTGCAATGCACCGTTTTCAAGGATGCAGAGCATCCCTGAAAAGTTTATGATACATTTATCACAGCTCAGCAATATCTCGTCAAGTCATGTCAGATGAAGCACATCAGTGTTGAGTAGTATTAACGTGAATAAATACGCAACCTCTTTTGCAGTACACATCACCAGCTTGCTGCTGTAGCACAAGCTATAGCCATATCAAACAGCTACCTCAGCGAATCACATGATCCAACAGACGCCACTGTACAACCAAGTCATGTTTGTAGTTTTGCATGTGCTCATCAACACCTTGCCACTAAACAATACACTGTCGAGTCATATCATCTTTATTCACGTGAACACTTACTCTTACATGTAGTCACATCCACGTGAATACTTGCCCTTGCAAAACCCCTATATAAAGTCTCATTTACATCTACCATTGCAAAACATCTACACATACCGATCTAAAGTCACATTTTCCAATGTCGATGCGCAATTGGATGCTACCTCATTTTCCAGATAACTATAGAAGGGAAAGAGATTCCGACGAGAGGGAATACTATGCAGGATTGCGGCGGGAGTGGGACTTTCGCATGAATGAGTCCAACGCTCTACACAATGATCTCCTGCGACTTGGAGCACCTCTTGTCGACCGTAGCTCACTCGCATTGCCACGACGAAACATGCACCAATATGAGCGTGCAGTTACTAAAATAAAAAAAGAAAACAATCTTATGATACTTCGTAGGTCCAGGTATCACATGCTACAACTAGCGGAGGAGCTGGCCGCCGCAACGAACAGGCAACTCACTCCAGCAGAACGTAACAATGTCCTCAACTATGAGGACTACTTGTCAGAATGAATGTCTATGTGGTGTGTGTGTTATGTCTAGTGTTAAGTTAATAATGTTAGTGTAAGTTATTTTAAGTTTTCTGTGTTATGTTGTACGTGCTTATTGAAAATCATCATGTGTGGGAATATTTAACTTTTATGCGTTATGTGAAAATAATCTAGATTACGAATAACGTGCATGCTCCTCACAATCAATAATAACGTTTACATAGTACAAATGCAACAACGGTGACACACATACATAGTTAAGCAAAATAGTTCTCCAACAAAATCTAATAACACCACGACACGATTACTCTTCATCTGACATCTCCACGTCTGACTGATAAATGGGATCGGCAAGAAGTGATTGCATGAACTGTGCATGCTCGTACCACCCTTCCTCCACTGACTCTCGAATCTCGACTTGGGTTCGATATCGATTAAGACGTATCTTCATTCGATTATTTTCTTCTCTTATGCGGTTCAATGCTTTACGAAGTTCGTCAATCGTGTCTCTCGGCATCTGCGATGCGAGTTGCCGAGGCACTGGCAACTTAAAACCAACCAGCTCATCATAAAACATTTGCTGTTCACGAAATAACCAAGCCCACTCCTGTCTCATGGTATTGTGAACATCAGCACTATTTCGCAAATTCGGATTGATTGGATAGCTGAACTCATCTTCTAATACCCAACAACGACCCATAGCAGTAAACACATCATGAGGCCTATAGATTTCTGGGTTGCCAGAACCAGACATTGACACTTTATACAATAACACCAAATGATCAAGTTAGTTAACAGTGTGCATCAACTGTTGGTAAATAATGTACTGCTGCATAAAATGATACACGACAAAGACATTCATAAATTTGTGTACTATTACATGCTAAAAATTAAATACTAACACTAACACTAACATTTGACCATGTGCAAACAAATTGTTGTTAATGTCTACCCATTGTGTTCAATACATAATGTTGTTATAAATGTTTGACCAATGTGATTATGTGCAATACAAAATGTTGCTATAGTAAAGATTTCATTCTCTTGTGGCAACCGTCTACTACAACAAACAACCAAATGGGAGAAGGTGTTCATCTGAGTTTTCTACCTACTGTGAGTTTTCTACAACAAACAACCAAAGATTTCAGTACAATATCAAATAAAAATATCATTGCCCTAAAATTCTGCTGTGAGTTTTCTACCTGAGATGATACAAACTTCAGTTGAGTCCGAAAGCTGTTGATCTGAGCAGAGTGGAGGTTCAGCAGAAATCCAGACACAAAATGGGAGGAGGTGGTGTGGAGAAATTATACGCGAGTAACTCGATTTTTGGAAGTTCGATTATACTTTATAACTCGAGATTAAAATAATCGAGTTATGTTAAAACCATATATCCGTCCGCCTGACACAAAAAAGTCTTAAAACAGGTTTTATAACAGCGTATCTCGATATCTGAATAATCGGTTACATTACTCGATTCATAAGTAACCGAGTTATTCAGTGATTTCAAAAAACAAATTGCCACGCTGGGCGTACGTATGTAAGAACAAACCTTAACATAACTCGAGTAGTGTATAATCGAGTTCTTTATTTAAACTCGATTTTACTATTATCGAGTTATAAAACAGGGGCACTTCCCTATTTAGTTTGGAAAGAAGGGCAAACGCATGTTTAATTTTCTGAAAAAGGGCAGAAGCCCATTTTGTCCTACTTTTCAGTTTTCACACACAATTTATAAGTTTTTGGGGACTTTGAAAAAAATAAAAAATATTATATCTTAAAAAAGTTAAAATTCCAAACATTTTACGTAGTTTGAATGATTTGGGATTCTATCGTAAATCTTAAATAAAATGTTAGGGTTTTTAAAATTTCTCTCTATTATTTTAGCCTAATTTGAAGATCTTTTTTATAGTTTCTTTGTAAGGTTATTGTGGACCTCTAAAAACAATCTGACACTAAAAATGCATGAGGTGAAGCCCATTTCTAATATTATAGATATGCATTTAGAAATAGAATCACTCTTTTTTTTTTTGAGAAAAAAATAGAATCATCGCTCATTTACTTCATTGTTTGAGATAGAAAAATCTCAAAAGAAAAAAAATGAAATCATGATATAGCATTTAATTACTTCACAACCAACCAACCAACCACACAAGGTAAGGTATATGCATCGATCAAAGTTGTGATAGACCAAATATGGTTCTCGTCATGATTGGGATGAATATTTTGTCCACTCGTGAAAAATTGCTACCTTGTGCATAAATCAGGAAATACCATTTACAGTGCGAGTCATTATTTACTTTATCAAGAAGCCATGAACTAAATAGCACATGGTGCACACAGGCTGCGTTCGATTAATTTGGTCAGTATGGGTCAATTTTCAAACTGTGAAACTATATACTATATAGTAGCCCATGGATTGTGACATAACTCCATTTTTATTGCACAACTCTGGAATATATGGTTCCACATGTAGTGATGACCGTATATTTCAAAAAGAAGTACCTATTACACACACTTGTACATATAATATATACACTTTTTCAAAAGTAAGCAAAACGGACTTTAAGTCGCGGTGTTAAACTTCAAAAAAGTCACAGTTTTCCCTAAGCATTTCCCTATTTAAAACGACACAATCAAATTGTAGAGATTAGAGAAAGACCCCAATATTTCTTTCATTGCCTCATTCAAGGTCCTGTTTATATTGTTGTTTTGTTTTCTCTTGACACAATCAATTATATTTAAGAAGAAATCAAAATAGACTCAGCATTTCTCTTTATTATTTAGATAAACAGGTGTATCAATATCAAATATGAGGACTCACTAAAAAAACATAGACATAACAAAAGAAACTTAATGGCATGAAAGATGTATCATTTTTTATCATCTAGAGGAAAAAATTTATGAGGTCAGTTGGAAAGTTGGAAAATGAATGAGTGTGTTCCAGAGTCATATTTTCAGGAAAAGAAAAAAGAACTGAGAGTGTGTCACAGAGATGGGCTGTCCACTGTCACAATGCCGCTTCTTAATTGTTTAAACTATAGTTTAAAACTTGATGTTGTTAGGAAGTTTCATTTTTTTCGAGTAAACAACAATAAATAGGCTATATACACTAATAAAATGGAAATCAGAGTCATTCAATGAAGGTCAATATCTCTTCCCAAAAATAGATAGATGGAAGGAAATACAGAACTCGTTATTGCCATAAGGCCATGTATCATGGCTGTGTAGCATTTTGACATTTTATAAATCTATAATAACCAGACTAGTGTCAGGGACACAATATTTTTTACAATAGTTATATGTTGACATGGTTTATTGTGTTTGGAAACATCATTTTTTTACTAGTATCAACTGCACCGTTTTTATTTATGCGTCATTGCAACAAACTAAATTAGTAATTGCGAGAAAAGTTTGTAAAAAATGTTGTATCCTAGCTTGTTATAACGTCTACAATTGCCTATATATTCCACTTGGAGAGGCAACACAAAGACTTAACTAGCTGACACTTATTTTTCCCTGCTAACATATCCATTGAGGGCCTCAATACCCAAAGTGTCGAGCCCAAGGGCAGACCAGTTAGTGGCACCGAGTATAGCTGGTGCCAAGCGGTGCCCGGTGGCACAGGCATAGCCGTACTTGCTCTCCTTTCCTCCAAAGCCCCAATCATTTCACATCTCCAAACTGCAATCCACAAACTCCAAAACTCACGCCCAATTCTCAAGTCTAGACTCAATTCCAACACTGCTACAAACACAATCTCTTTCATCACATCTCCTACTCCATTTGTTCAAGTAAAATCATTCACTATCCCATCAACTTTTAGTATCATAGAAAGCCTTTCCATTCCTACCAACCACTCTATCTCACCCTTCCATTTAATCCTAGAACATGAACTAAACCAAAACACTTGGTCTAGTACTAGTAGTCCTAATAATAACCATACATGTACTAACACAAATGACATGTTCTTTGCAACCACATATGCTCTTCCTAGTACAAAGTATGTTGTGGTGTTCCGGCTTCACGTTTCAGCTTGCGACCACACCACCGTGGTGTCACTGCTGAGAGAGTTGCTGGAGTTGATTAGTGAAGAAGTTGGAGGAGGCTTAGTCAATGGAATGGGAAATAATAAAGGGGAGGTTAGTTTGAAAATTGAGGATCTTATTCCTAAGAGCATTGGGGAATGCTAATGTCAAATCTAAGAGAAATTTGAAATTTTAAGCCCCAAAACCATCTGCATTGGGGAATGCTAAACAGCAGTATTGTAAATTTTTTTGCAATACTGCTACAGTGCAATTCTAAACATAGAATTGCACTGTAGCAAATATTGTAAAAAAAATAATAATATTTTATTTGGAAGAAAGCTGAAAATGAGAGAGAGAAGAGAGGGGAGAGAAAAGATATAATTTTAAGATATATTATTTTATTATGTAGATATATTATTTTAATGAGTAAAAGAGGGAAATAGAAGTTTGGGATGTGGAGGTATTGTAAAATGATATAGTATAATGATAAAGTGACTTTTTAGAATTGTAAAATAAAGTAACATTGAAATTTTCCAATGTTAATGCTCTAATGGGAAGGCTAAGAAGCCTTTGTGGTCACATGGGGGGGACATGCTTAGTTACTCTATTAGTTCTCTAAGGCTCACAAATTTGAAATTTAGGGTCCGTTTGGTTGGAGGAGTGGAAAAGTGAGAGGATGGAAAATTGTGGGAGGATAGAAATGAGACAGAGAAAATTCTTGCTGTAAGTTGATTTATGCATGCACATAACTCTTAAAAAGCTTGAACTAGAAGAACAAAATGTATTGCTATTATTAGATAAGTAATAAGACTACTGGACCATTTATTTAGAAGAAGTGCTTAATCACTTAGATGGGATTATTAATCTTGGTATTTAAAATAGGGCTAAAATTATTTTTTGCAGGGATGCAAATCAAGAGGGATCAAGCTATGTGGGGCATTGGTAGCTGCTGGATTGATTGCTGCATATAGCTCTAAACGTCGACTTGATAATCAACGAAAGAAGTATGGAGTGGTGACTCTCACTGATTGTCGTTCCATTCTTGATCCAGCTCTTTCCAATCACCATTTTGGTAAGCCCCCCATCACAAGTCAGTCAATATCTTCAAATCTAGTGTGTATATACATTGCCTATTCCTTATTCAAACTGCAAAAGTAGTCAACAGTTTGATGGTTTAGTGGCATTGAGTCATTTATATTTGGACAAAAACTCATTTATAATTTTTTTTGCTTCTAAATCCATCATCTAATAGCCTTTAACCGGATGATAGACAATGAATTTGCTATAATGTGGTTCTAGATAGCCAAAATGAACATTAATTTCCTTGATGTATATTGAGGTGTTATTATATATTGAGTTCTAATTCTTGGAAAAAGATCGTTTCAATTGAAAATGAATCAATTTCATGATTCAAATTAGATAATATAAATCTCAATATGTATCTAATACCATGTCACTTAAAAAAATTTACTGCATAGTTGAATCTCCCTACTTTCATTTGAAATAGCTAGCATCCAAATCCACCTGAATATGATTCATGATCTGTGTATGTTGGACATAACTAGTAGAATAACCATTAAATTTCCAGGATTCTACCACTCTGCCATCCTCAACACCCATCTCATCAAAGGAGGAGAAAAGCTATGGGAGCTGGCTCAAAAAACCTATATGGCATTTGCAAACTCTAAGAACAGCAACAAACACTTCTCAGACATGGCTGACCTCAACTTCCTCATGTGCAAGGCCATTGAAAACCCTAGCTTGACAGCATCATCTTCACTGAGAACATCCTTCATGTCAGTCTTTGAGGACCCTGTGATTGATCAATCCAATGACATGCAACATGAGGTTGGACTAGAGGACTACATGGGGTGTGCCTCGATTCATGGTGTTGGCATCCATTGCCATGTTTGACACAGTTAGGGATGGAAAATTGGATTGTGTGTGCGTGTATCCGGCACCATTGCGTTCAAGAGAACAAATGCAAGAGCTAATTGATAATATGAAGGCTGTTCTTGTGAATGGTATTGTAGCTAACCATGTGGGGTGAGAGATACTTGCATGACTTGGTTGGTTTTCGGATGAAACATATATAATTTGAGGAACTATTAAGGGATGATTAACAATTTTAAATTATAATTTGTAATTTTTTTTTTTTGAGAATGATGTAATATTTAATTCGAACCATGAAATATATTTATTTTGAATGAAAGGAGATATTTTTTATTTAATATTCACATTAATAGGTGGGTGTTTTATGATTTGTATCTCTTTCATAATTTGATTTTAAATATCATTTGTAATATTTAATTCGAACCATGAAATATGTTTATTTCAAATGAAAGGGGATATTTTTCATTTAATATTCACATTAATAGGTGTTTTATGATTTGTATCTCCCCCCATAGCTCCATCATGAGAGAGAGAGAGAGAGAGAGAGAGAGAGAGAGAGAGAGAGAACCACAGTGAGCTCGCATTAACCAAATCGAAGCTCCAAACCACCTCTACCACGCCACCAGTATATGTGAACAAGTTTTTGAGTGTGAAATTTGAAAATATAACAATTATATTGCATGTTCTTATTGTATTCTTTATGCTCACAAAATTTCAAGAATATCAAAAATCAATTGCTAAATCATCAAATAAATGTTAAAATTTCAAGTTTCTATAATCTAAAATTTTGTATAAAAAATAAGTTTATTGATCGAATAGTAAATAAAATCCGATTTGAAAGAAATTTGGTATGCATGTTAAGAACATAAGAAATATAAACTTTAATGGTTAGATTTTCAAATTTCACACCAAAAAAAGAGATATATGAAAAGTTTAAAGAGTTTCTCTCCAAATTAGTTTGGAGAGAAATTTTGTTCATTGCACCCTATTTTGTTTGCTCTTTTAGCTTACACTTTGTGTGGGAGATTTTTTTTTTTTTGTCAATTTGGGAATTCGAAGGCAAAAGAGTATATAGTTTGAACTTTAAACTTTTAAGGGGTGGGGGAATAGTTAGTTGAGATGTTGCTTGTAAAAATAAGAGATAATTTTCAAATATAGGTTATACACCCGTCTCAACTATCCAACAAGAGATAATTTTCAAATATTTTAGGATACATCCATTTAGAAGTGGTATTATAATTACTCGCATCAAATGCATGTATTCACCCTCTCACAAGGTCCACCCCCATGCAAAGGTGTAGGCCTGTCCATCGATCGGTCCGGGTCGGGTTTATGCCCAACTTGGAACAGACCCAATAAGTTCGGGTCTCTAATTTCTGGACCCGCCGCCAACCCATAAACGGAATCGGTTCAGGTGGTCGGATCTCCTCGGGATACCAGTCGAAGTTGAAAAATTCGAAACTATGCCAGATTTCGCTGGAAACCACCAAGTTTGGTTGAGATTGGGTCGAATCGCCAAGATCTGGCCGAATCTCAAAGAGATCAGGCCGAATCTCGACGAGATCTCGGTGGATGTCGAAGAGATAAGGCCGGATCTTGACTAATCGGACAAAATGACCGGCGAAACACACCCATCGGTGGAGAAAAACTAATTTTCTGGCGTACATACAGTCGGATTGGTTGAGATCTTGGTTTTTATGGACAAACCCATCATCCGACCCATCGGTATCGGGTTCTGGGGATGAAGACCCGCCGCTGACCATCACCGGCGTCAAGTCGGCCAGTTTTCGTGCCGAGTCGAACGGATTCCTTGGGTGGGTCAGGCTACGGTTTTGTTTGGACAGGCCCACAAGGGTGGATATATACATCTGATGCATCACAGATGGACCCCATGTGAGTGAGTAGATATATGTATCCATAAATGATAAATTTTTTCTAAAAACAAGGGATTATGTACGATTTAGACTAAAATTTTGATATTTTAAATCCAATTCAACTTATTTTGGGTTAAGAAATTTCCAACTTAACTCAATCTATGACATGTTTAATAATCAACACAATCTACTATGCAATAATTAAAAACAACCAGTGGGGAAGGAGACGATGCTACTTGAATGGAAATTATGTTGAGTTGAGCAGGGGAGGATTTACTAGATGAAATGGAGAGAGGGACTTGTTTGGATAGATGAATAACTATCCATTTAGAATATATTTATCATACTGTTTGGATCATGTTTTTTTGTTTTTGTTTTTTTATACAAGATATAAATTTTACTTTAATTTAATCTAAGTGTATAAGTGTGTAAAGTTCTCTCTTGAAAACTTAAACTTCGATCCGTACCCCTTACCTCACAAAAACTTTGAATCTATGAATTGGTCATGTTTTGAATCTTTTGATATTATGGTTTTGAGTAAAATACTCTTTTTGCTTTTAAATTTTATTATGACCTTCATGTTTGATTGTATTGATGTGGTGAGTGGTTATTGGTAAATGAAAAAATGATGTTAATGGTAAATTGAGTAATGTTAGAGATACAAACTGCTGATGTGGTAAGTGATTATTAGTAAATGAAAAAGTGAAATTAATGATGGGGTTAAATGAAAACTAATAAGAAATTGGTTACATCAATAGTTTATAAAAATGTTATAAAATTGTTTGTAGTTGTAGCATTACTCGAGGTTGGTCTAGATGAAAACTAGTAATATAAGATGTTAGTGACAACAACAATTTATAAAAATGTTGTAAAATTGTTTGTGGTCATAGCATTACTCATAATCTTTAAAAAATAAGGAAAATGTTAGCGATATAAATTTTTTTACGAAAATTTTTACAAACTGTTGATGTAGTGACTGATTATTGGTAAATAAAAAGTTGATATTATTGATGAGATCAGATGAGAACCAGTAAAAAATTTGTCACAATAACAATTTGTAAATATATTGTAAAATAATTTTATAATTGTGACATTACTCAAAGAATAATAACATAGATAACAAACTATTTTACAAAGATGTAACATGCTTTTTAAAAACTAAAAAGTCACGTGAGATATTAATATAACTCAAATAAAAAAATAAGTTCAACCCCTTTTTGACATAAATTAAAAAAAAGTTCAATCCCTCTTAAACACGACAGCCTCAAACTTGGGCCCAAAGTAAAAAATAATATTAACATAACTCAAATAAATAAATAAAATCAAGTTTCAAATTTCATTGCGTGCACGTTTGGATAACAGTCAAAACACGTTCAGTGTTTTTATTGGTTCTGTGTACTATTTATAAGACTCAGTCAGTATTTTTTGAGTAAAATAATTTTAAAATTTGATCTTACAGCATTATTTATAAATTTAAAAATTATTTTATTATAATATTTTTAATTTTTAATTTTTAATTTTCAGCACCAAACAATATACAAACAGCTTAGACCAATAGTATAAAATATCAAAACACTGTATAGAAAAATTCAAAAATATATTACATATACCAGCCCAAACAAGTCCAAGTTCCTCATTTTGTCAGTTAAAAAATCTCTGCTTTCTCAACTAGTCGTCACAAATTTCTCACTTACTTGGCCGCCACTCTTAAAACCATCACCACCACCCCCACCACCAGCCGCCACGAACTCACCGGAAAACAAAGGATTTTCTCGCTTGGTTCAGCTACTACACCAAACAAAGGTAAAAAAAAAAAAAAAAAAACTAAAATTCTAAGTTTGTTTCAATTACAACTTTGGATTAAGTTATCGTCTATGAATTATATCGAGTTTTTATTGATATATATATATATATATATATTAAGGTTTGTTTGGATGTCTTGTTTTTGTGTGTGGGCTTTGTTTACGTTCGAAATTGACAAATAAAGATATGGGGTTTTGAGAGTTTTGAAAGCACGGTTTAGTTGGGGCCAAGTTGTTGTGTGTTTGATGATATATTTAGAAGGGGAAGATGGGTTTTGTTTTGAATTCCAGACATGGGTTTTAATCTGTGAAAATAAATAAGCTAATGTTATTAAGCTTGACTTTTATGGATGTGTTTAGACACTTTAGACTTGGGATTTTTTTTTTTTTTTTTTTGATGGAAGACTTGGGATTTTTTGTTGTTTTGATATGGGCTTTGCAATGTTGTTGTAATCATAGTTAGTAAAATACGGTATGTGTATGGTACGATGTATAATATAGTAAATTTACGGACGGATATAATTAGGTACCTTTCAAGAAAAGACGTTTCTTGATCAAAAAAACAAAAAGAAAAGACGTTTCAAAATTTCGGCAGAAAAATACGGAAATATTAGCTATATACTTTTTGGGAAATAAAAAAAATAATATATATTTTTTTAATAATCATGAATATATTAACTCACTAATATCCATCCTAAAAATAATAATCAAATTAAGTTGTATCAACTATTAAATATTATCACCGGGTCTTTGGTGCGATGATCACTACACTTCACAAATATAAGTGCTTGTGTGGTATGGGGTGTAAGGGCTGAGATTCAAGTCTCCAAAAGGAAGTTTCACATACATATATGTATTAAAAAAAAAAGCTATCACTTATTCAAAGATCCAAAATATATGATATCAAATAAATAAAAATAATATAATAGACTCATTCAATTGTTTGCTAAGTGTTTGTTTGGATATCGCTTAGTTTGCTGAAATTGAAAATTTATTGCTGAAAGTATGATAAATAAAGGTAAAAGTAGGTTGAAATAGTACAGCGGAGTTCATAATAGTACCAAAAAGTGCAATGGGAACCATGAATAGTAGCAAAAATAAGCTAAATAGTAAAATAATTTTAATTTATCCTAACACACACTATTTGTCTATTTTAGTTAAGCTTACTTTGGCTCTAAAAAAAATAAAAGTTGAGCTTACTTATTATTTGTCTCTAATATATTAATTCTAATTTCTATACAAAAAAATTACTACTCATTCCATAGGTGTAAAATTTACAAAGAAATTACAAGTAAATATACTTTATAATAATAATATAATAGACTTAATGAGGAGGATGTAAATTGGGGATGTTAATTTGGTATAAAGTAAATGAGATTTGGCAGCTTTTGTTTTTGTTTGTAGTTATAAACTACAGTTTTTGACTATTCCTATATTGAAGTGGTTCGCTTTAATCTTTTGTTCCCGTGGTATATCCAAATCTTTTAGTGCCGTGTATCTTGCAAAGTTCAAATGTGTATTCAAATAGCCGATTATAACGTTAGCAGTAATAAATGCTAATGATACTTTAGCTTTCAAATAGACGTGAATATTACTGTTCATTTGGAAACTGGACAGCAAACGCAAGTTTCTTTCCAAATTACGTACATACGAGTACTATATGCGTTATTACTAAGTGAGGTTGAAATTGAATATTGGGTAAAGGGGCTATGGAGGCCATGACACTCATAAACACTATTTGAAACATGTTTAAAGCTATGTTGGGGTTGGAAACTCTGAGGAAAGTTAAGGGTTGTTATCGAATCAGGTTTTAGATTCAATTGGGAGGTTGAAGATTTGAGTTTAAAAGACTTGGGTGTGTATTAGTTTTTATTGATGTTATTGAGTTTTGTTATGATGATTAGAGTGTAATTTTTGTCCATTGACTAAGGGTCATCAAACCGCACCAAAAAGGGGGGAGGGAGAGGGGGAGGGGAGGTTATCTGAGGGACCAAAATTTGTGATTTAATCTTTGAAAAAAAAAAAAAAAATTAAAGGCATGTTTTGTGGGTACATATATAATGCTTAACGATGAGCTTCATAGTTTTGTGTTTTAGTTTCATGGGTTTATTGAAGTGGGGTTTATACCTTACAATCATGAGTATTTGGTAACATTGGAAAATGGTATTGGAATTTGGATCTTGAGGTTTTGGAAACTTCCATAGAACTCCTAAAATGAGATTTATAGTAATTAGGATGGATTTTACTATAAGCTGGACATAAAATTGGTCAAGGCCAAAGGCTTGGTGGAAACTTGGAAATTGAGACCGTACTTGCTTGTTTAGCTTTGTAATTTAGAAATTCAACTTGGGGCTGGTTGTATATGATTTATGGCCTATTTGGATGGAGGGGGAAGGAGGGAGAGTGGAGGGCATTAGAGTAGTGTTGGCTAAAAATAAGCTAATTTTGTGCTAAATCTACTCTACTCTACTCTACTCCTCTTCCCTCCCCCTCAATCCAAACGAACCATTAGTCCAAGGATTTTAGTATTGTGAGATGGTTTTGTGGAGACCTTTAAGTTTGAGACTGCTCTAATCAGGCCATAAGTTTGGGTGATTATTCCCTGGTTGTGGGCTTTGGAACTCTGTGCACTAATGGCATGCTGAGAAATGTGAGATTTTGTAGGGTGCACACTGGAGCATTGTAGAAATTGGAATTTGAGCACAAATTAGAGTTTAGGCTGGATAGTTCATGGTTGTGTTGTTTTATTTATAGCATTATTATCTTATCTGCTTTCTTTTTGAATGGAAGTTTGTGTAAAAATTTAAGAATATAAACAGGTTTCCATTTTTTGTTTTTTTGGGTATATTCTGAGAAATTTTTGTTAAGTAAAATTACATTAATTATTTTTGAATAAAAATCTGATTGTTGAGAATTGGGAGAATATGATGGAAATGTCATATCAAGACCTTTTTCATTCTGGTTAATATACTTCATGTAATATAAAATTCACTGAGCACTTGACATTGCTCAGGTCCCAAGTGAAAATAGTATAATTAAGATGGTAGATTGTTATCTGAATTGCTATAACTCATGAAAATTGCTCTAAAGCAAATCAATACACATGACATTACTTAAAGCAAGTCACTTATGCTCTTCTCTCCGTTTCCCTCCAAACTCCCAAACTTGGTGTCAGTTTTTGATAAACAAGTTTCATGATTTGATTTTATCATGGTTTTCTTTTTTTTCTTTTTTTGTTCTTTGAGGTTGTATGGGGATTAGGTATACATATCATACCGAGCAAAAAAAAGAAAAAGAAATTATGTATGCAATGTTATACTGAAACTGGATTTTGATGATACAACTTTATAACAGGGATTGAGTCCATCTCTCTTTTGTAGCATCTTGAATGGGCTTTGTACTGTTATTTTTGGTTCCCTTCTTTTGTTTTGGTGCATTATATACTAATTTAGTTTTTCTTGCTCTATAGAAATCATGGCAGATGATGTTCCCAATGTTGTTCCCAATGATGTAAAGGACAAAGTGGCAGATGTAAGTTTATTCTTTACTTTTACATGCCCATACCTTCTCCCCCTTAATTTCTGTGGTGTAGGAATTAGACTATTAGTTAAAAGTTAAAACAAATTGTTTGAGGTGATTAAATTGTTGTCTGGTTAGATTTTAGTGTTAAACTGTCTTCTCCTGTATACTTCCTTTGTTATAAGGATTGCATCATTTTTTTGCCTTTTTTTAAAGAGAAGTTAATTACTAACCAAAAAAGTTAAAGGTGGTGTTTGGTTACTGAGACTTATAGAATCTTCATCTGATGTCAATGCAGCATTTAGCTGAGGTCAAGTTTAGTAAATAGTCATTTTTCTTATATTCAGATGTCAAAAAAGATATACATATATGGATAAACCTTATATAGGCAACATCTTGATGCATTTATTGACATTTAGGACTACCTGAGATGTTTTCTTGACTACAGCGTCACATTATATTTCTTAATGAATTCATTGATAGCAGATTGCCCCATTTGATCCTACTAAAAAGAAGAAGAAGAAGAAGGTTTTGATTCAGGATCCTGCTGATGATCCTGTAGACAATTTGGCTGTGAAGACTGAAAACTTGGAAGGTATTTAAATACATTAACTGTTAATTTTTAAATGTTGTTTATTTAATTTTATGTGAGTTCGCTATTACATGCGCTACGTAGCTAGAGGCTTAATCCTTTCCTTGCAGTTTCTGATGGACTTGAAAGTACTTTCTCTGGTTTGAAAAAGAAGAAGAAGAAGCCAGTAAGCAGTCTTGGTATCTATAGTGAACAAATATGTCTTTCTGTGTTTATTTGTACATTGCCAGCAGCAATATCTTCAGATGCTTGGTATCTTTGTAGGTGGAAACCAGTTCCTTGAATGATGAGAGTGGGGATGCAGGGGAAGATTTGGATGGTAATATGTTGTTGTTGGTTTTTTTTTTTTTAATGTTTTAATTTTTTAATTTGATTTATCTGTTAGAACCATTGAGATTTCATGTTTTCCCCATTTAGATCACGTTGGTGAGGATGAAGAACAAGAAGGAATTGAACTACATGCACGTTATCCTTGGGAAGGAACTGACCGTGATTATGAATACGAGGAGGTATACTATTTATTTTTATGTTGCTTGAGTTCTCTTTTGAAGTTAATATTATCATAGTTATGTTTTCTGAGTTTTATATTCAGTGGATGATTAATTTATTTTATTTGTTACTTCTTCATTGTTATTTATTAACTCTATGGATGCCTGATATAGGACCATTTGTACCCAATCACATTTTGTTAATCGTTGTTAGTTTTTGAGGTTTGTACTTGTGGTTTTGAGAGACCTGAGACCTCTCCTTAGAATATATACCTTAGAAAGCTTACTTTAGAACATGAGTAATTTTTTTTCCTAGTGCCTTTGAGAATGTGGCAACATGCACATGATTGAAACTCAAGGAGTTGTGTGTCTTTTAGGCTATTGACTTTAGCGCGATTGCCTATTGTTTGGTAGAGAGCGGGGTGTAAGGAGCTCTCTATCCTCTTAGCTTTTGTTGATCTGCACAGCAGGGCCACTGGTTTATGGATCCTTTGAGCTGTCACTGATGGTGTTGGGATAGCTGTATCTCGATGGTTCCCTTTTTTTGGGGGGTTGGGGGTTGTGTTGTTAGTATAGTGCCTGAGTTTTGTTGTGGCTTGTTCTTGAATTTTATCAAAATGGCTAGTTTCATGCATGCCTTTTGGTTACTGCCCTTTGATTTACTTCACTGTTGGTGCTTAGGAGTTAGGATTCATCTTCTTGAGGCTAAAAGTCTTTTGCTATATTTTTTCATTCTCCCGTGGGTTGCTAACAGGGCGAGGCGTCACGAGCTCTTGGGTCTTCTATCTATTTGCTCCAATGAAACACGTGCTTAGAACTTATCACAACTATGGCTGTCGTGACCCCCTACATAATTGACCAAGATCATGTGTCTAACCTAATAACATTTATCATATTAGCTTATCTGATGATGAGAGGGTCAGTTTAGCAGGTGTGTGTGAATCAATAATTGATCTCAGCTTATTACTAGGAATGCGGTTTTAACATCATGTGTAGACGTGTCATATCTTTTCTCCCCTGTATCATTGGTGAATTGGAAAAGGATAATGAGGTTTGCAGATGATCTTGAGCCTACGGTTTGTATTATCATGCGCTGTTAGTAATGGGTTTTTTCTCTGATATTGTGTACAGCTTCTTGGTAGGGTGTTTAACATTCTTCGGGAGAACAATCCAGAGCTGGCAGGAGATAGGCGTAGGACAGTTATGAGGCCTCCACAAGTTCTTCGTGAAGGCACAAAGAAAACTGTTTTTGTGAATTTCATGGATCTCTGCAGGACGTATGTTTGATTTCTTTTGCTTTCTACACTCCCTGTATTGTGAGCTCTTAATTATTTTTGGTTACTATTTTCTTGCATTTTGTTGTATTACAGGCATGCTTCTTGTTGATTGCATTTGAACCTTTTCCTTATACATCCTCTTAACAATCTGATTCATTCATTCTGTTTTCATTGATGTTCATGTTTTTCTGCCTGGTGTATGTGAAGGTCATGTTCTGGAAAAGATCTTATTGTAATTGTATATATCCATTTTACTGTGCCCACATGCACAATATGCTGTCTTCCAAGTATAGATATTGCTCAAGTATTCTTTGCTCATAGGTTATATTTGGAACATTTTTCTGGTGCTAGTAATTGTTCAACTGAGATTGTGGCTTGAGTTCATCAAATGACATGTTCTTTACTGGTGGTGGTGTTTTATAATGCTTTCAAAAAAAAAAAAAATACTAACTCTTTGCTTTTTTTCTCTCCCTTAAAAAAATAAGGATGCATCGACCGCACGAGCATGTCATGGCTTTCTTGCTGGCTGAACTGGGGACAAGTGGATCAACTGATGGGCAGAACAGATTAGTTGTGAAGGGAAGATTTGCACCTAAGAATTTTGAAGGAATCCTGCGACGATATGTCAGTGAGTATCTCATCTCATTCACTTTTTCTGTGATGAACCGTTGATACCACAGTTGGTTGAACCTAGATAGTGTTGCTTTCTAAGTTGGTACGTATATGGACTGCAGTGACTGTGAGTCCAAAAAATTTATTTGAAACAATCTATCCTCTATGCATCTGATTCTTGTGTTTCATATTAGTCTTGGTGCTCAAATGTAGCTGCACTCCTGCCACCCCTTTCCTTTCTCAAAAAATAAAAAAAATAAAAAAAAGACAAAGAAACACTCCCTCCACCCATCTTGCATTGACTAAAGGGAAGGCACTGTATGTGTCGGGCGATACTATCCTTTTCTTTGAACTGCCATAATCTGGTTCTATATGGAAGTGCTTGAAATGTTAACTAGGAGCCTAACACAACCCATATCTTTTGTTTAATGATAATCCGATTGGTCTAGTTGTCAAACATTTTGTGGCTGAGTGTCTCTTGTTCTGCTTCCATTACCAATTGTTGTATATTATATATAGCTTCTTGAACTCTTGTTGATTGCTACTTTGTTTTCAGACGAGTATGTCATTTGCCTTGGGTGCAAAAGTCCAGATACTATACTTTCAAAGGAGAATCGTCTCTTCTTTGTTCGATGTGAGAAGGTAACTGTCTAATATGTTCGTTCTTTCCCCTCCCCCTCTGCATAGTAGGTGATAGACCAGGCTTGGGTTTCACTAATGTCATTAATTTAATTATTTCATCAACTATTGTTGTCACTCTTTGTGATGAGGCCTTTCTAAAGAATTGCCTACATTGTCAGATTGTCTTATACATGATTATGGAACACTGGATTATTCTTATGATCTGGTGTTATTAAGTTTGGGTTCAACTTTCAGGATTTTTTTAAATTTTTTTATTGCAAATGTGCAACATTTCTTAAATATCCTGTCTTATTGGCTGTTGGGAAAATCTTTAACCGGATCACCATAATCGTTTGATCTGATGTTTTTTATTCTGGGTATTACTTTTTGAATACTATTTTATTATTCTCCGTTTTAGCTTAATTCTTTTGATATTTTATTTTTGCAGTGCGGTTCTAATAGATCAGTTGCTCCAATCAAAGCTGGTTTTGTTGCTCGTGTTGGCCGTAGGAATGCAGGGACATGATCTGGCCTGTTGCCCTTATCCTAGTTGGAGACTCATAGTTCAGCGGGTCATGAACCTTAGAGAGTTTTGTTACTGTTTAGTGTTTACTAGTGTTTACTAATCTATACTTTGTTTTGAGTATAAGTCAAGATTTTTTTGATAAATAGTGTAAGTCAATAATTATATCTTTTTGCATGGGAGTATGAATGTGGCAATGAGTTCATCGGCTCTTTTCATATCGTATAGTCTTTGTCACTTATCTCATTTGATTCTTTTGCTTGAAGTCCTTTGGGGGCATTGAAAGGAATATTGTACTCCAACCCAACTGCCTTTCCCTTTTTTTCCACATTATAGTTTGTAAAGGTTAGGTGCTTCAAATGAATCTTTGGCTGCGTTCTTACCTCATTTTCCTTGGAATAGATCCCAAATTTTATTTTTATTTTGATGATTCGGGGAAGGGAGGAAGGATTTTAAATCCTGAATGTTTCATTTGTAAATAATCAAAATATCAAGAGATGTTAATCGGTTAAGTTACAAGCTCTTAGCAAAATGGATTCTAAATTTAAGGGTGTCAATTTGGGTTAGTGTGTCGGGTTCGTGTCATGTTAATGTAAGAGTATTCGACTAAATGGCTCAATCCTAACCCGGCCCATTTAATAATCTTGTCATGATCCTTCAATCCTAACCCGACCTATTAATAAGGCGGGTTGACTTGACCCAACCCATTTGATACACTTAATAAACAAGTCGTGTTGGGTTGACACGAATGTAACATAACTCATTTTAACCTGCATAATATTAAATATAACATCCATTTAGAAATAATTTTTTTTACATCCCAAAAAGCAGTGCATACACTTCAAGTCTTTAACCCACATTCAAATAATATAGTTTAAGAAAAATATAACATTCATCTAGAAATAAGTTCTTTACACTCCAAAAGAAGTGCATATACTTCAACTCAAATTCAAAATAACAAAGTTTAACAAAAATAAAATAACATAATTCAACAAAAATATAATATCCTTGGAACTCGCCAAATGCTAAGTATCAATATTGAAAGAATTTGAGCAAACAGTAAACTAATCCTGACTATGACCACAATTACCATTCATAGATTCTTTGTTGATATCCAAATTCATAACATCTTTCACAAGTTCATCCAATTTTATTTGTGTAAGTTCTATGCCAAAAAAAAAAGTATTAGTAGTTCTAAGGTCTGTAACGTTTCAATTTTCAATTATATCCCTTGTAAATTTTTGTAATTACTCACTTTTTTTAAAAAAATTTAAAAAATATTTTGGATATAAAAGGTATTTGATAAATCTAAAATAAAATAAATATTTATTTGTTATACGAGTTAAACGAGTTGTGTTAAATGAGTCATTTCGGGTTGACACAAATAAATTGGCGTGTCAAACGTGTCTATTGTGGGTTATGCGGGTTGACCTGCTTATGACACGTTTCTTATCGTGTTGCTTTTGGGTCGACCCATTTATGACCCAAACCCATTAAGACCCAACCCTAACCCGAAAAAACCCGTGTCAGGTTCATGTCATGTTCGCGGATTGAGTAGAACATTGACATCCCTAATCCCAATTAATATTTAGTCAATGTGCAATTGGTTTAGGACTTTCATGACTTTGTTTATTTTTTTTTTGGCCATATATATGTGTGTGTGTGTGTGTGTGAAGAATTTGGATGAAAAAGAGGTGGTAGTTCATTTACAAATTTATAAATGTGAAAGTAATGTTATATTCTTTCTTTCTTTTCTTTTTTTTTTTTTTTTTTTTTTGATAAGATGTTCTATTTTTTTAGTAATAAAGTAAGGTCTGTTAACGGGTGTCGTGCAGTACCAGCTAAATAGAAATTAAATAATAATTCTTTACACGTGGAGCAACTTTTTTTTCTCTTTTTAAAAAGACACGTGGAGCAATTTTTATTGAGGAAAGAGAAACCACCTCTCAACAAACTACAAAATCACACTCTTTTACAAAAATAAGAACAATTTGATCTGAAATTAAGAACTTCATATGGGTTTTGGGTGTGAATGAGGGAGGAGATAGTCCGTATAAAACTGGACCCGACGAAATACCTGCTAAGCGGCCATCAGCTCCGGCGAGTCTGACTAGGCTGAAACGACGCTCTTCGCAAGCAAATCAACCTTGTCCAGATCTCGACTACCAAAACTCCACCGTAAATTGAGTTCCATGGCAACACCACGATGGCAAATGTGAGTGGAAAGCTGATCTGGTTCTCTATGAACACGATGGAAAGGGGAACATAAATAAGAGGAAAAATAAACTGAAGATTTGTTGGGGAAATTTTGGGTGGGTTCAAAGTTCAAAAGGTCCCTGGATCCCACCATAAGGAAAGAAACGAAAAAAAAAAAATCAAAAGACAAGGATAAACAATGAAGCCATACGATGGGAAAAAAATTACAAGGAGAAAATGCTAAAAAATATGGAGATGGTCAAAATTGTTGAGAGGGTATTTAAGTAAAATAATGCAACATTTGATGTTTCATATGCTACCCGACACGTGTTGACGTTTTTCTCCATTTCTTCATTAAAGTAGGGTTATTTCAGTAATAGCATTAAGGGCATGACAGTGGCGGCGATTAAGATATATTTAATGTAATTTTTTTTTTAAAAAGTCAAAATGGTAAATATATATTTAAATAATACGCATAATCACAATAAATTTGTGTGGGTAAACTAATAAATTATTAACACATGTATTTTCTATACTATTATTTAAGAACCTTCTCCTGTTTGAATTCTTCATTTTTTAGTTCAAAAATGCCTCTACATCTCTATATTTAAGTAGAGACAAAACTAAAGGATAATTCGGTAAAAATGAAACTCTAACTCCCACTAAAATATTGACTAAAAAATAAGATTACTCTCCTGCTAATTTTCAAATTGTTTTATTTATTTATAAATTAGATTTTCAAAATAAAAATTATATTTATATAAAATAAAAAAAAGCACAATTTTTTTAACAAATAGGACCGCTAAAGAAAAAAAAAGCCTCATCGCGCCTGTCATGAGGCTAGTATTTTTAAAAAAGTTGCATTATATTTCATAATTAAACATTTATTAATTTTTAGTTTGTGTAACGAGACCCATAATGTTCTGTTCACAAGCATATTGGTACGTATCCGGGCCCAATTCCCATGAGATTGGCCTTTGAGTCTTTGACTTTCTTGGTAAAGTTTCATGCAATAGATGCACGTACACACCCCATAAGGTAATACAACTTAGCATGGTAAGAAAAAAAAAGATCTAATTATGTACATTTGAGGCGGGAGTCCAATGACTCCAATCTGGAAAGAAAAAAAAAATTAAAAGGTAAAACATAAAAAAGTTTATGTTCCATTTCACCTTAAATAAAAAGCAAACTTCTTTACGATCTGAATCCAAGTAAAACGTAATAGCCGTGTAAAGATTAATCTTTCTTATGATTGCGAAACTATTATAATGCAGATTGCAATTATAGCGTTTTTGGTTTAGTTGTAAAAAACACAGACTATTATAATGGAATGATGTCACAGACAATTATCACGAGTGCGGAACTAAACTTACGATGTGGACAGTGATGCCTCATTAAATGTGTTGTGCTTACGGTTATCTATTATCATCATATGGTGGGGGCGTGAAGTCTATAAGTTCACACCGGAGGTTCGAGGAAATATATATATATATATATATATGTTGAAAGGTATGTAAGTAAAGTAATGTAAGAACAATAATAAGGCGGTAGAACCTGCCAAGCAGTATATATATCAAAATAATTCAAAGTAAATGAAAGCAATTTAGAACCGTCCGGTATGACGGTAATCCTCCATGGTGGCGGTAGCAACAAATAGTATAATGAACATAAAACTGAAAATACTTGTTTATTGAAGGTAGAGTTAAACACTTACAGTAATAGTAGATACAAGATCTCAACAGTAGAGGTTAACAATTACAAAGCTTGAACTAGTCCTAGTTACAAAGTTTGTAGGGAAAGTAGAAGTAGTAACAAGGTAGCGAACAAGGTAATAATAGAAACAAGGAACTCTCACAAAGAAGGCTTCTAAGGAGGAAAACTCTCTCTAAGAAGTTCTAAGAAAAGTTCTGAGAACAAGTTCTAAGAAGAAGTTGAACAAGTTCTGAATTTTACATAAGGGACAGCCCCCCTTAAATAGGCAAAATTTGGAACAGTAAAAGTAACATGAACAGTAGAAGCATGCCGAAGGAAGACTCGGAATATTTGAAAGCAGTCTTGCAAACATGAAGAATCTTCTTTTTAGGACCTTGGAAACATGAAGAATCTTCTTTTCCGGATATTATTATAGCATGGGAGACAACAGTAGCATCTTGGCCATTGTGCAGGCCAGGCAAATAGGGTAAATCAATTAACTTTGAGCTAGGTCATCAGCATCATCTTCATCATGTCCAAACTACTCTTCATTGTAAGGGTAGTAAGGATCTTTTGTAACAGAGGCTTCAAAGGACTGTTCATCATCTGAACCAGCTTTTTCTCCTTTTAACATTTTAATGAGAGCATTTAGTGCTTCAGGGTCTTTGCGGATTTCATCTAAAGGAGAACTCACTTTTATAGGTTTAGCAGATGATTTAACAGATTTAGAAGAGGAAGCAGGTGCATTAAGGACAGGGGATTGATCATGTGAACAGTCCTTAGCAATGGGGAGAGCAACAGGAGATGAAGAATCTCTGGAAATTGTAGCAATAATTTTCTGAGTATGAGAGAATTTACCCCACCATTTCACATACCAATGTCGGGAGAGAACATCACCATCTTTTTCATACTGCCATTTTAATATCCAAGGTATCTTGAAACGTTTAACAAAGTGAAGCAAAGGAGGGAACTTAGCACCATGAGCATCAACCAGGTCCCCATTTTTCTTCATTTATAACATTAACAATGCAAACACTGTGGTAAATAATTTTGGAGGTATCAATTTTGTCAGAAATGGTGTTAATAATGATAGATTTCTCATTACACAAGAGATCAGAATAATAATTTAAATTCTTATCTTTATGCTCAGGGATCCAGTGAAATCTTGGAGGGAAATAGCTTTTAGCAAGTTTGAGAGGATCAGAAATTGAGGCTCTGTTGGGTTCAATATAAAACATGTTTTGAAAATATTGTTTCTTGATGTATTGAGAGATGTTGGAGCTTTTGGGGAAAACAGTCTTAATAGGTCGGTTAACAGAGGTTATAGCATAAGGATCATACACATGAGGCAAGAACAGAGAAGTAATTGGGCTTAGGGATAGTACCTAATGGTGTGAAACGGTTAACAATGTCCAAAGAGGAAACATGTTCAATTTTAACAATTGGATTAACAGTGGCAGGTGTCTTGTCTTTCGACCTTCTACTTGCCATTGGAACACTGCAGAAATTCACGGGTAAGGAAATCAGGGATGGAATTTTGAGATCCTTTAATATATTCAATATCAAAATCAAAAACACTTAAAATAGCTTGCCATCTGGCAAAAATGTGTTTTGAAACAATATTTTCAACATCTTTTTCAATAACATACTTAGCACTTTTGCAATCAATACGTAACAAAAATTTTTGGTTTAACAAATCACTTTGAAACTTTGAAATACATAGTACTATAGATAAAATTTCCTTTTTAATAGTACTATAATTTAACTGTGCATTATTCCAGATTCCAGAATAGAAACAGACAATTTGTTTAGGAGACTCAGGAGAAACTCTCTGTTTCAGAATACCACCATAACCAATGTCAGAGGCATCGGTTTCAACAATTTTCAAAGCGTCAACAGTGGGAATACCAAGACACGGCAATGTCTTAACATGAGATTTGATCTGTTTAACAAGAGAAGTATGGACATCAGACCAAGATGGAGGGTTGATTTTTAACCGATCAAAAAGAGGTTTACATTGTTTCCTCATATCCTTGTAGAAATCAGCAACATAATTCAATGATCCAAGAAATCTTTGGAGCTGAGTTTTATCAGTGATAACATTAGGAAATTTATCAGCAAATTGTATGGCTCTATCAATAGGACGAATTTGTCCTTTAGAGATGTCATAGCCAAGAAAACGTACTTTTGTTTGAAACAGTTTGATTTTCTTAGCAGAGACAACAAGACCATTTCTCTTAATAGTATCTAGAAACGAATACAAATGTTTCCAGTGTTCATCAATGGAATTGGAGTAAACAAGAACATCATCAATATAAACAATGGTGAAGTGGCTAAAGGAGTTGAAAATATCATTCATAATGTTTTGGAATTCACTAGGGGCATTCTTAAGACCGAAAGGCATAACATTCCACTCATAATGTCCAAAAGGAGTGGTAAAAGCAGTTTTGTACCTATCTTTCTCACTAATCTGGATTTGCCAAAATCTTGATTTCATATCAAATTTTGAGAATACGACAGCTTCACTCAACCTATGGACCAGGTCATTCTTGTTGGGAATAGGATACCGAATCCATTCCAAAACCTTGTTCAAAGGTTTATAGTTAATAACTAGGCGAGGAGTTCCTTTCTCTATTTCCGCATTCTTTTGAACATAGAAAGCAGAGCAAGACCAAGGGGACTTACTATTTCTAATCAGTTTTTTCTCTAACAAATCATGGATTTCTTTTTTACAAAATTTAATAGTTTCAGCATTCATTTGAATTGGACGAGCCTTAGTGGGAATGTTTTTTTCATCAAAATCTTTAACATAAGGCAAGTCAACAATATGTTTCTTCCTATGCCAAAAAGCATTTGGAACATCAGAGCAAACATCATCACTCAAGATTTTTTGGAAATTATCAATTTTTGATTGCAACAATTTATTGGAAAGTTGTTCAGCAATTTTCTTGCATCTAACCTCTTGTTGAAGGAAATTAAGATGTTTGATTTTAGCATGAAGCAGATTGGAAGCATTATCGATATCAATCTCAAATTTTGAAGCAAATTTGAATTTTACTTTTTGACCAAAAGGGTCAGTAGTAATACCATCATGTTCAACAAGAAAAGGATATAAAGCATTTATAAAAGGCAAGCCAAGAATCACTTTGTCAGTCATATTTTTGATTAAAACAGAAGGAATCTTGAAACAGATATTATCATGGCAAATATGAGCATTATTCAATTCATATTTAATCTTCATTTGAGAGCCATTAGCAAAAATCAATTTTTCAATTGATTTTTCAAAATATTTTGAAGGAATCAATCCTTCTTGGATACAGTTCATATCCGCACCAGAATCAATCATGGCAATAATAATGAAATGGTAATCATGAGAAACAACAATTTTAACTTTTGTAAACCATTTCGGAGGAAGAATCTTATTAACAAGAGCAAGTTGAGAATCAGTGATACCTTTATCAGCAAGAAGAGCCTGTTGACTGGATTCGTCTCCATCTATGTGCTCATCTTGTTCATTATCAGATTTATTTTGATCAATATTTTGATCAATTTTTAACATTAACAATTCTTGTTTAAGATTATGGTTATCACTTTTCATGTTTTTAAATTCATGTTCTAATTCACTTATCTCGTGTTTAACAATATTAATTTTATGTTGGAGATCATTGACAGTTAAATCTTTGGATTTCTTTTTATTAAATCTTTCTAAAGTTTCTTCAAAACTTACTGTTGATTTAAGTTTTTTACCAGTTTCTTCTTTTAACAAGTTTTTCTTAATCTTATCCAAATAATCTTTTTGTAAATCAGGGTTTTCAATTTGACTTATCAATTTCACCAACAAACTTTCATTTTCTTCACTTTTAGTGAGAGTATTAACAGATTTAACAACATTGCAACAAGAATCTCTGCAACCAAGTTTAATATTAGGAGAATCAGAAGAATCATCAGCAAATTGATAGCAAGAATCAGTTGAAGAAGAAAAATCATCTTCCAAAGAATCAGACGAATTGTTTGATTCAAGGATTCTGAATAATTCTTCTTGATCATTATCACCAATGTTTAATATGTTAAACTTATTTTTTAGTTTACCAGGTTTTTGTTTACAATCTTTACTGAAATGACCAGGTTTTCCACAGTTAAAACATTTACCTTTTCCAGATTTTTGGTTAACATATTTTTTAAAAACATTTTTCTTTTTAGCATAAAAATCATTAAAATTAGTTCTGTGTTTTTTATGACTATAATTTTTGTGAGTTTTATCATGTTTTTTACCCTTTTGCCGCGAAGGAGCAATTGGGGATAAACCATATTGTTCACAAAAATTACCCATTTCATATTTAGTTTTTCTTTTATTTTTTAATTGGTGTTTTAACAGTTTTTCATCATTGCACATATTAATACCAAGTTTTTTAATAGTGCTTAAAATATCACCATAAGTTAAATTATCATAATCAATGGAATCATTTTTACCGATTAATTCTTGTTTTACCTTATGAGCAAAGATAGGAGGCAGACCGTCAATAAACTTTTCTTTCCAATAAGGCTTGAAACAGTCTTTCCGTTGCATTACTCTGGAAAGGAAAACATCTTGATACCATCTGTAATCAGACATGGTAGGGCATCTCAAATTATTTAGCAAATCAGAAATTCGAGATGAAACATTATATGGAGTACCAACAAAATGTTTGATAATAGTATAAATCAATGTATTAACACCATCAGGAATACCTCAACCAATATGATCATCAAAAATAGGCAAACATTCATCATTCTTTTTAACAGCATGTTTAATAGATTCTCTGGATTCTTCTGTGAGATACGAATCCCACCATCCACGAAGAGTACCAGAAAACCCAGTAGCAAGTAAATCAACAATTTCAGGTTGGTCAAAATCATGGTTATTTTGGTAAGCAATTCCAACCATAGACATGTGACCCATTTTGTTAATAATTTCTTACTCAGAAAACCCATCAATATTCCATTCATAAATTTTATCAGCAGAAACAGAAAACTGAGTTTGAAAAGGTCTTTCTTCAAACTGAATATCAGGAGGAGTAGGTTTTGAATACCAATTTTTTGTAAGAAACATGGGTTTGGAAGAACTTCCAACAAATCTTTTAATTTTTGGGAAATCATCTTCAAAAATCTTTTTAGCAGAAACAGAAGAAATAATATCAGAATCTGTATTTTCATCAGAAACAATTTCTTTTTCATTTCTTGAAATAGTTCGAGCAGCATGAGTACTTGTAGAAGTACGCTCAGTTTTAACATTTAAATCAGCAAGCATTTTTTCGACAGTTTCAAGAATCTTAGATTGAGAAGTTTTAAACTTGAATTTGTTATCATGACTGGGTAAATTGATCAAAGGTTCCTCAGTCTTGATAGAGACAAGTTTTTGAATAGAAGCAGATTTTTCAACAGAATCAATTTTTTCAACAATTTTTTCTTCAATACGGTCAAGCTGTTGACCAATAACATGCAAAGACTCATTGGAAAAATTGTTTTGTTCAATAAGACTAACAACAAGGGTTTGATCATCTGCAATTTTAAAAGGAGAAGCTTTGACCTCAATGTTGCCAATAGTTATCAAAATAGTCTCAAGAGGTGGATGACTAGACCTAACAATGGTTTTGTCACTTTTAACAAAATTTGATTTCTTTATCATATTCAAATGATTTTTTGAAATTTCATCTTTTGAAACATAATAATTTTCAAGAAAATCAAAGAACAAAATATGTTTTTTTCAATTGGTGCATCTTTTCTTTCCATTTTCTTTTAACACGGTCTTTTTCAGACTAAGCAAAATTATTTTGGAAATATTTCCTTTTTGGTCTATTTTTAACAAGCATAAATTCATTATACAGGGAAACCATATCAATTTCAAAGTTTTCAACAGGAGTAATATTAGGAGAACAGTTGAAATAAGCAAGACCATCATTCATAGAAGAAGTATCTATACTAAGAATGTTATCTTTAAAGTGCTTAGATCTAGCAGGAAACACATTATGTTCAACAGTGTGATCTTCTTCATTTACAATATCAGGAGGACAACCAGTCCTAGAGCTGATAGAATAGTTGGATCTCCACAACTTATCCATACTATCCTAGTTTTAACACTCTGTTATCATGTTTTTCTCACAACCGTTGCATTTTGTAACACATACCCTAAGCAACCCTATACCACACACATGCCCTACACGCCCTCACTTGGCTCAAACGGGCCTTACAGTCAGGTTCTGGGAATTCACTTTGCACCTAGGGTGGCGCCAACGACAGTAAGAAGGGGACACAACAACGGAGCACCAAAGGTTCGGACAAGCACGGACAAGATACAAAGACACAACAACACTATCACCGGCCAGAAAAGAATGGCTCTGATACCATAAAGGGGGAAGGGGACACACAGCTAAAGGGAAGAGACGGAAGCACAATATATTATATGTTGAAAGGTATGTAAGTAAAGTAATGTAAGAACAATAATAAGGCGGTAAAACCTGCCAAGCAGTATATATATCAAAATAATTCAAAGTAAATGAAAACAATTTAATGTAAGAACAATAATAAGGCGGTAGAACCTGCCAAGCAGTATATATATCAAAATAATTCAAAGTAAATGAAAGCAATTTAGAACCGTCCGGTATGGCGGTAATCCTCCATGGTGGCGGTAGCAACAAATAGTATAATAAACATAAAACTGAAAATACTTGTTTATTGAAAGTAGAGTTAAACACTTACAATAATAGTGGATACAAGATCTCAACAGTAGAGGTTAACAATTACAAAGCTTGAACTAGTCCTAATTACAAGGTTTGTAGGGAAAGTAGAAGTAGTAACAAGGTAGCAAACAAGGTAATAATAGAAACAAGGAACTCTTACAAAGAAGGCTTCTAAGGAGGAAAGCTCTCTCTAAGAAGTTCTAAGAAAAGTTCTGAGAACAAGTTCTAAGAAGAAGTTCTAAGAAGAAGTTCTAAGAAGAAGTTGAACAAGTTCTAAATTTTACATAAGGGACAGCTCCCCTTAAATAGGCAAAATTCGGAGTGAACAGTGTCATGAACAGTAAAAAGTGAACAGTGTCGATGAACAGTAATCTGTGAACAGTAATCCATGAACAGTAAAAAGTGAACAGTAATTTTTCCCACTTTTTGCCTTGAGATCTCCAACAATTTTGGCATAGTCAAAAGAAGAGTTTCTGACTTGGAGATGACAAAAAGCAAAAAGAACAAGTAATAGAGCATGAGCATGTAGGAGTAGGAGCATTATGGCTATTATGGCTACTAGAATATTTGTACGTAGATTCCTTGAGCCACCATGTTGTCTTTTTGTTCACCATGAGTAGGAGACTTCAGAAACATGTCACAAAAGAACCCCAACTTTGTCAGATGCATGGCTTTGCACAGGAATATCACAAATAGAGAACCAATCATTAATAAGCTGCAAGAGGTCAGTAGAATCTTGACTAAAACAGTTCCTGATAGTGGGAGTATCAAGAAAATAACTTTATCAGTGAGAACAATAGTGCCATAAATTTAATCAGTAGAAGGAGCATCGGACGGGTATCCATCAAATGGATCAAAAGGACCTTGTGGAGAATCACATGGATGGTCATGGTAAATAGCATATTAATTACAGAATCCACAATATAAAATAGGCTCAAACTCTGGTCTTCTTCCTGGGATGAGAAGGCTTCTTGGATTACCATGATTAGTTATTTGTAAGTGAGCAATGGCATCAGCATAGGGCCTAGGACCAAAAATTGAAATTCTATCAGTGCTCCCTATAAAATGATAATCCTGCCATAGGTTCCGAGCAACCTCAATAATTTGATTATTAAAATAATTTCTCCAACATTCAGCAAGAGCAAAAGGATTTTTAAAGGATAAGTGAGAATTTCCTTCAAACCATTGTCCTTAATGAGTGTGACCATTGATGAGAATGAGATGCTTTGAAAGCTGAACATTCATCCAATTATCTCTTTCCCATTTTGGCAAAGTACTCCAACATCTGATAGAAACAAAAGGGCTCGCAAATCTTTTATAGCATCTTGAATAATTTGTGGAAGCTGGCTGGCTTGGCGATGACTTGTTAATTTTAGGAACCTAATAAAGCCATATTCAAACATATGGGAAAGCCAGTTAGGATCCCTATCATCATCATCATCTGAATCATCAGGAGCAAATGAGCCATCATCATAATTAATTAAGAGACCAGGAAATGGGTGTTTCTTTTCATACACTCTGAGAGTACTCCCAAACTGTTCTTCCCAGTCCAACTGGATAAACACATTATCACCTTCATCTAGTTCATCAGGATCAGGATTAGTAGTTGTAACAAGTTTCTTGAAACATTTGAACCATAGGTCGAAAGACCTAAACATAGCCTTGCTTTTCAGAATACGGATTTGTATGTCTGTAGGCAAGTTGGCAAAACACTTCTTAATAGAGATTAGGTCTTAAGACTCAATCTAGCATAATCAGTGCCCATAATAGTCATTTTATCCTTTGAATGGATATCCTCTTTGCCAAAGAGTTGACTAACGTAGGCTTTAAGACGAATCCTAAGAGCCTCAGTTTTTGGAACAAGATTATCTTCTGAAACAAGGTTACTTTCTGAAACAGGGTTGTTATTTGAAATAAGGTTGGAATGGTGGCTTATATAAGCACCATTTTGAGCAGTAAGGTTAACAAGGTGGATTTCAAGAGCCTGGAGGGTTTTTTCAAACAGGAAATAGTGATCTTTAGTAAAAGCAGCATAGAGATTATCAAGAATAAATTTTATGGAATCTAGTAATTCACTATAGACTCTATTATGAAACTGTAAGGATCTGGATAAGACTTCCTGTAGAGCAATCATCATATCACCATTGGAATATGTCACCGTTGCCGGAACAAATTCCTGAAGGGATGTTGATCTACTGGGTTTTACCCCAGAAGATGCGCCTTCATGCATATTAAAAGGTTGTCCCACTGGGAACCTTTTGTTTTGAGAATAGTCCTGTGCAAGAGCTTTTCCCTTGTTTTTCCTCTCAGCCGAGGGAGCCATAATAATCCACTTACTAGTGGTATAAGTATGAATATTATTATTATCCCACTTATTAGTGGTATTTATCCCCGCATCATTGCCTGATTCCTGCGAAGAATCATTAAGAATATTAGGGCGATTGGCAACAGTTAATAGTTTGGCACTACTAGCATCACCTTGAAAATTGTCTGTGAAATACAAACTCATCTGTGGTTCATGGGCATGTTTATTAGTAGGAAAATCATAAGACAGATCTAAAGCATTATTAATATCAATTTCAAGCTTTGAAGCAAATTCAAATTTTACTTTCTGTCCAAAAGGATCAGTAGTAATTCCATCATGTTCAACAAGAAAAGGATACAGAGTATTTATAAAAGGTAGACCAAGAATTACTTTATCAGTCATATTTTTGACAAGAACATAAGGTATTTTGAAACAGACATTATCATGACAAATATGAGCATCATTCAATTCGTATTTAATCTTCATTTGAGAACCATTAGCGGAAACCATTTTCTCAGTTGATTTTTCAAAATATTTTGGAGGAATCAATCCTTCCTGGATACAATTCTTATCAGCACCAGAATCAATCATAGCAATAACAGTGAAACAATAATCATCGGAAATAACAATTTTAACTTTTGTGAACCATTTTAGAGGAAGTATGTTATTAACAAGAGCAAGTTGAGGATCATCAACAATATTACCTTTATCAGAAAGAAGAGCATGTTGACTGGATTCATCTCCATCTATGTGCTCATCTTGTTAATTATCAGACTTGTTTTGATCAATATTTTTATCAATTTGTAACATTAATAATTCTTGTTTAAGATTATGGTTATCACTTTTCATATTTTTAAATTCATGTTTTAATTCATTTATCTCTTGTTTAACAATATTAATTTCATGTTGGAGATCATTAATGGTTAAGTCTTTGGATTTCTGTTTATTAAACCTGTCCAAAGTTTCTTCAAAACTTATAGTTGATTTAAGTTTTTTACCAGTTTCTTCCTTTAATAAGTTTTTCTTAAACTTATCCAAATATTCTTTTTGTAAATCAGGGTTTTCAATTTGGCTTATCAATTTGATCAACAAATTTTCATTTTCTTCACTTTTAGTGAGAGTATTAACAAATTTAACAACATTGCAACAAGAATCTCTGCAACCAAGTTTAATATTAGGAGGATCAAAAGAATCATCAGCAGATTGATAGCAAAAATCAGTTGAAGAAGAAAAATCATCTTCCAAGGAATCAGACGAATTGTTTGATTCAAGGATTCTGAATAATTCTTCTTGATCATTATCACCAATGTTTAATATGTTAAACTTATTTTTTAGTTTACCAGGTTTTTGTTTACAATCTTTACTGAAATGACCAGGTTTTCTACAGTTAAAACATTTACCTTTTCCAGATTTTTGGTTAACATATTTTTTAGAAACATTTTCTTTTTAGCATAAAAATCATTAAAATTAGTTCTGTGTTTTTTATGACTATAATTTTTGTGAGTTTTATCATGTTTTTTACCCTTTTACCGCGAAGGAGCAATTGGGGGTAAACCATATTGTTCACAAAAATTACCCATTTCATATTTAGCTTTTCTTTTATTTTTTAATTGGTGTTTTAACAGTTTTTCATCATTGCACATATTAATACCAAGTTTTTTAATAGTGCTTAAAATATCACCATAAGTTAAATTATCATAATCAATGGAATCATTTTTACCGATTAATTCTTGTTTTACCTTATGAGCAAAGATAGGAGACAGACCATCAATAAACATTTCTTTCCAATAAGGCTTGAAACAGTCTTTCTGTTGCATTACTCTGGAAAGGAAAACATCTTGATACCATCTGTAATCAGACATGGTAGGGCATTTCAAATTATTTAGCAAATCAGAAATTCGAGATGAAACATTATATGGAGTACCAACAAAATGTTTGATAATAGTATAAATCAATGTATTAACACCATCAGGAATACCTCGACCAATACGATCATCAAAAATAGGCAAACTTTCATCATTCTTTTTAACAGCATGTTTAATAGATTCTCTGGATTCTTCTGTGAGATACGAATCCCACTATCCACGAAGAGTACCAGAAAACCCAGTAGCAAGTAAATCAACAATTTCAGGTTGGTCAAAATCATGGTTATTTTGGTAAGCAATTCCAACCATAGACATGTGACCCATTTTGTTAATAATTTCTTGCTCAGAAAACCCATCAATATTCCATTCATAAATTTTATCAGCAGAAACAGAAAACTGAGTTTGAAAAGGTCTTTCTTCAAACTGAATATCAGGAGGAGTAGGTTTTGAATACCAATTTTTTTGTAAGAAACATGGGTTTGGAAGAACTTCCAACAAATCTTTTAATTTTTGGGAAATCATCTTTAAAAACCTTTTTAGCAGAAACAGAAGAAATAGTATCAGAATCTGTATTTTCATCAGAAACAATTTCTTTTTCATTTCTTGAAATAATTCGAGCAGCATGAGTACTTGTAGAAGTACACTCAGTTTTAACATTTAAATCAGCAAGCATTTTTTCGACAGTTTCAAGAATCTTAGATTGAGAAGTTTTAAACTTGAATTTGTTATCATGACTGGGTAAATTGATCAAAGGTTCCTCAATCTTGATAGAGATAGGTTTTTGAATAGAAGCAGATTTTTCAACCGAAACAATTTTTTCAACAATTTTTTTTTCAATACGGTCAAGCTATTGACCAATAACATGCAAAGACTCATTGGCAAAATTGTTTTGTTCAATAAGACTAACAACAGGGGTTTGATCATCTGCAATTTTAAAAGGAGAAGCTTTGACCTCAATGTTGCCAGTAGTTATCAAAATAGTCTCAAGAGGTGGATGACTAGACCTAACAATGGTTTTGTCACTTTTAACAAAATTTGATTTCTTTATCATATTCAAATTATTTTTTGAAACTTCATCTTTTGAAACATAATAATTTTCAAGGAAATCAAAGAACAAAATATGTTTTTTCAATTGATGCATTTTTTCTTTTCATTTTCTTTTAACACGGTCTTTTTCAGACTGAGCAAAATTGTTTTGGAAATATTTTCTTTTTGGTCTATTTTTTGAAAGCATAAATTCATTGAATAATGAAGCCATATCAATTTCAAAGTTTTCATCTAAAACAGTCAAAGCTCTTAGTTGGTTAACATTATTTTCAATAGGAGGAAAATCAGAATCAGATGGACAAATAGATCCAGTATCTTCTTCTTCTTTATTGGTAGTTTTGCTATATGGAGAGGAAGATTCAGGTTTAGTGGAATAGTAAACAGAGCTTATTTGAGATTTATCACTAGAAACACCTTCTAATTTTAGATCAGTGGGTTTTTCAAAATTCTTTTGTAAAAATTCATTGAGATCTTGATCTCTTTTTGAAATACTTTCAGATCCATCAAAGGAATGTCTTTCTTCGTTGATCCTCAGAGGTTGAATATTTTGAAAACTTATTTTAACAGTACCATCAAGATATTGTTGAATATTTGTGAGATCTAATTCATCAAAAACAGGTTTAGCAACAGGGGATTCTTGTTCCAACAACCATTCAGTGGGAAGCTTGATATATTGCCATTGAATCATTTTTGGAACTTGAACTTTAGCATCAGGAGTTGAACATTGAATTAACATGGTTTTACCAGAAGGTTCTCTATTATTTAAACAACCAGGATTTAACTGAGTACCCAACAATCTATAATAAATGCGGTAAATTAAAGCAAAAGGTTTACTACCTTCGTCCATGATATAACCAGATGAAGCAATATTCAAAATTAAAGCTTTAATAATATTAGGATCATCCAAAACCAGAGTAAGATCAGGATAACAGTTAAAATAAACAGGACCATCATACAAAGAAGCAGTAATCATACCAAGAATGCTATCTTTAAAGTGCTTAAATCTAGCATCTCGTAAACACATGAGAATAGAAGCATTGATACCCTTTCGGGTGAGTGGTTTAATAGCAACTTAAACCATACCAATATGCAAATAAATTTGTTTTTTAGCAAGGAAATCATTAATATTTCTTTTAGAAAACAAGCAACATTTTTCATGAGTTTTTGAAATAGAAAATATTTGTTCAACATTTCGCACTTTGTAAACGGGATGAAAAATGGTTTCAGCCCAACTAGTTTTGTAAATAGTTTTAGTATCAACTTTGGGGATGTTCCATTTTTGGAAATCAGGAAGCTCATTATCTTCAACAGTGTGATCTTCTTCATTTACAATATCAGGAGGACAACCAGTCCTGGAGCTGATAGAGGAGTTGGATCTCCACAACTTATCCATACTATCCTAATTTTAACACTCAGTTATCATGTTTTTCTCACAACCGTTGCATTTCGTAACACATACCCTAAGCAACCCTATACCACACACATGCCCTACACGCCCTCACTTGGCTCAAACGGGCCTTACAGTCAGGTTCTGGGAATTCACTTTACACCTAGGGTGGCGCCAACGACGGTAAGAAGGGGACACAACAACGGAGCACCAAAGGTTCGGACAAGCACGGACAAGATACAAAGACACAACAACACTATCACCGGCCAGAAAAGAATGGCCTTGATACCATAAAGGGGGACGCATAGCTGAAGGGAAGAGACGAAAGCACAGTATATTATATGTTGAAAGGTATGTAAGTAAAGTAATGTAAGAACAAGAATAAGGCGGTAGAACCTGCCAAGCAGTATATATATCAAAATAATTCAAAGTAAATGAAAGCAATTTAGAACCGTCCGGTATGGCGGTAATCCTCCATGGTGGCAGTAGCAACAAATAGTATAATGAACATAAAACTGAAAATACTTGTTTTATATATATATATATATATATATATATATATAAAATAAAATTCTTATAAACTTATGGAATATTCCACTATGGTAAAAACTCTATTACCATTTCGCTGTCTCTCTAACTATATAAATAAAGATCTGATATAATTGTCCTGAGTGTGTCGCCAACCAACATGTCTGATCACGACATCCTAAACTCAGAACCACCAGCAGCTCAACCACCGGAGCCAAAGTGTCGAGCCGTGGGCGGCACCGAGTACAGCTGGTGCAAAGCAGTACCACTTGGCACCGGCGTCACAGTCCTAGGCCTCCTCCTCTCAAAACCGCCGGACCTCCCACTTCTCCAAAATGCCCTCCACTATCTCCAAAATTCCCACCCTATCCTCCGCTCCAAGCTCCACTACGACCCCGCCACCACCACCTTCTCATTCCTCACCCCCGCGAATCCCCAACCCCTCCTCCAAATCCAGCCGTTCGATCTCCAATCAACGTCCCGGATCCTCCAAACCCACTCGAACCAATCCAGCTCCGTCACCCCCTTCCGCCTCATCGTCGAGCACGAGATCAACAACAACACCACGTGGCGCAATCCCGAGCATCCGTTGTATGCCGACAAGGACATCATGTACGCCAGCGTGTACGCCCTGAGCGAAGCCCAGTGGGCCCTCACTCTGAGACTGCACACGTCAGCATGCGACCGCACGGCGGCGGTGTCGCTGTTGAGGGAGTTGTTGGAGTTTGTGACTGCGCAGAGCGGAAATGGAGAAGGGGCAGAAAGGGAAATTGAGGATAATGTGGAGGTTAATTTGGGGATTGAGCAGATGATTCCTGCTGGGAAAGCTAACAAGCCGTTTTGGGCGCGTGGGATTGACATGCTTGGTTACTCTTTGAATTCGTTTCGGCTCTCTAATCTGGATTTCATCGACGTCGATTCGCCTAAGCGTTCTCAGCTTGTGAGGCTTCAGATGACTCCACTCGATACTCAGAAGCTTCTTGCGGTAATTACATTTTCACTACGCCTTCTTACTTTAATTTCTTTGCGTTTTTTACTTTTTACCGTGACCAAGTGCTTCAAACATATCACAATTTGTCGCGTGATAAGGCGTAATCATAATAATAGCCTAATCGCTTTCAAGTCAAATCCCGTCCTGTATGCAATACAAATACCAAAAGTAACAATGAGTTACTTCGTGCCTAAGGAAAACTTGGACCGACGCTAGGCAACCAACCTTTGGTAGTAATGTTATGATTGGTACTGTACTAGATGATTTTTGGTGGTTGAAACAACCTTGTTGATACCATTTCACATGGTTACTAGTATTTGTTTGGTGCAATATCACTTCATGGATGCCACCTCAATAGCTGATTTTACCATTTTATATAGAGTATGAATAAGGATTTGTTTAGGATCGCTTATTTTGCTGAAAGTATGGTAGATAAAAGTAAAAATTAGTTAAAAATAGTACAGTGAGACCTATAAATAGTATTAAAAAATATAGTGAAGCTTATGAATAGTAACAAAAATAAGCTGAATAGTAAAATAAGTTGGCTTTTAAATTTAGAGCCAAACGCATTTGGGAAGTGCGTTTTGCGCTTCCCAAACACGTTTGCGTTTTTATTTATTTATTTATTTATTTTTAGCTTTCCCAGACGGAAAGTTTGACTTTTTTCGTGAATAGTGACACTGTGTACTGTTCACGACCCCACAAATTTCACTTTTTAACTACTTCCTCTATCCCACTTTGTTTGTCCTGGTTGAAAAGTCAAATTTTTTAAGAGAACATCATTTATTATCTTATCTACCTTTTAAAAATGTATAAGTTTCCAAAACTACCCTTAAATAAATTAATCAAAAAATTGAATTAGTAAATTAATAGGGGTATAATAGGAACATTAGTAAATTAATGACTTTTATTTTTAGAAACAGGACAATATTTTGAGACATCCCAAAATGGAATAGAGGACAAACAAAGTAGGACGGAGAGAGTACTTTTTATTAAAAATAGGTCTTATGATACTATTCATACATTTAAAAATTATTTTGCTACAGTATTTTTCAGTTTTCAGCTGTATCCAAACGGACCTTAAGTCTAAATTATTGAAGTGGTAAGTCTTGATTAGTGTAGGATAAAAATGATGTAAGTGAAAATGATGTTGTAATAATCATAACATATCATCTTATTAGATGTTATGAAAAAAAAAAAATTATATAATCTACTGTATCTCAACCTGTCTTTTTAACTCCGTGACAATATCTTCCAAATCGTATAATTATTTATCTATATCACCGTATGGAAAAGTTAAATACAATATTTTATTTCATTTTTAAAAAATAATAATATAGGTGTTATCGCATTAATTTAAATTTTAGTTCACCTCCTCCTCAAGGACCTTAACTACCTTTTCACTTCACCTCCTCAACTCAAGAGGGTTGTTAATTGTTATCAACTAGTTTTTGTTTAATAATAGTATATTCTCCACTTAACTGCTGAGATACTCTCTGGCCATGTCGGGATAAACAAAAAGAATCCTATAAAAAATGATTTGTCTCAGAACATGATGTTGGAAGTAATTTTAATTTTCACTACGACAATACCTAGGCCTTGACCGGTTGACCCAACTGAACTTGTGCTAGTTGTCGCTACCCCAATCCGACACAACTTGATTTTATGCACCCGAAAGTCCAAGTTTCACTTAATATGGTATAGTAGATTTTTGGCCATGTAAAAACTCTCACACTCATGTTATTGCACTAGTGGGATTGATTTGATTGAACCTGTTAGCTGCCCATTGGCATTTAATAGAACATAAGATGTTCTTGAAAAAATATTAGACTATTAGCTACCTAAACAAATATATGTTCATGACATAACCCGACTTGAACCTAAATAGGGGTTAAATTTATTGATGTATAACTTGTTTCCAATTTATTTATGTACTATTTGATTCTCCCAAAAAAAAAAGAAAAAAAAAAAAAAGACCTTATGTACTTTTTTTTTTAATTTTCATGTGTCACTACTAGTGTAGCACTAGACCTAATCTTTACCATGCTACACTTCGTAAGCTCTACTTTTATTTTTGATAATTACAACAGGAAATGAAGATTTTGAATCCTGTATTTGAATGACTTAAAGTTGTTTGATAATTACATCAGGAAATGATTATTTGAATCCTGTATTTGAATCATGTGACTTAAAGTTGAGGATTTAACAAGCGTGTAAAGTATAAAAAATTTCTTTTCCCAGTTAGTCATGTTTTGTCATTTTCTCGAAAGAAAGAAAAAAAGTTATGCTTTGTGTTTATAACATTATTATCAACTAGGCCCAATTGAGCAAAAGACACCTGACTCTTTTGTCTTGGTTCAATTCTGTGAAACTTCCCATTCGCAGCAAGGATAGGTGTGGGCCTAAGTAAGGGCTATAGCTCTGCTTTTTGTCAATTATTGAACTCAAAAGCTCCGAAATAATCTTTTAGAAACGTGGTCCACGTTCAATTTTCAATCTGGCTTGATATGGACATATGACTCAACCCACTTCTTGATATGTAATGTCGGTGTGAAGGACAAAAATTAGCGAAGGATTTCATTCAACCCATTGCGGGGTGAATTATAAAACTATTTTTGTGTATTATTTACACTAAAACTACACATGAATGATCTTTTTAATCGCTATATAATAAGTTGGAGGAAGATAACTCTAACCTAGTTAGGAACTAAACTCTTTTTAGGAGTATGCGAGAGTATTTGAGAGGGGTTCCAACTTACAATACATAATTTATGTTGGGTTAAATTGTATATATGATCCTCAACCTTACACTTTTGTTAAATCAACCTCATTCTTCTTTCTTTTCATCAGATCAATATTTTGCACTTTAACCTTTTTGTTTTTAGGGCATAAAAAAAAATACAAACTTTCCTTACAAGTTACAATGTTAATAAGATTTGAATTTTGTGTTTTGTATAGTGCTGCTTTAAAGCTGGCTAGATATGAAACTTTTTTTTTGATGTTGAGATATTGAGATTATGAATCATAACCTTATCACTGTTCTGGTAATAATGTAGTTCATGAAGTATTAAGCCTAATTGGTTGAATGGGATAGTCATAGATGACACTGGTCCTTCATATGCTATTTGAATTTTCACACACCCAGATGCTTGATATATGCTCTTTAGTTCTGGAAAACATTTGTGACATGATATCTTACATTTTCTATGTGAATTTGTTAAAAAGCAACGGCAATAGACAATTTGAAATTGCTACTTTTTACTACTCAGGCCAACAGTGTTAGTGTTCAGTTAATTAGGCTATATCTTTGAGTTCCAAGTTATCCATTGTTGATCGATGACCTTGCCATTTTTACTCTAATTTTGAAGGGCTGCAAGTCCAGAGGAATTAAACTATGTGCAGCCTTGGCAGCAGCTGGATTGATTGCAGCTTATTCCTCTAAAAAACTTCCTGATCATCAGAGAGAGAAGTATGCTGTCGTAACTCTTATAGACTGCCGTTCAATTCTTGATCCAGTGCTTTCCAGTCACCATATAGGTAAATCTTGTTTCCTAAGCATCTAAATCCCATGCGCTTTACATATGTATGAGGGGTTATTATCTGGTTTTTGTGCTTTTCAAGACTTGGCTCAACCTGAATATGTATCTATTGAAGCGGAAAAAGGGAAGAGACAATTCAAGTTCAGTCTTAGATGTCCACAGTTGAAAGCTCTGAGAAATTATATCTTTACTAAAAAACTTTTGGTTTTGCTCTCTTACTCAACATGTGTACAATGATGACAATCTTATTTGTAACATACAGGATTCTACCACTCTGCCATCATGAATACACATGACATATCTGCAGAAGAACAGTTATGGGAGCTGGCAAATAGATGCTACACGTCCTTTGCAAATGCTAAGAACTCCAACAAGCATTTTTCTGACATGTCTGACCTGAACTTCCTCATGTGTAAGGCCATTGAGAATCCCACTTTGACCCCATCATCATCCATGAGAACTGCCCTCGTCTCGGTGTTTGAGGACCCCATTGATGATTTTAGTAAAATCCATCAACAGCTCGGTATTGAGGATTATGTGGGATGTGCTTCAGCCCATGGTGTAGGTCCATCCATCGCCATATTCGACACAATCCGAAATGGTGGTTTGGATTGTACATGTGTGTATCCATCTCCCCTGCATTCGAGGGAGCAGATGCAAGGGCTAATTGATGATATGAGGAGAATTCTTGTGGATGCTTGTAACCAGTTGGGGAGTGAGAGCTAGAAGCCTTAATTCTTTCTGTTTTGAGCTTGATCTTCTCTTATGAGCTTGTTGCCACTGGCTAGCCCATTATTGTTATTCAAATCTGTGTAATGTAGGTTGTCCCGTATGTGGTCTCTACAATTAGTTTGAGGCTTTGAGCCTTAAAAAAATATTTTTCTACTGTTCAATAGAAGCTATGGTTGAACAAAAGACAAGTTAAAAACATGCTTAACTATTTTTTACCAGTTCCCAAGAGTCCTGTAGTTCAACTGACATTTCTTAATAGTTTCAATCGAGAGATTTAATGTTCAAATCCACTATCTCCTATTGTAACTATCAGATTATCAAAATAAATAAACAAATAAAAATGTTCTACCCTTTTAAAAATGAAAGGTTTATACATTTGGCATTGGTTTAAAAAGTTAGCAGGTTTTACTATTTAGCTTATTTTTACTACTATTTAGCTTATTTTTGTTACTATTCATAGGTCTCACTGTATTTTTTAGTACTATTTATGGATTTCATTGTACTATTTCAGTTACTTTTCAGCTTTATCTACAGTACTTTCAGCAAAAAATTTTCAGTTTCAACTAAATAAGCTGTCCCAAACAGACTTTCAAGATTAAATCCCAAAACTTTGTAATCCACAATGTCATTTTCCTAAACCTCTAACCCAATTATTTTTGTCAATTAGTTATTAGATAAAGCAATATTTTATTTTTGGGCCTTTTTAGTCTATTACAGTTCATTTGGCATTTGGGCCTTTTGAACATTGATGTGGCATGTGGGCTTTTTTTTTTTGGGTCCTCGTTTTTTAATCCAAAAAACTGATAACTAGCTATTTGGGCAATTTTATTATCTAGATCTCGATCTTAATCCAATCCTATAAACTTATAATTGTTAATATGATCTGAGTTGTTTAAGCGATTTCAACTGTAAAAGCGTAACTTTCTCAAAAAAAAAAAAAAAAAAAACTGTAAAAGCGTAAGATTTTACAATGATTTTAACAATCATGTTTTTCCCATCAAACCAACAGCCATTGCCTAATAGGCTGTAATTTGTATACCTCGAAGTCCAATCAAAATCTGCTGTCTCATACAATCATGATTAGTAGCACCAATAGGCCCTAATTAAGCTTTTGTCTCCTTTCTCAATCTTGTTATCATGTTCCCAAGGATTCACAAATTTACAAAAAGTTCTAGGGACATCAAAAAATTTCACAAGGATTTTCTTATAACTATTGTTGTGGCATGTTGTAATTGAATAATAATAATAATAATTGTGGGGTCACGATTTGTAGCCCAAATCTTAAGGATGTGGGATATAAGCCCAGTGAGTCTAATACAATAAATTTATAGAGAGTGGGTGAAAGAGCTGAGCTTTTTGCGAATTGGACAACGGCTAGTAAATATTTAAAAGACGAACAAATACGCAAACACACTTAAAACTCAATGAAATGATTGTCCGAGGAGATGAATTATGAATTGAACCAATAGTTCTTAAAGCTAACACAATTCTTAGTGCTACAGTAATTCTTTTTCTCTTCCTTCTCCATCTTTTTCCCGATCCTCATCTTATGGGAGGTCATTTACATTATATAGTTAATTTCCGGCTATCCTGATCGTACACTTATTAATCATCTAAGTCTTTACTCGAGTACATGTCCCATCACACATCTTCTTTGACTCTCTGTGAAGGGTGGTAGTTGAGACTGCACTATTCAGGGGTCTTCTCCATATAGATGTGCCAGAAAAGTTGTTGCAGTGCATTTAATGCGGTGGTAACAGCTTTTCTTTTAGATATTTATGCGTTCTTGTTACCTTTGTTTGTGCATAAGGTTCATCCTGATCGTTAGAACCCCCTGGAAGATCACCTAAATTGCCCAAATGCATGCTTGACCGATATTTATCATATCCGAGAAGGAGATACTCCTCGGACTATATTCCTCCATTCTTTTCTCACGTGATTCTCAACTATGGGGGCATCTCCCAATCATTTATTCATCCTCGGACATATCCACGTCCTCAGATAAGACCCAAGACCCAATATACGATCTTGGGCTTTTATCCCCACAATAATAATAATAATAATAAATTGTAAATTACACCCTTGAAATTTAGGGTTGGCTGGATTTTATACTTCAAAGTTTCAGAAACTTGATTTTATATCCTGAAGTTTGGTTTCATTAGCAATTCACCTCCACAGTTAGTTTCTGCTGTTAAATGACACATCATCATACTGGTGTGTTTTATTATTGCCAAATCAACCTCAAAACTACATCGTTTCAGTGATGACCAAGCTGGCATAATCAAACCTACGTAGTTTGGGGCCTAAACGTAAAACATATTACTATAGCTTAAACGACAACGTTCAGGACAAACTCTAAAATAAAAAAAATAGAAACCATAACCCCACAATCTGTCTAACCAACTTAGTCCTGTACAGAGAAATCGAGAATGTCATTGAGAAAAGCTGAATAGCCTGTGAAGAGAATTGTCCCCCTTCCTCTTTCAACCATGCCCGAAAGAACCTAATTCCAATTTTATGGTTACCAAAAAAAAAAAAAAAATCAAATTTTTACAAATTAATCAAATCAATTTTAAACCCAAGAAATTATTGTGAACACAACAAGAGTAAGAAAAGAATTAGTTAAAAAGTGTTTGGTTTCTGACAACATATATTAATGAAATGAAAATTAAGGTTGAAAGTCAGTATAATAACATGGGAATTGAAGATGATTATAGTACTAGTTTATGGCTAGTATGTGGTGATACTTGTTGGGCGTAGTGGAAGGCACCAACGAAGGAGACAATAAGGGACTTCTGAAAGGAGTCAATTAGAATGTCAGAGAAGTTGGTGGGTTGCCAATTCGTATTAATATTAGAGTAACCATTGTTGCATTGTACACCACGGGATTTGCCTGGGTTCACACAGCTGATGGTCTGCAGATAGATCGTGGGGTTATGGTTTTTGTTTTTTTTATTAAACGTTGTCGTTTAAGCTAGAGTAATGTGTTTTAGGTTTAGGCCTGAAACTTTCTCACAAAAAAAAGAAAAAGAAAAAGAAAAGAAGTTTAGGCTTGAAACTTCGTAGTTTTGATTGTGCCAGCTCTTCACTTTAGTCATCACTAAAATGATGTAGTTTTGGGGTTGATTTGGTAAAAATAAAATACATTAGCATGATGATGTGTCTAAAAACTAATCGTAGGGGATGAATTGCTAACAGAACCAAACTTTAAAGTGTAAAATCTAATCAGCTCCAAACTTTAGGCATGTAATTTGCAATTTACTATAATAATAATCAATTACGTTTGTGTATCAACCTGCCCCAATCATCTTGCCCACTCTGTCCTGTACTAACCTACACAAATATGATATTGATCTCCAAGTGGTTTGGGTGAGGTACAACTATTAAAACAATGACAAAACTTAGGTACAGTACCTTAGGTATTGTTTTTTGGGTTTACCTCTTAATATTCAGCTATGTGGCTACTTAATTAAAAAATATAATTTCATTCTATGAGAAAAAATCCACATGGTAGAATCTTAAAAGTGAAACTTAAGGAACAGTACCTAAGTACTGTACTTAAGTCTTGCTCTTAAAACAAAGGGCCAGATCGGGTGGCAGGTTGATTTATTTTTTTAATAAATTGCTAAGACCTGACCCAACCCTATATATATATATATATATACACATATAGACAAATACACAAATGTCTCTTTAGTCTTTATCTAATATCAATTTTAAATTTGTTTTTGTGGTTGACTCTATGATTTAAACATATTAATATGAAAATAAGTGATACTTTCTTGATATATTCATATGCATGCATAGTGGCATAGATATGCCCTCACAATACGAGCAGTTTTATTTGTTGACACTAATGTTTGGGTAGAAGAGCTACTTATTGATTTGGATGATATATTCCAATTTGATTTAATTCATCAATAAAATTACTTACATTTCTCTCCAAAAAAAAAAAAATCTGGGGAAAAAAAATCGAAAACACTCATAGCTTAAAACATGTGTACTTTGATTTATATGGTAAAATTGGTAGCTTCTTATGATTTCCTTCGTTGGTTTGCGAAGAAATACAATTTCTTAAAATAATCAGTAAAAGGTAAAATAATATTTAAGTTTTGTATCAGTACAGTACTAATTTTCAACCAACCCTCTGTTTTTGAAGGTTGTGGGGTTTGGAATTTTTCCAAACCGATCATGGCGGGATTTGTTGAAATTTTTTCCCCACAAGTCATCCATTCAGTATTAGATCTCTGTGAAAGTAAGAGTCCTGCGTGATCACAAAACGTTGCGAAAAGAGCGGTGTCACATGTCAGACAGGCAGAGGCCATTGGGCAGGGCCAGCGCAAGCCCAACCACAGTCCTGTGTGAGACTAATAAGGAACCTGCCTGGCAATTGTGACCAGCCGATTATATGAGCTGTATTTAACAGTTAGCCGATCACGCAGTTGAAGAATGAAGATTTAGCACACCTGGTTGGAGGACATTGGTGACAATCGGCTAGAGAACTTGACCGGCAGTGCGAGTACTGTGCCAAAAAGATGCATATAACTGCATGGTTAAGCGGGTGAGAGCACTGCACAGCACATCAATTGGTGTCCGCCCCTGATGATTACCTTTTATCATCATATCAAGACACCAATTAGTTGTTGCTGTAGGCGGGGATTAAACCTCAAATCTCTTATTCAAGAATAAGAGATTTTACGGTCAAATTAGATGCGTATAACTGCATCAATCATGATTTAAAGGTGTAATTCCTATGATTCATCACTTGGGGTCTGAGAAATTTTGGAAGAGTTCGCTGAGATGTATATTGTATGATACATGTTATAATATTACATCCATTGAATCATAAACACCTATTAGAGATACTTGCGGTGCCCAATTGAGCACTTATACATTGGTTGAAACAGCCTCTCTCTATATATGATCTATCTTCTACAATCTAATCAAACAAACTCCTCAACAAGTTTCCCAAAGTCAAACTTCCCATTGCTGCATTCTACAGCATTTAAAACTTCTTGGAAAGTAGAGACAGTGCATGGAACCACTAGTCCAGTGCTTTGCTCAAACCCAAACTCATTGTATGACTTCTCCAATAGCATCTTGAAAAGTGGGTGATTGAGAAAGCTGGTTTGCACCACAAACCTCTGGCGCTCCTCTCCTACATATACTGCAAAGAACCCAGTTGGGGTTGTGGAAGAATCTGGAGAACCTTCCCAACATTCCTTGAGCAAATATTCTTCATGTGATGCCTCTTGAACTTGATGATCAACTCCACCTATAACCTTTACCTTCTTAGCTAGCTTCCTGAAGGACACTATTTTCTTGCCCAGCATTTTTCTCTACGTATTGTACACTTCAATGAGAGAGAGAGAGAGAGAGAGAGAGAGCAAGATGGTGGAGAAAATTGAGGACACAGAGAGAGCTAACGAGGAAGTACTAGTAGTTTCATGACTCGGGCTCAGTGAGAAATGGTGGGTGAGGGAGGCTTTTTATTTGTAAAGTGTGCACGGCAGGAATGTCTTTTGAAAATGTCATATTTTGACTCTGAAAAATTTTGGAATCTATTATTATAGTTTTTCTTTTTTCTTTATGTTATCAAAACCGTTTTCATAACAGTTTAAGAGCAATTAAGAATCTCAGTTTAGACTTTAAACAATGAAAAATCATTGATGGGATGGCACTACATTGCATATAATAAGGCTTTATATTCCACGTTTGTTGGTGAAACATTGTTGGGTGGCCTGAGAATCAATCAAGGTCGTATAAGTTCTGCTTCTAATTGAACTTGATAAAGTGGTGGCTGTTCTTACATGGCATGTAAAATTGGCAAGATCCATTAATAAAAATGAAGGAACTAATGATTAATTTGCTGAAGAATCTATTCTGTTTGACTCAAATGCCAACCACTGATTGTTACTCTGGTGCTTTAATTGAATGTTAATCAAAACCAACCATTTCTACCTTATGCCTACCTAGCTAGAACCTCCTTTGTCTCATTGAGTTCAGAGAATTGGAATCCTAAAAATCACTCTCACTCACTAAAGAAAAGAAAGAACCGATGCCTCCTTCAGTCTTATTTTGTTTAGAACTAAATTGTGTAAAAATATAATTTTAAAAAGTTGTAATTTTTTGCAAAATAAAAAAGGTAAGAGGGGGCGATTAGAGTGACTTTCTTATCTAAACGTTATCATAGTAGCATTATACTCGCTAGATTTGAGTCAACAAATAGGAGAACCGATAAGCCATGACTATTAACCAAACATGGATTTTAATCAAAATATCATTATTAGACTTAGGTGAAAAACATGCTTGACCAAGTTAACCAAACATGGAACACAAAAAGGTGGGGATGGGAAATTATTTTATTTTAGGAGCCATATGAGGAAAGAGATTTGTGGGTGGCATGATTGCATGCATGTTAAACTGAAGCTAAGATTATTGCTATTAATTTATTAAGTTATATTCTATAATAATATTAGTTATTAAAATTTAAATTTAAATTTAAAAAAAAAATGCAAAACACTCAAACGTGTAAGGGGGAAAGTTCTTAGAAACAAGTGACAAAATGAATGGTTGACGTGGGAGGTCTTCCACCCACAAAAAGACACAATTTAGAGACTTATAAGGTGGGCCGGCCCAATGGAATAAGCACTAAACAATGGGACACATTATTTGACTTGTAGAGTCATCGCCGGCGACAAAAACTTCCACACGGCCTATCAATCGTAATCATCATCCATTTGTACTTGAAAGTGTACCCACATTGGAAAGTTTTATATTTATATTATGTATTATAAGTACTTCCACTTGCAATGAAACCAAAAAAATAGAGACAAAAAATCTACTTACAACTTTTCAACTAATGTCTCAATTTTCATTTACTTTCCTAATTGAGGGGACATTTTCTTTACGTGCCATTTGGTTTCCTTTTACCTAGACTTTTCTTGCAAAATAATCTAAAAAGTATATTCCTATTTATGTTTGACCTAGTATGTAAAAATAAAACTAAGTGTATAATACAGTTAACATTCTTGAGTTTTGAACTAATGCTAATTATATATAATACTTTTTAAAATTGATGAATTTGGTCCCTAATCATTGTAGGAGAGGGAAAAAAAAAAAAGGAATGGCTTAAGGCTCAGATGAGTAGGGATCAAATTGGTTAGTTTTGAAAAGTCCTGAATATGCTAGCCAAAACCCCATGGGTGTAAACTGTTTTTCACTCTAAAACTAAATATGTGTGTGTGTTTTAGTAAACTTAATTGATAAGGTTTTTATTTTTATTTTAAATTATAGATCTGAGGTTCAATTCTGCCTATATCAAAAACTAATTTTTGTTTTGGTTTGATGATTAAGAGTAATAATTAGGAGCGAATATCATAGGTTGAAACTAAAAAAAAAGTGTCAATTTTTTATTTTTCTAAAAAGAATATTCTCAAAAGGTGAAGGTTACTTTTTCAAACAACTTGAATTTAAAGTCTTTGTCTTTAATCACTGATTGTTCTATTCGATTATATCATGACCTAATATATCATTGACTCAACCTTGTAGATTGATGAAATCTTAACCAACCCAAAATAGGGATCAAAGTACTAAACCTAGGTCAATGAACTCAATTTACTTTCTTTAGACTTAAAAGATAATTACATTATATAACTTTTAAAATTTATTTAATTCAATTGGTATCGTCCCAAGTTTCTTCAATCTTAATCATTGAATTAGAATTCAAAAATGAATACATTTCAATAAGATGCTTATCACACATCCAACACTATGCAAAATGCACCTTCATCATGTTCAAACCATATTTCTTAAAAAAAAAAAGAGCATATTAAAACTTACCAAACTCACCAACCCAAATTTACCAAAAATTCTATCACTTTTATCAAGGTTGTCAAAATTGGGATCCTACGTAGGATTGTAACAGATAGGTAGGTAGGATCGTGGATCGTAGGATCGGATCGTAAATCGTAAGATCCTACCTATTTTCAGATTTTAAGCAAAAAACCTATTGATAGTGACTTTGTATGTTATATAATCACTTAAAATATGAATCCATCCATTAAAAAAAAAATTACATCATAAAATGTAATTTGCATGCACTACATCGTTCTTATGTTATTCTAACGAAACAAAATATATTTAACTTTTGAAATAATGTATCTAAAAAGTTCAATACATGTTTAATTAGCAACTAAGTACCAAAATATTATTTACACATATGAAAAATGTTTTCCAAATTCTAAGTTCCAAATCCAAAATAAGTTAGGTTAGTTAGCATATAAAAACTAGCTAACTACAAATTTATAATATGTAATCCAAAAGAGAATTCTGATTCTAAGGTTCTTCTGATCTAATCAATGTCATTGTCATATCCCATTTCATAATCTATATCCTTCCTAGTATCAACATCCAAAACGTTAAACTTAAGTACTATAGGTTTTTTTGAGATTTTATGTTGACATAGGGGTAAATTTGGGACTTCAATTCATTATTAGGCTTCTGATAACCCTTTGGGCTTGTGAGTTTAGGTGAATTATCTTACCCAAATGAATCCCACTTAAAAAAAATATATAAATAAATAAATAAATCAAGCCAAATGGTAGGATCGGTAGAATCCCATACGATCCTACGATCCTATACGATTCTACAATTTTTGCGATCCTACTATGATTTTAAACTTTTGGTGAGGTGGGATCGTAAAATCGTGCAATTTTACGATCCAGATCGCAATTTTGACAACCATGACTTTTATATTGTTATTAATTTATCAAAACTTGTATCTTGATTTTGTTGAGTCTACCACCTAGAGTTACAGGATAGTGGAAAATTCATATCCTGTGAGAGCTTCATTCAAAAGGGAAAAAGAAAAAAAAGAAAAGAAAATTAATCAACTAAAACTAAAAACTGTGGGTTCCAGTTAGTTCGACTGGTAAAGTCTCTGATGGTTGAATAAGAGATTTGAGGTTCAATTCTCGCTTACACCGAAAACCAATTTGTGTCTTGGTCTAATGATAAAAAACTATCATTAGAAGCGGATGCCATAAGTTAAAACTCTTTAAAAAAAAAAAAAAAAACTAAAACTAAAACTAAAAACCTTGAATATTTATTTTTGCTTGAACTAGTAAACCCTAATTCACGTCCTCAACACTTGTTTCAGTCAAACTTTAGTTTTGAGGTCGACATAAAATGATAAGGTTATGTCAATCAAACTTTCAAGTATCACTCAAAATAAATAAATAAATAAATCAAGCTTTCAACTAGTTTGGTGTTTGTCTCAATCAAGTGATAAAATCCACTCATATTTCAATTTTTGACTTCGTCAACCATTAACCATATTTTAAAAGATACTATAATTATTTTTTTTAATTTAAAACTTATCATAATTTAAAACAAAGGTATAAATTTTTACTTTAAAACATCTCACTCAAGAACGGGTGTTTGGTCTAGTGGTATGATTCTCGCTTCGGGTGCGAGAGGTCGCGAGTTCGATTCTCGCAACACCCCCTTTGTTTTTTCTGTTTCCTGATACCTGGGCCTCTCTTTTTTAATCACTTGGGCTCATCGAGGCCCATAAAATATATAAGATATTCGGCCCAACGAACCGGCCCACGAGCTCTTATCAAAATACAAACAAATATCCAATCATCCCCCGACCTTTTTACCTCTCAAATTTTTAGGGTTTTGCAGGATCTCTCTCTCTCTCTCTCTGTAACTTACTCTCTCAAAGTCTTCAACATGAGCAGATCGGGCCAGCCTCCGGATCTCAAGAAGTAAACCTCTCTATCTCACTCACTCTCTCTCTCTCTCTCATCTGCAATTTGTTCTAGGGTTTCTCTTTCAATTTCATTGTTTTTACAATCTAGATTCTAATTTTTTTTTCGTTGTTTTTTCAGATACATGGACAAGAAACTCCAGAGTACGTTTCTTTTTGTTCTCAATGAATTCTCTGCTCGTATTTCTTTTCTTTTTTATTTTTTTCAATCTCGCGGTTTTGTTCTCATTGATTTTATTGCAAAATTTAGGCAAGGAAAAGATAAAAATGTATATGTTCTTCATTATATATAGGAATTGAATTATCGAAAAAAAAAAATCGCAGCTAAACCTAATGTATCTGTATAGCTTATAGTTGCAGACTTGGTGCTAAAACTGCTTTTAGGTTCCTATTTTGTTCCTCACTATTTTAATTTTGTTTTTTTTTTAACTGTAGCCACTGCGTTCATAAAAAGTTTCTCTGATTTTATAGTTGCTTTGTGAAATATTGTACTGAAACCATAAAACTAAAAATTATTATCTTTTATAAATAGTTTTCCAATGTAATACTATTCTTTTGCATCCCTAAAATATAGTTAATGTGTTTTTTCATCCCAATAATTTTTAAATTTTATATCTTTTGTCCTTGAAATTTATTTCGGGGATGGAAAGAATATGGTTTAGAATTTATTTTTGTCGCTAAAATATTTTCAAGGTTCTTTTCTTGTCTGCTCTGTCTGACATATTGGCAAAATACTTAGTGAGAGTGGACAGAAGAACGAAATGTAGAACATTTTAAATTTTCTGTGATGAAAATAGATTTTTCCTAATGTGATGAACGAATATGTGTCCCCCTTGATTTTCTTAAAATCTCAATTACCCTTCATTTAAATGGCTTAAGATGTCAGTTCATACCACTGTTACTCTTTTCCGCCTATCATTTTTCCCCCCCCCCAAAAATATATTTCTAGCCAATAATTTCTGCTTTGGCTTGTATTCTATGTAAATTTTCGTGTCAGTTGGATAAGATGGATATTTTTATATTGGAATAGTTGGTTCTTGTATCTTTATTTTTCTTTGTTTTTGTTTTTCTCTTTTTTATTGTTGTATATGTTTGGGCACAATTATTTCCCTTGGGTTCTTTTTCATTGTTGGTGTTTTCTTGCTTGGTTGTTCATAATAGAAAGTGAGATTGCTATGGGTTTTAACTTTTAATGCTTAATCAATTATAGATGATTTTAGTACTTTGGAAGAAGGAAGAGCACAATTTCATTAAGTTAGGACTAATATATGGAAGATAATATTTGTTCTTATTTAACCACCAATGAGCTTTGGCTCAAGTGACACTTCCCCTTCTTGCTATATATTAGAAGATAATACATGTTGAACCATGTTAAGAAATACTTTTTATATATAGATTAATGGCACTTCAGAATGGGTGGATGATGAGGTCGTGGCTAAAACCACTGGGTGTATGTGTAACTTGTCAATAAAAAAAAAATGTACTTCAAATGTAATAGTTATTTTTAGATATTTTGGTTGGCTTCTTCCATGAAAAATTTCTGTCTCAGATATTAGTGTACTTGTTTGTGATCCTTAGTAAATAAATCTTTTTATAAATTTGTATTCATAGATCCATCCAAGTGTCGACTGTCATCAATATTGCTAATGCTGTCTCTTCGTGATATTTTTATCCATTTTTTATTTTTGTGTGGCTGACTCTTTGGTGTCTGTATGAAAGTAATAGTAACTTTGACCAGCTCATCTTCATGCACTATTTTCCTTTGTCTTAATATTATTTATCACTAGTCATGAAGTTATAAAGTAGTTCATGGTTGGCTTCTCAAGGGGCTGTCTTGAGGTTCTTTTTGTTGTCATTTGTTGTACTTTTGATTCAAATCTCTGTTGCAAGTCTTGCGACTTCCATTATGGAATTTTTTTTACACTAAAAATTATAATATTAAGTACAAAGTTGTAGAGATATCCTATAAGTGCCTATAGATGCACATTAAGCAAGTCCTTCGGAGAGCAATTTTGAAGTTTAAAAGTGATGCTGATAATATATAGAGGTTCTTTTGCCATCATCTTTTGATCAGAATCTGTCTTTCATTTGAAACTGTCTTTTTATTTTTTGGTTAAAATGACGAATTCATTAAAAACTAAAGAACGAGGTTCAGCTCAGGACCATGCCAGATCGAATACAAGCCAGATAAGTCAAAATCCAAACTATTTCTAATGTCCACAGGCATACAAGCAAGAGATAAAAAACTAGTTCCCTGCTCTGCACCCATCCTAGCAAGAGCGTCTGAACAGCGATTTGCTTGGCGATAAATGTGCTTAATTTGGACCTGACCGAGCCTGGAAATGAGCTGCCTGCAGTCGTCCAAAATGGGAGATACAATATTATTCTCATAATTAGCATTGTGAAAAATATCAACAATCACTTTAGCATCTAATTCAACTATAAGGGCAGAAATAGTTAAGTTTCTGCAAAGAGTAAGCCCATCCCTCAGCCCCCATAGCTCTGCCTCGAAGCTGCTAGTGACCCCGATCCTCCTAGAAAACCCAGCCACCCACTTTACTTGGCTGAATATGTGGTTTCCCATCATCTTAAGGCTCGCTTGTGCGGTGTGGATTTTTATTCATGGGCTTGTGGCTCATTTGTAAGCCAATTGAGCGCTCGCTTGAGTTCTCTTCAAAGGCTTGCTTTCATCAAACTGAATTCCTTAAGACGGTGCTTTTCCATCTCATCATCTTTTGGTTTGTTTTGAATTACCCAACCAACAACATTTTTGACATTTCAAGTCTTACCTAACTTCATATCATCCCATTTCTAATTTTCAGCCAATGGCGTTTTTAATCCTCTGAATTCTGTTTATGGTGCCTTACAATTAATATTTCTCTGATCTAATACAGATAAAAATGAGACCAATTAATAGGTGTCTGTTGTGGGCTTGTAGTTGCCACTGGATGGCTTCTGTCACCTTACTGATAGGATCAGTTGCATTCTGTGCATGTGCATATGCGTGTTGTGAGTTTTAACTGCCATCTAATGGCTTGCACTCTGTGTTGTTAGGCATAAGTATATCTATTTACAGCATATGCATAAGAAACCTTTATGTCACAAACACATGACAAATGAGGGAAAATTGATATAAACCCCATGTGGTAGCACAATTAGCTGGGGGGTGGAGAATCCCTCCTTATGCCTCCTCTTGGAGACGAAGCTCCCTTGTCAAACGAGAAAATATTGACATATGTAGTTTAATATATTCTGTCACCTTACTGATAGGATCAGTTGCATTCTGTGCATGTACATATGCGTGTTGTGAGTATCAAAAGAGAAAATATTGACATATGTAGTTTAATATATTCTTAAAGGAACCAAATAGTTTAAATTCTTTAACAATTGATGTTTTATATTGCAGTCAAGATGAATGCAAATCGGATGGTCGTTGGGACGCTTCGTGGGTTTGACCAGTTTATGAATCTAGTGGTTGACAATACTGTAGAAGTGAATGGCAATGAGAAAACTGATATCGGCATGGTGGTGGGTCCTTTAGCTTTGTCTTTTATTTTTTTATAGTTAGCTTTATAATTAAACTGTTAAATTGCCATTGGAGTTTTGATAATCTAGTTACCATATTATTCCCATTTATCTGATATTACTTTTATTGCTGCAGGTGATCAGAGGAAATAGTGTGGTCACTGTTGAGGCTCTTGAACCAGTAAACAGATCATAATGTGGGTTCTACTTATGCTTTTGTGTTATTTTGGATGGTATCAATATGATGACATTGGGAAGGATATCTTCTGTAATCTGGATTAGGTGGCCCATTCTAGTGCTTTATTCCCCCCCCTTTTCTTTTCAAGCAGACTTAATGGTAATATAGTGTATTCTGTATGGGTTATGATGGATGGCAGTGACTTTTGGTTAATATAATGCTTATATGGTCTTACCAGCTGGGTTAATATGCTTTGCTTTTCTTCCTGTGTCATAATTGCAACTTCGCATAGTGTTGAGCGGGTTATAACTCACAAATCATGTCAAATCAGCCCGAATATATGGTCGCGGTTGAGCTCAAACCATAAATTATTACCTTTTTTCGAGGCACCTTTTGTCGCTTTCTTTTATATCTCCCGTGTTACCTTGATTGCATTCCTTATTGTTCTTTTTCAATGAATTTTATTGCTTAATGCTTGTAAGCAAAATGTGATTATCATCACTAGTCGTGTAATGATAAGTGTCTTCCATCCAAAACAAAACAAAATGATCAAAAATGATGTTGGATCGAGTTTGGGAATTAACCTCTTCAAAACGATATCGTTAGCCTCTTAGCATGTATGCAGGTTTTCTTTGTCCAACTGAGAGGGCCCTCTACCCTCCCACCCCCAAATCTATTGGGCGTTCAGAATTTGTATGTTATTATTTATTAACGTGTGTACGTGTGATGCTCAACATAGCAACAACTTTGTCTTGCAAATCACAAATTTAGGCAATTATTAATGGTTGGACGTGCTTTATTATAGAGCCACATCGAATAATGGCGTTGGACACATCTCTTTGCTTGAAACTCGAAAAACTCCTATTGTAATTACGATGTATTGAATACCGAAACAAGAACAAGAACACCTTTAACCTTTTGCTATGATTCTCTTTTCCTTTTCTGTCTGATCGAGGTTAAATTTCCTAGGACAAAGGGAAAGACCACGAGTACAAGGTCTAAAAACATTTTACATGAAAAGGTGAATAGCTGCCCGCCATGTCGAGTTTGAATTTCAAATAGTTTTAAGCATCCATGGAATAAGAATAACACAACGGGTGTGTCTTCTCTTGAAGTTTTAAAGTTACTTTGCAGTTTTGTACTTTACAATAGCTGGACTTTGCTTTGCTTTGCCTTTTTCTTTGTATGCTGTGATAACTTGAAACTTTCTCCAAAGGCTTCAAGACCCGGTTGGTAAGCAAAGCTTAAATTGAAACGGGCAGAATATTATGTATGTTAACGGCTAACTTCAGCTAGCATAATATTCTGAATCTCTGATAGTGATATAACATGATCTGATAAAAAAGAGAAAGTGACCACCAAGATTCATATTAGTAAAATTAGACAACTCAAAAACACCCACATTAGAGAATCTGTGTGTGTCATACTCATAACTTTACCACTTGCTAAAAACAAATCTGTGTATTAAAAGGTTGGCACATGTATCTGCTGGCAATAATACTTAGATTAAGGTCATCATGGAAGCTTATTTTCACAACTACAAGTCTATTGGTTTATGTACTATTTTATTTTTATACAATAATCTTTCATATATAGCCCCACAACTAGTTCTTCTCATTCTTGTTTCAGACGTTTTCTTCAAGTTTTGGATCGAAGGAGATAATGGGGTTGGTTGGTAAATTGTATAGACTGTGGTCCTGAGGACTCTGAGATTAGTGTATGTAGTTGAACATTTGAGAGAGAGAAAAAAAAAGGGAATACATTTACTTGTCATTGTCCTTGTTAGGTGTCATGAATTAGTTAGTAATAATGGGGGTTTTTGAATGAATATACAGTGTGAATATACAGTGTTGTAGACTTGCAAGTTGCAACTTCTACAAGATTAAATAGTTTTCATAGTATAAAAAAGTTAGCTTTATATATTTGATAAATGTTACTCCATAATGTTTTTTACTGAATAATCACTCGAACCCAAGTGTGCAAGACTACAATAACCACGTGCAAATAGTGTTTGTTTAATTATGTTTATGTGCCAACATCAAGATGAGATTTGCATGCTTATCACATAAAGTTAATAATGTTTGTGATATGTTGGGTGTGAAAAAGAGAATGACTGAAGTGACTTGTCGGTTAATATTTAATTGATAAATACATACTGGTTTAGTACTTAGTAAAGACTACAATTGAGTCAACTTTATACTTACAGTATGTTTAGTATAGATAAGTACTTATAGTATGTTTATCAAAAAAAAAAAAAAAGTACTTATAGTATGTTATAATTACCCAAAACTCAACTTTAACACCATACTTCTCCAAGTAGGCAACGACGTACTTTTTTCTTAGTCATAATTATAAATCAAATCTCTCATTAGATATTAAGAACAAATTTTAGAACGTTACTACCTTTTAAGTACTTATACCTTCTTTTATTATAGTACTATACTATCTTATTAGCTTTGCCTTAAAAGTCAAAATGTTTTAAAATTTATAAATGAACATTATATTTCGAACCTAATTTTTCAGTTGGGGGGTGATTTCTCTTATAAAAGAGGTGGATGCTAAAATGAATATTGGAATAGTGTCACATCTTCAAGGATAAGGTTATCCCAACTTTTATATAGTTTTAAAATTTTGGATAAACTTAAATATGGTTCCTTAAATTTTTTTTAATTATAGATTCTCTAATTAAATTTAATCATGTGGCATAAAAAATTAGCAAATACACTTTCGTATATATTGTTACAAACTTACAGCTTAAAAAATTATATGATTTGAATTAATTAAATAGTCTAGGTCTAGGCTATAAAATCTAATTTTTTTATCCTTTAAAAATGAATATTATCTCTTCAAATAGATATTTAAAAGGAACTGACAATTTAAGGACCGGTTTAAACTTCTTATTGGCACTCATTAATTTCGATTGGGAACCAAGAGACAAATTTTTTGAGTTTCGAGCTAGAGGAAGCATAGGTATGATACATTTATAGGATGCAGCTGAACCTAGAGCTGCATTATTAAGAGCATTATTTAAACAAACTAACAAGGCCTAGGACTAGATGGCATTAACTCTCCATCACCATTTTATTTTATATAATTGGAGTAAAAAATAAGTAGCCTTAATTAATGGTCTAGTTGATCTTCTTAAAAATATAAAGAAACCGTTTAGTGACGTTGTTTGTTTTTTTTTTTAAATACGTATAAGTGAAAAAATACATAAAAATACGTATAATATTATTTAAAAATTAAAAACATGTTATTAAACCACCCTACCAAATAGGCCAAAGCCTTTGAGAAATCCAAAAAAAAAAAAAAAAAAAAGTCTTTGAATTGTATTTGGTCTTCTATAAACTATTTGGTCTCTTATTAGTTATCTGTCAGAGTCAGTCAGATGGGTATAGAAAACTCAAAGTCTTTGAATCGTAGAGTTAATAAATTCTTCCTACGAAATGCAGCCAGTGGATAAAATTCTTCCCATCAAATCGCACCAAAAATACACACACACAAAATAAAAAAATAAAAAAATTCCAATCACAGTACCTGATGGGTTTTCATAACTTCGGAAAACTTGTTACATTTATTTAGGAAAAACTAGGTTTTGAATAAATCAATTAATTTCCTTATGATTTTGATTTTTTTTTTTCATGATAGTGGGAAGTTTTAGAGTTTTAAGTTTTAACAATAGCTTCAACGTTTTTCTAAAATCTTAATCATCCATATGAATTGGGTGGATTGGATTTAGCTACATCTTTGATAATTTAAATTGATACCAAAATGATTATAATTTGCATTTATTTAAATATAGATAATGAGATAAGATTTAATTCACTCATTTTAAAATAAATAAATGAACTGATTTAAAAACTTATCTTCAAAGTTATCTTAAAACCTATAAAATATCTCTCTTTTTCTCTTTCTTATTTTACAGCATTATTCCGAATAAATGAAGTCTTCAATCTTTTTGCAAAAATAAAAAAAATAAAAATCAATGATAAGGCAAAAATGATTAGCAATATATGTTAGACGAGTAATGTTGCTCATGCAAATATTTTTTTAAAAGAATCTTTAGAAAATTATGTATTTGTGTTTGATGTTGAAAAATCAAGAATACCATAATTGTATGACCTATGTACTTGATTTTTATTTCTAATAATGCACAAAAAATCAGGTATGAATTTTATAAAATAAAATGTATGCATGAACATGGTATAATAGATGGTTTGAATTACTTTCATTATAAAAATAAGTGTTACAAACTCATAGCATCAATTATTGACCTTTTTCTGTTACTGCAAAAAAAAAAATCATGTATGAATTTTACTGTATCAAATAAAATATATACATGAACATTGTATAATAGATAGTTTGAATTACTTTCATTATAAAAATGGTAAAACCTCAATGAGTGTTACAGACTCACAGCATCAATTATTGACCTTTTTCTGTTACTACCATTTGGTTTTTTTTTTTTTTTTGGTCAGTGTTTAGGGTTTAAAGTATTTAACTAATTCCTCCATGTAACCTCATAGATCAATCTTAGGATTAACCATTCAACTAGTTTGTGGAATGTGGACACAACATGTTTTAAATTTAAATCACAATTACTAGTATGATTCATTGTAATTTGGGCATAATAAAAATAGTGAATGTGATGGACCCATTAAAAGTAATATTACTCTCAAAATATATATATATATATATATTTTAAAATTGTTACACATGGGAGAGGGAGATTTGAATTATGGTTTTTTTTTTTTTGTAAATGAGACATGGTCATGCTACCAAGTTAAAAGACTTTTGGTTACTATGAAGATGGTTCTAACTAGGGGTGTGTAGTCAACCCGTCAAAACCGACCCGACCCAACCCAATCCGGCGAGTTGGGTCAGTTTTTAGGGCTTGGTGGGTTGTAAAATTTTTTTTGATAGCAGGTTGGGTTGGATTTGGGTCATAAAATTTCAAACCCGCCAAACCCAACCCGACACACCCATATATTTAATATATATATATATATATATATATAATATTTAAGTAATAAAAATTTTAAAATAACTAGCTCTTCCTATCCTATATAAAAGCCAATTAGTTCACATAAACCCTAGTAAATTACTATTATTGTTTAGTCATTAGTGTTGTTTGCCTTTAAGGAGTTACATTGATACTAATATTTGAGTTTTTTTAAATATATTTATATTTATATTTTTTCTACTCAATTTAATAATAATAATAATAATAAATTTGTCAAACTCATGGGTTCAACCCAACTTATGTGGGTTGGGTTAGACTTATGTGATGAGTTGAGTTGGGTTGAATTTTTTTTTGACCTACCATGGTGGGTTGAGTAAAAAATTTTCCTTAACCCGACCCATGCACGCCCCTAGTTCTAATATTACTCTTTAATTATTGGGATAATTTAGCCAATGGCCTCTGGATCAAGTGCCACTTGTTGGTGTATTTGTTGGAAATGTCTATTAAAATTCCCTACCCCATGCTCTCTCTCTCTATGTATAAAATAAGATATGCAACTTATATCCTCTAGAATTTTTTTTTTTTTTTTAGAAACTTATATCCTCTAGATTGGTTGCTCTTATCATCATTCCAAATTCCAATATATTAATAAGTTATATATATACATTAAAAGATTTCTGAAAAAAAAAACAGGTTATACTTATACATTTAATAGGTTTCATTTTCACATGGATTGGATTGGATCTCATTATTATAGTATTTTTTTTGGTGATAATTTTTTTTACTATTTATAAAGAATTAAAGGTTTTTTAAAAGAAAAATACTATTGAGATAATTGAACACTAGTGTTGGGATAAAAAAAAAAAAGTGGGAACAGCCAGAGGGTCCTACACTAGAATACAATGAAAGGTGATAAGAAATTTTAGAAAGAAAAGATGGAAGCTTGGCTCTGAAGCGAAGACACTACCCACCCCAACCTGGCCACCTCCCTCTCTTTCCCTTTTCTTCTCTCAAAAAACAAAACAACAATACAAAAAAACCAATCTCTCTCTCTCTCTACTCATATCCCTTCCATTTCCATCTCCGTCTCCATCTCCATCCCTACCCTACTTTCTCTCTCTCTCTACACAAAATCTATACTCTCTCTCTTTCTTTGTCTTTGCTTCTTCAAGCCTCAATACATGAAAAGCTAGCAAGGATACAGGTAGCTAAAGAAAGAGAAAAATATATAGGGTGTGAAAAAAAATACAGTGATGACAGTCACGTCTTACCTTCCAAAAACCTTCCTTGAATCCAACTCTACTCCGCATTCATTTCCCATATCCTGGTCTTCCAATCCATAGTCTATTAGTCTACACACAAACCCCCACATAAAGATCCAATAAAAAAGAAAAGTCCCACTATCTTATTTGGCTAAAAAAAGCGAAAAAGACTCTTTCTTGGTTAACAAAACATGACTGAGGTACTCCAATCCCCTCACTTTCAACCTTCACCTTCAAGCTCTTCCACACCTAATGATAGCTCACACCCACATGCCCTTATAGAAGACCATTTGGAAGAGGAAGAGGAAGAAGTTGAAGTTGGAGTCGGAGTTGGTGATAGGAAAAGGAAAGAAAGAGACAGAGAAGGTGACCAGCTGTCTCTTTTGACACTTTTAGTGGCTGCTTTTAGAAAATCTTTAATTGGGTGTAGTACTAGTACTGCAACTGCGGCTGCTTCAGCAAAGCTTTCTTCCATGGAGATTGGCTGGCCTTCTAATGTTAGACATGTTGCCCATGTCACCTTTGACAGGTTTCATGGCTTTCTTGGCTTGCCTGTTGAGTTTGAACCTGAAGTTCCCAGAAGGGCTCCTAGTGCCAGGTTGGTTGCTCAACTTTCATTTCCTGCTTTTCTTTTTGTGTTTCTTCACTTTAGAATTCTTTTCAGGTTAATGGGTCACTGTGTTTTTGTTTGTTTTGAGAAATTGTAATCTTGGTTGCTCATGATTTTTGGATTTTTAGTTTATATAATCTCGAAGTTCTATCCTGGGTTTCAGATTTGTTAGTAAGCATTTTTTTTTCTGGAAAAGTTTTTGTTTTTCTGTTAGTTTTTTGTGTGGAAAGTTGTGTTTTTTGCTTCATACAAATGGATTGGTTTGGATTTGTGTTGGGAATCCTGTTTTGGGTATTTTTTTTTGTTATTGGACTATATGGGCTGATGCCATCCTCTAAGGTTTCAATTACTGATATTGTTCATGCTCTTTAAGACATTTTTTCTTGTGTTCATGAATTGGAGTTTCCTCTCTTTTTCTGCTTTAATTTCGTGTTGATATTCATATATGGCAATGTCCTTTGCTTTGGTTTGGTGACCTTCTGGTGTACCACATTTTGGGCTTGTAAACTGATTCACCTTCATAAGAAGTCTACTAGATATTGGATTCAATTCCACCAATAATCTTGCTATGCAAATATATTAGAAATTTATGTTTTTTTTTTTTTTTTTTTAAATGTATGAAGTGGATGTCATTTTCTGCTTACCTTATAATATGTGTGCTGTAAGGAGCCTTCCTTTAGTAATTTTCACAGTACAATGTTTTTGGTGTACTTTTTTGGTAGGGTCTTGTAGATGCCTGTCTTGCTGTTTTCATGCAAAAATTTGTGCACTTTATCACTAGAATCAGGGAAGTACTTCAAAGCTGCTAAAAAAAAGAAGAAGCTTTGATTGGCTTTTTAGGTTTAATACTGTAACGTGTTGGAATTTTTTCTCCAGTTTAAATCCTTTCGGCATTTTGCCTTGGTTTCTCATAATCTTTGATCTCTTATTAGTACTTTTTATTCTTGTTTTGTGTGTCCATTTCCATGTTATGCTTTTTTGAATGTGATGTACTTTTGAAGGGTAGCATTTCCAAGCAACCAATAGGGGCCTTTAGGGAATATATTACTGGTATTCTCAGTGATCCAAAGTACAGATTAACCACTCTAATTTCTGCTGTTTAATCTATATTTTGACGGTTCTATTAAAGAAGGAAATTATGTGGTTCTACATGAGGTGGAAAAAAATCATATTTTTATCTAACTGTATCATCTTTGATTGTGATACTTAGGTGTTCTTTCTTAGTTTATTTCTCTTTCCCCACTTTTCGCCTTTTTGAAGCTTGATTGAATGGCTGCCTATTAGGGCTCTATCTGGATAGGGGAAGAGGACTCAGCACATGTACAAGAGTTTACTTTGATATCACCATTAATCCACATCAGTACCTTTCCTTAAATTCTCATGCTAGATAGATATACAGGACAATTAATGTGCAGAGTCTTTTTTATATATATAAATATATATATATATATATATATATATAGAGAGAGAGAGAGAGAGAGAGAGAGAGAGAGAGAGAGAGAGGAATTTTTTAGGGTTTTCATCTTCATTGACTTGGCCTTTTTGTGCAACTGAGATCAGACATAAAAAATGATAACTTTAAATATGTAATGTGTGCAACAAAAATAAAACCTGTCTATCTAGTCGCTGCCTTTGATGTTTATATACCTGTTTATGGTCATTCAAAATGATCTGTGCTTCTTCCTAGTTCATATGACTTTTTCTGCGCCTGCTTACAGGGCATCTTGAATAGCATGTTGTGCCAACTAGATAAGAACAAACTCACCATCACTTAATACCCCGTGTTCATTCCTGGTATACATCTGTAATATGTTTCGGTCTTGTCAGTCCTCTAATGATGATCACAGTGTCCCAAGTGTATGTTACACTATTGACATAGATAAATTTTATCTGTAATGTCATGAGTGTTTAAGCTCATGGTTCACTATTGACATATTACATATATAAATTTTATGTGTAGTGCCCATGTTTTTGGAGTTTCAACGGAATCTATGCAGCTTTCTTTTGATGTCAGAGGAAATAGTGTGCCAACAATACTGCTGATGATGCAAAGACACTTGTATGCACAAGGGGGGTTGCAGGTACTTGATTATTATTCCATTTTGTTCTTGAATGTAAAATTGATGTGATAAAGTTTATCACATTAGAGTTCCTATGTTTAAAATCATACAGTGGCCATTTGAGCTTGCTTCTACCATGATTGCTTTTTGAATGCGATTTAAATAATGTAGCAGTAGACCTTTTAGAATTCTTCAAACTGTTCAACTTTAACAAACATCAAATAATTTTGAATTCAAATGCAGGCAGAAGGAATATTCAGAATTAATGCTGAGAACAGTCAAGAGGAGCATGTTAGGGACCAATTAAATAGGGGTATAGTACCGGATGGCGTTGATGTGCACTGCCTGGCTGGTCTTATAAAGGTATGGTTTAGCTGAGTGATATTCTCCTAGTCTGTTCATGATCGGCATTATCCATTACTTCACCAAATGACTTATTTTGGAATTAAGAAGTGCTTCACTTGTTTTTTTTGGTGTGGTACTGTTTATCAAAGGTGCTGGTTGCTGGGCTGTGAAACACACCCCTATCCAATATATGTATATGTAAACTACAAATGAACTAATGCTGGTGGATTCAATGTTGAGCACTTCCTGTTGTCAACTTGCACCTTTTAAATTAATCTGATGTTGTGGTACTTCAATAGGCTTGGTTTAGGGAGCTTCCATCTGGTGTTTTGGACTCCCTCTCTCCAGAGGAAGTGATGCAATCCCAGTCAGAGGAGGAGTGTGCTCAGCTTGTGCGGTTCCTTCCCCCAACAGAGGCTGCTCTGCTGGAATGGGCTATAAACCTAATGGCAGATGTTGCACAAATGGAACACCTGAACAAGATGAATGCACGCAATATAGCTATGGTATTTGCCCCTAACATGACTCAGGTGAGTGAAAATTATTTGCTTCTCATAAAATTTCTAATACAAATATTTGAGCCAACTCTATATCTGAGTTGAATGGATCTGAGATTTGATCGTGGTTATGCCCGCATCTTCCTCAGCAGTGGTCATGGTTCTGCCCGATAGATTTATGCTTAAAAAATATGGAATTTGTTAGGAAGGGATGAGTGAATACCATGGAAATTTTAACGTACCTGTTAAGTATTCTAATGCATGTTCTAATATTGGCATTAACATTGTTTGAGAATTGTATAGAAACTTATTTATATTTACTTTCTTCAGTAACCATTTTTCAGATTTAGTTACCATTCGGGGTTAGTGTAATATTATTCTTCTGCCATTTGTCTTTACTAAGGCTCATTGAATCTGGTAATTGGGATATTCAATAAAATGTGGTTTAGAGAATGCAAGCTGGTTAAATCAATATGCAATAACATCCTTTTTAATTTCCATTTGATGCAGATGGCAGATCCTTTGACTGCATTGATGTATGCAGTCCAAGTCATGAATTTTCTCAAAACTCTTATTGTCAAGACATTAAAAGAGAGAGAAGAGTCTATGGTAGAGTCAGGTCCTGTTTCTCGCCCAGAGCCTTCTGATGAGGATGGTCATCAAAGCTCTTCACAGCCATTTCTTGAGGAGGCCAAAGAGGAGGACAAGAGTGACGAAGAGAAAGTCTTTATTGCTGGAGAACCTGATTTAGAGAGTCCTAGCCACCTGATTCGAGATGACTCTAAAACTGAATGCACAACACAAAACTTCTTAACTTCAATTGAAAATGTCACTCCTGGGGGTAATCAGTCTCTGGTTGATAATTGTCCTTGTGAGGTTGTATCTCAAGTTAATTCCTTGGCAACTAGAGTCCAAGAGGGTGTTGATGCTCTAACAGGTGCAAGTGGAGTGGTTCAAACAAATATTTCCAAGAGGAGAACTTGTGTTTCCAAGAGAACAGGTCAATCAAGTGTTTCTAATTTCAAGAAGGGATCGAAAAACATCAATGAAGGCCTGATCTCTCGGGCAGCAGGACCTGCAGAGAAAATCAAGGGACCTGGAATTGTTGGGCGTATAAACTCAAGGACCGAGCTGGTTGAAGCTTGGCGGTGAAGGATGTTCAGATGCTGTTTCTAGCAGTATTGCCAGCTGGTGAAACCTGTTGGCATGTTGTGTTTTCATCTCTGGAAATATTTGTGTATGATTTCATGTGTGCGCTTTTACAATGTTATTTCGAGTGGGTTTCTTGGAAGTTTTCTTGCTTCGTGTTTAACTTGTCCTTAACCAGTTCTAACACTTCTCTGTAATTTCGTAGTACAAGCCTTTAATCAATTTGAAGTTCCTAACTCCAGTAATGTAGACACCACTGAAATCTTGAAAATTCTCCAATTCTCTTCTCCTCTCTATGGTTTAAAGCCTATCTAGTTGTCAACAGTTTGTACATGTGGTATTTGATTAGAATCAACTCTTCACGACTGTAAAAGGCTATCCGCGGGCAAGTTAACAAAGCCACACTGATATGGAAGTTGACATATAATGAAATTTTCTTATGAAGAGGATAATCAAATCGTCATATATTTTGTTCACATATTGTAATAGGTTGATAGCTAAAGTAAAATTTAGTCACTATAGCTAAAGTAAAATTTAGTCAATTTTCATGAATAGATTGTATACATAAACAAGTTGGGACGCTTCCTGTGACCCTAATCAACATTTTGAGAATTCATAACAAACTTCATATTTTTGGGATTAAGACTGTCTTGTGTGGGACTACATAAATAGTAACACTATCCCTTTCATCCATTATTAATCAAGAATTTTTTTAAATCTTTTTTTGACATAGGAGTAGATTTGTAGGAATCCTAAGCGGTGGTCTAGTAGCTCCTAAAACATAATGACAAATTGAGTAATTGTCTAATTTATTATTGTATTCTACATAAATTTAAAATTTTGAAAATAATAATACAACAATGTATTTATTTCCAATAATTCAATAAATGTTTTTGTCTTGTTTTGTCTCAACTTGCTCAGTTCTTGTCCACGTGAATTTCCCTTGAAGAGAGTAAGGGTCCTAAGGGATAGGAACGAGACATCTATGATCAAATTTCGTTTTATTTGGTTGTCGTCCTTATTTATGAAGTACTTCATAATCATAACAAGAGGATAATTAAGGCTTATAGTCAATAGACTTATAGCTCGGACTGTCACATTTTCCTGTCCCCAGTTCCGTGTCGTTGGTTCTACTTGACCTCATTTAAAATAAATTAAAAAAAAAAATCCTTTAAGGGTGAAAATGTAATATTAGCCCAAAAAGGGTAATAAAAAACGGAGTTGTTTGGATTCATACCTTTAAATATTTGTGGGTTCTAATTAGCTCGATCAACTGGTAAAGTCTCTTAGGGTTATACCAGGAGCAGACGTTATAGGTTGAAATTCTCTCTTAAAAAAAAAGGTCCTTTTAGTAGTTTTAACTTTTAACCGTTCGGAAGTAACCTGCTTCCTGCTTCCTGCTTTCTGTCTCTAGCGATTTCGCAAGTAAGAATCAATGATTGAGGGAATATAAGTTCAGGGAAACAACAAATGCTTCAAAGCCTTAGCTTTAATCTTTTCAATTATGAATTTTGTTTTTCTTTTCACTTTCACTGTCTCAAATTCTCGATGTCGTTTCTTGGGAACGTTCTTGATGTAAAATTATCTTATCATATTTCATATATAGGTTGCTTGCTTTAGTTTACGTAATGCATGTTTTTTTTCACGTTGTTGTTGAAACGTAGGTTGAATTTGATGATGAATACACGTTGCTGTTTCTTTCAGAGGAACTTCTCTGCTTCCTCTCTGTTCCCGCTACAACTTCCATCTCGTATGTATGACACTACTTTTTATATACAAATTTTACCGCAAGTACAGCATTCACTTCAGTTTTTGTATAATAGAAAAAGATAGACGTAGAATTTATATAATTTTTTCTAAAAATGACGTATATCAATTTGTGTATAATTGTGTAAATTTACAAGTTTATTACAGTAACCGTATAAATTTATATTGATACTATTTATTTTAAATATATTTATTTATTATTTCTTTACGTATATTGAGCATAAAGAAAGTGAGTGAATGGTGGTTGTTGTATGTGGAAGAAGAGAAATAATTAAGAAAAATTGATATTTTAATGAAATGTAGTGTAAAATAGATAATCTGATATGAGATGTTTTGAAAAGTATGTTGTAAGGTAGGATTTTGTTCCCCCTCACATCTAATGGCGCTCATGTTTTATATGTCTCAGAGGCTTAGTAGTGGTACCCTCATGCAAGTCCCAGAGGCATATAAAGCATGAGGGGGGCGCTCTTCTAACCGATGTGGGACAACAGGCTTGGGGCTGAGACTATAAAACCCTCCTTGCTTGCCTGCACTCGTGGCGAAAGCAAAAGCCGCACCGCGCTTGGCTCCGCGGTAGGACAACAATTAGATGTTGGGGGAACAAAATCCTACCTTACATATGTAAAATAGAAAAAGTAGGTTTTTACACTAAAATAGACATGAATTTTTACATGGATTGATGTAAATGGCAATGCTCTTACATAGTTACAAAATTTGTAAGTTTTTAGTAGTAAAATTGTTAGTACATTTAGCATTTTCCTTATATATATTGATTAAAAAAAAATGCTACTAGACATGAGCATGAACAACTTAGCCCGTCAGGGGTGAATGTCCCTGGATTACCCGACAAGTGGTTCTAGTAGGTGGGATTAGTTGCTCTGGGTTTTAATGGTTAGATGCGAGTCCAAATGATTCTTTTTTTAGAAAGAATTCCTATGTTTTCAAAAAATATTGAGAAACAAGAGAATTTTATTGAAAACCCAGCCGGAAAACCATCAATATAGTACAAACAAGCTAGAAAGCAAGCAACACTTGCATCATAACCTGAAACAGGAAACAACCAACAGAAACCACTTCTACAAGCTAAACAACAGAACTACATGGTTTAAGCACATTTACAAATAAACCCTATCTATATATGCTCATAGAGTAGGGAAAGGATTTTTTTAAATCAGCTCTAACTTTCACTTGCTTCCTAATGGTAGCAATTATCTGCTCTTCAGTACTGATACTGCCCTTGTGCAAGACAGCATTTTCCTTATATTTTAGGAGATACAATGGAACCTTTTTTTGTTTTGCTTTGTTTTTGTTTTTTGTTTTAAGTGTATTAGGAGCGTGATTGATTATTTATGCATATATTAATGTTTTATTGTTTAGTTATTATTTTTCTAAACTTTATTATCTACATTAATAATGAAAAGAGTTTTTCTATTTTGGGTTTGCAGGGAAACCCATTTATGGTATATAATACCTAATGAGGTGAAGAGCACAAGCGTTTCGCATGTGTGGTAATCAGCCCCAGAAAAGAGCCCTGCTAGCCAGTGCATTGGTTCGGACTACCATTGCAAGATGTAGGTCCTTTGTTTAGCTTAATGCTTTGTCTCATTCATTCTTGTTATTATTTTTCACTTGCTTTGTTAGAATAATTGTTTATTATTCAACTGTGTATGTAAAACTTTACAAGGTAGGCTTATTTATAGGCTCACTATGCATGCAGTACAAGTAAAAAGAGTTCTGTACCAATAATGGGCATGGGCCTACAAATTATTTCTTTTAGGTTGCACTATTGAGGTGAAATATGACGAGTTAGCGAAGAGGTTCTTCTTCTTCTTCTTTTTGGGAGTTAAAAATGACATATTGAAGTGGTTCTTCTTAGTTATATGTAGATTGTGTAGTCTGTGGTTTTGATGTATTTTTGTTGTGGCAATCTAAATTTTTTTATTTCACTCATGGTGTAGATTAGTAGTATTGAGGGGCATTTTTTGTTAGTCTAATGAAGTACAAAGTGGATAGTAACAAAGGTCTTTTTTTATAAAAAAATTTAAGTTTCAAGTTGCTGTATTAAGGTATGTATACATGTATGTAGAAAGTATTTTTGGTTATTAAATGCTATCAACATCCTTTTATTTGAATACTTAAATATTTATTTTTGACATAGGAAGTGTTCTGATTTCCAATTTTTAGAAATGTTGTACATAGAGGATGGTGTATATCTAAACAATTTTGTTTATTACTAGATCAGACAAATCTTCAACTCGATCCAAGATCCTTGAAGTTTAAGAAGAATATCTATGGTAAACCTGAGGTGAGTCTGTTTTCTGGCCGTTGATGTGTAATAAAACTTGTTTCCTTCATTTCATGGACCTTGCTTGCTGTTCCTTATCATTGTATCTCATTAAGTTCATTTTGTTTTTCAAATTTGTGAAATATTTCTGATAGCATATGTGAATAGGTAGAGTGGCAAGATGTTGATGACTCACACCTACCTCCATTGCATTTCAACATATCACATACCTCTTCTTTAATGGACTGTGGAGTGACTCTGAATTCACCAGTAAGTATTCTGTATATTCATGGACCACATGTACCTTCTGCATGTGTGATCATTATGTTCTCTTTTGATTTTGTTTTATCTATTAATTCTATTTATTGATCTGTCTGTTGCGTTGAAGAAACACTGACGTTAGGCTAATATGATTCACTTTTCTTATTGTAGATTGGTATTGATGTGGAAGAGAAGCAACGGAAGTTAAAGAATAACATCTTAGCATTTGCTCAAAGGTACTTTACTCCTTATGAAGTGGAACTTTTAGCTGCTATTTCTGTTGGGTTAAAACAGGGACGGATCCAGGATTTCAAGCGGATTCAAGCTAGGAGGGCCGGAGATAAGTAAAAAAAAAAAAAAAATTCAAATATGCATCCATATAGTATTAATAAACTATCAATCAAGACAAATACCCAAAAATCATTGTTTCTTAATATATTAAGATACAATCATTTACCAACAAAAACAAAAGACACGAAACACTATTATTTATTAATACAATCATCTATGAAAAGGGAACTCGACGCTCTTTCAAATCTTCACAAACTGTGTTATTACTAACTAAAGACAAACACTAGAATCTAGGTAATATGCATTATGCATTTAATTATAAATTTAGTATTTCTCACTTCTTTTCAATTTAAAAATTTATCTAATTTAGCATTATGAGTTAACAATAAACGCAAGTGAATCACTACTAGTGAACAGAAACTTTTGGTTTCGAAAGGGTAGCTGTTGTGGATGATGTAATTTGGATAAGAGGGATAATAACAAGAAAGTATCAACCTAAATAAATAGAAAAATTCTTAAACTACAGCTCTTACTAGAAACAAAAACAAAATCCACTACCTGGAAACTACAAAATTTTCAATTTACTTACAACCCATCACAGTTCAAATGAAAATTAGCAATAAATATTGATGGAATGATTAAAAAAAACCATTGTTGGAATGTCATAAGTGTGCGCTAACAAGTGAAAAACCACTGCTAGACATAGGTGCATCTCAATTGTTTCAAAACTTTTTTTTTTTTTTGCTAACCAATTGTTTCAAAACTTGTTTAACTATACTAACTGCAACTTTATCTCACGCCCTTTTTTTTTCCTCAAAAAAAAAGATAAATACACACACACACACACACACACACACACACACATATATATATACATATCCTACCAATTTACCATACATTAATAAATAAATAAAAAAATAAACTGAAAAAGAAAAACATGACTAATAGAAGGTGGCAAGTACTAGCACAAACCTGTTTGGTTTAAAAGTACAACCAACCAAACTTTTGTGCTTTGATTGGCAAGAAACACAACAGACAGCCATCTGTCACAAGTCTCCTAAGCCCAAAGGCTTAAGCAACTTACAGCAAACTTATAACTGCCAACACAAAGTCGCCAAACAAAGAGTAAGAAAGTTCAAACAGAGACTATCACTAAGAATTAAGAACTTGTTATCCAAAATGGGCTGTTGAGTCTTGACTGGGCTGGTCGGCTGGTATAGGGGGGCCCAAGTCTTTTTCTCTTTTTTTTTGGTTGAAAATTTTAGCTACTAATTTTTTTTTTATGGGCCCGGGGTGGCCTGGGCCCCCTTAGGCCCCCACCTGGGTTGAAATGAAATGACTCCTTAGCAAATTAATTAATTACCCAAGTTAATTAATTAGTTAAATTACATGCAATAGCGTGGTAATACAAACAAATTACCAAATAACTAAATGTAGTGGAAATTAAATTTGACACAAGTTATTTGTTTACGAATGGGAAAAACCACGGAGGCAAAACCCCACCGGGTGAATTTAAGGTTACCACTCCCGAGAATCCACTATTATCAATTACAAGTGGTTACAAGTAAAAGGAATCCTAGTACTCAATACCAACATACAATTGAACCTTTACCTCAATACCCAATTGGACTTGTATTGTAGCAGCAATCTCTCCATTCAATGCACGAACCCCAGTGCGTGACTAGCTAATGATGCACAGATCCCAATACATGACTAACACACCAACTTGAGAAAGATGTTGGCTGCAAAGATCTTCAGTTTATCCAACAATAAAGATCAGGAAGCTCCTTGATCACAAAACCCTTGGCGTAAAGACGCAGTAGCTTCTATAGAGAATATGATGAACTAGAGCAATTTCTATATTCGGTCACAATATACATGGATTATTCTTTTGCAACACCTTGCATCCTTGTGATGGCTTTTAAAATAATCCTTATATATGTCTAGGATTGTGAGAAAAGAAATCATACACAAATACTCATGGATATGCGTGTAATTAGATCTAGAAAACCTAATTTCATAATTCTTGATAGATACAGCTTGTGTCGAGTTTGTGTCGAGTTTCAGCAGTAATTCTCGATAAAAAGGACTCTATCGAGACTTCTGTCGAGCTTTAATAAGCAGTACATTCTTCATTTGTTTCTTAGACAGATTTGCATGACTTCAATACTAAACTTGAACACTTGTTTCTTGAAATACTAAACCCATCCTAGATTTACCCAATTACAAGTAAAGTGCATTTTGTCAAAGGATTATCCAATTACATAAATATGTCCCTAATAATTTCAAACCCTGAACTTCAGCGTCAGGAGTTTTTAAAATTATGGACTCCCAAGGTGAGTTAGGTTGTGTGAATATTGATTTACATCAAGTACTTTCAGTTCATTGTTATAGTTGGATGAAAATCTGATAAATCCTGATAAAGAGTTTCTTGATAAGTTCTGCTGCAAATGCATGGGATGTTGTAAAGTTTGGTAGCATACAATCTTGTCTACATTGCTATAAGACAATATACTTATTCCATCTTCAAGCAGTAATTCTAGTAGAAGATTCTTAACTTGTTAGAAAGTTTTACCATAGACAGTTCAATGTTGGACACTCAGCAGAAGTTTCAACTTTAAAGAAACTAGGACGGACTACCCATATTGTTTATAAAATCAAAAATAGAAAAAACACTCTTTGAATGCATGATGCACTGGAAAAATAGATGTTTCAAATTTCTTTGGATTTCATAAATACGTGCATGGACAATTCCTTCTGGAAATTTTGTGAGAAAATTGGGAGCAGCCTAAACCATGAAAATGAGGTTGTGGAAGAGCAATACAAGCATTGTGCTGCTCAGCGAAGCAGTCTATATGTGTTTTTATTATTTGGGGATTCCTTCTTATGTGGCAAGCATGTGCCTGCAAGTCAGTCTGCTGGGTTCGTATATGTTGACGAGTCCAGCTTGTTTACCAGATTTTCTTTGTATGGGATCAAAATATAAGATTTGTTCTTTCTATGTATGTAGTCAATTGGGGTATATCAGAGAAATGAAAGAAGCGTCTAAAATATTGTCCTAGAATTTACACGCTTTTTAGATTCCACATGTAAATAATGCAAGGCAGTATGCATTTGAGCGCTGGATATAGTGGAATACACACACAATCTAACATGAACTCAAGAAAATACAATTACAGAATGATTTCTTGTTTTGAGGCCAATGAGCACTGGCTCAAAGGGCACCTCCTCCTGAATAGGAGTTGAGATCGCAAGTTCAAGACTCATTGGGTGCGTGTGTAAATTACCATCAACAAAAGGAAAAAAAAAAATTTTGATTGAGCTTTGAGTGGTTAATGTAATATTTGTTTTCCTAAAGCTGTTTATTAAAGATATGGATCAAACTTTCAGGAGGCATATGTGAAAGCATTGGGGAGAGGCTTCTCTGCTGCACCGTTTTAAGACCTTTACGATTCGATTTAGGACTGCTATAGAAGGGCATCTTTCTGAGCCTAGAGATTCTGAGGTATCTGGTTTGAACTTAAGACAAAGTTAATTGTAAAATTCCAATGCTTTCAAGACAGTATGCTACTCAGAGTAAAGTCAACTTTTGTTGCATAGACATGTAGTAGTCTGCTTAGCTGGCTATGAGATTGTTTAGGTGGATGCTGGGATATTATTGATATGCCAATCCCTCTCATCCTAGTGAATTGAGTCCTTCATGTTATTATAATATTGCTCCGCCCCCACCCCCCCTCCCAAAAAAAAAAAAAGAATTGCACAGGCAATTTTCTTTTTTTATTATTATGCTGTCAGGTGTTTGATATAGTCGTCGATTCTTTTGATGATCCCAAAAACCTGACAAGTAATTGGCAATTTGCACTCCTGGAATTGGCTGGTTCTCATTATGCTGCCATTTGCATTGAGAAGGGGATAGAACAACTGGAGGCGATAATTTGAGTATTTTCTGACTAAAATAGAGTAATGTGAAAATGGCTACATTTTTATTTCTTGTTATTTGCAGGAAAAGGGACTCCCTCAATGAAATTGACAGTGTGGAGAACCATTTCATTTGTTAAAGATGAATGTGTTTCTGGAACTGATGCTGTCAGTTGCTTGACTTAACAATTGTAAATAATTTACGGTTTTTGTGGTGAACTCAGCACCCTGATCTTGGATTTCCAAATTTTATGATTTTAGAGCAACTGGAAGGCAGAAAGCAATGCATCTTTAAATTGCCTGTAGAATGTATACCAGATTTTGTATGAGAAATGTATAATTTTTCGTCAATCTTAAAGATCATTTCCTTGCATCCTTCAAGTTGAAACTCAATCCATTCAATCTTGAATTTTCATCTATGCAGAAAAATAAATGTTGGCCCTGGCTTTTAGACTTAGACCTTCAGAATACTACGTAATTGTATTGTTAAAGTTGTTACTTTCGTATTAGCTATTTAAATTTTTTTAATATAATGCAATGATGAAGAATAATATAAATTGATTGTTGGTTGATATTTCTAATCATCAAGCAAGATGAATATCCAATCAGGTTCATATTCAGTGAGCATCTTCATATTCTTTTGATCAACAATCCTTTCATTTTTCTTTTTAAGTTTTTATAACCCAAGTGGCCTATGGAGGAGCACTATATATATATATATATATATACACATATATATATTGGTGCTCTCTTATCCAAGTTTACCTTTGAAATTTGTACTGAAGTACCTTTGCAGAGTTACATGCCTGATCATAGGATGCCCAGAAGCTTTAGTTTTGGAGCATCTGGAACCCTCAGAAATATTACCACAATTGGCAAATTAAAGATCTAGAGAGAAAACTTACGACAATTGGACTCTATATATTAAGAAAATGTTTTTGAATCATGAACCTTACCCCAATGGTTTCAAATAGAATACTGAGACAGCTTCTTTCTAGGCATATTACCTATGAAATCGTCGAATGTGAGAAAGTCACATGGAAGACATTTTCTCATAACACGAATTAACAAAATCAACAAGAGTCGCAAAGCATGTCGTGCTTGATATCCTGTTTATTTGTTTGTTAAATGGGCATTCATATACATACGTACATGTGTGCGCGACAGAACATGAAGATGAGCTTTATTTATACAGGATAAAAGTTTTTTTTACAGAAAAAAAAAAAAAAAAAAAGTTATTGCTAAGATAAATACTGGCTTTAATAGGCAAAAATAAAAATATTCAGTTTCCAGATTCTCATCTCATATCTAGGATGATTGGCCGCAACTTCCAACAAGAACTTGCTGTGACAAGCAGCAACCATATATAAGCCTTCTGCATATGGATTTTTGATCCCATGTATAACTTTCTTGTTTCTGAATTGATAGCTTCAAACTTAGGTCCGGCCCAGCTCTCTAACATGCTCAGGCTTACTACCCCAGTTTTCCTCATTGTGCCAAAGCTGTCAAAACAGTAAACTATATAAACTACATGTACACTCCTAGGTGACTTTTAAACTCCTACTTCTGCTTTCTATGAATAATGCACATGACAGTATGCATAGGAGTCAACATATAAAAGAAACCAAAGATTTTAAATGGGTTGAACAAACTAAAAAGAGGAGCACGTTGATACAGACATCTAAAATATAAAGTGACTACTAGACTAAGAAACAAGTTTACAAATATATATAATATCTAAAAACTAAGTGTAGCATTTATTATTACTATACTCTTGTTGAGCTACATTAACGTAACATTTCAGTCCACTTCGATCTATTTTAATTGTAAAATCTACTAGAAAATAATTAAATAAATTCTTTTTTTAAGAAGAAAATAGTTAAATGAGTTAAATTAATTATTTTGTAAAAATCTATTAGTACATAAAGTCATTTAAGCTTTTTTTTTTTAATTAATATTAACCAAAAAATAAAATCTTCTATACAATGCATCTTATGAATGTTTTCATTTAAATTCTTAATAGTAAAAAGAACATTTAAACAATATCATTTACTAACTAAAAATTTTACAAAGTGACATGATTGGTTAGTTTCATATCAACAATATAATAAAAAAATTCCTAATTATTTTTTAGCGATAATGTAGTTAGTAGCATTTTGGTCTACTTCGGTCCAACTTGATCCATTCAGTCTAATTCAATCCATTTTGGACTAATTTAAATTGATTCTTTTTTAGATTACCTTCTTATAAAAATAGAAAATACATTTAAATAACACATGCATCATTTAACCTACAAATTTTACTTTATATTCTTATAAAATAATTATATTACATTTTCCCACGCAGTGGATTTACGACTAGTGTTATTAAAACTGGCAGCATACCACCATCTTTACAGCAAAATCTGCCACATAATCTGCTGTCAAGTTGTCATTTAGACCTCACCAGGTAGGATGCCCATGTCTCATCTGCTGGAGGTGGTGGTTGAACCCAATGCCTTGGTATGCGGCTGCACCAAATTTGACAGCATTTAGAAATGGTAATGCTGGCAGTAAAATCATAATGTGGAATGAATGGGAGAGGCACTAATGTTGATTGAAATTTGAAGCAATAGCAAAACCGGTGGAGGTATGGTGGTCATGTGTGGCGATGCTGAAATTTGTGGTGTCAATGGTGGTGGAGATGGCAGTTGGCAGAACTGACATTGGTGCAACGGTCACAAGTTTTGTAACAAAATAAAGAAAATGTTTGGCTTCCACTAATAAGCAAATTTTCAAATTCCAAATGTATTACCAAACTAGTCCCCTCACCTGGCATCTCTCTCTCCCTTGTTACTACTAAACGCAAAAGAAATAGTTCAAATGCATACACCGGTGCCTTTTAAGGAAAATATAATCATAATTATATCAAGCAAGCTGCATGTAGCAAAGAGGAGTGGTAGTATCCATACCTTCCTCCTGGTCTTATATATGCATCCCATGTTCTTCTCACCTGCATGAAATGGTCCTTGTTATGATTCAAATCTGAACAAAACAGTTCCAGCACCACCCAACAAAAAGAAGGGATGCTGGTTTGTACATGGCAGCATGGGGCTATATATTACAGGCCATCTGGGAAGCAATTAATTAAACTTGCACCCTTGTACACATAAAATGAACAAAAATGCTTCCTGAAATATCAGGCCATCAATTACATTGCAGTATGTAGAAAATCACCTCAATAAGTGTGCCCATATCAGTGTTACTGCCATGATAATAATGATAGAACTCTAACGGTAGATTTGCCACAGAGTCATAAGCTCCACTGATTCCTTGTCCCTCTAATGCTTGTGGTTCAGATTCCTTCATAGTGACAGAAGTAGAGCATTTATTATTTTCAGTCTCAATTATTTGATCTTCACTTGCCATATTACTGTCTTTATCGCTGCTTAGATCTCTTGAGTCAAGTCCATGACTCAGGAGGGTTTTCCTAGACTCCTCCGCACTTGCAATGGCATCCTTAGCAGCATCTGTGTCAGCTGCAGCAATTGCTTGGCGCTCTTCTTCTTCAACGGCAGCCCGAACTCTGTCCATAAACTTGTCATCCTCTTCAGGGAGAAAATGACCTGCATATATATGCAATCAACAATAAGTTCGTGTACAATATAGGATAGTATATATATATATTTTTTTTCGTAACAAATAAAATCTATTCATTAAAAAATCTTAGAGGATGCTTCCAAGTACATGAGCAGTATATATAGGAACACCCAAAAAAATTTAAGGTTTGCAAATATAGATGTTGAAGAATAACAACTTAAAACTGCAATGAAATTTAACTTTGATGTTGAGAAAATTATCATGGCATGATTTGTAATAATAAATTAGTATTCACATTCTATTTTTTATTATGTAAAATCAATTCCTTTGCAGTTCAGCTAACCTGATTTACTACTAACAAGATTTACATTTTAAGCAATAGAACAGTTGCCACAACAGAGACAAGTACAAAGGCGAATAAGAAGCATAAAAGAGCAAACCTTGTTTCTTCAATTTTTGGATCCTGATCGAACGTATCTCTTGCAACTTCTCCACAATCAATACCTGCTCAAGCTGAAATATGAACCTAGTGTCAGAGAGAGATCAGCACAAATGATCAACAATATTACAGAATGAAAATTTTAGCATGGTCCCAGACTCAGAGTCTGGATGACAGCAAGGGTGGAAGCCCTCTAACAGTCCATAAATTGTAGTCCCCTTTGAGGTACATCAGATCATTGCTACCCAAGCAAGGTATTTCACATAAAAATGTGTTTTATATAATTTGTATTTTCTTTCTTTCTTTAGAGATTCTATAGTGGTATTAGTGGAAAACACATACACAGCATCTCATTATTGAATGAACTCATATCAGTATATGTTAGGGGAAAAAGGTAGATTGAACCAGTTGGAGAGGAATGTGAAAAGACAGATTGAGGACAAGATGTTGAAGCAATTCAGATAAATGAATCTATTACTTGATCCAAGGACCCTCATCAAAATTTTTGTAGATTTGTTGTTGATGGTAAGTGTTATTTTAAGCAACAAGCAGCACTACCTTAATAAAAATCATATACAGCAAATTAAGCAGGCAACGCAAGAGACCAACTATCAAAATTAATGTAAACTTGGTATTAGTAAATCAGATCCCAGATAAAAAGTAAAGCAAGAATGGCCAAAAAAATAAAGTATCTGAACACTGAATAAGAAAGTGTACATTTATTTGCAGGAAAGACTAATCTCTGCATGAATATGTAAGAAAGCTGTAAGAGGAAAGTCGATGACAATGCCAGTCATGACAAGCAAATGTTCACAGGCTTGGACCCAGAAAGGACAGAATATGGGAAAAGGATTCGCACAAGCCAATTCAAAGTAGTAGGATGAGGTTTTCTTGAACTGAGAAAAGGGAAAGACAAGAATTGTAGTAAACAAACCATTTCAGGAACATCATATGGGAACTTTTACCATAATTCAAACAAATGACATACTCAATATTGAATGAGTAAAAGAATCTTAACAGTCTCCGTTTATTGAGAACATATTTATGTAGCATGTTCTACCAATGATCACCTCAGATTCTAGCTTCTTTCTCTCCTCTTTTGCTTTAAGCTTCGCAACTTCCTTCATCTTCTCTACCTGCAAACCCACATGCCTCAGTTGCTGAGTAAAAAATTACTAAGCCTGCACTTCAGGCAAATTGCAAACACAACTAGGAATCAACACAATAAATAAATGCAAAGATATAATGCACAGATGATCATGTCAGTGGTCCAGAATAGCAAACATTTTACATGTTGCTGTCAAGAAAAGGAAAATACAATAAGTAAAAAAGCAGGACAGAATGTAAAGAAATACAGATGATTATTGTTTATTGATATGCACCACTGAAAATCTTATGTTTTAACCATTTCTCTGCTCTTCATTTATTTATAAAGTACTGTAAAGGAAACAGAAATGTTTCCATACAAGTACTAAATGTACCTGAAAATGCTAGACATGCTATAAAATGGGCACAATTTGAACTTCTAAATGTAAATAGAATGAATCTGTTCCAGAAAGGAAGTACAGACTGTAAAGAGTTTTGGTTATAAAAGAGGGAGTTTAAGAGTGCAGCTATTCTTGTAGACAGAACCATTATTTGTGGTGGCTAATGTCAGCATTTAGATTATGCTACATAAAAAGTGCCATACTATTCTAGTTTGCTAAAATTTTAGAGACAATGTATTTAGTTAAAGCATGAAAATAAATCTCATTTAACATGGTTTATTGGTGTCCCTTAAGCCACCCAGCCCACATTTCATAACAATCATCTTGATTTAGTTTAATCCTATCATCAGCTTAATGGTTCCATGTATGGGGTAAAATCTTAATTTGTTTCCATCAAAATGGATGAATTTTTTTCTACGCCACAGAGCTGGCAGGATAAAATAACAATGCAATATTTGAACTAGAGACTCTTTAGAACAGATATTACATTGGCTGCTAACCTATATCAATAATTAATGTCATACCATACAAGATCAAAAAAGAGACTTTTAACTTCTCAGCAACCAGTGGATGACTAACACAAGCACATGCTGCTCAAAAAGTGTGGTCTAACATGTAAAAATTCCTGTACCTTCCGCTTTGCAATATCCTTGGCAATCTCCCTTGCCCTCCATTCATCAGCTTCTTTATCAGCTTGTTCAAATTGTTCACGCTCCTACATGTCATAAAAGTCAAACAAACAAAATAAAATATGCATTTGTCCAAGATAGGCATGAATGACATCTAAAACAAAGCACAAGAAACTACCTTTGTGAGCATTTCTGCAATTCTTTTCCTCTTTCTTTTTCTCCTAAGTTTATTTCTTTTATACTTCTGTATTTTATTAGACAATCTAACTACTGCAGACTTTTCCTCCCAAGGAGTCGCTTCATCCACGATCACTCTGAATGGTTCAAGCTGAGCTCTTAATTTTGACATCAAAGCATTCACGGCTTCCACTGAGAGAGACTCTTGGGATTCCAAACTAATCCTCTTATCTTTCAAATTTTTTTTGAACCTATCAATAAAGATGGCATTGGTTCCAGAATCCTCATCTTGAACACCTCCTTTACCATCTTTAATCATCATCAAGATCTCTAGCTCTTTTTTCCTATTAAGAATAGTAATTCAATCATCATAAATGGTATCAGTTTGGTGCAATGTAGGATATCATAATAACAAACAAAATGAACACAAATTGCTAACAAATGGGACGCTAACACTTTCACAATTAAATGAAGAATTTGCATTCAATTTGGGACATACATTGCTTTTGCAAGATCAAGAGTATCTTGTAGCTCTCTTAGCCGTTCCTGCACATTCTTAGACTCCCAAAAAGCACTTGACGTTGGCAGGATAGGTGGTAACATTGGAAACCACTGTGGTGGCACAGTTTGAAATGGTACCGGATTCATAACTAGAGAAACATATAAAAGAATTATTAAACAAAAATTTGAAATTAAGGTCAAATAAATAACTCTATCAACTCAACTATAAATAGTGACTGATGTTGCGAATTAGTGAAAAACAAATAAAGCATATACAAAAAAAAAAAAGGTCGTACCTAATGCACAAAACTCCAACTTTTGCAGCCTCTGGGGAGAGGTTATTGGTAGGCAGTCTTACCTTCAATTTTTTTGGACAGGCTAATTTCTAGACTCAAAACCCACGGCCGATAAGAGAAAACCTAATGAACCAAAAAAATACAAAAACAAAAATTTTACCCCAGAAACCAGCTTTTTACAGAATCAACAATTCAAGTTTCCAGTATGGCAAAAAGTTATTAAAAAAAAAAAAAAAAAAAAAAAAAACCCAAATAAATAGGCAGAAGAACACGACCCATTAGCAATTATACACTTTAAGAATCAAAACTCATATGCACAACCCAATACCCTTAATGCTCAGTTTGGCTGCAGAGAAAGATTTGAGTAAACGAAAGAACAAAACAGTACTACAAAACAAACAATTCAAGTTCCCAGTATGGCAAAAGGTAAAATAAATAAATAACCCAAATAAATAGTCAGAAGAACACAACCCATTGGAAATTATACACTGTAAGAATCAAAACCCATATACACAACCCAATACTCTTAATACTCAGTTTGGCTACAGAGAAAAAATTTCAGTAATTATAACTGAGAAAAAATATATAATATCGGACCAAAAAAAAAAACAGTACTATGAAACAAACAAGGTGACTGAGAATATGAGACAGAACTGTAAAACAAAAAAAACATACCAGCTGCACGAAGGGATTGCTCAACAAATAGCGGAATTGGTTTTGCTTGGAACTTTAAGAAAGTGCGAACTCGAAGAAATACAAAATTTATTTATTTTTATATGCGAGTGTTGTGGCTTCCGACTGAGATTTAGGTTATGTATATTATATAGCAAAGTTTAAACAAGTCGTCAGGATGGCCGAGTGGTCTAAGGCGCCAGACTCAAGTTCTGGTCTTCGAGAGAGGGCGTGGGTTCAAATCCCACTTCTGACATTTACTTTTATAAGTCTGCACATATTATATGATCACCGTTTTATTCGTATTATTGCTTTTAGAAAAACTAAATCATATAAATAAATATCTTTTTTTGAAATGTAAATATTGAATTTAATAAGAAAATTAAAAGTTAATAATTATATTGATAAGTTCTTCATTTTGGGTCATTTTAAACAAGTTGAAATGTGAAATGTTCATGTTAGCTTTATACATGTTTATTAAATAGGTTGAGGTAAGTTGTGTTGATGTCAATCCAATGCGACCTTTATACGAAGCATGTTTCATGGGTTGTGTTATTCTAATCCACTTAAGAGCATTCGTATCAGTGTGTTTATTTTACACATCCATTTTTACACTAAAAACCTACTTTTTCTATTTTACACATTCACTTTTACAAAACACCCACATCAATTCATTTATTTTACAAGATATTTTAATAAAATATTCATTACACTCTATTTTTTTATTATTTATTTTTACCTACCTGCCTTAAATACCTGCGCCCTCTCTCTCTCTCTTCCATTTTCTGGTTTCTTTCACGCTCTCACTCTCTCTCTCTCTACACCCATCTCTCTGGTCTTCTCTTCCAAATCATCCGCGACAGCTCCGACCACCAAACGCCACCGATCCACCACCCTCCACCACCGAAGCTCCGCATCAACGATCTCCACAGCCCCGCATCACCGATCCACCACCAAATCACAAAACCCATCCGCCACAGCTCCGACCACCAAACGCCACCGATCCACCACCAAATCTCCACCACCGAAGCTCTGCATCACCGATCTCCACAGCCGCACCACCGATCCACCACCAAATCACAAAACCCATCCGCCACAGCTCCGATCCGCATCGCCGATCTCCGATCTCCGTGTTTGTGTATCTCTGTGTTTATTATTATTTTTTTTTTAAGCAAGTTTATCTCTGTTGATTTGTCTGGATGTGTTTGTGTGTGGATGTGGTTGTGTGCATCTTAGGAAAAAGAGGAAGATTAGATACTGAGTTTGTTGAGCCGGAGAAGAGAGAAAAAAAAACGAGCGAACGGAAATGATTAAATTATTCTTTACACGAGCTACAGTAACCGCGTATATTTACACGGTTACTGTAGCTCGGGTAAAGAAATACACATTTTTATACAATTTTAGAAGAGCTGATGGAGTGTATTTTTGAGCAAAAATGTGAAAAAACTGAGATTTACATGATTTTACATGATTTTAAACACACTGATGCGAATGCTCTTAATAAAATGGTTTTGTTAAAGTTGTGGGGTCTTGATGAGATTATTAAATAAGGGGAAGGTTGACTCAATATAATCAAATATCCTTACCTCAAAATGCGACAATCACAATATACATACATACATACACACACACACACACACACATATATATATATATATATATAACTTTGAATTTCTGTAAAATTATTTGTAGTCTCCAAAAATAGACTATTAATGAAAGCATTGTCATCTAAAAATCCAACAGAGTATTTTTTTTTTTTTTTTTCATAGAAATTTGAAATTTTGGTTAAATTTTTGTGATCTTGAATAACACTTTTTTCTTTCATAGAAAATCAACATAAAGCTTTTTTTCCACATTATTGAAATTTGAAATTTATGTTGAATTAGATGGAAATCCTAACAATATGGCAAATTAACTTTTTGCTCAATTTTCATGTGATGTTCAAAACTTTAAAATATTGAAAGATTACAGTTTGATTATATATTATTTATGATTAATAGATTAAGAAGTTTATGCCATAAGCAAAGCACTAATTACAACTAGTTGGTATCTCTTGGTATTTTCACTAGAGGAATCCAGGGTTCAAATCTCTCCGCCCCCAACTATCAAATTATTAATAAAAATTATAAATAAAATATAATAACCAAAACCAAATTCTAATACCCTCACCTGCTTGTATTGTCAATAACCACAATGATTATGGTTGACAACAAGTGTGAGAGAGATGCAATGTAAGAGTACAAATGATAGAGAAAAGAAGCTTATGGAGTGAGAGCAGAGACTCAAGAGAGGAGATACGAGTCTAGAGAAGATACAAAGAGAAACTGAAAAGGAGAGAAAAAAGTAGAATTGAAAACTAAGAGAGGAATTCTTTCCACCAAAAGAAAAAGACAAAAAAACCAATAGTAGATTGTCATATAAAGGCCAAAAAGTAGAAGAAATTTACACGAATTAGGTCGGCATGGCAACTCGAGCCCCATGTTTAGCTCAGCCATGCTGAACAAAAAAATGGTTAGACACAAGGTCGTCTAGTCAATCAAAAACAGTTAAGTGGCTTGAAGATACTGGCTCTAATAAAGATTCTGGATCGGGATGTGGATTAATATTTGTCATCACTTGCTGGAAACTTGTAACCTCTTCAAGGACTGGTTATGATCCTTGTCCTCTATCTTCTGATCAACAGAGCTTTCTCTGTGGCCTTGATTCCTAACAACCCACAGCTGGTCAGCAAGATATTTAAGAAAATATTACTGTCAGCCGCCTTCAGCAAATCCCCGCCATACCAAGACTTTTCAATGTTCATTTTCAATTTAAAACATTTCAAAACTTCAATTGGCTTGAACCATAGCCATGTATCTCCAGGGCTTTTGCCTTTTGGTGTTTAAAACAGTAGTCATGTCATTACCTCGACACATTTTGGTGTTTTACTCTTCACCAGGGCTTTTTGATTTTGAAAGATTTTACCAATAATCTTTGCAAGAACAGGTCCCATCCCTGAAATGATGGAAGCGGGTTGCATCTCTAATGACAAACTGACGATCCACAATCTTGCTAACCAACTTTATAAACAAGTGACAATTTTCACAGATCCTCAGGTTCTTTATCACAACAATCTCTGTCCCTGGCCTAGTGTTTAAGAGGCCAAATGCAATTGCCAGCTTTTCACTGTGCACACCCATACCACTTAAAATTTCTTCATTTCTTCTTTCTTGATCATTCTTATAAGACCCAACAAGCTCCTTCACTAAATTTTCCAACTCATCTAACATTCCATATATCTCCTTTGCCTGTGGATGAGTTCTATCCCCGGCCAAGAAAAGGTGAACTCTCCCTTTATATTCTACATAGCTATACCCAGGCTCCTTTTTGAGCTTCCGCTCCCTCATCATTGTTCGAACCTTTAATACTCCCTCCATATTCTGTGCTTCACAATATATATTTGATAACAACACATAATAACCGATATTCATAGGATCAAGCTCGATTACCTGATTAAAAGCCAACTCTGCTAGCTCAATATTTTTATGAATTTTACAGGCACCCAAAAGGGCACCCCAAATTGGGGCATCAGGTTTTAACTTCATTGACTCAATGAGCTCCTTAGCTTCCTTGAGTCGTCCAGCCCGGCCTAGAAGATCCACCATACAAGAGTAATGATCCAGACCCGGCTGCAACCCATATGTTCTCTCCATTGTGGCAAAATAATCCAAGCCTTTATCAGTCAATCCTGCATGACTACACGCAGACAATACACTTACAAAAACAGCTTTATCAGGTATAATTCCAGTCCCAATCATTTCATCAAAGAGCTGTACTGCAATTTCTCCATGTCCATGCATTCCATAACCACCTATGATTGCCGTCCACGAAATTACACTTTTCTCAGGCATGTGGTCAAATATAGCTTGAGCCTTTCCCAAATTACCACACCTAGCATACATATTAATCAGGGCATTACTCAAAAATGGGTTTGAACCAAACCCTCTACAGTGTATCTGCCTTTCTATCTCACAACCAACCTTATGAGCACCAATGTAGGCACAAGATGAGAGGACCCCAAGAAACGTCACCGGGTCAGGATGAATCCCAGTCAACTCCATCTCATGATAGAGGTCCAAAACATGATGAGCAAGCCCGTTTTGAGCATACCCAGAAATCATTGCATTCCAAGTAATCAAACCCTTTTCAGGCATCCCATTAAACAACGCTCGCGCGTAAGCAACTGCCCCACACTTAACATACATTGTAAGCAAACAATTTGAAACAGACACATTACTGCCTAGGCCAACCTTAACACAACAACCATGGAGACACGTCCCAAGACTCAAATGTGCTGGAAGTGTACACACGGGTACTAAACCCAACATTGTAACTGAATCAACTGACACACCCGCCTCCCTCATTTTACGAAACAACAAAACCCCATCATAAAATCTAGAGTTCGAGGTGTACCCAGATATCAAAGCATTGTAACAAATAGTTAGCTTTCTTGATTCACCATTTTCATCAAACACCTTACGTGCATATTCAATAGAAGAGCATTTACAGTACATTGAAATCAAAGAAGTTTGTACAAAGGGATCAGGGTCACACCCGGTTTTGATAACATGGCAATGGAACTGTGAGCCGGAGATTGGAAGGGAGAGAGCGGCGCAGGACTTGAGAATGAAAGGGAAAGTGAAGGCATTGGGGGAGAAGCCAGAGCGGAGCATTTGGAGGTAGAGAGTGAGAGCTTGGGTGTATTCGCATTGCTTTGCCAGTTCTCTTAGACGAAAGTTCCATGGGTTGGTTAAGCTTGTGCTTGTGGTTTTGGAGGTTTGGAGGTGCTGTAGTTTGTTCGTACCAGAGATTAGTGCCCGTTGGACGATCATATAGGTTGGAGGGAGATTGAAGTGGGTGGAAATAATGAATGATTGGACTATGGGTCGTTAATAAGATAAAAGAAAACGACAGGACGTTTGTGTATGTCATGAGTCATAACCAAAGTTAAGGGGTTGTTTGGTTTTTTTTTTTTTCATCACCCATCGCTGCTCACTCAATTTTCGTCACTCATCACTCGTCACTTAAAATAACACAATTTCCTAATTCGACCCATTTGGCACATATTTTCAACTTTTCATCACTCAAATTTTTTTACTTTTTGTGGGACTCATACCTGAGCAATGGTCAGAGACTGCTGTTAGCCTACCTGCCTCACCCTCATCTCCCGCCATTTTCTTCACTACACATTTCATTTTGCCACCACCACAGTCACAGTTTAACACAAAAACTTCATTCATAGTTTAACCAAAGAAGTACAAACAACAAAAACTCTCAACAATTTAACACCACCTAAAGCAGCTCATCACCCCAAATTCAAAACTCCATTCATACTTATTTTATGATACACCATGAAATTAATAATAAAAAAAAAAAAAAAAAGAGCTTCCAGATAAAAAACGAGCTTCCAACGGAGCTATTCCTGGCACTGACAACAAAGCTTCCAAATTGAATTGTTTCCAACAGAGATCCGCCGTTGCTGTGGATGCCGATTTCGACGCTCCGACCAGATCGAAGAACGAGTACGATAGTAGCGATGAGGAGAATGAGCGCGTGTTGGAGCTTTTTGCTGTGTGATCGAAGATCGATGCCGATGTTCTCTCAGCTTAGGTCGGCGTGGGTTGGCGTGGGTTGGTGTGTGAGTGACCGGTGGGAGAAGAACAAAAAGTGAAAGTTCAAAATGGGTATGAAACACCCTTGAACGTTTAGACCCCAAATTACAAAAATACCAATTCAAGCTTTATATCAAACAATTAATGTGCGAAATATGATAATAAGCTTATAGCAGAATTGATACAACAATCTAAGCCAAATATAAACACATCCACAGCAGTAAATATAAGGCAAAGATAAAGGAAAGAAAGATGCAAACACACGGACAACACACGATGTGTTATCGAAGAGGAAACCGAAATCCTCGGCGTAAAACCTCTCCGCCGCCCTCCAAGCGGTGATAAAATCCACTAAAGAATGTAGTTGGGATACATGAATAGCAGAAGACCCTCCAAGCCTAATCTACCCAAGTACCTAAGCCCTCCAAGCTTCTTGCTCCAACGAGGTTACGCCGAACCTATTTCTTCTCTAGCTTCCCGGATTCCGCTACTTGACCATGGTATCAACCAATGTATATTGGTTCCTTCCCAAACTGCTTCCCTAAGCACCAAATGGACCTTCTCACAGACGTGGGTGTGGTGAGATAAGGATTTGGTAAAATACCTCTCAAGGGTATGACAATGGAGAGGAAGAGAGTAGAGGAATTTGAAGAGTCTCTAAGGTAAAGATTGGGGATGAGGCAATCTTGTTTTTCTCTAGGGTTTCTCTCACAAAATTCTCTCTAGAAGCTCTCTCAATTTAGTGGGTATAAGGGTGTATATATAGTAGGGTGAGAAGGGAATGCAAAACGTCAGTTTTTGCCAAACAGGGTTAACTCGCGGCTTGACCTCGCGGCTTGTCCAAATCGCGAGTTCCAGTTGCGATGTAACGGCCTGGACAGCCTGGAACTTTTGTCCTGTAGCGTGACAGCTGGTGCGACCCTTCAGCTTCCCAGTGTGCCTCTCACGTGCCAGAGTTTGGCGGCTTGCCAGTCGCGATCCACCCGCGAGCTCTAGTGGCGAACCTCTGTTTTTCTTGCACACTCTTGAGTTTTTCTTCACATCTTCTCACACACTACCCTTACAATTTTTCCACCTAAATACAGGGTTACTAAGTGCTAAATTACAAGCAAATTGGTCACGGAATAAAGCCAATTAGATGGTTGATTAAATTCAACCTTACAAAAAGAACAAAAAAGAAAGAACAGAAAGAACACTGAATTGGAAGAAAGCAAAAAGAATGCTGTGCGTGTGAGTGGTCGGTGAGTATGAGCTTTTTGCTCTGAAGAAGAACAAAAAGAAGAACAGATAAAGAAGAAGGGAGAAAGAAAGAAAAAAAGAAAAAAGAAAAAAGAAAAGAGAGAGTGACCGGTGGGATGTGACAAAGCACTGGCTTTTGGGGCCCACAATCTCATCTTATTTACGGACATGCCATTGAGTTTCAGTTTTTGAGTCTTGAAAATAGCTGAAACCTGTTTTCACTTCTTGCTACTCTCATCCATTTTTTTGAGTGACTGAGTCATGAAAATGGTGATCTGAAACTCATCCAAACAAATGCTCATCCATGGGACTCACACGATTTGGATGATGGAAACAGAAAACTGAGTGATATCACTCAAAACTCATCCCATCCCAACAATAATTATTATTATGTTCCAAAGTAACTAATGAAAATGAGAGGAATGGATGAAAGTTTTATAGGTGTAATTAGTTTGTCCATAAATTGGTCATAATCAGTTTTGGGGCAACCAAACAACTAAACAGATCATGGTAAGTTTATAATTACTCAACTTACTGCCAGGCTTAAAGTATATAAGTCCTCTACCATCACAACTTGGGACTTGGGAGTTTTGGCAATCAAATTAGTTGAAACCCACCTTAGACTTGGTAGCATTGACGCTTTGTGGCGAAGCTGCCATATTCAGTGGAGACTTGCTAGATCTACAAAGAACGACAGTACATGTCGAAGAATGACAACTCCTAAAAAAGGAGGAGAATGCTGCATTTTCAGATGGGTTAATTTGAGTTGGACTTTAGATGGTGAAACTGTCACTTGACCTAAGACATTGGGTTTGCTTGGCACAAATCCACTGTTGACTGACCTAATGATCAAATCGGACAACATTCAATTTAGATTCCTCTAGGAAGGGTGGTTTGTTGGCCAAGGTTTGGGTTACACAGCCCTAGATGTAATTGTAACATTTAAGTCGAACACAATTTTCATAAAATGTCAAATTGTCTTTTTTGAACAGTTTTAGACCCTTTAACACACAACCAGATTGAGTAGCCTAGTTAATTAGCCAAGTTGTTACTTAGTGAAATTAAGCAATTCTAGGTTAAAACAATCAAACAATCATATCATGAAAATATATAGCAGCGGAATAATAAATAACACACGATATGATCACCCAGGAAAACCAAACCGGTAAAAAAAACCTGGGGAGGATTTTACCTACCGATCCTCAAGGCAAAACTGAATTCACTATGAAAGAATTGAAGTTCATACAAAAGGACTTACAAGCTCCCCACTCGACTTCCTAATGCTACCTACCAGTAGAACTTACTGACACGACCCCGTGTAAGCTCCGAATCCACGGAGTCCTTCTTTCTTGAATTCTTCAATCAGCTACAAGCACCCACGCTTGATATTCTTTAAGCTTCAAAGGCAGCAACCAAGTTGATCATCAAGATGTTAAAGTAATCTCCATCTAGAAAATCCTAAGCTTTGTGTAAAGGAAAGCTCCTCTAGATCTCACAAGAGATTTACACAAAACCGCAATGTATGAGCAACAATACAACTTGAGCAACACTAAAACGTGGCTAGGGTTTTGCCTTATATACCTAGGGCAAAAACATAAAAACCTTAAACGTTTTAATGAGCTAGGGCTGAGTTGGAAAACTGCAGAAAACGCAATCTGGTCGATTTTCAATCGATCGAATCTATTCCTCGATCGATCGAGTCAGACCGAAATGCCCCAATGCATCTACAGTCTCTCGATTCCAACTTTACAATAATTAATCAACTTTGAGCATACTTTAACAAGTCTAAACATGTTGTTTTGATCATGGTTTGCCAACATTACAAATTAGAGTTCTAAATACATAAATTCCTAAACCTTTAGAACCTAACAAACTCCCCCTTTGGCAATCCGTGACAAAACCCTAATTAAAAGCTCAAAGTTTACAAGTAAAAAGCCCTTTACAAAAATAATGCTCATAAACTCAAATTCAAACCTAACTACTATCCATCGGTTGCAAGTGTAGACAGCAGCTTTGTTGAATCAACCTGTATATTCCTGAAATACTCAACAAACGCATAAACGCATGTGTGACAGAAAAGAGTAAAACAACAGGTATAACATTCTTGTAAGATTCACACAATACAAAATAAAGACATATATGAATGAACAACTCATAAATATAAGTCAATAAGCAGTGAATCACAAAGCAACAAGAATCAATGTATATAACATGTATATCAATCAATGTTACTCCCCCTAACATGAATATCCCCAAAAATGATATACAAAGTGAAGCACCTAGATACAATCTAAAAACTCCACAAGCTCCTCAACAACAAAAAGTAACAAAAAGTCTCCCCCTAACTACAAAAACTCATCTACAAGTCATAAACTCCACTCCCCCTTTTTGTGACGGAATGCCAAAGGGCAATCACAAGTCGTCATCAAAAGGCGGTGGTGAGGGTGAATGAAGATGCGAAAAGTCGGCTCGCAAAGCACGAATCTCGTCAAGCAAGTCCACCAAAATCTGACCATAAGTCGCCTGAACGGTCATGACAGTCTGCAGAGTACGACGAACATCAAAGTCGGTCGAAGGAGGTGGAGGAACATCAACAGCAGCAGCATCATCACCAACTGGATCAGGAACATCCTCACCAGCAATACCTGCAGAAGAAGAAGGAGGAGGTGCGCTACTAGACGGCTCAGACCTAGGGTGTTTAGAACCAACTCGAAGATGAGCAGCCCTTTGTCTAAGAAAAGACGCACCGATAGGAGCAATAACATGAACGGGCTCAGAGGAAGGGAAGCCACCAAGATCAAGATAAAGGAGAATCCTATGAATGAAAATAGGATGAATAAGAGCATGAGCAGTAGATGAACTCCTATAGACATCGTTCAAAGAATGAAGAAAAAGATGGGGAAAACTAATAGGAGCATCAGCAACCAAAGCGTACAAAAATACACACATCTCGAGAGGAATGGTGTGAACATGAGAGATGGGCCAGATAGAATGACAAGCTATCCTAAAGAACAAATAGTGCAACCCGGAAAGCTCAGCAGAGGTGATCCTAGGATCAGAACCCCACTGGACAGTAGTCCCAGTGATGTAAGACAAGACATCACTAATCTCGGGAGACACATCATATGGATAAATAGGATTTTGGACCAAAGGTACCCCTAGAGCATCAGCCACTATCTGAGGAGTAATGGAGTACTCTACGCCTCGTATCCAACTCTTGACTAGAGTGTTGGAATCATAGATGCGGATAGAGATGTTCGAGTAAAACTCTCTAATCAAGGCAGAAGGTGAAGGTGGAGGAGGATTAGAAATATCCACCAAGGGTAACCAGCCCCTACGCTCAAAGTTTGCCCTAATGGCAGGATCAAGTTCATCTAAATGAACAAAACGCTCAGCCCATATCTTTCTCTTAACGTTTAGCTTCTCATAAATCTCTTGGTTTTTCTCACTCGAAAACTTCTCACGGTCAAAGGAGGGAGGAGGTGGAGAAGGTGAGGAAACAGTCCTACGGGCTCTAGTCTTCCTAGGCATAGTGCTAAGGAAAGGACAGAGACACAAAGTGAAAACCAAAAGAACAAGAAAACAAAACCAAGGGCAGACTGCAAATTAGCACAATAAAAAATATAGAACAAAAATCTATATGATGCATGAACAATAACAATGTTGTGATGCATGATCTAATGCAGTAAACACAGTTCAAATTAAGTTCAATTACACAAAATTGGCTCGAACATAGAGTTTCTAACAAAAACCCTAAAAATTTGAAAACCACTTGTTAAATTTTGCAACAAATTTGATGAATTGATCATTACACAAGGTTGAAAACAGATTATAATAACCAATTTCATCAATACAACAAGCCAATTTCATCAATTGAACCTTAATTGAACAAAATCCCCAATTTCGGATAAATTACAAACCCTAGAATTTGAAATTTTTCACAAAACCCAAAATTGATCAAATTAATCTATTAAGAACATGTTTATAGTGTGTCCCCACAAAAACCCATTGATCAATTACACAAAATTGGGTCTAAATTTCCAACAATCCCAACAAGAAAAGGTTCCGAAAATATGAGCATAAATGCATGAATAATGCATGAAATATGTAAATAAACTCAAAAAGGAGGAGTAAGATAGACATACCAGCTTAAGGAAAGAGTTTTCTTGCAAAAAATCCAGAGGAAAACGACAAAAAATTGGAATAGTTGAGCTTGCCAAGTCAGAGAGAGAGAAAACTTTTTGAAAAACTTTTGAAAAAGTGGTTGAAAAAGTCAAGAACAGTGTTTTTTTAAAAACCTGATTCGCGACTTTCGATTGATCGAAAATCACATTCGATCGATCGAAACAGACAGTCATTTTGAGACAAATTAAAACACTTTTTCGATTGATCGAAAATCAGATTCGATTGATCGAAACACACAGTCATTTTGAGACAAATGAAAGCACTTTTTCGATTGATCGAAAATCTGACTGGATCGATCGAAATGGGCAGAGGCTTACAAATTTTTGAGAAAAATCACAATTTTGAAAAACACAAACCATATTTTGAAAATAACTCCTCAAAGCATTAAATTACAGAAACAAAATGCATGAGTATGAGATGGAATGCTTTTGCAAAAACCCAAATTTTAATCCCAGTTTCTTCAAAGATAATTTCAGCCATTCTTGCTTTCAAATTCTCAAGCAAAAAAAATGTTTTGCATAATTCTCAAAGTATTTTCAAACTTGGTTGGTCAGACCAAAAACACACACAATAACATGTACAAAGTTTAACAAAGAGTAACTTGTGTAGTGTGTGCAACTAGCAAAAATTTTGAGAAACATGTGAGGTGATATGTGAATAGCAATTAATCACAAAGTCTACAAAATTCATCACATAGAATTCAAAAGAGACTATCACCTAAAGAGTTACATCCTATAACTCCTATATCTCCTAGAACAAAAACTCGCAATCATGTAAGTTTCTTGTATTTTGCCCCATTATTATTGGTGAAATTCGGCATCAAGCCTAATAGTACACACTAGTTTAGATTAAGTGAATTGGCATCAAGCCTAATAGTACACACCAATTTTAAGCATTAAGTAATTAAGCTGAGGCATCACCTTATGTTCTTTTTGTGCATGTGCTACACTTTCTCGAGCACAAAATTTTATGATATGCACTAAGGTGTTCATGATTGACTAGTGAACAGTGGTGAGATGGTTATTTATGCCTTTCTCAAAAGGATCAAGTCCGACAGTCAAATAACATGTGACTTCAAGATTAAGACAAAGTGATAAACACCATAAACATCTTTCCCACACAACATGCATTACAAAGTTTCAACTAGTCAAGTACAATAAATAAGCTCATCAAAGCTAAACAAGGTACATAAGACATGTTATGTGTAAATAAATTGACCAACCTTGTTTTTAAAAACCAAGAAACATAATGTTAAACATATTTTTGCTTTCTCATTTTCTCCCCTTTTTTTTTTATATATATTTATTAAAAGAGAAAACAAATAAATTCTAGAATGAAATGCATGAATGTAATGCAATGCAATTCCTAGAAACAAAAGCAAAAGAAACACAAAAACCAAAGAACAATGGTCACAAAGGAATGAGCAATGAAGCACAAGGACCATGTCAGAAAGACTCAATTAGGTCGAGTCTTTTGCATCCAAAACCTTTTAGATGCACCACAAGCATTGGAGTTCTTATTCACATTCGAGTGATTTCCAACTCCAGGATTGGAATAAAGGTTCAACACCTTTACCAATTCACCAATAAGTGCCATTGGATCTTGTGCTTGAGGCACAGGCACCTTTGGTTTAGTTGCTCTCTTAGCAGATTGAAACTTGTAACAGTTAGGACGAATGTGTCCAGATTTACCACAATAATGACAAACCTAAGCAGGTTTACCATGCATCTTGTCCTTGGGTAGGGTAGGTTTAGTTTCTCTCAAATCAACCCTAATCTTCTTAGGAGGTGAAACTTCTACAGGTTTGACTACCTTACTCACAGGTGGTTTGACAGTTTCACTCACAACCTCACTCACAGAAGGTTCAGAAGAAGAAGCAGGAACAAAGTTCGTGGTATGCGGAGTAGACACAGAGATGCTTTCAACATATCCTATCTCAGATTTATCAGAAGGATACTTTTGAACATTCAGCATGTGATCAAGTTTAGAACTAGCAGTTCTAGCAACAGATAAATCATGTTCTAAAGTTTTAACTTTATCAAGTAAAAGCATGTTCTTAGATTTCACATGGTTCAAAAGATCATTAGCATCAAATAATTTAACAAGCAAAATTTTCTTTTCAAGCTCAAGAGAATCAATTTTCTTCAGGCCAAGTTCAACATTCATAGCATCCTTTGCAGCAACTTTGCAAAGTTTATTATAGGCCTCTTGAAGATCTGCATCCTCAGAGAGTTCCCCATCAGAAGGGTTTTCCTCAGCAGATATGTTTCATTGACTACTGCAGTAGCAGTGAAAGCAATGAAGTTTCCATCTTCGTCACACTCAGACTCATCATCAGAAACCTCATTATCACTAAGGGTTACAGCCATAGGTTTACCCTTATTTTTCAAGAATGTAGGACATTCAGATTTAACATGACCATACCCTTGACAACCAAAACACTGAGCACCCAAAGAATTGTTTGAAGATTGACCTACTCTTTCTCTAGGTTTTTCAAAGTTATTAACCTTAGTGGGATCATTCTTCCTAAAGTTTCTAGGTTCAACAGTGTTTGTACCTCTTGCCCTTCTGTTTGTATTTCTCAGAAAATTTCTAAAATTCTTGGCAAGGTAAGCTATCTCTGTAGCAGAGAGCTCATCATCAAATCCACCAGCCTCAACATCATCAACAGACTTAAGAGCCATTGATTTGGATTTGTTTGTTTTGGGTAAGTCAGACTCATAGGACTGAAGAGATCCTACAAGCTCATCAACAGGGATGGAGTCCACATCCTTGCTCTCAGTAATGGCAGTCACTTTGGGTCTAAAGTCTTCAGTTAAAGATCTAAGTATCTTCTTAACAATTTTAGGTTGATCATAGATTTCACCCAAGTTAAAAGCAGAATTAACAATATCATTTAGTTTGGCATAAAATTCATCAAAGGATTCATCATCAGACATCCTAATGCTCTCAAACCTAGAAGTTAATTGCTACAGTTTGTTTATCTTAACTGCCTTTGTGCCTTTATGCACAGTTTGGAGGATTTTCCAAGCAGTATGAGCAACCTCAACATTAGAGATCCTCTTAAATTCCTTCACAGAAACAGCATTGAAGATGGCATTCATAGCTTTGCTATTGAAGCCTGCTGCTTCTTTTTCAGAAGTTTGCCACTCACTCACAGGAGTAGTGGGCTTCTGCCATCCGTATTCAACGGAATTCCAGACTCTCTCATCAATGGATTTCAGGAATGCTTTTATCCTTACTTTCCAATAGGCATAGTTGTTCCCATCAAAGTGAGGAGGAACAAAAAGAGAGTGTCCATGCTCCATGACAACAGGGGTCAAGGATCAGCTCAGAGAAAAAAAAATCTCAGACAAAAAGAGCTACCTGCTCTGATACCACTTGAACAGTTTTAGACCCCTTAACACACAACCAGATTGAGTAGCCTAGTTAATTAGCCAAGTTGTTACCTAGTCAAATTAAACAATTCTAGGTTAAAACAATCAAACAATCATATCATGAAAATATATAGCAGCGGAATAATAAATAACACACGATATGATCACCCAGGAAAACCAAACCGGTAAAAAAACCTGGGGAGGATTTTACCCACCGATCCTCAAGGCAAAACTGAATTCACTATGAAAGAATTGAAGTTCATACAAAAGGACTTACAAGCTCCCCGCTCGACTTCCTAATGCTACCTACCAGTAGAACTTACTGACACGACCCCGTGCAAGTTCCGAATCCACGGACTCCTTCTTTCTTGAATTCTTCAATCAGCTACAAGCACCCACGCTTGATATTCTTTAAGCTTCAAAGGCAGCAACCAAGTTGATCATCAAGATGTTGAAGTAATCTCCATCTAGAAAATCCTAAACTTTGTGTAAAGGAAAGCTCCTCTAGATCTCACAAGAGATTTACACAAAACCACAATGTATGAGCAACAATACAACTTGAGCAACACTAAAACGTGGCTAGGGTTTTGCCTTATATACCTAGGGCAAAAACATAAAAACCCTAAACGTTTTAATGAGCTAGGGCTGAGTTGGAAAACTGCAGAAAACGCAATCTGGTCAATTTTCGATCGATCGAATCTATTCCTCGATCGATCGAACCGAAATGCCCCAATGCATCTACAGTCTCTCGATTCCAACTTTACAATAATTAATCAACTTTGAGCATACTTTAACAAGTCTAAACATGTTGTTTTGATCATGGTTTGCCAACATTACAAATTAGAGTTCTAAATACATAAATTCCTAAACCTTTAGAACCTAACATTTTTTATACTAACAAAGTAGGTTAGATCTAGATGTGGAAACTCTATTTAGTAGTGACCATAGTAAATGATAAGAATTAATTTTTTATTTTATTTAAAGAAATGTAAATGATAAGGGTTGAGATCTAACATATTATCAATTCTATTACAATGATCAAATATTATATATTTCAATTCAAGATGTAATCCTCAATCAAATCAAGTGAGAAGAGTAAATTGCTAAGAATTTTTTTAATTTAATAACATTGCTGAATTCCCTCACCAAAGAGGTCTTCCTCTGAAGTCTCTAGCCTCACTTGTAATTAGCAAAAGTGGAGTAAGTAAACCTTTGCTAGTGCACCTTGGTGGAAATATTGTCACATTGTGTTAAGACTTAGAAATTAAGACATAATTTAGAACCTTGTAACTTAGGGGCTGTTTGGATCACTTTTTTTCATCACTCATCACTCATCACTTAAAATATCTTACCCGTTTGGCGCCATCACTCATTACTAATCACTCAATATTTTTCACACTGTTTTTGGGCCTTATACCTGCCACTCGGTGCAGTTTTTTTTTTTTTTTTTTTCAAGTACCCAAACTCACCAAACCTAGTGAAAAAAAAAAAAAAAAGGAAACCCAGAAACCCGAACACAGTGAAAGAATAAGAAAAAAAAAGAAACCCAGAACTGAAGACCAAACCCAGTGAAAGAAGAAGAAAAAAAAAGAAAAAAAGAAAAAAAGAAAGAACTGAAGACCGAACCTAGTGAAAGAAGAAAAAAAAAAAGAAAAGAAGAAGAAACCCAGAACTGAAGACCGAACCCAGTGAAAGAAGAAGAAAAAAAGAAAAAAGAAAAAAAGAAAAAAAGAAAGAACTGAAGACCGAACCCAGTGAAAGAAGAAAGAAGAAGGAAAGAAAAAAGAAAAAAGAAAAAGAAAAGGGTAGAACTGAAGACCGAACCAGGAGAAGAAAGGAAAAAAAAAGTAGATTGGTCAAAAGTTGCGGCTGAGTTATGACTAGTGGGTCCCCTATGTGTGTTTAATTACAAAAATGACATTGAGTTATGGGTTATGGAAATTGAAAACAACCAAAATATGTTTTCAGTTTCCATAACTCATAACTCAAAAATTAGATAATTAAGTGATGGAAACAGAGTTATGGTGGTGCCAAACAGAGTTTTAGCTATGGGTCCCACCATTTTTGAGTTATAAGTTATGAAAACAGAGATATGAGTTATGAAAATTGATGAACCAAACAGCTAAACTTCTAATGTTTTAAACAAAAAAAACATCTATGTTTCAAATGTCACTACTCTCATAGGGGAAAAAAAGAAAAAAAAAAAAAAAGGTTAGGACATGGGATTTGGGAACCGGTGCGTTTTGATAGCATCCGCGTGATCCAGTTTAGAGGGCTCTTCATGCCGCAAAACAAAAGAATTACGCTAGTGTGCGTAACACTCTAGAGAGTCTAGTCAGCTACCGGACTGGATAGAATTATTATCGGAGAGCAATCTGTGTGTTCTTCAGTGGATAAAAGTAAAACACAAACACACACGCACACACGAAGACAGTGGAGGAAGCTCGAAATCCACAGTCTGGCGATGGAAGCAGTACAGTTCTCGACGGTTGCTTCTCATTCTCATTCTCATTCATTCTCTAGGTTCCGCGGTCCGAACCAAGCTAGAAAACCGAGTAAACTTTGGACCGGTTCTACTACCAATTCCACCACCTCGCTCTCTTCCAGGAACTTGTTTTCCGTAAGTCAAAAACAAACAAAGCACAATTCCATTCTCATTATGTCAGTTTCAGGAACTTGTTTTCCCAGAAAATTGGTTTCATATCTTTGGTTTTTTTTTTTTTTTTTGGACAGAGAGAGGTATGGGGTTGGGTGAATTCCAAGAGTGTAACTAGTGTGAGAAGAGGAGGTAGGCGTGGTCTGGTTGTAAGAGCTGAAATGTTTGGCCAACTCACAAGCGGTCTTGAGGCAGCCTGGAATAAGCTTAAAGGAGAAGGTTCTCTTCCTTTCACTTTTCTTTTTTTATTCACATTTTTATCAAGGAAATTGCTAAAACTACTAATATTTTACATCAAAAAGCCTTGAATTACTTTGTTGCAAAACAGAGTTTTGGGTTTAAAAAACATGCTTTCAAGCTCCCAAAATGCCTAACCAAGCGGACCCAAATGAGAGCAATTTTTTTTTTTTGCGTTTAAATGTTGACACATCAATTTATATGCATCATGTACTAAAATTTGTAGTATTCATAGCATTGCTCTTCAATTTTTTATTTATTAAAAATATAGCAATTTTATGATATAAAAGAGGTGTATTGCACGTCAATAAGTCTAGTGACACATGAAATTTCACAACTGCTGATATGGGTTGTTATTATTTGCACATATGAAAGTGGTGTTAGCGGTGGATTCATGTGAAAGTGATGTTACTCTAATTACACAATTTGCCATCTTAACGAGTTGTGAATAAGGTTGTGTCCTTAGCATTACTGATTATACGTGCCTTTAACTTTTTACAAATCAATTACAATTTATCTGTTTTAGTTATGATGATTAGTTCGTTATTGTAATGGGTGAATTCCCTTTGCTTCAGAGGTTTTAACCAAGGAAAATATTGTGGAGCCAATGCGAGATATTAGGAGAGCTCTTTTGGAAGCAGATGTGAGTGTCTGAGTGAGTTTGTGTATGTGTTGTGTTTGAGTTTTGATGTATACATAATAAATAAGGTAGTTAATTAACTGTTCTGTTGACAGGTAAGCCTTCCTGTTGTACGACGGTTTGTGCAAGCTGTCAGTGAGCAGGCTGTTGGCATTGGGCTGATTCGAGGAGTGAAACCGGATCAGCAACTGGTTAAGGTATGGATATCTATAATCTATTAGCTAAATGGTCTAAGAATGTATTATATTGATTGAGTTTATATAAGTCTTTGAGTTCAATTAATCTGGAAACGTTACATAAATAGCATAATAATGTTCAATGTGCTTTACATAGTTCAGTTTACCAGCACAAGCATTACTGTTCATCTGAGACTCAAATGGATATGTTTGCTTGTATAAGATTGATGAAGAAAGTGATAGATTTATATGCACTTTTGGTTCTTACATATGTGGTAAGTCTTAGGGGCTATTATCACTGGTTGACATAGTAATTTGTTATTCAATTTCATATTTTCTCTTTTTAGTTGTTATTCGATTTTATTTCTTCCTGTTTTGCCATGGGTGCAATCCTATTTAGTGCTAAAAGCTTCTTTTGGAGCACTATATAAATTAACTAGAGCAATTTTTACATGTATTTTCTCAATAGACGTAAATTTAATCAATCTATTATGGATTTTGAATAATGAAGAAACATGTTTAAAATGAACGCAAGAAAAAACTAAGTATCTCTATTGAATATTTAAGGGTGACTTGATTATGAACATTCCTTTCGTGTTTCTTGCAGGTTGTCCGTGATGAGCTTGTGAAATTGATGGGTGGGGAAGTATCTGAACTAGTTTTTGCAAAATCTGGTCCCACTGTAATATTATTGGCTGGTTTACAAGGAGTTGGGAAAACAACTGTTTGTGCAAAATTGGCTTATTATCTTAAGAAACAGGTTTACTTTCGAAAGTTCCCCTTTTCTGTGTAGAGTTGTTTCGTATGTAATGGTTATGAGTAGATTAATGTAGTTTGTTACTCAACCTTGCTGACACCTGTGACATAACATTGACCACAGGGGAAGAGTTGCATGCTGGTTGCTGGAGATGTGTACAGACCGGCTGCTATTGACCAACTTGTTATTTTGGGTGAACAGGTATAGGTACTCTTTTTTGTTTCTTGTTTGTGAATGAAGTTTTGGAGTGGGGTTATATAGTTCATTCTTCTTCTTTTATTTTATTTTTTAAATCTTGTGATTAGATAGATAATTTTATTCATTCTTACATAATGTTATAGCTTGTGACAGGTGAATGTGCCTGTTTATGCAGCAGGGACTGAGGTTAAACCTTCGGAAATAGCCAAGCAAGGTTTAGAAGAGGCAAAAAGGAAAAACATAGATGTAGTAATAATGGATACTGCTGGAAGGCTTCAGGTAGTACTTCTTCTATGTCATTTGTAATGATTTTGGAGATAATTCTAAGATAAAGTTCATGATGTCAGCTGGTTTACTCATTTATGATCTTTGCTGGCTTCTGTTCCATTTATAAAAGAACAGATAGACAAAGGAATGATGGATGAGCTGAAAGAAGTGAAGCGGGCATTGAATCCCACAGAAGTTTTGCTTGTTGTTGATGCAATGACTGGACAAGAAGCTGCAGGTACTTATACTTTCTTTTTACTCATTGGGAAATGAAATTATTTCAGGGTCTATATGGGAGGTATGTATGAATTTAGGTAATTATTTTTGTGTGTAACTTGGCTTCTGATGTAATGAGTTAATTACTTCCAAAGTTTAATGTCACTCTCACCCTCTTCTTTGGGAATTTACAGCCTTAGTGACAACATTCAATCTAGAGATTGGAATTACAGGAGCCATTTTGACAAAGCTGGACGGGGATTCTAGAGGTGGAGCAGCTTTGAGTGTTAAAGAGGTTTGCTTTATCATCCTTATGTTTTCCAACCTTGATGTTATCCAAATGAGTTGCTTGTTCAATATAGAATTTGCCATCCCTCTTTCCCTTGATCTTTGTAATCTATCAGTCATGTTTGCAATATCGTAAATCTGTTAATTTTAGGGTGCCTTTAAATCTAGTTCTATAATTTGAAATTCTTAAATGTAATATTTATTTTTAAAAATTTGTGATAATTTACCATGCAGATTGTTCCATTTATAGATTATATAATTTTTTTTAATGAGACTATAGTCTTTAGGCATGACCGTAGGGAACTTAGCCAGCTATTCTAAAACAATTTGACTTAGAAAATTTTTGTTTGGCGAGCCGAGAATGGAATAAGACAGTTCAATTTGTTTAAAGTTACAACTTAATGCATCAAATTTGAATCCAACTGAAAATTGGTTTTCTCTACATTATTGGACCTGTCCAACCCACTTCATGAAAATTCCTATAAGCACTCCAACAACCTCCCCAGTTCCCTTCCCCCCCCTCCACACACACACTTTGTCACATGCACTCATAGTCAAGTGATGCTTGGAATGCACTTGTGCATGCAAGCTTGCTTCACATAAGTTTTAGCTGTTATGTGGTAGGTTTCTGCGGCCCTTTCCAAAATGTAGCAAGATTTTTTTTTAATAAATTGTGTTTCACAAATTCACATTATCGACTGCTTCATTGAGAATGTATATACCATTTTGATGTGCCATTTGAAAATATCTTTAGATTATGTGTCTCATTTGTGCTTCTTTGAATATTTGAGTAGTTGAAGATTGTTGCAAAATTATTACCATTTCTTAAATGACTTTTTTTTTTTTTAATTTTTTTGCAAATCATTGTTGTAGTTTTTAAGTTATTTAACTTTTTATATAAAGTTCACTGCAGAGAATATTGTAGTTTATCTTTGTAACTACTATAGTTGGGTGGTGGCAGGTATCAGGAAAGCCAATCAAGCTTGTAGGGCGGGGAGAACGTATGGAGGACCTTGAACCTTTCTACCCAGATCGCATGGCAGGACGTATCTTAGGAATGGGGGATGTCCTTTCCTTTGTGGAGAAGGCACAAGAAGTTGTAAGTTTTAGGAAATTCCTTTTCTTAATTATATGAATGGAAAAATATTGTGATGGAGTTGTTGATTTGAATTGTCTATCTAGATGAAACAAGAAGATGCTGAAGAGCTGCAAAAGAAGATAATGAGTGCAAAGTTTGACTTCAATGATTTCCTAAAGCAAACTCGAGCTGTTGCACGTATGGGTTCCATGACTCGTGTTTTAGGAATGATCCCTGGTATGGGGAAGGTATGAAAGACTGGTTTCCAATTTTTCTTCTTTAGTCTTTTTGGTGGGTAGTTTTTTTCATTTTTGGTGCTTCAAATTATGCATTCTTCCACTAGTAGCTTGAGAAAGCATTTTGAGGCAGTTCAGGTGGCCATTTCTAGTTTTATGATGAAGCAGAAGTGTGACAAGATAATGGAAGGAATGATTGAGGCAGTTCAAGCCATTTTTTTAGTATTATTATTTGTTTTTAACTGTGGAGTTTTCTTCCCTATATGTGTGCAATCAGGTTACTCCTGCACAAATTCGAGAAGCGGAGAAGAGTTTAAAGATAATGGAAGGAATGATTGAAGCAATGACCCCTGGTCTCTTCATCTCTCTGCTTTTTTGAAAGTATTTTTATAAATAATACTTGATCTAGCATCTCTTGTTAACCCCTGGTATCACTCCCCAGTGATTGTAGCAACGTTCCTTCTTTTCTTCCTATATAAATTACTGAAGTCGGTTTAGTTTTTCTTTTCTGACGTTATAATTGTCTATTTTAATTGCAGAGGAGAGAGAGAAGCCAGAATTGTTGGCAGAATCTCCTGTCAGGCGGAAAAGAGTTGCTCAAGAGTCTGGGAAAACAGAGCAGCAGGTATGTTTGTCGCAATTGATGTAAGATTGCTAAAGTGATTTCGTTTTAAGTGCCTCAAAAAGCAGGGTTTTCTATTGTTGTTTTATAAAATTTTGGTCGTATTAATTGTTAATTCTAAGGCTGTATATTTAAGGGATGTTATTTATGACATGAATATTAGGTGAACCAACTTGTTGCACAACTCTTCCAAATGCGTGTTCGTATGAAGAATTTGATGGGTGTAATGGAAGGTGGATCCATTCCTGCACTGAGCAATCTTGAGGAGGCAATAAAAAGTGAACAGAAGGTGCCTTATTTGCTTGTGTTCTTTGAGTGTATTCATATGACTTGACGTTACAATATGTCGTCAACTATTCGATTCCACATCCTTCATGCATTTGTTATGAAAATATTGAGGCACCATGGTGTTACCAGATGTGCTGCTTATACTAACTAGGACAGACTAAGCATGCTGCAGGTTATACCCTTGTTGGAAGTAACTACACAAAGTTTGAACATTTTAAAGAATACTCTATATACAATAGCATCATATAAAATGCTTGATCCTTTTCACCAGTTCTCTCTTTTCTCAAAGAAGTTTCAAGGAACATAACAAATTTGCTTGCCATTCTTTGGTGCTAACAGACCTTTTGCAGCTTTGGTACTGTTAGGGGTATACTTTTAATTTCAAACTTAATGATTTGGGTTTTACATCTGTATTAGGCTCCTCCTGGTACTGCAAGGAGGAAGAGGAGATCGGACTCAAGGAAGAAGTTTGTAGATGCTGCCTCAACAAGGTCAAGTCCTCGTGGTTTTGGGGCAGGGAACTAATTACTAAGACAGTGCTGCGGTAGAGACTTCAGGTCAATTGATTGTAGGCTCTCAATTTGTTACTCTGGTGAGATGTCTCTACTAAACCTCTTTGAAGGTGAAGTATTCAAGGTTCTCTGAGATGGGCGGATTCATTGCTTTTCCATCAAGAATGTGGCACTTGTGCAAATGTTCCTGCATCTTATATGTAACTTAACACCATGTACATGAACATGTCTTGTTTACAAGTTGGATGTGTTATGTGTATTTGTAATGCATCATTGCTTGAGATAAAAAAAATGTTAAAATATTAAGGGTATGTTTGGTAACTGTTTTTTTCCCTTATTTCTGTTTTTAAAAACAATTTTCTATTTTTGAGACTAAAAAACTTGTTTGGCAACCAAAAATGGACAGAAAACAAAAACTGTTCTCAAAACTCAATTTGTGAAGGAAACTAAAAACATGCAAAATGCTATTTTTAGTTTGTAATTTTCAAAAGTCAATGAATAAAGGCATTTAATTTAATGAATTTGTCTCATTTAATGAGGTAGTATTGAAATTCAAATCCTAGAAACAACATATTTTAGTATTTTCTATTTTTTTCTTTAAAAAACTATCTTTTTAATTTCAACTAACCAAACATGTTTTTGATTTCAAAAATACAAGAAAATTGTTTTTTCTTTATATTTCCAAAAACAAGTTTTTGAAAATAGAAAACAAAAACTGTTACCAAACGTAACCTTAAAATTCTTTCTCAATCACGGTTAGAAAGTGTTATATGGGTCTGGCAACTTGAAAAACCTGCAATAAAGATTGTGATTGTATCTCTAGTTTTCACCTATAGAGTTGTCTCTAAATAGTCATAGGTTTAGAAAAAAATTTGCATTACCATTTAAATCTGGTGGTAAGTAAAAATTAATAATGATTTCAGTGGGAGGGCACTTTGCACCAACAGTAGTCCTCAATGGGATAAACAGCCAAAGAGTATACTATAATACTATAGTTTACAAATTTCACAGTAGTCAACCTATTCTATGCTCTAAAAATGTTTCTGTTAAGGGGAAAAAAATCTGTAATCAACCATTGCCAATTGGGATAATTTCATCTGTCAATTTCTGCACCTATTGATGTGGCTTGCTGATTGGAGAAATAAGCGTGAAGATATCTGGTAAATCTAGCATATGCAGTATCTCTCTTACTACGTGCAAGTTTCATTCGACTGTGAGATTTAAATATTATGAGAGGAATGCTACATATTAGGATGCTTGAAATAATTATTGAAAAAGATGACCTCAAAGGCTCTTACCAGGGACGGAACTTTGAAAAAAAAATTCCCTAGTATATATATTAGCATAAAAAATTTATTTTGGGCTTTAAAATTAATATACTTGACCCTCTGTCCCAAACAATTTACAAGCTGACCCATGAAACCATAAATGAAAAAAAAAAAAAAAAATCAAATCATCCCTTGTCTGGTTGTCCCAAGAATATCAAGAAAAACATTTAGCTAAACATTTGGACAATTTACAAATCTGGACAATAAGAAAAATCTACAAAACAATTCACATATTTAGATAATAAAAAAAAAATCTTTGGACACAGTCTAAGTAAAAAAAATTATAACAAATCAATTATAAATCCTAACAAAACAAATCACAAAAAGTCAATAATCTTTATCCAATTTTTACCTGTAATTTGAGAGCTCTTTGTCCTTCTCAAATGACTCCACCCCATAGTCACAGAGACAACTCATCTGTTACTAATCACTTCATCCACACACCAATTAGTGTCACTAGCAACTTGGATCAGTTAGTGTCTTTAACTCAACCCATGAAAAAAAAAAAAAAATTTGAAAGAGCTGCTGCTCTTTAACATAACCCGTGGAATTTTTTTTTTTTTTTCAATGGTAGAATTTTATTAATTTTTAATGTTTTATTAACTTTGGGACACACTTGGCATGCATGCATAAATGTAATACACGTGTGAAACAACAATCTCCTGTGTTAGTCTATTGGTAAATTGGTAATAAACGTTGTGCCTTAGTTAAATTAATGTAGTGATGGGAAAAGTTTTATTATTTACATAGTTGAAGACTCAAAGTTACCGTTCATTATCATGTGATTGTTTAACAAATCTCTTTTTCTTTTCTTTTTTTACTACCTTTTCAAAATGGAAATTTTTTAAAGGAAAAGATCTCACATCTTTATGCTACCTCAACCTTAACCAAGTAATTATAAATTAAAAATTCCTTAATCAAGACACCAATAATTGTCTCACCCTTTTTTTGGCTAAATATTAGTGCATGATGTTGATTAACCATTATTTTAGTTGTTTTATTAATGTAATACTAGACGTGGATTTGAACTTTTAACTATAGTTTTTGTATATATATTTTTTAAGAATCTTTTATATATAGCATTATGGAGTTATTAGGTATAGAATTATGTGAAAAGAATAAATATATTTAAAAAAAAAAATTATAATGTGGATAGGATAAAGAATAGGTCTAATCTCAGTCAGACCTTGAAAATATCAAGATGTGCCAATTGACTTATAAAACTTTTGATTATAAATATCTGTGGGGTCATAGAGCCCGGTGATATACATCCACCTTTTGTACTGGACCTGAGGCCGATGCCGAGGCCCATAATCGCATATGAAGAAGACAGTGGTGATCATGGCAACCCAGGAAACCGTGCCGAGGACAACTTTGTCCTCGGCTAGCCAAAGCCGAGGTAGAAGAAAAGTGATTTACCGGCAAAGACAATCTTCCAAAGCACTCCAAGGAAAAAGATAAGTACAACAAGTAAGCACATTGAAGCATGGCGATAGAGCAATTCCAAGAAAAAACTGTTGCCTTCACATTAAATGCTCCCCAACTAACACTCTGGCCGCATTAATGTGAAAATGATACCTGAGCAGTGGCTTTTCAGACTCACAGCTACTACCTAAGAGCTTTGGGAGGAGATTGATGTGATAAAGACCAGCAACAGTAGATCTGACCTGCACGTGTATGGTGGAGATGAAGGAGGAAAGTAGTATATAAGGAAGAATGAGCTCTAATAAAAGGGATCGGAGATTTTACTAGAGAAATCACTGTAGCAATTTGAATTAACTTTGTAACTATTGTCACTGTCACTCAAGAAATAATAAGTTGAAGCTCCTCGGACTAGTGCTAAGGATTGAATTGCTTGCCTAAGTTCATATTTGTTTTACTTATTCATTCTTTAAATCATCTACAACTATTGTTACACTCATTAAAGCCCAGTTCTTCTACCCACTCTCTACAAATTTATTGTATTGGGCTTGTTGGGCTTGAATTCACTTATCCTTTAGGAATAGTGCTCAAACCTAGTCCCTACAATTGACGCCGTCTGTGGGAAAGAATTTGTGTGTTTGTGAGTGCAACAGTTAGACATGATAGGATCAGGTCCACACCAAGAAAACCCACGCCAAGCAGGTCCCCAACGGACAGAACCCGTAGGATCCCAGCGACAGGGTAATTTTCTTGACCCTGAACATGAACAAAATCAAGAGAATGAAAGGAATCGAGAGGGGAGTGTGTATACCACCCAGACGAGTAGAAGCCACTCCTAAGTGGGTAGTCGCGTATCCCAGAGACAAAATAATAGCCAAGTCATGCAGCAGGAGATAGACGACTTGAAAAAGAAACTGCGCCATGCGGAGGCAGTCTCTTTCCAGTTCTGACATATCCTCTAATGATGAAGAGTAAGGCAGTTACAGGCAGAGATCAAGAACTCTCCCAAGCGAGACATTCTCTTATGAAGACGAACACCATCATAGACGAAAACACAAGGGCCCATCTAGTAGAGGCCTGTGTAATGATGCCATGAGCAAGGCTCTGGATTAGATCTTTAAGTCACCCTTCATGTACAAGATAGAAGGGGCTAGGCTATCTCGGCGGTTCCATCGGCCTACGTTCATCGTTTATAATGGTCGAACGGACCCCGTAGAGCATGTGAGCCAGTTTAATCAAAGAATGATCGTCCACTCCAAGAACGAAACTTTGATGTGCAAGGTTTTCCCGTCCAGCCTAGGACCTATAGCGATGAGGTGGTTCAACGGCTTGAAAACAAACTTAATAGACTCCTATAAGCAGCTCACCTAAGCCTTTGGCTCTCGCTTTATTACGAACAGTAGGGTTCCTCGGCCTCTGAGTTCGTTGTTGTCATTATCAATGCGTGAGGGAGAAACTCTAAAAGCATACTCGGACAAATATTGGGAAATGTATAATGAGATGGACGACAACTTTGATGACGTCGCCATCAGCACTTTTAAAAGCGGTCTCCTAACCGAGCACAGCTTAAGAAAATCCTTGACTGGCAAGCCTGTCACCAGTGTATGTCAGCTTATAGACCAGATTGACAAATACAAAAGAGTGGAAGAGGACCAATTGCAAGGGAAAGGAAAGGAGAAGGTTATCCCTCAAAAGAGTAGGGATTTCAGGTCGGACCGATACAACAATGACCGTTTGAGGAGAGATTTCGCAGGGCAATCCGGATTAACCAACACGCAGACATTTAACGCCGTATTTAGAGAACCGATACATCAGGTTTTGGAGAAAATCAAGAATGAGCCATTCTTCGAGTGACCAAATAAGATGGCTGAAGACTCTATGAAGCTCAATCAGAGTCTGTATTGTCGGTACCACCGGGACCACGGACATACTATAGAAGACTGCAGGAACCTTTGGAGCCACCTGGATCAGCTGGTCCGAGAAGGGAAACTGAGGCACCTCTTGCATCCTTCCAGTGGTCATCAAGGCCAAGCAAACCAGGAGCCTCGGAGGGACACTTCCTTAAGACCACCCATAGGAACCATAAACGTAATCTTTGCTGCTCTGGGGAGGACGGGCTCATGCCTTTTTAGGGTGATGTCTGTAGCTCGGCTACCCGCCGATGACTTTGGCCCAGAGCCGAAAAGACCCAAAGTGTATCCTCATCCGATCTTAAGTTTCTCCGAGGAAGACAAAATCAGAACCATCCAACCCCACGACGATGCGTTGGTAATCACTCTTCGGATTGGGGGCTACGACTTGAAAAGGGTAATGGTAGATGATGGTAGTAGAGTCAAGATCATGTACCCTAATCTCTATAAGGGCCTGAAGCTGAGACTAGAAGATTTGACGCCTTACAGCTCCCCCTTGATGAGTCTTGATGGGAAGATTGTCATGCCAAAGGGCCAGATTAGACTACCTGTGCAAACTGGCCCAGAGATAGTGGAGGTCGACTTCATTGTGGTGGATACTTACTCCCCTTACACTGCCATCATGGCTAGACCCTAGCTTTGTACCCTAGGAGCTGTTGCCTCCACCCTACATCAGAATGTCAAGTTCCCTTGAAGTTGCCAGGCTATGGCAAGAGAGTTCCTGGTGGCCGCCATCTCACATCAGCCCAGAGCAGAGTCCTCAGCCCTTGTTGAAGAAAGCTCAGAGCAATCAAAGACCCTGGCATCGCCTATTAATGCACCAGCCGAGGAAGCAAAATATGTGGATTTAGAAAAGGTGATCATTGGCGATGACCTGAAGAGGTTCTTCCAGGTGGGATCTCAACTGCCTCCTCAGGAAAATGAGGGATTGATAGGGTTCCTCAGAAAAAATATTGATGTGTTCGCATGGGACGCTTATGATGCCCCAAGAATTGATCCAAACTTCATATGTCACCACTTAAATGTAAATTCATCAGCCACTCCTAAAAAACAACCACCTCAGTGCCCATCCAAGAAGCACACCAACGCTGTCAGGGACGAGGTGAGAAAGCTCAAGCAAGCAGGGGCTATCAAGGAGGTGTTCTACCTTGAGTGGTTGGCTAACACCGTGGTTATAAAGAAGAAGAGTGGGAAGTGGCGAGTTTGTGTGGACTTCACAGACTTAAATAAGGCGTGTCCAAAAGACCCATTCCCCATACCTCAGATAGATCAGTTAGTGGATGCAACTATAAGCCATCATCAGATGAGCTTCTTAGATGCCTTTCAAGGCTATCATCAAATACCACTAGCCCTAGGTGATCAAGAAAAAACAGTATTTGTGACTCCTATTGAAAATTACCACTACAAAGTGATGCCCTTTGGTTTGAAGAATGCGGGGTCTACCTACCAAAGGATGATGACTAGAATGTTTGAGCCATAGTTGGGCAAGAGTATTGAAGTCTACATAGACGACATGGTGGTAAAAAGTAAAGTGGTGTCCGAGCAAGTGGGAGACCTCGGAGTCATTTTTGACATCTTAAGGAAACGCAAATTGCGTCTTAATGCCTCTAAGTGCTCATTTGATGTTGGGCCTGGCAAATTTTTGGGGTTTATGGTAACTCATAGGGGAATTGAGGTGAGCCCAGATAAGATCAAAGCAATTCACAATCTGCAGCCTCCTCGGAACCCCAAAGAAGTCCAGAAACTCACTGGAATGATCGCAGCCTTGAATTGGTTTATTTCAAGATCTGCGGATAGGTGCCGACCTTTTTACCTCCTGATGAACAAATGGAAAGGATTTGAGTAGTCTGAGGACTGCGCTTTGGCCTTCCAACAACTTAAGGAATACCTATCCCGACCACCTATCATGTCCAGCCCTGAGGCCGACGAGGTTTTGTTCGCCTACATTGCGGTGGCCCTTTATGCTGTAAGCTTGGTGTTGATATGAATTGATGGTGGCATACAACGGCCAGGCTATTATGTGAGTAAATTATTACATGAGGCCGAGGTGCCTTATTTACCATTGGAGAAGACAATTTTGGCAGTAGTGCATGCCACGCGAAAACTCCCTCGTTACTTTCAAGCGCACACAGTTGTTGTTCTAAATCAATTTCCACTTAAGTCTGTACTTCGAAGTGCCGATTGCACGAGAAGAATTTTCATATGGAGCACAGTTCTAGGGGCTTTCGATATCAAATACATGCCTTGGACCTCTGTCAAGGGCCAGGTCCTCGCTGATTTAATAGCTGAATTTGCCGAACCCTCGATAGAATTGGTAACAGAGGAGCAAAACATGGATGAAAAATTGGTTGACACAATCTCCACGCAAGGACCCTCACATTGAAAAGTGTATGTTGATAGCGCAGCAAACCAAAGGGGGTTCGGGGTGGGGATGGTTCTAATATCTCATGAGAAGATTACCATAGAGAAATTATTGAGACTAGGGTTTTCGGCCACAAACAATGAAGCTGAATATGAGGCTTTATTGCAAGGAATGGTCATGGTACAGAAAATGGGGGGAAAGGCGATGGAAGTGTTCTCGGACTCAAGATTGGTTGTGGGCCAAGTGAAGGGGGAGCTAGAGGCCTGAGATGTGAGAATGCGTGAGTACTTGAGTCAGGTCAGGCACTTGCAATCGGATTTTGAATTCTTTGACTTGTCACACGTCTCTAGGAATGGAAACATGCACATAAATTCATTGGCCACTCTTGCCACCTCCTCAGCGCAGGGTTTACCTCGAGTCATCTTTGTTGAGGACTTATGCAGAGCAGATGGAGTCAAGAAAGACATGGTTCAGATCCATCAAGTCAGAGTGGGTCTGAGCTGGATGGATCCTATAGCGAGTTTTCTTAAAGATGATACACTACTTGAAGAGAAATCAGAAGCTGAGGAAATACGAAGAAAAACTCTTCAGTTTTGGCTATCCGAGGATCACAAGTTGTATAAGCACTCTTATTTTGGGCCGTATTTGCTATGTATACATCCCGAAGCATCAGAATTATTACTCGAGGAGTTACATGAAGGAATTTGTGGGAGTCACACAGGAGGAAGATCTCTGTCTCACAGAGCCATCACTCAAGGATATTGGTGGCCAGATATGCAGAAGGAAGCCCAAGAATATGTCAAGAAGTGTGATCAATGCCAAAGGTTTGCTCCAAACATCCACCAACTGGGAGGGGTCCTCAATCCTCTCTCCAGTCCTTGGTCGTTTGCTTAGTGGAGCTTGGATATTGTAGGTCCTTTCCCTAAAGCGGCAGGAAATAAAAGATACCTATTGGTCAGCACAGACTATTTCACCAAATGGGTCGAAGCCGAGCCTCTGGCTAACATCAGGGATGTGGATGCTAAGAAGTTTATCTGGAAGAATATCATTACTCGATTTGGGGTCCCTCATACCCTCATCTCGGATAACGACCTTCAATTTGATAACAAGGCCTTTAGGAGATACTGTTGTGACTTGGGAATTACAAACAGGTATTCCACTCCGACCTAACCCCAAGGAAATGGACAGGCAAAGGCTATTAATAAGGTCTTAGTCAATGGACTGAAAAAGAAGTTGGATGATGCGAAGGGAAGATGGGTGGAAGAACTGCCACACGGCCTGTGGACATATCGGACTATGCCATGTTAGTCAACTGGAGAGACTCCCTTTTCCATGACTTATGGGGCCGAGGCTGTCATCCCTCTAGAAACTAGCTTCCCAACGCTGAGAACGAGTACCTTCACTCCGAGCAACAACGATGAATTGCTAGGAAAGAGTTTGGATTTAATTGAAGAGAGAAGAGAAAATGCAATGATCCAACTGGCCTATTACCACCAGAAACTCAAGCAAGGGTATGATGCCAATGTGAAGTTACGACCACTAGTACAAGGAGACTTGGTGCTGAGAAAAGTTTTGGGTAGTGCCAAGAACCCGGCCTAGGGAAAGCTGGGGCCTAACTGGGAAGGACCATATCGCATCACTTCAGTAGTAGGAATAGGTGCATATTATTTAGAAGACTTAAATGAGAAAGCTGTATTCCGCCCATGGAATGTAAATAACCTAAGAAGGTATTATTATTAATGAAAGCAGTTTTGTTTATGCTCTGACTTATTGTAATTGCGTGTTATGCGATTCACTACTATCTAAGTATTAGACAAAACCAAGGTCTTGCATGGATTCTCGGACCACAAATCTTGGGGAAACTAATAACTTCTGGCAACTATCTAAGTATTAGACAGAACCAAGGTCTTGCATGGATCCTCGGACCACAAACCTTGGGGAAACTAATAACTTCTAGTAATTATCTAAGTATTAGACAGAACCAAGGTCTTGCATGGATCCTCGGACCAAAAACCTTGGGGAAACTAATAACTTCTGGCAACTATCTAAGTTTTAAACAGGACCCTAAATGGAGCCTGGCTCCTTAGATCACCTGCCCTGTCCTTATTCAACAAAGATGTAAACAAATGTTCGTCCATGAGCATCACTTAAAGCATTTCAAGATACACTGAGCTTATCTTTCCTTTATAGTCAATACTATAACGTCTCCTTGAGATCAGTAAGTTTATAAAAAATGTGCGTTTGCACGTCCTGCCATAATGTATGAACCTAGAAGGTATAGGATCTACATTATAAACTTAAATTCTTTTGTGGCTCACCCAATAGAAGGCAAATTGCATTACTGAGATTACTCAATTATCAATTAAAGCCTAAGTTGAAATTTACATTGTGGACTTAGTATTTTTTGATTGTCCGTTCAATGAAAGATAAGTCACACTAATAGGATTACTCAAATGTTAGTAAAAACACAATCATATAAGCAAAGGGCCTTATCATTGAAAGAAGTGCGCACATTTCATTACAAAAAAGGCAATTTCATTACAAAAAATTTAAGTACACCTAAAAAGAAGAAGAAGAAGAAGAAGAAGAAGAAGAAGAAAAAACAACAACAACACAAATAAATAGAAACAACTTATTTCTTCAGCTTTTTAGTCAACTTGTCCTTGGAAGGCTGCTGAGAGGCTGTGTTAGAGGCTTCAGAATCTTGGTTTAGGGGAACGACTTTGAGGGGCATAGCAAGGAAGGCCAAGACTAACTCCATTTTCTCAGAGGCCTCCTTCTCGGCAGAAGGAGCTTGAGGGTCAGCTGGAGGCTTCATCACATCCTGGGGTACTTCCTGGTTAATGATTTTCTCTTTCTCTGACACCCCAGGTTGCTCAATCTCCTCAGTAGGCTTGTCAAGGGGAGTAAGAGCATTGGTGGCACTGTCTTGACCTACCTCTGTCGCTTTAGGGGCAGTATCAGCTTCAGAACTGGCAGGAACAGACTCTCGGAGAGCAGGGGGTAATACACGTTCTTTGCTCTCCTAAGTTCAGATGAAGCCTCAACCCCAGCTTGGTTGAGAGCTTCGACCCAAACTTGGGAGCAGTAGAGCCTGCATACCCCTGTTACTTGGGCTCTGAGATTGGTCTTAGTCTTAGCCACCCTTATCTCATAAGCTTCCTGCTCGGCCCACTCTTTAGTCTCCTCTGCCTGCTCCCTAGCTTTCTCTGCCTCCGCCCGAGCTTTCACTGCCTCGTCTTTGGCCTTCTCCATAGTGTTCTTGGCTTTCTCTGCACCTTCTAATTTTTTCTTCAAGGACTCAATCTACCCTTTGGCAGCAGCCAATTGGTCCTTGTCCTTGCGAAGGAGTAGCCTTTGGTCTTCGGCTTGCTTCTAAGCGCCTTCTAAAGCCGAATCCGCACTCCTCCTCGCCTTCTCCTCGTCCTTCAGCTTGTTTCTTAAGTCCTTGATAGACTGGTCGGCAATGTTAAAGGCTTCTACAATCGCAACACTCCTAGTCCTCTCATCTTCTAGTTGTCTGCTGCAGCTGTTGGCCATCTCCTCTGCCCTAAACGTGGCTTGAACAGTCTAAAAAAGAGAACAAATGCCCGGTAAACAGAGAACAAAGGCTAACTAACTAAACTAAGTAAGTTGGAAACCTTACCATGCCCAAGTACCTCTTGAGGCTGAGGAAGACCTTCTGCCTCCTAAAGGATCATAGCTTGGCCATGTCCGAGGGTAGTAACAGGGTCCTCTCCAAAGCATCGGCCACATGGCTGCCGGTGCCTCCCTGGAAGTCTCTAATGGAAGGATTGTCCATCAGGGGGGCCCCATCGAGCATTGGAGCCGGAAGCTAGGCCTGGGGCTCAGGCAGAGGATTAACCCTCTTCTCAGATCCCTTGTGCCCAACTTTCTATTGCTTGGCGGCTTGCTGGGCCTCTTCTTCTGGTGTGGGGCGAGACTTCTCAACCTCCATCACCTCATTGCCCTTTGACTCCCTTTTTCGTTTGGGGTCGGAAGGCTCGGGTCTCGGTGGTAGTGTTGGCTTAGGAGGAGGAGGATGAAATTCGGATGGAGCAGGAAGGAGCTTGCTCTGAGAAGGGAAAGGTGGTTTGTTTTGAGTTGCTCGCCTTTATGTCTCCTTCTTCGGTTGGGACTCTATCAAGTCCAGCAAGTTTGTTTTTTGTCTCCTCTGTATACCCATATATTCTTCAAAAAGAGTTTCTGCCAAAGGGAAGTCTACTTCAGTACAATTTGGGTCGCCGAGATCACCAGAAAGGGCCTCAGACGACTGAGCTCTGTTGAACACCTCAAATTCGTCCTCGGACGAACCTAACTCAACAACTTCTTCTTCTTTCTCTGTTTTTTCTTCCTCTTCCTTTACCTTGAGACGGGAAGAAGAAGAACCAACCAAGGGTACGCCTTCTGGAAATGAAGCACCCTCAGGGAGCAGGAAACCCTCAACTGCGACGTTGATCCTATGGAGACGTGGATCGCGGGCCTTGATGACACATTTTGGCACTTGGAAAGCGCAATAGATTGGTGTATATCCCAGTATTAGGTGAGCTGCCCTGAGCTGATTGTTGTCCTCGTTCACAAACACCTCGGCCTTGAGGATGTTGTCCAAGCTCTCCCTGTTAACCAAACTGAAGTTTGGTTCAATGGCGCGTTTGCCTGCTTAACCATGAAAAGCAAAGGGTTAGCAGCCTAATAACATAAATCACGATAAGGTAGTGAACAAGTCCTACTCCTATCCCTAGAGACCCACCTGGTTGCCCCTTTTCCGTCGGGTAAGGGATGCCATCATGCTACTCCCCGGACACAATTAGAAAATCTTTGTTTAGCCCCTTGCTAGACTCGGGAAGGCACTGTACCTGATTTCAGGCTGCCTTGTTTTCAGGTAGTACCCCTTCCCCTTCAAGTGGTGAAGGGTGTAGACCCAATTCACATCATGATGGGTCAACCGTAACCCCATTTTCTCATTTAAAGCGTCTACACATCCTAATATTCTGAAGACGTTTGGGACGCACTGAGTGGGGGCTAGCCTAACAAACCTAAGGTAATCCCTCATCACTGGCCCCAAAGGGATTCTCATGCCACCTTCTATGAAGGCGATCATGGGAATCACCACCTCACCCTCTTCCCTTCGAAAATGCCAATCGCCCTCCTTACAATATCTCAGGCCCACGTTGGGTGGAATCCTGTAGTCAGCCTTAAATTTTTCCATCCCTTCTTCGGACTCTACCAAACTCTTAAATCTACCCATACCCAGGAAAAGTTCAGAGAAGCTAAAGAAAGTCGGGAAAAAGAGGCGAAGGAAGAAAGACACAGAGAAAGGAAAGTAAAGAAAGTTTGAAAAGTTTGGAAAAAACTTACAAGGATGAGGAAAGTGTCCTCGAACAGGCTTTTGAAAAGACATGAGTGAGTGAGAAATATTGGTAGATTCAACGTATGTGCGCAGGAACTCTTGGATGCAAAGGTAATTTGGGCAAATTGATTTAAATGTGTATTTATACCCAAGTCGAAGTAGCAGCGGGAGTTTTCCCGCTCATGAGTTAAAAAAAAAAAATCTCTCCACCGTTGGATTGCCATTGCACTGTAGAACGTGGGGGGCAACCAGCCGTAGGAATTTAATGAGAGCGCACTCCAGATGCCGAAACGTCAGGAACATGCCTTGGGCAGTTAAAAAGGCATTGACGCCGACAAAAGCCTAAGGTACACCCGAAGACATCAAAATCCTCCTTTTTGTTCGAGGTGCCAGACAGCAGAATTTTGGGGGCTATTGTGGGGTCTTAGAGCCCAATGATATACATCCACCTTTTGTACTGGGCCTAAGGCCCATGTCGATGCCCATAATCGTATATGAAGAAGACAGTAGTGATCATGGCAACCCAGGAAATCATGCCGAGGACAACTCTGTCCTCGGCTAGCCAAAGCCGAGGTAGAAGAAAAGTGATTTACCGGCAAAGACAATCTTCCAAAACACTCCAAGGAAAAAGATAAGTACAGCAAGTAAGCATATTGAAGTATGGCAGTAAAGCAATTCTAGGAAAAATTGCTACCTTCACATTAAATGCTCCCCAACTAACACTCTGGCCGCATTAATGTGGAAATGATACCTGAGCAGTGGCTTTTCAGATTCACAACTACTACCTAAAAGTTTTGGGAGGAGGTTGATGTGACAAAGACCAGCAACAGCAGATCAGACCTGCACGTGTACGGTGGAGATGAAGGAGGAAAGTAGTATATAAGGAAGAAGGAGCTATGAGAAAAGGAATCAGAGATTTTACCAGAGAAAGCACTGTAGTAATCTAAACTAACTTTGTAACCATTGTCACTGTCACTCAAAAAATAATAAGTTGAAACTCCTCGGACTAGTGCCGAGAATTGAATTGCTTACCTAAGTCCATATTTGTTTTACTTATTCATTCTTTAAATCATCTCCAATTGTTGTTACACTCATCAAAGTCCAGTTCTTCTATCCACTCTCTACAAATTTATTGTATTGAGTTTGCTGGGCTTGAATTCACTTACCCTTTAGGAATAGTGCTCAAACCCAGTCCCTACAATATCTATTATTGATTTTAAAAAAAAGACAAAATACAAAAAAATTAAAAAATTAATACTAATAATGCATCGTTGTCAACCTCTAGTATTAATATTCCAACTTTCTAAAATTCTTAAACAAAGAACTTTGACTCCCTAAGTTTGAATTCTGGTTCGTCCCTAGCTCTAACCTTAGCCTATAGGCAATTCTTCTTTCTTTTCTTTTTTTTTTTGAAAAAATTAATTAATTATGGAAATAACTGAAAAGGTAAATTTCGTCGGTGTAAAATCCAGAATTAGTTAACTCCGACAGTTTTCCCGGGCAGTTAAGAACAAGGTAGAGAGAGTCGTTGTGACACATACACATATAACCTCTTTGAAGCATCTGGGCTGTTGACACGTGTCAGTACTATTGCTTTCTTCAGGTATGAAAAACCCAACCTTACAATCTAAATTCTCCTTTTTCCTCTCACTTCCTCTCCAATAGAAAAAAGAAACAAAGAAATCCCAAACTGAATCCGAAACTTTCATATCGAAGAAATGGCAAGCCAAGAAAAAGCTACTGAAGCCTCTGATTTTACATTTCCAGCAGCCGACGTTGACAAAGATTTGAGTGTTCAAAATAACAAGAGTCTTGAAGTTGATCCCATATCGTCTGAAGTGGCTACCTCGTTGGAGATCGAGGTACATACATTTGGTTTTCTGCTTTGTTTTGATTTTGATGATTATGATTAATTACATGCATATGGTCCTTAGTCTGCAAGTTTCATACTATTTAATTTTTCTGTTGTGAGATCTTGTCACCCCTGATTTTGCACCTCGATTATTTCACATGAGATTTTCAATTGAAATTGAAGATAGGGTTTTTTTTTTTTTTTTCTTTTCTTTTTTTCTTCAATTTATTTATTTAATAATACGATACTTACAGATGAGGTGAAGATTTGAATCCTATATATTTATGGTAGAAATGTAATATATTTTTATTTGAAGCATTATAAATGAATAATTTGATACTTACAATGAGGAGGTAAAAGATTTGAATCTTAAATATCTCTATAAAAAACACAAAAAACACGAGATATCTTTCGTTATCTTTATTAGAAGCCTTTAAAAGGTCTTACTTGAGCTACAAATTCTTAACTTTATAGGGAATATAATCCTTAATCTCAAAATATTTAGTGGTAAATTATTTTCAAACCGGTTTGAATTTTTTAGACAAATGATGTCATATCATGTATCCTAGTTTGTCATTTAGTGAGCTCCAAATGAGTCCAAACGCCGCTAAATGAAGTCACAATCAGTATATGATATTTGTACATATATATAACATTAGCTGTTATGTATTCTAGATTTGCAAGAATGTCCTAGATTTCTTTTCCTTTTGTGCATCAAGATATGGTTAGAAATGAATGAAATACTATTTTTCCAAAAAAAAAAAAAAAAAAAAAAAAACTCATTATGGTATGGATAATGGATGTCATATATTTAAATTCCCATAGGAGTTCTAGAATATTTCTTGCATATCTTTTTTTATTATATAGTATAAATTTTCAGAAAAAAATATAGTATAAATTTATAAAACCCCATTTTGGCATTTTTCCAGTTTATATATGTTCTTTTATTCATTCTTATGTGAATCTCTTCCTGGCATGAACATTGAACACCATGATTAAAGAAAGTTAAACATATCTAAACAAAATATTTTGGATTCCTTTTGATAATAGTATATTTGCCAATGTATATTGGCACTGTTATCTTGCTAAATGTGGCATATTGTTCATGTTAAAGCAACAAGCTGAGGTTGAGCAAAAGGAGAAGGACAAGAAGAAGAAAGATGCATTACAGACACTCAAAACAACCATCCTAGTCTCGGCCGTGATTGTGGCTGTTGCAGGGGTGGTCTTTGCCGTGACAAAGAAGTTGAGAGAGAAATGAGCCTCTTAACAACAACAAAATTTAGTTCCAAATTTTTTTAGGTTGGTTTTGGATAAAAATGACACTGCTATTTTTTTCTTTTTTCAATCTTTTACGTTTGTGCAGGCCATGAGGTCTTTTCTTCTTCCATTTTGATTTTTATTTTTTATGGAAGTTGTAAAACATGAACAGTGTGCTACCTTCTTTTTGACCTACATTAAATAATAATGGAAGGAAATATTGTATTCAATACGAAAGAATAAAAGGGACTTGAAATCGAATCACACCCATACAATAAAGAAACTCATTGATGTAAATTGTTTCACCGATGAGTTTTACTGGAAAAAAATCACAAACCTTGCATAAATGATCCCAAAAAAGCCACACGTTCGGACAGGTTGGTGCACAACGTACATATAATTCTTATTAATTTGTGTAAAATTTTTATTGCTATTCAAATTCATTAAGTTTGTTGTAGTATGATCATCTCCCTGTCCACAACGTACATATAATTCTTATTAATTTGTGTAAAATTTTTATTACTATTCAAATTCATTAAGTTTGTTGTAATATGATCATCTCATCAATACATAAGATGTGTAGCTCCTAAACCAACAAAATTTAATCATTTAAAAAAAAATCCTTTTTAATTTGCCTAAATTCTATTGCTATAACATAATAAGTTCCATAATCAACTCCAATATTCTAATCTCTTAGTAACAAAGATACATAGGTAGATTCAGTAGAATCATATCCTATCCCATTTTTAGCAAAAGACACCAACTAGCCTCTGTGTGGTTATATTTTTGATTGGATCCACCTTCATCAAGGTTAAAGAGGAGCATAAACAAGTTGAGCAGTAACAAGTTTATTGCCAAATGAATATAGGCAAATTGAAACCTACTCTCACATGTTTTTTACCGTTTCAAAAAATTCTTACTAAGGGCATTAGCAGTAGTGAAACTAAAAATTTAGCTATTTGACACCACAAAAAGCTACTTTATCTATTTTACCTACTCATTTTATCAAACATCCAGCAACAGTGAATCTATTTTAGCTTTCAACACAATAAAATAATATAAATATCACAATAAAATAATATATCTACTACAGTAAAATAATACATCCCACTAAAAAAACACCACAAACCGATTAATGGCACTATTTGCAGCCATTGCCAACCAAGAACAATCACCACAAAAACCTTTCCGCTAGCCACATCCACCTCCACCACCACTTCACTAGCAACAACCTCTATGTGACAACCACAACCCACGGCAAAAAAATAAAAATAAATAATAATAATAATAATAATCAAACCACCACCAAACCCAGAACAGATCAGCGATGAAGATGAAGATCCACGTGAAGATGAAAATCGACAACAAACCACGACACCACCAACCTTGTGGGACTTGCTCCTCCTCACCAAACAGTCATGACCCGAATCCGAAATTTCGTCTTCCAATTTGTCTGTGTCAGTTTCGGGTTTTGGAGTGGCCGAGTTGGACCGGTACAGAACCGATAGCGACTTGAGCCATTTGAGAAGGGAAAGAGTTCTGGCGATTTGGGTCGGAAGATCCGTGTTAACATGCTCGAGTTGGGCCGGCGGCAATGAGACAGAGAGGTGAGAGTTTGAGAGTATGATGATCTAAGGAGAGAGGGTGAGAATGAGAGGAGAGCACAACCGTCAGAATGAGCAAAAAGAAAAAGAATAAAAGAATAAAAAAGTATTATTTTAATAGAGGTAGGAATTAAAATAATATTTCTTACTTTTAACTTCACCTTCCGTATGAAGCCAAAAATAGCTTCATATGGAAGCTTGAAGCTAAAAAATTTTAGATTTACATCCATTGTTGTGAGAGCATTTTTTGTGTTTTAGTGGAGCTAAAATAGCTATATAGCTTTTTAGCTCCAATACTGCTAATGCTCTACTGTGCTTAAATATAAGCACAGAGTATTCTAATTAAACAGTTCTAGATTTATGTTGGATTCAAACAAATGAGTGATCAAAGTGTACAACTTTAGAACTATTGTAAATCACAAACTTTTTATTAGTTTCCTCGAATATTTCAATAATTTTCTTGTAATAAATTGTAACATTTAGTGTTTTGTTTTATAGATAAAATAGAAAGACAATAAAAGTGGAATAATAATTTGATCATACCATATGTGTTTAAAATTTTGAAAATTGCATGATATAGATAGGATTTCATACCTTCTCAATAATGCAAATATTGTTTCGATAAAATAAAAATGTAAATATCTTTCTATTTTTTTATTTTTTATTACATTTTTGATGCTATGTTATTAAAATTATTTTTTGATTTTTCAGGCTTTGTTTCAATTTTTGTTTGAAATCAACTAATTTTGAGAAAGAATACAGTATTTTAAATCTACGATTTCTCGTATAAAATCTTAGAAAAATAACATCAAAAATTTTATTATACTTAAATATTTAACGCATCATTTAAAAAAATAATATAAGAAAACAAAAGTGTGTATGTGTGTATATATATATTACATGTCGCAAAAAAGAGTTAGAAAATCTAAATAATTAAGATTAATTTGGGTGAATTCAAAAATATTGTTGTCAAAACATCTAAGCACGGGGAGGAATACCATATATTTTAAATCAATTATTATTATTATTATTAAATATAACATTGAATAATTATAAATAATTCAAAAATATAATATGTTGTCAAAACATGAATGGGTTGTCAAAACATCTATATAATTCAAAAATATCATAAATGGATAAATGTAATATTATTATTCAAAAATATTGTTGTCAAAACATCTAATCATGAAGAGTCTTCTCCATCTCCCTCTAAAAATATAACAGAATGCCTCTCTTCTTTCTGAACCCGCCATCTCCACCACCCTCTAAACTCCTCAAACTCAAACACAGACACAAACACAATCACTCTCTCTTCTCCACTCCCCCAATTCCACCACTCCTCCCTCCCAAAAACTCCTCCACCTTCAAGCCCCTGAACTCCTCCACACAACAACTCCCTTCAAAACCCAACCCATCTCTCTCCAAAACCCTCAATTCCCTCAAACCTTACCTCCTCTCCCAACGCAGACCCATCTTCTTCGGCTGGCTCTGCAGCCTCGTCTCCGTCTTCTCCCTCTCCAAGCTCGTCCCCAAGCTCTCCCAATTCTCCTCCACCGTCACCGCCACCACCACCACCGCCCTCAAGTTGAGAGACCAGGGTTTGGTCTTGGGGGCTTTGCTGTTGGTCCGATTCGTCGCCAGTTACTGGCAGCAAGCGTTCCTGTGGGACGCTGCTTTGAACGCCGGGTTTCGAATTAGGCTCCATGTTTTCGACCGGGTCCTGCAGAGGGACCTTGCGTTTTTTGAATCTTCCGGTGCTGTTTCGTCTGGAGATATCGCGTATCGGGTCACTGCTGAGGCCGCCGATGTGGCCGATACAATCTACGCTATTCTCAATGTGAGTTTGTTGTATTAATTTATTGGGAAATGAATACAATCACTCAGTGTGTTTGTATAAGCTGTTTGGAAAACTGTGTTTTGAGTTTAAAATGAGTGCATGTAAAAGAGCTGCGAGGAGTTCTGGTTGCAAAACAGAGTTTTGAATTTTAAAAACGCTCTTTTAAACTCCTAAAAAACGAACCCAGTTCTCAGAATCTTATCCGTTTATTGTGAAATGAGAGAATTGGAAATTTTCAGATCATCCATAATTTAAATAGCTAATTTGTGTAGTTAATGACTTAATTATGTTTTATTATGATTTAAAAGACAGTATGTATTGTCGACGTAGTTATTGAATTTTCAAGGTCGTAGGTGGTAGTCTCATGTATGGAGTTAGTAACCATTATGTGTGTGCTTGCTTTTGTATTGCAGACCATTGTACCCAGTACTTTGCAATTGTCCGCGATGGCAGCGCAGATGTTAATGATCAGCCCTGCTCTCTCTTTGATTTCAGCTATGGTGAGGAACAAATTAGGAGTATTTCGTTGAAAATATTTTGGTGGTTGCTGGTTGTGTACTTTGATTAAGGGTTTGTGTGGTGCAATTATAGGTAATTCCATGTATGGCTCTTACCATTGCCTATCTTGGTGAGAAACTTAGAAAGATATCCAAGAGGGCACAATTGAGCATTGCTTCCCTCTCAGCCTATCTAAATGAGGTACCTTCTGTTCCTTTTACTTAAAATCTCCTCTGCTTAAACTTGTGTTTTGGATGTCACTTTGGTTGGGTTTCTTATTACTTTCGTCTTTTGATGACTCAAGGCATTTCTCTCTCTTTTGTGTGTATCTACTGTTAAGCTTTCTTCATGCTTGAATGCGTGGATTTAATTATAACGTATAACTTATACATGTTTTAGGTCCTTCCAGCGATTCTATTTGTGAAAGCAAGCAACTCAGAGCCGTGTGAGAGTGCCCGGTTTCAAAGACTTGCTCACACTGATTTATGTGAACATTTGAAGAAGAAGAAAATGAAAGCATTCATACCTCAGATGACACAGATTATATATTTTGGAGCATTATTTATATTTTGTGTTGGCTCACTGGTGGTTTCAAGCGGTTCTTTTGATGGCTGTAGCATGGTTTCATTTGTAACGTCATTGGTTTTTTTAGTTGAACCAATTCAGGTAGTACTATGTGCTGATAATATATTTTTTCCCTCTCCTTTTTTTGCTTGTTTGTTTCATGGGTCAGTCCTTTTTAATGTTTTTAAAACTGTCATGAACTTTCACGAATTTCATTACATTCTACCGGTAACTTTAGCTTGTTCCATATACAAAAAGAAAAAAAAAGGTAGTTCAAAGGTCTCTTGCTAGCTTCTTCATTCTCTGTTTCCTCTCTCTCTCAGGAGAAAAAATAGTGCAGAGCCATTTTGCTACTCATTCTTTTATTATTATGCCTCAGCTGTTGAGGAGCTGACATAAGTTATCACTCTGAATATAAAGCATCATGCAGGGTGTGGGAAAGGCATACAATGAGTTGAAGCAAGGAGAACCAACTATTGAACGCCTGTTTGAGTTGATGAGGTTCAAGTCTAAGGTACATCTATCTGTAATTTTAGCCTTTTTTTTTTCTTGTTAATTTTTATTTTAATATTGAGGATCACACTTTATGAATTATTAAGAAAAAATTTCCAAAAAGGAGAGAATGAGATCATTGTTAAATAATAATTCTTAGAAGTTTGTTAGGAAACATCAACCTTCTTGTTTACCTGTGATTGATATCAGCTTACTGTTTGTGTTTATTTCTTTATCTGTTAAACCTTGATTAGATGCCTTATTTATGCAGTTTGCATTTACACGTCATGTCTAGCCGATCCCTTATTTGTTCTTGGCACTAATTTAGGCAAAGGTGCCTTGGAGAATTATTGTCATTGACAATCTGTGGTTGAGACTCTCTCTCTCTCTCTCTCTCTCTCACACACACACACACACACACAGTTAGAAACGTTTAAGAAAAGAGAATACATCTTCATGCTTCAGAATTGAGAAAATTTAGAAGTTGAGCATTTGGAATAAAAACGATAGCCTTTTCCTCAGAATAATAAGTTTTGGTAGTGATCTCTTCCGTGCCAATAATCACCATTTCTTTTGGTGCACCTGCTGGAATTTTTTGGGACATGTAACTCTGTCATTTATGCATCTTTGCATGTGATAGCTTCCTAGTGCAATGTTTTAAGTGACAATTAATACGGGGTTGTAATGCCTTTTGGTGCTATATAATTTGTTCTCTTTGAAAACTAATATAGCATGCTATCCATTTTAGTGCCTAAGAACTATGGAGTTATATATCAATTAATGAATTATGTTATTGAATATTTATAATGACTGACAACAACATATTCTTTTGTTCATATTATAATATTTGGACCAATATCTCTGTTCTCTTATTTAGATAATATTATGATTTTTGTTATGTTGATAAATAAATTAAAAAAAAAAAAAAACTGGAGAGTTCATAAATTAATAATATATTCTTGAATACAGGTCATTGAGAAATCAGATGCCATTGACTTGTACAATATCATAGGAGAGGTGAAATTCTGCGATATCTCATTTAGATATGGGGACAATATGCCCTTTGTTTTGAATGGATTGAATCTCCATGTCCAAGCTGGAGAGACCATAGCTCTTGTTGGGCCCTCTGGTGGAGGAAAGACGACCCTTGTAAAATTGCTTCTCCGGCTTTATGATCCTTTATCTGGTTAGTCTTTCTTTTAAACTACAGCAAATTGCTCAACTTATACCATTCATTTTTGTACTTAGAGAAGTTAATTTTTTTTTTCTAATTGAGAATTTGTACCTGTTCTTTGCACACAGGTTGCATACTTATTGATAACCATAACATACAAGACATCCGGTTGGATAGTTTGAGGAGACATGTCAGCCTGGTTCCTCAGGATATAGTAAGTTACTAAAGATCACCCTCTTTTTTTGGATGGAAAAGGTAGAAGACCTATAGGAGCTTCACTGAATGTCCTCAAAAGGATGATGTCTTACTCAACCTCATGATGACCATAAGTTGACCTAATGGTCCGTTTGGATTGAGGGGAGAGAAGGGGAGTAGAGTAGAGTAGAGTAAAATTAGTCCAAAATTAGTCTATTTTCAGCCAACTCTACTCTACTCCCTTCCACTCTCCCTCCCTCCCCTCTCAATCCAAACGGACACTAAAGCTTGTACCTAAAAAGATTTTATTATTATTTTATTTTCGTAAGTCCTAGAAGTTGTTTGATTTGCTGTTTTTTATGTATCCATATAACTTTGATGTGCCGATTGCTGTGGACTAGGTACAACTGGCATACACCTGGCCAGATCCTTAGTTGAAAAATAGTTTGTATTTGTAGGGAATTAGTATGTTATGTTTTACCTAAAAGGCATGGTCCAAAGCTCCATTTTAAGGGTATCTTTTGGCTGGGTTTTATCAATATGTTATAGAAATGCATCAGGGACTTGTAATTGTAAATATGGAATCATGGTAATTTTGGGAATTTTGTTCAAATGGTTTATCATGATAATATTTGTTTTGTGTTAGACACTTTTTTCAGGAACAGTTGCTGAAAACATTGGCTATAAGGATCTGTTGTCAAAAATTGACATGGATAGTGTTGAGCATGCAGCACAAACGGCAAATGCTGATGAATTTATCAGAAAACTTCCAGAAGGGTACAAAACTAATATTGGACCAAGGGGCTCGATTTTGAGTGGAGGCCAAAAGCAGAGGTGAGGCTTTAAATCTGAACTCTGATTCTGATATAACATCAAATATAATTGTTGTTGGGTAATGTTAATATGATTACTAGGCACAACCTTGAAATGAAAATCCAATTTTACTGTTTCTGTCCAGTGAAATTGATTTTTGATTTGATTAATGTAACTATTAATTTCCTGTGTCTAGCTAATGTTCTTTGCAAAACTTTGTGGATTATTAACCATAGGCTTCCTCATTAATGCAGACTAGCACTTGCAAGGGCACTCTATCAGAATTCCTCTATATTGATACTGGATGAAGCAACTTCTGCTTTGGATAGTAGGTCTGAGTTATTGGTGAGACAAGCTATGGAGCGCATAATGGAAAATCATACTGTAAGGACAATTACTCATTCTATTAGCTCTAACTGTATGTATGCATTTTAGTTAGGGTTAGGTAAAGAGTCGAGTTTTTTATACTGTAATGAAGTATCGTTATGGCTTGGTATCTGTTTGCTTGAGCATTGATAAAGAATATTCCATAATGTAATGAAGTATTGTTATCTGCTAATCCACAAATGTGGACTAGCTCCTGCCCATAAGAATTTCCTTTACTGGTTTGTTTTTCAACATGCACTGCCATCTTGTGTGATGATCTGTGCAATTTTTTCCCTTGTTGTAATGCAGAGACACAAAAATACACTTTTTTTTTTTTTTAATGATGGATCGAATACTGTGCTTGTATGTTTATAGGTACTGGTCATTGCACACCGCATGGAAACAGTTTTGATGGCTAAGCGAGTATTCCTTTTGGATGATGGGAAGCTAGAGGAGCTAAATCGCTCAACGCTTTTGGGTGGTAGTCACCATGACAAGGTGTTATCGACTGGGCTTGTGATCTGAGAACAGTGCAAAAGGTTATGGACTGACAATTAATAAATGGGTCATAGCCTCATAGCCTCATAGGAAGCAGAGTGAAAGTAATAACCCTGATGAGCTCCATGGTGGCTGTGATGCTCTATGTAGTCATCCTAAGAAAGAAGCATGTCTACAGATGGTTGCAGAATAGAGCAAGTGCCTGTTTGAGATGAACAAATCCAATCCTTAAAGTTTTAACTCGGCAATCTCTGGTTCACTTGTATATTTTTCTTGTAGTTATGTGTTATGTTCCCTTGTAGTATGATTCTACTTTTTTTTTTAAATTTTTAAATTTTTTTTTTTAATATAGATTTTATGGTTACAAGTTACAACAACCATGAAGGGGATTTGACTCTGGTTATCCTTTTAAAAGAGAGCAAACAATGTTATTGAGTCATACAGTACTGAGTGAAAAAAAAAAAAATTAAATAACTTCACTATTGTAATTCCGATGTATAATGTCATTTGAATTGTTTGATAAAAGTGAAACTTGTAATTTAGCCAAAACAAAACTTTGCAAAACCCATAACATAAACTGGTTTTGAAATCCCAATTTTAACATGAACTTAAAAAATAAAAAATTTCCAAAGTATTAAAAAGTTAACTGTAGGTATTTTAACACAAAACTAAATTGACACAAAAAGTATAAAGATTAAGGATGCTATTACCATCGTGCACTTCACAAGTACAAGTTCTTGTGAAATAAAGGACTAGAACAGTTCAAAATTTTAAAAATGAGTTTCACACCCCTACACACTTAAATTAATGCCAAACAGATATTAATCATCTATCTCAAATTATAAGAAAGAAAAGAAAAGAAAAGAAAAGAAAAAGTCGAGTTCCACTTATTATCTAGCAAAAAAGGGCGGTGTGCATGTGCTCATTTATATTAAAGCCCTCCTCAAAGGCTCGAAACTCATTATCATTTTTCCGCCTTCAAAAACTCGCGCCCTTTAAAGCTCCTTTCAGGCAGCGATTCTGTTTGGGGAATCAGGTAAACTATCACACACTTTTCAATTTGCTAATGAAAATGTTGTATTACAAATTAGCGTTACCGTTTCTTTTCTACATTTAAAAAACGAAAAAAAAAAAAAACCTACTCAGTTTCTCAGCAACCAAACGCAGCGTACTAGTAGTCAATTTTTTGTTTAGTACAGTAGCCTAAACCCTAGCGTGATCGATATCCCATGCTCTCTTAGATCTGATTGCATCACATTTTTTTTTTTAGATGCTACTGTATATAGCATTTGAAAATTGAGTTAAATTTCGCTTATTTCATTTTCGTTAATTAATTATTTTTGGATCTCGATTTCAAAATATTTCACGTAATGATGGGTTTGAAATGTTAATTATAAATGAAAATTTGTGAAAAATTGGCTTCTGAGAATGGTTTTATCAAAAGGGGATTTTTTTTTTTTGGTTTGTTTGTTAATGTGAAATAGCTATGTTAAAAAGGGTTGGTCCTAGTGAATGAATGTGAGAGTGCCTGTGAGTACTTGTTTGTGCTTTTGGAGTTTTGAGTATCATATGAGTAAAGCTTGTGAGGCTATGAAGCATGTGTGAGACTGTGGCCAAGAGCCTTATAGCCCAACTAGTTAGCACCTCCTGGTATTTCCAATAGAAACATTCAGGGTTCAAACCCTCCCTCCTCAACTATTGAATTATAAAGAGAGTAGGAAACGTAAGCGTAAGTTGTTCAGTTGTTCTATGCAAGAAAAAGTGAGGGGACAAGGGAGTCATGGCTGTAGTTACAAAATGAGTTAAAGAATAACCTAGGATGGCAAAAAGTTGCTTAACGTTACCTTCACTTTCAAATGAGATAGCGTTCTCTTAACTTAACTTTTTGATGAGCTGAATCAGTGAAAGTGATTATGATTTTGGAGGGTCATTAACGGAGAGGACAAAATTTCCAACAAGTTGTGTCCTCTGGTATTTACTGATAATCTCTCTCTCTCTCTCTCTCTCTCTCTCTCTCTCTCTTTGTGTGCGTGTGTGCTAGTGCGCATGTGATCTGCTTGTTCTTTCGTTGTCCTTAGTACACGTTCTGTGTGCTTTGGTTTTGTTTTGTTGTTTCTGTTCTGTCCTCTTTTTACTATCAATGAAGTTTATTTACTCATATAAAAAAGAGAGTGGAAAATCTTAGCTTCCTTGAAGTTGATAATAAGATAATTGTGAATATCAAAGTACTTTATTTTAGAAGAATAACGTAAAATTTTTGTAGTAATGTGAATTATAATTTGATGAGTACAATTTGCTTTCAGTAGTGGTGTTAATATCTGGAAAAAAGTATATGGTTAACCTTTTTCTCACTGAACTATTCCATATGGTTTGGTATGGTACAGCTGTTTCTACATAAAGTACTTCTAGAAGGTACCTTCTAGTTTGGGCAATAATTTGTAGTCCTTGTTTTAGGATTATCATCCTGCCTAGATGACAGTGACAATATCATTAGCTGGTTTCTATTTCTTTTCTTACATCATTCTGATCTGTAAATCCCTCACACACCAGAGGCAGTGGCTTTTAGTTTATAATATGCTTGACCGTGCCGCCAATGCTCTTGCTCAAGATATTTGTAAAACTTTCCATTGGATGTGAGTTTGGAGTAGAAGTATTTCCCATACAAGAACATAGATTAGCTAGAAAAGGATGACCATTAGTCCAAGTGGGGCTTCAGGAGAGAACACCTGCATTATGTTTAAGGCTTTAAGCTGTCAAAGTTCAAGGAAAAAGTGGGGGGTTTTAGACACGAAGACCTATGAAAGAAGGTTATACGATGATAATTTTCATCAAATCTAGAGGAATTGAAAGCTTTAAATGAAGATTAGCTAGGAAAGAAGACATTCAGAAAGCCTAGGTAAATAGTTATTCACAGTGGAGCAGTTTTGAGCCTTTTCCAATGGTTTTTATCCTGTAGTATAGTGGAGACATTAATGAAAATGTATGTTTTTTGAGAATGGAGATCAGTTATTTGCTGTAAAATTACTTATACTGATTGTATTCATTTATCAATGGCCAATTATTTATTGGGGCTTTGGACTAAGGTGTTTCCTTGTGTGGTTTGCAGGAGATGGATACGTCAAACCCTTCAGTTTTTGTCAATGCAGAGCTGCTGCGCTTGTACGTCGGTCGCAGGGTCCGAGCAGTGATTCAGGTTTTGCGATCTGATGGTGGAGTAGTTACAGGAAAGTCTACTGATGAGAACCAGATAATTGTAAAAGGCTCTCCACCTGTTCCTCTCTCAAATTTTGTTGAGGTTATTGGTATTGCTGACACTGAGAAATCCATCCGTGCTGAAATATGGAGCAACTTTGGCAACACATTTGGTATGTCTTTTTGTTCTTTTTTAAAAGAAAAAAGCTTAGCTCCAATTTGGTTTCGAGTTATCTTCCTCCAACCCACTATGTGGTGATTGAAAAGACTATCCATGTGTAATTTTATCACGTCTTTTTTAATGAATCACGTGACTTGTTTTAATAATGCACATGGATGGTCTTATAATTCATCATTTAGTGGGTTGGAAGAGATAGCTCCAAAGTTTGGAGCTTAACTTTGTCATTTTAAAAACTCTTCTAACAGTGAGCTATACCAATGCTATTGGCAGCATTGACATTACTAGAAATTTCATTGTTTCTTATATCTGAAAGGCTGCCCTCTGAAAGTTAATTGGACCCTTAAGCATCAATCCATGTTATTAAAGGCTAGTTTATTTATCTGTAAGCACTTGGGCAGTTATTTGGTTTTTTATTTTTTTATCTTTTTATATAACTTGAATGATGCCAAAAACCCTTGAACTTTATTGTCTGTGAAAAAAAACCCAAGTCTAAACTTGGACCTGTATTTGTTGTTAATGGACAACAAATTATCAGATCAATTTCTAAATTGCTACCTATACCAGCAGGTAAATACATTTTCAAGAAGTAGAACAGTTTTATTGAGCAACACCAAATTCAACTGGCTTGCTTATATTAGTTCAAAATATTTGTGGCTAACTTATGGTTCTTGTTGAGAAAAGAAAAATGGCTTAGTTCTAAAAGTCATGGTTAACTTTTTTTTTTTTTTTGAAATTATATAAAATTGGCCATCTGGTGCCCCCTGGTAGATGTATGACTATTTCGTTCTCCATAAAGCAGATAAAAATTATTCGTTAAAAAAAGTAGATACATAAATTTGCCAATAGGAATTGCACAATGTTCAAGCCAGTTAAGAGAACAAATTTTGGGGTTATCTTATAGGCTTAGATGTTGGGGCCTTTATCTTTATGATTTCCCGTGATGTTTGAAGAAGTTCAAGTTTTTTGCACAAATCTTATTTTATAGTTGCTTATTCCTCTAACCATATGTGCATAATCTTTGGTTTTTATGATTCTTTTTTTTATGAATTCTGAAGACAACGTTTGCTTTTTGGCAGACACACATACATACAATCAGCTTTGTCAACTTGCAAATGGGGAATTTAAACATCTGTTCCTTTGAGATGGATGGAGCTTACTCTGTGATGCAGCTAGAAACTGCTTCCTACCTAATGGCAACATGAACAGAAGCGATGATGATGCACTGAATCACTTGTTTAGCTTCAATACAGCCCCTGGAAATTTCTCTAACTAGAGTTTAGGTCAACTATCAGTAATGTGATAGCTAGAATTTAGAATTTTCTGTTTGACAATTGTAGAAGTCATTCATGTTTACATTCAACATTTTCCGTAAGTTGATGTGTCAACTCGATTTTCTGTGTTGATTTTAAGTAGTACGATGGATTTTTCCTCCTTATACTATTGTTAAATTCCTGCATTTTTGGGAGTCTGGCAGCCTGTATTAAGTAAAGGAGTTCTTATTGCCCGAGGATCTCACTCTGCCCCAGGGAAGTAAAACACGGGGAGACTAACTTAAAAATAATTGCAGGGCAAGTTAAGTTATTCATTCTATTAAATCTACAACCATTATGAGATATAAAAGAAAAGAAAAAATTACTTCCATGAGATTAATTTATTAAATGCAGGTTCTTATGAATAGTCATAATTAGTATGCATTATGCTATGTTTCAAAAAAAACTGAGATCATTTGGAAATGACCAAAGAATGCTCTTGGTAATAGCGTGTTTGGTTAAGCCTATATTTTGGCTTAATTAGCTTATTTTGTCAAGTATAATATTTTAAAATTCCACTTTTTGGATGTATAATCTTACCTTAACACAGGTAAAAAAAAAAAAAAAAATTCCAAAACGCCTGTACTTATCTTTTTTGAGAAACTAAATGGACATTTTTGATACGATGGAGGAGTGCTGCCTCTTCGATTTTATAAAGGGGTTCGAACCTATGCCTAAATGTGCAAGACTTATAAGGTGCATTCACAATTTCATTTGTCATGCTTGTTCGATGGTTGATCCTCCAAGTGAACCGCCAAGGGCTGATTGGTGAGGCAGGGCTGCTTTCATGGCAGTTCAAAGAGCAAGAAACTTTGCTCAACTGTGTTATTTTTGAGGGAGATATGCCTTGATCGTAATGTGAGGCTCAAGGGTTCATGGAAGAAATCAAGACAAGTCTAGCCGAGTTTTTATGTTTTTTGGGATATTGTTTTGAGAAATTATGTGTACACAGCAACTTTTGTATCATAATTTTTAAGTGATCAGTTGTGATTGGTGAAGAAAAAGTAATAGATTCATATGAAAGTGATTGTCTATCATTCACAGTCGACCACTTCATTAAATTATAATAAAAGTTGTGGTCGTAGAAAAAGTGAAAAACTAATATATTTTTGTTTCAACTTATAACTTAGCAGCAGAGATCACATTTTGACCAAGATCATCATTTTGGATCCTTTAGGGGTATTGTGTATTAGAATCCTTAAGAGTTTATAAAATAACTTCATTGAAAAACTCATAAAATTTTAGTCATTCATATTTAATAACATAGTGTTTATTTATATGTCTTTATTGAAAATACTAGGAGTGTCATTTGCTAATTTAACTACAAGACTCTTGGTAAAAAAAAAAATAATAATAATAATAAAAAAAGTGAAAAAATCTAAACAAATTTATTTAACTATCAATGAGTCCAAGCTACACAATACGGGCTCTACAACTAAACTAATAAGACCTAACACTGCAAACTCAAATCCCAAGGCCCAAGGCCCAATGTCTAGATTTGAGCATGCAATTAATATTGCTAGTTAGTTAGGGCACAACACTCAAAACTCAAACAAACAAAGTCGAGCTGATCCATTCTGTTCTACTCTTTAGCTTTGCGCTTAGACAATTGGAAAATTCCAGTTAGGGTTTTCAGCAGCAACAAAAACCAAACTGGTTCATTTCTCGTTGCTCTTCTTGGTAATTTTTTTTTCTCTCTCTCTCCCTCTCTCTATTTATCAATTTGTTTTTGCTGCTTCTTCTTCTTCTTCTTTAAAAACCATTTGCTTTTGCGTTTTCAATTATAAAGATATGATTTTGGTTCTAATGCTTGTTGGGTTTTTTTTTTTTTTTAAAGCTCGTAGCTTGTAAACTCAGCTCTGGGTTACTATGGCCAATGTAATATCTTTAGGCTGTGTTTTCTTTTTCCTTTTGAATTTTTTTTTTCTTTGTATAAATATACTGTATTTCTACTAGTATGAAGATGTGCAATGTGTATTTTAAAGATATATACCTATTGAACTTCAACAAGCTTGAGAAAATGTTGACTGAAATGTTTTGTGACTCTATTTAAATGAATATAGGGAATCTCCTACTTTATTATAAAAATAAATTTATTTAGAGATATATAAGTTTTGTGACCCTCCATGTAAAGCATTATTTATTTAAGATTTTAAGGAAAAAAAAATTTTGGAGGGAAGGGGGGGTCGGGGCATGGCCCTATGTGACCCCGGCACTGAGGGTGCATATCTTTCCTTTTAGAGCTCTCAAATAATGGTTGTTGTGAACTAAATGTTCTCATATGTTTCTGCTTCTAATTGGATGTAGCGTATGTTACTTGATCATAATTAGTGTTTCGAGTCTATTGCCCAGTGATGGGGTTATGGGTTTAATGAAAGTATAACCCCAATGGGCATGTCGGGCAAATAGTTTGTTAGTTCGTCCTTCGGATGCTTATAGCATCCTGGATTTAGTTTAGTATCAAGCATTGAACATGTTACATTGTATAGAAACTTCAGGAAATGAGAATTTAATTTTCTAGGACCTATCTATTTCTTGCAGCATTAGATTTTATCAACTTTAGTGCCCCAGTTATTTTGTTGTTTTGACTGGTTTGCATTCATATTTTTTTCCTAAAAAATGGGCCTATTAAAAATTTTTGAGACCTTTGGTCATACTGTTGGTTTTAGTTTAGAATATCTGCTACCCACAGACAAATCCAATAACTTCTTAAATTGTTGTTAATGCCATTATTTCATGAATCCTTTTGGAATTGCTGAATGAAAAATTGCACAGCTTTTGCCTGTATTGGATTTGAGATCCTTACTCAAATTAATGCAATTGAGGTATAAATTGAAGATTGGTCTTGATAGGTTAGAGTGGTAATACAAGATTCAAATTGCAGATTGCCCACATTTATATGGAAGATGTGGTCTGGAACTGGAACTGTTGTGGTGGATTGGAGAAGACTGTGTTTTGATAGTTCATAATCAAACCTAATTACCCATCCCTGGCTGCTATCTTTCTATTCTGCCGCATTTATTTGGTTAAACTTTTCAAGTGTAGATGTTACCTCATCTCTGTAGTACTGTTGCCTGTATTGTATTACTGTGTAAAAATGATCCCTTTATAATTTCCAACAAATGCTCAATTACTCATCCTTATTTTTGCCGTTTTCTTTGTTTGCTGAATGCATTGTTCCAGATAGATAGTTAAACAAATAAAGTGGCCATTTTTTTGGGCAACTGTCAGTATCTAAATTTTGAGAAATTCACTACTTCATTGTTTTTCACCTGTTGAACATCACCATCCTCTTGATTATCATTCAAAATTCACTCTTGCCTGTCTTTGTACTTTGTTACTATGTATGATCCCTTAATCGAGAATCATTCAAATTGCAAATCCTTGGAGCCATGCCTTATGGCACAAATTCTTTCGAAATTCTTACTCTGCAACTCCTTTTGGCCTCTTATTGTTTCCCCCTTTCCATATTTGCATTCTTTCTTCTGCCAATGCTTCTGGCTTCTGTGCTTCCTTCACAGTTGCCTTGCAAGCTTTCTTTTTAGATACATAAGATGCCAAGGACAAGGGCAAGTGCTGCAACCTCTCATAATTCAGATGTAGCCGAAAAGCCTAGTGAGCCTGAAAAGCCTATGGAATCCGAAGAGCAGGTGGACCTTGATGGAGACAATGATCCTGAGGAGACAATGGAGGAAGAGGTCGAGTACGAAGAAGTAGAGGAAGAGGAGGAAGTGGAAGAGGTGGAGGAAGAGGAGGAAGAGATAGAGGAAGGGCTAGAAGAGGAGGTGGAGGAAGACGAAGAAGACAAGGAGGCTGCTAAAGGAGCTGATGAGGAGATGAAAGTTGATCAGGCAGAGGAAGATGAGAGAAAAAAGCATTCTGAGCTTCTTTCACTTCCACCTCATGGCTCTGAAGTGTACCTTGGTAACATTCCTCATGATTCTTCTGAAGAGGATGTTAGGGGCTTTTGTGAATCCATAGGAGAAGTCACAGAGGTAATATATATATATTTTATTATAATAGCCCTTGTTTTCACTTTTTTTAGTTAAACTAATTAAATATTTTTTTGTTTACAATAGGTTAGGATAATGAAGGGTAAAGATTCTGGTGGGACCAAGGCTTATGCTTTTGTGACCTTCAGAACTAAGGAGTTGGCTTCTAGGGCCATTGACGAGTTGAATAATTCTGAATTAAAGGTAATTTAAGTGCACTTCTTGTTGATGATTTTCTCCTTTGAATAGTCCCATCCATGGCTTATTAATTCAGAATTTTGCTCTATGTGTGCCACTAATTTGTAAATGAACAACCATCAAGCATTCAATTTTTTTGTGATATTTTATTTTTGTGTGTTTGAGGTTGATTTTGGAGAATTTCTGAATAGCTGTTGGCGTGCCTTACTTTCAACTTCTCACAGGATCAACTTTTCTGCTAACACCCTCTTTCTTTGTCAGGGAAAAAAGGTAAAGTGTTCAGCATCTCAAGCAAAGCATCGGTTATTCATTGGTAATGTTCCCAGAAATTGGGGTGAGGCAGATATGAAGAAGGCTGTAACAGAGATTGGGCCTGGAGTCATTTCTGTGGAACTGTTGAAGGTTTGTGATTTTCTATCGCTTCTTTTATTTTTTTTTAGGTTCATCATTGTTTATGTTCCTTATTCTAAATTTAACGCTTACTTTCATAGTCAAATCTGTAATTGAAAACTATTACCACTATTCTTCATTTTTGCCTCAATCTATTATTGGTATTCATTGCATTTTCTTGACCTATACAGGACCCACATAATTCCAGCAGAAACCGTGGATTTGCTTTCATTGAGTATCATAATCATGCATGTGCAGAATACTCAAGGCAGAAGATGTCGAACCCACAATTTAAGCTTGACAAAAATGCCCCAACTGTGAGCTGGGCTGACCCTAAAAATGCAGAATCCTCTGCTGCTTCTCAGGTCTTCTATTTTATACCTTCCTTTGGCTATTTTCTCAATAAAATGATGCGTAAGATGGTGTTTCATTTGATTAAGTATCTACTTGAGGTTTTCCTTTCTTCCTATTGCTTGCTCCATTGGATACCTTGTACAATACTACAAACAGAATTCCACAAAGTTTCCCTTGGTTTTACATATAAGGCCACCATGATGGGTGCTTGAATCCTCTTTACACAAGGGGTAATGGCTGTCTATTGCATGTCATTAAGAAAGGGAATACTTGCTTATAAAACGTTTTCATAGTTCTGAAATCCCATTGGTAGCTCCTAAAATTGTACTGCATATGAATAATCTCTCCTTGGACCACCTTGTGAATTTTTTTACTTGTACGTACAGCATCTTGCTAATGAGCTCTAGATCAAATGGTATCTCATTCCCCAATAAGAATGAGGGGAGAGTGATATTGTGGGTTCACAAGCAAATAAATGTATAGCCAATGGAAAAGAGTATGCACAACATCTTTTTAAGTATTTGCGTTTTTACTTGTACTTTTAAAGGTTATGGGTCATGGTTTAAGGAATTTGTTTGGTATAGGTTAAGGCAGTTTATGTCAAGAATTTACCAAAAGACATTACTCAAGAACGTCTAAGGGAGTTGTTTGAACATCACGGAAAGATCACAAGAGTGGCTCTTCCTCCTGCAAAATCAGGACAGGAAAAAAGCAGATTTGGTTTTGTTCACTTCGCAGAAAGGTCAAGTGCCATGAAGGCATTGCAGAACACTGAGAAATATGAAATTGATGGTATTTTTTCTCCTGCTTCTTGCATCCTGTGCATGTTCTTGTCATGCTTGAACTGGCATTGTTGACAAATGCTCTCATTGATAGGTCAAGTTTTGGAGTGTTCTCTTGCAAAGCCACAAGCAGATCAGAAGCCTTCTGGCGCACTAAATTCACAGAAATCAAACTTACTCCCAAGCTACCCACCTCATCTTGGTTATGGAATGGTGGGTAGTCCATATGGTGCGGTGGGTCCTGGATACGGTGCTGCAGGTCCTGGATATGGTGCTGCAGGCTTTGCGCAAGTAAGATGCTTTTGCCCACTCTCCAAACACTTCTGAGCCCTGTTTTATTTTCTGAAAATAGTTGGGGAAAGAAAGAAAGTTCTTAAAATATTTTAAATGGGAAGAATGTTTTCTTTTGATTTATGATGTTCTTTTTGATGGTTCTGAGGGTTTTTAATTGTATTACCGTCCATTGCAACACGTGGACAAATTGGGATCCAGTTGGAGATGTGTTACCTTAGAACTTGCAGGACCTGGTCTTCTAACTACATTAGTCTGAACAGGTTCCCATATATATATATTGTTGAATTGGGTGGGTTCTGATAACCATAATACCAGTCACATATAAGGTTAGGTTCCAATTTTTTTTATTGGTAAGTTACACATGCACCCCATAGGTCTTGCACAGGATTTTACCCTCCATCCCATTGATAGTACTTAAAAATTGTTAGTGATATAATAGCTGTTCATTTATATTATTTTTTCATGTTATTTTAAAATATAAACTACTTGGTACATTCTGGGGCTTCACCTAGTTTTGTTTATCTTGAGTTAATATTACCGTAAACAGGGCATTGGTAGTCCATAATCTATGTTTTCTGTCTTTAACGATTTTATATCTTTAAGCCAAAGTAATATTTATAATACATGGTATTAGCTTATTATATGATTCTGTCACATCACCTCATGAAGAATATGAAGGACACTATCATTGATACTTATATATAATCCAGTCTTGGTTTTAACTTCACCATATTAATACAAATGGTGTTGTAGTATGAATCTAATGGAATTCTCATGCTTTTCAAGGAAAAAGTCTATAGTTCGACCACCATGAGTGTGAGATTTGTAGGCATTCAGGGTTTGTCTATGCTGACAGGCTTATATTGTAAATACTGAGAATTCTTGCAAATTTTATGCTTGCAAATGCTGAAATAGCTGCAAAATTCTTGCAGCCACTAATCTATGGTAGGGGACCAACTCCTGCTGGCATGTCAATGATGCCAATGCTTTTGCCTGATGGAAGGATCGGATATGTCCTGTAAGTGTTATAATCTGGGTTTTTCTAGTTAACTACACAATGTATGCCTTATATCTTTACTGAACGATAATGTCTGTTCCATCAGTCCTAATGCTTGGCTGCACTGTCTCTGTCTTTGTCTCAGTTCCTATCCAATTAATGATCCATCATTAGTTCATTACACTGGATTGTATATACCTACAGTTCTCCCTCACACACGTTACACGAACCTGTAAGCCCCCTTTGGCCGTTTGACGAAAGCCTCATATGGTCTCAAAGCATGTGAGGAAAGCCTTTTTTGGTCATTACCAAAAGCCCTAGTGCCCAAAATTGTTCTTGCACTTCTTGAGACACCTGGTTGACTTTTGGAGTTGCCAAATTAAGACCCTCCCTTCCTACCTTCCATCTCCATAGAGTGTATCCAACCATCTAAAATGATCAGTTACAGTGGCAGCATCAGTGCTGTTGGTATCATGGGACAAAGACCATACCCAGTAAACTTGCCATTAAAGAAAATTATGTTTGAGACATTGTCACATTTTTAGTACTTCCAGAGCATGCTTGACTTGTACACTTAAAACTTGTTTATATTCTTTGCTGTAGGCAACAGCCTGGTATGCAATCACATACCCCACTCCCACAGTCCAGGAATGGCAGTGGTAGCTCAAGTGGTGGAAGGCGCGGCAATGACAGCAGCCGTGGGCGCCGGTTTCAACCATATTAATTTTGAGTACTTTTATGCTTGTATAAGAACATGAGTATTTGGGGTGAACCGTTTAATTTACGGCCCATGCAATATATCATGTCAAAGACATTGTTAGCAGTAGTTTTATGTATAATTTATATATAATTTTTTTTTTCTGATTTTGGCTCAAGTTCACATTGAATGAAACTTAAAAATTTGTGTCACGCATTTGAAGACTGGAAGCTGAAGTTTGTATAATTGAATTCCCATTTGATCTTATCTCACGCATTGTATAAAGGAAAATAACAAAGGCCCTATGCCTGCTCGGCCCAGGCTGGGTTTCGTGATTTATTCTGGCCTAGTGGCCAGATGCAGATTGAGATGGGAGAAATCAAGATCTAAATTTTAAGGCAAATAAATAAACTCTCTTCTGGCATAGGCATCTCAGATTTTTGGACAAATTTGTGCAAATGTTATGAGACAACCCTCAAATCATACATTTTCTTGAAAATTTTGAATAACAAAATGAGGAAAAGTAATGGTTAGTCTTCACATTCTGTGCAGCTTTTGAACTCAACCTCTTGGTGAAAAACAATAGAGCTTGTACTTCATACATCACCAAACAGTCCTAATCGTAGAAATGGATGAAATATAACCACAATTTGACAGAAGACATATACACTCTAAAACATACTTGGCCATCCCTATTAAAAGCTTACGGGTGCACCATGGTACTGATAATTTTTTCAAATCTTGAAATTTCATGGACTTTGGTGCGTGCAATTGTACAAAGCAGCAGTTATACCATGAACCATAAGCTATCTCAAGAAGTCTGAAAAAAATTAGTGCGCAAAATGTTATTCCTCTCATATGGAGTTGCCAACGCATCTAATTGTATTCAGCAAGCGAAATAGCATGCTTCCCACTTCATAAGGTAGCAACAGTGAAAGCAATAACAAAAAAGAAATGGAGAAATAACATAACCGATCTTCATTCAGTGACATATCTTAAAGTTCCTGTATTTGCAATTAATCTTGAATATCAGAAACCCTAAGGGTGATTGCATTCAAGGGTCACTAGAACTTTTATTCCACACAGTGCAAATTCACTCACCGTGTTTGGACAAACTTATTACAATAATTTAAAAAAAAAAAAAATCATTGCTAATCCTCATCAACAAGATTAGAAACATAAGAAAGGAGAAGAAAATGGATATCAAGAAGTATGTGAAACTATTTAGTGCCTGAAGTTTGACAGGCATTGAGACACATTTCTTAATATTTTATTGGTGTCAAGTTAAAAATTGAATAAGCAAGTGCAGCTTTAATGATGTAAATCGTGTTCAAGGTCAGAAGGTGATTCAAGTTAAAGGACTTTCACTTGGATGAATATGAATGTCTTGTACAACAAGACAAAGAATGAGTTGAACCTGAACAAGGGATAAAATTCATTTTGGATTAAACAACGTAAACTAAAAGATAATTGATTATGCAGGGGTTTGCATTCTGTAGCTTCTGGCACCATGAGAAAGCACGAGCTTGGCTCTTTTCTTTCCCTGAGCAGAATTTATATAAAAAGCCCAAAATAGGGGCACAACTGTAGTGCACAAATGAAGACTTTGAACAAGCCAATATGAGGAAAGATATATTGTTTTCTTGGTTATCTGCTTAAAATAAACGGTTTTTCAATTTTAAAGAAACTAAATGAAATTTACTTGTTATAAGAGACCATAAGGACAGGTACCGTAAAATAGAGCCATATACAAAACATACCTTGTAAAAATAAAAAACAAAGATAGTAGTATTAACATCCTACTTTCACAGAGTAAGTTTTCTTTAGACTATCTTGTGGTGCTTTGTACTGTTCATGAGGTAGTTTTTTTGGAATAAAATTATTTACTATATAAATAAAAGAAAAGAAAAGAAAATCTTATTGGTGATGAAAAGGAGATTATGGGCAGGAAACTGACTATATTACCCACTTTGGATATCATGAAAAGTCTCAAGAGGCAAAGATTTCAGAGAAACTACCAAATACTGAAAGTCTATGTGTAAGTAAAGATTCTGAAATTATCTATATAGAAATTTTAAGAACTGAAAGTAAAAATAAAACACTATTACACACTATTTGGCACAATTTTACATTTGATAACACTTATGATGAAAAGAAAACAGAATCCGGCATGAATTCTTCTAAAAGTATAACAAATATTTTCTAGGCAACTACTTATACAGAAATTCGTAGTGAATTAGCATTCTATTAAATTGAGTTATAACTAAACATGTAATCAATGCTTAACTAGAACATACTTGTGAAACTAGATTTCTTCAGTGAAGCTCAAGAAGCCTTGGGGTGGTTCAATCCAGATGTTTTCAAAAGGATCTTGTTCTCCCCAGTCATGACACTGCTTCCGTGGATAGTATCTACAATTGTCAAGAGAGTATGATATGCAACACTTTCCATAGAAACGGACTTTAGGGAAATAGACACTGTTTCTCATTAGTCCAGAAAGGTCAGTTCTGGAATGAGAGGACAAGAAACTCGCAAAAAGTGTGACACCATCAAGGGCTTTCATTTCTTCCCATATCATTTTTGTCCGGTCCAGCTTAAAAATAATGGGGTTTTCACTAGAACAAGTGTAAATAACTAAAATTTCTCCTTTATGCTCAGCCATAAACTTGCCCTTCCACCAATTTTTGGCGAAAAAATTATCGGGGCATTTGGGTGGAGGCACAGAAAGGACACTCCAAGTATGTTCCAGTGGGTCAAACACCCCTAGCCAACCAGTGAGACTCAAACAATAAAACAGTCCATTGCAGAAAACAAGCTTATTCCAAATACTGCTAACAAAGGGCAAGCGATTTTGGTAATTAACAGTAACCCACTCTGTTGCCCCAGGATGACAGGTGCTAATAGCAACGATTGTGGGACTGACATGCTTAACTGTAAATAGCATACAGTTGCTAGATGTTGGTGCACAAGAGAAGGCAACAATCTGATAAGTCAACTCAAACCTTGGCAGTTTAATCACTTCATGACTAAAGGGATTAAAGAAGAACATTCGATGGGATCTAGGTCTATACAGCAATAACCAACCATCTTTAGTGTAACAAACCCTGGTCCCATTCAACTCAGGCAACTCGATAGAATGGGTCTTGCGTAGTGAAGGGTCATAGAATTCATACAAGTTACCATATTTTGGGAAGTACATAAGCCATGGTGATTGATTTACTACACGGACAGAAATTGCAACTGAGTGCCATCTTTTGCAAACAACAGAGGCACGCACATTGTCCTCTAGGGTTAGACGGGACACAATCACTTCCAGAAGTTCTGTAGGAAGGTCAGACCAAGTCTGCAGCTCCAATTTTTCTCTCTTTTCCTTCGTTGCAGTTCTTTTGTTCCCACTGATTGTTTCAGCTAACCTATACATAAAAATTAAACTCCTGATAAGTATTAGTACAAAAATGTCGAACAAAGCCAATTAATGAGCTCGAAATGCGCCATAATGAACAACAAAATGCTAAAAGAAATGTAATGCAAGACAGAGATTTCAACTCCAGTTAAAATTTATATGCTGAAACTCCGTGTACTAGGGTGCCCCTTTTGATAGCAATAAAACTTATTACTTATAAAAATAAAAAAAAAAAAAAAAAATTATATGCTGAAACTAAAGAGCCCCCCAAAATGTTACAACAGAGGAGACAGTCCAGTGAATCCACATTATATACATATCTGAATCTCATTTCTTCACAATGATCCAGGTCGGATTGAATGTCATGTGGCCTCTCCATCAGTGGTTGAGATTGAGAGGAAAAAATTATAATGTCATATAAAAACAGTAAGAACAGTATTACTAGATACTGACTAGCCAATCACCACACTAATATATCTTGACCATTCTAGCACAGCTAATGAACTTGATATGCACATAAACCACTTACAATATGAGAAAAATAACCACAAGAAACCATAATGTTATCAGATTACCCCACACCAATATATACACTAAACATAATCCAGATTAAGCCTAAAATACAGCAAAAAGAAGCAAAACCATCAATTCAAAGCTATCTACATAATTTGAACTTGCCTAACTTTATTTTCTTTTTAATTCTATAACATGCCTTCATCTCTCATCTAAAATAAAGCATTCTATATTAGATTAAAATAAAAAATTATGATACTTAATATAGCCACAGATTACTATATTAGATCATAAGCACAAATCAATCACTTTAATATAGCCACAGATTAAAAGTCTAATGAAAAATCTATTAAAGTTTTCAATTGACTCTAATTGATCCAAGATGTAAAACCCCAGAACCATTTCATTGCCAAGGATTAAAACCCATTAACCATTTGATAAAACCTTCATAAATTTTAAACTTGACTCCAAATATCAACAATTCAAAATCATAATTGTTGTAATAAGACATTAGTATATAAATCTTAACTGAATTAACCCCTACAACCCTAACACCATTTCATGCAACCCTAACTAGAAGCAAGTAAACTCTTTAAAATAACAATAATAAAAAAAGAATATAATTACAATTCAATTTGACTTAATCTAAAACATTAAATGCAAATTTAAAAAAAAAAATTTTGATGTGATCAGTAAACAGTTTGAGGAAAAACAAGATTAAATACCAAAAGATTCAAGATTTGTAGTCTAATTTTGATGTGGGGCTCCTTGGCACCTTTAATAGGTTACCTTAATTATTATTAAGTCTTAGTACTAAGTTTTAGGTTAGAAAGTTGCTGGTTTATTGAGATTGATTTCAATAAAATTCCAGCAACTAATTTAAAGCTTTGAGGGTGTGATTGCCTAGTGCTTTATCTTTCTTTATTACACATTCTATTCATTGTTTTAATACCAAAAAGCCATCAAACATATTCAAAATCCCATATTTTCATTACCCTAAACGGCTAAACCCTTAAACATAGAACCTTTTTCAAAAATTCTTCAAGATCTCATCTAGAATTCTAATTGGTATCAGAGCCCATTCAAGCATCTTTCCTGCATCAGATTTCAGCTTCCTTCTCCTTTTATGACCCTGATTGGTCCAAGATGTAAAACCCTTGAACCATTTCACAGCCACACACTAAAAGTCTAAAACCCATTTCACAAAACCATCAAAATTTTCAAACTTGACTCCAAATACCAACAATTCAAGCTCTCAATTGTGTAAAAAACACATTGGTATTCCATCATAAACCCCAACTGAATTAACCCCTAAAAGCTAAAACCCTAAAACCAGTTCATTTAAGCAAGTAAATTGTGCTAAGGAAAAAGATAAACTACAATTCAATTTGAATTAATATTAAAAAATACAAAAAAAATAGCTTACGATTTGAGCTTTCTTCTCCTTTTGCCAGCCATAGCGAGAAGCTATACTGTGCTTAGAGGCTTTTTAGCTTTGGACACAGAGATAGAGAGAGAAAGTTCTTAAGGCTTAGACTTACACAGTTAACTCTGCTATATGTGGAACTCATGGTCGCAACACGTGCGGTTGGGGTAGGAATCAGGTGTAACGGTTTCCACAGTTTTTCAGTACAGGTGCACCAATGATTGGCTGCAATATCATACAAATGTAACGTGGCTCTCACCTGATGATGAGCATTTTATTCACTTTCTAAAAGGTCTATGTCGAGTGCCCTTAGCGTGATGGCCACTCTACAAATATAAGTTATTATAAAGTTGAGGACTTGAGGGGGTCATAAGCTGAGGTTCGAGATCTTTATGGTTTTTATCTGGGGTCATCGATTACGTCACTTTTTTACTTACTAATAATTACGGTATCAATAGTTTGTAAAATAATTTGTAACTCTAGTATTTTTCTTTGGTATAAAATTTGATACGTGGATAGCATTGCTGTATATTAACCATTTAATTTCTTTAAAAAAAAATCCATTTATGTTTATTAGGTTTATAATTTAATTTTTAATGATTTGAGCATCTTTCAGACTTTATGACACAATAAAATGCTAGGTAGAAGAAGTGAATTAAACAAAAATATCAATTAGGAATAACTTTTTGAGTCTATTGCCTTCTCATTCCAGATTATAGAGAACCAGACATTGAAAATGGGATCTTAAAGCATTCAAATGTACTTTTTTTTTTGTGGCCTTTGGCTCTCAATTGGTCTATATTCCTTACAGCCATCTAATTGTATACAAGAGAATTTGATAAATAGAGACCTTCTTTTGTAAAAAAAGGTAATTTAAAAAACAGATAATTAAAATAGATAGACATAATTTAAAATTACCAGATGATATAACATGCGGTTTTAACCAAATTTTAAAATCAGATAATTAACAAAGAAAGACATAATTTTTTTTTTAATTTTATAAAAAGGATGTAAATTTACATGTGGTTTCATGTTTTTAACACTATATATGCTTAATAGGATAAAGTGTAAAATACTTACCTGATAAAGATTATGAGATAAATTTCAATTTTCAAAACAAACTTGCGTCTGACAGATAAACCTAAAGTCCTTAATTAACAAAAACTGGCCTATTTAAGAAATTATATATTTTTAAACTTTGCAATAACTTGATAAAGTTGTAGACACCCCATTTTACAACTTGCATTTAATCAACCGGTAGATCTTCAAATTTGTGATACAAAACAAATCTTGATATTCTAACGATCATAATGGTATGTCATGGGTTTTGATCGGATCACCTGATCAAAAGTTATTATACAAACAATTTTCAATGATCATGGTTCACTTACACGATGGGCCTGATCACGTCCTATTTTAAACACTTAATTTTGATTGGTTCTCACAAGAATTAATTTAAAATCAATTAAGTGTAATTTTTTATTGGATTTCATTTTATTTCATTTAAAAAAAAATATATGTTTTTACGGCGTCTTATCTGCTCTTTTAAAAAAGAATTGGAGAAAGGATCCATGAAAAATTCAAAAAAAAAAAAAAGAGAAAAATGCTCAAAAACCGTCATTATCTTCAGCAGCAAATTGAATCGCATTTTTGGCCCAGAAAAAGTTGAAATTCGGTTTTCTCTATTTCTATAAAAGTTGTAGAGAATTAAATTTCCTTTCCAAAAACATTAATTCCGAATCAATTGGAATTTTGAGCATAAATTTATGGCCAAAATACGAAACAGGTGCAGAAGATAATATAAATTCAATATCATCTTCAATCATCTTTCGAAATTTCAAATGGGGATCAAACTCAAATCTTTTCAGGCTCATCTAATAGGCTTATCCCTTCCCTTAATTCCAGAAGAAAGTTTTTTGAAAAATAAAGTGGATAGAGAAACAGATACATCCTGTGAAAATTTTCAAAAATGCTCAAAAGACGTTACTTTTTTCAGCAGCAATTTTAAATGCATTTTTGGTCTGGAAAATGTTGGAATTTGGTTTTATCTATTTCTGAAAAAGTTGTAGATAATTGAATTTCCTTTCAAAATTCAAAAGGGGATCAACACCAGCTCCGTCCCAGCTCATTTAAACAGGCTATCTCCCTCCTTAGCTTCAGAAGAAAGCTAAAAACTTAGCTTTAAAGCTAAGCCATCCCTTCCCCTATAAATAGAGAAGACCTCTGTCATTCTCTGGACCCCGAATTCCCTCTAGAGAGCTAGTGAGAAAGCAGAAAAGAAAAGCTGTTGTCCAGCCATCGTTCCTACTTTGGTTGTAGTTTAGTAATTCCTTACTTTCTCCCTAGCCCTTTAAGTGATCACTTCCCCTTTTTTTAATTTATGTTCTATGCTGGTAAGTAGTCAATTATATTCTTAACTTTCTACACATGCTTGAATAAATGTTTAATAAGTCATTACTTGTTTCTTTTATGATAAGCTTGGATGAACATGCCTATATGTCTCATTGTTATTCTTTTTACATGCTTAGATCAACACTTCTAGGCTAATACACAATTTTTTCTCTTGAATGCTTAGATGAGCACTTCTAGGCTAAAACACAACTTTCCCTTCAATACTTAGATGAACATGTCTAGGTAATTGTTTTACTTTTTAAAATGCTTGAACGAACATGTCTAAGTATTTTGATTTCCTCTAGATGAACATGTCTAGGGATTTTCCTTTACTTCTTTTCATAATTGCTTGGATGATCAAATATGCTCAAATGTTTTATTTTTATTTGGTTCTCTCTGCAATTATGTTGATAACAAATAACATGAGTACATTGTTTTCTTTTTCTCACATGCTTAGATAAACATGTCTAGGCTAGGAATTCTTTGCTTACATTGATTTATTGGATGAACATGCCATTACTTTAATGTTTTCTTTACATTAAAATTGTTATCTAACAAGTTTCATTTTTTGTGTCTTTTTTATGTCTGGTTCTCTTAACACATATTTGTTTACAATTCCTACAAATTACCATGTTTATATGACATATTGTTTGTATTTGTTTGACATGACATGACATTGGCCACCTTAACCTAGGAGACCGGTTTTACCAGGCGAGATGGGTGCTTAATCCCTTCCCATCTCGTAAATTAGCCTCCGAACCAAGATCAAGGGTTATAGACTATGCTCTTGTAATTTTACATTTTTTAGATTGTAACTAGGAAATAAAGCAATGTAATTTACTTTCCTTAGATTGTATCTAGGACAAAAAAGCATTGTAAATTTTTGGTACAAATTTGATGTAAATTGCAATATACATTAATACAAAAGAAGTATTATTTTTTATTGAAGGTTTTCTTATTTTCCCTTTTAAATTAAATAAGTGGCGACTCCATGTAAAACCCTCGATCTAGGGGGGAGCAAATTTTACAAAAGTGTGGTGTGTGTATGAGTTCAGAAATGAAGATGAAAATTTCTAGTGTTCTTATTTATTGTTCATTTGTCACACTTGCTTCAAGTATAGTTCAAGGACCACATGTTACTCACAAGGTATTATGATTTATGACACTATAGTGTTTTTTTTTTTTTTTTTTTTTTTGCTGTTTATATTATTAATGAAAGTAACAATTATGAGTTATGTCACTATTTGGATATGCTTTTATATGGTCAAGCATTACATTGTGCACAAGGGTGCACATTCATATCCAGACTCTGATAGGGTGATCAATTCCAACCATGAAATGCTTTCTTCATTTGTTGGAAGGAAATCTCTAATTTAATCTAAAAATTTATGTGTGGAAAAATTTTATGTTGGTTCTTAATATTTACAGTATTCATATTTTATTTTCAGTGTTGATGCAGCTGAAAGAGCAAGTGTATCATTACGCTTGAGAGCTAGTAAACGTGAATCGTATCGTGAATCAATTTTTATTTTTTTAGTATTATGTATCTTATTCTTATCGTATCGTGTATCTTAAAATACATAAATACTTAATAAAATTTATAAAAAATTATCTTATGTAATAATATTTAACAAGCTAACTAAAAAATCAAACTAGCACGTGTTTATAACATATATATTCAAATTGTTTAAATTCAAAAGTAATAATATATTACAAATGACCCAAAAATTAATTTATTTTCATCATATTGGCTAATCAACCCCATCTAAGTCAGTGCTATCATCACGATTATCATTTTGCAAATTTATTTCTTCATTAAAATTTTCTTCATTGTCATTAACATTTATTATCTATTCTTGTTCTTTTTATTTTAATAATTAAGAAAAAAAATCTTCTAGGCATTCTAGCTCATTGGACTTATAATAATGAAAATATATATATATATATATATATATTTTTTTTTAATTAATATCTTATTCATAGTATAGAAAATAAATATGTAAATATTAAAGTGAAGTGTAAGTGTGTACTGTGTAGTCCAAATTTTGTAGAAGAAAGGGAGAATAAAAAAACTTATGAATATGTTATTTTATTAGGTTAAATTAAATTACCTAATAATTTTGTATTTAAAACAAGTCTAACAACTTGTTAGATTCAAATAAAAGTACAAATTATAACAAAAAACTCATTTTAAAGTATTTGTCTATGTATCGTACGATACGTACAATTTTACGATACTATACGATTCATACGATACACACACTGTATCGTACGATTCATGAGCACTTACGGTACGCCGATACGATATGAAACTTTTTATACATGATACGATACGTATCGTGTATCATACATACGGACAACAATGCTTGAGAATTTCAGAGGACCAAAACAAGCTGACGGGATATCAAGTATGTGAAATTTGGCGATATATGATTCTGATTGTAATTTTTCTGCATTTAGTATACATTTTTTTTTGGATATTTATAATATTGTGTTCATTGTACAGAACATGAATCAATTGCATCTGTTGTTGAGGATACTGTTCATCATCTTCACACAACAAGGTCATGGAATTTATGGGAAATCGTAGTTTCATTCTTCAGCAAAGATAACAGGCACGATGTCATAGTTGACCATTTAGATAGGGGTAAGTCTCTCTTTTCTCATGCATTTTTAGTGTATACTAATCAATTGGTAAAATGTTAGATACTAGTTTTTAATCTACAGGTGTCTGGAATTTTATCTGGGGCTTGAGTTTCTATTCACTAGGGCCTGTGCCAGAGAATTTTAGAGGATGTTGTGTCACAGGCTATGAATTCAAGGAATCCAATTGTAACAGGTAAAAGGTTTGATAAATTCTAAATCTACTATAAATTTGACCATAAAATAATTACAAACTGACATGACAATGAATATGATTGGTGCCACATCAACTGTATAATAAGTACATTTTTGAATTACTTTTTTGTTTTTATATTTAAAAGTTGACTTACCAATTTGTTTGGTCTATGTAATAAAATTTGTTGTGCTCTGAAGGTTTATTTCAAGCTTTACTTTTGGTCATGGTACAAGTTATGCCTTGGAATGAAATTAGACAATAATTCATTTGACTTATTTACTTTTCTTTTAGATACTTATTTAAAAAATCAGCATTACTTATAATATATCAATCTACACCTTTTGTTCTTTTATCAATAATGTTTTGACACTTCACAATTTTGTATGTGTAATGCTTGCAGTAAATTAACTGGCTCTCAATACCATCATGATGGATTTTTGGACCAAATAGGCCCTCCTGAATCATTTGGAGCTGTTTGTCGATCCCCCTGCAATGATTTTGGCCATGACACTCATACAGCATCCAAAGCTGTTTGATCAGAAGTGAATTTGGTGTACAAGGATGGAAGAGCCACACAGCAAAGGTGGGGCACCTCTTACTCGATTAGGTGTGTACAAAGTTTGCTGGCATAACAATTAACTAGTGTACATGTTCTGACATTCATAAAGCTTATGGTGATGCAATTGATGATGGTGTTAAAATCATTACTATGTCTCTTGGTCCCAGTGGTCCACCACAGAACTATTTAGAAGATTGCTTTTCAATTGGAGCTCTCAATGCTTTTATAAATGAAGTTTTTGTTTCTGCTTCTGCTTCTGCTGGCAATGTTGGAGCTGCTGGAAGTGTTGTGAATGCAGCTCCTTGGGTTTTGACAGTTGCAGCAAGTACAATTAATCGAGAAAGCTTTTGCTAATTTGTGTCTTGGAAATAGAAGAGAACTGCAGGTATGAACTAGCTAATGTTCTATTACTATGTTGAGTATTGAGGGTAGGCAACATCTTATCAAATAGTTTAAAATTTATAATCTTGATTTAACCGGGGAAACTTTTTCAAGGTCATGGATATAAGTAACTTATATGAACTAAGAGGTTTTTATGAAATTGTAGCAGCAGCTTTTGGGGATTTTAATCAGGTAGCAATGTGAGTAAAGTATGTCACTAGGTATGTTTCGGTACACTTATTAATTCATTAGTCTTACATATCTCTCAATTAACTTAATTTGCTTTCTATTTTAGCTATTGTAAAGATACACTTGATCTCTGATCAGTAAAAAGATTGTGATGTGCATAATTTGGAATCATGGGATGAAAAAGCGTGTGAGAAATCAGAAGTAGTAACAGAAGTTACAGAGCAAGGAGGTGCTGGGAATGGTCCTCATATCTCCAGGTATAGGAACTGATATGATATACAATTTTGCAGTTCCTACCATGATAATAATTAAGAAAGGTGAAGCTGACAGATAAATGCGTAGCACAAAGTGAGTATTGTATGCCTAAATTCATGGGTCTTTCTTTGGTTTTTGGGTTGAACTATATATAGTGTAAAAATATGTAATTTGACAGTATTTGTGATAATTGCAGTAGTCCGGTTGCAAGCTTTTTATTCAATAAGAACAAGGTTAAACCTAATCCGAGAATAGTTATCTTCTCTTCAAAAGGATCTAGTTCATTATCTCCTGACATCATTAAAGCAGGCATTTCCTCCTCCATTATTTAACAAGAATCTTATTATTATTATTATTATTTTTCTAATGTTTATGATGCAATATATGTATTACTCAAGACTTCATTATATCAATGCTTTTATAATATGATGTTTATATTTCTGAAATTGTGTTTGCAGCCTGACATTACTGCACCAGGGGTCAATATTTTGGCAGCTTACCCTCCTCAAAATGGTGAAAATGCTGATGCGATTTTTCTTTGAAATGGATTTGGGTACATCTATGGTTTGCCCTCATGCTGCTGGTATTGCAGCAACCATAAAATCCATTCATAGAGATTGGAGTCCTGCTGCAATAAAATCAGAAATTATGACAATATAGGTTACTGATATTATTTCTCCCTTTTTCATGAGTCGTGACCTACATATACAAAATCATATACATTGGAGTATAGTACTTACGCTCTTTATAGTTTTGTGGTTGTCATGCTTTTAAGTTCTTTTTCTTTTTATAATGTTGGTTACACTTATGAATTATTTTTCTGATCTGCCAGTTGTGTTAGCTCTATCATTTTTTAAATATTCATGATTAATTGGTTTTTTATTTAAAGCTTACATTTTTTTTATATTTTTTAAACCGTTGTAATTAGAGAGAGTATATTAGTTCAGGAGGTATAATTCAATCATTGAAAAGAAATGATGCATCACCATTTGACTTTGGATCAGGACATTTAAATCCTGACTTAGCACTTGATCCAGGCTTGGTATATAATTTTTGGAGTGGATGACACGGTTGATTTTCTTTGTTACCAATATGTGGATCTGTTTCAACTAGAAAAATTGCTTCAGAGGCAGGTAACTCGCAAATATCCACCAGTTGCTCCTTATTACAATCTCAATTACCCTCCAATTGGAGTCAATTGATTATCTTTGTCTTGTAAAAAAAGTAATGCAAGGATACTACAAATTCACATTTTTTTTTCCCAAAAATGATGACTGTGCAAAAATCCATCAATTACTCCTTGCAATGATCCCAAGATTTATTTCCAATGTAAATCCTTCTGGAGTTGATATTACAGATTTACGGTGGTGCCTAATGTGCTTGATTTTTCAAATGGTCAAAAAATTTGAGTACTTTTCAGTTTTTTCTTTTCTTTTTATACATAACAACTACTTGAACGGTGTTATCAAAAAAAAAAAAAAAAAAAACTACTTGAACGGTATATGATATACGTAAAGGAAGTTAAAATAGCCCGGTTTATATAAAATGAAAATAATTAAAAAATAAAGAAAGAAAGAAAAGAGCCTGGTATTAACTTGCAAAAATGGTGAGAGTGACTAGTTAAAACCTCAAGATTAGTAATGCAGTTAAACCAACCTTTCCTATAAAACTTGATGATTTCTGCTATTTCTGTACAACTGAGTTAACCATTTGAAGGGTGAAAACCAGTGATGATGATAACTTAGCAAAACTTGGCAGTGACTCAACTTTGACATATAGCAAGATCAAAATTAACACATTACGGTGGTGCCTAATGTGCTTGATTTTTCAAATGGTCAAAAAATTTGAGTACTTTTCAGTTTTTTCTTTTCTTTTTATACATAACAACTACTTGAACGGTGTTATCAAAAAAAAAAAAAAAAAAACTACTTGAACGGTATATGATATACGTAAAGGAAGTTAAAATAGCCCGGTTTATATAAAATGAAAATAATTAAAAAATAAAGAAAGAAAGAAAAGAGCCTGGTATTAACTTGCAAAAATGGTGAGAGTGACTAGTTAAAACCTCAAGATTAGTAATGCAGTTAAACCAACCTTTCCTATAAAACTTGATGATTTCTGCTATTTCTGTACAACTGAGTTAACCATTTGAAGGGTGAAAACCAGTGATGATGATAACTTAGCAAAACTTGGCAGTGACTCAACTTTGACATATAGCAAGATCAAAATTAACAAGCCTCCTATCAAAATTATCAGAATGGAACACATTCTCATACTATAGAGATAAGGTATATTTATCACATTAAACATTCACATATCAAATGCTTAAAATCAGTACAGCAACTCACTTCTAGAATTCAAACACCCCCAAATCAATATCAATATAAAAATCAGTTACAAGAACTTATAAAAAAAATTCTCCATAAAGTTCATCACGAGTGTAAGAATGTTGAACTACATCAGTCAAATAAAAAAAAGCAAATATCAGTAATACAAGCAAGCATTACCAAATCAAAACATCAGCATAAAGAAGAGGCCTAAAACCCACTTTAGAACCCCATTACCCAAAAGACCATCTTCAAGCTATCCTTCACATCCAAAGGGTGGTTAATCAACCAAGGGCTAAGCCAAATACCCAAATCAACCCAAGATTATGGTTGAATTAAATATTAACAACAGATAGGGCACTGAATCAACCCATTCTCATTGCACCCACCACACCTCACCATCTTCTTTTGCTCCACATCCAAAACCTTACAACTTCCACTACAATTCATGCACATCACAAATCTCACACCAGCACAACCTTCACATCCACCAAGAGCCCTTGGAATCCCATCAAATAATAGACTCAATTTCCCTTCCTCTTCCAACTTCACCACCTCATCAACTCCACCAATCAACCTTCCCTTCACAAACACAAGTGGAACCCTCACATCCTTTGTCCCCATTAGTCCCCTCAGTTCCTCCTTCAGCCCCGAATCCATCGATATATCCCGCTCCAACACCTGAATACAATATGATTCAATGATGGACCGGACTTTGTTGCAGTCTTCAAAAGTCTTCCTGATCCCTCTCAATGTTGTTGTGTAAATAACAACCGCGTTTTCACCACCCGGAGGGCACTTCATCACAAAAGAATGAAGAAGACTAGACTCCAAAACTTGGGTATTCCTTGCTCTACGCAATTTTGCATTGGGAGAAACCATCCTCTTGATTTGTTCTTCCTCTTCAGACAAGTCTCTCTCATAATTTGCAACGAGTTCCGGATCAAACAGAGGACTATAACTCTGCCTCCTCGACAAATACCCCAAGTCACTCCCAGGAGACTCTACTTTTTTAGCCCCAATCGGAGACCCTTTCACCGGATAACTGAAATTCAACACCGCCGTACAACAATTCTCAGAATAATTCTTACTTTTCAGAACCCTTTTAGGGCTACAATCAGACCGAAACAAACTAACCCTTCCTTTATTCTCTTTCCCAGAAAATCTCTTCGCTTTCTTAGGAGAACCAGAGAACTTCGCTGGACTTAGCCTGGAATCAAAATCAGTAAACCCACGAAGAAAAACCCGGGGTTTTGGGCTCTTCTTTGGAATGGGTATTCCTTCTTCTTCAAGATCTTCCATGAGTTCCCAAGCATTAATAACCTCTGGCTCTTCACGACGAGAACGAGGAGGATGAGGAGGAGGAGATCTCTGCAATTTCTTGGTCTCTGAGACACACTCTTCGATGGGTTTCTCATCGTCCAAGTTGAGAACCCCATAGGTGCTCGAAGTGAGAGACACAACGTGGTTCAAAGACTCTCCGCCGCCATTGTTGAAAAATAACTCTCGCTTGAGTTCTTTTCTGAACAGTTTTGAAGAAGCACAACCCATTGATTGATCAGTGGGGTTTGCTTTTGCTCTGTTTTTTCCGCAGTTTTTGTTTGTGGGGTTTTGGATTTGAAGAAAAAACTGTAAAGTGAGAGCGATGCAACGGTATGGGAGGTTTTTTTTTTTTTTTTTTTTCTCTCTCTCTCTTGGTTTTTTTGAATATAACGGTTACCTTGTGTGCTTGGGCCCAACGGTCGAAAAAATTCGAATGGACATCATGCGCAAGAGATATTATTTTGTCGGAAGCCCCTGTAGTTACAATTTTTTATTATTTGAGCCACTTCTCTTTTGTAATTTAAGCCCCTGTAGCTTTTTCATATTTTTGTGCAATTGTGTCCTTTACTTCTTCTTTTTTTTACAAGTGTTTAAGGCTACACATTAATTATTTATTTTTGAAATTTTTTTTATGGAGAATTGAAAAAATTGTCAAAAAAGTTAGTAATTTTTTCATAATTTTCTAAAATAATTTATTAACTTGTGCTCTTAGTAAAACCCTTTTTACAATTGGATACCTTTTTGGTGTACAGTCCAATTATGGATGCACTTGTTTTGATCCACCCAAACTGCGGAAGACCAAGAGAATTTGTAATGCATAAAATGAAGATGCAAAAAATTTTAAGTTTTTAGTTTGATATTTTTAATGAGATTAAATTCGATAAGGACGTAGTGTAAGACTCATGTTTTATCCCTCCAATCCCAACATGCCACATCATCTTATCACATATTTAAGAATAAACACAATCACACTTAATCAATTTTAATACCCATATATAAATCCAACCAAATTGGAAATTTATTGAGATGTTATTAGGTGTGGTAGCATATATTGAATTTTAAGTAAAATGCTGACGTAACAATTACTTATTGGATTGTGTAAAACATAAATTTTACACTGCATCTTTATAGAATTTAATCTCATTTTTATAATGCAAAATTTTGATATTTTCTTTGTAATAATATAACTGATAGTAAACCTATTACACAAGTTTATTTGGACACAAAACCCAAGTGGGTGGCATCCCAAAAAGGAAAAAAACAAGTGAAAATTTGCAAACTAATATCTTTTCCACAGAAATTCAGCCGAACCACTTGGTACTTCAGAAATGAATTCAGGTGGTATGAATGTTTGGTCAAGATTTTGTCAAAATGAAATCCCACAATTAAGTAGTTCTCTGATTCTCAAAAAAAAAAAAAAAAAAAAAAAAAAAAGGTAGTTCTCAAAAAAAAAAAAAAAGGTCCACAATTAAAATTTTAATATATATATATATATATATATTTGATATTTTGATATTTAAAAAAAATATTTTGATAGTTAAAAAAATTGTAGTAATATCTAAGTTCTTATCAAATAAAAACTCATAACAGATTATTAAATTATTAAAAATAAATAGTCATTTTTTAAACTTTTTTTTTTTTAAATCACGCATTTTTTAACTTTAGTTTTAGTTTTAGAATTTTATCTAGAATAAATTAATTTAACAATATAAAAGTTCACATGGTGGAAGTAGGTTATTTATAATACTAATGTGCTCTAAAAATTTTTTTCTTTCCCCTTTTTTTCAATGTCAGATTGTGAAGCAGCTGAATCTCTTTTTCTGGATATAAAATAGAAAGAAAGCAAAACATCAATGCGTGGGTCTGACATTGAACAGCAATGTGTGGATCTTGATTATTGGCCTTCTAGCAGTGCTCTGAATCTGATTGATTTTTTTGCTACTATTGATAAGGCGAACCAATTTGGTAGCTGTCCTGGTGAACTTGAACTAAAAGATAAGGTCAAGGTGGACCAATATGTCAGTGTTGAAGCCAAAACCTCAAAGAATTCTTTGAACATAATTGTCCTTGCAATTAGGATCAATCTTAATGAAATTAGGCATAAGGTTTTTAGCAATTGTGGCTTTCTAGCTGATGGGCTAGCCCAGGTTACAAATGAGAAGAGAGTCAAGAGACCCAATTGATTTCAGATCGAGTAGTGCTATTCATATATAAAAAAAATTCATAATTTATGAGTGTGTTAAATTGTGATGGTTGCAACATTAGTTTTTGAGTTACATTAACAGGAGTTCTTAGGACAATTATTAATAAACCATTTTAAAAAAATTTTGACACAACTTTCATAAAAAATATAAATAATCATAAAAAGAAAATTTAATTACTTTAGCATTTTTTCATAAAATGTTTTTAAAGCTAATTTTTAAACTAATGTACTTAGAACATTCATTAACTTTTTTTTTTTTTTGCTAGTGCATTGTATACCAATCAATCTAACTCAATAATTATTGTACACCTATGTTGTCCTTATCCTAGGCAACTAGGGTTGCTGCTGCCGAAAGAGAAATATCAAATATGAACTGTAAACTTACGGCACTGGGACTAGTCACCAGTAGTTATCTAACAACTACTTGTCTTTGAATTTGTTGAGGCAGCAACTTGAGCAAAAGATGGGGACACATATCCAGAAAATTATATATATCCTAGTGCTACCCCCAAAGTTACCTACTTGCCTATCCTTCTTGTAGTTACAGCAACCAATTTTTCTTCATGAATTACCCTGATTCATGGGTCGGCTCCACTTTACTCATCTAAAATTACGAGCAATTATTAGAAAAACTGTCTTATTCTCACATGATTCGTCAAGGCGACAAACCAACTTATTTGTTAGTTAAACCTGTTCAAGACATAAATAATTTTGTTATATGGATCGAGAAGAACCCGTGTTTCTTAAAACATGCTCTATCTCATGACGTAATTCCTATTTCTATTGGATAAACTTTACAACACTCATAAATCAAAAACAACAAACAAAGAGTCCTTTTATGTGAGAAGACTCTTTAGTAATTGAGTTGCTAAATTTGAAGGGTTGCTTAGATTAATTGCCACTCCTTAGTCACTCAATGCATAAAATCTTCACCATCATCATTGATCAATCATGATGATTAAGAAATAAATAAATGAAGAGAAATAATGAGGTCCCCCCACTCATTCTACTAGCTCATTTCACGAGAGTATAGGTCTCACTCAGGTCCCAGCTTGATTCTTTTCCCAAGAATGACTTTGTTTTTATCTGAAAATGCATATGAATCTCATCTAAAACATGAGCTTCTAGATACCTTTTACATATTATAAACATAGTGTGGCTTTCCTATCAAAAAAAAAAAAAAAACATAGTGTGACTTTGTGACCCTTTTTACACTGCCGACTAGAAGTATAAAAATAAGTCACATGTTTTCACACATTTTTTAGTGTTCACCTATACGTATTTTTAAAAAATACAAATTACGTTATTAGAAATTTCTTACCAAACGGGTTTTAATGTTTATGCAAACCACATCGATCTCTCTCTCTCTCTCTCTCTCCACACAAAATCAGAAAGATCATCCAGATAAAATTTTGCAGATCTACTCCTTTGCCAATATCTTCTGCATCCACCTTGTTCACTACTTCTACAATTAGCATTGAATAGACTGTGTTTGATTAGATAGGTGGGAAAAAAAGTACATATCTTATACCTTATGCTTGCAATGTTTTGAGTAATGAGAAAATCTATAAATACAAACAAAAAAAAAAAAAATGACAACAGTGACGCGATAAATCGTTAATGATAAGTAAAAAGTGATGTCAATTGTAAACCCAAATTAAAACTAGTAAAAATGTACTACCTCAACTATTGCGAATAATATTGTGAAATTTTTTGTGTGCTTAGTATTACTCACTGAGACAAGATTATAGCATGTTACGGCTGCACTTCTCCCAGTGGATAATTTGCACAAGCTAGAAACTACTATTCCCTTTGTAAGGATTTGCAACTATAAATTCACTTAGCACATTGAATTTAATCACAGTTTTCATTAGGGGGTATTTTTCCAACTCATGGGATATTTTCATCAAAACCGGACCCTATGGTTGAAAAGTCTCTAACCCAACGCACGACCCATGATACTCTAAAATCTAATTCCACTCCAACCAAACTTGTGGAGAGTGAGTTAGGTTGGATTAGGTAGTCAGGTTGGGGCGATTTTATCTAGCCTATAAAAAAATTGGTTTTGCTTTTTTTAACTTTTTAAATCCATTATTCAATAAATTATTATAATTATACAATTGAGTCCTATTTCATCAAAATTAAAATTTTCAAAATACTATTACTCAATATTTCAAAAAAAAAAAAAAAAGAGTACACCATTACTAAAAAAAATTCTAAATACTAAAATAAATCTAACAAACAAATTAGTCTAAGTTTCAAAATTCAAAATAAATTAAACTAACACATTTAAAATACATATATATTGAATCAGGTTACTTTGGTTGAATATTTTACCAACTCGAATCTACCTCAACCCAAATTTCAATAACAATTTAAAATCAGATTCAACCCAAAGAAAAAACTATTCGAGAGGTTTGGTTGGATTGGATTGGATAGTGTGGGTTAAATTCACATGATTGCTACCCAAAAGTCTTTTTTTTTTTTTTTTTTTTTTTTTTTTTTTTTTTTTTGAGGTTGATAATTGTACTCAAAGACTTGATGTTAAAAGATCCACCGAAAGTGTTCAATTTCTTTTTTGTTAGAAGAAAGTGTTTCATTTTTCAATTGTTATTGAAATGTAATGGGCAACACAAAAGAGATATGACACTCTAGCAATCTAGCTAAACCTTACGAGTCAAAAACCACTATTTCGGCTCCTTCCTCCTTTTGAAGCTATTCATTTATTTAGAAAACAGGTTGATATATCAAATTCCATAATATTCAAACAACAACACTACCTAATTAACAGTCATTATCATTAAAAAAAAATGTATATATTATCAATGATCAATATTCTCAACATTTTTCTTTGAAATTTGATTACTTTAGCTTTCTGCTGTAGCATTGTGGTATGCATGAGAACTTTATGTATTTTTTTCTTTCTTTCTTTTAATCTCTATCTTTCTTCATTAGAAAGCTTTTGTTGTATAGCCTTTTTATCTTCTGGAAGATGAGAAAAAGAAGAAGAACAAAGAAGCTTCATCATTGCTCACATAAGTTGTACCTTTTCGGCGGCGGCTTTGTTTGGAATTGAAGCCAAAGAGAAAACATTCTGTATATGTCTTTATCTGTATTACTATTATATTGTAGACCTTGTGGTTTGACTTAAGCTTCTTGGACCAACAGGGAACCACAACACTATCTCCACTTTTTTATTTGTTTATTTTTCCTTTCTCCTACATGGCTTGGTCTAATTTAGATTGGGACTTTTACAAACCTCTTATGTATGATAAGGATAAATTAAAACATTAGTTTAACTTAATTATGGTTTTTTTTTTAGAAACAATTATGATTTTGTTGAAACCAAAGAAAGAGAGATGGTCAATATTGGGTATCTAGGTACAAAGTCGGTGTTCTATTGGGGTTGAAGTCTTAGGCTTAATTATGGAAAAGAATACATTTGTTTAAATCAACTTCTTCTTCTTTTTTCTAATCCCAAAAAAAAAAAAAATTCAACTTCTTTCTAGGTGGAATTTGCTCCTCCGTACTTTAGAAAAATAATATAACAGGATAAAAAAAAATCAACATGCAAAACACAGAGGGGCCGAGAGGCCTAATTCAAATTAGGTTCAAGAAAATAAAACTTGGTCTCTTCCACGTATTAGACCAAACAACATCACAATCACAAATCAACCCAAACAACCATAGTCCACAGATCATTAGCCTCCCCTAACTCAAAATCTTGGCTCCATACTTATATGCCATGCTGTCATAGTCATATGGCCTCTAAAAAATTAATCTTAATTTACTGATAAAATGCTTATGTATATTTCATTAAAAATGATAAAATATTAGTCATAATATTTTTTGATGGTTCAATAGTTAGAATGGGGGAGTGGAGATTTAAACTCTTGACATTTCGTTAAAAACACCAAGAATTATTATTTGAGCTATACGATTCTTGGCAACATTAGTCATAATTGACAACCGTAGAAACTTGTTTTGTGTGTTTAATTTTTTCTTAAAAACAAATAAAAATGATTTCCTTACAAAAGGAATACATTTTTTTTTTCTTTCTCTTTGGCTTAGTAAGTATAATTGTATAAATATGGTATCAGTTTCATTACCTTAATCTGAAAAAAACAGGTTTCATTATGCTAGTCATTGACTCATTGTGAGAGAGCGACGAATATAACATCGAATTTTAGACTTAAACTGGTTATCAATATGGCAATAATGACCAAACTTGACTGAAGACCTTGCTTGCTTGGTGCTAGTAGGAGAAAAGTCAGTCCTTACTCCATAGGGCGCATTTATTCGTCCCGCTCCTTAGGGCACATTTATTCTAGTGAGTTGACATATGGAAGATAATCATAATTGTTTTCATGGCACAAAAATTAGAAATCCAACTGAATTGATTGAATACCCAATAAAAATGATGAAGAAACTGAAATTGAGCACCGTGATGAATGGTATTATAAAATAACCTCTAAAAGTTTCAATTGTCTTGAATTCAAATATTACTTTAGGTGGAGATTGTAAAGAAATTCATAGTTGTTAGGCACGGTTGTAATGAATATGTGTTGGACCAAAAGGTAATTATAGTGTCTTTAAAATTATGAACATTTTTTTTGAACAATTTAATCAAATTGTCACCCCAACCACATCCCCAACTAAAATAAAATCAAAATTCTGTGGGCGCTAGAGTAGAAAATCCATTTTCTGTTTATTACTCATGGGAAGAGAAAAACTGATATGAGAGACAGAAAATAATGCTTGAAATCTTGCAATGTCAAAAGCTAAAGCTACATGGTAAGTTGTAATCGGTGAAAGATAACTTGAAACTCAAAAAGTGATATAGAAAATTTGTATTAGAAAAATGTTAAACCCACCAACTTTTTTATAAACCGCTAACGATTATTGATAAATAAATAAGTGATACTAGTAGTAAGCTTAGATGACAACCAATAAGATTTTTCCATTAACTTTTTTTTTTTTTTTTTTTTTTGATAAACAAAATGGGTGAGCGGGGGCAACCATTGTGGCGGACCCCCATGGGCGTGACCATTGGGGCACTCACCCATCAAAGAATGTTAGATTGAGCCATAACATTTTCACAACAAATTTTAAGTGGTAGGTTGTTATTGGTTGTTATAGGTAGGAAAAAAAAGTAATTTAAGTTGTGGATTTAAATTAAGACTATCTTCTCAAAAAAAAAAAACCAATAATAAATAAACATCTATATTTGTTTTTGTTGTGAAAGTGTATTGTGAAAATATTATAGAAATTGCAATTCTCATTATTAATTAGTGCATACATTGCATGCACAATCGCACATTCACAAAGAAAGGAATTGAGTGAAAAGGCAGCAACATGAATGGTTCCTCAGATATGTCATGATATCCGATTTTCACGTTGTTTATTAGTTATTATCAATTGCTGACTTTGTGGGATATCTGAAAATGATCCACCTAATAATAGAATCCATATCTTTTACCTGCCAATAAAAAAGGAATTTAAAAAAAAAAAAAAAAAGGATTTTGGGGAAGTGGCAACATATCACAGGACTGTTGTAACTTTCAAAGTATTACAAACTATGGATTTTATGCCCCTAATATCAGGTCATCTCCTTAAAATAGGGGTCAATCTGTTCATTATTGTGTTTGATTATATTCCTCTAGAATCTAAGATATTGAGGTTAGTGAAGACCAGCCACAAGATTTGGTGGTAGATGTTAAAGATGGGATAAATTCTGGATCTAAATTCCAAGGATGTTGATAAACCATGTCTTTATTACGAGCTAAGGAATTGATTTCTTACCGAATGTATTATTACATATTAAAATCATGATTTTTGAAAATATCATTTGTTTAAGACATAAAAAGACCCTATTATTGAATCTTAATTACTATATATTACTACCATATACACAAAATATAAAAGAGAAGGTTCATACTTCATAGACACACAATTTTCAATATGAGGCCAAAGTTATTATTGATGGATAATAAAAATAATTATAGTGGTGAGTTTGTGTGAAAGTTTAGAAATATTATCCACCAATCATAGCTTATCACCTCAAAAAACTATGAAAAAATTAGTAAAAAATAGTTGCATTCATGGTGTAATTGGTTTGGAAAAAAAAAATTGTCATATTCTTCTTCTGTTAACGTATATTTATATAACATACATACTTGTACAATACTCATATGTCTTCTATTATTAGTTCTTCTCAAGCTGAGAGCATGCTTCCATCAATGACACAAGGAATTCTTGTACTCCATTTCCTCTCTTTCTTGTAAAACTCTATCTTTCAATAATGTATGTCAATGTTTACAGCAGGAAGCAACAAATAGGTCATCTTTTTATAAAGCTTCATTTATTGTTATGCCCCATATATGATATTTGGAAGACTTTTCTTACACCAATATTTGTAACAGGTCGTACCTAATCAACCTCTAAATAATATTCCTCCTAGCTACCACAACAATTATCATACCTAACTAGGTGTGCATGACTGAATATATGCTCAAGAGGAGTAAAGGAAACTATAAGTAAAACAGAATAACAAAATATAATGGATTAGTACAGCATTTATATACTTAGTGTAACTAAAAATATAGGTCTTTTTGATAATCTCAGCATCCTCTTGCAAGTCAAATACAAAGCAAGAATGTTCAAATAATTGTAATTAAAGATTCATTGCCAAAATTGTTTCTTTGCATAGTTCATACGTAAGTTGGACTAATGGAATGATGGGTCACTATCACTTTTTTAATTGAGACAGAAGCATAAAAGACCTAGAGATGTTAGTGAGCCTATGTTATAGTTGAATAAAATACCTGGAGTTCAATCTCTGTCTATATCAAAAATTGATCGGTATTTTGGTCTGATGATAAAAAGTTATTATCATGAGTGAACGTCATAAGTTAAAATTCTTTAAAAAAAAATTTGACTGATTTATTAGTTTCATATTACACCGTACGTAACTTTTTTTTATTTTATAATTTGATAATTAAGAAATAAGAGATTTATATCCTAAATTTTTGTTAAAAATTCTTACATACATCAATTAATTGAGTTACAATACTCTTATCCATCACTATGTAACTTTTGTTAAAATTACAATACTTCATAAATTTACATTAGATTTGTACATTTTTTTTAATCAAATTTTTTATTATTATATATTTTTCATGTTATTTCATATTAATCAAATTTTTAAGTGGGGCATGTGCGCACCCCACGTATGCATGTGCGTCATACTCACACCCACACAATTCCAAAAGAACGTAGTTATCAAAAAAGAAAAAAAAAAGTGGGACATGTTATTATAAATATCTCCTCCTATTGTTCAGTGCTCCCTTTTGCCATCCAACTATTTTGACCCTTAAAAATCAAAAGTATTAATTGCCTTTGAAAAAGGTCAAAAAGTACAAAGGTCTATTTTTTTTTTTTTTTTACAAGCAACAGTGATTAGATATTTTCAAATATTTGATTATTCTTTTAGGTATATAGAATTTTTCCGTTTCACATGTATCAAGTTATTATAAATAATAATTTTACGTAAGTGACCTTAAAATATTGACAAGAAGTTTAGTATTCAATTGTAAGAACAATTAATCCAAACTTTTGAAGTTCTCTCCTTAAGTTGAACCGGTGTGAAACCTAACATTAGTTTAACTATTTTATTTTTTTGCTTTGTACCAACTACATTATTATAAACAAACATCCAAAAACTGTGCATAAGTTCAATTCTTCTTTCTCTTCTCTCATTTTTTTTTTTTTTTTAATTTTATTATTGAAGGTGAATGGTAATTGTTAAAAATAGAATCCCTCACATCCTTTTCGACGTTCTTTATTATATATAATAAAATTAAATATACTCAGAGACATCTATTGTGGCTTTTACTATTTGTAAAGACAATTTTTTTCCCCCTTACTCCATATAAAATTGCTTCCTTTAAATAAGTCCCCCAAGGACATCAATTACGTGATACGACTCATTCATGAGTCACGAGAGTTGTTAGTTGTTGGAGCCTAATCAAAACTAACTATGGATTGCAGCTCACGTTGAAATATAGAAAGTGTATTAATTAATTTAATCTTTTTGTTCATATTCTGCATACATTGGCCTCTTTTTTTGCCACAAAAATTTGTACTTGAAACTTAGAATTGCCCCCTAAAGAAGTTTGTGCTTCAAATTTTCAATGCTATACATTGTCCAATCTCTATTTGGGAGAATTGTGTCTCAAACTCCTCTCCCCCACTTATTACCAAAAGCAAAAGAAAGAAAGAAAGAAAAAACCCATAAACTTTGGTCCCAAAATTTCAAACAATGTTATAGATATTCAACAAATTAATCAAGATTGGTCACATCTTTTTTTTTTTTTTTGGGGTGGGGGGGGGGGGGGGGATATGTGTGTAATTCAATTATATCTAGAATAATATTTCCTAAATTTTACTACTTTTGCTAATCTTTTTTAGTTATTCTTCTATTATGTTTAGTTCTCACTATTTGAATTAGCTCACTCTTCTTTATTGGTATGTGTCCTAAGAAGCATGGACACTAATACGATATAGTAACGCGAGTCATTTTTAAAAAAATATAACATAAAACGACTAATACGATATCAACATAACATGAATACGATACCTTAAACACAAGTTATGTTTAGTTTCTCTTAACTTGAATTAATCACTCTTTGTTGATGGTGCATCCCCTCCTAAGCGACCACCACTTATTGTAAGATTAAATAAAATAAAAATACTTTTTTTTAGGTGAAACAGTTTTGTTATGCATCTAAAGCCACCGATTAGCAAAGCTTAATGTTGCCGCCATAGCTTTAGAGATAAATATCACCTATGGCTATAAAGGCATAGAAAGGGAATCTATCTCGTAAATTACAAGGAAAAAACTAGAATTTGATTATTGCACATTAATTGAAAGTTCAATCAACGTACAATTATTCAGGCAATCATTTTTATTGTCATTATTTTTAGAACATGACGGTGGCACGTATTTCTAATAGGCTGGATTCACTGCAGGAATGGGGACAAGATGGCAAATCTCTGGCTCCTATAATTAGAGGATTTCCAGAATTATTTGTTATTATATAGTATAAATACACTAACAAGTATGGGGCACAGAAAATTTGAGTTGTTATATACATATATAAGATCTGGCACCAAGTGGTCATTATCTAATTTTATTTTATTTTTTTGGATTTTAAAAAGTATATATAATTTTGTGGTTAGATTGTTTGAGGTTTAGTTGAACCATTCACGTTATTTAGAAGATTTTTTTTTTTTTTTTGAAAGGGGGATATTCATTCATTTAAATGGATAATAAATCATGATACAAAGTGTTCATGGCTGGTGGATATTTATCTCTTCATTAAAAAATTCAAAGCAACAATTTATTAAATTGGCGTACAGGACCTACAGGTAAATATCCTGTCCATATTAGTATCCCAAATGTTTCTTTTGCATTAGAAGTGAATGATGCATTTTTGAGATAAAGGATAGAAACGATCATAAAATTATTTGGAAGTAAAAATGAACGGTTCAGATCTTCTAGATTTCTTAAGGTACTCTACTAAATAGATTTTTTTTAATCTTAACCATTCTTTAATGGTTTAATGATCTAGATTTTGTCATATCATCATTCTACTAACAATAATCTTAATTGTTTTGTTCGCAACATTATTTTTTTATTTTAAAAGTATTGTTAGTGAAATACTGATATGACAGAATCTAAACCCCTAAATCATAAAAGAGTAGTTAGGATTTAAGGAAATCTATTGGTAGAGTACCCTATAAAATTTAGAATATCTGAATTCAAAAATGAATATTAGAGCATTTATATTAATTCGTACAAAAAATTTATGTTTATAAAAGTAAGTTGAATTTAACTAAATTATAATCAAGAAAATAAGATTCATTAAAAACCGTTCCTAATAAAATAAGTTGAGTTGATTTATAAATTAAGCTATAACAAATGGTCCCTAATATAGTACATATACTAATGAGTAAACATTGTGATCTATAAATCATACAATGTGTTAGGAAAAATTTGAAAAAGTCATGATGCTTGCATGACGAAGCAAGAGAAATTATTTACCACATTCTTCAAAGCAAAGCAGTCACATTGAATTAATCCAAGGGCCTATTTAGGCATTTACATAATGAGTAAAAATATTTTACATTTTAAATCCTATAATTAAAAAAAAAAAATTTGAAAGTCAAAAATAACAAATTAAATATAGATTGAAGTTTAATTTTGGTATGATAAAAATAGGTTGGATTTAACCAAATTATGCTTAAAAAAACAAGATTTATTCAAAACTGTACCTAAAAAAAATAAGTTGACTTAATTTATAAATTAAGCTTTAATAAAATTGATTAAAGATAAATAGTTTACTAACACATGCCCTATGCAAGTGTGTGAATTAGCTTCCTAATCAATATAAGAAAACAAAATAATAAATGACAGTATTTCATTGGTTGGGAAAATCAAGAAAGACCACTTCAGCAATCTTTCGATGATCCTAGTAATTTTTTACCTTAGAGAGGTGTTACGTCTACAACATTTTCACAACAAATCATAAGTGATTAGTTATTATTAGTTCTAATTTAAACCTATTGCTTAAATTACATTTTTGCCCTATCAATCACAACTCATAACAATTTGCAACATAAAATTTATTATAAAAATATGAGAAATACTAACGAAGATATTATGAACAAAGTAGTAATCGGTCAAAAAAAAAAAAAAAGTCATGGTCATTCACACATTCTTCCAAAATAAGCAGCCACGCCGGACTAAGCTAAAAGCTCATTCACAAAAGGAAATTAATGTTTTTTTAAAAAATAACAGTATATATAATAATTAAAGTAAAACGACGTTTCGTACGGTTCAGTTTCGTATTATTTTGACGAAAAGAAAAAAGATATATATATTTTTTTAATTAAAATTTTTACCAAAACCTCCTTTTCCCTTTCTCTCACATAAAAAAGCAAAACCATCAAAACCAGCCAGCACGAGTCAACAAGTTGAAAATCTCCCTCCAAAATATTTTCTCTCTCTCTCTCTCTCTCTCTCTCTCTATAACAAAATTTCAACACAAAAAAAAAAAAAAAAAATTGTTTCTTTGTTTCTTTCTATTATATATAAAATCCTCTCTTTCAAGTTTCAAAGTTTCCAACTACTTCTCCTTCTTCAACATTCTCTCTCTCTCTCTCTCTCTCTCTCTATTTGCTTTCTCAATTTCATTGCAGAGTTCTTGTGTTCTTGACGATGCCACAAGTGGATCTGGAGAACCTAGTTACAGCCTGTGCCGGCGGCTCCGATCGGAAAATCGCCTGTGAAACGCTCGCCGACGGAGATCACCGGCCGGAGCAGTCGGATCAACCGGAGGTACCTCCGGATTTCCCGCCGGAGTCGTTTTGGCTCTCGAAAGACGCTGAGCTTGACTGGTTCGACCAGCACGCTTTCTACGAGCGAAAAGATTCGGGAAAAGGTAACGTAAACTCGACGAACTTGAATCCGAATCTGAATCCGAGTGCGAACTCGAATTCTCAGCGGTTCTCACTCAACCTCAACTTGAAGTCCAAAGCTTCGATTCTCGGCTTGCCGAAGCCTCAGAAGTCTTGTTTCGTCGACACGAAGTGTCGCCGGAACAACAAGCAGGGAAATACTCGGTTGTTTCCGAAACGGTCTGGATCGGTAGGCAAATCGGAGTCTTCGGTGGTTGAACCGTCGTCGCCGAAGGTTTCTTGCATGGGAAGGGTGAGATCGAAGAGAGACCGAAATCGAAGACTAAGGAACCGGCAACTCTCCTCCGAACGGATCGCCGAGATAGAAAAATCGGCCGGGAAAAGAAAAACCGGATTCTTCGCCACTTTTCGGGCTCTTTTCCGAGCCGGTCGGCGAGACAAACCGGCGCCTAGAGTTCACGCGCCGCAAATTGAGTCCGAATCGCCTCCGAGGAAGAGTTCGGCGATTAGAGCGCGTGACAGTACGGCTTCCGATTTCGACGCGCCGAGAGGGAGCGTATCGGAGATTGAAACGCCCGGTTTGGGCGGAATGAACCGGTTCGCATCTGGAAGAAGATCAGACGCTTGGGCTGATGACGTGGCTTGATCTGATTGGCTGAGTCCGACTCTCTGGCGGTCGCGATTGGGAATATCTGTGGGGCCCACACTTTGTTCTAAAATTTGTCGTTGAGATGACGTGGCACGTTGAATAACGGTTTCCCCTTCCGCGGGGTGAAAGGTGATCGTCACTGGTACAATTTTCTTCACAGTTTTTATTTTTATTTTTATTTTTTTAATTTTAAATTTGTATTGTAGTCTCTAAGGTTTTGTAAATATATATATTGAGTGTTGTTGAATGAGTAGCTGTAAATTTTTTTCCTTGTAAAAGTCCTTATTAAAATGATATTTGGATTTGAATTCTATTTTGCTCAAATCGGCTAAAAAAATAATACTCGGGTTTAAGTCCCTTTCAACAACATTAATAATTTTTTTTTTTGGTAGTTTTAAACTAACTTATTTGACTTGGTTTTAGGATATTTCACTCACTATTTTAATGTATTAAGTTTTGATATATACATCAGATGGTATAAATTTTGTCTTAATAAAAAGTAGATTTAGCAAATGCCAAAAGAAAAGTTTCACACAGAGAAACAACCTCTCTTATGCAAGAGAAATAGGGAAAAAAATTGTTAAAATCTCATGTTAAAAGGGCAGTAAACAAGCCAAGCCTAGTTTAGTTTTAAATGTTCAAGTTTGTGCACTTATTTATTTTATTTATTTTTTTCTAATACAAGCCAAGCTCGAGCTCATCACCAAACAATAGTTTATGTTCAAGTTCAAGCTTATTTACGAGTTACTTAATTAACTTATCCTTTACAATTCTATAAATTTTTAATACAAATAATCATTTAAAATCATATTAACCTATTGACAAATTTATACAATTTAATCTCAAGTATATATAAATATATTTTTAAATAAGTATACATATACAAAATTATTTGTATATGGTGAAATCAAGTCTTTATGTTTACTAGCTTGTTCACAAATATGTTATTATGTTTGAATTTGACTCGTTTAATAATCGAGCCCAAGCTTATGGCTTGAACTTAACTTGTTTTCTAAACAAACAAGCATAAACTAGTTTCTTTAGATATTATTATTAAAAATCAAAACCTCAAATCAAAACCAAAAAGTTCAAAAGAGACGCTACGTCTACAATAATTTTACAACATTTTTACAACAAATCACAGGTGATTAGTTGTTATTGGTTTAAATTTGAAACTAACACTTAGATTACTTTTTTGTCCCAACAATAACAACCAGTAACAATCTGACACTTAGCATTTGTTATAAAAATGTTGTAGACATATCATTTCTCAAAATTCAATATTTAAATTGTTACGAATTTAAAAGTAAATAGTTCATTTAAAACTAATAAAATTATAAATTCTACTTTATAAAGGATTTCATTTGAAACCTTTAAAACTGCAACTTCGTCAAATTCGAAGATGATCTCATGAATGATGACTTATTAAGTAAAGCGATAATTTTCTCAAAAAAAAAAAAAAAGTAAAGCGATAAACTTTAATAACTCTCTTGCTTAATTCATTGAAATCACGTTAGTTGGGAAGGTCGTTACTCTTATCCAACAAATAGTTGTAATTCTATACGCAAAACTATCCAACGCAATTATTATATTTTTTTAATTGAAAATCAAAACTAATTAGCATAGCTTGTGATATTTCACTTCTTCCTTTTTTGTCACTTTAATGGGTGTCTTTAAGATAATTGTTATTAAACTATTTTAAGAAAGTTTTAACATCATTTTTATAAAAAATATAAAAAACTGTCAAAACAATTAATTACATTTTTCTTTTTCTATAACAAAAATTTTTAGATAGTTCGTAAATTAATATCTTTAAAACATCTGTTAACTTTTTTTTTTTTTTTTTTTGTCGTCGTCGCCGTCGTTGAAGACACTTTTAATCCAATACTTTTTGTTTGAATCCATTTGCTGCATTAAAATTCAATTCAATGTGTCATGTTCTACCTGTACGGTCATTGATTTGTATTCAAGTGTAAATTTACTACTATAGTCTTTGCTCGTGTGTTTTTAATGGTGGCCTTCACTCACTGTTCAAGTCATAGATGAGGATTTAGTCACCGATTCACTGTAAGGGCAACGGCGCCATTGACTACTAATGTGGAATCGTGAATGCCACTTTATGAATGGTCTAGACTGTAGTAGGATATTGACTAGATTGGCATCATACTAATCATCTATTTCCAATTGAGAGTGACTGCCTCACCTAACATCATGTATTCTCTTTACATTGTTTATAAAAAAAAATGTATTCTCTTTAAATTAGTCACCCAAAAAACCAGAAATCTGCACCTAGAATTTATATAAAATAAATAAATAAATAAACCATGGTCAAAATTATTTTCAATTTTCCCACATTAATTCTCACCAAAAAAAAAACAAATACTATTTTGAAAAAACCAGCTTGCTTATGGAGGTATGGAGATGACCTATTGAAGCTTTGATTTGCTTATGGGAAACTTTGTTAACAAATGGATCCTTAAAAAAAAAAAAAAAAAAAGGACATGTTTCCATTTTTGACTAATGGTACTTGAGCAAATCACTAAGTCATTGACGTTTACGCAGTAAGCTTGTTCAACTCTAGTGATAAATGAGATCGATGGAGAGGACTTTCTGTGTAGGTCGTAGTTTGACAAATAATGAAGTATAGCGGCATGGAAAATCAAGTATCAACTTGATGCGCTATTGAATAAGTCATTTTAAGTTCAAATAATCTTGTTTATCAGCAATCTTTTATTAAAATAGAAAAATAAAAATAAAATAGTTGAGAAAAATGATGAGAATGAAATTGACCCCTTTATTCCTCCTAAAATTGCTGAACATTTCTTGTTGCTGTAAAAGATGAATATATATGGTCTCGATGTGTGTAGATAGGAATGGAAATGGATAAGAATGTGATATGTCACCCTTTGAGGTCACTAAAAGTTTCGGTGAAATAAAACTGGATTGCAGTCCACTGGACTTTAAATCAATAGTTATGAATAATGCAGGACTTTAAACCAGGCAGAAAATTACTCAAGTAGATTTCCATTTCCTAATGTACATAATGTGTTAATAGATGAAGCCAAAAGGTTTGTAGCTCTACTGGTTAATTGGCACCTCTGAATATTCATATATAAGCTAAGAAAACATAAAGCGATCTTTTTCTTTTTCTTTTTGGTTTCATTCCTTTTGGTCCCCTTTACAGAAGATATTGATGTCAATTAGATGGTGAAAATGATTGTAAGATTAACTGTCGCCAAGCTCAGCAAATAGCTCAATCTGTCGCCCATTCAGTTCTTGCAAAGGCCTTGAGTTTTTCTTGCAAGTAGAGTCCAATGGTGCCTGAAGAAGCTCGACCTGCTCCTTTGATATTGATCTCACCTGCAAGTTCATTAGCCATATCAAACCTTCTGTTGTTATATGTATGTGTGTGCGCGTGCGCGCTTGTGTGTGATTTGTTGATGAATGGCATGAATAATCAATTAATTACCTTGCCGAGGATGCTCCAGGTGACATTCTCGGTGCATGGAGGAGTGGTGAGAGAACCAATGTATCTGTAATACTTGCGGGTCTTTTTCTCCATGTGCTTTGTATCCAAGGCCTTGACAGGAATATGAGACTCTTCATTCTTTGCACACACTTCCTTAGCCAGTTCATTCAACTCGTCCTTAATCTGCAACCATAAACCATCATAATAAACATTAAAATTCCCACTTCCTTGTTTTGGTTTGGAATTATGTTTAAATTGTGAAGTGCTAATTCAACTCAAAAGGATATATTAAAAAAAAAAAAAAAATTACCTTGGAAAGTAGGGGATCAGCATCACCATATTGGTAGAGGATTGACACAACTGCGAAGCTGCCATCAGCTGCCTTGTGGACCATATGAAGCTCAGTTGGAAATCTGTAGTTATCAATTGTTTAGTCATATTGCAAGTAGTAACAGTAGATGAGAGAGTAACAGAAAGTTCTAACATGATTTTGTGATAAAAGCTTTTCAACATTATGCAGAGACAAGCTCCTCTAGCTAAGTTTCAGCTGGCTGTAAAAGATGAAACCTTTTGGGTTTTGGGTTTTGAGCTCAAAGTTCTTGTCAATCCCATAGCTAAGCCCAGAGACGGAGCTAGGATTTTGAACGAGGGGAAGCGAGATACACTCAAACCCAAATGCTTAAAAAATTTGTTATAACCCAAAGACAACCATGTGTTTTATCCAAGCAACTTATAAAAGAATATATACATACATACATACATATATGTGTGTGTGTATTTTTATCCCAAGCTTCTTTGGAGAACTTCATCAAACACTTAAGCTATAATTATCTTATGCTAATGCTTTAAGATAAATTTCATAAATCATTTAAAATCCAGACAAAAACCACCAAAAAGAATAAAAATTTAATGAAAATTTGAATAAAGAAAGTGTACTTTTTGTGAAAGTATGAAGTATTGAACAAAAATGGAGCACATTTTTATAAAACCCAAAGTATGAAGTACATTTGGGTGTAGTATAAAATAACAATTTTTATTAATAAAATTTAGATGGATTTAAGTTTTATTAGTATTAAATTAAATTTGAAATGTAAATGTAAGAAGATATTTCAAAAGCTCTTACTCTCAAAACAATAAATCGTCATATATTGTTAAATTTATACGAACAATTCTTCTTCCAATCCCTTGATTTTAAATCCTCAAATCTAAACGCAATCTTATTCAGTTTCACACCTAATTTATAAGTGTTGCATCTTATGTGCGCATGCGCGTGTGTATGAGAGAGAGAGAGAGAGAGAGAGAGAGAGAGAGAGCATACTGTTCTCCATTAATCCTGTGCTCAGAAGGAGAATGCCAGTGCATTTGCTTCAAGCTGAAGTTCTTCCCATCTGCAACCAAGACTCCCACATTTTCCTCAAAAAGCAACTGCATAGGCAAAGGGCACACGCATTGGATCAGTAGCAGTTGTGAAACATAGGCGCATTGGATTATTTATTATTCATTAGTCTCTTTTATCAATTTTGTTTTTGATGTTTCTAATACTAAGGTTTTAGAGTATCCAATTTCTAGATTGTTTCTACCATATCATTATTGTGCAATAAAAATAAAAACATTTGAGTAAATTGGATAGTCAAGAATGGTTAAATTATTTTACTCTCTATCATCATGCTATTCCAAAAGGTTCTACATCTTCAAGCTAAAATGGAATCTTATTATTATTTAGGCATCAAATGTTTCTTGTGGGGGGCTTATATATGGCACCCCTGCTTCCTTGTAGGGACTTGCACTTGAGGACAATACAAAGGTAAAATATTTATGAATTACCTTCTTTTTTTTTTTTTTGAAACATGCATAGCTTTATATATATATATAAGATGGGTTCAAGTTATACATTTTTTAAACCAAAGATTTCTAAGAAATCTAATGGTTAGAAAATCATTATAATCAATGTCATCTTTAAAATTAATTGTTGTCCATATTAGCTAACCTAATTAATTTGATAGAATATTATATTATTTTCTTTTCTACTTTCTTTTCACTCTCCTGATCAATTCATCCTTAACCTTGCACAAGAGCATATTCTCAATGTTCTTGAGTTGCAGATCAAATTTTGATAGTTCAATCTTATTTGGTTATCTCCAAAATATTAGTCAATTAAGCTGTTGATATTAGCAATGAAACAAGAGATACTACTTTTTGACTTTAACTAGAGGAATTGAGTATTGTTTTGACAGTCCATAATTTCTTGGTCATAAATCTTCAAATTTTTGTGATAATATCACACTGTCAACAACTTGGTCAATTGCAAGAATGTGACTTATCCCCCAAACCCCTCCCCCACTCTTCACCCAAAAAAAAAAAAAAAAAATCCTAGAGCTAAGCTACTAGATGCATTGAACCTTATTTTTATTTTTTTCTGTCAACCACTATGTGCAACTTTGCTGAATAAAAGACTAGCAAAAAATATACGTGATTATTGAACTTTGTAAATGCTCTAATCATCTAAGGTTAACTATTTTGAGGTATTCATGCTTCTACTACGTATTCCTGGATTTTGCTTCACTGTCACAAACAAAGCTATATGTATTACCATGAACAACTCAAGAACGTTGAGAATATGCTCTTGTGCAAGGTTAGGGATGAATTGATTAGGAGAGAAAAAGAAAGTAGAAAAGAAAATAATATAATATTCTATCAAATTAATTAGGTTAGCTAATATGGAAAACAATTAATTTTCTAACCATTAGATTTCTTAGAAATATATGGTTTAAAAAATGTGTAACTTTTGTGGAATTACACCAGATGTAACTTGAATTCATCTCTCTTTATATATAAAATTAACATATATTTTAAGGATATTAGTTTATGATTTTTTTTTTAATTTTTAGGAAAAGAAAAAACAATTACTGTAATTTTTTTTACGGCTTTTTATATTTTTTTATAAAAATGGTGTCATAACATTTTTTAAATGGTTTATATTAATAATTGTCTTAAAAGTACCATTAACATGATCTTATATATATAAAAAATGCTTTTTAAAACGTCACTGCTGTACAGCTATCCTTTTGCATATTTTCAGAAAATCAATAAAAAGCTAATTATAATGTAAATTTATATAACTTACCAAAAAAACAAAAAAAAAAAGATGCAAAGAAGAAAAACCATTTCGAAGTTTAATTAAGAACATACCCCAATGTTAAACCCATTGTTGACCAGTGTGGCATTTGCAGTAGTGTAATCTCTGGTTAAGGGTTTCAAATTCTTGTTACGAACAACTTTGTTCTTCACTATGTTCACAGGGGACTGCCTTTTCCCATTTGAGCATGCCGAGAATAATGGACTCAAACTTCCCCACTTTTCAGGGCCATGGACTCCGGTATAACCAAATGAAATTGAATTAAGCTCTGTTACATTGGAAAGTTTTCAATCATAAAATATATTAGTTGTTTGTTTGGAAAGTAAATTTCAATTTCTATGTTAATGAAAACCAAATCAAGAGATTGATTTGCAAGAGAAAATTATGGGATTGAGATAATTAATATGCAATTTCAATTCAAATTATGTTTGACTATTATATGTAGTCCCATCATAAATATGGGTTCTCTTGTAGTGTGTTATCTCAAGTCAAGTGAATCAAGATCGTTTAGGTTTAATGGCATGGTAGGCTGTTAAGCAAAACCATGTATATTCTTCTCTTTCTTTTCTCCTTATTACACTTGCATTTTCTACAATTCTCCATTGTTCTCTTTAATTTTCACATGGCATACTTTCCAACATTAGTCGCTATTAAAAATGAGCATTTGGCCTAGATTCTTCAAATTATGGATGAATAAATATGTTCATTCTATCCTTTCAGTGAAATGTTCAGTCCATATGAAATGACTTAGCCGGAAAAAAAAATGCTCGGTCTATAAGGATTTATAAATATTCTCTCTCTTTTATTTTTTGAAGCCAATTTATAAATATTCTCAGTCTATAATTTATTTGTGAAAACACAACTTTTTAATGTAAAAAATAACATGAAATAATTATCTCATGCATTAGATATATCCTACACCATTATAATAAGAAATATACATATATCGCACGTATGAAATAATTTTCCGTCTAAAAGTGATAGAAACCATACCTTCTACAAGATCATCTGCAGAAGTTCCAACAAGCAACAGTATGATTGCAAGAACCGAGAAGGAAATTCTAAGAGACATATTTACACTGCTAATCAATCTAAAATCTCTAACCAAAAACTCAGCTCTCTGTGACAAAATGAAGACGAAGGTTATGATTATACTGCTCACTAGTAACCACTAACTACCGTATATTGTAGAGGGATCACCTTGTGGTAATGCTTCTTTCCTTTCCCACCACCACTAAGTGCTATTTGTGATATATTTAGAAAGCTCTCTGCTAAATCTGGCTGTGTTTTGCCTCGAAACTCTTGGAGCACCTTAACTTGGTGTTAATGTTATGTCTGCATCTATATATATATACACGTGTAGTGCTACCTCATGCTCTGCATTAACAGTTTGGTTTTCTGTCCTTAACAAAAGAGGTTTAGATTTCTTAATTAGAGATTCCCACAAAACTACTTTTATCTTTGTACAACTAGCCTCAAAAGGCACAGTTTGCATAGCTTTCTTAACTTACCCTTTATTTTGTTATAAAATATATATATTTTTAATTTGGTTTATATAAATTTAAATTAATTGGTGATGAGAATTTTATAACTAGTAATTTGTTATTTCAAAAAATAGATTAAATATTACTTCTTTTAAAAGTTGGTTTTTTTTTTTTTAGGAAAAAGTTCCTCCGTATCTTAAATGGTTTCAAATGGATCAATTTTCATTATTCAAATTATATATTACAAATTTAAAAATGTGTTTATTGTGATGTTATTTACAACTTTAAATCAGGTAGCATTTTCAAAGTAACATGTGCTACATCAAAACAAAAATAAATAATTTATCTTAATTACTTTCGGAGGAATGTTATAAATATTATAAATTTGAGTCCGGTTAACGGGTACTTTTTAAGCATTTGTTAATAGACTATTTTAGAACAATTTTGATACCCTTTTTATAAAAAATATAAAAGTGTAAAAAAAAATCAGTTATTCTTTTCTTTTTCCATAAAGAGTTTTTAAAAATATTTTATAAACCAATACTTTTAAGACATCTATCAACTTTTCAATATAAATTTTACTTAATAAGTCTTACAAATTAATGATTGAATTTTTAAATATAAAATAAACAGGTAATTTAAAATTTTATTTAATACGTTAATATGATAATAAATTGTTATCACATTAATTTGTAAGTTTTTTATAATAAAATTGAAAAAAAAGTTATAAATATTTTTCTTACAAAATTTTATTTTGGGTTTAAAAGTTGGTAAAACATGGTTCTTTATAAAAGTCAAACGGAATTTGGTGGAGGCAGGGGTAGTAGTAGATAATAATTGCATTGGCTTTTATTGGGACTGGTGTCTGAAACTGAAACCACATATTAATATCCAAGTCCACATCACTGCCTTCAGCACAACTCAAAAGATAGATTCAATACTAAAATTGAGATTGTAAAGTTGTACATTATTAGACAGAGATCCAATCAATTTTCTCCCAAGTGAAGGGTAGGCAGAGTAATATGATCAAATTTTGTGTATTAAATTTGAATGCCCACCAAAGAAACCAAAACACAGTTCATGCCCTCAACACCATTAGTTTCTTTTTTATTCTTTTTGGGGTCTCCAACACCATTAGTTTCTGGTTTTCCCTACCATCCACTAAGGAATTTGGCAGTGCACTATAAATAGCATTTACGTGATACACATCTACATTTAGGCCTTTCAAAAAATAATCAATTTTCTGTTTCTCCTACCATCCACTAATGTGTTGAGGAACTGAAATTTGTTGAAGCTCGTGGCAGAGAAATGAATTTTATATTATATTAAAGAACAAAGTCAAGAGGTTGACAGTCGTGTGTAAATGATACACAACTCATACCTACCTCAACTCGTTTATGTGTGCCCATGCAATATTGAGTGGCTCAATTTCAGAGCATGATCTGTTTACAATAAAGCTAAAAACAAACCAAAACCTCGTAACAATTTTATAACATTTCTAAATTAGATTACACTTAATGCCTATCAGTACGCCCGCCATAATATGTTTGTTTTTTTTTATTAAAATAAATAATATATGAGGTGGTATGCTAATTTGAGAATATCATAAACATTTGTTATGAACTCTTTGTTTAATAATTGGTTGTAAAAGATTTAACTGAAAAGAGGGTCAATAAATTTAATATGAGTTCTGGTGTGAAGCAAATAGAATTTAAATAAATGGACTAAGAAATTGTTAGAATAATGGTTAAATTATTAATTTACTCCTTTTCAATAACTTAAAATTTTTGGATCACTAGAGGTTTATCATGGTATTAGAATAAGTGAATTTAAGTTTAAACCATATTTCCACTCTACTTCTCACTTAAAAATTTCAAACTCATACGTAGTTAAGATTAATTGACATTTGATGATCAGTAGTAATTTATCGAAAATTTTGAATAATAAACATAACTCAAGAGTATATGATATATTCCTGTCTCTGCTACTGTATTCCTTAACTGAGTTTAGCTTCTGGTCTTATTAAGACATATTTAAGTATATATGTTCATGCTTCAAATTGTCCGATACCTCTGAAAGAACCAAGGTTTGGTTCCATGGCTAGTCATACACGTTGTACTCAGGGCAAATTGCTCGTGAGCAACACACTTCATTTGCAGCACTATAAAGTCTTTCAAGTGCATACAACACATGGCCAATGGATTATGGAACACTTTCATTGAAGCTAGAGACCATGAAACACGTCCAAAGTAGTTGTTCAAGTTCTCCATTTTCATCAATGCTATTAGAACTCCATTTTTGGTCAATGCAAATGGTGTGATTCTCATGACTGAGGACAAATAGCTGTTCAAGTTCTCTAGCGTTTATCCATTCTACCTAGAAGAATGAGAAAGCCATGGAATTAAGCAAGATAATAACTCCAGATCATGTCCTTGAAATTATCTTGTTAATTTCAAAGAGTTTCTTAAGAATCAATAAGCAAGAAAAACTAGTCCCGTACTAAGTGAGAATTCCCAATATTTTATCATTAATATTTATCAAGATTTCCAATTCTTATAAGAATGTTGACATTCTCAAGTGTCAGGGAAAAGTAGCTTTTCAAGTTTTCTAGCATTTAATCATTTATCCTTCTAACAAGAAACAATTATGTCCAAGTACAGAATAAAATTTCCCAAACTTTTTTTTCACAACTGTGAAGTAACTTGTTGAAATTGATATACAATAAAAACAATGTCAATGATAAGTTCATGTGAAAATAATGTTTCGCCATTCACAATTTACTAAAATATTATGAAATTTTTTGTGTTTCTAGTTTTTCTCATCATGAAAATATCCATACCCCTACACCCACAGCCCATAATGAAGGTTGTAGTGGCAGCCACTTCATTCTTTTCTCAGGAGGCTAGATGCTTCTGAGGCCTAAAAATCTTACAAGATATAGCAAGGTTGAGGGCTAAAATTAAAGAGAAATTCCAATTGAATATCCGATAGGCCCCAACCACAGCTTTATTATTTTTGAAAGACAGATATCACCTTCCCGTGGTAAAATGTTTTACATGGTTTGGTTCCTGTTAAACAGAAAAGCCTACAGGTACAGCACCCACCACAAGCCAAAGTAAGTCCATGTGTGTCGCAATGTTAGTGGACTCTCAGTCACACGTGTCTCAAACATTTGGGGGTGTTTGGTTATGCTGTTTAATCAACAATTTTCATTGTTTAAACAACATAACACTTATTTTCACAACACTTTTTCACTCACATGTATTTCTACAACACTTAACTAACGTTGCTAGAACAATATTACCAAACGAGCCCTTATGCTTGTGCTTCCTGTCCTTACTAGTATGCCAGGAGACAATACAAGATCCACTAAAACTTTTAACTATATTACAGTTTTTGCAAAATAAATAGTATTTTAATACTCGAGCATAGAGAAAGCTTTTTGTTAATGTACAATCTGGAGCTCCATGAATCCAGATTTTCTTTTTGATAAATCGGTAGTCACAACTTACAATAGAGATGAATGATTTGAACCTTAAACATCTCCATTAGAAATACCATGAGGTGTTAATTGAGGTATAAGACTCTTGGTGAATCTAGAATTTTATGATTGGAGAGTCAAAACACGATACAAAAAATTTTCACCATTTAAAATTAAGTACTAAAATTCACAATTAATTTAATACATAATGAATAAAATTAACATATTTAATATTAGCCAAATAAATATAAAATAATTATTTTTAATACATTTTAGTTCAATCATCTATCAAAGTGGAATTCAACATTTTAAATTTCACAGCAATTTTTCTTTCAGAGTTGCAGTAGGAATTGAAATAATAAGATGCCTTATAAACAAGTTGGTAGGTTATTGGTACGATTAAGAAATTTTTGACAAAATTTTGAAGTCAGGATGTTGAATTACATTATAATCATAATGGTGAAGTTCAAATTTCAATATTTTTTTTTTTTTTTAATCAATGAAATCTTGCAAAATACATGTGTATTAACAAACAAAAATGAGATGTGGATGGTTGTTCTCCTCGACTCCTCATGATGGCAACTAACTTTAGGGTTTTCCTGAAGCTCATGATTATCAAAATGAATTCTTAAAAGTGGCTTCAAGGTGTTGGTTAAGAGACTAAACTCAGGATTAAATAATTACTAGACCAACCACTTGAGTTTTAGAGAAAAACAAAAAAGACAATGAGGTTTATATAGCAATAAATTCAACATATTATCACATCAATTATTTTCAGTCTTGTTTTCTTAAACAAAATTGATTTTAAGAATACAGGAATATTGGAACAATATGATAACTTGATGAGTAAAAAATTCATGATGAATATTTGAAATTGAAAGATCAACATTCAATAGTAGCTAGTCCATTTATCTGCAATTCTGCATGATTACACCCTGACAGACAAAAGTTGTAGTCAAAGGAGGGAAAGAGCAAGAAACAGAGTCGCACATGCATGCTTGTATTAATTAATAGTGTACACAAAGATCGGGAATCAGATGCCACATCACCATGCAGTTGATGCAACTCTTTTCTTTATGAAAAGTGAGAGCATGACAAGATGTCATTGATGAACATGTAATGCTTCAACCTCCAAGAGTCACATAAAGTGGACACAGAGAGAAGGAGCCAGGACAACTCTTTTCTTCTGAGCTTCAAAAACATAGATAGAGATTCTCCACTACAGTTGTGGAAAGGTCTTGTATATACTTTCAATTCCCCCACCATATGAGGACCATAGACTACACTTTGCAAAATCTGGTAGCACATTATTGATTCTGCTGTTGATGTAACAAAATATGCTCCTAAATATTTTGGACAAATAAATAAAACGAGAAGACAACTTTTTTTCGTAACTGCTTATTGATAATTCATTAGTTGGGGGAAGAGAGATTTGAATCCTCGATATCTCCATTGGAAACACCTAGAGGTGCCAATCAATGGAGCTACAAGGCTCTCGGCAACTTTTTTTATAACTGCTAACTAGTTATGATTAGTGCATAATAAAAGTGGTGTCACTAGCTAAGTCTACTTAAAAATGTCCTAACTCCTATCACAAGGGGCTGGACTAAGTTAATTCCTGACTCTTTTTTCCTCTCAAAGTAGGTCTCTTTTTTACTCTCAAAGTAGGTTGTCAGTGAAGTTTACTAATCAATAAAAGTGCCTCGTTCTATCCATTTGGGGTTGATAACATCTCCACCACCTCTACTCAATGGGCTTCCTGTTTGTTATTATCTGTAGTCCACAATGAATAAGAAATGCAAGCCTACCACATTTCTGCTTAAAAGTAAAGTAAAGCCAATATCCTCCATAACAAACGCTTATAGATTCCAATAATTTGGAGTCTTTAAGTTATTTTCGTCCATATAACACCATTCGGGGCCACATGATTCATTCCAACATGAGCCGTATCCACCGTTCCACCATCACTTTAAGTGATAATTCCTTCCTTTATCTTCCTTTTCCAACTCTTCTATTCTCCCTGCAACTACTTTAACCTCTCTCTCTTTTTCTTTTTTTCCCTTTATTATTATTATTATTATTGATGTTGCTATCAATGACACTTTCTGATTAAATATCTTGAGCATAAAGCAAGTAAAAGTAGCCCACTTGGAACAAAAAAGAGATAGAATTAACCAAATAATAGCAAATAAAATTTTTTGTTAACAAACACCTAGCAAAAAGTTGTGAGTTCAGACATTCAACAATGTTAGAGTAACGGAGAAACGAAGCAGTCATGGAAGATTGATTTTCGATTACTTTTTGTAAATTTTCCTATTCAACAATTGTTTTATGGGCTCCCCATGTGAAGTCCAATTGAAACAAAAGTAGGGTGGTATTTTAAAGATCAAGGCCTAAGTCATTTAGAGCTGAAATAGTTTTTATTTTGGTTTTATTTTGTTAGAGTCAATTTTCTCAGAGATCCTTAGTATTTTAGGCTTTATTTCCTTCGAGTCCAAGTTAATATATTATTACGTGTTTAATGTACTAGTCAAACCAGGATTCCTAAAATGTTACAAGTAAAAAAATTTGAACAGTCATATATACACGTGTGTGAGTGTATGTACACTTAGGTTGCCACTTTTTAGCTTTATCTACAGTATTTTTAGCAAAAAAATTTCAGTTTCAACTAAGTAAGTTATTCCCAAACGGACTCATGTACCCAAAGGGAGATGAAGTTGGTTAATCAAATATTGAGTTTGTGAGTATTGAGGCATATTGGTCTTATTGTTCTTTTTCCCTTATATTCTCCCTTTCTCTTCTTTCTTTCCTTCTTAATGTAGAACAGAATCTATAATTTAATTTTTGTAATTATTTAAATTTTGGTATTTTTATGTAAAAAAGTTATTTTAGGTTTAGGTGATTTATTTCCTTGTTTTTATGTGCTTTTAATCCTTTTTAGGTTAAATTTGGTTCTGTTATGGTTAGGTATCAATTAGGAGTTATTTTAGAATATATTTTCTTGTCTGTCAAGTTTTACAAAGCCCACCCCTTAGTCTGTACACGTTTTTTGAACAATTATTCAATCAATAAAATTCAGACTTTTGTCTTTCTATTCTCTGATGGATTCCAGACCCTTTCTCCTTGTGGATTCAAGGAACCCTCATGAATTAGAGGTTATTTTCAGAAGCAAACGTGTTTTGTTTCTTGTTTTCGTGTTCCACTTCTTGACGCTTCCGTATGCTGCATCAGTTGGTATCAGAGTCTTGACTTATCCTAGTCTGGTGGCTGATGTATGAGACGGTAGCAATTCCGGTGACGGAAAACTTAGCAAGTATTACATGACGTATAGCTAGCACTCACAAATATCTTTGCTAAGATGCCGTCATTAGAGCATGGAAATAATAGGAATAACTGTCGCGGAGACATAACTCACGAGTAATCTATTGGTAAGCAAATTTCATATAGACCTTATAAGAGAATTGAAAGTTTTAATGGTTATTTTTATAAAGTAGATTTTCTTGATTGGTTAGTTGATCTAGAGGATTTATTTGACTATGAGAATATTTGTGTTGAGAAAAAAGTTAAACTTACTTTATATAAACTTAGAGAGTATGCCTTATGTTGGTGGGAAAGAATATAGATTGATAGAATTCGACAAGGTAAAGACAAAATTCGTTCATGGCCAAGGATGAAAAAGATGCTTGCTATCAAATTTTGTCTTTTTTATTGTGATAAAATTCTGTTGTATACAAAACAAGATTATTTTTTTCCAAGAAGTACACACTTGAATTATTTTGGAGAACCATATATTCTACCATTAAGAGAAGAATTGTTTGTTGAACAACACATTTTTTTGAAGAAAATATAGAAGTTTATGAGGAAGTTCATGAAGATCTTATTATAGAAGAAGAACCTAAAATCAAGATTGTGGAGGAGATTAATGAAGACCCTATTATAGAGAAAAATCTTGAGGTCGAGATAGTAGAGACCATTAAAGAAGAAATTATAGAGGATGTCAACGATCTCGATGAAGTCAAGTTAGATGATTGCAATGTTCAAGCTCCTATTATTTTTGTGAGAGACACTGAAACAAAGTTTATTGATTTTATTGGGGTGGAAAGATTTGATGTGATTATTGACTCTTATTTGGTGAATATTGTTAATTGCATGAAGATCAAGGAACAAGAAGTTCAAGTTGCTCAATTGATGACTTTCAAGTTTGGCAAGAAAACAAGGAAGATGAAGTATTCAAAGTATTTGTTCTCTTGGCATGGAAGATTTTAGATTTCAAAGATGAACTTGAGGACGAGTTTGTTTCAAGTGAAGAGATCTGATGTAGATTACAATTTAATTTTTGTAATTATTTAAATTTTGGTATTTTTATGTAAAAAAACGTTATTTTAAGTTTAGGTGATTTATTTCCTTGTTTTTAGGTGCTTTTAATGCTTTTTAGGTCAAATTTTGTTCCTGTTATGATTAGGTATCAATTAAAAGTATTTTAGAATATATTTTTTTGTCTATCAAGTTTTACGAATCTCTTAAATAGGCCTCTTAGTCTGTACACGTTTTTTGAATAATTATTCAATCAATAAAAAGGAACCCTCATGAATTCGAGGTAATTTTCGTGTTCTGCTTCCGCATCCTGCATCACTTCTCCTCATTCTCGTGGTTTTGTTCACGGGCACTATTTGCACAGCCCCTGAACACCATACAATCCTCTCTTTTCCTTATTCCTTACAACCCCAAATCAAGACCTTCTTTTACCTATCAAAACCCTAAAACCCAACATGCTTTCTTCTACAAAATAGGCATTAAAAAACTCATAAAACCTAGCAAATTTTGAATCTTAACACTTTCTTCTACAATTCTAAACCATGGACCCACAATTTCTCCTAACTATACTGATTCCCGCAATTTGTCCTACATGAGAAAATGCTTTTCTCATGGGTCTCATTATAGATACTAAACTGCCTCCTGACTTCGCAGCCCTCAACATGGCATGCTTTACTAATGGGTTCACCACAAGTACAACTTTATAAGAAAAGAGTTCTGAATTTGAGCAGGGTTTCTCATTTTAATCAGAGAAAACTGGATGGGATCTCTTTTGACCCACTTCTTTAGTAAAATGCCAAAGAGTCAAAGACACTGATGTTATCACTACTTTGCCTATTTGGAGGGCAATAGATTTTGTAGCAGAAGTTATGCAATCAACTGAAAATAATAAACCATCCTCCTATACATACATTAATAAAAATTGAACACAAGATCGCAGCACCATGTTATCAACCACTTGGTCTAGTACAGCCCACACCAAATTGAGGCACTTAATTCCACTAGAAAGAATATGATAATATACAATAATTACATCTCAGAGTATATATATTGGAACAAGGTAAACATACATTTTCAAAAGAAAAGTGAAGAAAGAGATATATAAGAGAAAAAAGAACAAAATCTCTAAACCTTTGAAAAGCATTGCTTATTGAACAGCATAAGTCGCTTTTATATACTCCACGATTTCTGCACTTTCAAACATTTGCACCCCAGTATTTGGATCTTCTAGATAAGGTACCTGCCAAAAATTGTTGTAAAACTTATGTCTTCTGTCTGATGCCATATCATGCAGCAAGTGGAATACTTCTCATAAAGAAGATATGATAGACTCTGAGGAAAGGAACTTAAAAATACCTGAAAGTGTCCAGTTTTCTCATATAGTATCTGCCGTTTTGGGCTGCCACGAGCACAACTAAAAGGAGAAACAGTATGGAAATGTATCGGTCATGATTCAGTATATATAAAACTATGGATGCAAAGGAAAGACATGAAAAGCAACCCCAATCAATAAAATCCCCATAAAAACTGATGAAAACAATTTCCAACTCAGAAACATAATAAAGTATGAAGATTACCAAACACAACTTAAACTGGGAAGGACAAAACACTCATGGTAATATTGAAGTTTAAATGATTGACAGTGATGAATGATTTAGAAACCTAGTATATATGTAGCAAGCATATAAAATATTAAATGCACATGCATTGCATTGATACTAAAAAAATATGAGAGAATACCATTCTATAAAGTACAAGCCCAATGCTAAGCACATACATACAAGAGTTTGTGCTTTGTAGGAGTCTTGAAACAACCATATTATCCCAATCTACAGGGGAAACTGGATACAGTTTAACTTCATAGGAATTTTTGTAAATGTTTTTTTTTGATAGGTAAGAGAAAGATAAAATATTTGAATGTAGCCGAGGGTTCAGAATGGTCCAAAACAAAAGCTTTTTGGGCATCCTACAATTCGGCATATAACTCTGCGAAGGAATTTGTATATGTGTTAGAGAGGCTACAATTATAGAGATCTCCCCCTCTCTGCTGGGACCTTCGCTATATAATACATTTTCAAACTGTTTCATTAGATATGTCATATGAGTACTAAAATATACACATATTCTTGTTTTCATCAAAAGAATTTTGTGCATGTGTTGTGTGTGTATGTGTGTGTGTGAGAGAGAGAGAGAGAGAGAGAGAGAGAGAGGGTAAATATTAACAGTAAAATATGAAATGTTATGACAATTAAGAAATATGTTAGATGGCAATGAATGATTTAGAGACTTAGTACATATGTAGCAAGCATTAAAAAAAAATTTGCACATGAAATGCATTTGATACTAAAAAAATTTGAGAGAATCTCATTCTTGATAGTGTACAAGCACATGTACAAGTTTATAAATTTTCAAAACCACACAGTTTGAACTTTGTAGGATGCTTGAAACAAACATATTATCCCAACCTACAGGGGAAACAGTTTTTTTAATTGGAATTTTTGCAATTATTTCATTAGATATAGGTATTAACATTTACACCTATTCTTGTTTTCATCAAAAGAGTTTCGTAGGTACAACTACAATCATAATTTCCAGACCGTGAACTCTAGAAATCGCACCAAATTGCCAACATAATAAAAGACAGCAGGCACATGAATGTGCATAACTGAAAAGGCATCACATCATTTAAAACAACTGAAACAAAGACTCATTTATGAGGTAGCTAACCAAATAGATCACCACAGATGGACCTACCTGCGAAGTAAGTGTGGTAACTCTAACTCTACAAGTACTTCACGTACAAGTTTACAGAAGGGGGAACCCTGTAAGGAAAAAATTAACATTTCAAATTAAGTTTTATAAGTAAACAAAATAGCTACACTATATCATCATGTATGCTACAATGAAGTTAAAAAGAATTTCTAAATAAGGCGCCTAAGAAACTGATTTTGAACCCAACTCCAAAATTATCATTCAAAAGTCTACAAACCTCATATGCCCATATTTCAAGTGGTTTGGGTGGCAGTTTTGAAGGAATGTAAGAAGACCCCTGCATAATAAATGAGAGACGGTCAAAGCAAGATTTACTAGCTATTACTTGTATAGCTGATAGTTAAACCAATAATCTTGATAATCTAAGATTCACATAAGAAAAAATTAAATTTATAGAACTTTCACTAGAAGAAATATTGACCTGCCATAGACAGAAATGCACGTGAAAAGAGTTTATTGTTATTCCAATTTAAAGATGTGAAAAAAAAATTATATATTAAAGACTAACATGCATGTCAAAAAAGCTTCTTCTTAGACATTGGGAAAACAAATTTGAGATTATTGCAAGCAATGAGTTCAAATTCAATTTACCTTCCCCATGCGACCAATCATTGCAAGGCCTGCAGTCAAAGTCTACAAGAGCAAAACAGAAAGCAATGAATAATATATACTTCAGAAAACTCTTCATACAGATTGAGAAGGATTACTACAAAAGAAACATAAGCTAACCGTCAGTAGACCAAGTGACAACATGAGAGGAACATTTCCATCACCTACACAAAAGAAACCAAACAGCATTAGTTGTAAACTATTTGTGGTATACAGCAGAGATAACAAACTAACAGTTGCATTCAATTTCTCATTCAAGAAAAATAGAAGTTTCCAAAGTTAAGAGAAACCAAAAATAAGTTGTGGTAGTACCTAACAAGGCATGGATGGAAAAAGCTCATCTAGAACAGGAAAATATATCAAATTAAAAAAATTTAGAACTTCACAAAAAGGACATTCTCAAGTTTTTCGTATAAAATAGAGATCTCCAAATATTGAGTAGTATGCTTCAAATATATTGTCCTCTTGTTAATATGAAATAACTGAATCAAACAATGAAAAAACAATTGACAATTCAAAATGCACCAATTGAACGCAAGTCAATGTGACTACACACCATATTTTTCAACCAAATACTTAATTATGTCATCTGATTCGTACATTGCAACTCCCGTGTTTGGATCCACCTGCAACAGGAGAAAGAAGCTTGCAGCTTAGCTCCCACTTGAAGATACTACCCAATCGTAATAAGTTAAACCCAGGACATGATGTCACAGAAGATAGAAAATACAAAAGAAAATCAAGGAATTAAAATATAAAAAACTGTAACATAGATGGTTTGACTAGGAAAAAGTATGGTAAGGATTTCCTACCCACTTTAGTAAAAATAATATAGTGTTTTACCTTATCTTTATTTTAAAAAGCTATTTAATTAATTTTGAGCCAATTATCTATTCAAAGGTGATGTATATTTAGAGACAAGATTAAACATCTATAAAGGAATTTGATTCACAGCCTTTCACATTGGTTTTTTTCATCAATCAAATCTCAAATCAATTTCTCTTTATTTTCCTTATTTTTCCTTTCCAAAAACATTGGCAAACCAGAATCGAATTTCATTTGTGACAGTTTCAAAGTCCAGAAATCATACCAGCAACGTTTGATGACTTGGTTAAAAAGAAGTTATGAGAAACTAGACACTGATTAAAAAATAAGGGAAGTTTCTTTATCCTTTTTCGTAACTCTCAATCATGTTCCAAAGCCCCATGTCAAGACATTAAAACTTAGGATTTCTCTTGCTTCTAAATTAATTTTCCCATTTAAATTATGAGTACTCTTTCCTTTTGGAAGTGTGGACGAGGAGGGAGCAAATTAATAAACCAAATTAAAAATAAATAAATAAATCTTACCATGTAAGGGAACTGCTGTTTTCCACCCATCTGAGCAACTTTGGGGCGAAAGTTTGGACCATTTTTTGGGCAAGGATAAAACAGAACATCGATATCCAACACTGCAATGATTTCCCTAACCTGTACAAAATTAATTGTTAGTCCAAACCATTAAAAAAGGTCACAGAAAGTAATTTCAGGGGAAAAAAAAAAGGCTCTGATAGAGAAATCATTTGGATCTCTTGGTAAAACATATATGATGCTCCTAATGTCCAACATTTCTATGGCCCATAAACAACATACTCAGCTCATGTCCAACCACATTCTTGAGAAGCTGAGCATTTTGTTTTGTTGGTCAGCAGCCATCTCAATGGTGTTACATCTTTCAGAAGATACATACCATTACACTTTCATCCTAAAACCATAAGATTTTATTTTAAAAGCTAAACTTATTGCCAATTGCCCGAGATCATTCTGTCATCTAAGACATAACACCACCATCCAATGGTTATGTGTGCAATACAGCAGTCATGCACATGAAGTGTGAGGTAGTTTCAAGTGGGATATTATTTCCATCATATACAATTTTAACAAAATTATGCACTGCAAAAGGATAAGGAAAATCATTTAATATATCACTAAAAATCAAACAGAAATCCTAGGGTGCTGATATTACCTTCCGACAAAATGGACAGCTTTACATAATCCATGATAATCCATATATGAAGGAGGGGGAAAAAGATGCCGTCAGTCTTTGTTCATCACATGGGCATATAACAAATTACAAGGGGAATAATATAAGAAGATAAAAAGGCCTGGAAAAGAAAGTTAGCATCAAGGTCAACTACTGCCAAAGAATTTAGTGGAGAAGAAAATGATACCCTTCAAACTCATATATCTCAATTGGCTTCTCTGGCCGAGGGCCTAATTTTGAAGTCTCTTTTGCCTTGGAATCTGTAACTTGGTCCAAGAAAGAAAAAATCAGGAAGACAGATGGGCAGAGTTATCTACAGAGAGTTATATCAGCATTAAAATATCCTTTCAGATTTGTGATATTAACAATCAGAGTATACTTAGTCAGCCACAGCAAATATTGGTATAAAATAGCAGAAACATTTACATAAGGGTTTTCAGAGTAAATCTCAAAAGTGATCTGCAGTTTGATGGTACCAAGTGAACTACAAGTTGCATCATTGTGTTTCTAACTATTACAAGGATTCACAAGCGCCATCATCCAATAAATTGTCTACATATTCAATATATAGATACGAAAACAACTTAAACTTTTGGGAGATGTAAAATATCTCAGAATAGTAGAAAACGTCCTCTTCTTTTGTAAACCAAACAAGAATACTAAATAAGATTCAATAATGACATCTATAGCATGAATGTGACAGAAAATTCCTATCAGAAAACTATGTGGAACTTTGTATAGGGTTGACAGAAAACACCACAAATAACACATCAGAATTCTTGAATATTGCCCAATATAGATGCATATAAACTCAGAGCGTCATATAATTTTTCTACATTTGGTAGGAACATTCACTTCTACTAGCATTTTAACTACAAGCACAAATTTGTAACAAATTATAAGATGACAAAGAAGTAGCCATAGTGAAATTCAAGTTACCGCCAGCATCAAGAGCGTACTGGCCAGGTGGAATCTCATTTTTGGGAACAAAGGACACAGAATACCTGCCATGGTATAAAACCAAAGTAACAAAATTAGGAAATCTATGTAAGTGTCCACAGCTATATTCAAGAGATAATGATGTAAGACAAAACACTTTCAACAATGTAAATTTTTATAACATAAATATCTGCACCTGTTAACGTGAGTTGATTTTGAAGCTAGATTTGTATGGTTTTCCAAATAGTATAACAATATTGTCCTGTCTATGCACTTGCTTGTTTCCTCAGAAATGTTATGATCCAATTCTTAATCCTTTCAATTCCTAGTGACTTCTATTATAGTCCCTTCAAATTCCTTCGTATTCCAAAAATTTATCTTTTAAGAAGGTGAATTTACAACACTAGCATCCTATATAAGGTTCATCCAAAAAATAAACAAACGACAAAGATGTTGCATTTTTTACAGTCAAAGGCCCTAGAGGGTATAAATTTTTTTGTAAACCAAGCACACACAAGATAATTTGGCCCATTCAACTCTAAAATATAAATTATGGGAAACAGAAAAAAAAAAAAAGCAAACTGACCCAGAAACGAAAACACCAGTCCCAAGGCGAAAAAACAAGCCAAGAGAAGCGGTGAAGACTTCCCATCTCTTATCGGGTCTGACACCGAAGCGCTGTGGCACCGGTGGCTTGAAATCAGGTGGAGGAGCAAAAGTTACAGATGATGATGGTGAGGAGGAAAGTCCTTGGTCTTTGGTGGAAGTAGTAAGAGGAGGAGAGGTTTCAGAGGAGCTTGTTGATGCTCTAATGGTGGTGGTGATCTTGGGTATTTTGCGGTACGAGAGTGGCCTCAGAAGTGAAATTGGTGGTGAAAGGTTAAGAGCTGTGGCCATGGTTTTTTTTGGTTTTTGCTTTGCAGTTTGGCCAAAAAAGAGTGGAGGAGGAGGGAGAAGAGAGCGAATGTTTTTTGGTGGTTTGTGTCTGGATATTTATAACTTGTGTCGTTGATTGAAGTGGACAACTGTAACTTAGCATTGCATGTGAGCAAGGGTGCGTGTACTGTGTACTTGGTACTGACTATGAGTCTATGATTGGGACATGACCATTCCACGCGTGGCCTAATATGTGCCGGAGGGTCTAACTCTTTTTTTATTTTATTTCATACCACGTCAAAGGACACAGTTTGAAATTATGAACAGTAAAAAAAAATAGTAAATTTATGTGAAAGTGATTATTAGTCTGTCACAGTTTGATGCATAAGATAGTTGTAACATAATTAAGTTTTTATTCAAGGTTATGTTTACAAAGGTTTTGTTTATAATAGAGGGTTGGTAGTAGGTTACCTTTCTTTCTTTTCTTTTTCTTTTTTTTCCATTTTCTATTCCCTCTTCTCTGATCTTATCTTTCATGTCTAATTCTAAATAGCAAATATATAGTAATGGTTAGGTAACTCTATTATATATTTCTTAAATTCTATGAATTTATGGGGATGCATTGTACACAGACCTGACAGACGTGTTTGGATGATAGGATTTGGGCACATAGATTTGGATTTGGATAATTAAAAACTAAATACTTTGTTTGGATAGTTTATAAAGGATTAAGGATTTAGATTTAATAAATTCACCCAAAAATTTAAACCATAATATTCTTGAATTTGAAATAACTTCTAAAACCATAAAATTTTAGAAATCCATATAACATACTTAAATATTTATGAATTTGGACTTAAGGTATTTTAAATCTATCACTTTCAAATTCAAGTATCCAAACGTAATCTAAGAGTTTTATAATTCAACTGGCCCCTAATATATATATATATATATATATTCAAAGTTTAGAGAAAATCCAATTAGATTCTAATTGGATTCTCAATTTCGCCCACGTGTCCCATTTAATTTTTAATTTTGTGCCAAATAAATTTTTTTTTTATACAAGATAAAAATTCTACTTTAACCTAATCTAAGTGTATATGTGTGTGAAGCTCTTTTATATGCCAAGCAAATTATTGAGTGTAAAAATTGAAGAGTCCAAATCCAATTAGATTCTAAATTGGATTTCAATTAAAGTCCAATTTTTCGCCACATGTCCATCTAAGTTTTTAATTTTTGTGGCAAATGAATTATTGAGTGCAAAAACCGAAAAATCTAAGACTAATTAAATTTTAAATCATACACACATACATATATATATGTGTGTGTGTGTGTGTGTATAGAGACTCAATTTTGTAAAGGCCCCCAAACAATACATTTTTAGAGAGTGGGTTAAAGAAATTGGTCCTGGCAGACGAACGGAGCCCAAATGATGAATTCACCACCGTTGAAGGCTAGAGCATACAAGTTCTACTTTAATGTTACTCCTCGGCACTAATCCGAAGAGCTTGATCTTTGTCCATCTTCTCTCCTTTTCTCCTTTTTCTCTTTTCTCTTTTTTTTTTCTTTTTCCTCCTCTCTGGCTGTTCTCTTCGTTCCTTTTATATAGTCCTCCTCCTCCCATCTCTTTCTTCCATCTGTTGATCATTCATGCGCTTTCCCTCTGACCGTCCGTCCCATCAGCTGCATTATCAGTACTCAAGTGATTTGCAATAACCAAGGTAGTCCTGTTCAAGAGTCACATCTCCATTAGTGCGGCCAGAGGGTTAGGTGAGCGCAATTAGTGTGGATGTGATAACCTGTCCTGGGCCTGTTCCCCCCCTGGAGTTAGTCTCAGTCCACCGAGGATAGGGTTATCCTCGGCGAGGATTTTTAAAGCTCAGGCCCTCATATATCGTCCTCGGACGATCCTTCTTCCTCGGCATGGGCCCTGAGCCGGATGTAAATTGGGCCGAGGTCACTATGCCCACAGGCCCCACAATAGCCCCTCAAAATCCTACTGTCCGTATTCTCGGACAGGGAGGAGGATTTTGATATCCCCGGGCCCTCTACATGATTCACCAACCTCAGTCCACGTTAGCGTTGGAGTCTTTTCGCCTACCTAAGGTACGTTTCTGGTGCTTCAAGGCCCAGTGCGCGTTCACATTAAATTTTTGCAGCTCCACGTTTCCCACTACCAACGGTGTGATGGTGATCGCTTGGCGGGGATTTCCCGCTTTTATGGGCGGGAAGATATGCTTGATTAACTTTAATTGGGGATATAAATATTCGTTTGAATCGCTTGGCCTCCTCATTTCCGCACTTACGAACTTCGGTACATACACTCTGAGTTTGGTCCAATTTTCACACTGACAAGCGCCCCTTTCCAGCGTAAAAAGCTTGCCCAAGGAAAATCTCCCCATTTCTGTAAATCTTCTTCCCTCTGTAGCACAAAATTTTCTTTGGTTTCTCTCTCTCTTTCCCTCTCTTGGGTCCTTTAGACATTGCTAGGAATGGGTAAGTTTAAGAAGTTAGTTGAGTCTGAAGAGATGATGGAGAAGTTCATTGCTGATTATGGGAGTTTTGTTTATCTTTCTGCAGATCCGCACGCCTTCGCGCGTCATTTTCATCTGGTCAACCAGGAGGATTTGGAAACCGTTCTTAGGGCGGAGCTTTTTCTGACCGAGGTCGACAATCAGATTAGAGCCGTCCACAAGATCCTCAGATGCAATCTAGCCCAGAGGTCGTCCCTGGTCCCAAAGCATGTTATCAGGGCTCGTGATCCTCGGTTTAGGCAAATCACCGTGGTAGAGGACGATTTTGCGCTTTCTGAAGGATCTTCTATTCCGGAAGGCACTCTGTTGGCCGGCTCTTCCTCGTCCCATAAAACGGCAGAGGCCGAGGAAGGGAGCTCGAAGGAAGGAGCGGAAGTGGTCGAACTAAGCTCGTCTGAGGATGAATTCAGTGTATTTGACCGAGCTGATCAACCCGAGGATCCCTCCGGTGGTCTAGGGGACCCCCACTTGTCTGAAACTGATCTTCAGCCCCCAAGGGTTGGTACCCAAGCTGAGATGGGTCCTAGGAGACAGCCCCCAATCAGCCTTCTTGACTTGCTTAAGGGCAAGTCTGGGAAAGGGGTGCTGAGGGAGTCACAACCCAAGCCTCCTCTACTCGGCTCTCAGCCTTCGCCTGCGCAGACCAGGTCTTCATACATCCCTCCAATCTCGGAATCTCGGCCTGAGTCCCCCGAACCAAAAAAGAAGAGGCCTTCCAAGGGCAAAGACCCAGTGGGTGGGGACAGACCCCACCCTTCTCCAGAGGAGGATGAAACCCGACGACCTTCTAAACAACTGAGGCTGGGTGGTCAGCAAAAAGGGAAAGAAATTGTTCAACAGTCCGAGCCCCAGGCTTGGCTACCCGCTGCCATGCTTCATGGAGAACCTTTGATGGATGACGCTACTATCCGGGATTTCCGAGGAGGTGAGGGGGCTCGTCTAGCCGATGCCCTGGAGAGATCCCTTCTCCTCCCCGTTGACATGGCTAAGCTTGGGAGCATGAGAGGGCCGGAGGCTGCCGGCATCCTCAAGAGATACCTAGGCATGGTAAGACCTCTGGTACTGTTTATTTCGTTTGAATTTTATTACCTAGCACCTCCCCTCCCCTTTACGGCGTATACATTTTGGTTGGCAGGCTATCCAGGCTGGATGAGAAGGTCGACGGCCAGAGTAGCGCTCTGGCGAAGGAGCGCGACAAGTTCTTGAAAACTGCAAGTACCCTTAAGAGATCTAAGGCAGATCTCAAGAAGGCTATTGAAAATCTGGAGGAGATGACAAAGGTTAGAGACAGTACGGCCTCTGACTTAGCCGCGGCTACGAAGCAGGCCGAGGATAAGACAAAGCGCTTGTAGGAGGTCGAGGGCCAACTGCGGGCTGCCAAAAAGGACATCGCCGACCTGAAGAAAAAGTTGACCGAGGCGGTCTGGGCGAGGGGTATTGCCGAGTATGCCAGGGACGAGGCCGTGAGGGCCAAAGAACTGGCTGAGTTTGCGAGAATAGACGTTGAACGTTCCATAGAACAGGCGGAGGACGAGGCCTTTGCCGAGGGGGTGGTCAAGACTGAAGCTACCTTCAAGGCTCAAGTCCCTGAAGTGTGTAGGCGTTTTTGTTCCTAGAACTGGAATGAAGCCCTCAACCAAGCAGGAGTCAATGCCTCGTCTGACCTTAGGAAGGCAACAAAAGTATATTACCCCCCCGCAATTCGCGAGGTTATCCACATTACTTCCGAGGAAGAGTATGCATTACCATCGGCAGGTGAAAGTCAGGCCAAAACTGCCGAGGATACATCTTTAGCTGACAGACCTTTTGAGGAGGCTGAGCCCCGTGAAGTGTTGGAGGGGGTTGGAACCGACAGTCAAGAAGTGCCCCAACATGTGGTGAGGCTTCCTGCTGACTCCCAAGCCGCACTCACTGTCGCCCAGATCCTTCCTACCGAGGAAGGATCCCTTGAAGTAACCCCTTCGAGTCAGGGTCCCTAGGAGTTATTCGAAGCCTTTCAATAGGCTCCTCAGGATAAACTGCCCACCGAGTTGGGGGAGTAAGCCATTTCGTTGGGCCACCTCGTTTCGATGGTATGTGACATTTTTATTCGTTTTCTTTTTCATTTCATTTTGCTTTTTGCCTTGGCGACATTGTAACGAAACTATATATTTTCTATTTGAAATATATATTCAATAGTTTGCTTTTGGTTCTTTGATTGATGCTTCCTTTGACTTATTATACTTTAATGTTTTGCCCAATACCTTGGTTCCGTTCTGGACTTAGTCTCATGAGACAATTAGCTGTCCTTCAAGTTTGTGTCCGAGGACCGTACCACAACTCGGTTCTATCTAACGCTTTTATTCTTCTGCAAATAGCCAACTTTCTCATAGGTCTAAGTCTGAGGACCATGCAAGATCTTGGTTCGGTCTAACACTTCTATTCTTTTGTAAATAGCTAGTTTTCCTATAGGTTTGAGTCCGAGGACCATGCAAGACCTTAGTTCTGTCTAGTACTCAGGTATATTTCAACGGTTAGTTTTCCTATAGGTTTGAGTCCGAGAACCATGCAAGACCTTGGTTCTGTCTAACACTTCTGTTCTTCTGTAAGTAGCCAATTTCCCCATAGGTTTGAGTCCGAGGACTATGCAAGACCTTGGTTCTGTCTAACACTTCTGTTCTTCTGTAAGTAGCTAGTTTTCCCATAGGTTTGAGTCCGAGGACCATGCAAGACCTTGGTTCTGTCTAGTACCCAGGTATATTTGAGCGGTTAGTTTTCCCATAGGTTTGAGTCCAAGGACCATGCAAGACCTTGGTTCTGTCTAACACTTCTGTTCTTCTGTAAATAGCTAGTTTTCCCATAGGTTTGGGTCCGAGGACCATGCAAGACCTTGGTTCTGTCTAGTACTCTTGTATGGGGTAAAGGAGATTGTCCTCGGCATTGGGAATATTAGTTTTAAAGTGATGATGGCCTCGGCCTTGCTTCGTCGGAAGTGGGCCATCTTATGGACCGGACCTTTAACCCCGCAGTGCCCTGGGCAAGGGTGGTTTGGGACTCTAACTTTACGCATGGCAGTAACCCCGCCTTCAATTCAAGTTTCTGCCCTCTTCGATTACGAGGCGCCTCCTGACTGTTCGCGTTCCGCGCTTGGCGTTTCAACACGCGAGACGCGCTCTCATTAATATCCTTGTGGATTGATGTAGATCGAACGGTTGACAGCTGCCTTGGAATTTGGTCAGGATTTATGTCGCTGATAATCCTTACTTCGAATTCTGCGTAGATCAGTGCCCATCAATCTCCATCCTCTATTTAAGACTACATAGGGGGAAATGTCCTTCTACTCTCCACAAACCCTTTAACAAAACATGTCCCCTCAACCTCCAGAGCCCCCTCAATAATCCTGCCAGAATTGTGATAAGAGTTTGGAGAAATGGAACGGCCTTGGATGGGAGTGAGGGCACATAGGCCAAAGGTCCTCCTCCCTTGACCGAGAGCCGTTGTGGCTATAGCCCTCGTCAGATCTCTGGCGCGGCAAAATTTGGGCGTCATCCTGATGGTGCCATACATAGCGGCCAAGAGGGAGGTCCCTGAAGTACATAACGCTCTTCTCCGGGGCGCCCCCATATCGGTGGAGGTGTGCAAGATTACATCATGTCTAGTGCCCGAGTGTTGCCGTCTCCAACGGTCAACCACCATGGGGCTGGAAGAGAATCAAGGGAACATCGTGGGGAAGGGCCGTCAGGCGCCCTTGCATCTGCTCCTCTCTTCGCGCTAGCACCACCGCACCGGCTTAGGCATTGTTGGTAGCCTTAAAATAGGCCTGCCTCAGCCCCCTTCCCTTTAGTTAGCTTTAGAACAGGCCCGTCTGGGCCTCTGTTTGTAGAATTGGCTTTAAAATAAGCCTGTCTGAGCCTTTGTTTGTATCTTGCATTTCCTTTTCATTCAATAAAATACTGCGATGATTCTTCTCTTTTCCTTTGAATCTTCTAATTTTCTGCTATTTTTTTTTTTGCAAACGCCTTGTTGTTGACCTTCCGTAAACTAGCTAATTAGGACCGATTGTCCGTTGTGCCTGCTAGTGCACAAATTCTTCCCACAGACGGCGCCAATTGTAGGGACTCAATTTTGTAAAGGCCCCCAAATAATACATTTTTAGAGAGTGGGTTAAAGAAATTGGCCTTGGCAGACAAACGGAGCCCAAATGATGAATTCACCACCGTTGAAGGCTAGAGCATACAAGTTCTACTTTAATGCTGCTCCTCGGCATTGATCCAAGGAGCTTGATCTTTGTTCATCTTCTCTCCTTTTCTCCTTTTTCTCTCTTTTTTTTTTTTTCTTTTTCCCCCTCTTTGGCTGTTCTCTTCGTTCCTTTTATATAGTCCTCCTCCTCCCATCTCTTTCTTCCATCTGTTGATCATTCATGCGCTTTCCCTCTGATCGTCCGTCCCATCAGTTGCATTATCAGTACTCAAGTAATTTGCAATAACCAAGGTAGTCCTGTTCAAGAGTCACATCTCCATTAGTGCGGCCAGAGGGTTAGGTGAACGCAATTAGTGTGGAGGTGACAACCTGTCCTGAGCCTGTTCCCCCCCTCCTGGAGTTAGTCTCGGTCCACCGAGGATAGGGTTATCCTCGGCGGGGATTTTTAAAACTCAGACTCTCATATATCGTCCTCGGACGATCCTTCTTCCTCGGCATGGGCCCTGGGCCGGATGTAAAGTAGGCCGAGGTCACCAGGCCCACATGCCCCACAATATATATATATATATATATATATATATATAAAATGAGAAATCATTACATATTTTAGAAATGTATGGTTTAAAAAAAATATAAACTAATACCATGTATAATTTGAAAATCTTCTAAAAAAATACTAATTTGAACGATATAATTGTGATTATTTTTAATATTTTTAATTGTATTTGTGCATATGCACAGACTATACACTAACGTTTCTAATGAAAACATCTATAGTTCAATTCACTGCTCTTCCCAACTGAAAATTTTATGTCGGACACTTCGGGTTAAAACTTTTAAGAAAATCTAATGAATGAGATTTTGTAACACAAAATGAACACGACTGATGAAAGCAAAACTACAACGGACAAAGAGGCTGAAAGAAAGAAACACAAGAGACAAACTTAGCTCCATAACCATCCCCATAGAAGTCCTGATCAGTAAGAGACATTACAGGTCTACGTCTAACTCAGCCTTTTGGACCAGACATTACCTGTATATGATTTGAAGCTTTGAGCAACGTTAGTCACACATTTTTTTTCACAGTGTACATTTCTCGATACGATTTTGAAATGTTATGCATCGTCCTTAGTACTCGTGTGGGGCTGTGCAGGAATGCGATTTTTATATGTTTATATATTATAAAGGTACCTAATGTGCTTGACTTTCCAAATTGAGGGGCTTTGGGATATTTCTATGGACGTGTTAGGATGAGTCCACTCGACGTAAATGCCTTTTAGGTGAAGAGAGGAATTCCTTATCTTTTGAATGGTTCTTTTAAGGTCCGATACGGTTTATTTTTAAAAATTGAAAATTAAAAATATTATAGTAAAATAATTTTTAAATATGTGAATAACATCGTGGAGCCCAATTTTAAAGTTATTTTTGCTAAAAAAGATACTTATGGATCCTGTGAACAATTAAGAGACCCACAGAAATTAAATGCAAACGCACAATGCCCACTGAAAAACGCTATCCAAACTAAGTCTTAGTAGGAATTTTTAGTTTTTGAGTAATTTCTTTGCTTAGAATTATTCTAATTTAGGTGATTTGAAGTTCAATAGACTGTTTGTATTAAGTTAATTATGTTTAGTTTTTCCTGTAATTTTCTCCACATGCTTTCCTATGTTTGTTCAATTTAGCTTAATAAGAATTATATAGTAGAAAAATTCATATTGGCCAAATCTGATGGAATACAGATGATTCTACATTTCTACTCCACTTATTTCATTTAAGTCACAATTTGGCACATTTTTCATTTTATGTTTTATCTTCATGCCTAACAATTTACTTGGACAGTATAGTAGTATACCGAAGGAAAGCTTTGTACCTCCAAAAGAAATTATTCTAAGATTAAGACATCCTAACATATAGAGACGATAAAGGAAAATGATAACCACGGTTCAGAAATACAACCCCAAAACAAAGAGGCTTAAATAAAAGAACTACAAGGAAATAAACTTGGTTCCAAAACAATCCCTATTGTGAAGTCCTAATCGAAGCCATGAAGGGTTTCTGTCATGAGTGGAGTTGATTGTCTTTTTTGGAGGATCATCTTGTTTTGGATAACCTTTGTGATGATGACATTATGTTGTGTCCTACTCTATACCAGACTACCAGCACAGCAGCACGTTGAACATGTAATAATATTTAAGATTATTTTCCTGCATTGTAATGACATTTTAGTTTTTACAAAGCTGTATATGAAATCATTGCTGCTTTGTGCAGATGGTAACATTTAAACATGAAAGGACAAAAAGGGCATTGGAAGATGCAAGTTTGTTTATTTTAACATTCGTGTAAAGCTGTATATGAAATCATTGCTGCTTTATTTCAGAATTTCTCTGTTTGTTATTTCACGGTTTCCTGACAATCCAATGTAATTCGACTGTGGTAACTAGAAATCCTTTGGTGAAGTCTATATGTGCTTAGACTTGATTATATTGCTTACTTTAAACTAGTCGTTGCTAGGGGTATGCACTTCTGTAGATTTTTCTTATTTCTCATCTCAAGATCCCAATTCAACTCACATTCACATAACACTAATATTAGGTTTTTCTAGCATTCAGCTATTCACAAACAACCATGCTCATACAAGATTCATGTTTAGTTGAGGAGCAATGCAACTAAAATAACACCAAACCCAAACACATGATATTAACAAAATTCCAGCATCTGAGAACTGTTACTCATGTCAAGATGCATAATGGAATAGCAAGAAGGATATTTCACTATATACACATCAAAAGCATCAAATCAATTATGTAAGATATTACATTATGGAACATGAATGGCCTGGATATCCAAAAAGTTGTTTTTGTTTATTTTACAGAAAGTGTGTTAATTTACTATACCTCAAGATTCTAAAATTGCTATGTTGCTATTTTTCTTTCTTTTCTACTTCCAAAGCAATCTCATTGCGGCGTTGGAATGGAAGTGTGAATGGTGGATTATACTGCAACCATAGATACAGAGAGTCATTGACACAAACAAAGTGTCCAGAAAGCAATGTTTACAGAGACCTTTGGTATTTAACATTTCAGTAGGGATCTCACCTGTGCAATTTCCACTGAACCACCCTCTTTAATCTGAAACTGTGCATCATTTTTCAGAGCTTCTCGTAACTTTGATTCCCGTTGTTTAACTTCTTCATCGGTAACAAATCCTAATAGAAATTAAGAAGGGACAATTATTATAAATATATCATATACACTTTGATAATGAATAATATGCTACTCTGTTTCTGAAATAACTACAGTACTATTTTAGCTCACAATTTAAACAGAACTTACTACAACTATGATCCAATTCTTTATAAGGAGGCTTGACTTAGGTGGAGTTGCATCACGTGCAGGACTCCAGTTGGCTCACATAGAATTATTCTCCATGGTCAGTTTACAAGTAATCAAGATTGACTTGTATTTGGATTGCACCCCCTGAAAAGGAGGTAAAAGGGGATTTTGGGTGTTTGCCACAGCAACAATCTAGCCAACTTTGGCTATATCTTGAAATACGATTCTGCTTTGGTTTTGAATTGTATACCAACCTCCTTGCATCACAAGCCAGGTTTGGGGTTATATATATACATAGCTTTTAGTTTTTTCCTCATACCATAGCCTTGTGAATTTAGAGAGATAGAAAGCTTTGGGCTTATTTGGGGTTTAGATTTTGTGAGAGTCTATGCTACATTTGTGATCTTCCCATTTTTTAGCGAAACAGTGAAACTTTCAACTCAATTTTGTTCTCAGACATAGGCTTAAGGCAGAACAACGTAAATCTTTGTATTCCATGCATGATTATTTTGATCTTTGTTTTTTTCTTTTTTTTCTGAGTTGCAAAACCCACTATAATTGACTACACTCACAACAAATTGGCTGCAGAGTTTCCACTATCTCAACCCAATCACTAATGCATACCTCAAAATGCATAGAAACTTACATACAATCAGGTGTACTTAACAACATGCTCTCGAGTCTGATCCAATGTTCTAATGTTGGAAAGCCTTGGTAACAAATAACATCCAATATTTAATAACTAGGAATGATGGTACATTCAAAAGATTCTTAACCCACTTTATATATCCACATAGCTCAGGGGTTATCAGATAAAGGGAAGGACAGACCTGAAAAGGCAACAACTGCAATAATTTTCCTTGGCACCTCTCTGATTGTCACAGATGAATCTTTAGGCAGCGGAAGATTGGCACCATACTTTGAGGGCATGACAAAAGACATCTTCCACTTATCTTGATCTTCCAGCTAAAACATTTGCAATAATATACCAAATGCAAAATATTGAAAAAGACTACAAATTAGGATTTTATAACAATTGACATCTTTCTACCGTACTTGGGACAAATTTGCAAAACAAGAATCCGTTAAAAAAGAAAAAGTTTCAGCTAATAGACTGTAATTTTCAGCTGGTCCAAGGTAATGCCAAACTAAAATATAATCATTTTAGACAGGTCAAGTTATGACCATATGACAAGATTGATCTTTTTTTTTAAAGAGCATACTCTGAGAGAAATGTAAAAGAAAAGCAACATAGGCACCACGAGTGCCATTTAAAACATACAAGAACATATCAAAATTCCATATCATCAGAAACTACACAAATTGTTAAACATATGAATTATGATGCATGTAAAAAATATCATACCCTCTTTGTTATCACAGGAGTCGTCATTTCCATTTTCTCTCCAGCTGATTGGGTCTTACGCGTAAAAACAGGTGTGGTCATCTCCATTGTCTCCTTTGTAGTATTCTACAAACAGCAAAGGCACCAAATTAAGCAAAGTAAAAAGGATGAGTACATTACAAGAAAGTATGACAGCAATTCATTACAAAATTTCAAGACTACCTTACCAAACAGGTACCCAGCTAATACATTAAAGGATTGAGATGCTCCATTGAAGTCAAATCCAGTCCTCCCAGGCATCGTTGTCTCCGCTACAAAGTATGGCTGTTTCCACAATCACAACCCCAATTTAGATATTATCATAACTAGTGCACAAAACTTAGACTTTTGCAGGGTCTGAGAGAAGTTATGGTAAGTAGCCTTACCCCCAATTTTATTAGAGAGGCTGATTTCTAGACTCAAACCCAAAACCTATCACTTTTCGTGAATGGCACTTGCCATCTCACCAAAGCCTAACCTCTCAATTTAGACATTATACGCGTAAATATTGTAATCATTCTTTTCATTGTTATCTTATAATTTTATAATCCATTGTTGCTATTGTGCTTATGAACATGACCATCAATTATTCGTATTCATCGTAACATTCCCAATTCCAAATCAAAATAACCATCAGTCTACAAGGCAGAGTAAAGAGCATACTGTAACTGTAGTAGCAAATTCATACCTCAACTTCCCTTATCTCATAAAGATCTCCCCTACTCAAAACCTTGAAGTTCACCGTCTCTAGGTCCGGAACTACATCAAAAACCCAAAAGACAACACAAAATCCCATAATTCCATAACAGATAGACAACACAAGATGCATTTAACACTATTAAATCATGTTTGTTTATTCTTTTTCAAAAAAAAAAAAAAAAAAACCCGTGGACAAATACCAAGAAAAGCATACACAACCACTTTAAATCTATACATGTGCCCGTGAATCATTGCTCTGTAATCATGGGACACTAGTTAACAAGAACCATTGAATTTAAACATTTTGTTATCGAGGAGAACTAGCATAAATTTCACTATACAGATCTCACCAATCGGGGCAATCACATTCATTGTCATGTCAATTTGTAACGTTTTATAGTAAAATTGACCCGAAGCTTTAACATTTTCCTTCCACTTTTAAACACACAAACCAAAAAAAGTAAATAAGAAACTTACTTATTATCATGTGATTAATGTGATACCAATCTGCTCTAGTAAAATTGGTACTAGCTTTAGCATTTTCCCACAATTAACGATGTTTTATATAGATTTTTCAAAAAAAAAAAAACAACCAACTGTCCACAAATATCAAAATAAGGACACGGACATCATCAAATCAACTTGTGCAACAACTGTATTTTACCTGCCATTAAAGCCTCCTCGAGAGTTCGACTCTCGAACCTCTTCGGGGACACGTATTTGACAACCTCGGTCGCTGTATCCACTAAAACTGCACGAAAAGAAATCAACGTCAAAATTCGAATAGCAAAAGCGTAGATTGTGAAAAAAGTAAAAAAGGAATTGGTATTGGACATTTACGTCGCTGTGAGAGAGAGGAGGCTTGGGAAGCGAGAGCGAAGACTAGAGAGATTCGGGCTTCGAAGGCGGACATGGTTCTTCGCCGCTGTGTCGGTGTGGTGGAGTTGGTGATGATCGAGAGTGATCTTTTAGGGTTTCTTGGAGTGGAAGTTGAGGTTCTGAGCTGAGGTAGAGTGAGAAGTGAAGGCTTGCACAGAAGCATCTTTTTGTTTTTTTTGTTTTGTGTGTTTTGAATTTCTGTTGCAGAGAGAAGTGAGAATTTGAGGAGGGTCACTCATAAAAGAAGTGGTGGTTAAAATTTTCATTTTTTCCCGGCAGTTCCGAAAAATAAAAAAAATAAAAAAATACTATGATTATTGGAATTTTTTTTTTCCTGAATAAAAAATAAGTCTTCAGTGTGAACTCAATTCATGCCACGTGTACTATACGAGCCTTACTAGAGTTATCGCTCAAACCGCTCCTCTCTAAGTGCCGGGACAAAGACTTCTACCGTCAAGCCACAGCTCATATGGTAATTATTGGATACTTTTGCCATGATGACCTTTTACTTAGTATATTTTTCCCCATTGAGTTCTATAACTCTTGAATTTTGCATTTTCTTCCCCGGAATTCTTTATTTATTTTTAAATAATTATTTTATGAGTCTATTTTATGGAGCAAGCCTAGTATGTGACACTGAGTGGAATGCATGGAGTAGGTTCACCGGACACCACTTTTTTTTTTTTTTGGTAAAACTTAGTTTTCTAAAATCTTGTCAAATTATAATTATCATTTTTACTACCTGCTTTATAGGGTCAAATCAATACGTTCTAAAAAATAATATTTAAATATCAATCTCATGAATATCATACCAAATTTCATCAATTGAATCGCTCGAGAAATCTTTTCAAGAAATGTTAAGATAGCACGCCATGGAGCATAATTGAAATAGTGTCTAAGATAAGTTAATGCAAAAGTGATACGAATTATAATTTGGCATCTTAACACGTGAAAAACGTTGCATTGCTTAATTTTTGGATTTGAGATTATACTGAAAGTTCTAGTAAGCTAACGCAGTAACCACACACATTCTATGCTTGGATTTTCCATTGTTTTTTGGTGGATTCAATGAATTTAATCAAATTAATGAACAGCCATAAATGCGTTGGAAACCACAAGCGGGTTGTTGCGAAAATATGAGGGAACTAGAATTTAACACTCAGATTCTCAACCAAAAAAAAAAACGGCCCTGTAAGTGAAAAATGGTGCTGGCTTCAGGGCAATATAGGTCATATGGAGGAAAACCAAGAGTGGAAACTTAGCAAGTGACAAATCAATTCTTAATTTATTTCAATAGTTTTTTTAGTTTTTCCTCTCTTATTCTCATTAATCTTCTAAATGCCAACATCTCTTCAAGTCCCAACATCAATTCTAAAAGTCCAGGAGGTTGGGAATCTCCTTCAAATTTTTAGTATTTGATAAGTTACAGCTTATTTCTCTTTGCTTAAATTGCATATGAGATGCGAAAGCTGACATGGAACTAAAAAACACAAACAACACATTAGGAGACACTAAACTGTCAAAGCCCCCTGCTGAGAATGCCAAGCAACTACATCTTTGTATGCCATATTGCCTCCAAAAATATCCAAAGCACTGCCCACGGTAACATCCACACGACCCATCCCAGCCACCTTTATTCTCTCTAAATCAGCCATCACCGTCACACCACCAGCATAAGTTACAGGAATCTGGCCCCAGACCATGATGTATTAACAATTTATTCATGTAAGATAGCATGCATATAGGAGAGGAACAATATAGGAATGCATGCCTAGTGACTTCATACATTACAGACGGACTTCCAAGAGGCTGCAAACTAGAGGTCCAAAGAAAAAGTATCATGCTCACCTTTTTTTTTGGGGGGGGTGGGTTGTGTGGAAGGCTTGGGATGAGCTGTAGACCCAAACATCCTAGGTTCAAATCCCCAATAGGAGTTCCCCTAAATTACCTAATACATAGTTCTAGCGGGGGGAGTCGTGTATCTGTGGTTTACTCCCTAAGGATGGATCTAAAGGGTCTTGCCTTGGTGAGGTTCCACGTCATCAAAAAATAATTCAAGCACATGGTTGCATTAACCACTAATGTACAAAGTGTGTTATTTTTTCCAAGAATAATTAAATTCAATGCAGTGTTCGAATTTAATTAGGGCGCCTAATGTACTGTAGCTAAGGAAGTATGCCTAAGCTTTTACCCTTTTGTAGGTGAGTAGCAGGCTCACACTTATGTTTTACATGCACACTATTTCAGAATGGTTCAAATGAAGGTACTTCAGGCATGAGAAAGATTTTGGTAAATCCAGTGCCTTGGGCATTATCAGTTCAGCATATGGCAACAAAGAAATGAGAAGGTAGCAAGATAATCATCAAGACAAATTATAGTTAATAAATGCAGCTAATACATTACCCACCGGTGAATGATTCCCAAGCAGTGCCACAAGCTCTTCATCAATTCCCAGCCTACAACCAAAAAAAAATCAAAATCATATTATATTGATGAACTCTTTTGGAAATCGAAGACACTTTCAATCTTTATTGTCAATTAAAGACAGTCTTTTTATTTCCTTTCTTTGGCATGCCAACCATAAGCAAAGTAAGCCCCAATTACAGTAATGATCCCTAACAAATAATATGTCTGAAAGTAATTAGATACTTATGAATCCTAAGTATAGGAGCTTGAAAGTAAGGAATAAGACAAAAGTTATGGTCGAATTAAGGACCACAACATTTAGGACTTACTTTTTCCCTTCAACATCAACGCCATGGACAAGAAACTCATCCGCATATTGGGCAAGAAAATCCAATATTTTTCCGTCAAGATATACATCAGTGAACTTCTGCCATCTATCAGTTACAATTGCATATTTACCTTCCTTCAAATCAAAATCAACACATATAAGGTAATAATTGAAACTGAATAACTATCAAATAATTTGTTTTATTGGTAAGTTAAACACACACTTCATAGGTCTTGAATCCACAACCTTACCCTCCATCCCACTATTGTAGGAAGAGGAAGTGTCATTTAATGGGTGCTATCATATCAGCACTAGTTCACCATATCCCATCAACTAACAAACAAATGGGAAAAAAATTATACAAAATTATCAAACTTATTATTTTTGGTTCTTAATGTATGCTTTTCTATGTGTAAGAATCTGAGCCTAGAGCACTGATATGCAGCATTGATAAAAGCACACTTAAAAATGTGAAATGTGAAGCTCTACAGCCAAAGCATTTCAGACAGCTAAAACAGAGCCTATTTTCAAAAGTACATTTATATGGGTCCTTGATTTGGTCTTTTTTATTGGTAAGTTACACACGCACAAAATGGGTTTTGAACCCACGATCTCACCCTCTCCCTAGAACTTATAAGGGAGGAGGTGCAAGTTGAGCTAGAGCTCATTAATGATGCGATACACAACAGAAGTCAACTTCTCATTATTCATCAACATAATACAGTCTAGAAGACATTAAAGAAATCACAAGGACCAAACAGCAAATAAGAGTTACAAATCTTATGATGAAATTGATGATGGTCTGATGTTTAATGCAAATGATGAACTGATGATTATGTTAGGCATATACCATTCTAGTGCTTTTTGGTCTTTGCCTTTTGGGTATATTTTGATTCAACCACATACTTCATTTTGATATTGTATAGTTTGTAAAGCACAAAAGAATTATATAAAATGCTATTTCTAAATTTTAAGTTTTTTTATAAGAAAATATTTCATTAATAAAAGACTGAAAATGAAGCCACCCTTGTACAAGGGATGTGTACATGAGGCAGAGCTCCAAACAGTAAAAAAGTCAAGAAAAATAAGAAATAAAAACTACTACGAACAGTTTTTTAAAATTTTATGTGATTAATTGATCACTTGGTTGTTAAATTTCTATTACTAATTGTTTTCAAATTCACTACATAGAAAATTTAAGAAATTGAACTAGGCTATTTAGAATTTGAACCTATAACCTTTATGCAATTGCATAAGACTCCTATCAAAAAAAAAAAAAAAAAAAAAAGCAATTGCATAAGACTCAAACCAATTGAGTTAATAGGCTAAATATCTTACTATTTTAGTTTTCTTTTAATTTTTTTATTATATATTGTGAATCCTTTTTTTTTATAGGTGTAGAAATATAGATTATATATTGTGAATCCTTCTATCAGAAGTTATTATACACCTTTTCCTTCAATATATATATATATATATGGGCTTTACTTCAATTAGGTGCATGCTTCTGCTTTGCCTAGGCTCTAAGAGGCCTTTGCACTTAAGTGCGTCTCATGCTTTCACCAACACTGCTGATATGTCTTAGTTACCATTAAAATAATGAATACAAAAAACCAGTACAAACCCTGGTTCAAATATAAGTTTGTAAGACATGCGACATATTCATGCCTAAAGATATTTCTGACTAAAACCTCAATCTGGAAAACCAGTTACGCACTGCATAAATGCTCAATTTGAAATTGTCTAATACCTTCTTTCTGCAACTAAGGTCCAACACAAGCCTCTGCTTTCCAACAACACAAACAAGATCTTTAAGCCTTTCAAGGTCCATTTGTCCATTCTTGAATACATACTGTAATGAAACCAAGATGTAAATGATGATCAATTTAAATTTTAATACAGAGAAATTCTTTATTTATATTATCTCAAATTCTTGGTATTATTTTCCATGTAAACATTGTTCCACGAGCATTATGCTCTAACCACCATTACATGAAATCCAGTTTCATCACATGAGCACTCTTCCAATACAGAGAAAAGTATATGTCTTTACCCAAGGTAAGGAGTATGGATGCAAATCTTATATTTAACCCTCGCACCACTTCAATGGTTATTTAAAAACATTCCTTCTATCATATTCAACACTAATAACTCAATACACATGACAGTCAGAAGGAAGTGGCTTTTAGAACAAAGTATGTAAAAGAGTCTTTATCATTTTGATAGCATTGACATAGTTCAAGGAGAATTCACAAATCATAGAAGGTAACAAACAAATATATCCTACTGTGCTGATTGTTGGGTTTCCATTCTTTTGGGGGGTGGGGGTGTTGCTGCTATTGCAGTCTACAAACCACATGTAAGTCAGCTTGAAATATTTAAACAGGTACCAGGAGTACTCCTGGCCCAAATGAGTCAGCCTATGAGGCTTTCCCGTGTTTATGCTTAAGATTAGAAAAACTCATAAATGGAATCTATGCTAAGGAAAAATGAAGAATGAGACTTGAAATTTCATATGCATTTTGATGTGAGAGAGAGAGAGAGAGAGATCAGAATTATATTGAATCATTAAGTAGTTATTCATGTTTTCCATGTAAGTGTTAAACAGAAATTTAAAGAACAATTTATAACATACTGATGTGACAATGACATGACTAGCTCCTTCCTCTATGTAACTCAACGAATTGTCAGAATTGATTCCGCCCCCAATTTGCAAACCGCCTACTTTTACCAGTCCTCGCAGTAAGTTCAGCAGAGGAAAAGTCTGTAAGTTTTAAACTTATAATCAATTATAGAGATCAAAGGAAAAACAACTTTATCTTGAAGAGCTCAGTTCCAAGGGTTGAAAGTCTTCACATAAGGCACTTAAAGTGGTGCGAATGCAAAATCAAAATCACATCCCAAAAATGTATAAAAAAGTCCTAGAGAAAAATTGATCAGCTAACAGAATGTCTGTTCTAATTATTTAAGATAAATAGATACACAAGTAGGTGAATAGCAGTAACTTAAAGTAGTTTGTGATCACATATAAATTGTGAAAAAAAGATCATGCTAAGTGAAGCCTAATGTCATTCTCATTAAATCTAACTGGATCTGGTCGTACTCTAGTCAAAATGAGAGAATCATCCTAATAGATTTTACTTCTTTTATTATTTTTTTTAAAGAAAAAAAAGAAGAAGAAGAGAGATTATAATCAAGAACTTGAGTTTCCATCAATATAAGTTGAAAGAACTTAATTAGTCTTCAATGGCATCAGTCAACAAAAGCAACCACAAAAACAACATATCAGAAGACAGCAAACAAATTCACCAGTTTATGAAAGCATAGACCTACCAGGATAAGCGTGCAATGCTTCAATGGCTGCACTGTTACTCAAAGGATCTGCTCCAATCATGATGACATGACCACCCGTAAGTCCATCTTCTTTATACAAATTGGCAAACTCAGCCGCTGACTTATCTGATTCAAAATTGGTAACAGGAGCTGACCCATCCTCCTTCAAATCCTGAATGGTTGACCCAACAATTTGTTTCACTTTCCCCTGATTAAAAAAACACATATTTCAAATACAACAATCAGGTAAAATTACTCAAGGTCCAACCTCAAAGTAGCACCACCGCATGAATATAACCAAATGTATCAGTCACATTTCATAGCCATCCACCCCCATTTATACGCATTGGCCACCGCATACAATAGAAGAATTTATCTTCCCTCGTACCCTTTTGACAATCCAAAAACCCAGTAGTAAAGAAATTATATTTTAGACAAACAATATGTAATAAACACCCTTTATCGTAAAACAGAATAAGAGTTACCAAACCTTTAATATCTCTAAACTGTGTTTCCTTGGCATTTTATCAAGCACCTTATTGGCACTGACAAAATTTGTGCTAAAAATTATCAATGACAAAACTATTGAGAACCCAATACAAAATTTGGCCAATATTTAGTTCTGGTACCTTGTGTATATCAATGCAAGGACGGAAACGAACCGAACAGCTAATAGACAAGCGTGACCGTGAGAAACCAACACAAGGAATAGCTGTGACGATTCTATGCTTGTTTCGGCTGTGGAAAGAAGAACCTAAACGTCGGAGCGAGCTCAGGTCTGAGGTTGATGTTGGTGTTGTACGGAGGGTCCGATTCATCGTGCTGTGCATTTTTGCTATGGATTCAGATAGTAGTAGTATGGGAAAAAATTCAAAAAACAAACAAAGAAAACGTAATGCTAATGAGGAAAGAAATAGAAGTGAAAGAAAAAAAGACGAAAGAAATACCTAGGTCTGTGGTTTTCAGTTGCACTGTTGAAATTTGAAGGAGTGGACGGAGTCGGAGATCAGCTGATTCAGAACGGCTACTCTTTACTCTCCCCTCTAGTGGGCTGTTTTTTTTCTTTTCTTTTTTACATGGGTAAAATATCATTTTCCGTCCCTAAACTATTACAAAAGTTTGTTTTTCGTGCCTAAACTTTCAAAAGTTTTATTTTCATCCCTAAACTATCACAAAAGTTCATTTTTCGTCTCTAAACTTTCAAAAGTTCTATTTTCGTCCCTAAACTTTTTCAAACGTATTGATTTTCGTCTCTCCCACATTAGTACTATGTCAAGCCACGTCAGCACTCCGTCAGAACTTTTGAAAATTTAGAGACGAAAATAGAACTTTTGAAAGTTTAGGAATGAAAAATGAATTTTTGTGATAGTTTAGGGACGAAAATAAAACTTTTGAAAGTTTAGGGACAAAAACAAACTTTTGTGATAGTTTAGGGACGAAAATGATATTTTACCCTTTTTATATTGATTATCAAAATTCTTATATACTATAATAGTAATTTTTTATCGAATTAATATTAAGATCCCACCATTAATTTATGCCTACCAATTGGATTTATAAACTCATATTTTATACATAATTTAAATATATCAAAACTTGAAATTTAAACATAAAAGTTATCGATTTCTGGTTATCTTGAAATTTTAAATACATTTTATAACAATTTGATATTATTTATTATAGATGAGAATTGTTATCAATTTTCTGATTATCTTGATGAAAATTATTAAATAGTGTAATATTACTTAAAGTTACACGTACCCTTTTATATATATTACATTTCACCGTCACCTTTTAATGCATTTAATTAAAAAAAATTATTATCATTTTTAAAGGAAATGGATTAAGAGATTGAATAAGGATTGTTGGGACACATTTTGAAGCCCAAACCCAAAATATGAAGGGATCTTGGCCTAGTGAGCCCAGAATAATAAATTTTTAGAGAGTGGATTAGAAAACTAGGCCCTAATGAGTTGAACAACAACTATAACGGATTTTAAAATAATCAAACGAAGGCAAACAAAAGTTCTCTAAGCAAATTTATCCTCGGACCAATCCAAGGATGTTTGTTCCAGTTTATATTGATTGAAAAAGGTTACAGATATAATTCTAACTGTTACAGTGTTTTCTCTTCTAACTTTTTCGATCCCTCACTTCATGGAGGGTCTCTCATGTTATATAGTCTTTTTTTTTTTACAATTTTGGTCCTACACTTGTTGGTCATCTAAGCCACTACTTGAGTGCTTGTCCTATCGAACATCCTCTCAGATTCTCTGTGAGTTGGGATAGCCAAGGCAGCATTGTTTAGGGGTCTTCTCCACATTCATGCAGTCAGAAAGTTATCTGTAGAGCATTTAATACGGTGATAGCAGCTTTTCCTTAGATATTTGTGAGCTCACAGCCTCTGGTACACTCGAGACACACGTCCTATCACTGAAACTTCCTAGAAGGTTACCTTAAACCTTAGGATATACATTTGAGCCATGCTTAACCTATCCGATGAGACATTCCTCCTCAGACCACCCTCCATTCATATCTCACTCATTAGATTCTAAGCTTGACCCATCTAATACCATTTATTTGTTCTCGGATTACTATACTCTCGGTCAAGACCCAATGCCCAATATACAATCTGGGACCTTAACCCTACAAGGAGAAATATTTTTAATTTTTTTTTTAAAAAGTTACAACATGTTTCTCTTCAAACTTGTTGACTAAACCCCTATAGTATTTCATAGAAAATTAAAAGTACTTGGAGTCATTTGTGGAGTTTTTTTGGGTGATATTTAGCTACAATACTTTTTTTTATGGGAAGCTTATAAATTTTATTGAAAGAATTAAACATTGGTTACGTCTAAGGGTGATGATTGTTGTAGTCGGTATAGGGGGTTTTGGGCAAGGTGGTCGATACCGTACCGGTACCGGCCGTACCGGCTGCATACCGGTATCGAAACATCAACGTTTCGTACCGGTTTAAATACCGGCCGTACCGGCCATGTACCGGCCAATTTCGGGCAATACCGGCCGGTACCGGGCGTACCAGCCGGTACAGAAAAAAGTTTTTTTTTTTTTTTTTTTTTTTTTTAAGTTTTGTAATTTTTAAATTTTTTTTAGGACAGAATGGTAACTTATTTGTATTAACTTATTTGTATTATTTGTTTTCTTAGTATGCAATGATAACTTTTAAGCTTTCTATTTTTTATATTGTGCTTTTTTCTTTTTCTTTTAATTGATACTAAAGTATAAAATCATGAATAATTAGTTCTGAATTGAGGAAATGATTTATGGTAAGCTTTTATATTTATTATAATATATATACACACACATACGTATATATCTATATATATATATATATATATATATATATTTATTTATTTATTTATAAATATAAAAAATAGCGGTAAACCCGAAACGGTACACCGGTATTGACCGGTATCCGAAATATATCGTACCGTTAGGCAAACCGGTACAGCCTCCGGTACGGTATTGACTCCCTTGGTTTTGGGTTTGTGCCGACCTCGTCGATTTCCTTAAAACATGAACCACTGCAACACTGTTGGAGCGGTTTTTCGACAATTTCAAGGATTCATGTTGAAGTAAAAACTGGTTTCATCGAATTCCACCATAAGAAAGAGAGAATTTTGAAAATCTAAGATCTAAACCCAAAAATCTATGATCTAAATGTATAGGTTAAAACATCAAAAACCTACATATCAAAAATTAAAAACATCAAACCTACAAGCCACAATAGATATTAGAGTTGAGATTCACATTTGATTAACTAGAGTTCGTGGATGAAAGTTAGAGGAGGATCTCTGATTTGGGTCAAAGGGGCACTACTAGAGATAGGAAGAGAGAGAATCGTGAGAGAGGTTGAGGAATGGAGAAATATTCAGGTTGTGAAATACAGGTTTATACATGTGTGTGTGTACATGTCGATTAGTGCAGTACTTGTTGGAATTCTAGATTCATCGTCGATGATTGTATCAATCAACGTTAGAAAGCCCTATGTGTCTCCAATTGCCACCCCATAAATCATTGCTAGCCCTTCACCTTGATTCAAACGGTACGATAGTGGCTTAGCCTGTTGGGCTGAGTCGGGTGTTGAACACCCTTAGTTACATGATTGACAAGTATAACTTCTATGAAATTTTGGGCTTCCTCTATCTAGGTAAAAAAAAAAAAAAAAAGTCATCAAGAGATTTAGCATGTTATGCTGGAATGTGGGTTGGTTGGCACAACTGCACAAGTGCACTAGTGTACCCACAATGATATTTCAATTACCGATGAAGCGATAGTCCTCCCTTGCAATGCACTACAAACTAGTTGAGATTCACCTTAATAAACTACATATTGTAGCCCTATATCATGTGCGAATATAATTGCCACCTCCATGGCTTTAGCTTCAATCTCAAGTGCCCTAAAAGGAGCATGAATTTTCTTACTTAAGGCCCGCATATCTATATAATGACCCTCGCACTAGCTTTTTGAGAGTGCATTAGCAAAGGCTCCTCTACCCCAAACCTCGTGCAAGTTCAAACCTTCTATGCACGAGTGCAAAAACATAAGAGGTGGTCAGTAGTTTTTGTGAATAGGCAACACTCGTATTGATTATTTGTGATCACATCCAATCAATGTAGATCATCCTTTGTAGGGAGGAAGTTCTTTCAAGTGCTCTACACAAAATTCTTTATTTTTGTTCGTATTGGTCTATGCCAAATTCTTGTAGGGCTAACCAATAGGAATTACAACTAGTGAACCTTCTATATTACTTGTGGCGGCCCAAACTACTTGTTCGTATTGTATGCTCTCTCTTTTCACTTGAATAGTTAGTCCATCATGAATTTAATAAGTGAAACTTACTATTATATTAGAGAGTGGAACACACACTTGTTGTGCTCTTATAACACTAAATAATTACTCCTAAATGAGTTAGGTAGGTAACTAAGTAAATAATAAAAATATATTTATATAAATGAATAGAATAAAACCACCACACACCCTTAGTGCGATGAGCACTCCACAAGTATAAATACTTGTGGGGTGTGGAGTGTGGAGTGTGAGGGGTAAGAGCCGGGTTCAAGTCTTCAGGAGGGAGTTTCACATACATATACACAGATTATGCTAGAGTAAAATTTCTATCTTGTATTGAATTTTAAAAATCTAACCGTTAAATTTTATATTCCTTTTATTTTTAACATGTATATTAAATTTTGCTCAAATTGGAAGTTATTTATTATACACAATTTTAAATTATAAAAAAAAATATATGAAAATATTTCAAAAAAAAAAAAAAAAAAAAAAAAGAAGATATATGAAAAGTTTTGGAGAGAGACTTTGTTTAAATCAATACATGATAATTATTCAAAACCCACCCAACTGCCCATATACCATCCCGCCATTACAATATACAGAGCGTAGTGTTGCTGGCTGATTCTGCCAATTGTCAAGAGAAATGGGTTTGAAGAAGCTCCTAAATGCCAATTCCAAAAAAGCGCTGCAAATCTCCCCACCACCGCCACTCTCTCCGATCCCACAACCACCACCACCACCAACCCATCTCACCCCACTCCCAACCCTCACTCTCTCCGGCCACCACAACCACACCCACACCCACCTCCTCCACTACCTCACCGCCCACCTCGCCCAACCCTTCACTCCCACCCACCTCCTCCACTTCCTCAAATCCAAGCTCCACCACCACCCTTCCTTCACCCACTTCGACTTCCACATCTTCAACTGGGCCTCCACCATCGACTCCTTTCGCCACGACCACTCCACTTTCGAGTGGATGGCTCGCACTCTCGCCATCTCTCACCGCTTTGCCGACCTTTCCTCCCTCCTCCAATTCTTCGCCTCCAATCCCTGCCCTTGCTCCGACGGTATTTTCTCTTGCCCACGAACCGAACCCATATTCAGATTTTCGATCAATGCTTATTGTAGAGTTGGGAAGTTGGATGACGCTGTTGTTGCCTTTGAATCTATGAAAAAACTGATTGATGGGAGGCCTAGTGTGGCGCTTTATAACATTTTGATTCATGGGTTTGTGAAATGTGGGAAGCATGATAATGCACTGAAGGTGTTTGATACAATGACTAAGGACCGGGTTAAGCCTGATGTGTATACGTTTAATATTTTGATTAGTAGTTATTGTAGGAATTCGCGGTTCGGGTTAGCTTTGGAGTTGTTTAAGGAGATGAGGGAGAAGGGTTGTAGTCCAAATGTGGTTAGTTTTAACACTTTGATTAGGGGGTTCTTTAGGGAGAGGAAGTTCGATGAAGGTGTTTCAATGGCTTATGAGATGATTGAATTGAGGTGTGAGTTTTCGAGTGTAACTTGTGAGATTTTGGTAGATGGGCTTTGTAGAGAAGGTCGGGTTTCTGAGGCATGTGAAATATTGATTGATTTTTCGAGGAAAGGAGTGTTGCCTAATGGGTATGATTATTATGGTCTAATGGAGGCGCTTTGCGGGAAGGGAAATGCTGGTAGAGCATTGGAGGTTGTGGATGAGTTATGGGGGAAAGGAAATGTTCCAAGCTTGATTGCTTGTACTACTTTGATTGAAGGATTGAGGAGATTAGGGAGAATTGATGAAGCATTTAGACTGACAGAGAGGATGCTTAAAGAGAGTATAATTCCAGATAGTGTGACCTTTAATTGTCTCCTACAAGGTCTTTGTGATGCGGGAAGAACTGCAGAGGCAAATAGATTGAGGTTGCTGGCTTCAAGCAAAGGTTTGGATTCAGATGGAATGACCTATAGTATTTTGGTGTCTGGTTATACAAGAGAGGGAATGCAGAAGGAAGGGGAAGTGGTGGTAGATGAGATGTTGGATAGGGGGTTCATACCTGATATTGCTACATATAATAGGTTGATGGATGGACTTGCTAATGCAAGAAGTTCTGAGCAGCGCCAAGCCAATGTTATTGGTAACTGAGTATATTAACATCTTTCAAATAGGGTTTTGATTTCGGTGCTTGCACTTGTTTGGAAACAATTGTAAATTCTTGATTGATAATGAGGAAAATGTCCTCTTTTGTCTTAGTCATCAGAGATTTAGGTATTTGGTGATGATAGCAAGCTCCTTGTGCCAGTAAATTGTTGATGTTGTGGGTTACTTGGTTGCATTAGCACCAATACATCTTGTATTCACCTTTGTTAGTCTTAAAGTAACATACATGGTGTCTAAATTATTGTTTTTTGAGATGAACTTAGAGGAGATATCTTTACCGTGTCTCTGAAGTCTAAACTGACATTCGTAATCTACAGTAATATTATATTTTTGTTATCATTCTGTCTTTTGTAAGATATCTTGAGCACATTTAAAGCTGCTCACAAAGACAACTCTGGTACCTTAACTGTTAAAGAATTCCAAGATGTGATAGATGACATGACATCCTCATAAGGTATCCTCAAGTGGATCTCTATGTAAAAAGCAAGCATCTGAGGGATGTGACAGATCTGTTGAAAGAACCCCAGGGGAATGATCAGAAGGAAGTGGATGTTGAAGGGTTTAAGTTACTCCTTTCTCATGTAGATTTGCACATGAAGTCTGTCTGCTGCTGTACAGGTACATATCTTTCCTATACTGGCTTGGCTGTTTGGGTTAAATTGAAGTAGATTTATGACTTTTTGCTATCCAAATAATGGGACACAAATGTATTTCATCTTTGCGTATACAGGTGGCTGCTTTACGAATTTGAAATGAGATTTTACACCTAAACATTTCAATTCTACATATTAATTAAACTCAAATGCATTCATAAATTTCACCAATAGAGCATATAATTACTTTTCCCTTTATTTATTCAAACCATTTAAACCAAAAAAAAAAAGCACCTAGACAGCTATGCACCTAGAAATGTTTAAAAGGAGGAAAGACATATACTTCTAGCAAATCACTACTTCTAAATACTTATATTTAAATGAATCATTAAGGCATTTCATTACTATATTGGAAAGTGAGGTCCAGTCCAATTGTTTAATTGGTCTTATTTCCTAGTTTGTTGCTGCTATGACTTTAGAATCATCAGAGAACAAAGAACAGAAGAAAAACTTTGCAAAGATTATGGCAAATTAAAGTCCACAGAAACTGAATTGCAATTGAAGTCCTTGCTGGTTCACACTTTGTTTGAATGGTCTCAAGCTTGGGATTTTACCAATTGTACTTCCATTCTTTATTTCCAAATCTCTCTTAGTTCTTCTAATTGATTTGCTTGTATTTCTTTAGGTGCTTTATGTTCATCATCTTGAACATGGAGTATTTTCTTTCATGTGCAATAAAATCTCAATTACTTATCAAATATATATATAGCCTATAATTTTTACCATACAGAAACATCATCCTAAATGGCCACTGTATGACATGACAGCTAATGTGAGATTATATCTAGAAATTGGATCACAATTGAATGAGTTTCTGAATTAATGTACTGTAAAAATTCAACGGAGACTTTCATTTCTCAGACATCCAAAAACCCACTACGTGGAGTGGAATGATTAATTTTAACAGTATTTAAACAGAAATAGTTTAGCCAATATCAGAGACAGAGGTCTGTTTTGTTTAGCAAAAATGACATATTCAAACTATATCATTGTCATTGGACACATTAATCTTCCTCCCCTCCTCTCACTCTCTCACTGTTTCTGCTTCACTAAGCAAAAATATCATTTTTTGATAAGTATGTTTGGAAAATGGTCAAGCAAAAGATCTATCAGGATTGTATGATTGGATCATAATACCTGAGCAGCAAGCAATTAATTCAGTATTCTAGTTTTTAAATTGATCTTTGAAACTATCTGGCATGTTTGATATCTGCATACTGTTGTGAATAGCCAATTACAGAGTAGTAAGTCGTCCCATCCCCCACACCAAAAAAAAAAAAAAACTATTCCTTCCTTATCTGTTCTCATGTGTCATTTGTAGTCATCACCTGTGACTGGAGTCTGGAGAGTACCTACCATTTGAGTAGCTTTCCAAGGTTGTCAAGTGAGAGTTGTCAAGATAGTTAAAGATTTTTTGACAAAGTTATCAAGTAAAGCATGTGCTGATATTAATCAGAGTCTAAGAGAATTTTCTTTTGTGATTGTCTTCATCTGTCATGGATGTTAGCTGTCTTCATTTATCAAGTAAAGCATAAGCTGTTCCCAAAGAGACATCTTTATTTTGCTTGTGTTTTTTGCCGACTTATTTTGGCCCTCCCTAACCAATGAGGTGCTGGCAACTTGTAATCGCAAGGTACAAGCATTTTGGGCAATTAACCCTTTGGAGGAGAGCAGGCAGCTGCATATGTACCTGGAGACTAGGTTTCAATGGGCCATGCCGCCACGGCACTCATTGCTCTGGTATTCTGTAAATGCAAGGTAATTATCTTCTGCTTCTGGTGCTTTTACATGTTTTTGTCTTTTGAGATGGTAATAGTGTGTGCATCATTGTATCTGATTTGTTATAATTCTTTCCAATGTTTAGCAAGCAACTGAGCTGGCATACAAGGATGTTAGTTGTATCTGATTGGATGAGAAGATTCATTGTTGGGAGAGATTCAAGCCGAATTTGAGGCAACATTTGGGAGGCCCTTAAATTTGTGAATAACCTCAAGTTGTGTTGGTTCTTGCAATTGCAATCTTTGCACCTATTGCATATATATTGTCTATTATTGCCCATTTTTTTTTTCCCTTATATCTCTTTGATAAATAATCACTTTGACAAATATTTTCATGCAATGTTGATTTCTTCTTCTTTTTATTTTATTTGATTTGATTTTTAAATTTTTAGAAACATATATGATGACCAATGTCACTGGGTTCTATAAGCTAATAATTTAATGATAGAAGAAATACTTAGTTAGTTACAACTCAATTAGACTGAAACGTACAGCAGCCTTCCTAAACTTGAATCAACTTCTTGTTTTGCAGTTCTTAGTTGTGTTAATTATGTAGTGACCACTATGGTTGCTCTTATGCCAGTTATATATTTATTTTTGCTTTTTGAATACCAATAGTGCCAAAGTCATTGGAATTCCGAACTAAACTTCATCAGTCCTTGCTTGATAATGTTCATGCAGCTTAGATGGTCTTTGGTTATTTTCCTTATATATCTTTGCACAAAGGAAAAGGTGGTATCTTAACGGTAGGTTTTGCCACGTCATATGATAACAGATAACTCATCTTTTCACTTGTGGAGTGACCATTGCAATCCCTTGGTGCGATGGTCACTCCACAAGTATAAGTGCTTATGGGGCGTGAGGGGTAACGGCCGGGTTCAAGTTTCCAGGAGGGAGCTTCACACACATATACACTTAGATTAGGTTACAGTATAATTTATCTTGTATAAAAACTTTTTATTTTCTAATGTTTTTGATTGGCGCTAACAGAGTTACATGTAATAGTAATTTTGTCACATTTGCTATTCAAATTACATTGAACACTATTACACATTAGCTCTTGTACTCCCAAAAACATTGGAAATACCCTAAAAGGATCCAACAATTTGATGAAGTTGCATCTTCTTGAACTACTGCCTTTTTGGAAGGAAAGTTTTCAGAGTCATGGTAACATATTTGGACTATTAAGATATAATTGCAAACTGTTGCTACTAGTATAAAAAGGATTACACGTGTTCGTGTTGTATCGTGTCCAGTGCACTAATGCACTAGACTTAAGTCATATCTATGTAAAAAAAGTTAAAAGTTAAAACACATGGCATCAACTCAAACATGCGAATAGAAGGGTAGGCAAATGAGTAGGGCAAGACAGAGAGTTATTTTTTGTACCCTTATGGCCCTATCCTGTTAGGGGAAAATTATTGAATATTTCAGGAGTATCATAAATGCGTACTCTCATATCTCACATGAATTACGGGTCCTACCATGAATTTAATTAGTGGGATCCACAATTATGTGAGAATGAGGAATATGCATTTATAGTACTTTTGGAGTATTCTATTGTGGCGGGCAAAAAGTGAAGCCTACGAAGTTAACAGGTTTTGACTTGATACTTTTGCTCACACAATTAATTTATAAAGTTGGGATGCAAAGTCAACCTTTAAATACCCGTTTTAAGAAAGATAATGACGGTGGAACTAATTTCAAGTGAGATGCGAGTATATTCAATTAGAAAAAGCCTTGAAATGGCTACGTAGTCGTCCTTGGATTTAGTCCGAGGATGAGGTTACAATTGAGTAGTCTCTCTTTTTTCCAAGCAAAAACAAAAGAAAAAAGAAAAATCCCCATGATCCAGGTGCTTCTTAGTTTTATATAGTTAGTCAAAGTGCATATGGACTCTACATTTGGAGGGTTAGGATCAAACTTCCCTGATACTTAACTCTACGGGTTAGGATCAGACTTCTCTGATACATGTCCCATCAAGGCCTTGCTAGAAGGTTTCTACACTAAAGTATGAACTGTGTGGGTATTGTTCAAGGTCATTTCTCTATTAATGTGACTAGCGAAGTGGTGGCAGTGCATTTAATGCGGCGGGGATGACTGCTTTATCCTTCCTCTTTCCTCTCTTTTTTGCTCAATGCCAAGTTACCCTTTAGCTTTGACTCTTGTCTTTCTAAGGTTAAGTAGGTGTTCTTGGCGCCCTCGTCAATTATGGTTGTTCTGCCTATGCTTGAGGTAGGTGGGAGCTTTTCGAGGACATTCTGCCAATATTTCCCGAGGTTTGATTCCTCGAAAATGCTCTTATCTATTTTACCAGTTGTTTTGGATCCTTGTCCTCCCACATCTATTTTACCCGTTGTTTTAGGGGATATATTGTAAGAAAAATTTCTACAGATTCTAATATCCAGTCTTGTCCCTAACTTTTCATAGTTTGTTGCATCCCTATTTACCCCCCAAAAAAATAAAAACGAATGGAATCTATTTTTTATTATTATTTTACTTTCCATAAATTTCATTCATAGAACCTGCTCTTCTGCTATGCTGTAAGAGAGAGTAGTGTATATCTTTATTGGCAAAAATCAGTGACATAATTATAGAATGAAGAAAAATCCTACCAAAAGTCAATAATTACCCTCATTGCACTTCAGGAGAAGTGAATATACCACCATAAATACCCTATAAAAAACTCCCCAACAGCAACCATAGTATATATATATATATATATATTTTTTTTTTTTTTTTGAGAAATAAAACCGCCATAATAATTTATATTAATTTAATCACTTTAATGTCAAAACTGTGTACTTTTAAGTCTTTTACACTTCTTCTAAAAAAAAAAAAAAAAAAAAAAAATAACAATCAAAATAATCTGCTTCCCTCATTTTAGGCTTATTAGAGATACTGTATCACTGTCACAAAATACAGAGGATCCTTTCCCAATTTATTACACCTCGTTCTGTTAAAAAATATATATATATATATATATATTATTACACCGTTACACCTTTTTTTTTTTTTTGGAGAAAGTACACCGTTACACCTCGTTTCAAATAGTTTTACAACCCAGTTTGACAAGTCAAATAGAACTAAAAAAATAATAATAATAATAATAATATTAATATTAATTAATTAATAAAAAAATATAAACCCCCACAAAACCCTGAGAATGTTTATTACGTTGTTGCGTGAGGGTTACTCCTCAGACATTGCCTCTTCTTACATACATATAAAGTGCACACTACATCGTTACTGTCTCTTTTTCTCATTGTTGCAAAACCCTTTCTTTCTTTTCCTTTGAAACCAAACATAGGAAAAGAAAAATAAAGGGTTTTCACAATGAGTGGTTACTCTTTCTTTCAAAGGTTCCCTACGGTTTTTCAAACTCACCCCATGCTCGGGAGAGTTCTTGTTGTCTGTGCCGTCACTGCCGTCAGGTCTAATGCTTTTTGCATTCATGGATTTTTTATATTTTAGTTTGTAAGAGTTTTAGTACTTTTTTTTTCTTATTAGAATGGTCTGTTTTTGAAGGTTTGTGTTCACTACAAACTTTGCAGTTCCTGAAGTTGATGGAAAAGATTGTTGTTGTTGGTGTCAAACTCATTGAATTTGTTTAATATTTAGCATGCAAAACACAGTTTTTAACACCAAGTTGGCTATATTTATGTGTGTGTACTACATATAAAGTGAAAACAAAATTACTCCCTCATATTATTTTAATGGGTTTTATATATATATATATATATATAGGATTTGCCCTGAGTATATGGGAAAAAGAGAGAAAAAGTGTGTTATGTTTCATCTAGAAATTACTGATATTTTATTTCTTATGGTCATTGTTTTTTTATATTGTTTGATCTTGTGGGATGAATAAAAATTGATATATACTGTTAAACATTGTCCAAATCATATGGCAGTCTCTAGTCAGGTCCTTAATCCTGTTCCCAGGTTCTTGCTTTGTCCTATAGGGTGCGCTTATGTTGCAAACGGTGTTTTGGGTTTAAGAGGAGCATTTGGGTTTTAACTCTTTTAGGCTCCCAAATCCAAACGGACCCATAGAGGTTAAAAGCTGAAGGAAATACTAAAATAAAATCTAGTTTGACTTGCATGATTTACATGACTAGTATACAAGAAGAAAAATTATTATACCTATTCACTCATTATTTGGATGTTGCAGGAAAATTAAGTGCTTTGTATTGTGTGTTTTTATAGAATTCAGCTTGGTCTAGTGACTTTGATCTAAAAAGATAAAAGAAAAGAAATTGGTGATACTTGAATTAAATATGTGACTGTGATTCATGATTTCTTGTCCAAAAATCTTGCATTATGAAGGACAGTCATTTAAAGAGCAGGGTCAGTAGCTAGAAGATTTTTGTGGTGAATATAACCATTGCAAACTAATGATACTAAAATTTAGTTGACTGGTTTCCTAATTTTTATGAATTTGTTCATCTTTAACTGCAGACTAAAAACTTGACAATAAGTACTACTATTGACTACTATCTCTGATTGATTTCTATTTAATGCTTGTTTCTGGATCTTGAAATGGAATAAAAAAAATTTCCTCCTCAGTTGTTGTTATTATCAAATTGTATTTTCCCACTCTAGTTGCTATGTGGTTTAATTGGTTTTTTTTATTATTTTTTATCTTATTATTATTGAATTTTCACACCCTTAATCTGGACCTTCTATTTGTTGCAGTGGTGGAGGTCTTATGGCATTTTCTGATGCTAGACAAAAATCTATGTATGCTAAATCAATTCAAGGTGAATTCAAGAAAAAGAAGGTGGTGGTAGTTGGAACTGGATGGGCTGGCACCAGCTTTTTGAAAGAATTGAAAAACCCCTCATATGATGTTCATGTGGTGTCACCTCGTAATTATTTTGCATTCACTCCTTTGTTACCTAGTGTTACTTGTGGCACAGTGGAAGCACGCAGCATTGTTGAACCCATTCGCAGTATTACCAAGAAGGTAATCTTAAATGAATGAGATATGAAATGACTATGCCATCTACATCCGTTTCTATTGACATTTCTGTCATAAATTTTTCTGTAGCCTTAAAAACATGCTTGAGTTTTACTGTGTTATATCATATTGTATGTTACAAAGTCAAGTTCAAATAGAAAAAAAAAATCATTGTATGAGAATGGGATGAGTCTTTTATCTAGAATGGTTAGTAAGGAGCAAGTCATTTGAATAATTTCCTATCCTTCCGCATCATATTGCGTCTGTATGGCATAGTATGCATGTGTATAATATTGTTAATATAGTTCAAATCTGCTCAAAGCTGAATGCTTATGATTATAAAAATTGTCGAGCAATTTAAGCCTTTTGAGCTAGTCATTTTCCAGGGAAACTGGAGTTATTTAGATGACACCTTTCTTTGATTTGACATGGCAGAAAAGCTATGATGTCCACTTCAAGGAAGCTAAATGTTACAAGATTGATGCAGAGAATAAGAAAGTTTATTGTCAATCTAGTCAAGACAAAAATTTTGATGGAAAAGAAGAATTTGCTTTAGACTATGACTACCTGGTGATAGCCATGGGAGCCCAATCAAATACATTCAACACCCCTGGGGTTATGGAGCATGCCCACTTCTTGAAGGTATCTTCACTTGGAGTAAAAATTAAAATATACTAGCAGCATTTTACTCTTTTATTTAGCAGTTCATCTAAAGTTTCTGTTATAACTTAAAAAAATAAAATACTTTATGTAGGAAGTAGATGATGCTCTGGGAATCCGTAAAACAGTGATTGATGCTTTTGAGAGGGCAAGCCTTCCTTCTATAAGTGAAGAGGAGAAGAAAAGGATTTTGCATTTTGTAGTTGTTGGTGGTGGTCCAACTGGTGTGGAATTTGCTGCAGAGCTTCATGACTATGTCTATGATGATTTAGTCAAGTTATACCCTCAAAGTAAAGACTACGTGAAAATCACCCTCATTGAAGCAGGCAATCATATTCTGAACATGTATGTCACATTGCTTTTTTCACATTTTCAATTTAATTCTGTGTAATTGTTTAAAGTCCTTGCTTCTTTTTCTCTGTTTGTTTTCTAATGCTTTCAGTTGCTGCTAACGTTACAGGTTTGACAAGAGAATTTCCACATTTGCTGAAGAAAAGTTTCAAAGAGATGGTATTAATGTGAAAACAGGATCTATGGTCATAAAAGTATCTGATAAAGAAATATCTACTAAAGTAAGAGCAACTGGCGAAGTTGTAAACATACCTTATGGAATGGTTGTCTGGTCAACTGGTATTGGGACTCGCCCTGAAATAGCGAATTTCATGAAGCAAATTGGTCAGGTGTGTTGCTCTTAAACTACACTGATTTATTTTCCCTTCACTTCCAACCATAACTGGTGTTAGCTTTGTATTTTTTTTTTTACTCTAATTGTTTGAACTTTTATTCCTTTAAGCAGACTAACAGACGTGTGTTAGCTACTGATGAATGGCTGAGGGTGGAAGGATGTGATAACGTATATGCCCTTGGGGATTGTGCAACAGTAAACCAGCGCAAAGTCATGGTATGATATCTACAGCCAGACTTATTTGTGTATTTTTGAATATAGAGAGCACTCAAAATTGTGTATAATAATTCATTAGAAGGGAAGGGGGGTGGGGTGTAGGTTCAAGACCTACAGGATGCGTGTGCAATTTACCAATAAAAAATGTTTACAACAATTGCTATGTCATTTCTCTTTCTTTTGTCTCCCCCCCCCCCCCCCCCCAAAAAAAAAATATATATATATATATATATATGTCGAGTACATATAATTAGTAATATGCAATTCTCAACTCAATTTTGTTTAAGAGAATTCCTCCCTATCATGAATATCTTTTATTCGCCATGTCAACTGAGAGGAAGACATTTTATAATTCTTTAGATTTATTATTATTTTTTAAATCTTTAATTTATTATTGCCAACTTGTTTTCAGGAAGATATTTCTGCCATATTCAGTAAAGCAGACAAGAATAAATCTGGTACTTTAAATATAAAGGACTTTCATGATGTTATGGATGACATCCTGGAGAGGTACCCTCAAGTGAAGCTTTATTTGAAGAAGAAAAAGATGAAAAATTTTGCTGCGTTGCTGAAGAATACTCAAGAGAATGACCAAAACAAGCCCATTGAAATTGATAACGTTAAGACAGCTCTGACTGAAGTGGACTCTCAGATGAAAAATCTCCCCCCAACAGCTCAGGTACTTGATTTAGTTTCCTTTGCATAACCTATTTGACCTCCTGCTAACAAACATTCTCACTTCTTGACTTCTTGTGTCCTTGTAATATTCTAGGTTGCTTATCAGCAAGGCCGCTACCTTGCAGACTGTTTCAATCGCATGGAACAGTGTGAGAAGAATCCTGAAGGTCCTCTCAGGTTTAGGGAATCTGGACGTCATCGGTTTCATCCCTTTAGGTACAAGCTGAACTTTGCACAACTTTTTGTTTTTATTTTCCCTGCAATACGGAATATATGTATGACATTATGCAAGCCGTAACATCAGAATTAATATAGTCAATAATAACTAGAACTACTTGTCACAGGTGATTGAACATAAAATTGAGAATTGTAAATTAAGGTTTTGATAGCAAAAGACATATCTTTATACAATACATTTTAAAGTTGAATTCTGGCAGCACCTAACTAGTCATAATCTTGTTTTACATTAATGTACCTGCCAGTGTCAAACTAGTCATGTTCTAGTTTTATGTCAAGTCATCTTGACTGGTTTGCTATGGAAATATTTTGAATCTTTTTCTTGCTATTTCCAGAATTTTCAAGTCTCTAGATTGAGTCACTGACCCAGCTATGTCTCTGCTCTCACTTGGATAATGGCTTTTCTGCATGCAAAATACAATAACCTTGTAAACTAAAATCTTTTAGGTTCATATAAGATATCTGGTAATTATAGGAGCAAGGCACTTAATAATTTGTGTACAAAGTGTGTTTACTTTCGCACTCTCAAGTTATCAGCACAATAATCAATATGAAATAAGTGTGTGCGCGTGCATGTGTGTTTGTTTTATCCATCCAATTTCACAATGAGGTAGGCAGGAGATTATCCTCTCAATGTAGCTAACTTTTTGATGGTTTTAATTCTAGGTATAGGCACTTGGGGCAATTTGCACCACTGGGAGGAGAACAAACTGCATTCCAACTTCCTGGAGATTGGGTTTCGATTGGTCATAGCTCTCAGTGGCTCTGGTACTCAGTATATGCCAGGTAATTTATTAATTCACATTTGCTTCCATGATCTAATAAGTTGTTACCATGTTGTCATTGTCTGATGGTTGTATCAACTTACAGCAAGCTAGTCAGTTGGAGGACAAAAATGCTGGTGATCTCTGATTGGGGAAGGAGATTCATATTTGGAAGGGACTCAAGCAAAATCTAAGACTAGAAGGGACCATATGCTACATTAGAGATTTGGTTCAACCATAATATTATCTTGTCTAGACAATAGAGGCTAGGCCTAGCAATTTTGATCGATATTTATTTGAATTCTAAGTTTTGTTTTTCATCTATCACAATTTTGTCCTTTGTGATTCACTTAGTGAAAATTTATTAGTAGTTTGAAGGTGTTTTAACCAGAAATAAGTATTGGTTAAGCCAGGTTTTTATGCGTTTGGTATTTTTATTAATAGTTATTGATGTAATTCAAGGCTCGAGTTAGCTTTGGGGTTTAGGGAGTCTAAGGAGAAGGGTGCAGTCCAAATTGGTTAGTTTCAAATCTTTAATTAGGGGGTTCTTTTGGAGGAGGAAGTTTCATGAAGGTATTGCAATGGCATATGAGCAATTGAACTGGGGTGTTGTGAGTTTTCGAGACTGACTTGTGAGATATTGGTTTATGGGTAGAGAAGGTTGGGTTTCGGAGTGTGAACTATTCATTCATTTCATTTCATTGATTTTTTTTTTTTGGGGATAATTTGATAGTTAGAAAGAGGAGGAAAGAGATTGAACAGTGGATGTTATAGACACACCAAAAAGTGCCGACTTTCAGCTGCAAGGCTCTTGCTATTATTTGATTTTTCGAACAAGGAGTGTTGCTTAATGGGTATGACGTGACATGTACTTCCTAGTGCAAGTATATAAATTGTGTATATTCTTTAAAATTGTATATGTATACGTTAAAATGTACATAATTATGTATGTTTAAAAAAAACGTATAGATTGAATATGCAAAATACTGTACATTCTTAAAAATTGTGTAGGTTTAGTATACAAAATTGTGTACATTTTTTGAAAAATTGTACACATTGAATTGACAATTCAATAAATTCGTTGAAAAATTATGGTCATTCAATGTACAGGAATTAGGATTGTGTACATTTTATAAAAAAAATTTGTGTATGTTTAATATATAAAATTGTGCACATTCTTAAAAAATTGTATACTTTAAATATTTTTGTATATTTTTTGAAAAATTGTGTGCGTTGTATGTTGAGTATACATAATTGTGTACATTTTTTGAAAAAATTGTATACTTTGTGTAGGGTCAGTTTTTGTAGCCCAAGCCCAAAAGGTTTTGATTATGAGCCCAATGAACTCAGAACAATGAATTTGTAGAGAGTGGGTGAAAGAGCTGGGCTGATTGTGAATTAAACAATAGTTAACTATGGTATTAAGGGATGAACTGACGTTAAAACACACTTAAAAGCTCAACAAATTGATGTCCGAAGAGGTATATTATTGAATGAAAGGTGAATACAGTTCTTAGAGTTACAGTAAACTTGTTCTCTTCTTCTTTTCCCTCTGTTCCGATCCCCTATTATCAGAGGCATCTTCCCTTTATATAGCATCCTTCCTCATCATCTTCATCGTCCACTTGTTCTTCATCTAAGTATCCACTTGAGTATATGTCACGTCAGGTCTCCTCTTTAGCTCTCTGTGAGTGGTAGTACCTGAGATTACACTGTTCAAGGGTCTTCTCCATATTAATGCGGCCAGAAAAGCAGCTGTAGTGCATTTAATGTGGTGGTAGCAGCTTTTCCTTTTAGATATTTCTTCATTCTTATCATCTCCAGACATGCCCAAAACTTATCCTTATCATTGAAGTTGTTAGGAAGATCATTCGAACCTTCCAGATATTTGTTTGATCAAGACTATTCGTATCCGAGGAGAATGCCCACTTCGGACCACTGGTGATCTCTTCGGACTGCACTCCTCCTTCATTCCCAGATATCTCTCTTCCATATGGACTCCTTCTAAACCACTTTCTTCTCTTCGGACAAACAGTAATCTTCAAATAAGGCCCTAGGCCCAATACATAAGGTTGGGCTTTTACCCCCCACAATAGCCCCTCAAAATTTTAATTTTTCCCTCGCATCCAAGGAGAAAAAATAGAATTTTGATTTGTTACGAAATAAAAGCTTAAAGTACAAAAATATCTGAGTTCACACGTGTATGAGCATAGATTTAGGAGCTTCATCATTGCTGCTGCCGTTTTAGTATTCCCAAAGCGCTATTAATTACCCCAGGTGGCGTTTTGTCTCTGGTATCCAACGATGGACTGTTGATCCAACGGACGTGGTTCTTCCTCGGAATCTGGGCAGGATGACTCCTACCCCTTCGTTTGTCCCTATATAAAGCCCCAGAAGAGGTTATTTCTCCTTTACTTTGCAGATTCTCAAATTTTCCAACCAACTAAAGCATTCAAATCCACTAAGCTCTTCAATCACCAAACCCAGAATCTGTAAGAATCTCTCCACGAGTTTAAAGATCATTCTCTGACTTAGTTTGTGTAAGTTCTCCTTTATTCAAACCTTTCATCTTCTCCTCGACTAGCTTCCTCGGCCTTCAAGTAGTCACTCCCCAGTCACTGCATTTAGAGTTTCCTCTTTCTTGTTTAATTGAGATGGGTAGATTTTAGTACATGGTGGATAGCCCCGCCCAGATGGAGGAATTTAGGGCAACATATTGCATACCTCAAGATGTGGGTTTGAGATATTATCCTCCAGAAAGACTACTAACAGATCGAAGGGTGGGTGAAGTTATAATCCCCATCATCGCCTTTCTAGAAGGGGGGATGACTATCCCTATGGGCCCCATCACCAGTAATTACCTCCGAAACCATAGGCTTAGTCCTGAACAATGTGCGCCTAACATCTTTAGAATCTTAGGAGCAATTGATGATTTGAACCGTCATCTAGGATTGGGACTCACCTAGCTCGACGTGGTACATATGTATGAGTGTCATAGCCAGAAAGGAGCAGGATATTATCTTAAATCCCAATCCGACATTGTTAGGCTCGTCTCCTGCCTTCCCAAATCTAATAAATGGATGAAAGACGACTATCTGATCGTCTCAGGCGCGTGGCATAACAGTCTTCATTGCCCAACCCAACCAGGAAAGCCAGGTGGGACATCCCAGATTTAGGTTTACTAACAGTAGATTTAGGATCTCCGTTTTTTAACAATTTTGTCCTCTCTTTGTATCATTATTTTCAAGTTTCTGACTAAATTCTGTTGTGATGTTAACAGAAAAAGAACACGTTTCTCCTCGGCTTAGCCTCACAAATGCTGCCGCGCTCAATTATTTATTACGATCAGAAATTTTTGTAAGTGAAGACGGGCAACTCCGGTCGGTTCCTCTTATTCTTGGTTACATGCCAAAATCGACCGATTTTCAGCCTGTCGGCAACGCGATAAAACAGGGAGATTATCGCATCAACCGCATAGACGTTGCTCGAAAAGACTTTTTAGCTTCGTTTGATCTTGCCCCCGTGCCACATCCAAATCCATAAGGTGTGTCATTGCTCCTCCAGCCAATTCAGTGGGTTCTCCTCGAACCAGTAGCAATAGGTGAAAGAGTTGCTTCTTCAACCCTTTCGCTTGACGAGCAGATTGATAAGTTCAAGTTTGAAGGAGAAGTTTCAGGAGGAGTTCAGGTTTTAGACGCCGAGGAGGAGACTGACAGGCAATCTAGTGTTCTCCCAGAGAGAATAAACGTACCAGACGATTCTTCAGAAGAAGACATGGTAAACCTGAGGGACTTGATGAAGAATAGAAATACAAAAGCTAGGCCCAAAGAGATTGGTACATCTCGGCCAGTGGTTAGTCTTCCTCTTCCACCTCCTCAGGTTCCTTCGAATGTCGGCTCAAAGTAATTGCCAGATTCGAAGATGAAGAGGCCCCTCACCAATAATGAAGAAAGGGAGGTGGCGCCTCTAAAAGGAACCAAGCAACAGAAAGTGGTCAAAGACCACCAGAGCAAAAGGACTTTGTCTACCGAGAGCCGAGACGACTCTCTCATAGGAGATGTGCGCCGAGGACCTCGCACTTGGTCTCCCAGGCTGGAATTGGATGGTGCTCCTATCCCCTGGGAGACCTCCCTCAGAAATTATAGTGGGGGGAAAGCAGGTCTCGTTGCTGAGGCCCTAGAGTAACCACTGCTCCTCCCACGAGACATGGAGTCATACAGGCGCTTCAGCCAATATGAACTCTTCTTATCCCTTAAAAGGGATTTAGCTATAGTAAGTGACTTAATCCATTTCCTCAATTTAAGATGCTAGTTTTTATTTTTATTTTTTTCTTATCCCTTTTCTTTGCTTTATATTGAAGTTTTTCATTCTGCTATGTAGCTTACTCAGCAAATTTATATGGCCAAGCAGTGGAAAAAAAAGGCCTATATTGAAGCCCAAGCAGAGGCTCACTCTCGGTCTGAGGCAAAAAAATCTCTGGGCAGTCTGAAGGAAGATTGTGCTCATCTGTCCGAGCAGTTAAAAGAGATGACCAATCAGAGGAATAGCCTTGATGCATGCCTTAAAACTACCGAGAAGCAAGCCGAAGAGCAACGTAAACAACTGAATATGACGAAGATTAACTTGGCGACAGAGAAAGAGTTGGTGAAAGGTCTTCGGGCCGAGCTTCAAAAAGCCAAGGAGACTATCCGATTGGCCGAAAAGGATGCTCAGTTGGCCAAGGAGGCAATCGAGGTTGAAAGGCAGGCAGCATATAAGCTGGGGGTGGAGGAAACCCAAGTCAGTCTTACTGAACAGTTTGTCACGGTTTGCCGAGAGTACTACGATATAACCTGGGGAAAAGCCCTTGATGTTGCTGAGATCTCTGCGGAATCTGACTTAAGGCAACTTGGGAGTATATACTACGATCCTGATATTTGCGAACTCCCAGGGTCTGATTCCTCTCCCCCTATACAACTCCAAGAGGCTTCGGAGCAATTCCTGATTGGCCAAGTCCCTCCTATCAACCCTAAGGCCCCCAAGGAGTCTGGTCAACCTAGTGATCAAGGCAAGTCAGCTGAGGATCCCAAGGAGTTTGGTTAACCTGGGGATCAGGGCAAGCAAACTAAAGCTCCCAAGGAGTCTAGTCAACTTGGGGATCAGGGCAAGCAAGCTAAGGCTCCCCAAGATAAGGGCAAAGACTTGGGAAAAAAGAAGACCATTTCAGAATCTAAGGACCAAGCCCCGGAAGTTGCTGCTGCTCAGTCCAGTCAGGCTGCTGATCTTTGGCCCCTCAGATGAAGGCTTAGACGTTTAGGAGTTTTTATTTCATACTTGTATTAGTTTTTCTTTTATGTAAGGGATTGTAAACTACTTTCTTTTGATCAATGACATCATTTCTCTTTTATTTTTAGTGTCTTCGTTGCACATCTTATGAGGCTTATTATTATTGCAAATAGCTATAACTCGCAATTACGGTAATATAGGCAGACTTAACAATGATATCGTGCCAATGATGCAAACAACTTATTCAAATACTGGAAGAAATAGGTCATACAAGAATTAATATCAAACATTGAATGCAATGAATGATGTGAAGGTATTACAGGATTTCTTGAATACCTACAAGGAATATTACTAAGCACTGATTTCGGATTATTCAAATACTTACGACTATGAGACAAGGTTATTTAGGCACGATTTGTTAAATTTATACATTAATAATGACTATAAGATGGCGTTAACTAACCCAAATCATCTGGTCCGAGAACTTCAGGCATGATTGAATTTAAGTTTAAGCACTTAGGAGAACTGTAACGAAATGTTAACTAACCCAAATCATCTGATCCGAGAACTACAGACATGATTGAATTTAAGTTTAAACACTTGGGAAAACTGTAATGAAGTGTTAACTAACCCAAATCATCTAGTCCGAGGACTACAGGCATGATTGAATTTAAGTTTAAACACTTAAGAAAACTATAAATGAGTGTTAACTGACCCAAATTATCTAGTCCGAGGACTTCAGGCATAATTGGATTTAAGTTTAAACACTTAGGAGAACTGTGAACGAGTGTTAACTAACCCAAATCATCTGGTCCGAGGACTTCAGGCATGATTGGATTTAAGTTTAAACACTTATTAGAACTATAAATGAGTGTTAACTAACCCAAATCATCTGGTCCGAGGACTTCAGGCATGATTGGATTTAAGTTTAAACACTTAAGAGAACTGTAACGAAGTGTTAACTAACCCAAATCATCTTGTTCGAGGACTACAGGTATGATTGAATTTAAGTTTAAACACTTGGGAAAACTATAAATGAGTGTTAACTAACCCAAATCATCTGGTCCGAGGACTTCAGGCATGATTGGATTTAAGTTTAAATACTTAAGAGAACTGTGAACAGGTGTTAACTAACCCAAATCATCTGGTCCGAGGGCTTCAGGCATGATTAGATTTAAGTTTAAACACTTATGAGAACTGTGAACGAATGTTAACTAACCCAAATCATCTGGTCCGAGGACTTCAGGCATGATTGGATTTAAGTTTAAACACTTATGAGAATACTTCATAAAACGAATTGGCGTATTGATTGAAGAAAAGATTCGATTAATAATAGTACCTTTTGAGGTTATTTACATTCCAAGGGCGTGGTATTACATGACTATCTAGGTCTTCTAAGAAATATGCTCCAATGCCAGCCCCTGAAGTAATACGATATGACCCTTCCCAATTGGGTCCTAACTTTCCCCAAGTTGGGTTCTTTGCAGTGCCCACAACTTTCCTCAGTACCAAATCACCAAATTCTAGAGGCCTTAGCTTTACGTTGGCATCATAGCCCTGCCTGAGCTTTTGTTGGTAATGTGCCAGTCGGACCATTGCATTTTCCCTTCTTTCCTCAATCAGGTCCAAACTCTTCTCTAGCTGCTCATTATTGCCAGTTGGACTGAACGAACTAGTTCTCAATGTTGGGAACCCAGTCTCCAAAGGTATGACAGCTTCAGCCCCATAGGTCATTGAGAAGGGGGTCTCTCCAGTAGATCTGCGAGGCGTAGTTCTATATGCCCAAAGTACATGTGGCAATTCATCCACCCATTTACCCTTCGCATCGTCTAGTCTCTTCTTTAATCCATTTACTATGACCTTGTTAACCGCTTCCGCTTGCCCATTCCCCTGGGGATAGGCAGGGGTGGAGTATCTGTTCATGATTCCCAGTTCGCTACAATAATTCCTTAATGCTTTGCTGTCGAACTGTAAGCCATTGTCCGAGATGAGAGTATGAGGAACCCCAAACCGAGTGACAATATTCTTCCACACAAATTTCTGCACATCTACGTCTCTGATGTTGGCCAGAGGTTCAGCTTCGAACCATTTGGTGAAATAGTCTGTGCCGACCAGAAGGTATTTCCTGTTTCCTGCAGCCTTAGGGAATGGACCCACGATATCTAAGCCCCATTGAGCAAAAGGCCATGGGCTGGATAGTGGATTAAGAGTTCCCCCTGGTTGATGAATGTTTGGGGCAAACCGTTGACATTGATCGCACTTCTTAACATACTCGTGGGCTTTTTTTTACATATTCGCCCACCAATAACCTTGAGTAATGGCTCGGTGAGCCAAGGACCTACCTCCAGTGTGGCTCCCACAGATTCCTTCATGTAGTTCTTCTAGTAGTAACTCAGCCACTTCAGGATGCATGCATAATAAGTACGGTCCTGAATAGGAGCATTTATATAGTTTCTGGTCCTTGAATATCCAGAATCTGGTCGCCTTCCTCCGAACTTTGTCAGCTTCCCTCCTTTCTTCAGGCAAAATATCCTCTTTCAAGAATTTAATTATAGAATCCATCCAGCTGGGTCCGGCCCTGATTTGGTGAACTTGGACTACCTCTCTTCTTACCCCTGTAGGCCCATGCAAGTCCTTGACGAGGATAACTCTCGGCAAATCTTATGCCGAAGAGGTAGCGAACGTTGCCAAAGAATCAGCATGTGCATTACCGTTTCTGGGGATGTGCAGCAAATTGAAAGATTCGAACTCCGATTGCAGACATTTAACTCGGCTCAAGTATCCCTGCATTCTTTCATCCTTCGCCTCAAACTCACCTTGTACTTGACCAACGACTAACCTCGAGTCCGAGAACACCTCCACTGACTTTCCTCCCATTCTTTGAACCATAGCCATTCCCATCAGTAGAGCTTCATACTCCGCCTCATTATTTGTTGCCAAGAAGTCCAGCCTTAACGACTTTTCAATGATGATTCTTTCAGGGGATATCAGCACTAGCCCCACTCCAGAACCTTTCTGGTTCGCTGCACCATCCACGTACACTTCCCAATGTGAGGGGCTTTGTTGAGAAATCATGCCAACTGATTTTTCATTCATGTCCAATGTTGGCGTTACTTCTTCTAACTAGGGCTCCGTGAACTCGGCCACCAAATCTGCAAGGACCTGGCCTTTGACCGATGTGCGAGGCATGTACTTGATATCAAAAGCCCCTAAGATCGTGCCCCATTTAGCAATCCTCCCGGTGTAGTCAGCACTTCGGAGTATAGCCTTGAGTGGGAGCTGGGTGAGAACAATGACTATATGGGCTTGGAAATAATGAGGTAGCTTTCGTGTACCAAGCACCACTGCCAGGATAGCCTTCTCCAGTGGCAAATAACGGACCTCGGCTTCATGCAGCGACTTACTTACATAATAAACTGGCCTTTGCACACCATAATCTGCTCGTATTAATACCAAGCTCACAGCATAAGGAGCCACAGCAATGTAGGCAAACAAGACTTCATCTGGCTCAGGACTGGACATGATTGGTGGCTAAGCGAGATAGTCCTTAAGTTGCTGAAAGGCCACAGCACATTCTTCAATCCACTCAAATCCCTTCCATTTGTTGATCAACGAGAAGAAAGGTCTACACCTATCTGCTGATCGGGAGATGAATCGGTTCAGGGCAGCAGTCATTCCAGTCAGTTTCTGAACTTCCTTGGGATTCCAAGGAGCTTGTAAATTGTTAATGGCCTTTATCTGATCGGGGTTAACTTCAATTCCCCTGTGAGTCACCATGTACCCCAAGAACTTGCCTGACCCCACACCGAATGAGCATTTGGAAGCGTTTAGGCGCAGTTTGTACCTTCTTAGAAATTCAAAGGTACTTTCAAGGTCTTTCACATGTTCAGCAATAATCTTGCTTTTCACCACCATGTCATCTATGTAAATCTCGATATTTTTACCTAGCTGTGGCTCAAACATCCTTGTCATCATTCTCTGATAGGTAGATCCCGCATTTTTCAAGCCAAATGGCATCACCTTATAGTGGTAGTTACCGATAGGGGTGACAAAAGCAGTATTCTCCTGATCATCCAGTGCTAGTGGTATCTGGTGGTAACCTTGAAAAGCATCCAGGAAACTCATTTGATGATGGCTGACAGTGGCATCCACTAGCTGATCAATTTTTGGCATAGGGAATGGATCTTTAGGACAAGCCTTATTTAAGTCAGTGAAGTCTACACATACTCGCCATTTCCCATTCTTCTTCTTCACCACCACAGTATTTGCTAGCCACTCAGGATAAAAAACTTCCTTAATAGCTTCAGCTTGTTTGAGCTTTGTTACTTCTTCTCTTACTGCATCAGCATGTTCCTTAGATGGGCACCGAGGAGGCTGCTTCTTGGGGGTAATCAGTGGGTTGACCTTCAGATGGTGACATATGAATTCTGGATCTACTCCTGGGGCTTCGTAAGCGTTCCAGGCGAATACGTCAAGGTTTCTCTTAAGGAATTCTACTAACTCTTCCTTCTCCTGCAGAGGTAGCTGGGATCCAACTTGAAAGAATTTTTCTGGATTGTCTCCGATGGTAACTTTTGTTAAATCTTCGCACCTAGTGCCCTCGTCTGGATCTTCGACGGGCAATACCCGAGGCTTTAACTGCTATAAACCCCTTTCGGCCTTGGACAAGGACTCAGTTTCGGGCTCGTGTTGGATGGCAGCCACTAAGCATTGTCTGGCTACAGATTGATCTCCCCGGATTTCACAAACTTGTCCTTCAGATGGATATTTAACTTTCTGATGCAAAGTAGAGGAAACAGCCCCTAGTGTATGAAGCCAAAGTCTGGCTACAATTGCCGTATAGGGCGAATACACATCTACAACTATGAAATCCACCTCTACCACCTCTGAGCCGGTCTGCACAGGTAATCGTATCTGGCCTTTCAGGGTAACAACTCTTCCTTCAAAACTCACCAGGGGAGAATTGTATGGTGTTAAGTCTTGAGGTTTTAGGCTTAGCCCATTGTAGAGATCAGGATACATTATTTCTACCGCGCTACCCTGGTCCACCATTACCCTCTTCACATCATACCCTCTAATTCTGAGGGTGATTACTAAAGCGTCATCATGGGGTTGGATGGTCCCAATCTTGTCCTCATCCGAGAACCCTAAAACCGGTTAAGCACCCGATTTAGCTCTCTTCGGACCTTGGCCAAAGTCCCCTGCAGGTGACCGAGCTATAGGCATAACCTTCGATGGCCAGGATCCTGTTCTCCCCGGTGCGGCGAAGATGACATTAATAGTTCCCAATAGAGGCTTTAAAGAGTCATCTCTTCGGGGCCTTGAGTTCATCTGACTTCCTCGGCCACTGGAGTGATCAAGAGGTGTCTCAATTTACCTTCGCAAACCAGTTGGTCCAAGTGATCCCACAGGCTCTTGCAATCCTCTGTGGTATGCCCATGGTCTTGATGGTACTGGCAATAGAGATTATGATTACGCTTCTCTGGGTTCCCCACCATCTTATTGGGCCACTTGAAGAATGGTTCATTCTTAATCTTCTCTAAAACTTGGTGTACAGGCTCTTTGAATACAGCGTTGACCGCTTGAGGATTTGCTGATCTTGATTGTCCAGCAAACTCCCTCCGCGGTTTACTGTTATGGTAACGGTCCGACCTGAAATCCCTCCTCTCCTAGGGGATAACCTTGTCCTTTCCCTTCCCTTGCTGTTGATCATTTTCAACTCTTTTATATTTTTCAATGCGGTCCATGAGCTGACGCATGTTAGTAACTGGCTTACCAGTTAAGGACTTCCTTAAACCATGGTCAGTAGGGAGGCCGAGCTTGAACGTGCTGAGGGCCATTCCATCAAAATTGCCCTCCATATCATTAAACATCTCCCAGTACCTATCTGAATACGTTTTCAAGGTCTCACCTTCTTGCATGCTCAAGGATAGCAGTGAAGATAAGGGTCTGGCCACTCTTCGGCATGTGACAAAACGGGAACCAAATGCTTGAGTGAGTTCTTTGAAGGAACTGATGGAGTCTTCTTTCAGGCTATCAAACCACCTCATTGCAACCGGTCCAAGATTGGAGGGAAAAACCTTGCACATCAGAGCTTCATCTCTGGAGTAGACAGCCATCCTTTGACTAAAGTGACTCACATGTTCCATAGGGTCCATTTTACCATTATAGATGGTGAACGTCGGCTGGTTAAAACGTCGAGGAAGTCTCGCTTCTTCAATCCTGCGTGTAAAAGGTGACATAGAGATTTGATTCAAAGCCCTGCTCATAGCATCGTTCCCTACGCCTCCATGGGATGGGCTTCGAGGTTGCCTCTTACGATGATGCTCTTCTTCATAGGAAAAGGACTCACTGACTGGTGTTCGAGATCTCTGCTTGTAAGTGACATCTTGTTCGTCATCGGAATCTTCATCAGAATGCGAAGAAATCTGTTTCCTCTTTGCATGGCGCAACTCCCTTTTTAGCCTCTCAATTTCTAGTTGCATATTCTGGTTCTTCTCTGCATGAGACACGTGACTTCCACCATGTGGCTGGCTTCGATCAGTATGCGCAGTATGCACACTACCTTCATGATCTTGTCTCTACTCCAAATTAAGAAAAGGGTCTACGTGTTAGGATGCCCTAGATTCTGCTGGTTATTGTCCTGGTTCAACCATTATCAACTGTTGCTTCCACTTTCGCTCAAGCTCTCCCCACAGACGACGACAATTATAGAGTCAGTTTTTGTAGTTCAAGCCCAAAAGGTTTGGATTATGAGCCCAATGAACTTAGAACAATGAATTTGTAGAGAGTGGGTGAAAGAGCTGGGCTGATTATGAATTAAACAATAGTTAACTATGGTATTAAGGGATGAACTGACGTAAAAACACACTTAAAAGCTCAACAAATTGATGTCCGAAGAGGTATATTATTGAATGAAAGGTGAATACAGTTCTTAGAGCTACAGTAAACTTGTTCTCTTCTTCTTTTCCCTCTGTTCCGATCTCCTCTTATTAGAGGCATCTTCCCTTTATATAGCATCCTTCCCCATCATCTTCATTGTCCACTTGTTCTTCATCTAAGTATCCACTTGAGTATATGTCACGTCAGGTCTCCTCTCTAGCTCTCTGTGAGTGGTAGTAGCTAAGATTACACTGTTCAGGGGTCTTCTCCACATTAATGCGGCCAGAAAAGCAGCTGCAGTGCATTTAATGTGGTGGTAGCAGCTTTTCCTTTTAGATATTTCTCCGTTCTTATCATCTCCAGACATGCTCGAAACTTATCCTTATCATTGAAGTTGTTAGGAAGATTATTCGAACGTTCCAGATATTTGCTTGATCAAGACTATTCGTATCCGAGGAGAATACCCTCTTCGGACCACTGGTGATCTCTTCAGACTGCATTCCTCCTTCATTTCCAAGAATCTCTCTTCCACATGGACTCCTTCTCAACCGCTTTCTTCTCTTCGGACAAACAGTAATATTCAAATAGGGCTCTAGGCCCAATACATAAGGTTGGGCTTTTACCCTCCACACTTTGAATGTATAAAATTGTGTACATTCTTTGAAAAATTATGTACATTGAAGTTATAGAATTGTGTATATTCTTAAAAATTGTATAAGTTGAATATATAGAATTGTATACAATTTTTGAAAATTTGTATATGTTGAATGTATAAAATTGTGTACGTTGAATATACAAAACTGTGTATAATCTTTCATTAAATGTACAAAATTGTGTACAATCTTAAAAATTGTGTACATTAAATATATAAAATTATATAGGTTCTTTCAAAGCTTTGTACGTTAAGTGTACAAAATTGCATACATTTTTTTGAAAAATATGTATTTTTAATATAAAGAATTGTACATTGATTACATTGTTAATTGTTTGAAACATTACATTCTTGAATGGTATCAAATGTGTACATGCTTAAAAATTGTGTATAAGAAATATACAAAATTGCGTCTAATCTTTCAAAAATTGTATACATTAGTTGTACATAATTGCGTACATCCTTTTTAAAAAAAAAAAAAAAAAACTATGTACATTTTTTTTTTTTTGGTAGAAAAAACTATGTACATTTGTTTATACATAGTTATATAGAAAAATTGTATAACATTATTAAAATGTGAATAACAATATTGTGTAGGTTTTTTTTTTTTTTTTTTGAGAAAGATATTGTGTAGGTTGAAGGTACACAAGTTCGATTTAATCTTTAATTAATTATTACAACCTTTAAAGAATTATACATTTATATATATATATATATATATATATATATAAAGACTTATCTAGTATTTAAAAATTTGACTTAAAAAAAAAAAAAAAAAAATCCAAAGCTCCTACCTATTCTGAACCACAAGCCCAGGGACACCACTTCAGTTCAGGTACAACAGGACTTTGAAGTGCGAAGCCCTCTCTTCCATTTTCATGGCCAAAACTTAGAGAAAAACAAAAAAGTTTTAACTTCAATGGCCTCAATTTCCACTTGCTTCATAATATCACCAAATTGTGGCCTTTACTCTAATTCAAGACCCTCAAATTCCACAAGACCTCCAATCCAATTTCAAACCCCACCAGTTTCTCTCAGAATCGCCTGGAAAGTTCGGGAGCCTAGGGTTTTTGTACGTGCCGGAGCTGTGAAAGCGAGCAGCGTCGATGTCGCTTCGACGATAAGGCCCGGTGGTGCAGTGGAGAGCGACAAGCTGCCGTCCGACGTGAGAAAGCGAGCTATGGACGCCGTCGATGCTTGCGGAGGTAGAGTTACCATTGGTGACGTGGCGAGCAAAGCTGGCCTCAAGTTGAATGAAGCTCAGAAGGCCTTGCAAGCTCTTGCTTCTGACACCAATGGCTTCTTGGAGGTACACACTCACATTTTTGGATGTATGTGAAATGTTTGTGTTATTGTGCTAGTGAATTTGCTTAACACTCCGTTTGTTTCTACGTAAAATAGTTGATAGAAAACAATGTATGTTTGGGATAAATTGATTCATTTTCATGTATTTGGTTGCTACCTTGGAATTGAGCCTGAAAACATTTTCAATTATATGAGCGAAGACTTTTCATTCATGAAAACAAGCCCCAAATTACAGACCCCAAAATTTGCATCTAAGCAAAAAATTGAGTGAGAAAGTGAGTTGTTTGATAAAAAGAAAAAAAAAAAGTAATTTTTGGGAAAGTCAATGGTCAGTCAATAATAGTCAACGGTTGGTCGGTCTGTGAACGAAGAGAGTGGAGGCGAAGAGAGAGAAGTCACTAATGGAAGAGTTTTTTGTAGTTTGGAGTTTATTTGTGATGATCTGTTGAATAAATAACATTCCGGAAAACATTTTCTGCTATATTGGGCTTATTTTCTGTTGAGCACAGAAAACATTTTCCATTGACTTGCGTTTACGGTCTTACCAAACACTAAAAAGTGAAGAATACATTTTCTGCTGAAACATACAGAGCGTAAGGTTTTTTTTTTTTTTTTTGATAGGTAACAAATGGAGTGTAAGATTATGTGTAGAGTCTAAGTTGGGAGTGGTGATACATTTGCTTGGTTAGATATAGTATTGGAGTTCTTGATTTCGTGATTGCATTTGTTTTTTCAAGATGGTCTCTAACAGGTATCGGACGAGGGTGACGTGCTCTATGTTTTCCCAAAAGATTATCGTGCAAAGCTTGCGGCCAAGTCATTTAGAATCAAAGTTGAGCCTTTGTTTGAGAAGGCCAAGGTGTTGATTCTTGTTACAATTTTGGTGTTGAGATTAGGTTTACTAGGAAATAATGGTTTATTTTATTTTAACTTGTGCTTGGTGTAAATTTGAATTGACAGGCCACGACTGAGTATTTAGTAAGGGTTTCCTTTGGTACTGCACTGATTGCTTCAATTGTTCTTGTTTATACCACGATTATTGCACTTCTTTCTAGTAGTAGAAGGTAATCTTTGGAATTTTAGTTTTTCAAATCTTTCATATGTTCTTATCTTGATAAGATAAGATGTCCATTTTTTTTAAAAAGAAAAATAAACCCCTTGAATATGAAGACAATGATAGTGGAATTTTGTTGACAGTGAAGACGATAGTCGTGGAAGACGTGGAGGCCGATCCTATGACTCGGGATTTACTTTTTACCTCAGTCCAGCAGACCTGTTCTGGTAATATTTTTGCACTGAGGGGTGTATTACAGATCTTGCATTTCATAAGAGTGTAAATGCAGGGGCAAGGGGTGACTGGTTGGCCATTTAGTTTCAAATGGTCCAGTTGATCTGACAAATGGTATTTGAGGGGATCACAAAGTGAAAATTTAAGGTTATTATAAAATTATTGTGAGATTTGCTCATTGGTATTGTCTGGTGTTTATAATATGGTATAATGGTAAGCTTGAGTGTTTAATCATTCATGCATATTTGAGAGTGGTCTTTTAAATGTCTCCCTGATGAAGTATTTTTGGGGAGAGATAGATGTGAGGATCATTTGGCTGTTTTCATTGTGGTGAACTGGTGATCATAAATTTATTTGTTCTTATTAGACTTTTTGGGGGTAAATGGATGATATTAGTTGAGGATAAAGATACGTATATATGATATTTCTGTCTGAAAAAGGATGAACATTGGCTTTCAAATTGAGTTTCATGCAAGTGAACACTTGAATGTGCAAGAGCCTTATGTAACCTCTTTGTTGTTTTATATTATCAAGGTACTGGGATCCTTATTACTATAGGAGGCGAAGAATACAAACAGATGATAACAAGATGAACTTCATTGAATCTGTATGTGATTAAAAGGATTCTTATTTTTATTTGTTGCTGGCTATAAAAGAAAATATATATTCACTTTATAAATGATTATCTTTTAGATATTCTCATTCGTGTTTGGGGATGGTGATCCAAATCAAGGAATCGAAGAAGAGAGATGGAAGTTGGTAATATTTGAGCACTCAATTTGTCTGTTGCTTTTGACATTTTATACAAGCTCATTGGTTGTTGTTGTTGCTATTAGTTTTTTCCCTTGTCAAAGTCATTTATCATTTAGATTTTTTTATAGCAATCTCTTCCCTCTCTTGAGCTGTATGTTATACCTCCATTTTTCTTTGTGTGTCTCTTTCCAAAAAGAGCAGTTTAGTGAGGCTATAATAACCTATCAAACAAAAAAGAAGAAGCGGGGCTATAATTAGTGATGATATTTATTGGAAAGTTAAGACAGTTATTCTGATGCAAAGTTTCAAAAGAGCTCGTGTGCAAGAAATATAAAGAACACACCAACCTTAGTCTTTAGCACCTGGAGCAGCCTGAACTCTTGGCTTCACCACTTAAGAGTTTCCTGACATTACCACCAAACTAGGGAAAATCTCTAATAGAATTTTATTCATAAAAAATTGACATACCAATTAGTGTTGTCTATATATAGTCCCAATTTACATCAAATAAGGAAGGAAATCAACTCAACTAAAATAGCAATCAAATCCCTAAACCCCTCAAATTCAAATTAAATCCTATAATTTAGACCAATGGAATCTCTCTGTCTCTATCTCTCTCTCTCTCTCTCTCTCTCTCTCTCTCTCTCAGACACACACACACACAAAAACATTACAGATAATAATATATTGTTTTATGTTAAAAAAAAAAAAATTTGAAAAAATGGTGCCAATGTTCTTTGGACCAAATTGTGTCCTCTCTGGATAAGTAAGGCATTGAGGGTCAGGTCACAGGCTTGACTACTTATGGGGGGCGTGAGTTTTAGTAAAGAAAAAGGAGAGAAAAGGAAAGATATAATTATAGGTCTGCATGGGAATGTAGAACTTGGAAAAATAAAAAATGAAAAGGGAAGATGAATGCAATAATTTAATCATTTTCCTTAATATGCATATGCAGATTGGGCAATACATATCCTCCAATGGTGGTGTTGTCACAGCTGAAGAACTTGCTCCATATCTTGACGTAGAAAGTACAGGGGCAACTTCGGTATGTTCATGTTTGATGTAACCTATTTGTCATGAATTATGTGTTTGTTCTTTTTGCCCTTGAATTTGGAGTGCTAGTGCTAGTGCGTTCATTTATATGTCATTGTAATTAGATTGATGGAGTATTGCCTCTCTCTCATTGCAAATAAAAAGTCTTTGATACCTTGCTTTTTTTGGCTATGCTTAGTTTATCTTATTTCTGCATTTTATAACCCATGGATCTTTTAAATCATACATATATATACACATAATTTTTTTTAATCAAAAAATTTTTAAAAATTATTATTTTTCCAAACCTTTATTGACTATCAAACTTAAATTTCCCCATGTTGGCATTAAAAAATACACCCAGAAAGTCAGTATTTAAATTTTGATGCTACTTGTATCTTAATGTCTTGGACTTGATACTTTTAGCTTGTTGCAGTCTATTTTTTCCTCCCTCCCCCTCTCCTCCTTTCAAGAGCATAATTGAAGGTTTCAAACTGTGTTTGGATGTTATCTCTACATATTGGTTGCTTTCTTTTATCTCCAGCTGTAATATTGATGTGGGAAGCACAAATTTATATTTTATTTTAATTTGGTTTTATTTAATTTTAAAAGTCAAAATTGTATTTTATTGGTCAATCATAAATTTTTTAAAGTTAACTAGGGTATTGGTCTTTTATTAATTTTCTAGAGTCAAGGTTATTTTTGTAATTCAATAATTGGGATTTTCCAAGGCATTAAAATTTCAATTAACTCAATTAGATTCAGGGTTAAGTCATATATCAGCACAATATTATATTCCTACAGAAACAATTAACAACTTGATTTTTTTAATAAAGTTTCTCTTGAAATTTGTCTAATGGGTTGGTGCTAACTCCAACCAACCTTAGGTGTTGACTTCTAGGTTTGTTCTCTCTTGCTTGGTACTGATTTCTAAGTTATCTATCTTTTATTTTCTATTATTCAAGTTGTGAAATATTAAGATACATATTTAATGTTCTTTTTCTTCATTCCTGGACGTGGCATCAATCAATAATCTCCTAATAGACTAATTGAAAATATAAGTCATTCAGTTCTTACATTGCATATATGCTATTTATTTATTTATTTTTTTCACTTATTTCCTTTTTTTGTTGGTTCCAGAATGATGATTCATACATCTTACCTGTTCTTTTACGGTTTGATGGTCAGCCTGAAATAGATGAAGAGGTATGTTAGAAACATTTATTGAAAGAAAATTATATGGTCTCTATTCTCTTGTCCAGATAATATGTGTCAATATGAAGAAGTCTGCAGAATGCAGTTTGTTGTGACCTTGGATTGTTTCATCTATTAAGAAACTATGACATTACATTACATTAATCATATTTGTATTATGGGTAGTGTTGATATGCATGCTTTCATATCTTAATGCTGATACTGCAACCTGTGAGATTTTCACACATCTTGTTTTCTGGCATGAAAAGGTTTAATTTACATTTACCTGTTTTCTTATAATGCAGGGAAATATTCTGTATCGTTTTCCGTCTCTACAGCGTACAGCTTCTTCTCAAAGGAGTGGACGAAAGGAATATGTGGGAAGAAGATGGACTGATTGGATTGGAGGGATTGAGAAGTTTTTCAATGAGAGGAAATGGCAATTCAGGTTCTTTATTGTCTCCCCACCCCCAATTATGTGGTAAAAATTTCCACCTGTGATTCAATTATTATATGGATACTTTTTCCTGCTTTGCAGCAAAACTAGCACTTCAGAAAGAGCAATGGTAATGGGTCTAGGTGGACTTAACCTTTTTGGTATTATTATTCTTGGAACCATGTTGAAGTAAGTATGGATATCTTGTGAATAATTCTTACTTGGTGGCTTTTCCTATATGTTGCTCTAATATCCCCACCTTATTTTTATTTATTTATTTTTGCTTCTATTTGAAGGGATATGGCAGTTAAACCTAGCGGGTTGATTAAATTCGTCACTGACATATTTCCTCTCCTTCAGGTATGATTTGTTGTCTCGAATTCAAAATGAATAAGCAGCTTTCTGTGATTGTGCCGTTCAAGAATTTAATGACTTACAGTGAGAGGGTGATTTATATTTTGTTTTCAGAGGAAAGGTCAAAGTAGTCCTTGAGTTTTTTAGGGCCAGAGAAATATGCTTGATCGATTTACTCTTTGGTGAATAATTATGGATTTCGGTTATTTGTGTGTGTGTATCCATTCACTTGATGTCAAGTATTCATTCTAGTCTGTTATCACATGCGAGTGAGCGCGCACACACACAAAAAGAAGGTATCCATTGTAATCAGTTTGTAATATTATTGCAGTTAAAAATTGGTGGCTAACAACTCTTGCGCTTTGTCAAGTTTTTAACAAATCTCATTGTGGCATTATCACATTGCTTCCATATTTGATGGGTATCTAAAATTTGCAATTAATTACAGTTACCAATCAAGCAAACTTCACTGACGTGCTGGTGGTTCAGAGGGTTGCAATTTTTGAATTTTGTATCTGTCCGTTGTTGCAATTTTACATATCCAGGAATGGACTCTGTGATTCACCACATCCACGTTTGGCTTTCTTCAACTATTGAGAATCTAAACTTGCTTTCATGGTATAAAACTTATAATCAATGAGAAAAAAGTTTTTTGCTGGTGAACTCATATCCAAGTACTTGCTGAAATTGTATCCTTTAAACAATTTTTAAATTTTTTTCGATTGTGTTAGTGTCACTCATTTTTCTGCAAAGATAAGATTGATGCCTTTGGTTTTGGGCAATGTTATCAAATGTTGGTTTAACTTTGCTTGCATCTATTTATTGAATGATAACTCTGCAGATTTATGCTGGTTCTTTCTTTGCAATTCCTTTGGTCCGGTGGTTCCTCGTCCGCAATAGGAATGCTCAAATAGAAAAGAGAAATCAAGCCAGGCAACTGCGTGCTCAAGCACTTGAATCACCTGATGTCTCCTTAAGGCGGAAGGTAACTGCATTAGTGTTTATCTAGGGGGCCAAAATAAAAAAAAAGAAAGGTTAAAGACTTTCTCTATGCTGCTGATGTGTCAGGTGGTTAAATAAAAGGTTGTACCGAGTCCAAAAAACTCCATCTACCTAATGCTATGTGAATAGTGTTTATGAAAAACCGGCCATGTGCATCCATTATTACTACAACTGAGATACAATTTTTAGTCTCATTTTTACTTATAGGGGCTTGTACATTTAATTGTGCTATGTGGGACTTGGTCGACTTGAATGACATCATTGTCTTCATCTCTGTGTTGGATTTTCCTTGTAATTTTTTTTTTTTTTTGATTAATTATTATTTTATTATCCAGCTCCTTAGTGCTCGGGACATGGCCCAGAGAACAGTCATAGGGCAGGATCGAATTGTCTACAGCACTGACAGGGACTTAATTGAGCAAGATTATGAGGCCCGGGAATGGGATACAAGATTTCGAGAGATAGAGAAGTCAGATTGAACCAAGGCCACTGTAACTCGGTAAAGTTAACATTACTGGCCTTTGATGAGAGAGTGAGAGAGATTGTAGTCCATATGATACATTTGAATATAATGTTAAGCACTTGCATGACGCTACGGTTTGTAACCAGTCCCCTGCAGATTTTTGTATAGGTGCTTGTTGGTTCCTGGGGTGTGTTGCAAGCCATTTTTTCTTAGCTAACTAGCTGTGATGCACAGATTTAAATATGAGACAAAACATTTTGGGTGTGCAAAAACTAAGTATAACTAGATTTAGTAATTGCTAAAATTTCTGAGGGAAATGAATCCTTGGATTTTATTGTCATCGTGGTGCTCTCACCTCCATTGTTGCATATGTAATTTCAGGTACTTGAGCTCGCAGCATTCTTCGTTGAGAACTTTAGAGTATCATCTTAGCATGAACCTCCAAGTTGAGTCCTACTGGTAGTAATTGCAGTATGGGAAGGATGGATTCTGCAGTCTCCTGAGGTAACAAGGAATGCTGCTTGGATAGCAATGCTGCCTTGTGATATAATTTCAATTGGATTTACTATATCCTCCCATTGCCATATACAAATGAAAATGGGTCATTACTGTGAAATTACCATACGCCAATGACTATTTAATAGTATCATTTGCTTCATATTTGAAACTTAGGATTTCCTAATACATTTGATTGTGAAGTTCATCTCAGAATGTAATTATTTTTTTTTTTTGAGTTACTCGTTCCAGAGTGTTGGGACGAAAACCGGGTTAGGGGGTGCTGGGAACGATTACTACACTCATTTGTACCTATTACTTCTTTGTAGTGAATTGAAATGAATGCTGACTTACACACCAAAAAAAAAAAAAAAAAAAAGGCAATAGAATGGATGTAGCACTAATTTTTATACAAACTAGTTGTAAAAAAATGTAATATAATTATTTTATAAGAATATAGTGTAAAATTTGTAGGTTAAATAGTGCACATATTATTTGAAAATGTTTTCTATTTTTATAAGTTTTATGCAATGGAAGATATAATGAATTTTGCATTCAACAATAATACATATATACATACGTACCTACCTACCTATATATATGATAAAAATATTTAAATTACATAATTATATTGTTGTTTTATAAAAGGAGAGGATGTTATTAGAAGGTTTTTTTTTTTTTTTTTTTAATTTTAAATATACCATAATCTGATGATTAATTTGAACATATCCAAAATATTTTAAAAATATATATATACCCCTATTCCAAGGAACACATGTAACATATTACATTAAATTTAAATGAATGTAAGTTTAGAATTGTAGTAATTCTCTTTTCTTTCCAAATATAAATATAATGCCCATATTATTGAAACTTGAATTTTAAGGTAATTTTTTTTTGAATTCTTATAATATTTATTGCTTTTTTAGGGTCCATATCTCTAATTTCTAATACTTATTTTGCTTGTATTTTTTAGTCAAAAACTAAATAGTTGGGCTCAAATAAAATAAAATATCATACTTTTTAACCCAAAAATTAAGAAGAAGAAAAAATCAATCCTAAAACTAAAAAATAAAGCTACAAAAAAGAATCAATTTAAGGCCCGATTAGTCCAAAATGAACCGAAATGAACCAAAGTGAACCAAATGAACTGAAGTGGATTGAATTGGACAGGAGTAGACTGAATGGACCTAAGTGGATTGAAATGGACTAAAATGGACCGAATAGATCTAAATGGATCGAAATACTACGCTAATGTGTAAATATTATATAGATTTGTAATACTTATAAGTAGTAAAATTTATAGACCAAATTGAACTGAAATGGACCTAAGTGGACTAAATAGACCTAAGTGCACTGAAATGGACTGTATTGGACCTAGTTGAATGAATAGACCGTAGTGTACCGAAATGCTATGCTAATTTGTAGATATTATATAAATTTGTAAGACTTATATATAGTAAAATTTGTACTAACTACATTATCACTAAAAAATAATTAGGAATTTGTTTATTTTGCTGTTGATATGAAACTAACCAGTCATATCACTTTTGTAAATTTTTTAGCTAATAAACTATATCGTTTTTTTTTTTTTTTTTTTTTTTGAGAAAGAATAAACTATATTGTTTAAATGTTCTTTATATATTAAAATTTTAAATGAAAACATTCATAAGATGCATTATTAAAAGATTTTATTGTTTGATTAATATTAAATTTAAAAAATGCTTAAATGACTTCATGTACTAATAGCTTTGGACAAAATAATTAAATTTACTCATTTAGTTATTTACTAATTGATCTTTTGATTGAAATGGATCATAGTAGACCGAATGGACCAAAATGCAACGCTAATGTGACTCAATAAGAGTGTAACAACAATAAATAATACACTTCAATTTTTAAATATTATATAGATATAGTCATATAGATGACATTCAATGTGAGCGAGGAAACTTTTTAGTGTGCTAAATCATCAAAGCTTCAATATAGCTCTGAACATCAGCCATATTTGAACTAGCAAGCCGCATTACCAATATTGTATTAAAGATAGATTTTAGAAGGTGGTGGTAAATCTGCCCTTAGAACTTTCCCCCCCCCCAAAAAAAGAACTGTTTGGAACGTGTCTATTCAATTGCCTCCATTTGGTATATCTAAGAGATAAAGACCAGATGATTGAGAGGCAGATGAAATTCCTTTCTCCACTTTGCTCTCTTCTATCAAGGCCCTTATAAAGTAAAATGAAGTTATCATTTGATTGTTTTTGTTATATACTTGTTTTGTGACCATGTGGCCAGTCACATGTGAAAGCCTGTCTATAAATTACCTTACCTATTTTACACTGTATATCCCTTATACAATATTGAACCTCTAACTGGGGAGGGGCTGAAGCTATTATAGTCATATTTCAAATCTATCAGGTGGATGAATCTATGAGAAGTGAGAGCTGGAGTTCCTTTCAACAAAGATTGTACCCAACATTTTAACCTTTTTGGACCCAAGACAGTGCCCAGGAAGGGTAGTAACATTAACTGTGAAAATGACAACTCCATAGACCTTTCCTACTAATTACAATACATAGCACGGACACTGACTAACCAACCACTGTATCAACACATGCAGTGCTAAAAGCAAAGCCTGCAATTGTAACCTGTGTAAAAACCCATCACCAACACCCATTAGCAAAACCAATACCAGTTTTTACAGACAAGTGCTGTATAAATCTGTCTAAAACTTTCAAATATGCATTGCTAGTAGAAACGATGGTGATCACATGATCAATGAATGGTATAAATTGATGCCCAAAAGGTACAGAAATGTCTACAGAGAACAGATTAGTTGTTTGCACCCAGGCAAGAGAAATGGATGTCAGGAAGTAGGAAAATTAGCAGTTCAGAACCAATAATTCCCACCATCGCTAAGGCATTGCAAAGACATCCCTATACATGGATAGTAGTATGTACCAAAAGATACAGCCCTTAAGCTATTCGGGATACCAACATACCTGCATGAAAGAGCATATTTAAGCAGAGATCAGTTTTTATATCTAACATCAACTCTGAAAAAGAAACGATATCTAATTATATATCTGCATAGTCATGAAAATGAAAATCTTCATATTTTCTGAATATTCTCAATACTTGTAGGGTTCAAGTCACAACATGATGTAGAACAAGGGTAGGAATATTGAGATAAAGAGGAAAAGAAAATAAACAGAAAAAATGCTAGGCTTCACCACCTAGAATCTGCCTGAAAACCTTTGGCATCATCACCTAAGTGTGTTTAACATCACCACCATACAAAGAGAAACACATACAATGAATTTCTAATTCCAATTCTAATGTCTTTCATGATTACAAGAGCACTAGTTTAATAGGGATTCAAGGATTACATCCATATGAAATGTCCAATTAAATCCCATAAAAATCTCAACATTAAAAACCAATTTCAAGAAGAAAAATAATTTCAAATTCAAAATTAAAATCTGAAATATTTTTGGTGCTCCTTGGATCACAATAGTTGAAAAAAAAACACTATAATATGTGATCTTAAGATGATAAATATATCCTTTGACCAATTAAGAAGTAAAGGGATAGAATGGTGCGGTGCATAAAATACCATGATAGTACGAAGAGCATAAAGAAATGAATAAGCTTATTGAATAGAAAAAAAAAAAAATGTCTTAAAGCAAAAAGAAGCATTACAGTGCAATAAAATACCAAGGCATTGGTACTTAGTGATTGCATGAGCAAGCATTTCATGCAGAAGATAAGCATGGCAAAACAATACCTTTTTTTTCCTACAGAGAATTCTATGTTATTTAGCTAGATTGATAACTAATACGAGCGACAAGTAGAAAAGTAAAATGAATTTTAAGTGCAAATGTGCTTACCTAAAATTATGACTGTAAATAATATCATCAATATCAATGGAATTGATTTTTTATTAACTTGAACATAGAAGGGAGATCTTTGATATCTTGCCCAACATGCCCCAAGCCAGTTGCACAAGATCGTAACCTTTGTCAACACGCTTGAGTGTATTCCTTGGGAATTGCTATATCCAGAAGCTAAATGCTGACCCTGTCAAAGAGACCCACACCAATAAGCATGAAGAAATGTAAATCTTGATAAGGCTTGGCACTTCCATCCACAAAATATAAATCTTATTCAATCCTGCTGAAATCAGAAATGGTCAAGTGATATTCTATCTTTATGCACAACTGAAACAAAGAAGAGTGTAGCCCACATACTAAAAAGAATTTGAAAACACATTAAATTGATGGGGGTTTTGAATCCCTAGCATCTTCCACTTTATTTTCTTCCTTTTTTCTTAGGTAAATATAGCCCACATACCCACAAAACATGGATTCCATGAATTTGATGGGTGTAGGAAATACCATTTGGTACAAGGACCATTGCCTAGCATCTTCTTAATTATCCAATAATAAAAAGTTGAAATTTGGTGATTACAAGCTTATACCTTCTTAATTATATTCTTTCCTTTACCATAACAGCAAGCAAGAAAGTAAGACAAAATAAAATGTCTGGTAATAACATGTCGGATGAGAGATCATTGCTTCTTTTTTTGGGTGGTGGGGGTGGGTGGGGTTGGGGGGGTTAGTGTTTCATGCTTATACACTTGCAGACACAGACTCCTTAAATTTGTCATAATGATCTCTCTTTCATCTGACAGATCATTGCAAATGAGAACTAATATTAGCCTTATTTTCCTCTTTTTCTTTTTTCTTTTGTGTATCTGTTGCATACCTCATGTACAGGGGCTGTACTCATTTTTCCTCTATTGATTACCCTTTTATTTCTTATCAAATAAGAATAATAATCATAATATGCATCCTATAGCAGCATTTCAAAATTAAATGTAATGCATGACTTTGTATCTCAGGAAAAATGATGGTAAGATACTTCACTTTTTTAAGTGGATTTTAGGAACGCATTTGTCAGTGCAAATGAGGTCATGTCATATACGGCAAACACAGGTTATAGCCAAATGATAACTCAATCTTCCTTATTATTCCTTAATGTAAAGATTCTACTTTGTGGACTGTGTGGTATCTCTCCTTACTAGTGAATTGCTAGACAGAAAGAAAAATATTTAAAAATAAAATAAAATTAACAAAAAACCCCACTTTTACCCCTAATTTCCACTTTCAACAATTTATGAAAAAATTTCATAAATTTTAGTGCAGCACACATCCACAAAATATCATCATTATTCTAAATAAAACCATTATGCATATATTCATTGAAATGGGACCAAAGTGCTTCCGGCAGCACTATATTCAGTATTCACTGCTTTGCCAGAGGTTGATTACCCACTTATGCGGTATAAACTGTGTGTATGCATTGCGTCATCAGTATGGTCTAGTTAAAATTACCTGTGCACCATGAGAAACGTCAATGTATGTTGGGGAATCCCTTTGCTCTTCTCCATCTTTTAACCTCTTTGTATAATTCCTAGTGACCCTGTTCGTAGATGCTGTCCATAAATTATTCAAGAAACCAAATACATTCAATCTGCTCTGGATTCCTTGCAACTTGTTCTCATGGAAGAAGTTTTTAGGTTTGCGTTCATTAGCTTCCAGATCCCAACTCTCATCTTCACCATGTCTGATACAAGAGGTCTCTTGAAGACAATCTGGTGCTTCAAAACCCAACTTTGTAGAATAATGAGAGCCCACCCTCCTCAGGTTATTCTCCTTCCTGGGATCAAGGTTGTGGTTGATATGTAAAACCCCATTAATATTCAGGTTTTCAATCTCTCTGCCGCTGTGTTCAATGAGCCCAGACGCACTGTCTTTTGAACTTGATGCTGTGGTTGGATCAATAAATCTTTTCAACATACTACTGTCTTCTGAATCATAACGATTGAAGTTTTCATTGGGATTTCCCCCAGAAAGAAACAATGCTAACCCATCTCTGTCTTGTTCATTCAAGTTAACCCACTCAGTATTTCTCATGGGAACTCGCAATGAAGTATCCTCCACGTTTTTCTCCACGTGAATGATTTGTTCCCTGATGGCTCTGACAAATTGCTTGTGTCCGGAAATTATGTCTTCCCGCATTTGAGATTTGTCTTTCATTGATGACAAGTTGACTGCTCTTTCAAAATCTTCCAACTGATTAGAGATAATAACCAGTATAAGATAAACGAAAGTACAGAATCAAACACACACACACACACACACACATATACATAGGACATGGAGGACAACATTCATAAATACCTGCCATTTTGCTGTTTCAAGGGTTGTTGCAAGATCGCGCCTATGATAATCAAGTGACAAAAGAAGCTTTGGGTCTGGATGTTCAACTTGAACAAGACTTTGCTCATGCAACAAAAGTCGGAAAATTGATTCCATCCTAAATGCCAAAATAAAACAGAGAACTGGATCAATATAACTAAAGATTCTAGGATAAATTAATATCATCCCAAATGTTAAACCAAGCAAAGAATTGAATCATATTAACTTAATATTCTTGGAAGATGAACCTATTACACAAAAAGGGAAGTGTCTAATGCATATGCAATGTGTGAAGTTATCATATTTATTTGTTGTGTTAAGAGAACTACTCTAATGGTTTGTTTTTATTCTACTACCCCTCCCTCGCCCTCAATCCAAACTGCTCCAGAGTTTTCAAATTTCAGATTAAGAAAGCAACCAAAAAGCAAATGTTGTTTTTGGTGGTGAAGTTCCAAAAAACCATTAGGGAAGCATCTTCTTATACCTCATGCAAATTTTCGAACCCCCCATAAAGAAATTCAAATGCTGAGCCATAGAGAATCTTATCTACTATACTTAAAATCAAAACAAGTAGCAATGTATGATCCTTAAACTTGCACTACATAATATGACAATATTAGCACCCCTAGAAGACTTGCACAACTCATTCCATTATTTCTTGTAGATTTCCCTAATTTTTCATTAAAACCAAAAGAACGATTATAAACAATCTGGGAAAGCAATAAATTCACCCAAAAAAAAAGAAGCTCAAAAAGTACAACTACCCAAATGCTTAACGTAACACCTTTTTGCCACATAAACCTCAGTTTATTATTAAACCCACAAAAAAACGTTTCAATGAGCAAACTTTCTTGCTTTATTTTCCAAAAGAACACAATATGGGAAAGCAACAGATTCACACACACACAAACTCAAAAGTGCAACTACCTAAGTGCTTTTTCTTTTTCTTTTTTGATCTGTATCTAAGTGCTTAACATAACATCCTTTTGCCCCATAAAACTCAGATTATCATTAAACCCACAAAAACCGTTTCAAAAAGCAAACTTTCTTGCTTTATTTTCCAAAAGAACGATTATAAACAATATGGGAAAGCAACAGATTCACACACACACACAAATTCAAGAGTGCAACTACCCAAGTACTTTTTTCTTTTCTTGTTCTTGATCTATATCTAAGTGCTTAACATAACACCCTTTTGTCACATAAACCTCAGATTTTCATTAAACCCACAAAGAACTTCTCAAAAGGGAAACTTTCTTGCTTTCAAAAGCAATAAAAACACTTCCAAAAACGAATACAGAAAGCAAAAACTGACCTGTCTGCAGAGTCTTGGATAACCTCGGCTGCAGAAAACAAAGGGTCTGATTCCCATTGATTCAAGCTCGAACCCATGTCAATAATTACATTTACCCAAAAAACAAAGAAAGGAAAAAAAAAATTTCTCACCCTCAACTTTGAAAGGAAATGGGTATATAATGAAAGCTTAGAATCATTTATAAAAACATATTCCTCAATAAAGAAAGGCACGTTCTTTTATAATGGATTAGAAATGGAATTGAAAGCAATAGAATATAGTGGAAATTTTGAATCTCGAAATAGTTACAAAGAATGGTTGAGATTTGAGAGAAAATAAAAATGGAGGGTTTGGGTTTTGTGGGTTAAAGTTAAAAAAGAAATGATTTTTTTTTTTTAAGTTTTATACACAACCCAACAGTTTGTTTTGGTTTCCATTTAACTATTTAAGGTGTAAAGTAATAACTAAATTAGCAGGCTTAAAAAAAAAAAAACAAAACAAAACAAAATAAGCAGGTGAAATAATTGAAGCGAAAGTGAAAAGTAAAGCTGAGGTGTACCAGCCAATGAAAGAGCAGCCATAAAAAAAAAGTAGCCATCATGTGTTAATGTGATCACGTTATGTGGGATGCATGGCCTAATCACATTTTGCCACGTCCAAAGAATTTGTAAGATTTATCAATTTATTAATAAATACAAAAATGAAAAGATAAAAAAAAAAGATAAAAATGACTGGGAACCAGCCCAAAAAATCCAGGAATACATTTGTATTTTATTTTTTTTTTTTTTTTATTTATTGATGTGCTTGTTACAAATTTATAATTGATACATAATAAATATAGTATTAGTAGAAAGTTCACGTGAAAGTAACGTTTAGTTCAACTACAGCTTACTATATTAATCGAATTGTGGAAACTTATTTTTTGGGGAGCTAACAAGGTTGATAATTCCTTCAAATGTGTGTTTAATTTTCCTATCTCACATACATCATGTAACTATGGAGAGGAATTTCTTCATAATGTTCTCAAGAAGCTCACTATGAGTGTATAAATTAGAATGGTTGTTACAATTGGATCATTGGTAGAGTAGGAATTGGAGTGGAAAAAAAAATCTACTTTAAATTTTTTTATTTTTCTTTTTAGAGATAGGAAGATAGTGGAGGAATGAGAAATAGAATTTGGATCACATATTGAGATACCATGGAGATACCATGGAAGTGTCATTACTCATAGACTATTACTTGCGCTCCAAAAGTATATAAGAACTAACCAATTGTGTGGTTTGTCAAACACCCTATAAATGCACTCACAACCTAAATGTCACGAGGATAAAGTTCAAGTTCAAGTTCAGCAATAATGTCTTATCGTCTCCTTATCTTTCCGAAAGGTGTTCGGGGGCCTTTTTCAGTTGCCCAGCCACGTGTGGTCCGTTGGAAGGATGACCTTACTAGGCCCGAGTTCTTTTTTGGGGAGTTGCGTCCGGAACTCAACATTGAGCCACGTGATCCAACGGCTACCGGCATACTTTTAAGCCTACAAAGCTATTAAAGCCAAAGTCTAAGAATCACGATAATGGTTGAATAAATATGTAAAATGTGTTTGATATGATAACTTTGACTAGTAATTGTAATAGTAGTTGAAATAAAGTAATTTGTATTTAAAGGTGAAGTAATCATGGAGTCAATGATGTAAATTTAAAGATATCGAAGCAAAGTCACTTATCTTTGAATGGTTTGTAGCCCAGCTGTGTAGCATCAGTGAGCTGACAGGATTCCAGCAGAGTGCCAGCGGTAGAGGCTAGTTAAGCTTGCCCCTCTTATCATGCATTTAAATGAATTTAAGCCTTAGTTAACAGTTGTAATAGTAGTTGGAATAAAGTAGTATGTATTTAAATGTGAAGTAATCATATAATGATATAAATTTTAAGGTAAGGAAATAGAGTCACTTATCTCTAATGGTTTGCAGCCCCAGCGATGTAGCATCAGTAAGTAGACAGCATCCCAGCAGAATGACTCCGGCGGTAGAGAGGCAATTTGCCATAATAACTTCAAGATTGAAGGGGGAAAATGGGTGCAACTGGAGGAAGAGAGAGTATGCCCAGCTTTGTGTAGAGGCTGGTTAAGCTTGCCCTTCTTATCATGTACTTAAATGAGTTTTCCCCTTGACAATGCTCTTTTAGTTGTTGTAAAGTTATGAATAGTGTTGCCTTCCATGAGAAGGGTTTTTGTATATAGTACTTGTGCCTTTTAAAGGAAGGGCTTTATGTAAGAAGTAGTTATGCCTTCTAAGAGAATGACTTTTGTAAGAAGTAGTTGTGCCTTCTAAGAGAAGGGCTTTGATATGAGATCTTGGTGCCTCCTAGGAGTAAGGCTTTAGTGTAATAGAAGTTCATGTCTTCCATGAGAAGGACTTTAAGTATGAGTGTTTGATGTCTCTTGAGAAGTGTGGAGATGGTAAAAGATATAGACGTGTTTAGGTATTTAGAGATAGGAGCAGTAAGATAGGTGTAGAAGAGTATTGAGATGTATTTATGGGCAGCAAAACAATAGCACTTCAGAGTGAGAGAGCATGAGAGTGGAGCTTAGAAGAGTTGTGGTGTGTTATATGTAATGGTGTAGTAAGTTTGTATGAGATTGTGTAAGAGAAGTGAAGAAAGAGATGTTTAGAGATATGGGCAGCAAGATACGTGTATTTTCAGAAGATGGAGAGTGAGATAATGAGTATAAGAGAGTAATAGTGTTGTAGTGTGTTTAGCAAAGCTGCTGGGATTTTCTGTTGGGATTTTCTGCTGGAATTGTATGAAGGCTTATGAAGGGCATTTATGAGCTAAGAGCTGAAGAGTTTAGTTCCTAATTTTGGAAACTAAATTCTCAGAAGCTTAGTACTACATTAAGAGCTTTTGAAGATAATTAGAGGGAGAAAGAAGTTTATCAGTGAGTTCTCCATTGGTGTCCCCCCTTAAGGTGTTTTACGAAAGGTCTCCCTTTAGAGCTGAGTTTAAGGGGGTATTTTTTAGCAAATAATCTCAATCAAAATCTGTCCCAAATAGCAAAGAATTTTCAGATAATCCATCTTAAGATTTGGCCAAAAATGGTATGTTTAGCTTTAAGGTATTCTTGCTATTTTGGGTAAGAGTTGCTGAAGAAAAAGTAGTAGAAAATGAAAGTATTTTAGTAAGAGAAAGGTAGTTTCAATAGTTGTTTTTGGTTTTAGCCAAAAGTGGAAAAATCAGTAATGCTCAGGCTGCTAGTTCAGCTGTCACAGCTGTTCTAAAAAGGCTGTCTCAGCTGTCAGGAAAAGCTGTGACAGCTATCATGAAAAAGCTGTCCCAGCTGTCAGGAAAAGCTGTGACAGTTATCATGAAAAAGCTATTTGCTTTGGGCAGAACCAATGAGGTCAGATGGGTCATTTCAGACTGCTGAATAAGTCATTTCAAGGATTTGGCTGAAAAATGGTAAGATCTCTTTGGAGGGTATCTTGCTATTTTGGATATAACAACTGGCTGCTGGGATCTCAGCATTAAATGGCTGATGATGTCACTCCCAGCCAGGTGTCAAGTTCTGAATACACTACTGGGATTCAACTGGAAATGTTTCATTGTTTAGGTGTTTGTGTTTTTAGTGCAAGGTTCCATTACAACACATTTCTAGTAAATAATAGAAGGATTGGTTGAAAGATAATGAAGTTTTAGAGATTTAGTCAAAGTCTCATTGTGTTATGACATAATCTTGGTGAGCAAGAAAAGTATTTAATGTTCTACTTTGGCAGCTAGCAGAGAAATATATGGTCAGATTGTGGTAAACAGCAATTGGGTATCAAAGATATTATGAATATTTTATGTATAGAGAGAGATAAAAGATAGCTAATCAAATTAGGACATGTGTTTGAGTTGGATTTTAGCTGAAAGTAGTAATGAGATTTATGAAGAATAATATAACGAAGTTTCTAAAAATGTATAGCAACAGCTGGGGATTGAATGAACAGTTATCTTCTCAATAGTTAGATGGCTGGAAATATCGAGCATTTGTCATATGATGAATATTAAGTTTTGGGAAAAAAGCAATGAGGAATTTTATCATTTTAAGTGCTACGTGATAAAAGATGCTTACCATATGTCACCCGCTACATACGGACTCGTCAGAGTTCAGGGAGTTGAAGAAGACACGCCAAGCAACATGTTTCTTTTATCAACTTTAAACCGCTGGAGTTTTACTGAACATACCTCTTAACCCTCCAAACCACTACTCCCAAAGTTTCTCCAAAGAGACTTATGAGCTTGGATCATAAGCTGAAGGTGAGATGACGTACCTTGGGTTTTGTTGTCATTTTGTGTAAATATGGGCTCTTGTTGAAGAAGCTGTTTGCCATGAGTGTAAAAGAGGTGATATGGGCCATGAGTTTTGATTCATTGCTTAAGTCTGATCCATATGTTGATGTTGATGATGTCGTGGGGTTATGATCCCAATTGATGAAAAGGAAATGTGGACATGAATCCGCCTCTTGAAGTAAGGATCTCGCGGGCCATGTGAGCCCAATTCATGTAGTTGAATGAGATATGAGCTTATTTAGGATTTTAAATAGATTTACCCAAAAAATCAATAATATGTTGATATGGCATGGGTTGCCAATGAAGTAATGCCACGTGGGCCGAAAAAACGGTCCTCAACAGAAGGATAGCATATTTTTCAAAAAGAGAAGAACAATTAAAGGTAAATAAACCAACCAAGACATTGTTAGTGCATGTCAAACACCCTATAAATGCAATCACAACCTAAAGATTCGTTTGGTTGGAGGGATGGAAAAGTGGGAGGATAGAAAATGAGAAGATGATAGAAAATTTTTTAGTTTTTCTTCGTGGTGTTTGATTTGAGAGTAGAAAAATAAAGAGATAGAAAATATAATTTGTATAAATTTACTTTCATGCCCCTAATAGATAAAAAAATACAGTAACAAATAGGAAAAAAAAATACAAATGAAAAGAAAAAAGAAAGCATAAAAAATGTACAGAGAAGGACAAAAAAAGCTAAATAAGGAAATTTATAATAAAAAAAGAAATCGACAAAAAAAAAAAAAACTAAAGGAGATTAAAAAAAGGAAAAGGACAAAAAAAACTAAAAGAAGGAAATTAAAAAAAAAAGAAACAGCCGACACGTAAAAAGACAAAACGTGTAAAAAAAAAAATGACAAATCGGAAAAGAAAGCAGAAGAAAAAGGAAAAGCAAAAAAGAGAAAAAAGAAAAAGAAAAAGAAAAAAAAAAAAGACTGTAAACAGTACCTATCACG